>OX345717.1:1321500-2628000 GCA_947044815.1 Apomyelois bistriatella
AGAAATTGAGGAATATAATCAATGCATTTTACGGCCACTTTTAAGCAATATTGCAATTTGTTACTATAGGGAACTATAATTTAATATGATTAAAATTAACTTCAGATCCAAAACCCTTAAAAATTACATAACACGGATTTTTGATAACTTGTGTTTTCAGTGAATAATGATTTTTAAATGACGGTGGCGCTAGTGTTCACCGAGGTATCACCTTAATATGGATATTATTAATATATCTTCTATCTATATATATAAAAGAAAGTCGTGCTAGTTACACAATTTATAACTCGAGAACGGCTGAACGGATTTGGCTGAAATGTGAAATAGAGATTGCTTAGACCCTGTGCTATATATTAATGTAATTCCCACTTAAGCGGAGCCCCTGGCAACAGCTAGTTATTGTTATTTATATCGATTGTTGTCCCTAGTTCGGCGTGTCCGGAGAGTATTGCTACGAAGTTTGGAAACTGTGCGACGCTTTGTGGGGCGCTGATCTCGAGAACGATGGTAAGTCCAGACCGCTATTGTTATATTCTGACTAGTTTCCGCCCGTGGCTTTGTCCGCGTGCTTAGTTGTTATATATAAGGTGAATTTAAATCAACTGCAAATATTTTAAGGGCAGATTATAGATAGATAATTTTCGATGTACGCACTTATAAACTAACTAACTGCCTCCGTGGTCCAGTGGTTAAGGCGTTTGCCTGTAGACCCGGGGTTCGTGGGTTCGATTCCCACGGGAAGTATACTATATACAAGATGGACACAAATAAACTGCAAATATTTTAAGGGCAGATACAGACACTAAACTGAACAACTTTTCCATACTAATATTATAAATGCGAAAGTCTGTCTGTCTAACTGTCACCTCTTCACGGCTAAACTGCTGTAGCTGAAATTCGGTAGGGATGTATATAACGACCAGAGGTCAAACATAGGCTACTTTTGGGCGCGATATAACCGAGTCCCACGCGGGGCGGAGCCGCGGGGAACAGCTAGTTTTTATATATATAATAGATGTTTTTGTTATCAAGGTGTCGCGGCCACAGACGTCCAGTCAAGAGTAAGCCAACACAAGAAGTTGATTTCTTGGCTTAGTGACGCTGTGAAGTCTGTCACTGACGAGGAGTTGGCGAGACCGAGCGATTGCGAAGCGGAGGATGGTATGTATAAGTGTTTATATCTTTTTTTTTACACTCGCCATAAATTATATTTCCCATTGTCCCATTGGAGGTCAAGACGTCGTCCTCACTACATTCCTTCAAATTTAGGGTTAGGGAATACTTCGAGCGTTCGGACTTGAGTTGATTTATAGTATAGGATAAGTAACTTTTGTGTTGTAATTAGTTTATAATTTCATATGTGTATCTTTGCGATGTACCCTCTTTAATGCCCATGTACTCTTTTTCCTTTATTATACAGGTTGACTGGAAGAGATCCCTGTTAGGGATAAGTCCGCCTTTTGTTGTGTTCTATGTTGTATCATCAATGTTCTTTCTGTACAATAAAGTGTTTACATACATACATATATATTTGTATAAGTGTCATCATCATCACGTGTAGGCGTCACGGTCAATCGACCATGCACACTGGTGTCAGAGTTCTTCGGAACCGCCTCTCGGCCTCTGACGTGGTTCCTTTAACGACTACCAGGTGGCAGCCGGGACCAACGGCTTAACGTGCCTTCCGAAGCACGGAATCATATTTATTATCAGACAATCAGGTGATTCAAGCCTGCAATGTCCTAACCGAACTGGAAACAACTGAAGACAAAGTGCTTTCCGTGGGAATCGAACCCACGAACCCCGGGTCTGCAGGCAAACGCCTTAACCACTGAACCACGGAGGCAGTTAGTTAGTTTATATCGTGCGGGTTAAGTGGTCAGGCGACCCTGCACGACCAGTTGGTAGCGTGGCTGTGTGACGCTGTGAAGATTGTCACTGACGAGGAGTTGGCGAAACCGAGCGAGTGCGAAGCGGAGGATGGTATGTTATCATTTCATCTGTACAATCCAATGACGTATTTATGTAATTGTTGCAATAAAGTGTTTATTCATTCATTCATTCATTCATTCATGCCTTCATCATCCAAGGTGCCACGACCATGCACACCCTGGTGTCAAGAGTTTGTGTATTTGTAATATATCTTTATTTCTTCTAAAATTTATTTGATTTATTTATTAGTGTCATTTCATTTCATTTATTTTATTACTTTTATTTTTTTTGTTGTATCCTTTTCTTTCTTCATTTCTTTATACTTTACTAGCGACCCGCCCCAGCTTCGCATGGGCATAAAAACCTTCCTCTTGAATCACTTTATCTGTTAAAAAAACCGCATCAAAATCCATTGCGTAGTTTTAAAGATTTAAGTATACAAAGGGATATAGGAACAGAGATAGCGACTTTTTTTATATGTAGTGATAGTATCGTTGAGTTTGTATCCCATAACACAAGTCTCGAACTTACTGTGCGGCTAACTCAATCTGTGTTTATTTAATACTTTTTACGGCCATGGAATATAGTCGTTTAAGGCCTTTCTTGAATTTATTAATCTTCTTCAGTCCTACTTTAGTCAAGTCAAATAGTCAAGTCAGTAGTCTAGTTCAGTCCAGTCAAGTAAGTAAGTCTAGTCAAATGGCTAAGTGAAGCGGTGGAAAAATTTCACTTAGCTATAACTTGGAGATTTTGGTGACAAAGATAAAAGTCACGTAATCGACACTGTATCACTTCCCAACACTCAAGCTTGTTCACGAACACTTTGCGAATAATAATCCGCCAATATTAAGCACAAATACTTGAAAAAAATCTAAGTTTTGAAAATTAAATACAGCGCGGACATAGCGACAGTTTACTTTCCCTCAAAAAACTCCTCAATCTGTGTGATTTGTCCTTATATATACGGTGGACACAAATCAACTGCAAATATTTTAGGGGTAGATTCAGACCACTATACTGAACAACTTTTCCAAATAAACTTATGTCAAAATATGAAATTATTATTTTTTTCACTCTCCATACTTAAACAGATCAGCCGATTCTCAATTTGTATGGATGGTCAAAAAAATTTTTTTTCGTATCTCGATATAAGTTTATTTGGAAAGGTTGTTCAGTTTAGTGGTCCGAATCTGTCCTTAAAATATTTATTTATTTTGTTACAGAAACAGATTGCCACAGCAGGAGAGTTTGGACATTGTTGGTCGGCGGGCGTGTTATGGATGCTTGTAAATTGGCGAAGGAACATGGCGACCTCAACATGGCCACGCTGATCGCGCAATCTGCTGGTAAGCGGTCACCGTTACCATTCAGTTCCCTATTACATACATGTTATGACGGTCAGCGTGATAACGTGTCGGTTACGAGTTCAATCGACCATGCACACCCTGGTGTCAGAGTTCTTCGGAACCGCCTCTCGGCCTCTGACGTGGTTCCTTTAACGACTACCAGGTGGCAGCCGGGACCAACGGCTTAACGCGCCTTCCGAAGCACGGAATCACCTTTTTTGCCAGACAATCAGGTGATTCAAGCCTGCAATGTCCTAACCAAACAGGGAACAACTAAACAAAGTATGCTTCCCTTGGGAATCGAACCCGCCATTTTGAAGTTTTCAGGCAAATGTCTTAACCAGTCCAGTGGTTAATATTGTAATGATAGTATCTCTACACATGATCCTCTTTCTGGCGCAGTCGGGTAAAAATCCATCCAACTTCCAACTAATATTATAAATGCGAAAGTGAGTTTGTTTGTTTATTTATTTGTTACGGTTTCAAGCCCTATCTACTGATCTTCCTAAAATCTCGTATTCACATTGAAGTATTGAGAAGGACATAGGGTACCTTTCATTCCGGGAAAAAGCACTGTTCCCGAGGGAATTCACGCGGGTAAAGCCGCAGGCGAAAGCTAGTAAAAGAAAAAATATGTATAAATACTTATAAGTGTTGTAGGTGTGTATATGTGTGCGTAAAGATATATATGACATATATGTGCGAATATGTATATGTATATACACATACTTACAAACATACAATACATATATATATATATATATATATATATATACTAGCTGTTCCCCGCGGCTTCGCCCCGCGTGGGACTCGGTTATATCGCGCCCAAAAGTAGCCTATGTTTGACCTCAGGTCGTTAACTACATCCCTACCAAATTTCATCACAATCGGTCCAGCAGTTTAGCCGTGAAGAGGTGACAGACAGACAGACTTTCGCATTTATAATATTAGTATATGGATTGTAGATAAGGAAATAAATCACTTATTTATTTTTATTTATCAGTAAAGTATTATTTTTATTTTATAGGTGATCCGCTGTTCAGGTCTCTCGTTTCCCGCCAACTGACTTTATGGCGCGAATGCGGCGCGGAACCTTTGATATCTGCGACGCGACTGGCGACTTTGCGACTAATCGCAGGCCTCAGTAACCCAAGGGACAAATTGAACGAGCTGGATTGGATAAGAGCCTTTCTCGCGACTGCTAAGTGAGTATTGTTGTTGCGACTAATCGTTGCGACTAATCGCAGGTTTCAGTCATCCAAGGGACAAATTGAACGAGCTAGATTGGATTAGAGGCTTGCTTGCGACTGCTTTGTAAGTATTTTTTATGCGACTAGTCGTTGCGACTGCCTACTGCGACTAATCGCAGGTTTCAGTAATCCAAGGGACATTTTTTTTAAATCGTATTAGGTTAAAAAAAAATGCCATCATAAGCTGAATGTCTGGAACCAATTATATTGAATTAATACCGCATTTATTCAATGCCATTATTATTTATTGGCTATATTCTCTTTCAGATACATTTGCAACCAAGTGCCGACATTAGAACAAGTGGTCAGGACTTACGAGGGTCTGTTCACGAGCGATGGAGACGCGGACCTCACCACTGTTGATGATGACGAGATGGGCATGCAGCATCCTCTGCCGCCATACTGCCAAAATTACGAACTTAATTCTAGCGTGAGTTGATTTTATAACCATAATCATTTATTTCTTGTAAACATGTTGTACTTTTAATTTATTGATTTAGGTTATACATTGTAGATGGGAGGTGTGTATGGTATGCTCTTGGATGAGTCTCATTGATGCTGGTCTGGGAGAAAAAGAAAAACATAGAATGTACCAGTTGCTACTCTTCCCGCGCAAGCCGTAAAAGTCGTCTGAGGGAATCGCCAAATGGGGAAATCATGACATAGGCGATGCGGCTAGCAACCCATCACTATTGATTTCCTGTTTCAACTACCATTATGCTAAACGTGGCCTAAGGTCTTATGGCTCTAGGCTCTGTCTACCCCGAATGGGATAAAGACGTGATTATATGTATGTATGAGTCTCATTGATGATTTGGGCTGGGAGGTGTGTATGGTATCCCCTTGGCTGGGTTTTAGTGACACAAATGGGGTGGGGTACTTGCCTAGCCGTAGTTATGGCTAAAGTTCATATATTAGAGGATAGTGATAAAGTATAAAACCTTACTATTTAATTCTAGTGTGAGTTGCTTTGAATCATGTAGTTGATTTAGGCGATAGCTGGGCGGTGTATATGGCATGCTCTTGGATGAGTCTCAGTGATACTTATGGGGTAGGTAGTGTTAGGCAAAAATGGTAGAAATCTACAAGATTTTCTATCGTAGTTAATGTGGTTTAGAGTAAACTAGCGACCCGCCCCGGCTTCGCATGGGCATAAAAACCTTCCTCTCGAATCACACTATCTATTAAAAATACCGCATCAAAATCCGTTGCGTAGTTTTAAAGATTTAAGCATACAAAGGGACATAGGGACAGAGAAAGCGCCTTTGTTTTATACTATGTAGCGATAATGTATCACTACATATCACATACATCACCCTGCTCTGAAGCGTAAGCTGAAGATGCAACCGGGAAACACGCTCGAACGAAGAAGAAGACAGACGAAATACGCCTTTTATTATCTCGTTGTATTTTGTCTCACAGAACAATCGCCACCGTCGTATTTTGGACCTTAGATACGAGCTCATAAAGTCTAGATCCAGGAACGCCAGGCCGGTGCTCAGATCTGAGTCTTACACGCCTGATCCGCTTGATTACAGCCTGTGGTAAGTACTAATTATCTGTGACTAGCTGTTTCCCTGCGGTTTCACTTGTCCTTGGTCATACCAAGCCTATAATCTCCCTAAAGAATCAGGCTATAATATGCAGAAATTAGAGCAGTTTTTCAAATCAGACTTGTAGTTTTAAAGTTATAAGCGTTCAAATAAACAAACTCATCAGCTTTATCATATTAGTATAGATTAGTATATGTAGATAAATGGTATAGATTATATTTGTGAAACATAAATATAGTCATATATTATAAAATGTAATTTTTTTTTTTAAGTTATGTACAATCATATTTTTAATCAAATGACAGTCGTAATGCAGACTAAATAGTAAAGTAAGTGACTGTGGCATATATTGAGTCACGTCATATGAGGTCTATGGTAAATTGAGTTATGTCCTATAAAGTCATATGAGGTCTATTGTAAATTGAGTCATGTCATGATGCAGACTGTTCCAAATTGAGTGATATCATAATGTTAATAGACAAATTGAGTCGCGTACTATGAATACTATGACAAATTAAGTAATGTTATATATGGTCTATCGTAAATTAAGTCATGTTCTATAAAAACTATAGTAAATTGAGTCTTGTCATCTAAAGTCATGTCCAATAAAAACTATAGTAAATTGAGTCATGTCCCATAAAAACTATCATAAAATTGAGTCACATGACTCAATTTTATGATAGTACATATAAAGTCTATTGTAAATTGAGTCACGTCATAACGCAGATAGGCAAATTGAGTGACGTCCTTATGTCGACTGACTAATTAAATCATGTCATATAACGACCATGTCAAATTGAGTCAATGAAAAAATGAAGATTATGTCAATTGAGTCGTGACATATGAAGACTATGGTGAATTGAGTCACGACCTAGCCTAATTTCTCTCCGTAGCTTCCTCCTGGGCACCTGGTTCGGCAACCCATCCGTGTCGAGTATAGTGGGCATGGCTGACCAGCTGGAGTGTGACGGCGCCTGGCATCTAGCGGTGCTGGCTTTGGCATACCATCCTGATGACGCTGCGTGAGTATTGACCTCTATCTCTCTCTTTAACTCTCTCTCTCTCTCTCTCTCTCTCTCTCTTTTCTTTCTATTACACTATCCCTATTCTCTGTATCACTTTTCTCTCATCTTATTTATTTACAAGCGACCCGCCCCGGCTTCGCATGGGCGTGATGGGCATAAAAACCTTCCTCTTGAATCACTCTTAAAAAAACCGCATCAAATTCCGTTGCGTAGTTTTAAAGATTTAAGCATACAAAGGGATATAGGGACAGAGAAAGCGACTGTTCTATACTATGTAGTGATTTAAACTAAAATGCCTTTATTATAAAAAAAAAATAGTGTCCAATTGATGAACTCACTGCCAAATAGTCCCCTTCCCTATATTTCTTTCTCTCTCTGCCTTATGTCCTCTCTTCTATCTCTTTCCTTATCTATATTTCTCTCTCTCCCTCTTTCACTTTTTGTGTTTTTACTAAAGTATCGCACTATAAAGTAGACTAGCGTTTTACTTACATAGACCTTCCGCTTGAATCACTATCTATTTATAAATAAATAAACCGCATCAAAATCCGTTGCGTAGTTTCGAAGATTTAAGCATACATAGGGACAGACAACTGAAAGCGACTTTGTTTATCACTACATATACAATAATATGGGGGGGGGGGGGGGGAGAAATTAGTCAACCCTCACTACTAAAAAACAATGAAAATTTTTAAAACGCTTGAATATTTTTCTGTCGGTAGGAATAAGGTTCCTTGATACCAGAAATAAATGACAATGACATTTGTTAATAACTTTTTCCTGCCGACAGAGAAAAAAAATCAAGCGTTTAAAAAAAATTCATTGTTTTTTAGTAGTGAGGGTTGACTAATTTCTCCCCCCCCCCCCCATATTATTGTATATGTAGTGATAAACAAAGTCGCTTTCCGTTGTCTGTCCCTATGTATGCTTAAATCTTCGAAACTACTATTAACTAACTATTTAAACGTGACTTTGTTACAGACGCGCGCATCTCATTCGTGGCGTCCTGTCTCGCCACGCTCCCGCCAAACCTGAAGGTGGAGATGTCGAAAAGAGATTACAGGTGATTTGACTTTATTTTTATGTTTGTCACTATAGCTGTTCCTCGCGGTTTCACTCGTTTGTGTATACTATAGCTTATAACCTTCCCCAAGAATCAGGCTATCATATGCAGAAAGAATTTTTCAAATACGACTTGTAGGTCGAACGGTTAAAAAAATTTTTTTTTTTTTGTTAATGACAACGCATTCGACAGTGTAAACAAAAGGAAAACTTTTTTTTTAAAGCGTTTTGTGTGTTAGGCGATGCGAAATGTGGCGATGGCGATACAAGTAGCCATTACGAGAGGAGAGAAGCGAGATAGGCGGTCGACCTGCTGGGTGCTTAGCCAAAGTGACCATTTCAAAATCTTAACGAATGTCGACAAGAACAAAATGTATGGGATTGACATAAGATTGACCACGTGATCTACCGCAGCTTATGTCAATCCCATACATTTTGTTCTTGTCGACATTCGTTAGCGTTTTGAAATTGCCACTTGGCTAGGTGCTTGTACCCCTAGTATGAGATTTTATAAACGCAGACGCTAGCGACTGCGTTAGCGATTTTGTATGGAATATCTTAGTTTTTTTATTTTTTTTTTATTGAGGTAAACTAACAAAATCACAGTAGTATGTATGTATACAAATATGTCTGAATAATGTTATTATCTGCGATTTCAACTCCGCTTACCACAAATTACTATAATAAAATACATTAATTAAAGTTCAGACTTAACAATGCGAGGTGCTACTAAACAATGCGAGGTGCTACTAAACAATGCGAGGTGCTACTAAACAATGCGATAGTTGCCTTACTGTCCGCCAGGGGCGCTGTACAGGTTTAGCATGTTTTTATATGAATTTCTATAGTGACGACCTCCGTGGCGTAATGGTTAACATGCCTGTCCGCCCGCTACTCAGGAAGTCAGGTCGAAAATGAAAATTGATCTTGTTCAGATTGGCCTGGGTCTTGGATGTTTATCTATATATGTATTTGTTATAAAATATAGTATCGTTGAGTTAGTATCCCATAACACAAGTCTCGAACTTACTTTGGGGCTAACTCAATCTGTGGGATTTATTGCTATATAAATATTAATTTGTTTATTCTGAAGACATCTACTGATAATACTACCTTTTGCCCGCGGCTGCGCCCGCGTGAATTTCCCTCGGTAACAGTGTTTTTTCCCGGCATGAATACTCCGAGCGATGTGTATGCGAAATTTCAGGAAGATTGGTTCAGTAAAACACATTTATAATATTCACTAGCGACCCGCCCCGGCTTCGCATGGGCATAAAAACCTTTCTTTTGAATCACTCTATCTATTTAAAAAAACCGCATCAAAATCCGTTGCGTAGTTTTAAAGATTTAAGCATACAAAGGGACATAGGGACAGAGAAAGCGACTTTGTTTTATACTATGTAGTGATTGGGAAGTTTGGGTAGGATAGGATTGGAAATTGAAATGAATTATTCCTTTTTACAGTTGATACGAAGATTGCAAATTCCAGAGAAATGGTTACTTCTTGCGCAGGCGCACAGAGCCGGCTATATGGTGAGTGGCAAGGAAATTCAAAACATGTCTTCTGCGTCCGAGCGTGTTTCCTAGTTGCATTTTCAGCTTGTGTTTCATTTTTGTGTTTTTGGATTTGTCTTTGTTCGGAATAATAAGTTTGAAAAATATTGGAAATTTGACGAAAAAATAAAATAAATAAAAGCTTATTTTCTTATATAAAATGTCTGTTAAAAATGTAGAACAATGTCAGTAATAAATATTTTTCTTTTTCGAGAAATTCTATTTTTCTTTCTAAAATTAAAGTAGCCTTAATGCTGCTACCTAGCAAGTGAAAATCTTGTCAAATTCGTTTCAGCCGTATTGGAGGTGTTTGTTTACTAACAATGACACGAGAATTATATATACTATACTAGCTGTTCCCCGCGGTTTCACTCGCCTAACGCCCAACCTTCCCAAGAGTCAGGCTATCATATGCAGAAAAAAAATGAAATCTGACAGTAGATCCACTTTCTTATGTGCTACACCCGACAGGGTTCAATTGTACCTACTAAAAAGACAGTGACTTGTGTATTGTATACCTATAGCTAGAACTGTTATTGTACAACATGAAATGCAACAAATAAATTGAAATAAAATTGATCTAAAGTTGAAACATTCAAACAAACAAACTTTCCAGCTTTATATTAGTACAAGAAGTCGACCCCGGCTTCGCCCGTGGTATATACATAGCCTATGTCACTCGGGATGAATGTAGCTTTCCAATGGTGAAAGAATTTTCGAAATCGGCACAGCAGTTTGTACATTACAAACATACGCACAAAAATACAAATCTTTCCTCTTTATAATATATAGTTGTTATGGCAGAATTTCATCTCGATGTGATTTAACGTTTGAAAAACATAACCTTTATTCGAGTAGTTGGTTAATTTTGTTTTTTTTTTAATATATAGCACGAGTCGCTAATACAAGCGCAGCATTTAGCGGCAGCGGAGGAGTGGAACTCCGCGCACGAAGTGCTGCTCGATAAGCTACTGCCGGACGCCGTGCTCGGAGGTACCTATACAATACAATACAATACAATAATACTTTTATTCCTCTTGCTCGGAAATAACCTCATTATTAAAACAATACGTCAATAGACTCATTGCTAGCTAAGACAACAACATAATTAAAAAATTTAAAATTGCCGCGGCCGCTAATGGAGGTTTTTTAATGCACACGTTTTCATACATAAGGTTTTTTGTTTCGCTCTGGTCAGCCAAACAAAAAAAAACCTTTGTGGTACCAACCAATAGTTCTTTTATTGTTTAAAAACTTAACATTTCAAAAATTTGAATAAAGAACACAGCGAATGCTCGCTTGTTGTTGGCGCCATTGTGAAATTGGACACGATATTGTTTCGCCTCAAGAGGAAGTCAGAGGAAGAAAAGTACTGTACTAGCCCGGCCGAAATCGCAATTTACGTCATCGTATTTTTAAAAGCGCTTACGCCCGAATACTCAAACGCTACTCAATTTTGAGAGCTGCTCAAGTATCATGCTGTCGCGCCGAACGTCAGCGATATGACAGTGACAGCATGATACTTGAACAGCTCTCAAAATTGAGTAGCGTTTAACCTCCGTATTACGAAACGTTTGTTAATCCCATTTTAACTAAAAATATGTTTTGTCTCTTTTTCTCTCACCTGACACTTCACGTGAAAGAAAGAAACGCAACACATTCAAGCTAACATGGGCTTAACAAAAGTTTCTTAATAAGGGGGTAAGTGTGACATTTGGCGTCATATGTAAATATCGAAATCCAACTAATATTATAAATGCGAAAGTGAGTATGTATAATTGTTTATTATTTTTCTATTATAATATATAATATTGTTTATTATATTTTATAGTATTCGGGCATGAGCATATTATTTTATATACAAGTATAGAAGGAAATAACTATTTCGTTGTTTTTAGGGTTCCGTACAAAAATTGAAAAACGGAACCCTTATAGGATCACTGTCCGTACGTCCGTCTGTTACATACAATTTTTTTTTTCAGATAACCTGAAAAGCGTGGCGTCACTATTAGAAAAGTTGAATTCAGCTGCTCAGAGGCACGAAGTATCTGGTTGGGAGAGTGGCGGGCTCGCCTTGTACCACTACATGCACGTCTGTGAGCAGGTAACCACTTGACACGTTGGCGGACACACGACTGCTATAGCAGTTACTGGCGACCCGCCCCGGCTTCGCACGGGCATAAAAACCTTCCTCTTGAATCACTCTATCTATTAAAAAGAAACCGCATCAAAATCCGTTGCGTAGTTTTAAAGATTTAAGCATACAAAGGGACATAGGGACGGAGAAAGCGACTTTGTTTTATACTATGTAGTGACAACAATATAATTTCTATCGAGTTTTCAAAAAGGTCAGTCAACGTGTTGACACTTTCGCGGACAGTAATCGGCAACGGGCCGCTAGTATTTTATATTTTACCGCATGAATTTCCCGCGGGAACAGTGCCTTTTCCCGGGACGAAAGGTACCCAATGTCCTTCTCAATAGTTTAGCCTTGCCAAGTGCTTTTGAAATCCTCCTGAGACACTACAACATCGTATCAAATTTTAAAATGGCGTCAACAACAAGCCTTCATTCGCCGTGTTCTTCTTTTGAAACTTTTTGAAATGTTCATACATATTTTTAAACGATAAAAGAATTACCAACCTAATAAAAGTGTCCAGCAATTTCCATTAACGACCGCTAGAATAGTTTTTTTTTGGAAGGCTGGCCAGAGTGAAACTAAAAAACCTAATGTGTGAAAACGTGTACATTAAAAAACCTTCATTAGCGGCCAGCAATGAATTTGTTTTTATTACATTGTTGTCTTAGGCCAACAATGAGTCTATTGATGTATTGTTTTTTTTTTTAATAATGAAGCTATTTCCGGGCAAGAGGAAGTAAAAATCATTACTCACTGAAAACACAAGATATCAAAAATCCCTCTGCTGTAATTATGGTTCTGGATCTGAAGTTAATTTTAAACATATTCAATTATTAAATTATAGTTCCATATAGTTACAAATTGCAAAACTGCTAAAAGTGGCCGTTTTAAGCAATAATTCAATTTGTAACTATAGGGAATTATAATTTAATATGTTTAAAATTAACTTCAGATCCAGAACCATAATTACAGCAGAGGGATTTTTGATAACTTGTGTTTTCAGTGAGTAATGATTTTTAAATGACGGTGGCGCTAGTGTTCACCGAGGCATCACCTTAAGTTATCGGAGTTAGGATCTGTTTCCCAAGTGATCGATAGATGGTGTTAGTAAGCGTATGGGAAGACGACATTGGTACACTAAAAATAGACGCGCTTTGTATGGAACGGTTGAATATTTATTTATTTATAGGAAGACGTCGGTCTTCCTATAAATAAATAATATTACTACAATAATATTACAACAGTAAATTAACTGTGATATAAAACAGATGAACCACTTCAGGTCCTCACAAGTAGATACATATGATAATGTAAAAATGAAATCGAATATTAATACTAATACACGCTATAGTTACGAGTACAATATCGATAAATAACGTAATAGGTATAAGGTGTATACATCTTTAACAATGACGATGTAATATAAAGTCTTTGTATATCTCGTACCTATATTATCTGAGTCACTGGAACAAACGTGTATTGAGTCTATTATTCATAACTAATTTGTAACATAATTACTTTATTTGGTTCTTGTTCCTCAACAACTTGTTTATTTTTAACTATTTTGTTGTGACCCTTGTTGTTTCTCTCTAGTAGGAACTTTTTACAAAAAATGTGAATTAAGCTGTGAACGACGTAGTGGATTACAAAGTTACTAATTGTTTTATGTAAACTTATTGTCATGTGTTTTCTTTTTGTAACTGTTTGTTATTTCTAAATAAATAAAATAAAATAAACATTAATCGCATTCAGCATTTTTGTGCTAATATAGCATTTTATAGTCTGTGTGACATATATATATATATATTTTTATTATTCACAGATTCGCAGCGTAGTCTCGTCGTCAGGCCCGGAATCTGATCGTGGTGTGGTGTCGGCGCGGCTGGAAGCGCTCAGGCCTGCGGTGGCGGCGGCCTGCCGGGCCTTGCAGCACGCGCAGGGGAGGTGAGCACGTTGTACCATATACTAGCTTATAACGTAGGTAGAATTTACTAAGTACTTAAGGTATGTGTGAGGAGAGAAGATAAATCCAGGTTTCAGCGAATCGCACAATATTTATTATTTGTACTTTACAAATTTTTGACTTTTAAGGATACCAGTTAAAGAGATATAGACAGGGATCGAAGTAGGCACGAGATCCAGTCAGGCAGCCGCTATGAAATAGCCAGCCACTTAACTTGAGATGGTGAGATCAGCCGAAAAAGGTCTTCCAGTGGACGCGCGCAGCCTTATATATGGCCCTCGGGGTGATGCGGTGCGGGGCAGCGAGGAAGGACCGCCGGTTGAGAATGCGCGACGTCACAAGCTGCTGCCTGCGACTCTGCTCGCGTGAGACTCGGTTGAATCACGACAAAAAATTTAAATTAAAAAAAAACATCCACGACACATTTTCTTTTTAGTGGTGACGATCGACCGATTTAGTGAGACCCCACATGTTATTTGCAAACATTAGGTATTATCCCCACTTACACCCCCAGAGTTTTGTAACGGCTCGACCGATTTTTATTAAACATATTATTTTGTATGCACGTGATGCGCTTTCATTTGAGACCCCACTCGAGCAGGGCTTACGCCTCGCTCGCCTTCTTCTCGGCCTGAGGCCAGCTTCTGTCTTCTAGGTCTTTGGGTTTGTCTCAGTTTCAGTTTAGATGACATAGGGACAGAGAAGGCGACTTTGTTTTATACTATGTAGTGATGTGTAGATATGACCGGTCTCCCCCCAGGTCAGCCCGCCACCGGGCGGCCCGCACGGAGATGGGTGCGCGGCTGCTGCAGCTGTGCGTGGCGGCCGGCCTGCGCGCGCGCCGCCTGGCCGCGCTGCTGCCCGCGCTGCAGCTGCCGCCGGATTGTGCGCACACCGCGCACACGCAGGTAACACATATAACAGTAACACACAACAGTAACACACATAACAGTAACACACACAAAAGTAACACACACTCAAGTAACACACACACTCACAAGTTACACACATGCAAATAACACACACAAAAGCAACATACAAAATTAACACACACACAAAAGTAACACACACTCAAGTAACACACACAAAAGTAATACCAACTTAAGTAACACACACTCACAAGTTACGTAACGCACACAAAAGTAACACACACACGTCGCATACACACATACAAGTTGTGTGTATAACACAAATAACACACAAAGAGTTATTAATCAACCAACCAAATATTTATGAATACAGTAAATTATTTAAAATTCTTATACGTTAGACTAACTGCACCCAGTGGTTTATCATACACAGCAGCGCCATCTACTCTATAAAACGACATTGACTATCAAACTTTTTGACCAAAATTTCGAATCGCGTACTTTTCGGGATAAGAAAACGCAAAGAGTCACAAAAATTATTAATATGTGGCATGTTCGTACTTATAGATGCAAAAAAAGATAAACCAAATGTTTTTAAACCGTATTTTTTGTTTAAAACTATTTAAACCAATTTTGAGGATGTCAGATACTGGGTGTGGTCAACATCTCGGAGTCAGACACTGGGTGAGGTCAACATCTCGGAGTCAAACACTGGGTGTGGTCTATATCTCAGAGCCAGACTCTGGGTGTGGTCAACATCTAGGTGTCAGATACTGGGTGTGGTCAACATCTCGGAGTCAGACACTGGGTGTGGTCAACATCTAGATGTCAGATACTGGGTGTGGTCAACATCTCGGAGTCAGACACTGGGTGTGGTCAACATCTCGGAGTCAGACACTGGGTGTGGTCTATATCTCAGAGCCAGACTCTGGGTGTGGTCAACCAACATCTAGATGTCAGATACTGGGTGTGGTCAACATCTTAGACTCAGACACTGGGTGTGGTCAACTTCTCGGAGTCTGACACTGGGTGTGGTCTATATCTCAGAGCCAGACTCTGGGTGTGGTCAACATCTAGATGTCAGATACTGGGTGTGGTCAACATCTCGGAGTCAGACACTGGGTGTGGTCTATATCTCAGGGCCAGACTCTGGGTGTGGTCAACATCTAGATGTCAGATACTGGGTGTGGTCAACATCTTAGACTCAGACACTGGGTGTGGTCAACTTCTCGGAGTCAGACACTGGGTGAGGTCAACATCTCGGAGTCAGACACTGGGTGTGGTCTATATCTCAGAGCCAGACTCTGGGTGTGGTCAACATCTAGATGTCAGATACTGGGTGTGGTCAACATCTCGGAGTCAGACACTGGGTGTGGTCTATATCTCAGAGCCAGACTCTGGGTGTGGTCAACATCTAGATGTCAGATATTGGGTGTGGTCAACATCTTAGACTCAGACACTGGGTGTGGTCAACATCTCGGAGTCAGACACTGGGTGTGGTCTATATCTCAGAGCCAGACTCTGGGTGTGGTCAACATCTAGATGTCAGATATTGGGTGTGGTCAACATCTTAGACTCAGACACTGGGTGTGGTCAACTTCTCGGAGTCAGACACTGGGTGCTGTCAACATCTCAGAGACAGACACTGGGTGTGGTTAACATCTCGGAGTCAGACACTGGGTGTGGTCAACATCTAGATGTCAGATACTGAGTGTGTTCAACATCTTAGACTCAGACACTGGGTGTGGTCAACGTCTCGGAGTCAGACTCTGGGTGTGGTCTATATCTCAGAGCCAGACTCTGGGTGTGGTCAACATCTAGATGTCAGATACTGGGTGTGGTCAACGTCTCGGAGTCAGACACTGCGTGTGGTCAACATCACAGAGACAGACACTGGGTGTGTTCAACATCTCTGAGTCAGACACTGGGTGTGGTCAACGTCTCGGAGTCAGACACTGGGTGTGTTCAACATCTCTGAGTCAGACACTGGGTGTGGTCAACGTCTCGGAGTCAGACACTGGGTGTGTTCAACATCTCTGAGTCAGACACTGGGTGTGGTCAACGTCTCGGAGTCAGACACTGGGTGTGGTCAACGTCTCGGAGTCAGACACTGGGTGTGGTCAACGTCTCGGAGTCAGACACTGGGTGTGGTCAACGTCTCGGAGTCAGACACTGGGTGTGGTCAACGTCTCGGAGTCAGACACTGGGTGTGGTCTATATCTCGATGTCAGACACTGGGTGTGGTCAACATCTATTACTATATAATTGAGGTTTGAAATGGTGACATTAATGTGTAAGAAAAACTAACAAAAATAAAGTAAAATTAATATATTTTATTTAAAATATTAATTTGTTAATAGGTACCCAGCGACCCGCCCCGGCTTCGCACGGGCATAAAAACCATCCTCTTGAATCACTCTATCTATTAAAAAAAACCGCATCAAAATCCGTTGCTTAGTTTTAAAGATTTAAGCATACAAAGGGACATAGGGACAGAGAAAGCGACTTTGTTTTATCCTATGTAGTGAAGTACCTAGTAATGACGTGACACGGTTCTAAACCGTTATAAATTTGTTTAAAACTGGTTTCAAACCTCTGATTTTGGTTTTAAACGGTTTATTTGCAATTCAATTCATGCGCGATCCAATCGGAAGCATTAAAAAGATGAATTTATTGTTTGTCTTGTTTCAGATAACGAACGAACTAGCAGAACAAGCATCGGAGCTCTGCATCGACTCTGTATCCAGCTCACCAATTTCCTCTCACCATCGCTCCGCTGCTTTCAGCTAAACACATCAATTAAATTATAATTTTTAAAATATAATCATCATTTCAGCCTGTGTCTGTCCACTGCTGAACATAGGCCTCCCCCAAGGGTTTCCAGAATGCCCGATTGTCGCGGCCTGCATCCAGCGCCTGCCTGCGACCTTCTTCAGGTCATCTGACCATCTGGTCGGTGGGTGTCCGATGCTTGCCGGTGCGTGGTCGCCATTCGAAAACCTTTCTGCCCCATCGGCCATCGGTTCGTCGCGCTATGTGCCCCGCCCACTGCCACTTCATAGAGCTTATCCGCTGGGCTATGTAACCTTGTAAAATATAGCCTAATTAAAATGACAGTCGTCATATCGCATACATTTTCTTGTTAGTCTCTGTCGAATTTCAATTATACCTATAAATAAATATATAGGGCCAATTCACACAGATTGAGTTAGCCCCAATGTAAGTACGAGACTTGTGTTATGGGATACTAACTCAACGATACTATATTTTATAACAAATATATATATAGATAAACATCCAAGGCCCAGACCAATTGGAAAAATAAAAAAAATTATCTTGACCTGACCGGGGATCGAACCCGGGACCTCCTGAGTAGCGGTCAGGCATGTTTACCATTACACCACGGAGCTCGTATCGTATCGTCTCTGTTTTGCTGTCAAAATTATCATCCTATATTTGATAGATTCTAGAAGTTAATTGTGTTACTGTACTATTCCACTTTCTGATGGCTTACTACCATCTCTTAAAATCATGCAAGAACGAGTGAGTAAGCGAGACAGCGCAATACATGCTGTAAGGCGACATCTCCCTTACTCAATCGTACTTGCATAGTTTTAAGAGACGTGGCTAAGCCACCTGGTTCTCCAACTATCTCCATACAAAAAATCATGTTGATCCGTCATAATAAAAGGACTTACGTACACACTTTCATATGTATAATATCACTAGCTGTTGCCCGCGGCTACGCCCGCGTGGTACTCAATTATATTGCGCCAAAAAATATACTGTTTTCGACACCTGGTGTTCAACTACATCAATACCAAATTTCATTAAAATCTGTCCAGTGGTTCAGCCGTGAAAGCGTAACAGACAGACACATAGTCAGACATTCGCATTCATAATATTAATATGGAAGTATGGACTAGCTTGTTTAGGTATCGATTGTAACTTATTTTCATCGAAATATAAGTGCTACGTTAGTACTATGTCTCGACTCGTATTGTTAAGACGATACCTCGGTGAACACTAGCGCCACCATCAACTAAAAATCATTATTCACTGAAAACACAGGTTATCAAAAATCCGTGTTATGAAATTAAGGTTCTGGATCTGAAGTACTATTAAACATATTCAATTATGGTTCCATATAGTTCATTACAAATTGCAAAATTGTTAAAAGTGGCCGTTTTAGCAATATGTATTGCAATTTGTAACTATAAGGAACTATATTTATATTATACTAGCTGTTCCCCGCGGCTCCGCCCGCGTGGGACTCGGTTATATCGCGCCCAAAAGTAGCCTATGTTTGACCTCAGGTCGTTAACTACATCCCTACCAAATTTCATCACAATCGGTCCATCCGTTTAGCCGTGAAGAGGTGACAGACAGACAGACAGACAGACAGAAAGACAGACAGACAGACAGACTTTCGCATTTATAATATTAGTATGGATTAGTATGGATACTATAGAATAATGATTTTTTATTGATGGTGGCGCTAGTGTTCACCAAGGTATCATCTTAATAGAATATGTATCATTTTACAATAACTTTAATCTAAGTTTTCTGAATGTAAAAAGGGAGTGTGCATGAAACAAAAGATTATAACGGTTTTAATATGTTGTGGCCAGTAAATATAATTTTAGAAAAAAAAATGTATAATTTTTGTACATTTATATTTTTTTAAATATTTATTTGCCAAATTTATGTACAGTAAATAATATACACAAAAAAAATTGGAATCGCGCGCGGTCTCTGGCAATTTTTTTCTTTTTTAATATATGAAAGAATATACAGGAAAAATATATAAATCCCTTCATTATTTTTAATTTTGAATTTTTTTTTTACTCCAATATTTGTTAAAAATAAAATATTCTTCTGATTGCCCGCGTTTTTTGCATAAAAAAATAGCTGTTGCCTGGGGCTCCACTCCCGTAGGAATTCCGGGATAAAATATAGCCTATGTGTTGTTCCAGGGTCTAAGCAGTCTCCATTTCAAATTTCAGCCAAATTCGTTCAGCCGTTCTCGAGTTATAAATTGTGTAACTAACACGACTTTTACCTATATAGATAAATTTTTTGATTGATCAATTTCACGGTTTGGTCACGACATTGTTTGACCAATGTCTAAAATATGAGATATGGTGAAGCATGCACAATCCCTATTGTATAATATAATAATAAAATATATAGTCCCTGCACTATTCATGCAGGATTTTCAAATACTTTTCCATTTATAAAGCCAAAAATTGTATTTTCTTGTTATAAGTTTGTAAGTTTTTTTGTAATATCAGTTAAGGTTTATTTTTTTACAAAATTGAAAATAAAATGTAAAAGTCTTAAGTCGGTCTCTGGATCGAGTAGACCTACATATGTTAGTTATATATGATGTAAAGCAAACTCCGGATGGGTCGCCACTAGTGGCAATTTCGAGCTACGTGCACCCGAAGGCACGTTAATATTGTCCTGTTAAGATTTAATTCATTTGTTATTAGGTTTACGTTACTTTAAGGATATTAATTGAATTGTAATAAATGATATTTTGAATATTTAATTGTTTTATTCAAACAATTACCGCTCGTTGTTTTTAAACTTCAAAAAAGAGGTTCTTAATTCGTTGGTTGTTGTTTTAATAGTGTATTCTGTTTGTGTCTGCTTATTATTTGAATTTTCTGTTTCTCTATACTTTCTTTTACGACTTGAGAATGCGAATAATATCGACGGCGAAGATGGTCTCTCTTCTGCCATATTTAGGCAATGACACTACTACGACTACTTCAGATCTCAGAAAACTGAGAGCAATAAAAACACGTTTATATTGTATAGATAGATAGGTATACCCACTACAATAACATAAGAAAAATTCAATGTAGGTACTTGTAAAAAAAATACAATTTCCCATCACTACGCGACACTTAAAGATGTCGTTGGCGCTACGTAATAGTGTATTTTCATTAAATTTTAGGTAATTGTAAATTAAGCTATAAATGAATTGTTTTATATTTTTTCTTCATTCCGCCTAGGTTAAACCAAAGTTTGACGAATAATCAAGCTACCTAACGATATTATTTCAATGAGCTTAGTACAAAAGTAAAGTTTTTTTTTGTGGGAATGCGATACAAATTTCGACTACTTAAGAAGTCGTTGGCGTCTCAGGACAGTTTCCGCTGGACGCCTAAAGGTGTCCACGGCGGTCAAAGGGTTAACCTCTAAGTCTAGTTACAAGATAACCTGCTTTATGGACCAAAACTAGTTTTATGATCCGTAAACCACGACCAGTTACTTTTTAATACTCCAGAAAGTATCACACAATGTTTTTTAACAATTCTGATCAATAGGGGCTAGAAAATCCGGGCAAATTTGTCATCACTACATAGAATAAAACGAAGTCGCTTTTTCTGTCCCTATGTCCCTTTGTATGCTTAAATTTTTAAAACTACGCAACGGATTTTGATGCGGTTTTAATAGACAGTGATTCACGAGGAAGGTTTTTATGCCCATGCGAAGCCGGGGCGGGTCGCTAGTCAAATATAATCTTATGTTCCGAATCGGCTTTATTTGAAATACATAATATCTAATCACAATTACGATAAACCTACGTCTACTAATTACATAACACACCCAGCATGGAACGCATATAAGTCCGCGCACGCAAGCGGTGATACATACAATTCCATGTATTTACAAAGCAAAACTCAAATTGTCTTTCAGTGCGCTCGAGTACACTCACTATACAAAAAATACCTAATAACTTCACAAATTAATTAAAAACTTAAAGATAATCTAAAACATTTATTACAATATAACAGCTAAATAGATAATAATAATTGTATGTTTTTAATTTAAACAAAATAATAAGAAAACTTACAGTCCAAAGAATTAAAAACTATCTACAATAATAGTTTACAATATAGTACAAGGGTTCGTTTAAAAAACTGAAATTCTACATTTATGAATGAAGATGCATTCCGCGGTGTTACCCGCCAAAAAACAACAACAGCGCCATCTACTTTATAAAACGCCATTGACTATCAGACTTTGTGAGCACACTTACAGCAATCGCGTACTTCTTGGGATAAAAAGTACCCTATGTGTAAATCCAAGGTGTCAGCTACCTCAATACTTATTTTCATAAAAATCGACCCAGCCTTTTGAGCGTGAAGTCGCAAACTTTCGCCTTTATAATTTATTTGTTATTAGTGAAATGATTTGTACAATGCTATTTTTTATAAATTTCATGATTTCCTCGAAGCGCGACCATTTTAGGCAAGTTCAAATTCTTAGCAGTACACCATTTAGTATTTTTTCTATTGTGAGCGTAACTAATATGTGCTATATACCTTCCGAGGAATACCTCGACAAACAAACCTAATATGATGCCTTTCAAATCCTTGATTTATGTCTATAGCATATAAGTATACAATTTCAAGGCTCTACTTTATTCGCCTTGCTGTTCTTCTTCTTTGGTGTCTTCTTCTCAGTCAGCAGCGCTTTAGCCACCGCATTCTCAAAATCAACAGTTTTCGGCCGATAATATTTAGAACCTTTCGCATTCTCCATAAATTTCTCAATTGGAATATTCCCCATGAGGTGAGCGAGGGGATTCACGCTCACCAATTTCTTTCCATTTGGCAACTTAATTTCCTTCTCTTTTTCAACTTCCTTATTCTCTTTAGGAGTTGTTAAATCACGAATTTTCATTATTTTGTAATACGGCGCTTGTGGCAGTAGAGTCGCTATGTGAATTTGTCCCAATTCATTGGGTATTTTTGGCAGGATGATTTTATGTACTCTTTGTTTAGGAGTATCCTCTGTGCCCTCCAACATCACTTCTTGAGCTACGTCAGGTATTTGATTGGATTTATCTATCGTAAACATTTCATCATTATGCTCATAATCATCGTTATTATCATAATGTGTATCGTTCTGATCCTGATATTGCTCTGTGAATAATGGTAGGTTATCAGCATTCACCATTTTTACTGTCACATTAGTCAGTTCAGAGAAATCTGGTTTGAACTTTACAGGCATCGCTAATTTACTTCTGTATATATTTTGTGTTGGTTTTGACTGAAACTTGGTTAATTTTATGAATGATTGTTTCGGTGGACATTTTATGGAACTGATTGTTATACTACTATCTATCAAAACATTCTTCTTTGGCTCATTGCTTTCCGGAGTAAAACTTTCAATGAACTTCTGGACTGATAACTCTTTGGTCAACGGTGTTAATTTTGCTGGTTCGTGAGCACTATCGCACTTAACCTTCCTTATTGTTTTGATAAATTTTTCAGTATTTGTCAACATATTATCTGTGTTCAAATTGCTCAATGGTTTGGATTTATTGTGGTTGTTTTTATTACGTTCCGCTAATAAATTCTTCAGCGTCTCTGTCAGTTTTGATGATGAATGTTTTTTTGCTATATGAGCAGACAGCTTCATCTTTGAACTAAAAGTTTTGGAGCATTTCACACAATTTACACTCTCATTTGGATGTACAGTGTTTATATGAATATGATAATTCCGGTACGTCTCACAGAACTCATTGCAATACTGACAAACGAACCTGTTGTTGCGTTTTCTCATTATTTGCACTCTACTGGGCCTTCCTTTCATTCTTTTCGTTTTTCTCA
The DNA here is from genome assembly GCA_947044815.1 of Apomyelois bistriatella. Classification (NCBI taxonomy): domain Eukaryota; kingdom Metazoa; phylum Arthropoda; class Insecta; order Lepidoptera; family Pyralidae; genus Apomyelois; species Apomyelois bistriatella. The sequence goes on from OX345717.1 coordinate 1,344,828, forward strand.
TCTTATTTCTCAAAACCAACAAAGTTTCATCTTCAGATGAATCAGTTTCAAGTCTTTCTACTACTGATTCAATCCTAGTAGATTTAACTTTCCTTTTTGGTCTCCCAACCTTATTAGTTTCATCTTCTGTTGGCGCATCAGTCTCTGTGGCCATAAAGTCAGAGTTAATAGGATTTCCACTTATTTCAATGAATTCTTTATCATTAGGATCTTCTAAATCCTTGTTTGTTATAGATTTTACATTCAATTCTGCTGTATTTGTTTTTTCACTAATTTTTGTAGATTCTTGACCTGAATTCTTAAGTTTCTCTTGTGTACCATCTGTCTTGGGCTCCTCAGGCTTTTTTTCTTTGAAAGTAACGTGAAATTTGTCATCAAACTCCACAGATCCGATACTGTTATGCATCAGCTTGATATGTATAGTAAATTTTTTTCTTATTCTGAATTTTTTGTCGCAAAAACTGCAGTAATATGGTTCTATTTCCTTGTGTTTTGTGAAAAAGTGTGCAAACAATTTTTGCGGATGTTTGAAAATGCTTTCGCAATAGACACATGTGTATTTATATAGACTTAGGTCATGAGCCCTTTCGATATGCTTATTGAGGGTCACAGTACCAACAAACTCTTTGCGGCAGTATTTGCAAGTGTGAATGGAGACTGACAATGGGTGCTTCTCCACCTGATGTTTCGACAGTTCCTCCAGTTTTTCAAAGACAATCTGACATTTCTGACATTTAATCACCTTGCAATTTCTGTGGTGGATTTTCCAGACCCCAATCTGAATGTCTTTAAAGCATTCCGGACATTTTTTCACAATTTTCTTATTGTACGTTTTACACTCGGAATTTTGAGAGAAATGTTTCTGTATGCCTTTTTTGGTTTTGTAACAATTATAGCACATATTACATGCCAAAGATCGGCAGTTATCCCTTTTGAGATGCTCTACATAGTCCTTCAAGTTCGAGGTACATGATTTACATGTGACACATACAAACTTTCTATTTTCCTGAAGTATTTGCGTTAAATTCATGTTTAATACAGACGACAAGTGCGGCATACAATCCTTAAGCCAAAATCCTTTAGTTAAGTCCTCGTCTTTATGTGAAGTGAACTCATGAGTCTCCAACTTCATATTGTCATCAAATTGCAACTCGCATTGCGAGCACGAGTACTTGGTGTCACTGTGTTTCCTTATATGTTTTCTTTCGTGATTTTTACAATAATTCTCGTCCGAAAACGCTCTTGTGCAATACTGGCACAACTTAATATCAAGTATATGTTTATCTCTAATATGAAAGGCGTAGTCCTCAACATTCTGCTGGATATCTTTACAGAATTGACAGGATGATTCTCTTGGATGAATTAGCTTTGTGTGGATATATAAGTCTTCGGTGTCAAGAAATTCAGCAAAGCAAATTTTGCATATTGTGTCGGTGTCGGTTTCGATGTATTCGAACTCTGGCTCGTCCATTTTGATAACGCTTGATTTTGTTTTCAATTCTTTATTATTTAGAAATGATGTTTGCTTGATATTTGCTCGAAATTGTAAAAATAATTGAATAGATAGAAACTAAAAACAAACGCATTAAAAACAACGGCCTCGCTTCGCTCGCTGTCGCTCTATTTATTCTATTTTTTTTGGTTATGGCTCCATCGTTTAGCCAAACGATGATTTTGCCAATGTCAAGGTTGAGAAAGACACAGTGATCGAGTTGAAATATATACTCATGAGACTGTTGATCGGTTGTTGGGAGCTCTGTAACCTAAAACAACACAAACATATGTTAATGGTTATTGGGTTAGTAGACTATTTACTACAAACAGACACACACAGTAACATAGACATTTTTTCGGTATGAAGAATTTATACACTGATAGGAAAGGAAATAGGGAATGGATCACCAAGGATATATAGATAATATAAATGTTATAAATAAATATTATTGTTATTAATAAATTTTGCAAAGATATTAACAAACCTGGAGAAAACTAAAGTTAACAAAAAAGATATATTGACAGGACGTGGAATATTTGGGGGTAGTAAGTCGTAAAGAGACACTGACAACTTGGGGCATTCAAAGAAAATATGTTCAGGAGTACCCTCATCCAAGCCGCACTCACAGAGAGAACTGTCTCTAATTCTAATTTTAGCTAAAAATACCGGAGAACAAAAATGGCCTAAACGAAGACGAATTATGACAGAAGTTGGAAATTTGGGGAGGTTACGATATTTGTGAAACCAAGGATTGATGGGAATATTTGGTTGGATTTTGGAATAGTGTTTCGCCTTACATACACAATTATTTCTCCACAGTTTATCCCATTCTGTTCTGAGGGAGGATTGAGCTGTCAGTTTCAGATCTCGGGGATGGCAGTAATAATATTTGTCAGAACCCATATGTATTGCTTCCTTGGCGAATCTATCCGCTGTCTCGTTTCCAGATATTCCAGCATGACCTGGAATCCAGGCTAACGTAACATTAATGCCTGCAAGATGACATCTATAAAGAACTTCTCTAGTCATAATTGAAATAGGGAAATTTTCTCTGGCATGAAGAGGAAGTTTAACTATATCTTGGAGACTACTCTTGCAGTCAGATAAAATAAGAGTTTTATTTAATTGGTGGGACTCTACATATGTTACCGCTTCTAGTAGGGCAATAGCTTCTCCGGAAAATACAGAAGTTTGAGGAGGACATTTAAAATTCAACAAGATTTTGTATTTGGGAATCCAAACGGCAACACCAACGTTACCTTCAGCTGATATCTTGGATGCATCCGTAAAAATCAAAAGCCAGTCTGACCACTCATTATCCACTAATTCATTGAACTGTTTATTAGCATCAAGAGTTTGTTTGTTTACACCCATATCTAAAATCACCTGGGGTTGGAAAACAAGAGCAGAATAATTTACATGGAATAATATGTTTCCATCAAACCTCTGCACAGGACAAGTCAAGGCCTTGTATTTCTGGAAACTATTAACAAGAGGCGGGGGAGATTTATGAGTCCAATATGAAGAAGTTGGGAGGGATTGTGAAATTGAATTGAGAATATTTGGAAGTGGGTGGGTAGAATTTTGAATTGTTTTGAAAAGAAATCGGTCAGCAAGGAATTGTCTTCGAAGGAGAAGAGGTGGTTCCAAGCATTCAGCCTGAAGAGCTAGAATAGGGGAAGACTTCATAGCTCCTGTAATAGTGCGTAAGCATTTCGCCTGGATTCTATCTAGTTTAGCAAGTGCTATCTTACTGCATGGTTCTAACAAAAAACACCCATAATCAAAATGACTACGTATTATAGCCTTGTATAGCAAAAGTTGGCTGTAGGGATGTGAACCCCAACGAACGCCTGAGACCGCTCTAAGAACATTGGCGCCTTTTTCAGCTTTATTAGATACATAGTTTAAGTGATGAACGCCAGTCAATTTAGAGTCGAGATATACTCCCAGAAATTTAATTTTTTCCTCAATGGCTATAGGGCTATCATTTACACACAACCTAATCTGCGGAATAGATCTTTTGCGGGTAAATACTACCGCAGAGCATTTATTGATTGACAATGTCAATCCATGTCTGTCAAGCCAGTCATTTAGATAAAATAAAGCAGAGTTAAGTCGAGCAGTTAATTCTTCAAAATTTTGTGATCGGGCATAAATGGCTATATCATCCGCATATTGCAGGGTATCACAAAAGCTATTTATCGTAAGATCTAGATCATAGGTGTATAGATTATACAAGATAGGGCTGAGGACTGAACCTTGAGGCAAGCCCTTCCAGATATTACGCGGAGAAAGGAGTGAGCCATTAATACGGACTTGAATAGAACGGCGCATGAAAATATTGCATATGACATTAACAAGCCTCACTGGAATGTTCAGATGTAGCAGTTTTTGCCTGAGCACCGGAAGCAGGACATTGTCATAAGCAGAGGAAATGTCTAAAAAGACTCCAACAACATTTTCATTATTAGAGAAGGCTAGTCTGATCGACGAACAGAGAATACTGAGGCTATCCATGGTGCCCTTGCCACGGCGGAAAAAACCTAATGTATGAAAACGTGTACATTAAAAAACCTCCATTAGCGGCCAGCAATGAATTTGTTTTTATTACATTGTTGTCTTAGGCCAGCAATGAGTCTATTGATGTCTTGTTTTTTTTTTTAATAATGAAGCTATTTCCGGGCAAGAGGAAGTAAAAATCATTACTCACTGTAAACACAATCATATTCAATTATTAAGTTATAGTTCCATATAGTTACAAATTGCAAAAAGTGGCCGTTTTAAGCAATAATGCAATTTGTAACTATAGGGAATTATAATTCAATATGTTTAAAATTAACTTCAGATCCAGAACCATAATTACAGCAGAGGGATTTTTGATAACTTGTGTTTTCAGTGAGTAATGATTTTTACTTCCTCCTGCTTGGAAATAGCTTCATTATCATTATTTAAAAAAAAAACAATACGTCAATAGACTTCACCGAGGTATCACCTTAAATTATCGGAGTAATAATCTCAGTTTCCCAAGTGATCGATAGATGGGTTAGTAAGAGTATGGGAAGACTACATTGGTACAAAAATAGACGCGCTTTGTATGGAACGGTTGGATATTTATTTATTTATAGGAAGACCAACAACTACAATAATATTACAATAGTAAATTAACTGTGATATAAAACAGATGAGCCACTACAGGTCCTCACAAGTAGATACATGATAATGTAAAAATGAAATCGAACATTAATACTAATACACGCTATAGTTACGAGTACAATATCGATAAATAACGTAATAGGTATAAGGTGTATAATACATCTTTAACAATGACGACGTAATATAAAGTCTTTGTATATCTCGTACCTATATTATCTGAGTCACTGGAACAAACGTGTATTGAGTCTATTATTCATAACTAATTTGTAACATAATTACTTTATTTGGCTCTTGTTCCTCGACAGCTTGTTTATTTTTAACTATTTTGTTGTGACCCTTGTTGTTTCTCTCTAGTAGGAACTTTTTACAAAAAATGTGAATTAAGCTGTGAACGACGTAGTGGATTACAAAGTTAATAATTTTTTTATGTAAACTTATTGTCATGTGTTTTCTTTTTGTAACTGTTTGTTATTCGTAAAAAAAAAAAAAAAAAAATTAATTAATTAATAATTTTTTTTTTAATTTTTTTCCTAAATAAATAAAATAAAAAAAAATAAAATAAAATAAACATTAATCGCATTCAGCATTTTTGTGCTAATATAGCATTTTATAGTCTGTGTGACATATATATATATATTTTTATTATTTACAGATTCGCAGCGTAGTCTCGTCGTCAGGCCCGGAATCTGATCGTGGTGTGGTGTCGGCGCGGCTGGAAGCGCTCAGGCCTGCGGTGGCGGCGGCCTGCCGGGCCTTGCAGCACGCGCAGGGGAGGTGAGCACGTTGTACCATATACTAGCTTATAACGTAGGGAGAATTTACTAAGTACTTAAGGTATGTGTGAGGAGAGAAGATAAATCCAGGTTTCAGCGAATCGCACAATATTTATTATTTGTACTTTACAAATTTTTAGACTCTTAAGGATAACCGTTAATAAGAGGTCACAGGGGTCGTGAGATCGAAGTAGGCACGAGATCCAGTCAGGCAGCCGCTATGAAATAGCCAGCCACTTAACTTGAGATGGTGAGATCAGCCGAAAGAGGTCTTCCAGTGGACGCGCGCAGCCTTATATATGGCCCTCGGGGTGATGCGGTGCGGGGCAGCGAGGAAGGACCGCCGTAGGAGAATGCGCGACGTCACAAGCTGCCGCCTGCGACTCTGCTCGCGTGGGACTCGGTTGAATCACGACAAAAAATTTAAATTAAAAAAAAACATCCACGACACATTTTCTTTTTAGTGGTGACGATCGACCGATTTAGTGAGACCCCACATGTTATTTGCAAACATTAGGTATTATCCCCACTTACACCCCCAGAGTTTTGTAACGGCTCGACCGATTTTTATTAAACATATTATTTTGTATGCACGCGATGCGCTTTCATTTGAGATTCCACTCGAGCAGGGCTTACGCCTCGCTCGCCTTCTTCTCGGCCTGAGGCCAGCTTCTGTCTTCTAGGTCTTTGGGTTTGTCTCAGTTTCAGTTTAGATGACATAGGGACAGAGAAAGCGACTTTGTTTTATACTATGTAGTGATGTGTAGATATCATCGGTCTCCCCCCAGGTCAGCCCGCCACCGGGCGGCCCGCACGGAGATGGGTGCGCGGCTGCTGCAGCTGTGCGTGGCGGCCGGCCTGCGCGCGCGCCGCCTGGCCGCGCTGCTGCCCGCGCTGCAGCTGCCGCCGGATTGTGCGCACACCGCGCACACGCAGGTAACACACACACAAAAGGAAAATACACACGTAACACACACAAAAGTAACTCACACACTCACCAGTTACACACATGCAAATAACACACACAAAAGTAACATACAAAATTAACACACACACAAAAGTAACACACACAAAAGTAATACCAACTTAAGTAACACACACTCACAAGTTACACACATGCAAATAACACACACAAACACACACACACACACACACACACACACACACACACACACACACACACGCGCACGCACACACAATTACACAACGCACACACACACACACACGCACACACAATTACACAACGCACACAAAAGTAACACACACACGTTGCATACACACATACAAGTTTTGTGTATAACACAAATAACACAAAGAGTTATTAATCAACGAACCAAATATTTACTAACTGCACCCAGTGGTTTATCATACACAGCAGCGCCATCTACTCTATAAAACGACATTGACTATCAAACTTTTTGACCAAAATTTCGAATCGCGTATATTTCGGGATAAGAAAACGCAAAGTGTCACAAAAATTATTAATATGTGGCATGTTCGTACTTATAGATGCAAAAAAAGATAAACCAAATGTTTTTAAACCGTATTTTTTGTTTAAAACGATTTAAACCAATTTTGAGGATGTCAGATACTGGGTTTGGTCAACATCTCGGAGTCAGACACTGGGTGAGGTCAACATCTCGGAGTCAAACACTGGGTGTGGTCTATATCTCAGAGCCAGACTCTGGGTGTGGTCAACATCTAGAAGTCAGATACTGGGTGTGGTCAACATCTCGGAGTCAGACACTGGGTGTGGTCTATATCTCAGAGCCAGATTCTGGGTGTGGTCAACATCTAGATGTCAGATACTGGGTGTGGTCAACATCTCGGAGTCAGACACTGGGTGTGGTCTATATCTCAGAGCCAGACTCTGGGTGTGGTCAACATCTAGATGTCAGATACTGGGTGTGGTCAACATCTCGGAGTCAGACACTGGGTGTGGTCAACATCTCGGAGTCAGACACTGGGTGTGGTCTATATCTCAGAGCCAGACTCTGGGTGTGGTCAACATCTAGATGTCAGATACTGGGTGTGGTCAACATCTCGGAGTCAGACACTGGGTGTGGTCAACATCTAGATGTCAGATACTGGGTGTGGTCAACATCTCGGAGTCAAACACTGGGTGTGGTCTATATCTCAGAGCCAGACACTGGGTGTGGTCAACATCTAGATGTCAGATACTGGGTGTGGTCAACATCTAGATGTCAGATACTGGGTGTGGTCAACATCTCGGAGTCAGACACTGGGTGTGGTCTATATCTCAGAGCCAGACTCTGGGTGTGGTCAACATCTAGATGTCAGATACTGGGTGTGGTCAACATCTTAGACTCAGACACTGGGTGTGGTCAACTTCTCGGAGTCAGACACTGGGTGAGGTCAACATCTCGGAGTCAGACACTGTGTTTGGTCTATATCTCAGAGCCAGACTCTGGGTGTGGTCAACATCTAGATGTCAGATACTGGGTGTGGTCAACATCTCGGAGTCAGACACTGAGTGTGGTCTATATCTCAGAGCCAGACTCTGGGTGTGGTCAACATCTTAGACTCAGACACTGGGTGTGGCCAACGTCTCGGAATCAGACTCTGGGTGTGGTCTATATCTCAGAGCCAGACTCTGGGTGTGGTCAACATTTAGATGTCAGATACTGGGTGTGACAACATCTCAGAGCCAGACTCTGGGTGTGGTCAATATCTAGATGTCAGATACTGGGTGTGGTCAACATCTTAGACTCAGACACTGGGTGTGGTCACTTCTCGGAGTCAGACACTGGGTGCTGTCAACATCTCAGAGCCAGACTCTGGGTGTGGTCAACATCTTAGACTCAGACACTGGGTGTGGCCAACGTCTCGGAATCAGACTCTGGGTGTGGTCTATATCTCAGAGCCAGACTCTGGGTGTGGTCAACATTTAGATGTCAGATACTGGGTGTGACAACATCTCAGAGCCAGACTCTGGGTGTGGTCAATATCTAGATGTCAGATACTGGGTGTGGTCAACATCTTAGACTCAGACACTGGGTGTGGTCACTTCTCGGAGTCAGACACTGGGTGCTGTCAACATCTCAGAGACAGACACTGGGTGTGGTCAACATCTCGGAGTCAGACACTGGGTGTGGTCAACATCTCAAAGACAGATACTGGGTGTGGTCAACATCTCAAAGACAGAAACTGGGTGTGGTCAACATCTAGATGTCAGATACTGGGTGTGTTCAACATCTTAGACTCAGACACTGGGTGTGGTCAACGTCCCGGAGTCAGACTCTGGGTGTGGTCAACATCTCGAAAACATACACTGGGTGTGGTCAACATTTCGGAGACAGACACTGGATGTGGTCAACATCTAGATGTCAGATACTGGGTGTGGTCAACATCTCAAAGACAGACACTGGGTGTGGTCAACATCTCGGAGTCAGACACTGGGTGTGGTCAACGTCTCGGAGTCAGACACTGCGTGTGGTCAACATCTCAGAGACAGACACTGGGTGTGTTCAACATCTCTGAGTCAGACACTGGGTGTGGTCAACGTCTCGGAGTCAGACACTGGGTGTGGTTAACATCTCGAAGACAGACACTGGGTGTGGTCAACATCTATTACTATATAATTGAGGTTTGAAATGGTGACATTAATGTGTAAGAAAAAAAAATGGTTGCCTGTAAAGTCGGTTTTACGGGCGAAGATTTTACGTGACAACTCATAGTTGAGTGGGAGAGAGACGCAAGGCATTCGGCGGGCCTCTCTCTCGTTCGGTGACTCATCGTAACGTTACCGAGCGTTACACTTTTTCATAAGTGACTCCCAGCCGCAACCTAATTTAAGACGTTGTCACGTCAAAACTAACAAAAATAAAGTAAAATTAATGTATTTTATTTAAAATATTAATTTGTTAATCCCAGCGACCCGCCCCGGCTTCGCATGGGCATAAAAACCATCCTCTTGAATCACTCTATCTATTAAAAAAAACCGCATCAAAATCCGTTGCTTAGTTTTAAAGATTTAAGCATACAAAGGGACATAGGGACAGAGAAAGCGACTTTGTTTTATACTATGTAGTGAAGTACCTAGTAATGACGTGACACGGTTCTAAACCGTTATAAATTTGTTTAAAACTGGTTTCAAACCTCTGATTTTGGTTTTAAACGGTTTATTTGCAATTCAATTCATGCGCGATCCAATCGGAAGCATTAAAAAGATGAATTCATTGTCAGTTTGTCTTGTTTCAGATAACGAACGAACTAGCAGAACAAGCATCGGAGCTCTGCATCGACTCTGTATCCAGCTCACCAATTTCCTCTCACCATCGCTCCGCTGCTTTCAGCTAAACACATCAATTGAATTATAATTTTTAAAATATAATCATCATTTTAGCCTGTGTCTGTCCACTGCTGAACATAGGCCTCCCCCAAGGGTTTCCAGAATGCCCGATTGTCGCGGCCTGCATCCAGCGCCTGCCTGCGACCTTCTTCAGGTCATCTGACATCTGGTCGGTGGGTGTCCGATGCTTGCCGGTGCGTGGTCGCCATTCGAGAACCTTTCTGCCCCATCGGCCATCGGTTCGTCGCGCTATGTGCCCCGCCCACTGCCACTTCATAGAGCTTATCCGCTGGGCTATGTAACCTTGTAAAATATAGCCTAATTAAAATGACAGTCGTCATATCGCATACATTTTCTTGTTAGTCTCTGTCGAATTTCAATTATACCTATAAATAAATATATAGGGCCAATTCACACAGATTGAGTTAGCCCCAATGTAAGTACGAGACTTGTGTTATGGGATACTAACTCAACGATACTATATTTTATAACAAATACATATATAGATAAACATCCAAGACCCAGGTCAATCAGAAAAATATCATTTTTCATCTTGACCTGACCGGGGATCGAACTCGGGACCTCCTGAGTAGCGGGCAGGCATGTTTAACATTACACCACGGAGGTCGTATCGTATCGTCTCTGTTTTGCTGTCAAAATTGTCATCCTATATTTGATAGATTCTAGAAGTTAATTGTATTACTGCGGCTTTACCCGCGTAAGTAGCCTATTCCACTTTCTGATGGCTTACTACCATTTCTTAAAATCATGCAAGAACGAGTGAGTAAGCGAGACAGCGCAATACATGCTGTAAGGCGACATCTCCCTTACTCAATCGTACTTGCATAGTTTTAAGAGATGTGGCTAAGCCACCTGGTTCTCCAACTATCTCCGTACAAAAAATCATGTTGATCCGTCATAATAAAAGGACTTACGTACACACTTTCATATGTATAATATCACTAGCTGTTGCCCGCGGCTACGCCCGCGTGGTACTCAATTATATTGCGCCAAGAAATATACTGTTTTCGACACCTGGTGTTCAACTACATCAATACCAAATTTCATTAAAACCTGTCCAGTGGTTCAGCCGTGAAAGCGTAACAGACAGACACATAGTCAGACATTCGCATTCATAATATTAATATGGAAGTATGGACTAGCTTGTTTAGGTATCGATTGTAACTTATTTTCATTGAAATATAAGTGCTACGTTAGTACTATGTCTCGACTCGTATTGTTAAGACGATACCTCGGTGAACACTAGCGCCACCATCAACTAAAAATCATTATTCACTGAAAACACAGGTTATCAAAAATCCGTGTTATGAAATTAAGGTTCTGGATCTGAAGTACTATTAAACATATTCAATTATGGTTCCATATAGTTCATTACAAATTGCAAAATTGTTAAAAGTGGCCGTTTTAAGCAATATGTATTGCAATTTGTAACTATAAGGAACTATATTTATATTATATACTATAGAATAATGATTTTTTACTGATGGTGGCGCTAGTGTTCACCAAGGTATTATCTTAATAGAATATTTATCATTTTACAATAACTTTAATCTAAGTTTTCTGAATGTAAAAAGGGAGTGTGCATGAAACAAAAGATTATAACGGTTTTAATATGTTGTGGCCAGTAAATATAATTTTAGAAAAAAAAATGTATAATTTTTGTACATTTGTATTTTTTTAAATATTTATTTGCCAAATTTATGTACAGTAAATAATATACACAAAAAAAATTGGAATCGCGCGCGGTCTCTGGCAATTTTTTTCTTTTTTAATCTATGAAAGAATATACAGGAAAAATATATAAATCCCTTCATTATTTTTAATTTTGAATTTTTTTTTACTCCAATATTTGTTAAAAATAAAATATTCTTCTGATTGCCCGCGTTTTTTGCATAAAAAAATAGCTGTTGCCTGGGGCTCCACTCCCGTAGGAATTCCGGGATAAAATATAGCCTATGTGTTGTTCCAGGGTCTAAGCAGTCTCCATTTCAAATTTCAGCCAAATTCGTTCAGCCGTTCTCGAGTTATAAATTGTGTAACTAACAAGACTTATACCTATATAGATAAATTTTTTGATTGATCAATTTCACGGTTTGGTCACGACATTGTTTGACCAATGTCTAAAATATGAGATATGGTGAGCATGCACAATCCCTATTGTATAATATAATAATAAAATATATAGTCCCTGCACTATTCATGCAGGATTTTCAAATACTTTTCCATTTATAAAGCCAAAAATTGTATTTTCTTGTTATAAGTTTGTAAGTTTTTTTGTCAATATCAGTTAAGGTTTATTTTTTTACAAAATTGAAAATAAAATGTAAAAGTCTTAAGTCGGTCTCTGGATCGAGTAGACATACATATGTTAGTTATATATGATGTAAAGCAAACTCCGGATGGGTCGCCACTAGTGGCAATTTCGAGCTACGTGCACCCGAAGGCACGTTAATATTGTCCTGTTAAGATTTAATTCATTTGTTATTAGGTTTACGTTACTTTAAGGATATTAATTGAATTGTAATAAATGATATTTTGAATATTTAATTGTTTTATTCAAATATTTTGAATATTTATTCAAATCATTACCGCTCGTTGTTTTTAAACTTCAAAAAAGAGGTTCTTAATTCGTTGGTTGTTATTTTTAACCTCTAAGTCTAGTTACAAGATAACCTGCTTTATGGACCAAAACTAGTTTTATGATCCGTAAACCACGACCAGTTACTTTTTAATACTCCAGAAAGTATCACACAATGTTTTTTAACAATTCTGATCAATAGGGGCTAGAAAATCCGGGCAAATTTGTCATCACTACATAGAATAAAACGAAGTCGCTTTTTCTGTCCCTATGTCCCTTTGTATGCTTAAATTTTTAAAACTACGCAACGGATTTTGATGCGGTTTTAATAGACAGTGATTCACGAGGAAGGTTTTTATGCCCATGCGAAGCCGGGGCGGGTCGCTAGTCAAATATAATCTTATGTTCCGAATCGGCTTTATTTGAAATACATAATATCTAATCACAATTACGATAAACCTACGTCTACTAATTACATAACACACCCAGCATGGAACGCATATAAGTCCGCGCACGCAAGCGGTGATACATACAATTCCATGTATTTACAAAGCAAAACTCAAATTGTCTTTCAGTGCGCTCGAGTACACTCACTATACAAAAAATACCTAATAACTTCACAAATTAATTAAAAACTTAAAGATAATCTAAAACATTTATTACAATATAACAGCTAAATAGATAATAATAATTGTATGTTTTTAATTTAAACAAAATAATAAGAAAACTTACAGTCCAAAGAATTAAAAACTATCTACAATAATAGTTTACAATATAGTACAAGGGTTCGTTTAAAAAACTGAAATTCTACATTTATGAATGAAGATGCATTCCGCGGTGTTACCCGCCAAAAAACAACAACAACGCCATCTACTTTATAAAACGCCATTGACTATCAGACTTTGTGAGCACACTTACAGCAATCGCGTACTTCTTGGGATAAAAAGTACCCTATGTGTAAATCCAAGGTGTCAGCTACCTCAATACTTATTTTCATAAAAATCGACCCAGCCTTTTGAGCGTGAAGTCGCAAACTTTCGCCTTTATAATTTATTTGTTATTAGTGAAATGATTTGTACAATGCTATTTTTTATAAATTTCATGATTTCCTCGAAGCGCGACCATTTTAGGCAAGTTCAAATTCTTAGCAGTACACCATTTAGTATTTTTTCTATTGTGAGCGTAACTAATATGTGCTATATACCTTCCGAGGAATACCTCGACAAACAAACCTAATATGATGCCTTTCAAATCCTTGATTTATCTCTATAGCATATAAGTATACAATTTCAGGGCTCTACTTTATTCGCCTTGCTGTTCTTCTTCTTCTTTGGAGTCTTCTTCTCAGTCAGCAGCGCTTTAGCCACCGCATTCTCAAAATCAACAGTTTTCGGCCGATAATATTTAGAACCTTTCGCATTCTCCATAAATTTCTCAATCGGAATATTCCCCATGAGGTGAGCGAGGGGATTCACGCTCACCAATTTCTTTCCATTTGGCAACTTAATTTCCTTCTCTTTTTCAACTTCCTTATCCTCTTTAGGAGTTGTTAAATCACGAATTTTCATTATTTTGTAATACGGCGCTTGTGGCAGTAGAGTCGCTATGTGAATTTGTCGCAATTCATTGGGTATTTTTGGCAGGATGATTTTATGTACTCTTTGTTTAGGAGTATCCTCTGTGCCCTCCAACATCACTTCTTGAGCTACGTCAGGTATTTGATTGGGTTTATCTATCGTAAACATTTCATCATTATGCTGATAATCATCGTTATTATCATATTGTGTATCGTTCTGATCCTGATATTGCTCTGTGAATAATGGTAGGTTATCAGCATTCACCATTTTTACTGTCACATTAGTCGGTTCAGAGAAATCTGGTTTGAACTTTACAGGCATCGCTAATTTACTTCTGAATATATTTTGTGTTGGTTTTGACTGAAACTTGGTTAATTTTATGAATGATTGTTTCGGTGGACATTTTATGGAACTGATTGTTATACTACTATCTATCAAAACATTCTTCTTTGGCTCATTGTTTTCCGGAGTAAAACTTTCAATGAACTTCTGGACTGATAACCCTTTGGTCAACGGTGTTAATTTTGCTGGTTCGTGAGCACTATCGCACTTAACCTTCCTTATTGTTTTGATAAATTTTTCAGTATTTGTCAACATATTATCTGTGTTCAAATTGCTCAATGGTTTGGATTTATTGTGGTTGTTTTTATTACGTTTTGCTAATAAATTCTTCAGCGTCTCTGTCAGTTTTGATGATGAATGTTTTTTTGCTATATGAGCAGACAGCTTCATCTTTGAACTAAAAGTTTTGGAGCATTTCACACAATTTACACTCTCATTTGGATGTACGGTGTTCATATGAATATGATAATTCCGGTACGTCTCACAGAACTCGTTGCAATACTGACAAACGAACCTGTTGTTGCGTTTTCTCATTATTTGCACTCTACTGGGCCTTCCTTTCATTCTTTTCGTTTTTCTCATCTTATTTCTCAAAACCAACAAAGTTTCATCTTCAGATGAATCAGTTTCAAGTCTTTCTACTACTGATTCAATCCTAGTAGATTTAACTTTCCTTTTTGGTCTCCCAACCTTATTAGTTTCATCTTCTGTTGGCGCATCAGTCTCTGTGGCCATAAAGTCAGAGTTAATAGGATTTCCACTTATTTCAATGAATTCTTTATCATTAGGATCTTCTAAATCCTTGTTTGTTATAGATTTTACATTCAATTCTGCTGTATTTGTTTTTTCACTAATTTTTGTAGATTCCTGTCCTGAATTCTTAAGTTTCTCTTGTGTACCATCTGTCTTGGGCTCCTCAGGCTTTTTTTCTTTGAAAGTAACGTGAAATTTGTCATCAAACTCCACAGATCCGATACTGTTATGCATCAGCTTGATATGTATAGTAAATTTTTTTCTTATTCTGAATTTTTTGTCGCAAAAACTGCAGTAATATGGTTCTATTTCCTTGTGTTTTGTGAAAAAGTGTGCAAACAATTTTTGCGGATGTTTGAAAATGCTTTCGCAATAGACACATGTGTATTTATATAGACTTAGGTCATGAGCCCTTTCGATATGCTTATTGAGAGTCACAGTACCAACAAACTCTTTGCGGCAGTATTTGCAAGTGTGAATGGAGACTGACAATGGGTGCTTCTCCACCTGATGTTTCGACAGTTCCTCAAGTTTTTCAAAAACAATCTGACATTTCTGACATTTAATCACCTTGCAATTTCTGTGGTGGATTTTCCAGACCCCAATCTGAATGTCTTTAAAGCATTCCGGACATTTTTTCACAATTTTCTTATTGTACGTTTTACACTCGGAATTTTGAGAGAAATGTTTCTGTATGCCTTTTTTGGTTTTGTAACAATTATAGCACATATTACATGCCAAAGATCGGCAGTCATCCCTTTTGAGATGCTCTACATAGTCCTTCAAGTTCGAGGTACATGATTTACATGCGACACATACAAACTTTCTATTTTCCTGAAGTATTTGCGTTAAATTCATGTTTAATACAGACGACAAGTGCGGCATACAGTCCTTAAGCCAAAATCCTTTAGTTAAGTCCTCGTCTTTATGTGAAGTGAACTCATGAGTCTCCAACTTCATATTGTCATCAAATTGCAACTCGCATTGCGAGCACGAGTACTTGGTGTCACTGTGTTTCCTTATATGTTTTCTTTCGTGATTTTTACAATAATTCTCGTCCGAAAACGCTCTTGTGCAATACTGGCACAACTTAATATCAAGTATATGTTTATCTCTAATATGAAAGGCGTAGTCCTCAACATTCTGCTGGATATCTTTACAGAATTGACAGGATGATTCTCTTGGATGGATTAGCTTTGTGTGGATATATAAGTCTTCGGTGTCAAGAAATTCAGCAAAGCAAATTTTGCATATTGTGTCGGTGTCGGTTTCGATGTATTCGAACTCTGGCTCGTCCATTTTGATAACGCTTGATTTTGTTTTCAATTCTTTATTATTTAGAAATGATGTTTGCTTGATATTTGCTCGAAATTGTAAAAATAATAGAATAGATAGAAACTAGAAACAAACGCAACAAAAACAACGGCCTCGCCTCGCTCGCTGTCGCTCGCCTTCGCCAAAAAATAATGATTTTCTGACGTTGACTTGACAGTGACACTGACACAAATTGACTTTGTACGTCCATGGATTATAGTACTTTATGTTTTAATAAGCTTTTATGCAAAAAGTTATGAAAAATTTATAAACCGATCTTGGCGGTAGACACTAAAAGAAAAGCGCACTAAAGTTTGCCGGACAAAGACTGAGCTAGTTTTATACTGTTACCTTATGTTACGTTACGTACGATATGTATCATAATTCATAACTCGGACAACGTTAATTTTCACATAAATTAAAGTTGAAATAAAAGTTTTCCGTTAACAAAATTATCGTAACGTTAAATTAAAACAAAACCAGTCTTTATCCGGCAAAATGCCGGACCGGCTGCAGATATTCAAAAAGCATGCTTGCATGACCTATTTACTTTATTTTTATAATAGCTTTCGCCCGCATGAATTTCCCTCGAGAACAGTGCTTTTTTCCCGGGATGAAAAGGTATCCTATTGAGTCAGGTATTTGTTCCCATTTCTATAATATTTTCCCAGTTTATAGGGATTTACCAATAAAATGGTCACCCGACTCAATGCAGCGCAGTGATCACGTTGTTAACTGTCAAACATCAAAATCTAACATGTCACCATTAGACTGTCACCAGATGCCCGTACGAAATTAAAACCGCGGCGGAGTCTTCTGCCATGCACAAAATCAAGATTTGCAGGTAAAAATCATTATATTCATCAATGCAAAATCTTATTAACTCGTTACTTATTCGTAGAATTCAAGTTCAGAACATTGCTATATCATTCTAACCTAACAATGTGGGATTGAAAATTTCATAAATAAATTTACAATGCTATGAAATTATAATGTGATACATATGCCGGTGTATATATTTGTGTTCTTGATTTAGCATTGTTTATGTAAATGCATTACTTGCTGTAAGATCAAGAGTGACTGTTGCCTAGAAAAATCTACAACTTTCTCATTACACAAAGGTATTTTTTTTAATCTTATATTTTTTTAATCTCTGTGGTGGCAAAGTAACAAGTGTGTGTAACTGGCAGGTTGTTTTTTATTTACTTATTTCAATGGGTAGATGTTTCAATGCTAATTATAGCTACTTACATTGTGTATTTTCCTTATTATTTGTTTGAGTCATATATTTCCATATCTCTTTTGTAATTTAACAGTATAATAATACTTGTGTCTATGGATTTACTCAGAATCTGTTTACATTCCAAAATTAACCAGAGACAGATTTAACTAATGATGTGTTTAACATAGATTAAATCATCATATAAGTGTTATTCTATACATCTTAATGTAGCTTTGCCAGGTGTCTGTCTTTTTTCTCCTTGATGTCATACTAAATAAGTCATTTAAGTTGGCATCGAAGACCTGCTTAAAATTAAATAAAAAAAGAATGTCCATGCAATTTTATTATTACTCTCATTATGGTTCTCCTCAACGATTATATGCCCAAAAATAATGGAATTGATGAGGTATTTTGGACTCTTAACACTTTCGCAAACAGTAAACGAGCTAACTATAACAGTTAATTGTTATCTATGTCGAGAGGCGTTACTGCCAGCGAAAGTCTTGTGAGTTAGTGTGAAACCCCACTTTCATTTATTTACCAAATTAAGGACTTTTATTTTGGGTTCTTACAAATACTGGTTTCCAGCTCTTCATTTAAGTTTCCAATCCCTCCCTTCCGAATCATATTAAATTACTTTCAGTGCAGTGTTTAAGGAAATTTGCCGGAAGATCCGGAGTCATAGGTTTGGTTTCCATAGGAGGCACACTTTGTTTAGATATTTTAAGTTGGGTAGGACTTTGCAGGCTGAAACCATCTCATTATCTGATAACAAACATGATTCCATACTTAGAAAGACATGTAAAGTTGTTGATTCGATAAGTAACTTTAGCTATAAGTCCGCCTTTGTGCCTCACGCAAGCTGTTTTATGTATTTTTTTTATTTTGTTGTGTTGTGCATTAAAGAGTATTTGTATTGTATTTTCCCGGCTGCCATCTGATAGTCAGTAAATAACCACATCAGAGGCAGTTTCGAAGAACTCTGACACCAGTGTGTGCATGGTCAATTGTTCTTTTAATTCACATAATATGATGATTTCAATATGATGCAATGCATTGTAATATATGCATTTACCAACCAGATGGTCCGATGATCTGAATAAACCTGCAGGCAAACTCTGGATTCATGCGGCTTCCTCCTCGAAATCCTTGGGGGAGGCTTATGTCCAGCAGTGGACAACCTTCAGCTGAAATGATGGCACACGACAATTTTCTGACTCCCTCGCCTTCAAGAGCGCCATGTTTTTTTTATAGTGACTTTACATAGCCTAGGACCCATGGTCGAACAAGACAATGACGTATCGATTAAAATATGTAAAAAGTTAAAAAATTATGAGGGAAAATATACAGACACATACATATATGTATTTGTTTGTTCGTAACTTATTTGTTGTACTAACAAAACAGTAAATACAAAAGCATACAGTTAAAACAAAAGTGCAATGTATTTTTAGTTGATTTTCTTAATTTGCGCTTTTAATTTATACAGCCTTTTTAGATGTGTTTTTTCGTAGTCAGGTTTAGTTTTAAAACTTTGATTTAATCATGTAGTATACGTATTTGTATATCTGGTAGTAAAAGAGCAAAAAGAGGACAAGTTTTTCATATTCTGCTATGAACATTATATAAAAAGTATCTATAGGTATTTGTTGTACAAATTTTTCAAAAATTAAAGAACATTTCTCTCTTTCCAGATCTTGATATGCGGTGATATTCTCCAAGCACTCCAGTTTTGTTTTTAATATAAATCATAATTAAACTCCATTTTGGAATTGAAATTCAGCACAATCACATCTTTCGGCGTCGTACGGGCTACCAAATTCATCATCTCATAAGCTCTTTAGGGCGGAGACTTTAAATCTTGGCTAAACACAAAGACAGGTCCTAATCACTGTACAGTTTTTAATTTTGTTTACATTTTGACAATGGGCGAAGTGGACGAACTCGCCAACAAGATGGCCGAACTGACCGTCCTTTCGTTCAGGAAGTTGGACGACGTGAAACGCTTAGCTAAGCATTTCCAGAAGATTCTGAACAATCCGACAACGCAACAAAGTCCGATTGTTCATAAGTATTTGAGTAATATAAACGATACGCACAAGAGAGTGTTCGTTCAAAAACGCGAAGGCGTCGAAGTGGAGTATATATTCACTACAGAGAAGAAGAGTAGTCTTCAAAGGCAACGCTTTAATAGCTTGCCTGTTAGCGAAGTACCTGAATTGTTGAAAGCGGAACTGTTGACCGCTGAAAACGCAAAACAAGTCCACATCTGCACCGACTGTCAAGTTGAAATCGAATTGAACGATGACGAACCATTGATGGAGTCACTGCAGAGACATTTCAACTTGGAAGTGCATATGCCTAAGTTGAAACGGGAGAGTGTTGTGGACGTCTCCGAACCAGTTGTACTTCCAAACATGTCCAGGAGGCTCTCCGCTATGGAATGCGGGGAAACTCCCCCTCAAAACCTCGAGCAGATCATGCAAATTGTGAAGCCGGTTGAGAAGTTAGATCGCGCGGTTTTGTCTAAATTAGAAGCGTCGTTGATTCGACTCCTTCCTGACAATTCTGAAGCGAGCATCAACGCTGCGATTAAGTTCTACCAGTCCGCTTACGACAAGCTGTGCCAACAAGTCGCCTGTATCGACTTCTCCAACCAAACCAGCTCCGTAGCCCCGATCATTATGAGCATAAAAGATAACGTCTACCAAAATTTCGCGGCTGATTCCAATAAGAATATCGAGAACGATGAAAATGAGCAAACAGAGAAACCGATTAAGAACCAGGTTAAAAAGTACCGTTACTACGGCCCCATAGAGAATTTCATACTGAAATTACTTGGGAATCATAAGTTGCTGTCTTTAGTTGACGACCGCACTGGAAAACTTGCCTTCTTCTGCATGGCTTGCGAGTATTACACTTTGAGGTTCCGATATGATAGCGTCCTGAATCACGTGTTTAGCGAATCGCATATAAACAACCTCTCTTGTATCTTACAAGCTGATAAACACATTCCTTTCTCCATGGACGAAGCCTCCATGCAGAGAATCAAAGAGATGAATCGCAAGTTCCTTTACGGACACGATGTAACGGAAGACGCCAACGGCATGAGATGTGGCCTGTGCAAGACCTCGATCGAGTCTCTAGAAGCATCCACTGTTCATATTCTAGACGAAAACCACCTCGCTAAACTGTCAGATAAACTGTATCGCAGAATGAGAGCGAACAACCCTGAAGGATCGATCCCAGATGAGTGGGGCCCGAAGGATTTAGACTGGACCAAGTTTCTGGCGAGCGTCGGGAAGCCGCAAAACAGCAACAAAGATCACGTCATTATCGAGAACTTCATCAAACCTTCAGGGAAGATCGCCAATTATTGCACATGCTGTGATATGACTTTGAAAGGGCCTAGACAGGTTCTGTTCAACCACGTCCGTCAGAAGAAGCACTTACGTAACGCCGCTCCTCATAAGCTGGTGCTGCTTTATAAGAACCACTGCAGACCTTCGGAATACTTCGCCAGCTTCGGCAATTACTTCGTCTGCACTTTGTGCCCTGAGTACGTGGCTTTTCCGTCATTCGCAGCGATCATCCAGCATTTCGACAGTCCATTGCACATTGAGACTGTCTCAAAACTTATTAGAACAGCGTTATACCCTGACAATGTTGATAAGGAGTTGTTAGCTGTCCACAACATAACGGAAGACGGTTTGAAATGCGAACTTTGTGACGGTACTTTTAATAACATGAACGAAGCGATACACCATATCCTTTCAAGTATTGAGCATCAGAACAACGCTGTTGACGTGAAACTCCGAGCCAACAAAGGGGACATCATCAGCGTATATATGCACGGGAACTACATCCTCCACAGCGAAGGTGCCACATTCAACTGCAGGTCTTGTAATGGTGTCTTCAATTCCATAAGATCTTTGCTCGCTCATTTGGTATACGCGGATCATTTCACAGTAAAACCTAATTCTGAGAACATCTTCCGGTTCTATTTGGAGCTGAAGCATAATATCATAATGTTGGGGAGGAACAAGTATGTCTACTACGATTTTGGGAAGTTGAAGTGTGGGGTGTGTGACGGGGATGTTGCGGAGGGGGAGAATGCTAAAAGGCACGTGATGTCGCCGAGGCATAGAGAAAATATGGGGGCCACTTATGTGATGAATGATGTGTCTGCTTTGGAGTAAGGTGAGTGTTAATTTCATTACTTTTTCACTGATCATCATCAGCACGCTCCCTCGATAGCGAAGCGCGCGTGTTCGTAACGATAGCGCACGTCAAGTGACGGCAAGTGCGCGACCATGCTTGGATTGGTCGTCATTAGTGGCATTTCTATCTTGAGCTTCTCCGTGTTTCGGAAGGTCGTTGGTGTCGGCTGTTATCGATAGATGGCAGTAGTTAGGTTCTGTCAGATGCCTTGAGCAGCCTTAAAAATCTGACAGTGTTGGCCACAAACACACGGATCATGTCCCTATGGTTCTGGTTTCCCTGCAAAAAGGGTTACGGTGGTCAGACGGCAGTCACTCCATTATTATTAACTAGTACTGCCAAATCTAGGATCACGATCGAAAAGCGTACCCTGGGCTTTGAAGCGTAAGCTGATGATGCAACCGGGAAAAAACGCTCGGACGAAGTCTGACCAGCAGTTCTAAAGTTATTAGCTATCAAACAAACAGACTCAATATTGTACCTTACCATTATTCTTTCATTAATTTAAAACTTAATATGATTGTAAAAAAATGAAATTTATACCTGCAAATCTTCTTTTTCAGTAAACGCGAGCAAGCTTCCGACGGTAAGGTGCGTTCCACTTGATCATACTCCCGTCTTCAAGATAGTAATCTCCATATGTCTTTGTTTGACTCCATTCGGAGATCCATTGGGAGAGGGGGGGGGAAGATTATCAAAGGGAGGTAGGTCTTAAAGAACTCAGTACCCAAGCGACAGCCAGCTGCCGCGTTACGTTTTGTGTTGAAAGTTTTATCTATTATTTCTGCCGGTAGCTGAATGATTATTTGTCATCAATTACATTTTTTATTACATGATGACATAAACTAATCAAATAATAAACAAAGTAAACTTACTACAAGTTCTGAGATCATAAACAGGTTGACTAATGTTAAGTTTGACAAATCTAATTTTCCTACGTCCTCAGTTATTTTTCTCGTTAGTTCTACTGTAAATTAGTCGAACGCTCGCTCGTTTATTTTGGGGAGTCGCATGATAACCATAACCTAACCTATACCTTCCAAAAAGCCGAATGTGAAGCCTTTTTCAAATAAAATAACGTTTATATTATGTTACAGTCGAATTAATGAGAAAAATATTGTTATTAGTTCTACGGAAGAGAAATTACTTGACAAATAACAAGCGATTTATTATTGTGCTCGAATTTTAGCTCATTACGAGATAATAGCGTTGCTTGACGCCCCCTAGCTTGACTAGTGATAATGGTTTAATCTTATTAATAAATTTATCACTTGAACGTTATCTCATAACAATGACAAATAATTGTTGTAAACAAATTTTGAGGTTTTCGGCTTGATTGATTGGTGACAACTCAGTTTCACGACGCATTGTTAGATAATACTTTTCTTCACTAAAGATCATTCAAATCCTCCCCCCTACCACTCAACTTCAGATTTAGCTGAATATCCCTGTGCTACACAACAGTTTGATACCCGTTCGTTACGCTAGTTAACAAAGTTTGAGCTCTTGAAGTAGCCCCCCCCCCCTCCCCCTTTCTACCCCCTCCTAATTGTAAGCTGGATCCGTTTCAACTTATGCTACGTCGTTTTACAATAAATCATCCGCGTCTTGCGAAATTGACGTTAGTCACGCTTGGTTACTTAGTAATTTATAAGTAAAACATTGTGATCCATTGCACCTGGGATTATTTTAAGATCACTGTGGTATTTGTATCTGAATAAAGATTATTATAACGATATGACGTCATAGTAACAGACCTTGTACAGTCGACGACAAAAATTGTAGGAGCTATAAATAAATAAATAAATAGGGACAAATCACACAGATTGAGTTAGCCCCAAAGTAAGTTCGAGACTAGTTTAGTTTAGTATAGCTATGTTTGTAACGACCATGATTTTTCACAACATTTTGAATAAACATAAAAGTACCTGAAACTATTGTCATCAATTTCATTGCAGATCGTTTTGGACTATATAATATATAAAAATATAGTGTTTAACTATATTTGCCCCACGTAGACTTGGTTTTAGAATTTGCTCATGGTATTCCAAATAAAAAAAAATTTTTCAAATTTCATGTGTTCAACAATTTAAAAAAATATAAATGTCTGTCTTCCTTAATCCATTATACTCTCTAATTCCCAATTTCCCATCATTTTAAAATATGTTTGTACCAATTTTTACGTAGACTGTACATTTCTTTCCTTTTATTACCTATCTATTATTTATTATGAATAAGATAAGATGCACTTTATGTACCATAATATCGACATAATTTCGGTCAAATTATATCTTTTTGTCAGATACAAATAACTTCGAGTACTGTATTAAATGTGCTTATTATAAATTGTTATTATTGATAAGATTTAGCTAAATTATCTTAAACCATTTTAATTTTATTCAGAGAGAAAAACATGAATATGTGTAGCGAAATAGATCTTCCATAGAAAAAATGGCAAATTATTTTATCAACGGGCCTATATTCAATGAAAATTATGTTCTTGTTTTAAAGTTTTGTGTATATTTGAGAAATTAAGAAAAATGTCCTGTGATTCTGTCTAGCCTGTATGTTAATTTTATTTTAGTGTGTGATTTTTTATAAAACAATTGTGTTTTTAGACTATCAAACGAATTTTTTAAACATTTATTCAGTCACAGCGCTAGCCTATTTCTTTCCTGAAAAAATGTGTCTTAGTTTTTATGCCGCCAAAAGTGCGTTATGATTTCATTGGTTCTATTTTCACAGACTAAAAAGGACGTCACGGAGAGTCTGTCCTCTGTGTAGGGCCTAATGTTTTTTTTTTCTATATATAACGTAACTAGCTGTTCTCCTTGGGACTTGGTTATATCGCGCCCAAAAGTAGCCTATTTTGGACCTCAGGTCTTTAACTACATCCCTGCCAAATTTCATCACAATCGGCCCAGCATTTTAGCCGTGAAGAGGTAACAGACAGACAGACTTTCGCATTTATAATATTAGTATGGATATTTATATTATAACAACTGTGCAATACATATCAGCATTATGGAATGTGGCTTAGTGTGAAAGAATTAACTATTACAAGTATGATATATCTTACAAAGTGACCTTTTCCAAGATTCTATAAACTATTGACGACCGCTGTGGCCTAGTGGACACACAGAAGGTCCCGGGTTCGATCCCCGGTCAGGTCAAGGTGTAAAATGATATTTAACAAATTGCCTTGGGTCTTTGATGTTTACTTATATAATGTATTTATCATAAAAAAAAAACTAGTATTGTTGAGTTAGGATTCCATATCAAGTCTCGTACTTACTTTGGGGCTAGCTCAATTTGTCCGTATATATTTACTTATTTAGTTGTGGACCTTCAATATAAAAAATAAAAATAAACTAATTTACCGCGTTATAGCATAAAATATGTATGTGATACATCAATCTCAATCAAAATTTTTTATAGCGCAGTTTTATGTCAAAGGAAATTTGAATCGAAAAAATTATGTACAAATTTGTATTTAATACATTTTGCTTTATTTAAACAGAGATGCTGATTTAATTTGACAAGTTAACACATCATTCCTTACGAGTTTTTTCAAATTCATTAAAAATATATATCTAGATAATTTGTCAACTTAGTGTCTCTCTGTGTAGTGTTGATCTTTGATAAAATATGCTATCTATTCATATTGCGACAATATAAAAAACTATTGCGAGGTTTTTTGTAAATTCGGTATTATAAGAATTAGGCCAAATGTTACTTTTGGGCTTTGTCATTAAATGCATAATTTGTTTAATGCCTAATTTAAAGAACCATTCATTTTGAAAATATACATTTTACTAAATTTTCATTTATAGAAAGAGTCGGTTTGTTTTTTTGTTTTTACCAAAAGTTTTAAAGCTATGTTAAGATTTTTTTATGCCATGTAGAATAAATAAACTTATACACATTGTACATTTGTGTAAGTTTATTTATTATTCTATTGTAACCAGGCTATATTATTGTAAAGAAATCATGGCCAAGGTATTTTTACTTCAAAGTTTAAGTGTTGCCATAAAAAAATGTCGCCTGTACATATATTTCCTATACATTTTGACAAGTTGTGTTTTTTTATATGCCGTTCATTTATATGTGAAAAATAATTTAAAAAAATATCTTGGAAAGGTGCGATCAAGTGGAACTAACTTTTTTTTAATTATTTTCTAGTGTATTATTTTATAACCTACAATTTACAACTCGTCGATAGCTACGTTACGTTTGTCGTTGAACAATGAAATAATATTAAAGTGAATCGTTTTAAAAATTTTAATAAATGAAGTAATTTTTTATTTTACATCTTGTTTTATTTAATTTTTTTGTCAACTTTCATTTGTTTTATTAGTCACTGACTTGAATATGCCTGGATTTCCAAATGCTATGGCGTATACACTTTTATAATATATACAAGTGTATATATTCAGGTCAGAGAAATAAGTATAAATTCAAATTCATTTATTACTTGTAAACATGCATGTATAACAGCGGAAATTTTCGATATAGCGGAATAGCGCCTACCGCCGACAAAACACCAATGAAAAAGCGATCTTCTTACTACTGAGCATAAGATTTAAAATTCTAAAAGGACTCGTGAATCAGTCAATAGAGGATGGGTTTGTTGAAAAAATAAAATTTGATTTATTGTATTTTATAAATGTTTTTCTTTTATTGAGTGTATCAATCAGTGACCAACATGTGAAGTCACATTGATAAATAGAGATCGGCACGTCGAATCTTAGATAAAATATTTGATTGTTCTCTAATTAATAGGGTTCAATTAAAAAGTGCTTTCATATAATATATTAAGAAAATCTTTATTATGTCTACATAAAATATCAAAAATAAATAATCTCATTAAATAAATAACACTTATTGCAATTTTATAACCATTCCCGCCAAAAATATTAGTAAATATAATCAATTAAAACCAATAACATCACTTAAAAATATTTATTATTGTAAAAATATTTAACATTATTAATTTGGCTTATTATTAATATGAACAAATATTTCAAATATTAATATAAAAGTCGAGAAATCTATGGTAGAGCATTCATTCGAATGTCTATGCTCCTTTTTTTGATGACGATAAAGATTTGGGATGATGGCAGTGATTTCGACAAAAATTCGAAGCCATTTGCGTGATACATAATATGACAAAGGTTTTATTTTTATTAAACACCTATATACCTTTTATTTTTATTTATTTAATGAATGAATTAAATATTCATATTTTAAAGTATTAATACAATTTTAATATTACAAATTGTATTTTCGAATACATGTGATAAGAACTTTTTTTAAATTACTCTTCAGCCTCGACCGTAGTTATTTCGGCGGGCAAATCCTTCACGGGCACAAGTTTTGGCGCGCTGTCACTTTGACAGGTACAGAAGCAGTTCTTCTGTTTGGGCCCGTTCGGCAAGATCAGTATCTTCAAATTCATGCTGGTTTCCAAGGCGTGCATGATTTCTGGAAAGAGAAAGCAGTTAATTAACAAAATGTAAGTAAAAAAAAAATCATTTTTTTGTACTCTCAATGTACTGGTTATAAGGACGTTTCTATGTGGCCCTGTACAATCCTTAAGGCACGCATAAGCGTGGCCGCACACAAAACGAGGCCAAGACATGAAGCGATAATAAACGCGAAATCAAACAGATCTTCGTGAGTCACTGTAAATGTCTCCTGCTCCAAATATACGTAAATAGGGCACATAGGCATCATCACTACATAGTATAGAACAAAGTCGCTTTCTCTGCCCCTATTTCCCTTTGTATGCTAAAATCTTTATAACTACGCAACGGATTTTGATGCCGTTTTTTTTAATAGAAACACCACCATGGGTTTACGGGAAATATCAACTACTTTTATTTAGAAAACACTTCGGATACCAAATACTATGAATACCTACCAAGTTTTTATTGTAGAGCCTACGTCAATAACATGGTATGGTTAAAATCGGTTTTCGATTCGAAATTCATGATTTTAATTTGAAAGAAAAATTAAGTTTTCTAAATTTATCAATATTTCAACTCTGTTTCTAGGTCATTGGACATAGACATATTCAACACCAATCCTAACAGGGCTAAACGTTTATTGTATGGTAATTTCTTTGATAATATATAAATTGTAAATTAATTGTAATTGTAACTTTTGCACGTCTAAACATTCAACTATAATGCATTATAAATACTTACATAACAAGCATCTATCTACTTTAATCAACAGGTTGATTGCAAGATTTAACTAGTGTAGTTTTGGCGTTCCCGTTATCTCAACACATAATTTGTATCTATATGTGAAGACCTATTATTGGCTTTTTGTTATAAAATCTGTTACCTATGTAAATTTATTTGCTGTTGGTCAGCCAAATGTATAAAATAAAAATAAATAAAAAATAAAATCAATGATTTAGTAAGGTTGGGTAATCATAACTCATAATATTCTTTAAAATAAATCTTACCCCGTTTTCCTTGTTGGATGGCCAGTTTTCCTCCCACTCCGGGTTTTGTAGGTGGCGGTGTAGCACATTGTACGTCCTTTCGAGATTCAGTTTCCGATTCGGCTTCGCTATGTGATTTAGACTCTGATTCGCTCTTAGATTCCTCTTCGCTACGTGATTTTGACTCCGATTCACTCTTTGTCTCTGCTTCGCTCTTGGATTCAGCTTCCCTTTGTGATTTAGATTCCGATTTACTCTTGGTTTCAGCTTCGCTTCGCGACTTAGACTCATCTTTTGTACGTGATTCAGATGCGCTCTTAGATGCGGCCTCGCTAAGTGACTTAGACTGCGATGATTCGGCCTCGCTACGTGATTTAGATTCCGATTTGCTCTTGGATTCTGCTTCGCTTCGTGACTTAGATTCAGCTTCGCTTCGTGCCTTAGAGTCAGCTTCGCTTCGTTTTTCCGACTTGCTCTTATATTCGGCTTCGTTACGTGATTTAGACTCGGTTTCGCTTCGTGATTCGGACTCGCTCTTGGCCTCAGCTTCCCTTCGTGATTCCGACTCGCTCTTAGATACAGCTTCGCTACGCGACTTAGACTCGGCCTCGTTTCTTGATTCAATGTCACTCTTAGACTTCGCTTCGCTACGAGACTCAGATTTACTGAAACTTTCAGATTGTTTCTTAGTTTCATTTGTCTCTTTGGGTTCGATTACAGGTTTCAAAGGTTGACTTTGGCCTGGCCTTGGTTGATCTTGAACAGGTTTCAAAGGCTGACTTTGACCTGGTCTTGGTTGATCTTGAACAGGTTGCAAAGGCTGACTTTGGCCTGGCCTTGGTTGATCTTGAACAGGTTTCAAAGGCTGACTTTGACTTGGTCTTGGTTGATCTTGAACAGGTTTCAAAGGCTGACTTTGGCCTGGTCTTGGTTGATCTTGAACAGGTTGCAAAGGCTGACTTTGGCCTGGCCTTGGTTGATCTTGAACAGGTTTCAAAGGCTGACTTTGACCTGGCCTTGGTTGGTCTTGAACAGGTTGCAAAGGCTGACTTTGGCCTGGTCTTGGTTGATCTTGAACAGGTTGCAAAGGCTGACTTTGGCCTGGCCTTGGTTGATCTTGAACAGGTTTCAAAGGCTGACTTTGGCCTGGCCTTGGTTGATCTTGAACAGGTTGCAAAGGCTGACTTTGGCCTGGCCTTGGTTGATCTTGAACAGGTTTCAAAGGCTGACTTTGACCTGGCCTTGGTTGGTCTTGAACGGGTTTCAAAGGCTGACTTTGGCCTGGCCTTGGTTGATCAGGTCGAATATGTCCAGGTTTTGGTAGAGTAGATTCTTTAGTCTCTGAATAAGAAGAAGATTGGCTCTGTGCCCTGCTGGAAGACTGTTCTTGCCTATCTTCTTTCCTTAGTTCTACAACCTCAGTGGGTCTACCTTGCAAAGGCTGTAGTTTCCTTGGTTGTCCAGGCAATACTGGTTTAGTTTCTGAATAAGAAGATGACTGGCTTTCTGCCCTGCTAGAAGATTGGGCTTCTTGCCTCTCTTCTTTTCTTAGCTCTACAATCTCAGTGGGTCTTCCTTGAACAGGTTGTGGTCTTTGTTGTCCAGGTAGTTCTGTTTTAGAAGATTCTTTAGTTTGTGAATAAGAAGAAGATTGACTCTGTGCTCTGCTAGAAGATTCTGAACTTTGTTCTATTTCTTTAGCCTGATAAACCTCTTTGGGTTGTAAAGGTTTCTGAGGTTGTACAGGCAAACCTGGTTGTGGTCGCACAGGTTGTATCTGTGGTTGACCTGGAAGGCTTGGTTGTGGTTGCACAGGTTGAATCTGTGGTTGTTTTGGAAGGCTTGGTTGTGGTTGCACAGGCGACCCAGGTTGTGGTCGCACAGGTTGTATATGTGGTTGCCTAGGGAGAACTGGTTGTGAAACCAGAGGTGTCTGTGGTTGCACAGGGCGTGGCGCGGATTCTCGGGTTTCTGATAAGGACGAAGCTTGGCTCTTTGATTCGCTATATGCTTTAGATTCTTGTATTTCCTCTTTCCTTTCGTATTCAGTATTTTGTTTCCGTGGTTTTATTGGTTGCTGTGGCTGAGAAGGTAGCGAAGGTGTAGGCTTGATTGGTTGACCTTGACCAGGTTTAGATAATTCTATAGGCTCATTTGGTTGTGGTTTCTGAATCACTTTTCTAGACTCCGACGAAGATTGACTTTCTGATTGACTACGAGACTCAGATGCCTGTCTTTGTTCTTTTTCATTTGTTATATCAGTTGCGTCTACTGGTCTTTGTGGCTTTTCTGGTTGTTCAGGTAATTTAACTTCTTTGATTGTTTTTGAAGAAGATTCAGACCTACTTTCTGATTCACTATGAGCTTCTTGTTGTTTTCTTTCTTCACGAATTTCAGTTGTTTGTGGTTGATTGGGTATCGCTGGTTTATTGGGTTGTTCTGGTAGCTTAGGTTGTTGAGGAGTAGTTGGTTGGCCTGGCTTGCCTGGCTGATTTGGTTTATTTGGTTGTTGAGGCTTGCCTGGTTGCTGTTCTGTTTTCCTAAATTCATCTTTGGTTTCCGAGTGAGATGACGCCTGGCTTTCTGATTCACTACGCGTTTCATGTATGTCTTTCTTACTTTCCTCTGTATGTTGAGGTTTGGACTTTTCTGGTTGCTGTGGTTTGAGTTGTTCTGGTAGTTTTGGTTTCTCTGGTTGCTTGGGTTGTTCAGATTTCTTTGTCCCGGCAGACGAGCTAGATTCGCTTGCTGAAGAAGACTGACTTTGTGTTTCTTTTCTTTCCTTTTCTATTTCCCATCTTTGCTCAATTTTTTGTTTTTTCTTGCGATTGGTTTCAGCTTCTGAGGAACTTTCTGATGAAGACGAGCTTTCCGACTCAGATTCAGATTGTTGATTGGAATATTCTTTTCTTTCCTCTTGTTTAACTTCAGATTCCTCTTTTTCTTCTTTAATTTCTTCCTCTGTTTCTTCCCTTACAACTTCCTTTTTCCTTACTTCCGATTCAGATGAGCTTTCAGAAGAAGCCTTCGTTTCTCTATATTCCTTTGATTGTTTAGATTCTTCTTCTGATTCCGAAGAAGAATCTTGCCTTTCTTCTTTTCTTATTTCAGTTTCTTCACGATCTTCTTTTTCTTCTTCCTGTCTTGTTTCCACATTGATTTGTGATTCGTCTAAACTCTTGGAAGATGATTTAGTTTCTCCATTTGTGATTTCTGGTTGCCTTGGTTTCTCTGTTTTTTTGGGTATTTCAGGCGTTCTAGGTTGTTGTGGCTGGCTCCGTTTTGAATCTTGTGTCACACTTGAAGATGACTGACTTTGAGCACTGCTTGATGATTGAGACTGGCTTTCTTCTTTTCTTACATCACTTTCTTTCTTTAGTTCTCTTATTTCAGTAGCTGATGAAGAAGAACTTTCTGATTGGGATTTAGAATCTTGTGTTGATTCAGTCTCATTATCTGTCGCTTTTGTTGTTGTTTGATTTTTAGGCTTCTCTGGCTGTTTGGGTTGACCTACATCTGGTTGTTTAGGTTTAGTTTCGTTTTGCGTACTTGACGAAGTGCTAGATTGGGAGCTGCTAGAAGATTGCGATTCTTCTTTTTGTACTTTCTTAAGTTCTTCCTTTTTAATTTCTTTGCGTCTCTCTTCTTTCAATGTCTGTTCACGCTTTTCGGTTTCAGAAGAACTTTCAGATTTAGATTCTTGTGTTTCCAAAGATTTTGACTCGGATGTCTGTTTAGTTTCGGCATTGCTCTCAGAAGCACTGGATGATTTTGATTCACTTTCATCTTTTTTTACCTCTTTACGTTTCTTCTCCACTTGAGTTTCTTTACGTTCTTCTTCAATGTTTTGGGCACTTTTACTTTGAGTACTGCTTTCTGAATGTGATTTTTCTTGAGAACTTTGAGATGAACTTTCCGATTTGGAAGATGATTTCTGCGATTTCTTCTCTTGTTTTGTTTCTCTTATTTGATTTTGAGAGTTTTCTGATTGAGACGTCTCTTTTGAAGATTGTTCTTCCTCTCGCCGAGTTTCACTCGTCTGGCTTTCGCTTCGAGATTGTTCTTCAGACGTAGATTCTTCCACTCGTTCCTCTTCGACTTGTTGTTCTTCTACTTCTTTAATTTCTTTAATTTCTCTGATTTCTTTTTCTTTCTCTAATCTAGTTTCTGTACTAGACTGTTCAGATTCTGATGTCGATTGTGTTTCTGAACTACTCTCACTTTCAGATGTTCGTTGTTGAGATTGTGAGCTAGACGCGCTTTCAGATTTCGATCCTGGTTGTGAACGAGATTTGGTTTCTGATTCAGATTTTGACTCTTGTTCCTTTTCAGATTTTTGTAATTCTGACCTAGATCCAGATTCGAATTTCCAGCTGGATTCATTTTCAGATTTTTGTGATTCTGATCTAGATTTAGAGTCGGACTTAGCTTGTGAATCTGATTTAGCCCTTGATTCTGATTCAGCTTTAGCTTCTGATTCTGATTTGGTCATCGATTCAGACTTAATCTGTGATTCCGATTCAGCCCTTGATTTGGATTCGGATTTGGTCTCGGATTCAGCCTTAGTCTGTGATTCTGATTTAGCCAGAGATTCTGATTTTGATTTGGTATCGGATTCAACCTTAGATTCTGATTCTGATTTGGCTTCTGATTCAGATTTGGTCTTTGATTCAGACTTAGTCTCTAATTCTGATTCAGTCTTAGAAGCTGATTCTGATTTAGCCTTAGAAGCTGATTCTGTTATAGCCAGAGATTTTGATTTGGTCTCGGATTCAGCCTTTGACTCAGATTTGGCTTCTGATTCTGATTTGGTCTCTGATTCAGACTTAGTCTCAGATTGTGATTCAGCCTTAGAGGCTGATTCTGATTTGACCTTAGACTCTGATTCTGATTTAGCCAGAGATTCTGATTTTGATTTGGTCTCGGATTCAGCCTTATAATCTGATTCTGATTTGGCTTTTGATTCTGATTTGGTCTCTGATTCAGACTTAGTCTCAGATTGTGATTCAGCCTTAGAAGTTGATTCTGATTTGGCCTTAGACTCTGATTCTGATTTGGTCTCGGATTCAGACTTAGTCTCTGATTCTGATTCAGCCTTAAAAGCTGACTCTGATTTAGCCTTAGACTCTGATTCCGATTTGGTCTCGGATTTAGCCTTAGTCTTTGATTCTGATTTGGTCTCTGATTCAGCCTTAGACTCTGATTCTGCTTTGGCTTCTGATTCTGATTCAGCTTTAGAAGTTGATTCTGATTTAGCCTTAGACTTTGATTCCGATTTGGTCTCGGATTTAGCCTTAGTCTTTGATTCTGATTTGGTCTCTGATTCTGATTTAGTCTCGGATTCTGCCTTTGTTTGTGATTCTGATTCAGCCTTAGCCTCTGA
Organism: Apomyelois bistriatella; assembly: GCA_947044815.1. Classification (NCBI taxonomy): domain Eukaryota; kingdom Metazoa; phylum Arthropoda; class Insecta; order Lepidoptera; family Pyralidae; genus Apomyelois; species Apomyelois bistriatella. The sequence goes on from OX345717.1 coordinate 1,378,429, forward strand.
TTCTGATTTAGCCAGAGATTCTGATTTTGATTTGGTCTCGGATTCAGCCTTATGATCTGATTCTGATTTGGCTTCTGATTCTGATTTGGTCTCTGATTCAGACTTAGTCTCTGATTCTGATTCAGTCTCAGAAGCTGATTCTGATTTAGCCTTAGACTTTGATTCCGATTTGGTCTCGGATTTAGCCTTAGTCTTTGATTCTGATTTGGTCTCTGATTCTGATTTAGTCTCGGATTCTGCCTTTGTTTGTGATTCTGATTCAGCCTTAGCCTCTGATTCTGATTTAGCCAGAGATTCTGATTTTGATTTGGTCTCGGATTCAGCCTTATGATCTGATTCTGATTTGGCTTCTGATTCTGATTTGGTCTCTGATTCAGACTTAGTCTCTGATTCTGATTCAGTCTCAGAAGCTGATTTTGATCCAGCCCTAGACTCTGATTCTGATTTAGCCAGAGATTTTGATTTGGTCTCGGATTCAGCCTTTGACTCAGATTTGGCTTCCGATTCTGATTTGGTCTCTGATTCAGACTTAGTCTCAGATTGTGATTCAGCCTTAGAAGCTGACTCTGATTTAGCCTTAGACTCTGATTCCGATTTCGTCTCGGATTTAGCCTTAGTCTTTGATTCTGATTTGGTCTCTGATTCAGACTTAGTCTTTGATTCTGATTTGGTCTCTGATTCTGATTTAGTCTCGGATTCTGCCTTTGTTTGTGATTCTGATTCAGCCTTAGCCTCTGATTCTGATTTAGCCAGAGATTCTGATTTTGATTTGGTCTCGGATTCAGCCTTATGATCTGATTCTGATTTGGCTTCTGATTCTGATTTGGTCTCTGATTCAGACTTAGTCTCTGATTCTGATTCAGTCTCAGAAGCTGATTTTGATCCAGCCTTAGACTCTGATTCTGATTTGGTCTCTGATTCTGATTTAGTCTCGGATTCTGCCTTTGTTTGTGATTCTGATTCAGCCTTAGCCTCTGATTCTGATTTAGCCAGAGATTCTGATTTGGATTTGGTCTCGGATTCAGATTTGGCTTTTGATTCTGATTTGGCTTCTGATTCTGATTTGGTCTCTGATTCAGACTTAGTCTCAGATTCAGACTCAGTCTCAGATTCAGACTTAGTCTCAGATTGTGATTCAGCCTTAGAAGCTGATTCTGATTTGGCCTTAGACTCTGATTTTGATCCAGCCTTAGACTCTGATTCTGATTCAGCCTTAGAAGCTGATTCTGATTTAGCCAGAGATTTTGATTTGGTCTCGGATTCAGCCTTTGACTCAGATTTGGCTTCCGATTCTGATTTGGTCTCTGATTCAGACTTAGTCTCAGATTGTGATTCAGTCTTAGAAGCTGATTCTGATTTGGCTTCTGATTCCGATTTGGTCTCGGATTTAGCCTTAGTCTTTGATTCTGATTTGGTCTCTGATTCTGATTTAGTCTCGGATTCTGCCTTTGTTTGTGATTCTGATTCAGCCTTAGCCTCTGATTCTGATTTAGCCAGAGATTCTGATTTGGATTTGGTCTCGGATTCAGATTTGGCTTTTGATTCTGATTTGGCTTCTGATTCTGATTTGGTCTCTGATTCAGACTTAGTCTCTGATTCTGATTCAGTCTCAGAAACTGATTTTGATCCAGCCTTAGTCTCTGATTCTGATTCAGCCTTAGACGCTGATTCTGATTTAGCCTTAGACTTTGATTCCGATTTGGTCTCGGATTTAGCCTTAGTCTTTGATTCTGATTTGGTCTCTGATTCTGATTTGGTCTCTGATTCTGATTTAGTCTCGGATTCTGCCTTTGTTTGTGATTCTGATTCAGCCTTAGCCTCTGATTCTGTTTTAGCCAGAGATTCTGATTTTGATTTGGTCTCGGATTCAGCCTTATGATCTGATTCTGATTTGGCTTCTGATTCTGATTTGGTCTCTGATTCAGACTTAGTCTCTGATTCTGATTCAGTCTCAGAAACTGATTTTGATCCAGCCTTAGACTCTGATTCTGATTTAGCCAGAGATTTTGATTTGGTCTCGGATTCAGCCTTTGACTCAGATTTGGCTTCCGATTCTGATTTGGTCTCTGATTCAGACTTAGTCTCAGATTGTGATTCAGATTTAGAAGTTGATTCTGATTTGGCCTTAGACTCTGATTCTGATTTGGTCTCGGATTCAGACTTAGTCTCTGAATCTGATTCAGCCATAGACTCTGATTCTGATTTGGCTTCTGATTTGGTCTTTGATTCAGACTTAGTCTCTAATTCTGATTCAGTCTTAGAAGCTGATTCTGATTTAGCCAGAGATTTTGATTTGGTCTCGGATTCAGCCTTTGACTCAGATTTGGCTTCCGATTCTGATTTAGTCTCTGATTCAGACTTAGTCTCAAATTGTGATTCAGCCTTAGAAGCTGATTCTGATTCAGCCTTAGTATCTAATTCAGATTTAGTTTCTGATTCTGATTTGGTCTCGGATTCAGACTTAGTCTCTGATTCTGATTCAGCCTTAGACGCTGATTCTGATTTAGCCTTAGACTTTGATTCCGATTTGGTCTCGGATTTAGCCTTAGTCTTTGATTCTGATTTGGTCTCTGATTCTGATTTAGTCTCGGATTCTGCCTTTGTTTGTGATTCTGATTCAGCCTTAGCCTCTGATTCTGATTTAGCCAGAGATTCTGATTTGGTCTCGGATTCAGCCTTATGATCTGATTCTGATTTGGCTTCTGATTCTGATTTGGTCTCTGATTCAGACTTAGTCTCTGATTCTGATTCAGTCTCAGAAGCTGATTTTGATCCAGCCTTAGACTCTGATTCTGATTTAGCCAGAGATTTTGATTTGGTCTCGGATTCAGCCTTTGACTCAGATTTGGCTTCCGATTCTGATTTGGTCTCTGATTCAGACTTAGTCTCAGATTGTGATTCAGCTTTAGAAGTTGATTCTGATTTAGCCTTAGACTTTGATTCCGATTTGGTCTCGGATTTAGCCTTAGTCTTTGATTCTGATTTGGTCTCTGATTCTGATTTAGTCTCGGATTCTGCCTTTGTTTGTGATTCTGATTCAGCCTTAGCCTCTAATTCTGATTTAGCCAGAGATTCTGATTTGGATTTGGTCTCGGATTCAGCCTTATGATCTGATTCTGATTTGGCTTCTGATTCTGATTTGGTCTCTGATTCAGACTTAGTCTCTGATTCTGATTCAGTCTCAGAAGCTGATTTTGATCCAGCCTTAGACTCTGATTCTGATTTAGCCAGAGATTTTGATTTGGTCTCGGATTCAGCCTTTGACTCAGATTTGGCTTCCGATTCTGATTTGGTCTCTGATTCAGACTTAGTCTCAGATTGTGATTCAGTCTTAGAAGCTGATTCTGATTTGGCTTCTGATTCCGATTTGGTCTCGGATTTAGCCTTAGTCTTTGATTCTGATTTGGTCTTTTCTGATTTAGTCTCGGATTCTGCCTTTGTTTGTGATTCTGATTCAGCCTTAGCCTCTGATTCTGATTTAGCCAGAGATTCTGATTTGGATTTGGTCTCGGATTCAGATTTGGCTTTTGATTCTGATTTGGCTTCTGATTCTGATTTGGTCTCTGATTCAGACTTAGTCTCAGATTCAGACTCAGTCTCAGATTCAGACTCAGTCTCAGATTCAGACTTAGTCTCAGATTGTGATTCAGCCTTAGAAGCTGATTCTGATTTGGCCTTAGACTCTGATTTTGATCCAGCCTTAGACTCTGATTCTGATTTAGCCAGAGATTTTGATTTGGTCTCGGATTCAGCCTTTGACTCAGATTTGGCTTCCGATTCTGATTTGGTCTCTGATTCAGACTTAGTCTCAGATTGTGATTCAGTCTTAGAAGCTGATTCTGATTTGGCTTCTGATTCCGATTTGGTCTCGGATTTAGCCTTAGTCTTTGATTCTGATTTGGTCTCTGATTCTGATTTAGTCTCGGATTCTGCCTTTGTTTGTGATTCTGATTCAGCCTTTGCCTCTGATTCTGATTTAGCCAGAGATTCTGATTTGGATTTGGTCTCGGATTCAGATTTGGCTTTTGATTCTGATTTGGCTTCTGATTCTGATTTGGTCTCTGATTCAGACTTAGTCTCAGATTCAGACTCAGTCTCAGATTCAGACTTAGTCTCAGATTGTGATTCAGCCTTAGAAGCTGATTCTGATTTGGCCTTAGACTCTGATTTTGATCCAGCCTTAGACTCTGATTCTGATTCAGCCTTAGAAGCTGATTCTGATTTAGCCAGAGATTCTGATTTGGTCTCTGATTCAGCCTTAGAATCTAATTCAGATTTAGTATTTGATTCTGATTTGGTCTCGGATTCAGATTTAGTCTCTGATTCTGATTCAGTCTTAGACGCTGATTCTGATTTGGTCTCGGATTCTGATTTAGCCTTGGACTCTGTTTCTGATTTAGTTTCTAATTCTGATTTGATCTCAGATTCTGCTTTAGATTCTGATTCAGCCTCAGAATCTGATTCTGATTTGGTCTCGGATTCAGACTTTGTCTCTGATTCGGATTCAGCTTTAGAATCTGACTCTGATTTAGTCTCTGATTGTGATTTAGTTTCAGATTCTGCCTTAGTTACTGATTCTGATTGGGATTCGGATTCAGACTTATTGTCTGATTCAGCCTTAGACTCTGATTCTGATTTGGCTTCTGATTCTGATTTGGTCTCTGATTCAGACTTGGTATCTGATTCTGATTCAGCCTTAGACTCTGATTCAGATTTAGTTTCTGATTCAGACTTAGTCTCTGATTGTGATTCAGCCTTAGACTCTGATTTAGTTTCTGATTCAGACTTAGTCTCTGATTCTGATTCAGACTTAGACTCTGATTCTGATTCAGCCTTAGATTGTGATTCAGATTTTGTTTGTGATTCAGAATTGGTCTCTGATTCAGATTTCGACTCCGATTCAGCTTTAGATTCTGTTTCAGATGCTTGTGTCGTCGGAGGTTCAGTAGTTGTTGTGGGAGCTTCAGTTGTCGTTAGTTTACTTGGTTTTTTCTGTTTGATGTGTTCGATAGCTTTGGCGATGTCTGAATAAAAAAATGTTTGTAAATTATTATTTATTTATTTGTTTGTTTTTCGGGTGACCTATATAGCTTAATAAAATGTATACTAATATAATGAAAGCGGAATAATGTAAATATTTGTTTGAACGCTTATAACTTTAGATGGAATGGTCGGATTAAGCAATCAGGCCGTGGGCCTATCCTAAGGGCCTTTGACGTCACGTTAAGCACATTTTTGCTTAATCAAATTTTTTTTTTTAATAATTTTTAGTCGAAATAATGAAGTGTTGCGTTATCGAGTGCAAAAGATTTTCGTGTAAGGAAAAAGTTGTTGAAGTTAAAAGATTTTCTTTTTAAATGCAGGTAATACAACTACATTTCGTAACTTAAGATTAAAATGGCTCCGTGGCCTGCCATCTAGCGTAGAATAGAACGTAACTTAGATTATTTTTAACTTCTCTAATCGTTGCTAGGTGGCGTGTTACAAAATTACAATACCGATGACCCTCCTCGCCTCGTGAATTCGGCGACTGTGTTTCTAAGGAAAAAAGCGATAGGACTTCTTTTCTATATAATATCCTCCGTGGTATTATTATCTACTAGCTTTGTTCACGTGATTTTCCCTCGGGAACAGTGCTTTTTCCCGAGATGAAAGGTATCCTATGTCCTTCTCAATACTTCTATCTATGTGTATGCGAAATTTTAGGAAGATTGGTGCAGTAGATAGGGCGTGAAAGCGTAAAAACAAACTCACTTTCGCATTTATAATATTAGTTGGGGTTAGGATTCAGTGGTAATTAACAACCTTTACCCCTAGTATGAGTTTTTATAAACGCAGACGCTAGCGACTGCGTTAAGATTTTGTATGGAACTTTTTGTTTGCCTTACTATCCGCTGTACATGTTTGTCATACAAAATAGCTAACGCAGTCGCTAGCGTCCGCGTTTATTAAATCTAATACTAGGATTACTAGTATTCTAAATTGGCCTTACGATGGTGGTGTAACGTAATTACCTGTTTCACCCGTCGCTTCTCTCAATTTCGATACCGCGTCCACGAAATCTGTGAAAATACATATTCAAATAAAATCAAATTTTTATTCAATTTTTTTTTTAATACAAGGTTTACACAAATTAACTGCAAATATTTTAAGGGCAGGTACAGACCACTATACTGAACAACTTTTCCAAATAAACTTATATCAAAATACGAAATTTTATTTTACACTTTCCAAGTCTCCATACTAAACTAGATCAGCTGATTCTCAATTTGCATGGGAGGTCAAAAATTTTTTTTCGTATTTCGACAGAAGTTTATTTGGGAAAATTGTTCAGTTTAGTGGTCTGAATCTGCCCTTAAAATATATGCAGTTGATTTAAATTCACCTTATATATTGGTATCTTATTGCGTGACTTCGATATTAAGATCTAATATTATACAAATAAATTCGATATATATACGATATATATAATTCGATATATTACAAAACCCCCAAAGGGAAACTAAAGCTGCTGTTTAAGCTGTTAGTCTCGGCTGCTATTCGTTGGTCGTTAAAGAAACCACGTCAGGGGGTCTAAAAACACCACTTTGAGCAATTCATCGAATCGATTCATATTACGAATTCCTTAGCGATTCTGTAGCAATTCCTCTATTTTTTGTAAAATGGCCAACTAAACTTTGTAATTCCTCTTCAAAAAAATTGAAAGAAATAGGAATTGCTAAAGAATTGCTAAGGAATTCGTAATATGAATTCGATTTGATGGATTGCTCAAAGTGGCGTTTTTAGACCCACAGGAGAAAAAAGGCCAAATAAATAATTGTAAATATATAAATACAGGATGGCAGGGATCCACTAATAAATTTAAATAGTGGAAAAATAACAGCATAATAAAAATATCTAATCGAATAGTAAAATGAAACATGTAAGTTTAATAATAAAATTAAAATGATTTATTCCGCAAAGATCGTTAAAATGTATTCACCCTACTATTCCAACACGCGCGGCGGCGCGTGCGGCGGGTTCTATGGAACTATGCGTAAGTACTTGTTATTGGTATGCATGGATTTTTTGTATTTTACACTCATTTTGAAGTCTACTTATTTATTTATGACACTAACGCCCGAATACTCAAACGCTACTCAATTTTGAGAGCTGCTCAAGTAAGTATCATGCCGTCGCGCTGAACGTTAGCGATATGACAGTGACAGCATGATACTTGAACAGTTCTCAAAATTGAGTAGCGTTTGAGTATTCGGGTGTAAACCTCCAGTTTTAAGGGTAACGGTGTTAACCCTGCTACCCTGTATAATAAAACCTTACCAGTCGTTTCTGTGTACTCCTCTATAATGGTTATGACCTCTTCGAAATCTGAAAATAAATAAGATATTATTATCGCGATCCAAAGAGGAAATTCGGTGAGTGTAATGTCGGTCTTTCGAACCAGGTACGATCAAGGGCGGAATTTTTGATTAATTTATTAAAAAAAAAAAAAAAAAAATATTATCAAAACCAGTCACGTTTCTCTGACACTCCTCGCGTGTATTTCGAGATCATTCCAACGCAGTTTCGCACGCCTCGCGTGTTCCGCTATATCAATTTTTCATACAAATTTGAGATGAATAAAGTGAAATAGATGGTTGTGTAAAATAAATTGAATTAAATAATAATGTAAGAGGTAAAAAATTTGAAATTTTGTTACAAAATACAATTTGAAAACTTCAATATATAGAATACTAGCTTTCGCCCGCGGCTTCGCCCGCATCAATTTCCCTCTGGAACAGTGCTTTTTCCCGGGATGAAAGGCTATGTGTTTGCCAAATTTCAGGAAGATTCGTTCAGTATATAGGATGTGAAACAAACACACTTTCGCATTTATAATATTAGTTAGGAAGTTAGGATAGTTGGGATTCTTATCATGTATTGACGATTTTTGATATTTATCATCAAAACTTATTATTATGAACGATATCCATACTTCCATATCCATACTAATATTATAAATGCGAAAGTCTGTCTGTCTGTCTGTCTGTCTGTCACCTCTTCACGGCTAAACTGCTGGACCGATTGTGATGAAATTTGGTAGGGATGTAGTTAACGACCTGAGGTCAAACATAGGCTACTTTTGGGCGCGATATAACCGATTCCCACGCGGGCGGAGCCGCGGGCAACAGCTAGTTAATTATATACTCTAATTTAAACTTTAAGAATACTCACAGAAACGTTTGCTGATGGTGATAAAAATCTCGAAGAATTTGACGATATCTGTGAAAAGAAGTTGTTTGACTTTAGACTTTATGCTGTCGAAATAAGGTTTCAACTGTATTGAGAAAAGCGAGTAATTTTAACAAAAAATATGATAATTTATTAAATAGTTTATCTGTGTTATCTTACAGATAATTAGATAAATGCGCCCATAGACAGCAACTAAATTTACCAAATTTGATATTAAAATAACTAAAAACATACTATAGATTGTCTTTTAATTTTGACACTAAAGAAATTTTAATTTATCAAAATTATGAGTACAATACAAGTTGACGCGCTTTCTTTGTATCGCATAGAATAACAGCACCCGTAGTCAAGTGACAATTTCAAAACGCTAACGAATGTAGACAAGAACAAAATATATGGGATTGACATAAGCCGCGGTAAATCACGTGGTCAATCTTATTTATTTATTTCTCGCTTACATGTACATAATATGAAGAAGGTGGAATTACATAATTTGGTAAGAATGTACATAAACCCAGGCTGGGTGTTGCGAAGTCTTTGAATTGGTACCAAAATCTATACATTACAATTTAATTAATATCGAAATAAAAATAAAAATAATGATAATAAAATAAGTAAGTATGTCAATAATGTTAAAATGAATTAAATAAATTAGATGAATTAAATGAATACGTCAGATAGTATAAAATAACAATGGAACCTATGTCATGATACGGGTGAGAATTCTCCAAAACGTCGGAAGTAGCCACCTTATGTAAATCCCATACATTTTGTTCTTGTCGTACCTCGTTAACGTTTTGCGATTGTGACTTTGGCTAAGCCCCCTGGTGCTAGTTTTGAAATGTGACATACGCAAAATTGTTTAGACGAATGATTATCTATTTATTTATTTTTTGTATAAGGTGCACATTCCAGACAGTTTACAAATATGCGTTAATTACTAAATAAAAACGATGATCCAGTAAATTGTATAATACACAGTGTACATAATATGATTAAACTAGGTAAGCCATTAAATAACGCAAGTCATCAGTGCCCTTAGTGCGAGTTTTTCTTAAAGCAGACGCTAGCGACTGCGTGAGGATTTTGTATGGATTTTTTTAGTTGCCTTGCTATCCGCCAGAGGCGCTTTACAGCCCTGCCGTACAAAATCGCTAACGCAGTCGCTAGCGTCTGCGTTAAGAAAAACTCGCACTAAGGGCACAGACAATACAAAAACTTGAAAATTCTGATTTTAAACTGATTCAATGTTTAAACTCTATGCTTTTGTATCTACGTTTATTAAGAAAGAAAAAAAAGGACCTACAGTAAAGTTATTACATGACATATCATATGATTATCGTTCGAGTAACCGGTTATGTCGCATGAAAATCATTCGAAAACGAACGATAATCATTCGACTAACCTATTTTTGTGAGTCATACATCTCAAGAAAACTTCGGAATGTTTCCGAAACTTTGGAATATTTCAGGAATACTTCCGGAAGTATTCCTCATAACTTCCAAAACTTCTGGCAACTTTGGAAGTTTTCAAAATAGATTAATTGACTTAGAAAATCTGGAAATATTTTTTCTTTAAGTTGGCAGCATAGGATTAATATGCTTTTTGCTTGGGAGTACTTTAAACACAAGCCACGCGGAGTGACGTCATGGCTGTATGCATTTTAGAAATTAAATTACAAATTATATACTATTTTATAATTTTTTTCTTACAAATGATATCTCTAAAATGGTCTGATAATATTATATCGAAAAAACACATAAAAACCACTATCATATTTTTTGGACTAGCCAGTTTATAAGTAGAAAAATATTTTTGAAAACTTCCAAAGTTGCCGGAAGTTTTGGAAGTTTTCAAGAATACTTCCTTTGAAATGGAAACTTTCCTGGAAGTTTTCACCTCTCAGCAGCAGTTTAGTTATACATTATATGCCTGTGCCCCTAGTATGAGTTTTTCTTGACGCAGACGCTAGCGACTGCGTTAGGATTTTGTATGGAATTTCTTAGTTGCCTTACTATCCGCCAGAGGCGCTGTACAGGTTTGCCATACTAAATCGCTAACGCAGTCGCTAGCGTCTGCGTTAGGAAAAACTCATACTAGGGGCACTGGTTTATTATACTTTTGATTCAGAAACACTTAGGAAATCGAAGATCTAAAATATTATAAATAATAATAATAATATTAATAAAATATAATATTTAGAATAACGACTTACCAATTCTGACGATTCTGTGAATGAGCTCGACAGCCTCGAAGAAAGCTGAAAATACAAAATGGCGTTAGCACGAGAAATTAACGAAAAACAGTGCCTACTGCCACCGACCATCAATAGTTATATTGTCGAACAGTTCAGTAAATAAAGATCTTGTTCAATTACCTATGTATTCTTATAATGTACAAGTTATTTTCTTTTTTTAGTAATTTACATGTATTATGTCAAATCGGTAAAAACATTTTTCTTTTACCAAAATAAAGGTATGAAATATAATTACTTGTTCTTATCACCTATTGACGTCAATCATTACTTAAATAAAGTTTACCACCACTTCCAAAGCGCAAGTGGAGAAGAAGCGGCGCAACAAACTCCACTGCAGCATTTTCTCCAATGACGTCCATTTACTTAATTTGAATCAAAACTTATTATAAACGAATTCACATCTACGTTATATTTTAAAAAAAAACAATATAAGTATATTTTATTCTCAATACAAAGGAAAAAAAACTCATAAATATAAACAATTTGATTTTTTTTTCTGAATTAAGCAAAGGAAAAATAAGGAAAAGTAATACCAAAATCACTAGAAGATATAAACTAGCGACTTGCCTTCTTAGATTTTTTCAATTTGACCTGATTTGAGAGTAAAAGAAATAAAATGTTAGGTGGCGTTAGTTGGCTTAAGATAGCCCTTTAAAAACAAAAAAAAAAACAAGCTACTTACATTTCGAGCGTGTAATCTGGGTGAATTTATTCGCAGCCGCGGCGAAGTGACTGGAATTGGAGATTCGGAGGATTGTCTCGATAAACACGATGATTTCTACCTTGGTGTACTTGTACACAGTCTCGAAGAAGTAGAAGATGTCTGAAAAGCGAGTCATTGTGAGTAGAACAATCTATACTAATACTTTCGGTCCGGTACGTGCTTCGCTACGAATAATGTGAAATAATAAAATATGAAGAACCGCTCGACCGTTTTTGTGCAAACTTCACATAAACCATCTACTAAATAGTCCGAATAAAGCCTAAACATTTGGTTTGGATAGGTGAGCCCGTTCTTGAGTTATAAATTTACAACGAAAAGTGGCATTGATTTATAACAAATATATTTATAACAAAGGCGATACTATTTGTGTTCTGTACAATAAAGTTTAAAAACCACTATAGTGTACGTATATGTATAAACATCAGCTCTAAATTCAATGTGATAAGGTCTTAAATTGAATACAGTTGTACATTTTATATTTATTGTTGTGCCTATAAGTATTTATATTTGAAAAATCTTTCACCATTTTAAAGGTACATTAAGAAACTCGACATTATAAATAATCCAATTGTTTTTTAAAACATACCTGTTATTCTGGTCACTGTGGTTATAACTTCCCACGCCTTTTGAATAGCTGAAAAAATAATTCATGGTTATATATAAAGTCTCCAATATCATTTGATAAAAAATATTGTGGAAATGTCGTAAAATATATACATACATTTGGTGCCTGTGTGAGAGCACAGTTTCTTGAAGAAGTCGATTATATCCTCGTGACCTGACTTGATGCGAATCTGGTCCAAAATATCCAATATTGTAGATTCTGAAATGTAAACATTAGTACTTATAAACGGTTTGTTTAAAGATTTTTTTCGTAAGTTTACAGAAGATTTGAGATAATTTCAGAAAGTGCTATAAAAAAAGAACTAAATACTTCATGATGTCATAATAATATCATCTATGTAAATAGAACAAGGAATTTCCAAAAGAAAATTAAAAATTGCTGTTTATGCATTTTCCTATAATTTTATAGTGCAATTTAAGCCAAATTAAAACAACAATGAACAATCGCAATTGTTTAAAAGTATAAGACATTAAGGGTTAAGAAACTTTGTTGACCGTTGTTTGTTGACTTGTTATATGGTGATAACCGTTCAACAGATCTAGAATACTACTAAACTTCTTAGAACAGTGGTGATTAAATGCGTAATTTCCTATTTCGTTTACATGGCCATAAAAATAGTTGTACGTTAACCTAATCCACATAACGGATTTTGATGCGGTTTTCATCATAATTTAGAGTTCTCCTGGCAGATTTAATGGCTGAAACTCGTACAAATCCGGTCCGTTCGCTAGTTATTTATAATGCAAATAAATTCGCGATCAATAAGAAAAAATTACAATGACATTTAAATGCAATGCTACGCTCTACAAGACTATCTATTAATATGACATTAAGAACGTAAAATTTGTAAAATAATGATGAAAAACAAATCAACTTAGCACTTACGCTTCTTCGTGGTGAGTGACTTGATAACTGTGCTGGTGTCTTGTATGACCCGAGTTTGTGTAATGTCCAACAACGAATTCAGGAAGTAGATGGCGTCGCGTCGCTTGGTCACCTTGTTGATACGTTGTATTACGGACACAATGTCTGTGAAAATTGTGAATATTTATTCTTCATCTGAGCGTGTATCTAATTGCATCTTCAGCTTGCTTCAGAACCCAGGGCACGCTTTTAATCATTCCTGATTTGGTTGTACTGGTATTACAATGGAGCGATTACTGTCTGACCTTCGTTACTCTTTTTCAAAACCAGACCAATAGGAATATTAAATATTTATTGATTAATTGACTATTAATTAATAATTTCAGCCCCTTTTCTCTTATGTACTAATATGGCGCCACAAGAATAGAATTACTTTAATTTAATTTGCCATTCCAATACCTTTATCCCCAACGGCCAACAACAAAAGCAAAAATAAAGTTACATAGGTTTTAGAAAATACTTACTATCGATTTGGAAGACTTCCTTGAAGACCTCTTGCACCTGTTCCATGTTGACACGACCCGTGATGCGGTATAGGTTCTGTACGATTACTTTCAAACCTGAAATAATATTGAAATTGTTATTCACAGCATTCTTATTTTGATTGTACACTCTTTAACGTTTTATTCGAGCTTTATTTATGTAAAGAGATAAATAAAAAAATCTATATCTATAGCACTACATAGTATAAATTAAAGTCGCTTTCTCTGTCCCTATATCCCTATGTATGCTTAAATCTTTAAAACTACGCAACGGATTATGATGCGGTTTTTTTTATAGATAGAGTGATTCAAAAGGAAGGTTTTTATGCCCATGCGAAGCCGGGGCGGGTCGCTAGTATATATATAAAACAAATTTTGTTCGTTAGTCTAGTTAAAACTCGAGAATGGCTGGACCAATTTGGTTAATTTTGGATTTGAAAGTTTACGGAAGTTCAGGGAAGGTTTACACGGCGAGAAAAGTGCGTTCAGGCGGTACGGAGTTCGCCGGTTCAGCTAGTATTAAATAGAAATTTACCACTGGTGTTTATTTCTAGAATTTACAAATAGAATTAGGACCATAAGAAGTTTAAGCACAAAGTTGGTGTCAAGATAATACGAGATGTACTCAACTGGCAGATGTCGGGGAAAAAGAGAGCCATCTTCTGCCAGACGAGCTATTTATAAAATATTCGGGAAGGACGCGGCTGCAGGTAGTGTAACTCTACGACCCTATTTTCATTGACCTTCCCTTTCAATCTAGCGCTGGTTGACTGGAAGAGATCCTTACATGGGACAAGTCCGCCATTGTTTGTTCTGTTTCTTCACTCTATGTAAATGTATATCCTTTTTATACAATGACGACATTACAAATGAAGAAACAAGTACAGTTTTTTTAAGTGAAGCTGTTTAATGTTATTTTATTATTTTCTAGTGCAATAATGAGTATTTGTATTGAATTGTACAATGCTACCATTGATTACACTGATGTACCTGCGCAGAAATTATTTTTTTGTATGTTAAGAAAATATTTCAGCCAATCACAGCGCGCCATGTGAACAAACCCATCCGCTATTGGCTGATTCGTTTGCGCCATGCTGCAGCGACAATAAATGAGCGAGATATCACGAGTACTATTATTTTTGGATTTTAAATCTTATTAGGAAGCAATAAGTTCGTTATTTCATTGATGTTTTCATCCGGTTTGGTGGTAGCTGCGCTAACGGAAATTCTCGAAGATACTTAAAAACGTGTGTAAATAAAAAGTATTATAAGGTACTTACTTGTTCTATTTATTTCTTGAGTCAATTCCTCCAATGCATATTTAAGTTCTGTAAAAAAAATAAAAATTATCTCATCCGGAACGCCACTTAGTGGTGGACATTAAAATATTACGCCAATTAATTAGGACATTGTAGGTGATTTGACCTGATTGTTTGATAAATAAAGATAATTCCGTGCGTCGGAAGGCACGTTAAGCCGTTGGTCCCGGCTGCCATCTGGTATTCGTTGAAGGAACCACGTCAGAGGCCGAGATACGGTTCCGAAGAACTCTGACACCAGTGCCCCTAGTATGAGTTTTTCTTAACGCAGACGCTAGCGACTGCGTTAGCGATTTAGTATGGCAAACCTGTACAGCGCCTCTGGCGGATAGTAAGGAAACTAAGCAATTCCATACAAAATCCTAACGCAGTCGCTAGCGTCTGCGTTAAGAAAAACTCATACTAGGGGCACAGGGTGTGCAGGGTCAGTATAAATTATGATGGTATGTGGAGTATGAATGAAAAAAAGAATTCTTTAATATAAAAAGATCCGAACTAATCTATACTAATATAATAAAGCTGAATTTGTTCGTTTGTTCTTTTTGAACGCTTATAACTTGAAAACTGCTGGTCGGATTTGCAAAATTCTTTTTGTATATGAAAGCCTAATTCTTGGGGAAGGTTATAGACTATAGTACATACACACTAATGGCGAGTGAAACCGCTGGGATCAGCTAGTATTATATATAAATTGAATGCAAAAAAACGTAACGGGAGCGAATCCCAAGCGCACGAAGTGCAACAGCTAGTTTTGTAAATAAATGAATATGTAAACATACGGTTTTGTCCAGTAGCTTTCTCTATAACGTCGATGCTGTGGGAGAAACTCGGGGTCTTCAGGATCTGATTGAAGCGGATTATACCCTCGCCGATGTCTGAAACAATAAATAAATATACATACATACATATAATCACGTCTTTATCCGTATGGGGTAGACAGAGCCTAGGGCCATAAGACCCTAGACCACGTTTAGTATGATGGTAGTTGAAACAGGAAATCAATAGTGATGGTTTGCTAGCCGCATCACCTAAGTCATGATTTCCCCCATTCGGCTATTTCTCAGACAACTTTTACGGCTTGCGCGGGAAGAGAAGCGGCTGGTACATTCTATGTTTTTCTTTTTCTCCCAGACCAGCATGGAAGTTTTATTATTTATTTATGCTCAAATAATTCAAATCCATAAAACTGATAGTATTGCTTAGCCTAAGTACGTTAGTACAATTTTATTAATACTCAGTCCGTCATTGCGACCTTGGACTGACATTAATGTGTTAGAATACATGAATACGAATCCAATGTCTCATGAATGTCAATGTCACAGAATTTAGAAATACTCGTATTAACACAAAGGGGTATAGCGCACGAAAAGTGTGTCACTGGTTTGGCTTGCAAGCCAACGTTTCATTCCGAAAAAAATGGGCGGGGAATTTGATGAGTCATTTATTGCCACTGTTATTGGTCGATAATATTAGGTGGCTTTGTTGTAGACTACGTAATACATTTCTAACAAGGTGTGGGGTGGTTTACATGTATGAATTGAAGATAAGATGAGAGAATACGCTGCCACACTGATCCTGGAACTAAACCGCGTCAAAACATTTCTATTCAGATAATTTCTCTGTTCTGTGGTCAATGTCTATGATTTCATGTACGTATCATAATTATATTTTATTGAATTTAATTTTTTGAGTGAAAATACCTACACGGTTGTTTTCATTAAATTTAAATACAAACCTCTACTCCTGGTGACGGACATGAGAATATCAAATGCTCCCTTCAAATCTGAAAATAAAAACGTATCGATAATGACATTCATTAAAAAAAAAAACAATATTTGTGGTAAAATTTGATGGCGACCAATCCAAGTCAACGCCCACGCTCGGCGTCGCTTGACACGTACGATTGTTACGAAACCGCAACCATAAAATATGTTGGCATATAGTTTACTATTATTTATGCATAATATTACTATCCATAACAAATTTAGCATACTTGTCACTACATAGTATTCTCGTCGCTTTCTCTGTCCCTATATCCCTATGTATGCTTAAATCTTCAAAAATACGTGCCTTCCGAAGCACGGAGGAGCTCAAGATAGAAATGCCACTAGTGGCGACCAATCCAAACATGGCCGCGCACTCGCCGTCGCTTGACGCGCACTATCGAACACGCGCGCCGCGCTAGGCTATCGATTTCACAAGTCAACTAGATTGCTCTAAGAAGGTACTATCACTTGTTCCATCATCGAAGTCAATGGAACTACTGAGAAAAAAATTCTCACTTGTTCCATGGAACTATTTGCCAATAGAACTAGTGAGAATGATTCCTTACCAACTTCTGGAAGCAGTTTTTCGAAGACCTTTGGGAATTCAGCCGGGCCAACTCCGCCGGTCAGCTTTCGAATCGTCAATATGATGCCTTGCAGTCCTGGATTAAAGAAATATGCAATAAATAAAATCTATAACTTACATATAATAAAACAGTACAAATATTTTATCTGTACATTAACCCCCGTAATAAGAAACATTTGTTAAGCCCATTTTAGCTAAAATGTGTTTTGTCTCGTTCTTTCATGTGAAATGTAGGTAAGGGAGAAAGAGAAAAAACATGTTTTAGTAAAAATGGGCTTAACAAACGTTTCTTAATACGAGAATAAGTATTTTTTTAACTCTCATTACCCTTCCTTTTGGCTTCGCCGTGGTCGGGTAAAAATTGATAGTGCGACACTTACAGAGAATAGAAAGCTAATTATATTTTTTAAGTTTTTTGTCTGTCTGTCTGTATATAAGGTGAATTTAAATCAACTGCAAATATTTTAAGGGCAGATTCAGACCACTAAACTGAACAACTTTCCTAAATAAACTTATGTCGAAATACGAAAAAAATTTTTTGACCTTCCATACAAATTGAGAATCAGCTGATCTAGTTTAGTATGGAGTGAAAATAAAAATATCATATTTCGATATAAGTTTATTTGGAAAAGTTGTTCAGTATAGTGGTCTGTATCTGCCCTTAAAATATTTGCAGTTGATTTGTGTCCACCTGGGATATGATTTTATCTCCGATAGTACTGAACCGGTTTACTTCAAACTTTTACCAGTTGGAAATGCAACTGGTTAAAGTTTTTTTTTTAATGAAAAAAAAAAATTTTTTTTTTCATTAAAAATGTTTTCGTCATTTTAATGATTTCAAGGCACGAGTTTTCCTGCAAATATCTATACTTCTATACTAATCTATATCTATACTAATATTATAAATGCGAAAGTCTGTCTGTCTGTCTGTCTGTCTGTCTGTCGGTCTGTCTGTCTGTCACCTCTTCACGGCTAAACTGCTGTACCTATTGTGATGAAATTTGGTAGGGATGTAGTTAACGAACCGAGGTCAAACATAGGCTACTTTTGGGCGCGATATAACCGAGTCCCGCGCGGGGCGAAGCCGCGGGGAACAGCTAGTATAGTAATATAGAAGGAATGCACCAAATTTAATACTTTTTTGTGTTGGTTATTGTCATGACAAACAAAAGAAAACGGGGATTTCAGAAATTCCTAAGGGAACGGGAGCAAAGCCCACGCGCACGATGTCGCGGGCTACAGCTAATCCATACTTATATTATAAATGCGAAAGTCTGTCTGTCTGTCTGTCTGTCTGTCTGTCACCTCTTCACGACTAAACTGCTGGACCGATTGTAATGAAATTTGGTAGGGATGTAGTTAACGACCTGAGGTCAAACATAGGCTACTTTTGGGCGCGATATAACCGAGTCCCACGTGGGCGGAGCCGCGGGGAACAGCTAGTAATTAATAAATGTATTAGGTACTCACACAAATTGAGTAGGTATTTGTTAAGATTCAGCGTTCTTACCTTTGGTATGAGCCACGTGACGGAAATAGTCGCAAATTTCATGGGAATCTGAGAAAAGGCAAAAAAATAAATTTATGTTTTCGTTTGGATTTTTCAGGCATCTGACATAGCCTAACGATTTATTAGATAATAAATCGAAGTTTCATTCATTCATTCGATTCTATAACGACGAAATATCTTACTCTTTTCCCCAGAAATCTTCTGCAAAATCTCGTAGATCGCATCGAAATCGGCGTGGCCAGTAAGGCGCTGCAATACATCGTATGCCTTGAAGACATCTGAAAAAAAAGATCATAAATAAGATTAAGTACACAAATAAAATATTTATTATGCATTAAAACCTCGGAAGTGATGAAATATTATCTGCCTTAGTTTCCTTTGTAAACATTACTTAAGGTGATACCTCGGTGAACACTAGCGCCATCGTCATTTAAAAATCATTACTCCCTGAAAACACAAGTTATCAAAAATCCCTCTGCTGTAATTATGATTTTGGATCTGAAGTTAATTTTGATCATATTCAATTATTAAATTATAGTTCCATATAGTTATAAATTGCAAAACTGCTAAAAGTGGCCGTTTTAAGCAATAATGCAATTTGTAACTATTGGGAATTATAATTTTATAATTTAATATGTTTAAAATTAACTTCAGATCCAGAACCTTAATTACAGCAGAGGGATTTTTGATAACTTGTGTTTTCAGGGAGTAATGATTTTTAAATGACGGTGGCGCTAGTGTTCACCGAGGTATCACCTTAAAACGGCCACTTTTGACACTTTTTGTAAAGGTTTCTAAAGCGGATAGTGTTTCAATGACTTTTGAGGTTCTAATGTAACTTAATGAGATTTAAAAATCATTATTCACTGAAGACACAA
The DNA here is from genome assembly GCA_947044815.1 of Apomyelois bistriatella. NCBI lineage: Eukaryota > Metazoa > Arthropoda > Insecta > Lepidoptera > Pyralidae > Apomyelois > Apomyelois bistriatella. The sequence continues at coordinate 1,397,732 of OX345717.1, forward strand.
GTTATCAAAAATCCGTGTTAAGTAATTAAGGTTCTGGATCTGAAGTTAATTTTAATCATATTAAATTATTAAATTATAGTTCCATATAGTTACAAATTGCAAAACTGCTAAAATTGGCCGTTTTAAGCAATATTGCAATTTGTAACTATAGGGAACTATAATTTAATAATTTAATATGATTAAAATTAACTTCAGATCCAGAACCTTAATTACTTAACACGGATTTTTGATAACTTGTGTCTTCAGTGAATAATGATTTTTAAATGACGGTGGCGCTAGTGTTCACCGAGGTATCACCTTAAGGATAGTAGCAAAAAAGTTGCGCGAGGATTTCTGATAAGCTCACTTACAGAAATAAAACTGCTTTTCCGTGGTCCAGGGGTTAAGGTGTTTGCCTTTAGCATTAAGTCCGCCTATTATGCTTTAAATTTGTATTTTTTATAATAAAGATTAAATATAATAAAAAAAAAAAATGAAAAAAAAAAACAAAAAAAAATAATAATAAAGATACTATTTATTACGCCCAAGCTTAAAAAGCGCCATCTGTTGAGATATGTATAATAAGAATGAAAAAAGTAGTTAAAAGAATACTTACTGAATTCGTTAGTCAACTCTCTCAGCAGTTGAACGACAACGCGGATATCTGAAACGAAATAGACAAAGTGTAAGTAAATCCATACGGCCATAATAATATTAAGACTACGAAAGTTGATGTCTATCAACGACTACACCGCTGGACCGATTTAGATGAAATTTGGCATGGATATAATTTCAGACCATTGGTCAAACATAGGCTTATTTTTGGCGCGATATAACCGCGAGTACCACGCGGGCGGAGCCGCGGGCAAAAGGTAGTCAATTTACAATATTGTTACGAAATTAAAATATTTCAGCCCTATAGTTGGCAAACACTGGAAAAAGTTGAGAGACACTGGCTGTAGAAGATTCTCGTATCATACGAACGTATCCCCGCAATCGAACATTCGCCTTGGAACACACTGGATCGATACTCATGAACCTTATATGTATAGACATAAAGCTTAAAATCGCGTATTCTTGAAACCGGTACGCCCGTAACCTAAAAATACCGAGACATAAAGGAGCGAGACAACGAATATCTCTGTCTTTCTTACTCTTCTAGAGATATTGGAAATTGGTGGCTTACTACTATCTCTTAAAACCATGCAAGAACGAGTGAGTTAGCGTGACAGCGCAATACATGATGTAAGGCGACATCTCCCTTACTCAATCGTTCTTGCATGGTTTTCAGTGATGGTGGTAAGCCACTAGTAATACTCACTAGAGGTCCCCTCGAGCTGAATAAGGAATTGGGTTACGAATTTCCAATCCCTGGACCCTCGGATCCGCTTGATGAACTCGTAGACTTCCTTGTGACCTGGTCGAGAAGATTGAAACGTTAGATGACTAAAAAGCAATTGGTCTTACTGCCATCTGGTGGTCGTTAACGGAACCACGTCAGAAACCGAGGCATTTTCGAAGGACTCTGATACAAGTGTGCGTGCAGGGTCGATTGATCGTGTAACCCACACGATATGATAATCATGAATTGAAAACGAATTTGCTAAAAAAATAATAGGCTACTTGACTCCTATCAATTTTGATGTTATTTCTTACAGTATTTGACCCACTAAGTTTCAATTTCAAATTTACTTAAAATTCGGAAATAACAAAACGCGCGCCGGCCATCATCCGCCATGACGTTACGCAACTATTGTGGTAAGCTGTCGTTCAGACCTATTTTTGACTTGAGTCATTCGCTCAAAGTCGGCAATTCAAATGATTTTCATTCGACAACTAGTGTTGTCGAATGAATTCCATAGTTGGAATCGCATGATTTTCATGCAAATATGCGGTTTTAGCGAGAGTTAGGTACCAAAAATAGCACCTTACAAAATAATTAAGTCATATCTGCAAAAATGGCCGATGGTGTTTTCGATAGGATTTTAAAAGTAAACTTTTTTTGCTGCCATAAAGGGCTTTAAAAAAGATGAAAAAAATTGTTTCAATCTAAACAAGTAGAAAATAATTATTTCAAATAAAAACAAAATACAAGCCAACTAGCTTATTGCTTTACCTCCGTAACTACTGGTCGGATTAAAAAAACTGTTTACATTTGATAGCTCTAGGAGAAGGTATGTACGGAGCACAGTTCGTTAAAAATATTAATGTTGTACTTACTTCTAAGTCCAGTTTCTGTCTTAATGTATTGCAAAGCGGCATGCTCATCTGAAATTAAAAGAAAAAGGTTATTTACTTACTCCAAGTTATAAAAAAACGACTTAATTTTCTTCAAAAAGCATAGTTGTAGGAAGAATGACAGTGTTACCAATTTTTTTATATTAAACCTGCGAAAAAATCAAATTTTTTGCTTGTCAAAAATATTTCTACCAATCACAGCGCACCATATGAACAAACCCATCCGCTATTGGTTGATTCGTATGCGCCATGCTGTAGCGCTAAGGATAAGAGCGAGATAGCACGAGTCTTTGTTTTTTGGATTTTAAATCTTACGACGTAGCAATAAGTTCGTTATTTTATCAATAAATTCGATTCGAGTAGGCTCTATTCTACGCCGCCGTTAAAATTACCGATGCGACTTTTGCTATACTATACTATGGAATGATTTCCATATCTCTCTGTCAGCCATTTATTTCAAATCTCTATTCGACACGACTTCAACTTTCTCTTTTTTTTAGTCTATGTATATATTGGTCTCTCTTTCCCTCTCTTCTCTTCCATTTCTCCTACATTCTTAGATAGTCGTGTCGTACAAGATAACCAAACCCTTCTAATATTTTAAACAAGAAAGTATGGATGTTTGTTACTCTTTCAAAGTAAAACGGCTGAACCGATTTGGCTGTAATTTGAAATAGAGATAGCTTAGACCCTGGAATAGCACATAGGCTATATTTTATCCCGGAATTCCCACGGGCAACAGCTAGTATCAAGCATATAACAATCATACTATACATAGGAATACATTCTACCTATGCAAAGCACACACGTACAATAAGCAAAACTACTATCACTACATAGTATAAAATAAAGTCGCTTTCTCTGTCCCTATGTCCCTATGTATGCTTAAATCTTTAAAACTACGCAACGGATTTTGATGCGGTTTTTTAAATAGATAGAGTGATTCAAGAGTAATAGGTTTTTATGCCCATACGAAGCCGGGGCGGGTCGCTAGTACTACATATATATAATACATCGCACCTACTTGCAAAGCACACAAGGACAATAAGCAAAACTACAATAAAAATCAATTGAATCAAGTGTTGTACGAACTACGACCATATATTGTTTCTATAACTACAAATACATATATTTTACAACGTAAACATATTAGAAGTTGATATATTACCTTTTTATTGGCACAATTCGTTAATTAATATATTTATTCAATTGTCTGACAAGGTCAATTTACTACTACGCAATTGTGCATACATTTTATTATTGTAGATAATGTATAAATGGGAATTTTGAATAATATGTTTGCTTTTATAAACGTCAGAGGCGCGTGAGTTCTTTAATTTGAGTTGTTATTTAGAATTTTAATTAAGTTACGTACTAAATTGGCCTTTTGGCTTTTGGTTTACCATTTATATCACTTCACTAAGATAAGTCCGCCTTTGTACTAATTTTCATCTTCGTTCCTGTACAATCCAATGATGTATTTATGTAATTGGTGCAATAAAATGTTTATTTATTCATTCATTCACTACATAGTATAAAACAAAGTCGCTTACTCTGTCCCTATGTCCCTTTGTATGCTTAAATCTTTAAAACTACGGAACGGATTTTGATGCGGTTTTTTTAATAGATAGTGATTCAAGAGGAAGTTTTTATGCCCATGCGAAACCGGCGCGGGTCGCTAGTTTATCTATATTTAAAACTTCAGTGCAAAAATCATTGAAGTTTTAATATGTATGCATCTTATAAATGTACGTATATTATATGTATATATGTAGTTATCTGTATGTATGTGTGTGTATTAATAATATATTATCTGTGTATATATATATACACATATTATCACGTCTTTATCCCATACGGGATAGAGAGAGCCTAGGTTCTAGTGTAAATCTAAGTACCTATGTCTATAGCTGTAGTACTGTAAGTATTTTTAAGTTAGTACCTATAACTTGCGCGGCAAACTAATTTTTCAATTGTAAAAAAAAATATTTTGTTACTTGTGGTACAATAAAGAATCATCTACAAATATAATCTATCTATACCTACATCCATATCCATATCCATATCCATACTAAATTATAAATGCGAAAGTCTGTCTGTCTGTCTGTCTGTCTGTCTGTCTGTCTGTCTGTCACCTCTTCACGGCTAAACTGCTGGACTGATTGTGATGAAATTTGGTAGGGATATAGTTAAGGACCTGAGGTCAAACATAGGCTACTTTTGGGCGCGATATAACCGAGTCCCACGCGGGCGGAGCCGCGGGGAACAGCTAGTATAATATAATAGTAAAAATATTTTGTTTGTGTAAGTACATTTAGTAATTTTGATTGAAATAGATAGAGGGATATTTTAAAAGTATAAAATAGTAAGCAAATTTTTTTTCTGTCTGTATGTATGATCACACTTATCTCCGAAAATACTAAACCGATTTGCATAAAACTTTCACCGATTGTTTTGTTTTAACTCGGAAGAACATCTAAAGTTTGTTTCATCAAAATCGGTTCTTTTGAATAAAGCTTTTTTTGTGTTGGTTATTGTCATGACAAGCTTTGTATAAGAGAAAAGGGGGATTACCGGGCAATTCCCGAAATTCCCACGATAACGGGAACGAAGCCCACGCGCACGAAGTCGCGGGATACCACTAGTAAATAAATAAAATAGAATTCACTTACCGCGCATTCCGGTGAGTTGATATAGAAGCTCTAGACTCTGCTTGTGTCCTGAAATAAACATTATCAATAACATGTGCTCCTGGGGGGTTACTACCATTTCTTAAAACCATGCAAGTTCCAGTGAGTAAGGGAGATGTCGCCTTACATCATGTATTGCGCTGTCTCGCTTACTCACTGGAACTTGCATGGTTTTTAGAGATGATAGTAGGCCACCTGTTGCCATAACACGTTGGCGGAAACACGACTGCTATAGTAGTTATAACAATAAAACTTCTATTGTGTTTTCAAAAACGTCCACCAACGTGTCAAGGATAAGCTAACTAACGCCACCAAACATTTTTTTTCTTTAACTCTAAAATCAGAACAAATTGAAAAAAGGCAGGTCATTAGTAAATAACGTTTTGTATTTTTGGTATAACTTTTCATTATTTTTCCTTTGGTTATTCAGAAAAAAATTGACAGAAAAAAAAGTGGGCACTTTTGGCGGTAATGAGTTTTCTCGACACAATGGTGTGCATGGTCGATTGACTACGTATATATTTACCTTTGAATCCAAAGAGGTTCCGGATAACATCAGACACAACATTGATGCCAGTCTCTGAAAACAAAAAAGAAAATTCAGTATTTTATTAGTTATTAGCTTTTACCCGCGACTTCGCTCGCGTGGAATTGGAAAATTTTAGTCAGGAAGAAAAATTTATTAGGTTGAATGGCCGATATTTGGTGTACACATACAAATATTCCAGTTATCTCCCTTGGGAACTTGGTGCTTTTTCAGGACCAAAAGTCTATGTTACTCTCCATCCTTTCAACTAACTCTATGCCAAAAATCAGGGCGTCGATTCTGCTAACGTTAAGACAAAATCGTATCAAAATAGTGTTTCAATAGTAGTGCTTTTTACACACTATTTACAAGAGTTATGACGGTATGATGTGATGTGAATGTAGTGTGGTGCGACCATCAGCAGTGATATAAAAAAAATATACATTTCTTGTAACTAGTGTGTAAAAAAGCACTACCATTGAAACACTATTTTGACACGATTGTGATTTAACGTTAGCAGAATCGACACCCAGGTCGATTGGTTGCTTAGCTACGGCGTGAAGGAAGAACAAACAAAGAAACACACTTTCACATTTATAATATTAGTATGGATAGTTAATTATAGGTATTTAATAACTTTTAGAATATAAACTATATATTAATTAAGTAGCAGTGCTCTCTAGCAATTAATATAATTTCCATTTAGAAGCATATATGTATGCACACATGTTTTGGATTACAATAAGAACAATATATTAGAACCATACATTTTAATCTGTAATCGATTGTAATCTGTTTTTTGTTCTAATTAATAAATAAATAAACATTAGTTACTTACCCCCGTATTAAGAAACATTGGTTAAGCCTATTTTAGTTAAAAAGTGTTTCGTCTCGTTCTTTCACATGAAGTGTCAGGTAAGAGAGAAAGAGACAAAACATATTTTAGTTAAAATGGGCTTATCAATCGTTTCTTAATACGGCGGTTGGTGATAAGAATGTCCTATATTGAGAATAAGCAATTTGAATTCGAGTTAATAGCTTTCAACCGCGTGAATTTCCCTCGGGAACAGTGCTTTTTCCCGGGATGAAAGGTATCTTATATCCTTCTCAATACTCCTATGTGTATGCGAAATTTCAGGAAGTTGGCTTAGTCGATAGGGCGTGAAAGCGTCACAAACAAATAAACAAACTCACTTCGCATTTATAATATTAGTTGGATAGTCAGTTTTATTAGTTCATATTCAGATCAAATAAAGCCATTCAGCCTTCGAGCCACACGCCTAGTAATATTTTACTATTCTAACAGATCTGACGTGTTTTCGCGGGGGGAAAATACACACAAGTACAGTTATACATACCTACATACTAAACTTATACTGTCACCTGACTGTAATGATGAAACCTACAAATTAAAAAATTGAACAATACATTCACCAGTGGGCCGCTGGGCGTTCAGAGGGTAAATTGTTTTAACAAATCTAAATGACCATAAAAATATTTGTGTGGCCTACATCTCGTTGTCCGACACTGGGTGTGGTCTACATCTTAGCGTCATACATTGGGTGTGGTCTACATCTCGAAGTCAGACACTGGGTGTGGTCAACATCTCGAAGTCAGACACTGGGTGTGGTCAACATCTCGAAGTCAGCCACTCGGTGTGGTCAACATCTCGAAGTCAGACTCTGGGTGTGGTCAACATCTCGGAGGCAGACACTGGGTGTGGTCAACATCTCGATGACAGACACTGGGAGTGGTCTACATCTCGGAGGCAGACACTGGGTGTAGTCTACATCTCGATGTCAGACACTGGGTGTGATCTAAATCTCGATGTCAGACACTGGGTGTGGTCAACATATCGGTGTCAGACACTGGGTGTGGTCAACATCTCGATGTCAGACACTGGGAGTGGTCTACATCTTGGAGGCAGACACTGGGTGTGGTCAACATCTCGATGACAGACACTGGGAGTGGTCTACATCTCGGAGGCAGACACTGGGTGTGGTCAACATCTCGATGTCAGACACTGGGTGTGGTCAACATCTCGATTTCAGATCCTGGGTGTGGTCAACATCTTGATGTCAAACACTGGGTGTGGTCAACATCTCGAAATCAGACACTGGGTGTGGTCAACATTTCGATGTCAGACACTGGGTGTGGTCAACATCTCGAAGTCAGACACTGGGTGTGGTCAACATCTCGAAGTCAGACACTGGATGTGGTCAACATTTCGATGTCAGACACAGGGTGTGGTCAACATCTCGATGTCAGACACTGGGTGTGGTCAACATCTCGATTCCAGACACAGGGTGTGGTCAACATCTTGATGTCAGACACTGGGTGTGGTCAACATTTCGAAGTCAGATGTGGTCTACATTTCCATGTCAGACACTGGGTGTGGTCAACATCTCGGAGGCAGACACTGGGTGAGGTCAACATCTCAAAGTCAGACAATGGGTGTGGTCAACATCTCGAAGTCAGACACTGGGTGTGGTCAACATCTCGAAGTCAGACACTGGGTGTGGTCTACATCTTGGAGGCAGACACTGGGTGTAGTCTACATCTCGATGTCAGACACTGGGTGTGGTCAACATCTCGATTTCAGATCTTGGGTGTGGTCAACATCTCGATGTCAGACACTGGGTGTGGTCAATATCTCGATGTCAGACACTGGGTGTGGTCAACATCTCGATGTCAGACACTGGGTGTGGTCAACATATCAAAGTCAGAATCTGGGTGTGGTCTACATCTCGATGCTAGACACTGGGTGTGGTCTACATCTCGATTTCAGGCAGTTGGTGTTCAGTTCAATTGAAAAAGGATCTAATCAGTTATCACTATTCGTATTTGTAAATCACGCGAGTCTGCCCGATCGAGCGCGATTGTCAGTACTGAGATTGGTGGATCTCGGCTCTGCCGATTTCGTAGGTAAATATCTTACGTACCGCGCGAAATGAGACAGGCCTGTCATCATACTTCATACTATCATACTATATATTATACTAATATACTAATATTATAAAGGCGAAAGTCTGTCTGCCTGTCTGTCTGTCTGTCACCTCTTCACGGCTAAACTGCTGGACCGATAGTGATGAAATTTGGTAGGGATGTAGTTAACGACCTGAGGTAAAACATAGGCTACTTTTGGGCGCGATATAACCGAGTCCCATGCAAGGCGGAGCCGCGGGGAACAGCTAGTATATTATAAATGCGAAAGTGAGTTTGTTACGCCTTCACGGCCTATCTACTGAACCAATCTTTCTGAAATTTTGATACACATAGCTAGAAGTATTAAGAAGGATATAGGGTACCTTTTATCCCTGGAAAAAGCACTGTTCCCGAAGGAAACTCGGGCGAAGCCGCGGGCAAAAGCTAGTAAGAAATAAGTGCGCGTGCCGTTTCCGGTTGGTTTAGTACTCTAAGGGCAAACACTACTAATCAGTGCCGTTAATAGCCTTTTCTTCGCTCTGTGCGATCTTCTATAACTGCGCCCTCTAATAGTCCTGTATGGTCTGGCCATTTTTGTGCCCCCCAAAATCTACGCCCTGTGCCTGGGTACCGGTGGCATCTATTTACGACACTGCTACTTATTGCTGTCTGATAAATTTTCATTGCCATGTTTATCTATACAAGAAATTACAACTAATACTGTGCCCGAAGACAGAAGCAGGCCTCTGGCCGAGAAGGCAAGCGAGGCGTACGTGTGAACGTGAGCCCCCTAAGGATGGGGGAGAGTTATTAAAATGCAATGATTGCATAGATAGGCGACACTATAGAGAACTTGTAGCGAGATCAAGCAGGTGCTACTGGAAAGAGATGCGAAATGCTAGTACAGCGCACTCTCCCGAGATTCGGCTCGTATCACCGAGAGCCATGGGAGGTGGAGGGAAGTGTGCCCGAAGGCAGGTAAATAATAAAGAAGTTTTTTCCTTTTGCTGTACAGTATAAGTAGTAATTTCTTTCTTCCCTTCCCTAAATAATAAAGAAGTTATGGTCCCTCAGAGACTTCCAGCAGCCAAAGATAAAATAAAAAATTCGTTACTTACTGACGACACCGGTGTTCACTTTGGACTCCTTGTCCCAAGCATCTTTGGCGGCTCCTGCCACCTCTTTGACACTTCTATCAACTCCTTCCTTATGGAAAGTAATTCCATTGGAGGAATCATCAGAATCTGTGTTATAACTATCTGATTCGCTGAAATCTGAATGGCTAGAATCGCTTTCTGATTGGCTGGACTCGCTTTCCGATTCACTGGATTGGCTAGTTTGCGTAGATTCGCTCTCCGATTGGCTCGATTGTGTAGATTGGTCTGATTCGCTGGTTTGACTTATTTGGCTCTCTGATTGGCTAGTTTGGGTCGCTGAATCGCTGGATTGGCTGGTTTCAATTTCAGAACTGGACTGAGTCTCTGATTGGGAAGTTTGCTCTGTTTCAAATGAAACGTTTTTCGATTCAGTTTCCGATTGCGAGTTACTGGATTCGGAATCGCTTTCTGATTGGAAAGCCGATTGCGAATCGCTCGATTGCGAAGATTGTTGAGTGGTGTCGAAGCTTGGATGCGGAGGTGGCAATCCTGAGCCTCTTGGAGGTCCACGGTGAGGGGGTGGTAGTTTAAAACCTGGCGGACCACGATGTGGTCCAGACCCTGGAGGGGGAGGACCGAAGCCTCTATGAGGTGGGGGAGGCCCGAAACCTGGTGGGCCAGGCCTGAAACCGCCAGGCGGATGTTCAAACGCTGGTGGATGATGCGGAGCTCCGAACCCGGGATCTTTATGGAATTTCCCTATAGCAGGGCCTGATTCGTCAAGTTCTAGCCGGCCATCGTGACCCTTCTTGCCATGGTGCCATCTCCCGTCGTCATGCGGGCCTGCTGAAAAAGATTATTTTAAGTAAGAGTTCTATATTAGATAGATACATCTTATGCATAGGAAATTTTAGTAGATTTACATTTCCAAATAAGCAATAATTTGTGTTTTTTTTTATTTGCTTTTACCCGACTGCGTCAGAAAGAGGATTATGTTTTTCGAGAGTATGTATGTTTGGCACGCTCTGCAGCCTGAACGGTTTGATGGATTTTAGCTTGAGAGGTGTCGTTAGATTCGTATTTACTGTGAAAGTGACACAAGATATTTGCTATATTGATAACTTTACCCATTTCTTTCATTTGCGTCAATCAATCAAACAATCTCATACCCTGAGCATCTGCAAATAGCCTTTGGTCATCGGCGGCTACATATTGGTCCTTCGAGCGGGATGTTCGTCTTAAGCGCATACTCCACAATGTGCTGGTAGGATAAGGTCAGTTGGCATACGACCATCAGCAAGACAACACGTGGAATACGTAAGCGAATATAGTGAGGTAACACTACTGTGTGTAATAAATATGTAGAGCAAACTAAGTGATTATTATCATGAATCAAAGACACTGCTTCAAAGAAATATGTACCATACTCACCTTTGCACAATCTTTTTAAGGTGATACCTCGGTGAACACTAGCGCCATCGTCATTTAAAAATCATTACTCACTGAAAACACAAGTTATCAGAAATCCCTCTGCTGTAATTAAGGTTCTGGATTTGAAGTTAATTTTAAACATATTAAATTATAATTCCCTATAGTTACAAATTGCATTATTGCTTAAAACGGTCACTTTTAGCAGTTTGGCAATTTGTAACTATATGGAACTATAATTTAATAATTGAATATGATTATTTAGAAAATTCAGATCCAGAACCATAATTACAGCAGAGGGATTTTTGATAAATTGTGTTTTCAGTAAGTAATGATTTTTAAATGACGGTGGCGCTAGTGTTCACCGAGGTATCACCTTAAAAGGTTTTTCATGATCTTCCTGTCCCATGAATTACATGTGAGCCAAATGTTATACTTAACTATTATACATTTTATTGACAGGGAACTGTTTAATTTAGGGGTAAAAGTGGAAATCTAGAAACCTTTTGGTCCTTGATATCTTTGAGCAAAGTATAATTACATCCATACTAATATTATAAATGCGAGAGTCTGTTTGTCTGTCTGTCTGTCACCTCTTCACGGCTAAACTGCTGGACCGATTGTGATGAAATTTGGTATGGATATAGTTATGCACTAGGAGTCAAACATAGCCTACTTTCGGGCGCGATATAACCGAGGCGCACGCGGGCGGAGCAGCGGGCAACAGCTAGTTACAAATATTTTAAATCCTAATTTAATAGTTAATACCTTTCTTTTGCTGGCTTTTTAATTCGCGTACGACGCTCACTTTGTGCGGTGCTCCTAGAAAGATTAAAATCTGTTGTAGCCACTCCCACTGCTGGGACAAGTTAGCTCTCACTGCGACTTTGCTTCGTTTAGTTGGCTGGACTTTGCCGAACAGGGAGCGGCGCTCATTTTTTTTTTAATTCACTATGTCCAGATTGTGTATGTGTAACAGTTTTGCTAGACCGATTTCCAAATTCCCGCGAATTGCGTAACAGCAGTGAAAGTTAGGCTATTACTATTATATATTGTACTATTGTGAGATATATTGCTATATCCGCAATATCCTTCAAAGGTTCACTTTCAATCTTTGTATACTACTATATTACTGAACTAGTGCGGCAACGTACTCTTTTAACTTGTTTATTATATATTTTTTCAATTTATCCATTATATTCTTTGCTTCGTAAAGCACGGTAACGTTGGCTGCTGTGAGTCATTAAGTCGTCGTGAAAATTATTTCAGCCTACGACAGTCCACTACTGGACATAGGCCCCAAAGATCTCCAGAATGACCGATTGGAGCCTGATGCATCTAGCGCTCGCCTGCGACCTTCATCAGGTCATCTGACCATCAGGTGTTGGCTGCTAATATAACAAAAAGAAATGCTACTTACGGTTGGGATCAGGCTCTGCATTCGCCGTGTGGACCTGACAAAATTGAATTAATTGAATTAAATGTACAGTTGTCTACATAGCAAAGTATACTACCATCACTACATAGTGTAAAACAAAGTCGCTTTCTCTGTCCCTATATCCCTATGTATGCTTAAATCTTTAACACTACGCAAAGGATTTTGATGCGTTTTTTTTAATAGATAAAGTGATTCAAGAGGAATGTTTTTATGCCCATGCGAAGCCGAGGCGGGTCGCTAGTTAAATATAAGTGCAAAGATAATGTGTAATACTTTTTTATGTTGCTCACTGTACTATAACTTCCTTGCTTGCCGTTCTGCTAAACTAAATAACCTATCGTTGATCTAGTTTATAATTTAATTGTATTTGTCTTTGTATAAAAATTACAAGTATTAAAAGAAGCAGCATTTAAATCATCCAGATAATTTTATGGTGACTAGCGCACAGAATTATCTAATACTATCCAACAGATGGCACTATAAACAAAAATCACTGCATTGCCTACATGACTCCTAAAGTAGTTCGGACAGCCCACGCTGGTAAAATTTACAACAAAATTACATTACAACCTCCGACTAAACATCGGGTGTGACGCAATTCGAAGCCGTCGCGCGGTTCCCCAGGCAAAATACCCGCCCTGGGGGGATCTTTTCTTTCTTCTTTTCAAGTCAAAATGACTATGCTATGTTTTAGATGTGTTTCGCCCAGAGATGGAAGTTATTACTACCATAGTAACCTACTTCTGCTTCTACCATCTCTTAAAACCATGCAAGAACGAGTGAGTAAGCGAGACAACGCAATAGTAAATGATGTAAGGCAACATCTCCCTTACTCAATCGTTATTGCATGGTTTAAGAGATGGTGGTAAGCCAGTTCATGGCCTAGTCCACCTATGTCGTTGTACTCCTCCAAATCCTCAGCAGTACAGGAGACTTCGCAATTGGGGTACATAAAAATGTGGATCGTTGTCTGAACAGCAATCACACAGGGAGGGTTATTAACGTCTCAATCGGGCAATCGAGACAGCGCAATACATAATGTAAGGCGACATCTCCCTTACTCACTGGATCTTGCATGGTATTAAGAGATGGTAGTAGCCATAATAATAACCAAGGTATCAGTCGAAAAACTCATCTAACTATTCTCGTAGCATTTCCCAACACCAGCCCGGAGTCTAGACTTCCAGATTAACCAGGAGTGCTATTTTTGAGATGTATGACTCACCCGAAACCGGTGAGTCGAATGATTATCGTTCGTTTTCGAATGATTTTCATGTGACATAAACGGTGACTCGAACGATAATCGTTCGACCCACCGGTTTTGGGTGAGTCATACATCTCAAAAATAGCACTCCAGAAAAGATCAACTAGTTTATGGGCTTCGAACCGTCGTTTCTGCCTCCGATAACGCATCCTATTCACAAAATGTTAGTACTTACGTATAGCAGGCCAACCAACAATATTTTCAGAACAAAAACCTTCATGTCGCCGTAAGTGGCCAGCTAATAAACTGTCTATCCACTACTGTAGTCTCACTACAGCCCCCTTTTATCATATATATACCGCAAATAAACATCCAGCTGAACAAATTGTCGTGTTTGTTTTTAACTTATTATGTTTTCGAGTAGATTGTGATCATTGGTTGAAATTTTAATGGGCGGTAATGTGTTTGTGAAAGAAATTTTGTGTCGCCGAAGGTAGCCAGGTTCCAGTATTGGGGCCTAAGAAATTATTGCATCAGATGGGAGGGGGGGGGGGGGGAGAGTTAATTTCAAGAAAATATTGATCCTTTTTTCACATGACATATGAAATGCCATCTATTATCTACAAGCTGTTGCCCGGGGCTCTGCTCCCGTGGGAATTCTTTGATAAATATAGCCTATGTGTTGTTCCAGGGTCTAAGCAATCTCCATTTCAAATTTCAGCCAAATTCGTTCAGCCGTTCTCGAGTTATAAATGGTGTAACTAACACGACTTCCTTTTATATAAGGTGAATTTAAAACAACTGCAAATATTTTAAGGGCAGATTCAGACCACTAAACTGAACAACTTTCCCAAATAAACTTATGTCGAAATACGATAAAAAAAATTTGACCTCCCATACAATTTGAGAATCAGCTGATCTAGTTTAGTATGGAGAGTGAAAAATAAAATTTCGTATTTCGATATAAGTTTATTTGGAAAAGTTGTTCAGTATAGTGGCCTGTATCTGCCCTTAAAATATTTGCAGTTGATTTGTGTCCACCTTATCCATACTTCCATACTAATATTATAAATGTGAAAGTCTGTCTGTCTATCTGTCTGTCTGTCACCTCTTCACGGCTAAACGGCTGGACCGATTGTGATGAAATTTGGTAGGGATGTAGTTAATGACCTGAGGTCAAACATAGGCTACTTTTGGGCGCGATATAACGGAGTCCCACGCGGGGCGAAGCCGCGGGGAACAGCTAGTATGTATATATATAGTATATATATATATATATATATATTTCATTCAAAAGTATATTTAAGTATTTTATTTTATTCAAAATGTAAGTACAGGTTGCAAAAAGCCCTTTGTTTGTTTTTTTTCTTAAACGTACTTAAGTAGGTAGTTATATCCTAACAAATAGGTGTTACTAGTAAATGGTTTATTGACGTCATTTTAACGTTTTTAAATGTTGCTGTCAGTTCTAAAATTCAGAATTAATTACAAAAACAACATTTATTATTTTAATCAAATTATCATCGGTGCCCCTAGTATGAGTTTTTCTTAACGCAGACGCTAGCGACTGCGTTAGCGATTTTGTACGGCAGACCTGTACAGCGCCTCTGGCGGATAGTAAGGCAACTAAGAAATTCCATACAAAATCCTTACGCAGTCGCTAGCGTCTGCGTTAAGGTGATACCTCGGTGAACACTAGCGCCACTGTCATTTAAAAATCATTACTCACTGAAAACATAAGTTATCAAAAATCCCTCTGCTGTAATTATGGTTCTGAATCTGAAGTAAATTTTAATCATATTCAATTACTAAATTATAGTTCCATATAGTTACAAATTGCATAACTGCTAAAAGTGGCCGTTTTAAGCAATAATGCAATTTGTAACTATAGGGAATTACAATTTAATATGCTTTAAATTAACTTCAGATCCAGAACCTTAATTATAGCAGAGGGATTTTTGATTACTTGTGTTTTCAGTGAGTAATGATTTTTAAATGACGGTGGCGCTAGTGTTCACCGAGGTATCACCTTAAGAAAAACTGATACTAGGGGTACGGAACGAATACGAGACAATACCTCTGTGAACACTAGCGCCACCATCATTTAAAAATCATTATTCACTGAAAACACAAGTTATCAAAAATCCGTCTTTTGTAATTAACATTCTGGATCTGAAGTAAATTTTTAACATATTAAATTATAGTTACCGGGTCTTAAATTAACCAATTCTTTGTACTAATTTTTATTTTCGATCATGTACAATCCATTAATGTATTTACCTATGTAAATATACCTAAGTAAATATGGTGCAATAAAGTGTTTATTCATTCTTTAATTCTTTGTTTATTTTCCGAATATGTTATTTTTCTATTCCACTGATTCGCTAAGAGTTCAAGACAAGATGTGTAAAGATATGTTTCCGGGTGACACTCTCTCTTTCGCTTTCTCTAAGACACAATCTGCGCTGCACCCGTAGCCACGTGACAATTTCAAAACGCTAACGAATGTCGACAAGAACAAAATGTATGGGATTGACATACTTAAGCTGCGGTAAATCACGTGGTCAATCTTATGTCAATCCCATACATTTTGTGTAAACGGTTTGCGATTGTGACTTTGGCTAACCCCCCTGATCTATATAGACATCACGAGATCACTTAAGACTTCGAGTAAGAGTCAAGACTCTTGACTCTTACTCGAAGTCAGGAGTGGTGGGGTTTTTTTTTTATTATAGGTGTCACTGCGGGAGTATCCAAACCATGGCGAAAGTATTAGTGACACTACAGTTTTCAAGCTGAGGCAACTGACATCGACTGCCATCTAACGCTAAGGCCGAGAGGCGGTTTCGTTGCTCTAACACCAGGGCGTGGTCAGTTGACTTTGTAACCAAATAATATGATGATGAGACTCGCGTTAGGCAAATAGTGATTTCTGAATCTTTTTAATAATACTTATTTGGACATGTGACCGCAACATGAAGCGTGTCTTTTGTACCTACCCCGTACAAAGAATTACGACGCGCAGTTACCAGACAATAGTTATACAAATATTGACTATAAATTAAACAATTATGTCTGGTTTTCATGACGTCATACAGAACTGTAGGAAATTTCGAATATATTAGCATTTTATTATGTTTGCATTTCTTTCCGGGTCTTTTAGAGGCTTGCGTGGGGTAACCGATTTAACACGTAGAGGACCTTTAGAGAAGTTTATAATTCAGTAAAAAGTACTATATGTGTTTATCCAAGATATCAGATACCTCCACACCAAATTAATAAAAAAAAAATTGGCCATGTGTTTGCGCGTGAAGAAGTCACAAACATACAAACAAACTTTCTCCTTTATAATATTAGTGGGATTATAATGTTTTATTCTTATTACACACTTTTATTTTTGTTTTATTTTTCCCGGAGTCTGTAGTAAAATCTTGCAAAGACCTACTTCCGCTTACCTTACAGGGTCGAAGTTTTCGCTTCAGCTTCAGTTTCGATGACAATTTCAATTTTGATAATCATGACCTGATGGCGCATACAAAATCGGCTCCCAACGAGAAGATCCTCAACGGAAATTAGAAAAGAAAAAAATACGCATTTATGGCACCAATATCTCCCTGCTAACCATAATTGTGGCAATTTTTTTTTATTAATTGTCTAAGAAAATAAAGCACAATGTAAACTTTAAAATAATTTAATTTTGCGTCATGTTTATATGCTTTGGTACACAGTTATGCCTATACGTACAGGAATCTAAATAATTTCGCCGGATATATATTTTAAAAATTAATAACTTTAATTGGTATACTAATATAAAAAGCTCGAGTTTTTTTTTTGTACGCTTATTACTTTAGAACTGCTGGTCGTATTTAAAAAAAATATTTCTGAATATCATAGCCGGATTACTGGGGATTATATGCGATAGTACATACACATATATAATATATATATATTATAGAAGGACGACGAATATAAGAATGACGATAGAAGGAAGAAGGGGTCCAGGGAGACCGAGGCATAGTTATATGAAACAAATAAAAGAGAAAACAAACGTCGTGTCGTATCAAGAAATTAAGAAACTGGCAAAGGATAGACAAAAATGGAAGGAACTCCACCGACAAGGAGCCTAGCTCTTAAAGTTATGAAGATAAGTACATACACACCAGGGTAGGTAAAACCGCGAAGCGAAGCTAGTTTTATTAATTATTTATTAAAATATACATCCCGCGAAACGTGAGATATGATTCAATATTTAAAATTAACACATACTAAAGCTATATCTATGAATTAAAATATTTTTTTAATTAAATTAAATAAAAAATAAATAAACAGCTTCAAACTTTTCTAAATTTATTTTACTTATTCATACAGATTTTGGCCGTTAAAGTATTTTTTTTGACTGATGTTTAGGGTTCCGTACGCAAAGGGTAAAAAAGGGCCTTATTACTAAGACTCCGCTGTCCGTTCGTCCGTCTGTCTGTATCTCATGAACTGTGATAGTTGACATTTTCCAGATAACGTTTTTCTGTTGCCCCTATTACAAAAAACACTAAAAACAATTAAATTTATATTTAAATGAGGCTCCCATACAACAAACATTATTTTTTTGCAGTTTTGTACGGAACCCTAAATGCGTGAGTCCGACTCGCACTTGGCCGGTTTTTGAAGCCGTTTTTAATTGAAGTACAGAGTAGTTCTAATGACATAAATGCACTGATTCTGAGTCTATACATATATTTACTAATATAATGAGACCTATACGTACGATACAAAATTCTATTATAAAACAAAAATGCGTATTTGCTTGTTTGTCGCAAATGGGCCAATTCTCGTAATGGCCAATTGTTGCCATGTATTTGACTTAAATGTCATATTGTTCGTGTCACCTTATTTTTGAAATAAGTTTATTTTTATTTAAGTTTGGGTAGATAGTCTAAAAATTTGAAATTTTCATAGTTTCATTTTCAATTTTTTAACAATGAATAGCGTAGCCATTGTGAGAATAGGCCCATTTTCAACTGATTGCCATTTTGCGTGTTGGACCTAATGCGTCTAAACAAAAATGTTGAGTCAATACACAAATAATCTAAGATGGTCACATCTAAAACTAATTATTTATTTATACATATATAGGTTGACTTACAATATCGATAAACAAATAAACGATTTTACGCTTTTATCCATTGAGCAAACGAAAAAAGTTTTGCTTTCTGCATAGTATTATTACAATGGTCATTTAAATTGACTCGCGTATTAAGAAACGTGTGTTATTTATATTAACAAAATATATTTTGTCTCTTTCTCATTAACGATATTTCATATGAAAGAACGAGACGACATACATTTTAGCTAAGAAACGTTTCTTAGTACGGGGGCATATACCGGTACGGTATTCTTATACAATTTGATAGGCAAGCGGGCGTACGACCCACCTTATGGTAATTGTTCCATACAATTTGCGAAAGCTATCCGCCTTTATTCATTAAAAAACTAAATTAAATTTATTTATCGTGGTCGGCAATTTTGTAACACAAAAACGGCCCGAACAATATAAAGGTTCTGTCGCATTTGGTTCAATGAGCGAAATGGCTACAAAGTAAAATATGGGAGTAATATAATGGCCAATTCAAAATATGACACTTAATATTTTTCCTAGATAGATAGTTTATTTTTTAATTCTCATATTTGTATGTAATAATTTTATTGTACCAAAAAATACAAAGTAAATACAAAAGCATACAATTAAAAACAGAAGTACAATGGCGGACTTATCCCAGAAAAGGATCTCTTACAGTCAACCAGCGATTTCTCATTTTAAAACTTTCAATATAGTTCCATTATAAAAATTATAATGGGACCTGCTTTTACAGATATATCTATGTGTTTGCATGTTTTTCCAACATAAACGTATTTAATGTTTGTTTTTCGACAAACACTAAAATTAAATAAAAAAAAATCACATTGAAACAGCGATATAAATTGGCCATTATGAGTATTAGCTATTTTGGGAAATAGCTATTTTGCTAATTGTGCCAAATGCGACTAAACCATTAAAAAACTGTATTTAAGTGCAAAATATATAATTAAAAAAAAATATATAATTAAAATAACATCTAAACTTATGATCAACTTACGGACAAAAAGTCTAAATCTAACTAGATTCTTACGCTACACTTAACAACTCTTTGTGCTACAGTCGAGCAACAAATCGCCGACAAAAACGTATAGTGTGACTATTCCCTATCACATTCAAGGAGAGCTTTAAAGCTTAAGTTATATATTTGAGAAATTTATACACAACGGTATTACATTTATACGGTTTAGGCGCGATTGGTCCAATTAATGATTGGTCTAATTCACTTTTTAGCGATTGGTCCAATTCACTTTTTAGCGATTCATCCAATTCACTTTTTAGCGATTGGTCCAATTCACTTTTTAGCGATTGGTCTAATTCACTTTTTAACGATTGGCCAATTCACTTTTTAACCATTGCTCCAATTTACTTTCGCGATTGGTCAAATACAAAATACTAGCAATAACATTACCCCGCCTTAATTACAGAAGGTAGGTTAAGTTATAGTTATACAGCGACCATAATATGAGCGAGCGAGCGTTGATCTTGTGTTGAAAGCGGAAAATCATATTTTACCTACTGCGAATTAAACTTTTTTTTTTAAATTTGATCCAATTGCGAATTGGACCAATCGCGCCTAAAAGACAAAGTACTATGATGACTAATTAAAAAAAAATGGCACATGAAAAAATACTAGTCACCATAGTAAAAAAAAAAATACTAAAAAGATAAATTATTCGAAAAGTTCGACCTATAAGAACCTAATCAATTAAACAGTCTCTAAAAATTTGGCATTAGAAGAATTACAAATTTAAAAAAAAAAACGGCCCATTGAGTTGAAAGCATGCGGATTGAATATGAATTTTATGTTGTTCAATGAAGTCACATTTTACCAGGAACTCAAAAACACCAATAAGTGTAACACTCTCATAAGGGGTTACTCATTCAATCTGCTACAGACATACAGTCTGGTTTCCCTGTAAAAAGGGTTACGGAGGTCAGACGGCAGTCGCTCCATTGTAATAACCAGTACCGCCAAATCAGGACCATGATTAATAGCGTACCCTCAGCTATGAACACAAATGTGAAACACGCTCGAATAAAAACAACCTTCTCACAAGTAATCATGCCGAAAAACGGGCGAAGTGGGGGAGAAAAAGCAGGAAAGCGGACCCTGGACTATGAAGCAGTCAGCTGAGGAATCGACCGGGAAAGAGCTAAGATGAGAGACTGAACTGAGCATATTGTATTTTATGATAGGACACATAATAATGTTGCTTTCAGTTCGATAGATAAGTATTTAAAATATACAATTTGGAAAGTAAATTTATATGTTACTAAAAATAATAATTTAAGCTATAAAATAAGCATTCAGAGCTTAGTGCGTTTATAATTTACTAATTTATTTATATAAGACCAAGTAAATACATGTTTTAAATGGATATACAATATAATATATATGATAGATTGGAGATATAAGTTTTTTACATTTAATGTAATATCATTTGGAATTAATCATATACACGGTGTAAAAAACATTCCGAAAAAAAAACTAATTAAAAAAAACGAAAAAATATTTTTTACACCCCGTATAACGCTTTTAAAACAACAAATTATCATACACTATAAAGTATTGTCTATTATCTAAAAACAATTATTATTTACAATTCCTAATTTAAATAAATGAGTTTTTTTTTTTCAAATTTTTCCCATTAAAACTTGATCTCAGGCAGTAGTATTTTTTTTTCTCGTCCGAACAGTCTTCTTAAAACTTTGGTTGGAAATTTTCTATCAACTATTAGTGGAATCAATACTAATGACAGAGAGCGCTATAGACTTTTTACGTGTTAAGAAAACTTAGGATATAAAATTTAGGTTTACATTTAAGACGATACCTCTGTGAACACTAGCGCCACTATCATTTAAAAATCATTTATCACTGAAAACACAAGTTATCAAAAAAATGTAATTTAGGTTCTGGATCTGAAGTTAATTTTAATCATGTTAAATTATATGAAACTGTCAAAAGTGGCCGTTTTAAGCAATATTGCAATTTATAACTATAGGTAGAAGATTTTTTCATTATGTCCATTTTTGTGTATGTAAATAAATGCAATTAAGTGTGATAATACAATCCGTTATTGTATAAAAACTTATACACTACGTCCCAAATAAACGTAAAAAGAATACATTATATTATAGGTGGGCAAATTTTGCCTTAGGGAAATACAATTTTATTTTTCATTAATCAACTTGAATTAGCACATTTTTGGTGATATATTAATGCTTTTTCTTCTGTTAAATAGTTTGGTAGTATACGAAAAAATACGTCTTTTGAAAAATTTGTGTCTAACTTGGTCGAAATTACCGAATTTAATATGTCGAACCAAATTGTTTAATCTGAATCTATATATTTTTTTAAAACTGAAGTATTACCTATATATATTTACTTATTTAATAAAGCAAACATCAACTGATAAATGTGAAAAATAAATCGTATTTATTTTAATTCAATTTTCTTCCCACTACGGTGTGCTGGGCTGATTGTCTTTAACTTTCATTTGTTTCACAGTATTGGCTCTTACAAACAATTTTAATCATGAGACCAGCTCAAAAATAGCTTTATTTTGAAAAATAATTATTAAAATATTTTTGATTTAATTTTGACGTTTTTTGTTTGTCATAAGGTTTATTTATTCCTCGTTGATATCTAAATCATAATTAAAAAGTATACCACGAGCTTAAAAATCCGAATCAACCGGTACAAAATGTACCAAAAAATCATTCAGAAAAAGTTAAAAAAAAAAGAAACATACCATAAATTCAATTCCTTACATTTTCAGACATCTTGCTGTTGGCAACACTGTTTTTTTTTTACAACACAACCAATTTTACCCGACTGCACGACAGGTGGGTAATGTCTTCAGTTAGCCGAGGTCTCTTTTCGCGCTGTGAATGATACGATTGAGCGAATGCCTTTCACTGAGGTCTGAAAATAATTTAAAAATTGATATACTTTGACATTTTGAAAATTAAATTAGTTGTATTGATGACCTTTATGGTGTAATGGTTAACATGCCTGCCCGCTACTCAGGAGGTCCCGGGTTCGATCCCCGGTCAGGTCAAGATGACATATGATCTTTTTCTGATTGAACTGGGTCTTGGATGTTTATCTATATATGTATTTGTTATAACATATAGTATCGTTTAATATCCCATAACACAAGTCTCGTACTTACTTGGGGGCTAACTCAATCTGTGCGATTTGCGCCTATATATTTGCTTTATAACAAAAAACATTGTAGATATACATTCTACTTAGTTAATTTAGGTAATCAATTTTCAGTTTATAAATAAAAACATTATATAAATTAATTAATTTTTTTTTTAAATATTTTATAGATGACATTTTTATTAAATTTTTTCTTTTCTCCCGATGTGACTTTGTACTATTTTAAGTATAAGTATATAGGGTTTTTTTATCAAATAAATATATAAATACCTTCTTCTTGGAGCCGTTCAAATAATCCTTGTACATTTCAGAGCGAAGGTATCGAGAGTAGCTGTCGGATTTCATGAGATGGTACACGTGCGCCTGTTAAAATAAAATAAAAAGTAAACATAAATAAATAATAGTAAATAATAATAAGTAAATAAAAGTAAGTATACGTTGATCCTATCCACCCTCAGGTTGGCTGGAAGAAATTGCATTAGCGATAAGTCCGCCTTTGTACACATTGTTTGTATTTGTATATCAACATGTATAATTTGTATGATAATGGTACAATAAAGAGTATATCTATCTATCTATATGAAAAATGATCTTTTTCTGATTGACCTGGTTTTTGGATGTTTATCTATATATGTATTTGTTATAATATATAGTATCGTTGAGTTAGTATCCCATAACACAAGTCTCGAACTTACTTTGGGGCTAACTCAGTCTGTGTGATTTGTCCCTATATATTTATACTAGCCGTTAGCCGCGGCTTCGCCCCGCGTGGGAGTCGGTTATATTGCGCCCAAAAATAGCCTATGTTTGACCTCAGGTCGTTAACTACATCCCTACCAAATTTCATCACAATCAGTCCAGCAGTTTAGCCGTGAAGAGGTGACAGACAGACAGACAGACAGACTTTCGCATTTATAATATTAGTATGGATTTATTTATCTATCTATCCAATGTTTTAACTACTATCATGCTCAACGTGGTCTAAGGTCTTATGACCCAAGGCTCTGGTGAAGACATGATCAACACCATCATTTCGTGTAGGTGACACGGTCAATCGACCATGCACTCTCTGGTGTCAGAATGCTTCCGAACAGCCTTTCGGACACTGGTGGACTGTGATATTTGCTGGCGTGAGAGAAATATTCACGAAATTAGGTCTGATTTTCTGTCTCATGTGCGGCCACGCTATTTATAAATCTATAAGTATACTAGCGACCCGCCCCGGCTTCGCATGGGCATAAAAACCTTCCTCTTGAATCACTCTATCTATTAAAAAAACCGCATCAAAATCCGTTGCGTAGTTTTAAAGATTTAAGCATACAAAGGGACATAGGGACAGAGAAAGCGATTTTGTTTTATACTATGTAGTGATGATCTAAGGAAATGGTACTTTGAAAAATCACTTTTGAGTGAAATCCCGGACGGTATTTCATAAAAACTCACTTGGGCCTGATCAAAGCAGTATCTATCAGCTGTCCCCGACTCCACTTTGGTTCTTGTTAATTCCCTGTAAAAAAAAACATTATTTATTATGTACTAGCGATCCGCCCCGGCTTAGCACGGGTATAAAAATCTACCTCTTAAAGCCCTCTAGCTTTAATCAAGGGCGTAGCCAACTTCAAACCCCATGTCTTAATAAATATCTATTTTATAATATTACTAGCGACCCGCCGCGGCTTCGCACGGGTATAATAACCTTCCTCTTGAATCACTTTATCTTTAAAAAAAAACCGCATCAAAATCCGTTGCGTAGTATTAAAGATTTAAGCATACATAGGGATATAGGGACAGAGAAAGCGACTTTGTTTTATACTATATAGTGATATTCTATTCAAGATTGCCTTCCGAAGCACGGAATCATATTTATTATCAGACAATCAGGCGATTCAATTCTGCAATGTCCTAACCAAACTGGAAACAACAAAGTATGCTTCCCGTGGGAATATAACCCACGACTACCGGGTCTAAAGGCAAACGCTAACCAATGGACCACGTAGGTAGTTCATTAAGGTGTGCTGGGTCGATTGACTTAATAGCAGCTAACTAGCGTGTTCTTATAAATAAAAAACATTCTGCTAGATACAAATTTCTTTATATAGATTTCTCTTAATTTTTCACAAAAACCTTATAGCTATAGACACTAAGGTGTGCTGGGTCTATTGCCATCACTAACCTGCTGGCAGCTAAGAAGCGTAGTCTTATAAATACGAAACATTCTGCTAAATATATATTTATTAAATTAGATTTCTCTTAATTCTTCACAAAAGCCTCCAAGCTATAGACACTAAGGTGTGCTGGGTCGATTGCCATCACTAACCTGCTAGCAGCTAAGTAGCGTAGTCTTTTAAAAAACATTCTGTTAAATTCCTATTTATTAAATTAGATTTCTCTAAATTTTCACCAAAACCTTAAAAAAAAATATAATTTTCTCTTTTTTTTTTTTTTTTCAAAAAAACCTTCACACTAAGCTGTGCTGGGTCGATTGCCATCACTAACCTGCTGGCAGCGTCGATATTGACAGGCGACGGCGCGTCTGAAGCTAGGAATTCCTTCCATATTTCTTTAGCTCGAGCCGACACGCGTCGTACGGGAAGAGCTTTAAGCTCTTGAACGGCGAGCCAGAATCTGTATACAAAAATATTAATTTAAAATTTTAAAAAAAAACCCACTACACATTTTCTTTTTAGTGGTGACGGTCGCGTGATTCACCCCTAACATATTATTTGCAGGCATTAGGTATTTTCCCCAGTTACACCCCCAGAGCTTTGTAACGGCTCAACCGATTTTCACTAAGGTGATACCTCGGTGAACACTAGCGCCACCGTCATTTAAAAATCATTACTCACTGAAAACACAAGTTATCAAAAATCCCTCTGCTGTAATTATGGTTCTGGATCTGAAGTTAATTTTAATCATATTCAATTATTAAATTATAATACCCTATAGTTACAAAATGCATTATTGCTTAAAACGGCCACTTTTAGCAGTTTTGCAATTTGTAACTATATGGAACTACTAGTTGTTCCCCGCGGCTTCACCCCGCGTGGAACTCGGTTATATCGCCCCCAAAAGTAGTGTATGTTTAACCTCAGATCGTTAACTACATCCCTACCAAATTTCATCACAATCGGTCCAGCAGTTTAGCCGTGAAGAGGTGACAAACAGACAGACGGACTTTCGCATTTATAATATTAGTATGGATTAAATGATAATTCCCTATAGTTACAAATTGCATTATTGCTTAAAACGGCCAACTTTAGCAGTTTTGCAATTTGTAACTATATGGAACTATAAATAAATAAATATATAGGGACAAATCACACAGATTGAGCTAGCCCCAAAGTAAGTTCGAGACTTGTTATGGGATACTAACTCAACGATACTGTATATTATAACAAATACATATATAGATAAACATCCAAGATCCAGGTCAAACAGAAAAAGATCATTTTCATCTGGACCTGACCGTGGATCGAACCCGGGACCTCCTGAGTAGCGGTCAGGCATGTTAACCATTACGCCACGGAGGTCGTCAAACTATACTATAATTTAATAATTGGATATGATTGGTTTGAAATGCGACCAGTATGACACTTAACAATGACGGTCTCACTTGAGATTCTCTCCGCTGAACTCCTTAGAGAGGAACTTGGCGAAGTGGTCCTTTCCGGCTGGATCCTGTAGCAGCTCCCGAAGACCGAAAGACCAGCGACGGACTCGACGAAGGGGCAACGGGTCTTTGCTGTAACAAAAATAGTACTTAATTTTATTTATTTATTTATCAATTATCAAACTAGCTGTTCCCCGCGGCTTCGCCCCGCGTGGGACTCGGTTATATCGCGCCCAAAAGTAGCCTATGTTTGACCTCAGGTCGTTAACTACAACCCTGCCAAATTTCATCACAAATCGGTCCAGCAGTTTAGCCGTGAAGAGGTGACAGACAGACAGACAGACTTTCGCATTTATAATATAAGTATGGATTCATGTACACAGAAAAATATACAAAAGAAAAGAACATAGAATAAAGAACATTAGTACAAGGGTGCTGCTTATTTCTAAAGAAATCTCTTCCAGCAGACCCGAGAGAGGAAACGAGAAGAAAAGGGTAACAGGCGTGTACTAGAATATTATAGTATAATAAACATACATACATACATACATCCATATTTCCATACTAATATTATAAATGCGAAAGTCTGTCTGTCTGTCTGTCTGTCACCTCTTCACGGCTAATCTGCTGGACCGATTGTGATGAAATTTGGTAGGGACGTAGTTGAAGAACTGAGATCAAACATAGGCTACTTTTGGGCGCGATATAACCGAGTCCCACACGGGGCGGAGCCGCGGGGAACAGTTGGTACTTAAATAAATATATATACCATATAAATACAAATATATTTACTTAGACTACATATTATACATTTATTATGCTAAAGAATTCTTCCATGCTGGTCTGGGAGAAAAAGAAAAACATAGAATGTACCAGCTGCTTCTCTTCCCGCGCAAGCCGTAAAAGTCGTCTGAGGGAATCGCCGAATGGGGAAATCATGACATAGGCGATGCGGCTAGCAACCCATCACTATTGATTTCTTGTTTCAACTACTATTATGCTAAACGTGGCCTAAGGTCTTATGACCCTAGGCTCTGTCTACCCCGCATGGGATAAAGACGTGATTATATGTATGTATGTATGTATGTATGCTAAAGAGAGATAATAATCCTTTATGCGTTTCTTGAAAACAGAGATAGATTTAAAATTATTTACCTAAAAAATACTCAAGTCGCAGTAATCGATATGCGTGCTAATGGTCTCACAACTGAGAATGCCGAAGACCGGACGAAGTGGAGGAGGAAAAGCAGAAAAGCGGATCCTGGACTGTGACGCAGTCAGCTGAGGAAACAACCGGGAAAGCGCTAAGATAAGAGAGAGAGAGAGAGAGAGAGACCAATTTGAAACTATTTACTACTATCCGGGATATTTATACTAGACGTTCTCGTATTGGACCATGCTATGCAAAGGCATTAGGCAAAATGATCCTTCGAGCTTAATGGTCCTTCGAGCAATATGTTCCTTCAAAACCAAATTCTTCCTCACATTTGATCCTTCATTTATTAAAAATGTGTACAAATTGTAGACTTAATGGTCCAGTTATGTAATGTTATTGGCTTTATGGTAATTCAAGCAATATGGTCCTTCGGGCTTAATGGTCCTTCGGGCTTAATGGTCCTTCGGGCTTAATGGTCCTTCGAGCAATATGTTACTTCGAATCCAAATTATCTTAAATTATAATAAAATAATAATAATAACCTTTGTTTTTCTTGCTCCCACAGTTCAGTAGTGTCGCTGATCCACGGGTTGGGCCACTCGGGCGGAGTTAGAAACGCGTCGTACTCCGCGTACTGCTCGCAATATGCTATGAACCTAAAAAAAAATTACAAATTTTCAAATTACTTGTTTTTCCCCGCGGTTTTACATACAGACATATGTGACATATTTTACTATATGTTAATCTATATTTTAATACCATATAGTATAACAAGTGGTTCTGTAAACACTAGACCTCACGGCCCACCTCCGTTTAACCCCTTTTTCCTTTTTTTCATAACTATATATTTGCCATTCTATTCATTCTTTTTACTCGTTTTCTCTCAAAAGGCTTTTCTTTCAAAGTTACTACCTATTCTGGTCAGAAGGTCCAAATAAAACGTCACCATAGTGTTTTTTAGACCATAGAGCCATCATGCGGCCAATGACATTAGCAAGCAATATAACACTATAGTAAACTTTCCCCATTTTCCCTTAATCAAAAAAATATCTCAGTTAAAAAAATCAAATAAATCAAGGAACACGTGCGCCATGTTTCATTCGTTCCTGTACAATCCAATGATGTGTTTATGAATTTGGAATAAAGTGTTTATTCATTCATTCATTAGGATCCGTTCGTAAACATCGTTACAGAAAACTTTCCCACTTTTTGTCTCCATTTTCCGTCCAATCAAAAAAGCTCTAGACAAAAAAAAATGCCACAAAATGAAGTGTTTCTTGATTTTTGTGCCAAGTTTCATTAAGATCCGTTAAATATAGCCCGGAACAAACAGACAGACAGACATCCGGACGAATACATAATTGGCACCTACACACACTAGCTGTTGCGCGCATTTTCCTATTACTCTCAATAGATGGCGTTGTTTTTACATTTTTTGGTTTTTAATAATATATTTAATTATTATTTGTTTATTTTCATTTTTAAAGTTTTACAAATAAACATTTCTAAATTATATAATTAATAAACCGATTTTAATTAACGTTTTTGAGTAATTTTATATATGACATGTCAGCACACTCACATCTCCGCAACCTCGCTAATAACTCTTTTTGTACATGAAAATTCTTTTAGTAGTTTAGTAGATACACACTAATGGCGAGTGAACAAGGAACAGCTAGTATATGACATGTTAGTATGAGTCAGTATATGACATGTTAGTATGAGCCAGTATATGACATGTTAGTACGAGCCAGTATATGATATGTTAGTATGAGCCAGTATATGACATGTTAGTATGAGCTAGTATATGACATGTTAGTATGAGCCAGTATATGATATGTTAGTATGAGCCAGTATATGATATGTTAGTATGAGCCAGTATATGATATGTTAGTATGAGCTAGTATATGACATGTTAGTATGAGCTAGTATATGACATGTTAGTACGAGCCAGTATATGACATGTTAGTATGAGATAGTATATATGTTAGTATGAGCCAGTATATGATATGTTAGTATGAGCTAGTATATATGTTAGTGTGAGCTAGTATATGACATGTTAGTACGAGCCAGTATATGATATGTTAGTGTGAGCTAGTATATGACATGTTAGTACGAGCCAGTATATGATATGTTAGTATGAGCTAGTATATTATATGTTAGTATATCAGCACACTCACATCTCCGCAACCTCGCTAATAACTCTTTTTGTATATGAAAATTCTTTTAGTAGTTTAGTAGATACATACTAATGGCGAGTGAACAAGGAACAGCTAGTATATGATATGTTAGTATGAGCCAGTATATGATATGTTAGTATGAGTCAGTATATGATAT
The DNA here is from genome assembly GCA_947044815.1 of Apomyelois bistriatella. Taxonomy (NCBI): domain Eukaryota; kingdom Metazoa; phylum Arthropoda; class Insecta; order Lepidoptera; family Pyralidae; genus Apomyelois; species Apomyelois bistriatella. The sequence continues at coordinate 1,427,662 of OX345717.1, forward strand.
GTTAGTATGAGCCAGTATATGATATGTTAGTATGAGCCAGTATATGATATGTTAGTATGAGCTAATATATGACATGTTAGTATGAGCCAGTATATGATATGTCAGTATGAGCTAGTATATGACATGTTAGTACGAGCCAGTGTATGATATGTCAGTACTCACATCTCCGCAACCTCGCTAATAACTCTTTTTGTATATGAAAATTCTTTTAGTAGTTTAGTAGATACACACTAATGGCGAGTGAACAAGGAACAGCTAGTGTATGATATGTTAGTATGAGCCAGTATATGACATGTTAGTACGAGCCAGTGTATGATATGTCGGTACGTCAGCGCACTCACATCTCCGCGACCTTGCTAACTCGGACGTTCCGCCGCTCGATCCTGGCGCGCAGCATGGCCAGCTGGCGCCGCGCCGCCTCCACTTGCTGCTCTGTGGTCGGCTGGCTCTTGTCCGGCGCGCGCACTATGCTCACTTCCGGTTGGGACGTTTCTCCTGGGAAAATTCATTCGTAGAACCCAGCAAAGACGAAACGGGGAGCGGTAAACCATACCCCACATTTACACTCGGCCCCTGCCACTGCTCCTGTCGCCGCCGGAAATATTTCCCTAAATACTTCTGCGGCAATAACGACGCGAGTGAGCGTTCACACTCAGCCTTCATACTTCTTCACTGCTCATCTGGTGGCCTACTATCACATGCAAGTTCCAGCGAGTAAGCGAGACAGCGCAATACATGATGTAAGGCGACATCTCCCTTACTCATTGGATCTTGCATGGTGTTAAGCTGAATGTGAACACTCACTCGTGCTCGCGAGGAACCTATTTACATTCGCGCGCTGCCCACTTGTCTGCTCACTTCCCTGCCCTACAAGGCTGAGTGTAAATGTGCCATTACATTCGGAGTTGGGTAATTCGGAAGACGATTCGGAGCTCGGGAAATACATTCTTATTTTAATAGGTGTGAAATAATTTTTTTTTTCTATGAAGGATATTCTTACCACTTACTGATATCGCTTATTACTTACTAGCTGTTACTCGCGGCTCCGCCCGCGTGTAGGTCGCTTTTCGTGTAACCTGTGTTACATTGAAATGAAATGACGCAATCGATACTTCGATTGCCAGGACATTATTCAAATATAAACAAATTTCATGTTTCAGAGTTAAGTTCAAAGAATCTCTTTGTAGACAACATTAGCAGTTCTTCCCTCAGTGGCTAATAAAAATAGATTTTCGGCGCTACTGACCCGCGAGCAAGCCACATACAGTTGTCCATGCGAGAAACATCTTGTTGACTTATTCTTAGGTTGATGCCAGCTGCATTTAGGGTTTGTCCCTGCGACTTAATCGTCATGGCAAAGCATACAGCAACTGGAAACTGGGTGCGTTTAAATTGAAAGGGGTAATTGTTGGGGATGAGTGGTATTCGAGGTTTGTACACCGTTTCGCCTGAACCACACCCTGTGAGAATTTCGGCCTGTATTAAGTTGCGCTGCAAAACCGTTACTTTGAGTCGGGTCCCGTTGCATAGTTTAGGCGGAGAAAGATTTCTTAGCTGAGCATCATTATGCTCAGCTAAGAAATTATTATGTTCCCATTGGAACGCCGACTTTAAGGGTAACGTTATGAGCAGGAAGACCACTTGCAGCCAATGAACTTAAAAACTCGATAGGGTAGGTGGTAGCATCATCCTGATGCACAACACTGTTATATGACGTGTAAATCACTTCATCCCCGACAATTTCCGCCAAAATCTTGAGTTACGGTAAACGTTTCCGAAGCCCGCATGACGCTCGCGGTCAGCGGACAACCGAGACTCTGTGTCAGAAGAAGTTTCTAAAGACCGAGACAATGCATGGCGTTGCCAATCTTCATCGAGTCGCATCTGTCTATCCGCATTCGATTCTTGAGATCTAGCTAACTTTCTGATTTTAGCTATTCTGGAATGATGCAACAGATTAGATCGTTTCCTCCTAGGCATTAATTAAAATAATTAAAATTCTTTATATAAGGTGAATTTAAATCAACTGCAAATATTTTAAGGGCAGATTCAGACCACTCAACTGAACAACTTTCCCAAATAAACTTATGTCTAAATACGAAAAAAAAATTTTAGACCTCCTATACAAATTGAGAATCAGCTGATCTAGTTTAGAATGGAGAGTGAAAAATAAAATTTCAGTAAGAAGAAGTCAGAAAAGTTGTTTAGTATGGTGGTCTGGAGCTGCCCTTAAATTTATTAACATTTGCAGTCGGTTTGTGTCCACCTTATATACGACACGATCGTATGTTCTAGAGGTGAGGCATATATAGTATTTTTCGATACCAGTGCGTACCTAATATTTGGCACACCGGATTAGGTATTTTTCGATGCAAGCAATATTCATCCTTAAATCATACGACGTAAAGTTCAAAATCGACTGAGAAGATTTTTGAATATTCTCGTCGGCTCTTGTATTGGGTATGTACCTATCCAATACTTTCATCCATCAAAGAACACTGACCCTTAAACTAATTATTATAAGATAAAAAATCGGTTGCGAAAAATATTTGCTACTAGAATTAAACGTATGGATTAGGTACACTTTTATCAAATATTTTCATCTAAACAACAATGACCTTTACGCACTTTAAGAATAAGATCAAAAATCAGTTGCAAATAAAGTATTAACAATTACTGGGATTAGGTGTATTAGATTCGCTAGTGCAGCAGTGTTACTATTAGGAGCTTCGATCCAGAAATGTTATCTAATACACAGATTAAGGAACAATACTTTGAAGATCTAATACTATCGTGTTAGAAACAATATTGAACTTTACGATGTATGACATAAGGTTGGGAATTGGCTGCGAATGGCAGGGATTAGGAAGAGGTATTCGGATTAGGTATTTGGATTAGTTATTTTTTGGTATTAGTATTAGATAGAACAGGTACGGGTTTTACCTAATCCAACCCACCTCTAGTATGTTCCGTCAAACAACATATTCAATTTTCAATTCAAGCAAGACAACTAACAATAGCGAACCGAACCGTCCAAGTCCATTAACCAAACCAATCAATAGACAACAACCAAAGAATCAATCCAAAAGAACCGCAAAGACAAAGACCATCATTTTTTTTGATTTAGTAGGGTTAATTTCAATCTGTTATACCATGATGCGAAAACGTAACCATAGCGAGTTGTAAAGTAAGTCAGCGCTATCTATTGAGATTTTATGTTACTAAATTTACGATTAAATTCAATGTGTTATTTTATTAAAATTAATATGTGCAGTGTGTGTTTTCGTCTTTATTGATATGGATAAAATAAAGTAGAAATCCTAGCCTTATCTAAATTAAATTAAATGTAAGTAAACGCATTAAAAGTTTTGAAGCAGTGTTTGAAGTAAATTTTCAATCGACCATAACTTATTTTTCCCTTAACCGATTTTGACGAAACAAAGTTTTGACAACGCTCCTAATCATATGTAATCCAACTGTGAAAACCGCGTTTAAATCCGTTGAGTATTTTCGAAGTTATAACGTACCAGACAGACATACAGACAGACAAAAATTCCAAAAACTGTCTTTTTGGTTTCTGTTACTCTTTTTTAATCGCACTCGATCAGTTTTTTTGAAAAATATTAAATGTACAGACACTCGCATTTTAGTGTCTTATTATATGTATTGATATATTGATATCAATTAATTTTACCAACATTTCTAAAGCATTTTCTCCAAAAAATTGACTTACAAAATATGTGCCAAACAAAATGAATTGATATTTTTAATGATTTGTAGTGAAATATGTTTACTAACTATTAAATAACTAGCGACCCGCCCCGGCTTCGCATGTGCATAAAAACCTTCCTCTTGAATCACTCTATCAATTAAAAAACCGCATCAAAATCCGTTGCGTAGTTTTGAAGATTTAAGCATACATACATAGGGACAGAGAAAGCGACTTTGTTTTATACTGTAGTGATTATACAATAAATGGAAACAAAATAATAAGAAAATCTAGGGTAAATTTAATAAACAAATTAAATTAATTGCGAAAAAAGCAAGTATATTAATAATTCCATGAGTCCACAACATATAGTAACTAAAATAATATATGTATGTTTATTTGTTACCTCTTCACGCTTCATCTACTGCTCTAATCTATTTAAAATTTTGCAAAAACATAATTGAATATTTTTTTTTACTTATATAGGGTACATGTCATCCCGAAAACAGTATTGTACCCTGGGAGCGAAGCTGGGGGTAAAAAAGTATAGTAATGACGTCACTTACCGTTTTCCTTGACAGCGCCATCTGTGTTCTTCTTTTGTATATCATCCTCACTCTCTTGTGGATTGGTTATAGTCACTATTGGATTGTTCTGGAATACAATAAATATATATGTATACTAACTAGCTGTTCCCCGCGGCTCCGCCCCGCGTGGGACTCGGTTATATCGCGCCCAAAAGTAGCCTATGTTGGACCTCAGGTCGTTAACTACATCCCTATCAAATTTCATCACAATCGGTCCAGCAGTTTAGCCGTGAAGAGGTGACAGACAGACAGACAGACAGACTTTCGCATTTATAATATTAGTATGGATATTATAAAGCTGAAGAGTTTGTTTGTTTGAACGCTATAAGCGTTCAAACAAACAAACTCTTCAGCTTGAAAACTACTCGTCGGATTTGAAAAATTCTTTTTGTATATGAAAGCCAGATTTTTGGGGAAGGTTATAAGCTATAGTACATACACACTAATGGCGGGTGAAACCGCGGGGAACAGCTAGTGTAAATATATATGGACAAATCACACAGATTGAGTACACCAATGTAATTTCGAGACTTGTGTTATGGGGTACTAACTCGACGATACTATATTTAACAACAAACTAGAGACCCGCCCCGGCTTCGCACGGCTATAAAAACCTTCCTCTTGAACCACTCTAGCTATTAAAACAAACCGCATCAAAATCCGTTGCGATGTTTATCTATATATGTATTTGTTATAAAATATAGTATCGCTGTAACACAAGTCTCGAACTTACTTTGGGGCTAACTCAATCTGTGTTATTTGTCAGTATATATTTTAATGATTTCTTATGTTATCGCGATTGTTACAAATTAAATTAAACTATTTTATACGGTTTTCTATCGCGTTTATTGCTAACTTATTTATACCTAACGTTTCAAGCACTTTACAGAGCTCATGGTCGCAGGTAGACTGAGTTGAATGAATGAAGGAAATAATTAATTAATAGTAATTTATTTATTTATTATTAACTAGCTATTCCCCGCGGCTTCGCCCCGCGTGGGACTCGTTTATATCGCGCCCAAAAGTAACCTATGTTTGACCTCAGGTCGTTAACTACATCCCTACCAAATTTCATCACAATCGGTCCAGCAGTTTAGCCGTGAAGAGGTGACAGACAGACTTTCGCATTTATAATATTAGTATGGATTCACAGACGAATGTCAACTCAGTCTGCAAGCAATAAACGCGATAGAAAACCGTATAAAATAGTTTAATTTAGTTTAATATATTTTATTATTAAAAGGGATTACGTAAAGCAGAATGCCTTTAAAATGTGGAATTACCTTGAGATTGTTCTGCAAGATCAATTCTTGTGCTTGCCGAAGCCGTCTCTCTTTCAGAGCGTTAATGCGAGACAGCTTGCGGGGATCCAACTCAGTGGTGTTCACACAGCCCGGCTGAAAAAAAATACAAGCTTAATGAATAAATAAAATAAAATTAATGAATAAATGAATGAATGAATGAATGAATTTATTTATTTATTTGAAACACAAAACAAATTGCCACCAATTAATATCCATACTAATATTATAAATGCGAAAGTCTGTCTGTCTGTCTGTCACCTCTTCACGGCTAAACTGCTGGACCGATTGTGATGAAATTTGTTAGGGATGTAGTTAACGACCTGAGGTCAAACATAGGCTTTTGGACGCGATATAACCGAGTCCCACGCGGGGCGGAGCCGCGGGGAACAGGTAGTACATATATAAGATACCAAACTTATAATCTAGGTAACAATTATAAGCATGTGTTTACATAATTACCAAATTATGAGAATATACTCGTACAGAGAGCAAATTACTAAGCGATTAACAAACAAAGTATCACATGTTACTAGGCAGTTAGAACAACTATTAATTAATTAATCTCTGGTTAGAGGGAGAAATACATTGTGTTATTGAGACACTGAGATTGTACCCTTAGGTATTTAAATGATAAATGATAACTAGCTGTACATTTCAGTATAGTAATAAACAGTTTAAATTATTATTATTATAGTTCCATGCTGGTCTGGGAGAAAAAGAAAAACATAGAATGTACCAGCCGCTTCTCTTCCCGCGCAAGCCGTAAAAGTCGTCTGAGGGAATCGCCGAATGGGGAAATCATGACATAGGCGATGCGGCTAGCAACCCATCACTATTGATTTACTGTTTCAACTACCATCATGCTAAACGTGGTCTAAGATCTTATGGCTCTAGGCTCTGTCTACCCCGTATGGGAAAAAGACGTGATTATATGTATGTATGTATAATTGCATAAGTTTATAAAATATGCTATGCAATAGCTTCACCGCGGCAGTCCCAGAGTGCCTCCCCACTTATACCCCCAGAGCTTTGTAACGGCTCAACCGATTTTCATTGAACATAATATTTTGTAATGTGCATGTGACGCGCTTCCATTTGAGACCCCACTCGAGTATATTTGCAGACATTCCGTTATTCTTCCCCACATTCACCCCCACAACTTCTAAACGGCTCAACCGCCTCATCCGTTCGGGAGCTATGATGCCAGAGACAGACAGACAGATAGAAAGACACCTCAAACTTATTTATTTATTTATTTAAACTTTATTGTACATAATACAGTTGTATAGCACAATAGGCGAACTTAATGCTAAAAGCATTATCTAACAGTCAACCTTTAGGTCAAGCAGAGATCGTAATGTGGGTTTAATATAATAGTAATATAAATTTACATAAACTTACATACATAAACTTACATATATACCTAGATATATAAATACATAAATAACAATATACATATATATATATATATATGACAAAAATATTTACGAGATAAAGCAGCAACTCAAAATGTACCCGTAATTATTACCTAATTTTGCTCCTTAAACTGTGGCGTTCTGTGATAGTAAGAACCTGTAGGCAAGCCATTTGAAGTTAGCGCGGCTAGAGGCTGTTCTGATGGATTCTGGAAGCTTATTCCAAAGTCTGACAACCGTCACAGCGAAAGAATTAGAGAGAAAACCGGTACGGTGAGAAGGAGTAGCAAGGGTCATAGTATTGGAAGAACGCAGGATTCTTTCATGAGTCGAACTTAAAAGTTTGAAATCAATTTTGAGATAATCGGGAGCAAGTGGATTATATAGAATATTATAAAGTTGGCATAAAATATGCAAATTCCTGCGTTGACGGATGGGTAGCCATTTAAGCTGAGAACGAAATTCTGAAATATGGTCATATTTCCGGAGACAAAAAATGAATCTGATGCAATTGTTTACAAGACGTTCTAATTTATTCAGCTGTTCTTCAGTTAAGTCCAAACAACACACATCACCATAATCAATTAGAGGAAGTATTAGCGCTTGAGCCAGCATAATTTTTGTTCTAATGGGCAAAAAGTTTTTAAGACGTTGCAGATAGTGAAGAGTACCATATACCTTTCTACTGATTTGGTTGATATGAGTGTCCCAACAGAGCGTGCTATCGATGTGTACACCGAGATCCTTTACCACTGGACTGAATGGAATCACGTTACCGTCAAATTTAAGTGATTTTGTAAGGTTCAAATCAATATTGTTAATTTGGTATGAGCTACCTACTATTATAGCTTGACATTTTAAAGGATTAACACGAATTCCAAAATTAATAGACCATTCTAAAATACTATTTAAATTTTGGTTTAATAGAGAAATGGCTTGGTCAATATCATCTATGTTTGTCTGTGTATAAAGCTGCAAGTCGTCAGCGTAGAAATGGTAGGAACAAGACAAGTGATGTGAAAGAAGATTTATAAAAACAGAAAAAAGGATAGGGGACAGAATACCACCCTGTGGGACACCGGCTTTTAGATCACACCAATCGGAGGTGTCCATACCATTACGAACCTGTTGCCGGCGACCATGAAGATAGCTAGAGAACCAAGCAATCACTGAGGATGAGACGTTGCAACGGGAAAGGACAGCGAGCAAAATATCAATATCCACTGTGTTAAAAGCATTGCTGAAGTCAATTAGTGCAATAATTGTTACTTTTCTGCCTTCCATTCCCGCTCTTATATCGTCAGTAAGTCGGATTAGAGCTGTGGTTGTGCTATGACCAGGCCTAAAACCGGATTGATGAGTGTTTAGGATATTATTGTTTAATAAGTGTTTGGAAAACTGGTTAAAAGCGATAGCTTCTAAAACTTTAGACAGGAAAGAGAGGATGGAGATAGGACGAATGTCATTCAACCGAGAAGGTTCAGGGATTTTAGGAAGTGGGCGAACGTAAGCAATAAGCCACGAGGAAGGGAAATGGTTTTCTGAAAGGCTGGCATTAATAATGTGCGTGATGATTGGGAGAACAAAACGGAGAATATGGATTATCATCACGCGGTTGATTTGATCTGGCCCTGTGGCATTAGAAGAGATCGATTGAATGGTTTTACATACGTCATCCTCAGTGACCGCCGTAAACTCGAATACCCTACCTTCAGGAACAGGCAATTGAAGAATTGAAGAAATAGTAGAGTTTTTTACAAAGTTATCCAGTAGCGAGACTGAAGAAAAGTGATTATTTAGATCATTTAAAGAAAATAACAATTTAGGACAATGTTTCTGTACTTTGCCTATGCCCTGAGAATTGAGAAATTTCCAAAGATTGGCGGGAGAAACATTCACGATGTTGTCAGTGAAATATCGACGCTTGGCGTTTCTGCAAAATTGATTACAACGATTTCTTGCAACCTTATACAATGACCAATTTTCATCAGTGCGATCTTTTTTAAACCTACGAAAGGCTATATTACGTCGTTTCATGGCGATACGTACTCCGTCAGTGATCCACGGGGCAGGTGGACGTCGTATTTTCACGGATTTGAGTGGAGCATGAACGTCATACAGAGATAGAATTTTATTGTTAAACAGAGAAATTTTCTCGTCTACTGCATTTGCCGTAACTACGGGCGACCAATCAATCCTAGATGCGTCAGAAGTTAGAGCATTGTTATTTATTTTAGAGAAACAACGGAGATACAGCGTCATTGGTTTGATTTTAGGTAACTTAATTTTGTAGGAAACGTAAATAAGGTCATGACGGGAAAATCCAGGCGCAGGAGTTTGACCATGACTAGCAACAAGGTTTTCAGAAGAGGTGATAATTAAATCAAGTAAAGTGGGACCAAAATCTGTGAAATGTGTAGGTCCGGAAGGAAGAATAGAAAAATTGACAGACTTCACAATATCAACTAGTTTGGAAGCTCTGTCATCTTGTTTTAAAAGACAGGTATTGAGATCACCTAGGATCAGATGATGGGCGTAATCCGAACAAACAGATTCTAAGAGATACTCAAAAGTAGAAAAGTAGTCTACTTTTGAAGAAGGAGGGTAGAAGACGCCGAGAACGGCTTTTACGCCTTTTATAGAAACTTCTAGAAGGATATATTCCATCGACCCTGTATATTCGGAAGGTGATATAGAAAGTATACGGTAATCGATATCAGAACGTAAATATATGGCAACACCGCCGCACCTCGCACCAATGCGATCATTTCGTATGAGAACGAAACCAGGTAAAAAGTAGCTAGTGGATGGTAAATTTGGTTTGAGCCATGATTCCGAGACGAGGACAGCGCTTACCAGGTCAGTTGAGAAGGCTTCCACGAGATCAGTGTAATGAGCGGCGATGCTTTGAGCATTAATGTGGCATACATTGAAGTTTTGGGGATAATTATGAAATACACCTTCAACAAAAGCTCCCAAGGTCTCAGAAGTAGAAGAGTCACAGGAGGCAAAACTGGAATCAGAAGATTCCCTGGCTGAGAAAAAAGAAAGATTTAAATTGTCATAATCAAATTGCTGCATAAATAAATATAAAAATATATAAGCATAAATTATAAATAATCAAAATTAATATAATAAACGTAAAAGGCCTAAATTATATTAAGTCTAATAGTATTCATAACCTGCCGGTTGGACCTGTTTACAAGTCGTTATAAAAAAAAAAAACAAAGGAAAAAAAACAAAAACTGTGGCTGTACAGTCGATTTACAGAGTCAATCAATACTATAAAGCTCCATCGGGAAAATAGACGAATGTCAACCAACATCAAGTGACACAAACTGGTATTTAAGAATTATGACATTTGACAAACAAGCAATGCTAAACATAAACAAACGTATCTACCCGTCGACAGTTTTGTAAAATTATTTATGAAAGAATAATAATTAAGGGCATCTAATAATTATTTGAGTTGCCTTTACTAGACCAAGGTGAAACTAATAGGGAGTGAAGTTTATATTACCAAAGGGGCAACTCGACGAATACCTGCAATTTAACCAGCCTGCAATGCAAATACCAAATCGATACAACTTATTTGGTCTTTCCCGCCTGCGCCTGTCGCCGAGTCAGCATTTTTTTATCGGCTACTGCAACGTCAGACTTTTTTGGCGGCTCCTGGATACGCGCCGCTGCCGCCACCGTTGGACCCGCACCGCTGTTTGGCTCGTCCACAGGGAACTTCTTCATCAAAGCAGCTAACTCGGAGGGAGTTGTGATCTTAACGCGATCGCCTGCCGGAGTCTTGATGTTTATAACACCATCCAAAGTCCAGCACCGCCGCATCCCAAAATGTGTCCGAGCAGCCAGGAATACCTCCTGCCTGGGACGTGTGAGGAACTCGGTTACACTAATTGAAGATCCCTTAAGAGTAGATTTTTTACTCCACACCATGGCTTTGGCATCAGATGTGTGAAATCGTACCAGCACGGGCCGAGCACGGTTAGATCTACTTGCTCCTATCCGGTGACAGGTTTTTATTTGGCTGGAGCAATCGCTCAAGTTGAATTTATCTTTTAAAAGATCGTGCACTGACTCAACTGTACCCTCAGCGGAACATTCTGTGATGCCATTAAAAATCAACATCTTTCTGCGGCTTCTCATTTCGATGGAGTCCACCCTGCTACCTAAGTCACTGATTTGTTGTCGCAGCAGTGAGAAGATGGATTGTACGAGATCCCTAAAACTCAAGTATTCTTGCTGTAGTTGACCAACATCAGCAGCTTATAACACCCCTCTTTTTGCGTCGGGGGTTAAAAAAGGATGGACAGCGGTGACATAGTCGGTCCCGTTTTTACCCATTGGGTACGGAACCCTAAGGAATAAAAGAATTACCATTGGCCGATGGACATCCCAGAACGCTCGCTCTTGACTGTCGAGCACTTTGCGCTCCAACTTGTCGCGTTTCTTGTCCACCTGTCAAATAATATTAATATTTTTTTTACATGAATAGGGTAGGAGCAAAGAATTTATATACAACACTAGAACGCTTACGAATAATAATAATCGCAAAAAACCACAATCAAAAATTAATCCTTATTACTCTACTGCAAAGTTGATTTTTCTTTAAAGCCTACATACAAATACCTAAAGTTCCAGTAAAAGGTCCAAAATTTGTAGGTGTCCCTTTTCCTCTTGAATATTATACAACCTACTAGAAAGAGATACCTACAAACTTTAGGTTTTATTTCGGAACGGCTTTTGTCCTCCGTAAGCATTCTAGTGTTATATATAAAATCTTTGAGTAGGAGTGAAGTGAGTGTTGGTTTTGGCCACCACATGACAATAACATTTGTTTTTTTTTTACCGAACGAAGCAAAGGAATAGACCGCAAAAGCCGTAGCGACGCCATTAATTCGTCATTAAAATATAATATTTTATTTAAAATAATTGGCCGATTCTAAAAATCTGAGATTTATTTCTGGTATCAAGGAACCTTATTCTTAGCGACAGAAAAAAAATTCAAGCGTTTTAAAAAATTTCACTCCTACCCTATTGGCTAGTCCAATTTTTTTTACAAAGATGTCTAATCCGAATACCATTTAGGCTTAGAAATCAGATTTTTTATTAAGTAAGTATTTCTTGAGATAATTGCAAAAAACCCAATGAACTTCATTTAGAAAAATTCACTACAAGGTCAAATAAATTGTACAATTTTTGGCTTTCTCAATCTTCTAAAGCCGAGCAAGGGACTCAGCTTCATACACTCACAAAGATATAAAAGTGACACTATCACGTTGCCAACACGATACATACCTTGCTTTGTGCCTCAGCCTGCATAAATATAAACTCCCATTTCCTACTAAACATCTTCTGAAGCCGAGCAAGGGATTCAGCCTCGTAATCAGCCAGTTCCAAGCGAGCCTTGTTTTGCATAGTACGCTTGCAAAGGTATACAGCTGGAAGGGAAATATATATGCTTAACTATTATATATTTAACTAGCCTTCGCCCGCATGAACTTCCCTCGGGAACAGTGCTTTTTTCCGGGATTAAAGGTTACCCTATGTCCTCAATACTCCTAGCTATGTGTATGCGAAATTTCAGGAAGATTAGTTCAGTAGATAGGGCGTGAAAGCACAGCACATTTGCATCTAATGCGATGCAAAGCGGCCATTTCGACAATTTAAAAAAAAAATCTTTTTTTTTTCTTTTTATGAAATTGACATATGTATGTAAATTTTATAACAAATACATAAATAGACAAACATCCTAGACCTTCTTTTGGAGTACCTATTAAGTATTAAATCTATACTAATATTATAAAGCTGAAGAGTTTGTCTGTTTGAACGCTTATAACTTGGGAACAACTGGTCGGATTTGAAAAATTCTTTCTGTATATGATAGCTTGATTCTTGGGGAAGGTTATAGGCTAGTACATACACACCAAGAGCGAGTGAAACCGCGGGGAACAGCTAGTAAATAAATAAATGATGATTGACTACCAAAAAAAGGAATAATTACCATAGTCAGTGTTCTCCGGCTCCCATTGGTTGGAAGGCCAGAAATATGGTGTCTGGAATCTGAAGAAAAAGAAAAAAAAACACAGAATATTAATAAATAATAGTACATTCGCTCTCCAAGCACGAAATTAAAAAATTGTGACTACAGTTACGGGAGAGAAGCACAACCCTACAAACATTCATAGCAAATGGTTCAATATTTTCATTGGGCTAGTTCGCACGGTGGGTCCAATCGGAGTTTGGCTGAGACTACAGTCACGTACGGGGAGGAGCACATTCCCAGCCGGTTGTGACTACAGTTACAATGTGGGGAGGAGCACAATCCACAATTTAAAAAATCACTTGGTTTAGAATCACGTTACCTGTTATATAATTATTATCATTCTTCACGGTAAGAAAATGTTCGTCAAAATTATCATGAGTATAAGTTCAGGCTCTATTAAGGCTCAATATTAGGTTCGTTCGCACGGTGGGGCCAATCGGAGTTTGGCTGAGACTACAGTCACGTACGGGGAGGAGCACGATCCCAGCCGGACGTGACTACAGTTACAATGTGGGGAGGAGCACAATCCACAATTAAAAAATCACTTGGTTTCAGAATCATCTAAGGTTGGCTGGAAGAAATTGCATTAGCGATAAGTCCGTCTTTGTACAAATTTTTATCTTTGATCCTGTACAATCCAATGATGTATTTTTGTAATTGGTGCAATAAAGTGTTTATTCATTCATTATTCATTCATTCATATTACCTGTAATATGTATTATCATTCTTCACGGTAAGACAATGATCATCAATAGGAAAGAGGTATCCGTGAGCAGCCAACAAGTGTGCCAAATGTTGGGCCTCCCACGGCTCCTCTAGAGACAGGTGGCGGGACAGCCACGCCACCAAGTCCGACCCCGTGAATACCTAAGGATAAATTGATAAATAAATATTTAAGAAACCTCGGTGAACACTAGTGAAACCATCATTTTAAAATTCATTATTCACTGAAAACACAAGTTATCAAAAAACCGTCTCATGTAATTAAGGTTCTGGATCTGAAGTTAATTTTAAACATATTAAATTATCCTTCTTAGGCAATTACGATTCAATGTAATTCGTTCAATAGAAGGTTCAAATAAGCACTCGATCAATCGTCATAGTTAAAGTGTAACAAGATATAACGTGCTTCGAACTGGCGTAGTGAACCCATTGGACTTGGCGTTAGTTAGTTCTTTTTCTTAAATGTAGGTGGCGCCACAAACGCCGATTCCGCCTATTTTTGGCGTACGAAATGTGAATTAATAAATTTTTTTTAAAGTATCTTCATCCTACCACAAACTGATTTAGTGCTTTATTTATTAAGTTATAGGTTTTATATTTCCTACTATTCACACATACTATTATTCACAGTGTCTCAAGTGATCAATAGATAGCGTTAATATGTCTCAGTATGGGGAATAAAAAAAAATGAAAATGAAAATAGTTTATTTAGCAAGTATAAAGTTACAAAGATTTGTGTCGCTCTGACACCCACGGTAGGTTTCCCTGTGTTGTGGGAGTCAGGCTCCCTCCTAGTAGATTGTTACACTAAAAACTTACTAAACACAATACAATAGATTGTTACACAAAAACTTACCAAATATAACATAACACAATTCAGCTTTAAAGATCTGTATACAACCAATTTTATGTATAGGTGGGGTTTATGTCAGCAAATTTAAAACTGTTAAGTCTGAATGGTTGTATGTTAATATTTCTGTGTCTATATGTCTGAATGTATGTGTGCTTGTATGTCAGTATGTCTGTTAGTACACTAAATGGCGCGTTTTTTTGTATGTACAGTGGGCTGCAGAGAAATCTGACCCCCATGCCACAAGTATCGCTATTAAAAGTGGGTCAGATTTCTTTGCAGGCCACTGTACTTGTATAGTATTCTGTAATCTGTGATATCACACAGCTAGCCCCAAAGTAAGTTCGAGACTTGTGTTGTGTGATACTAACTCAAAGATACTATATTTTATAACAAATACATACATAGATAAACATCCAGGATCCAGGTGAATCAGAATCAAAAATCATTTCTTTTTTCTAATCCATACTTCCATACTAATATTATAAATGCGAAAGTCTGTCTGTCTGTCACCTCTTCACGGCTAAACTGCTGGACCGATTGTGATGAAATTTGGTAGGGATGTAGTTAACGACCTGAGGTCAAACATAGGCTACTTTTGGGCGCGATATAACCGAGTCCCACGCGGGGCGAAGCCGTGGGGAACAGCTAGTGTAAAAATAAGGATGGAAAAGATCATTTTTCAATTTGACCTGACTGGGGATCGAAACTGGAACCTCCAGTGTAACAGACTGATATGACAACCATTAAGCACACTCGGTGGTCACTTACCGAAGGTATCTTGCTCATGAAACTCTTCACGGTCCTGACCGGCACTCCAGTGTTCTCGTCTTGCATCTTCTCAATGATGGCTTCCATCTGTGAAGACAAACATTATTAAAATATATAAATGTATATTTCAATTTCATAGAATCAGCGTGTCCTTGTGGCACACAAGCCTCCTCCAGATTATTTTTTTGTTGTTTCTATATGATGAAATGATGATGTGGTCCCATTGCCAAAGAAGAAGATTTTGTTATTTTTTTTAGGTGTAAGTGGCCCTACAAGGATTTAAAAAAAAAATGTTAGGAATCTATTTGGCAAAAAGAGTGTAAATTAATCAGTATCTATATCCATATCCATACTAATATTATAAATGCGAAAGTCTGTCTGTCTGTCTGTCACCTCTTCACGGCTAAACTGCTGGACCGATTGTGATGAAATTTGGTAGGGATGTAGTTAACGACCCGAGGTCAAACATAGGCTACTTTTGGGCGCGATATAACCGAGTCCCACGCGGGGCGAAGCCGCGGGGAACAGCTAGTATACATATATGTTATTATCCATACTAATATTAAAGTGCGAAAGTCTGTCTGTATGTCTGTCTGTCACCTCTTCACGGCTAAACTGCTGGACCAATTGTGATGAGGCGCACGCGGGCGGAGCCGCGGGCAACAGCTAGTTATCTATATATATAAAAGAAAGTCAAGTAAGTTCACTATTTATAACATAACTCAAGAACGGCTGAACGAATTTGGCTGAAATTTGAAATGGAGACTGCTTAGACCCTGGAACAACACATAGGCTATATTTTGTCGAGGAATCCCCACGGGAGTGGTGCCCTGGGCAAAAGTATTTTAAAGTATCGTCATCCCACTGGTTTAGTGGGTTATTAAATAAGTTATCGTAATTAGCTGCAAGCAGTCGGTTTGCCCAGCTTTAGGTGACTCATCCATGGTCTCCAATACCAACCAAATACCAAGCGTGGCAGGTTTTTTTTATAATATTCTTTTTTTGAGGCTCCAGCGTGCTCAAGTGTGGCTATGCCAGCCTAATGGGAAAACTCAAGATGTATGGATAGTCATCTGATAATTTATAACTTGGGAAACCAAAATACAACTATCTTTTAGACATAGCTGCCCTCCAATACTTGTAAATAGACATGGCGTGGAAGGACGAACCTTACATTTTATTATATTAAAAATTTTTGCATGCCAGAATATGGTGAAACACGTTGATTACCTATACCTATGATGAGTGTGGAAAAAGCGAGTAATTCTGTAATTCGTCCCATGTACCTACGGCCCATCTGGGACAAAACGCAGAAAATCAAAATTAATCAAAATTTCATTCTGCAATTCGTCCCATTCTTTTTTTGTATGGAAATTTAAACCTTATCAACGCTTGGTACAGTCAGAGAGACAAGAATTAAGATAATTGTATATTTCAGTACAGTCAGTGAGACAAAAATTAAGATAATTGTATATTTCGTTAGAATTGTAATATTTTGCTGTGGTTTTGTTCATAGCTAAATCCATACTTCCATACTAATATTATAAATGCGAAAGTCTGTCTGTCTGTCTGTCTGTCACCTCTTCACGGCTAAACTTACTTAAATTACTCGAAAAAGCGAGGGAGGTATGTAAGGATCATAGCCAATGGAAATCTTTAGTCTCTGCCTACCCCTACGGAAGGCGTGATGGTATGTATATATGTATGTACCTCTATCTAATGCCCTTGAGCCTATCACAGTTGTACAGTGGGCTGCAGAGAAATCTGACCCCCATGCCACATGTAACGCTATTGAAAGGGGGTCAGATTTATCTGCAGCCCACTGCACTACCATGTTTTCGTATTTCTATTCGAAGTTGGGTAATTCGGAATTTAATCCAAGCTTCCAGTCAAGGACTTTTCAGCCCCATCTAAAGCTTATTGCACTCACCTTTTTATAAATAAGGTAATTGGGAGACTCCTCCGGCGAAGGTATTGTGGACATGAGAGCCTGCACGCCCTTCGGTAGACTCGCAACGTCTTTTTTGTCTCTGTCCTTCTCTTTCTCCTTCTCTTCTTTGACATATTTCGAATTGTCCCTGAAAATTTCATTATAATCCAACATCAAAATGATTGAAAATAAATACATAAAGACATTTTCTCTTTTCTTCATAAAAATAAGTAAACAATTTCTTTGGTTTTTTTTTTGGTGTTTAACTAAGTTTGTACTATACTTGAATTCCCTTGTTTTAAAAAATCCATACTTTGATTATAAACGTGTGTCAGTCTGTCTATTACACTTTCACAGCTAACCCGCTGGACCGATTTTAATGAAATTTGGTATGGATAAAATAGGAGTTAAGGACCAGGTGTCAAACACAGTATGCTTTTGGGCACGATATTACCATGCGGGCAAAACCGTGGATAACAGCCTTATCATTTATTTATACTCTTAACACTAGCAGCATATGAAGCTGATGCGTGTGTATCTTAAGTTTGGAGATTTAATACATTGTCTAGTCTATTTTTAAAAGCGTTGACTGTAGGTGCAGAAATGACAATCTCAGTGAGTTTTTCTTAACGCAGACGCTAGCGACTGCATTAGGATTTTGTAAGGAATTTTTTTGTTGCCTTACTATCCGCCAGAGGCGCTGTACAGGTTTGCCATACTAAATCTCTAACGCAGTCGCTAACGTCTGCGTTAAAAAAAACTCATACTAGGGACACAGAATAAAGTGATATTTTTAGCTGTAAAAAAAAATAGTTACCTCGATGGGCCCTGTTGACAGGCCTTCTGTGCCGCCTTCTCCGAAGAGTTCATCGTAACCATTGTAAGACACACGTGTATATCTCCTAAACTTATCAAAAAAATTCGCGCCAACAGACATTCATTCTAACTTTTTAAATTTACAACACATCATGATAATACTGCTTTTATGATGATAACAACAGACACTTTTTAAACTTTTACTATGTAGTAATATAAATCAATTTGGTGCTGGATAAACAGATTATGTCTTGCAAATCTACCTGTAAGATTCAACGATGAAAAATACCATAATTTCGATTTTAAACAACACATTTCAGATTGAAATACATGAATTGATTGAATTAACTACACTTTTAAATGTTTTTCAGTCTCCCAAACAGAATTTAATACACAAAACGTAAGATTTCAAATAGAAGATGCGACACACTGAATTAATTTATTTTTTTGATTTCTCACTGAACTTAAGAGTCACACCAACCACTGTAAGCTACCCATGTACAGTTTAATACAATTTCCGTCATATTTTATTCATAAAACTAATAAAAAACAACAAATATTTCCATTTCAACATTTTGCTAACGAGAGCGAAAGACAAAACGTCAAATCTCCGTTAGCCATTAAATCTTTTTGACAGATCTTTACAGACAGAGATGGAAATAATAACTCTTGTATGACAAAAAGGGATGACGAATCTTCAATACTATAATACGACCAAAGGGAAAAGTAAATAAATGAATGGTGAAAAGTATGAATCAATGGTGCTTCTACATTTCGTCAATTGAATAACTTTTGAGATGGCGCATGTGTTTTGGAGTTTATTGAACGCCTTGTTTTGACTTATTTTTAGTTCAAAAGAACAATTTTTTAACCAGATTATTATCAATTATAGGGTACTAATTAGGTATAATATCTGAATTATTATAAAACATTAAAATCAAAACAACATAACAAGGAATTAAACCAATTATTCTAGTGCTAGTCTAATTTCTACACCAAGTATGGGAATACTTTGAGCATTAGTTAATAGATGGCGCTATATATATTCTATGTCTAAGTTCTAAACTAACGTATCGGTTACAGGGTCAATTGACCATGCACACCTTATTGTCAGAGTAGTAATTTTGCGATTTAATTATATTATATACGTGAATACGTTACTACATTTATTCCGTGACGAAAGTTTATTTATTGGCATAGGAACTTAGAACAAAGCTTAGAACCTTTGTTGTTATGTACCTACAGTAAAAAATCACAAAACCCAAGAATTTATTTTTGTTTTACAAGCATGTATGTAAGTATTTTCATATGTGGTCCCACTGTAGGCTCAAAAGTACGTCCGGCGTTTCTTATTGGCATCTTTAACTTACGCTTCAGACAGGGTACGCTCTTAATCATGGTTTAGGGGTTGTTACAACGGAGCGACTGCCGTCTGATCTCCCCTTTTCAGTTCAAGGAAACCAGACCAATGTGAAGATGACCCGGGTGTGTAAGTTGACAACACTGTCAGATTTTTTAGGCTGCCTCTTCATCTGACATAGCCTAACGACTGCCATCTATCGATAACAGCCGGGACCAACGGCTTCGGATTCTTTGCAAGCACGGAAGAACTCAAGATAGAAAAGTTATTAATGGCGACCAATCCAATCTAGGCCGCGCGCTTGCCATCGCTACCGTTACGAACACGCACGCCCCGCTACCTGTTAGGTTATCGAACTCTTCTAGACCCCCAGTATGAGATTTTATAAACGCAGACGCTATAGCGACTAGCGTACATACACTTTGTATAAAATGTATGACAAATCTGTACAGCTCCCCTGACGGATAGTAGTAAGGCAAATAAGAAATTCCATACAAAATCCTAATCCTAACGCAGTCGCTAAATCCTACTATCCGCCAGAGGCGCTGTACAGGTTTGCCATACTAAATCGCTCATACTAGGGGCACTGGTAAAAATAATATTTTGCCAAAACAGTGCAGTGTAAAATCACCTTATTTTATCATTCTCGAAGTTAGTCGGGACGAAGGCCGTTCACTTTCGGACGGCGAGGTCACGGAGCACCTTTTGTTGGCATTGGCATAACTGGTGTGAAGCCAGGAACTGCACTTGAGGTTACTTTTTTCTTTATAAAATTTCTTAACTTTGCTTAAAATTAATATACTTTATTGCACCAATTAAATAAATTGTCTTTTTACAAATATTATTTATATATAAACTTACTAGCTGTTCCCCGCGGCTCCGCCCCGCGTGGGACTCGGTTATATCGCGCCCAAAAGTAGCCTATGTTTGACCTCAGGTCGTTAACTACATACCTACCAAATTTCATTACAATCGGTCCAGCAGTTTAGCCGTGAAGAGTTGACAGACAGACAGACAGGCAGACTTTCGCATTTATAATATTAATATTGATATGGACTAGCGACCCGCCCCGGCTTCGTATGGGCATAAAAACCTTCCTCTTGAATCACTCTATCTATTAAAAAAAAACCGAAAGTCTTTATGTAAGTAAAACTTATAATATTGCACCCGTGAGAAGCCGGGGCAGGTCGCTAGTACACAATAATTGTACTTCGTAGCTAAATATAAACTACTAGCTGTTGCCCGCGGCTCCGCCCGCGTGGGACTCGGTTATATCGCGCCCAAAAGTAGCCTATGTTTGACCTCAGGTCGTTAACTACATCCCTACCAAATTTCATCACAATCGGTCCAGCAGTTTAGCCGTGAAGAGGTGACAGACAGACAGACAGACTTTCGCATTTATAATATTAGTATGGACTAGTATGGATGACAAAATTAAAACTAAAATTAAAATCTACTCTTAATTTAAGTAAAAAATAGAGCCCAAGTCACTGTCATCACATGGTAAAGTAGGTACCCAAAAGACTGGCGGCATTACCTGTTTGTACTGCTAAACTTAGCCTTTGGCCAAAATAAGCACCAGCCCTTGGGTCCCCGAAAACATCGACTAGGCGTGCGGAAATCTCCTGGAATAAAAGCTTTGCATCCGCATTCCGCACCCCACGGCCCCAAAGTCTCAACATCAAAAGGCACAAAAACTTTGCTTAAAATAAATATAGCTAAAAAAAACGTCTTTAGTTCGATTGCTCATTAAAGCGTGTTTTTTTAAACTATTTATTAATTTTTCACTTTTTAGAGATAAATTAGAGTTTTAAGAGAATTATTGTATTGTCATCGGTCCTTGATAATTCTACAAAGTTTGAACTAAATCTGACCGTTCAAAGTGGGTCAAAATTAAGTTCAAAGAAGTCGGTTACAAACAAGCAAGCAAGCAAACATACAGGTGAAGCTAATAAAAGCGTGTTAAAAAGGAGCGAAGTGAGAGTCGGGTTCGCGCACGAAGGAAAACTTCCGTACCAATCATCACCATCATTTCGTGTAAGAGGTGTCATGATCAATCGACCATACACACCCTGGTGTCAGTTCTTCGGAATCGCCTCTCGGCCTCTGACGTGGTTCCTTTAAGGGCTACCAAATGCCTTCCGAAGCACGGAATCATCTTTATTATCAGACAGTCAGTTCTTCGGAATCGCCTCTCGGCCTCTGACGTTGTTCCTTTAAGGGCTACCAAATGCCTTCCGAAGCACGGAATCACCTTTATTATCAGCATGCAATGTCCTAACCAAACTGAAAACAACTTAACAAAGTACGCTTCCCGTGGAACCAACGACCCCCGGTCCACAGGCAGACGCCTTAACCACTGGACCAAGGAGGCAGTTTAGCACCATTAGTCTTTGATTATTGAGACTAAATAATCAAAGCCATTAGTACAAAACATATATTTAAAAAAAACAACTGTATATTATTATAGCTATTACGGTTCATGAGGTATCCTTGGGACAGACGGACAGACAGCGGTCTTAGTAATAGGTAAAAAGTAAAAGGCTAAAAGTATCCATACTAATATTATATTACTGTCTGTTACGCTTTCACGGCTAACAGCTGGACCGATTTTGATGAATTTTTGTATGGATATAGTTATGGCTCAGGGGTCAAACATAGGCTACTATTGGGCGCGAAATAACCGAGTTCCACGCGGGCGGAGCAACAGCAACAGTTAGTTTAAAGACATACTTACCAAGTGGCGTAATTACGTGAATGAACGGACTAAAAACCCCAGCGCAAAATGTAACATGTAGCCCCTAATTATTTTTTTTAAGGTTCCGTACAAGTATGAAGTGAAGAGAGGTTGAGATTCCTGCTTTTCCGTCTGTCTCTAAGGTTGTATCGAAGAAAGCGTTAAAGACTTTAAAATTAAATATTAACACATCATCATCATTATCCGAGCGTGTTTCTCAATTTACGCTCCCGAGCCCAGGGTTCGCTTTCAATCATGGTTCCTGATTTGGCAATGTCTTAGGCTTTTATCTATATATATAAAAAAAAAAATTGTAGTTTTCTAATACTCTGTACAAGGTTCTTACGGAAAAAAATATTAAGAAAATCAAATTTACGCTAAGGCGGTACGAAGTTCGCCGGGTCAGCTAGTTAAAAAATAAAAACTTATGCAGTATAAGTACACTACAAGTTCGCGCGTAATATATATTGGATTGAACAACAAACAATGCTTTCTTTATTTCATGACTAAGAAATAATAAATGAACGAATATTATCCCTATTACTATCACTACATAGTATAAAACAAAGTCGCATTATCTGTCCCTATGTCCTTACGTAAGCTTAAATCTATAAAACTACGCAACGGATTTCGATGCGGTTTTTTTAATAGATAGAGTGATTAAAGAGGAAGCTTTTTATGCCCATGAGAAGCTGCGGCGGGTCGCTAGTTCTGTAATAAGTGCTTTTACGTATATTATAATCTTTGATCGAGTTCATTGGAATATTGTTAGTATTGCAATCAAAACACTTATAACTTTATCTTTAATCTTCTCCAGATTATTGATTGTACTTTATTTAGGTTCCATAATGATAGCGATATAAGTAAGCCGACGATAACAAAAGGTGCGTCGGTAAAGCGATTGCATCGGCCGGTTTAGTATTGAAAATATTTAGTTGGCCCTTATCACAGAGAAATCACAATGAAGAGGTGAATTAACCTAATGAGCACTGGTTTCATCATAGGAATCTTTGATTAGTTCCAGTTACTTGCCACCAGTGGCGCTCTGATCACATCATTGTCATTCAATCAAACGTGTTTACTTGTGACGTGTTCGTAAGAAATAACTGTAAAACGGTTTTAGAAAAAGAAAAAATGAAATGTTATCTTAATATATGTAATAATTCCACAACTAAGTTTACATTGGAACGCAATAAATTGGCTTTTAATTCGTAACTTAATTATTTTTATCATTTTATAAATAAAACTAGCTACCCGCCCCGGCTTCGCATGGACATAAGAACCTTTCTCTTTAACCACTCTATCTATTAAAAAAACCTCATCAAAATCCGTTACGTAGTTTTTAAGATTTAAGCATACAGAAGGAGGGACAGAGAAAGCGACTTTGTTTTATACTATGTAGTGATATCGTTTTATATTGTACAACTACAATTGTCTATGATTGTACTTAAATAATATCAGCAAACAATATTTATATTTAATTAAACAATATATTATTATATATATTTTTTTTTAATTTTAAGTGTGTATATAGATAGTACTTAAGATTGTATAATAATTGTAAAATTGTGTATATAGATTGCGATTACAACTTGAAATATGTAACAGTCCGTTTATTAAACAATAGAATTTATTTATATTAAGTGTTTTACACCTGTTATATCAAGTGTAAAACACTTGATAAAATAGGCCTCTAAGTTGTTAACCAACTATTTTTCTAGAGATACTTACGTTTATTTCAAGTTTCAACATCAATCTTTAGTATGGATGGCCAGATAATTTGTTTCTAGTTTGGTAAGGTCATTGCAGACTTGATTTACGTGATTGTTATTCCGTGCTTCAGAAGAACTATATGATAGTTAGGTACGCTGGACAGTTCATGAAGACGGTCCAACACTGTCAATTTTTTTTATTTATTTCAATTACAGTTGACCACATAGAAAAATATACTATAATATAGATGTAAGTGTAGGTTTGGTTTGCGGGGTAGACAAAGCCTAGGGTCATAAGACCACGTTTAGCATGATGATAGTTGAAACAGGAAATCAATAGTGATGGGTTGCTAGCCGCATCGCCTATGTCATGATTCCCCCATTCGCCGATCCGCCGCAGACCACACACGTGGCAAAATTTTAGGGCAAAAGCACAGCTTTCGCCCAGCTACAGTCTTTGCTAGCTACGCCACTGTGAGTAAACAAATACATAGCCATTGTCACTTTCACTAGGTTCACATTATACGTAACTATTACGTATAAACAACGTTATTATAATAATACATATTATCATTTCCTTTTGAATAGAATAAGGTAAAATAATACAGATTGAATAATAATACTTAGTTCCACATACAATAGTTCCAGTGGGAACTTATTATTTATTTTTTAACTTCATCTAGTGAGATGAAGTTAAAAAATAAATATTCTCTTGCCAAATGCAGTGAATGAGAAAGAGAGTTATGAGTTTGACCTAATGTTTGTTACTATACCCATCTCTATGTCATTTGTACTATATCTATTCTTTGCCCCTAGTATGAGTTTTTCTCAACGCAGACGCTAGCGACTGCGTTAGCAATTTTGTATGACAAATGTGTACAGTGCCTCTGGCGGATAGTAAGGCAACTAAGAAATTCCATACAAAATCCTAACGCAGTCGCTAGCGTCTGTGTTTAGAAAAACTGATAATAGCTAGGATAGGGTAGGGGTACTGTATTTATATCTCCTTGTAACTGAGAAAGCTTAACTGATTTTGAAAAATATATCGTAGAACCGTTTTTATTGCGCTAGTGTCAGTGAGCATGCTCCGCCCTTAGACCGACTTAATATTTGACGTCATTTCCCATTTCGTCATTTTCCATTATTAGTTGTTTGATAATAAATAATCAAGATGATTTGCACTGATAATGGAATTATAATCAAATTTGGCATTCATTAATTGTCAAGGTCATTATAATATCATTTATTCTTCTTCGACTGGTCTTGTTATTTATTTTTGACATTCATTAAATAATAATAGTTGTTTGATGTCATTTAAAACAATATAATTAGAAACTAGCTGTTCCCCGCGGCTTCGCCCCGTGTGGACTCGGTTATATCGCGTCCAAAAGCCTAGCCTATGTTTGACCTCAGGTCGTTAACTACATCCCTACCAAATTTCATCACAATCGGTTCAGCAGTTTAGCCGTGAAGAGGTGACAGACAGACAGACTTTCGCATTTATAATATTAGTATGGAAGTATGGATATCTAATTGACTTATAGATAAGTATGGTATAAAAAACTAGCTGTTGCCCGGGGCCCCACCCCCGTGGGAACTTCGGGTTAAAAAATAGCCTATGTGTTGTTTCAGATTTTAAGCAATATCCATTAAAAATTTCAGCCAAATCGGTTTAGCTGTTTTCCTGTAAAAGAGCAACAAACATCCATACATTCTTACAAACTTACGCGTTTTACTGAGTAGGAAGATTAGAATTACAAATGACATTATATTGTTATAGCGTATCGCTTGGCCATATTTATAACTGATTTAAAAAAGAGGAGGTTCCCAATTCGCTTGAATTTTAGGGTTTCGTACCTCAAATTGCAAAATCAGAACCGTTATAGCATTACTTTTAGGGTTCTGTTTTAGGCTCCTTAATTTAGTTTTTGTTAGAATATTTAGATGGCTAGAGGGCTAGAGATGAGAGGATAAAGAGGAGGCATTGCCCAGTGGGACACAATAATAGATGGCTAAAAAAATTAGATAAGTATATATAGATCTCGGTATAAAATCGAGTGCTCTTTTCTCAACCCGGAACGCAATATTCTTTGTTTCCACATTAGACATTTCGTAACGTTTGAATGCAATTTAGTTGACCTTTGAAACCCTTTCACCTCACGCCTTCCTGCTGCATTGTACCAAGGTTATTTTGAACTAAATACCTATCTAAAGTTTGCAATGCTTGCCATATTATAAACTTTTAGCTAGCTGCCTTTCCTGAATCTGTTTTTAACATAGAATTGAAGTAGGGCCCGTTAGAACTGAACTTTGGAAATCACCTGAGCGCAAAGGATAAACATATATAGTCATACCATTTGGAAATGCTGCCATCCTTCTGTATACAATACCGCGGGCTTACATTTTGTATACCTACACTTTTATTTATTTTTATCACTCTTCTTATTTTAGTTGCTTAAGTATCCCAACTAATGCGAAAGTCAGTTTGTATATTTGCTTGTTACCTCTTCACACCCTATCTAAGTATCTACTGAACGAAATCTTCCTGAAATTTCACACGAGTAACGACGACATAGGGTTTATCCCGGGAAAAAGCACTGTTCCCGAGGGAAACTCATGCGGGCGAAGATGAGGGCGAAAGCTACTTTTTATAAAGTTTTTTTTTTCATTTTGGTGTAAGAATTAACCGCCTTTAAGGCTTTACCCTAAGCATAAGACAAAACTTGACCGTATGAGGTTCGATGACCGCCACAAAATAAGTCACAACACGATTTGTTATGGAGGGCCTGTAGGAATTTCAATGAGTCATTTGAAGAAAATGTGTGGCTGCAATTCGCTAGTTTAGTAGCTTGTCGATCGTGGGAGTCAAGCGTCTCCTAACCTGACATGAGTTGGTGGTATTTCTATCTTTAGCTCCTCCGTGCTTTGGAAGGCAATTTAAACCGTTTGTCTAACAGCCAGACTCTATCTATAATAAACTATTAAAAAAAACTAAAAAACTAAATAAAATCCATATGCCTGTGTAAAATAAATAATTGTTTTTGCTAAAAAAACGAAACCGACTCCAATTCCTGAACTAAAAAGGATGAAATAATCATATATATATATAAACAACAATTTATTGATTATTTCATCAAAAATTTTTCAAGTCGCTCCAGCCCTCTTCGAGTAATCCGGTAACATACATAAAAAATTTAAAAAAAAAAACAAAACTAATTGAGAACCTCCTTTTTTTAAAGTCACTTAAAAATACATTATCTATTCCAATTTTCTTATCCTCAGAATAATAAACTTGGTTTGAGTTTCTGGCGGGAAAGTGAAGTCACAACATTTCAGTTTTGTATTTATTTTCCAAAATTTACGTTTTTTGAGTATTTGTGCATAATAAAGGTGAATTGTTCGCTTAGTGTTCGTGAACAAGCGTGAGTGTTGGGAAGTGGTACAATGTCGTATAAGTGACTTTAATCCTTGCCACCAAAAAAAAGATAATGCTTAAGTAAAATTCTTCCACCGCTTCACTTAGCCCTCTTACTAACTTAGCTAGACATGCTGACCACAGACTTGACTTGACACTGTGACTTGACTAAATGAAGAATATTCAAATAAAACTTGATGCTGGCATAAAAATTGTGGATTAATGCCACAGCAAAACAAAAAAAAACAAAGTGATGAGAACCTTCTTATCACTTAAAAATGTGATTGTCATCGACCTTGGCATTTCGCAGGCAGACGACGCGTTTGACATTTAAAAAGGCGCGAAAGTGATTTTTATTAAATTTGATGTAGGAACTCAGAGTGCCATTTGAATAAATTTGTATTATGTAAGTCCTTGAGACGTTCGATAACTAAAATAGATGTTAAAGAGAATAATTAGATACATATAACTACCAATCCTAGATCCTAGATAGAATCTAGAAAAACATTAATTAAATTAAAATCGGCAGCAAGTTGATTAAGTAATGAAGAATTAAAACTTAGAAATCAGGGAAACCCATAGAACTAGGAATCTAGCGCTCGCGCGGGCAAATTTTTTTTAATCTATGGGGAAACCGTTTTAATAATTTTAATTTTAGCGCCCCTTGAAATTAGCCGTCCGGGTTAGGTGCCCTTAGTTGCCCGCCCTAGATCGGTAACTGTGCATTTTTTTATGATTTATTTTTGTGATCTAAGGACAGTTTTTCTTAATACATTAGCTACCATAGTGTTTAAGTAAGTAAAAATACAAGAGTATGAAGCCTGAAAACATAAAACTCCTTTTTAACCCCCGACACAAAAAGAGGGGTGTTATAAGAATGACGTGTCTGTCTATGTCTCTGGCATCATAGCTCCCGAACGGATGAAGCGATTTCAATTTAGTTTTTTTCGTATTAAAGGGGACTTACGGGCGAGTGTTCTTAGACGTGTTTGAAGAAAATCGGTTGAACCGTTTAGAAGTTGTGGGGGTGAAAGTGGGGAAGAATAACCTAATGTCTGCAAAAATACGAGTGAGTATCAAATGAAAGCGCATCACGTGCACATTACAAAATAATATGTTTAACGAAAATCGGTTGAGCTGTTACAAAGTTCTGGGGATGTAGGTAAGTGGGGAAAATACCTAATGTCAAGTACTATGTAGGGGGGGGGGAGGGAGGTAAATCAGTCGACGGTCACCGTTTTTTTTTTAATTTTAAATTTAATGTTATTGGGTCAGTCGTATAATTAATGCCCGTTTGTCCCTTATATCAAAATAAGGAATGTTTACTACCGATATTTATAACAAAAACATAAAATAGCAATTATTAAGTCTTTCTGTTGGTTCGGGTAAGCTCCAAAACGGCTGGGCCGATATTAAAGGGAATTTCACTGGCTGTAACTTCGGCTACCTACTTTTATTTTTGAAAACAATTTCTCGCAAAAAAAAAAAACTAAATAGTTATATTTTTTTAATTTCATGCGGACAAAGTCGCGGTAACACTTGTTAAAATATCTAATCAGTTAACATCTGGGGGGTTACGTACCGTCTTAATACTTACCATGCAAGATCCAGTGAGTAAACGAGATAGCGCAATACATGATGTAAGGCGACATCTCCCTTATACTCAGACACTCAGACATTTTGGAGGTCAGACAGAAGACATAAAAAAAATACAAAACAGGGAAATAGCCGACTGGTTTCTTTGCTAGTCTTCTTCCGAGCGTGTTTCCCAGTTACCAAACATAAAGACGTTTAGATATTGTCTATATCTTACCCTGTCACTGCCACAACTACTTAGTTTAGAGATTTTTTTCATATACTTATAAAGTTCATTTTTCCTTTAATCGCTCTTACGACACACGTTACCTCCGGCGTTTGTCTATAGACCCGGGGGTCGTGGGTTCGATTCCCACGGGAAGCATAATTTGTGTAAGTAGTTGTTTTCAGTTTGGTTAGGAATTAGGGCATTGCAGGCTTGAATCACCTGATTTTCTGATAATGAAGATAATTCCGTGCTTCGGATGGGTCCGGCTGCCATCTGGTAGACGTTAAAGGAACCACGTCAGAGGCCGAGCGGCGGTTTCGAATCTCTAACCGTAGGGTGTGCACGGTCGATTGACCGCGTCACCTACACGAGATGACGACATCCACGGAAAGATGAGGGGTGAAGTTACAAGCCCTATAAGAAGAAATTTTGAAGGTCAAATTTCTCTCGTCTTAGCGCTTCCTCGGCCGACTGCTTCAGAGCTCGGAGCCCAGGGACCGCAATTGGAGGTCAAATAGTATACATAAGTTACAAAACAATATGGCTGCCGACCGGTTTCTGTCTGACCACATTACCAAAGTTACAAAACGAGTTACTTAGTAGTTACGAAACATTGTCTGTGCATAAAGCTAAACTACCTAGAAAATTTATTTATATCTAGACACGCGGCAGCGTGTCAAGCCAAGTTCAAGCAATGGAACTGGCTAGCCAGCGCCGAGTGTAATATTACACGAACCACTTGGTGCCACTTTTGACCCTTCTATAACTCGAAACCTCTTTAATGTAAACACATAAAACTACGTGTGTTTAATAAGATCCATCAGGACATATAGAAGCCCAAATTTCATGAAGCTAGCTCAAACGGTTATAAAGATATGAAGGTCAAAAAGTTGTAAATTTTAGCACTGACTGACTGACTTATAGTACCTAAACCTAACCTACTTCCAGATGACCTAGAAGGATGAAATTTGGAATCCAGCTCGGAAATTGTGTGTAAGCGTAGGAAAAAATCAAAAAATAAAAAAAAGTCAAAAAATAAGTGGTGTCCCCATACAAAAAACTTGTAATACCTACGCGCTAAACAACCGGCCAACAACGGTGTGTCGTCAGCGGCGCGCGGCAGCACACCAGCCAATCAGCGTCACGCTCTGACTTATGGTACAAAATTATAAACGGTAGCGATTTACTTAAAATTTAGCGGGTCGGTTGGTTTATACCTGCATAGTAGTTATCTTATAGTCCACGGCTCACTAAATTAACAAAGATCAGTGCCCAAGGTTCGTTTCTCTGATTTCTTTTGAAAATAAGAAATAATATTTTAAGGTATAAATTTGTTAGTTCGAACTCTTTGTACCCTAAAAGAAACTCCAATGTGTATGTATACCAAGGTCAAGGCAATAGCGAAGTCTTATTGGTACCGATATATGTATGTATTGACTAGTCTAAGAATGCTGCTTGAACTCGCTCGCGCCTTGCACTTGCGGCTCACAGCGCTATACGACTTAAAATGCGAACGAACCAAAGTATGCTCTTAGCGGCGCTCATTCGCGACAGCGTCCTCGTTATGCCCGGTTGTTAGCGGAAACCCACCTATTAGATTGCGTTTAATGCTGCGTCGTTCGACTAAATTTATTTGAGTTATAGCTGGAATAGTCCAGATATAAATTATTCCTTTTTAGTATTGTACTTTAACGGCATTTGTGAGTTATTTAATATAACGTAAATCGTTTCTTTCAAAACCTCATTTGTTTGTAGATCTTTTAGGTTAATTTGTCACGCAAAAAATAACATTAAATAGGAATACTTGCCTAGTTTTCTTTACAAAAAGTAATGATATCCCACCAAAAACATAAATATAAAAAACGAGAGCCAAGTTCAATACAAAAATTATGCTTGGCGGTGAGCTTCGCCGCAAAAAGAATGGCGATCTAAATGAGTGCCAAGTTCTATGCAAAATCGAAATATGTTTTTATAGCAACAAAATAACATTATGAACAAGTATTAAACTCTATTTCTTTGCTTTATTAGATACCTATAACAATTGCTGTTATTTAAAAATGTGAGATCTTGAAGTAGGTCAGATTTGACTTGGCCAGTTTTCATTACATAAGTCATTTTATAAAGTTATTCAACATTTTAATTGTGTTAAAAACTGGCCAAGTCAAATCTGACCTACTTCAAGATCTCACATTTTTAAATAACAGCAATTGTTATAGGTATCTAATAAAGCAAAGAAATAGAGTTTAATACTTGTTCATAATGTTATTTTGTTGCTATAAAAACATATTTCGATTTTGCATAGAACTTGGCACTCATTTAGATCGCCATTCTTTTTGCGGCGAAGCTCACCGCCAAGCATAATTTTTGTATTGAACTTGGCTCTCGTTTTTTATATTTATGTTTTTGGTGGGATATACATATAGGGCAAATATTTTAAGGGCAGATTCAGACCACTAAACTGAACAACTTTCCCAAATAAACTTATGTCGAAATGCGAAAAATTTTTTTGACCTCCCATACAAATTGAGAATCAGCTGATCTAGTATGGTATGGAGAGTGAAAAATAAAATTTGTTATTTCAATATAAGTTTATTTGGAAAAGTTGTTCAGTATAGTGGTCTTATCTGCCCTTAAAATATTTGCAGTTGATTTGTGTCCACCTTATATACAAAGCTTATAGCTTTTGCTCGCGGGAATTTTTGACGCGCACAGTGCTTTTTGCAGGATGAAAGGTACCCTATGTTCTTCTCAATACTCCCAGCTATGTGTATGCGAAATTTCAGGAAGATTGGTTCAGTAGATAGGGCGTGAAGAGGTAACAAACAAATATACAAACGTATTCACGGTCATATCTTTTGATTGCGTTGACGTATTTTGATAATTTTACAGGGAGTTTTACCGAAAGGGACCGTAGGCCTGAGTATCCCAATCGCAATTAATTTTATAAATGCTAAAGTGAGTTTTTATATTGGTTTGTAACCTCTTCATGCCCTATCTACTGAACCAATCTTCCTGAAATTTCGCATACACATAGCTAGTAGTATTGAGAAGGACATAGGGTACTTTTCATCCCGGGAAAAAGCACTGTGGGTCTAAAAACGCAACTTTAGCAATTCATCGAGTCGAATTCATATTACGAATTCCTTAGCAATTCTTTAGCGATTTCTATTGATTTTAATTTTTTCAAAGAGGAATTGCTAAGTTTAGTTGGCCATTTTACAAAAAATAGAGGAATTGCTACAGGATTGCTAAGAAATTCGTAATATGAATCGATTCGATGAATTGCTCAAAGTTGCGTTTTAGTTTGTTTGTTTCCGAGGGAAATTCACGCTTGCGAAGCTACGTGCGTAAGCCAGTATGTTATGAATTTCAACTTGATACACTCATTCGTTTATGAGAAAAAAATTGTAAAAATAATGCAAATTATTATAATCAAAGAATTTTTATAAAACACTAGAACGCTTACGAATAATAATAATCGCAAAAAACAACATTCAAATTAATCCTTATTACTCTACTGCAAAGTTGATTTTTCTTTAAAGCCTACATACAAATACCTAAAGTTCCAGTAAAAGGTCCAAAATTTATAGGTGTCCCTTTTCCTCTTGAATTTTATACAACCTACTAGAAAGAGAAACCTACAAATTTTAGTTTTTATTTCGGAACGGCTTTTGTCCTCAGTAAGCATTCTAGTGTTTTTTATAAATTCTTTGATTATAATAGCTATAAAATCATACTTAAACGAATTTGATAACCTTGCGAATTTATTACGTTTCAGTCACACTTGGAGCGAATTACACAGACGAATGAAAATTTAGGCATTTCGTGGTAAATAATTATACGACAAATATATACGAGTTGTTTTTAATTAAACATCAGGCACAGCCCGAAATAGAACACCATTCTTTGACTTCATACTAAAAAGAAAAAAAAAGAAAAATTAAATATAATCTATTATAATTAAAATATTTACACAAGGCAGTTATTATTTTTATTATATACTTTAAAAAGTATCTATAACCCAATATATAATTATATTTAATTAAGCAGTTCACAAAAACATAGCTCAAATAGACTAGCTCAATCTAGCAATTAATTTTAAGTTCTCTAAATTAAATTTTATTAAAAATATAAGGTGGACATAAATTAAATGCAAATATTTTAGGGCAGATTCAGACCATCTGAATACTGAACAACTTTTCCAAATCACTACATCACTACATAGTATAAAACAAAGTCGCTTTCCCTGTCCCTATATCCCTCTGCATGCTTCAATCTTTAAAACTGCGGATTTTGATGCGGTTTTTTTTAGATAGATTTAAGAGGAAGGTTTTTATGCCCATGTGAAGCCGGGGTGGGTAGCTAGTAAACTTATAAAATACGTTTTTTATACTTTCCATACTAAACTAGATCAGATGATTTTCAATTCTTATGGTAGGTCTATATTTTTTTTCTTATTTCGATACAAGTTTACTTGTATAGTTTAATTGGAAAAGTTTTTCAGTATAGTGATCTGAACCTACCCTTAAAATATTCGCAGTTGATTTGTGTCCACCTTATATACCTAACACTAGTTTTAATTGGTACTTATTGATTTTAAGAAATTATTTATTGTATAATTATTATTTTAATATTATATTGCTGTTGAAAATATGTTTTAATATAATTACACCCATATATTAATTTAATACTGAATTAACTCCTAATTCAATTTAAGTACATCTTCACTTTCGTATGTTTAAAATATTTTCTGAATAAAATCGATAACGGAAATAATTTATATCGTTTTCCAAATTTAGTTTTTTTTTAAGTTCTCCTTTTTAAAAAAAAATTTTTTTTTCATTGCAATTTATCCCTTGTACGTAAAGTAGTGACCAAAACCATCACTTCAATGGTGACCGTTCACACCATTTGTTTCGGCTTCACCCATGCTCTTCAAATGGAACGGGCTTATAACAAACACTTCGTCCTTCACCAGATCCTCCAGTTTCTCCCCTCCGTACGACAGCAGCGGAGAAATCTCAACGTCAACATTATCACCAATAATACCACCAGCTTGTCGAATGTACCTCCTGTGAAGTTTCAGCAGATCCGTCCTTGCTGTCGTCGGACAATCCTGTTTCGCTGCGTCAGAATTTTTCAACGGCGAAAACTCCACATCCCTAGCGACTTCTAGACAGATAAAGTTTTCTGCAAACTCGAACACGTCGAATATGAACTTCTCAATTTTAATACCGTTCGGTTCTGTCGGCTTTTGGCGGACACCGTTGCTGTCTACGTACGGAATCTTCTTCCTGGCTAAATGGAGCTTCAATTTTGATTCGTAATTGCAAATTTTTGATAAGAAATCCGCTGAGAAGTAATGGTTACAAATGTTTCCCGCTGAAAATGTCAATCGGCCGTCTGGGTTTCGCCTCTCCGCTGCTGCTTCTGTCAATTCCGAATACTCAACCACCTTGTAATGTCCGTTTACACGGCAGACAACACCAACAGCTTCACTTGGAGACGATTTTTGAACAACTTTAGCAGCGCAATCAGCATTTTTACTGGCGCAGTATCCAATAAAAATAGGATCGGCAACTTTAATTAATATATTGTCAACGGAATGTGCGTGTAAATGCTTTATGCCACGTTTCAAGATGTCCTCGAGGATACCTTCGGTCTTTAGGGCTTTGTAGAGCCCCCCATTTCCATCAGGAGCTGATGCTATGTGATTCTTTTCATCCAAGAAAACTTTTCCTTCGAAATCATAGCATGGCAATGTCCCTTGATTGAAGAATATAACGTCATCTTCGTTCAAACCAAAATAGGAATGGCTTTTGAAGAAATCTGCAGTTGGTGCCATAGTATGCTCAGAAGTCATAATATACCAAGTTATTCTACCTTCTTTCCCATACTTTTCGGCAGCCATTTGCTGGATTTTAACAATTCTCTCTGCCTGGATTTGGAATAGAGTCTTTTTGGACGGCAAACCAACATTGTACATGCCTTTGGGATGCCCAAAGCCTAATCTGGTAGCTTGACCACCAGAGAGTAGCAAAACACCAACTCTACCTTCAGATATCTCCTTAAATCCAATGTTTTCGTACTCCTCATACTTTTCGTTGCTCAAATTATTAACAGACTCATAATGACTGTCCGGAATAGGCTTTAGATCGTGGTCCAACTTTTCTTTTATAACTTTGGAAGCGTCAACTGCACGACGGAACACTTCATTAACTTCGGAGAGATCGAGCGCCGATATTTCGCGGGCTAACTGCTCCTGCTCTTTGGACGATAACTCTGGCCAAAACTTGATAAGCTGCTCTTGACCGTGAGCGGATAATCGCGAAAACAAAGTATCGTAAGACATTATGGTTACGGGCGCCCGCCGCGATTAGAAAGTAATAACTGATTCATGTTTCTGTTCGCGCGCAATGCTAGGTTTCACTCTCCCACCACTTTACAAAATTCTACACGTCGACGCGATCGCCGAGTCGCCGCTGTTGACTTGACATTTCAATTTCATTCGAGTAATTAATTATGAATTATATTTATTTTGATTTATTTACATTTTTGTAGTAGAGGTAATGGTAGTATCGGACAGTTCAATGACAGTGACAGTAGCACTGACAGTGCTGACAGTTGCATTTTTTAATACATAAAAGTACTCTGTGGTTGCACCAAAGGGGATGGATGTCGCCCTTCTGAGATGTCGCCTCGCCTTGCACCATGGACGTTTGCACGCATGATGCTTTTCCCCACAGACATCTAAAGAAAAAGACTTTTCCTTTATATGTCTGTGGGTTTTTAAATCAAACAAAGGGATGGGACTTGAAAGATAAATTGAATCGACTAATTTCAAAACAAATTATTTTAATTTTTTTTATTTATATCACGAATTTTGCGATGATTTGTTTGGTAATCAGTTGATTCAGTTGTTCCATCATAAATCATCGCAAATTTGTTGAATAAAATTAAAAAAATAAAATGATTTGTTTGCATATCATTCGATTCAATACACCTTTCGAGTCCCATCCCTTTGTATGATGGAAAACCATCATGCACGTGCATGGGCACGTGGGCATTACTCACTGGATCTTGAATGATTTTAAGAGACGGTAGTACCCCCCTTAATAAACAAGTGACTTTATTCATTATTTTTATAGAATCTGTCCGATTCCAGAGAGTATCTCCATGATTGAAGACGCGCTGTTATTGGCGAGTATCTCCATGCCTCGATGCCCTTGATCGAAGGCCCACTCCAGCCCAACCGGCTTTTTGCCGGATCCAGCTTGGTATGTATGTAGGTCCTTTTTTTCCAATCGGCATAGGCACCGATTCGCGGTGAAGTGGGAGACTTTATAGGAAGGAACTTATAAAGTTGCTTTCTTTTCTACGCTAGATGGCAGGCCAGGGACCCATCATAATGTTAATTATTATAAAATGAAATTATTTAATTACAAAGAAAATCTGGACTTTTTTAATAAATACTAGCGACCCGCCTCGCTTCGCATGGACATAAAAAACTTCCTCTTGAATCACTATCTATTAAAAAAAACCGCAACAAAATCCGTTGCGTAAAGATTTAAGCATACATAGGGATATAGGGACATAGAAAGTGACTTTGTTTTATACTATAATGTAGTGATAGTAATAGTAATAGTGATAGTATCTCCATATGCAATAATATGATGCCATATTTTTGGCATTTTCTGGTTGGATTTGGTAGATTTTTTGCCAGTGTCAGGCAGTTTTACCGTTCAAATATGGTCACCCTGCTAAGTTTTCCCAGTTTTTAAAACATGTATTGGTGTGGGTGTGTGGCATAGATTTATAATATAGAAGATGTAGCTATGATTCGTCATTTATTTGTATTGGTGCAAAAATAAGGTGGCGAAATAGGAAAGTTCATGAAAACGATAAGGACCAAAGATACATTTTCTTTCTATGTCAGCATTCCAGTTTTATTTGTTTGGCGAACTTGAATGCCTTACAAAAACTTAGGCCACACAAACTGTGAAATTATTTGGATTTTTTAATATTATGTTCGTTTTAAAGACAAAGACTCGTTTTAAATAGTATGATTAGTATTGTGCACTGGTGGATTGTGATATTTGGCCGGCGCGCGGCGTGAGGGAAAAATTCACGAAATTAGGTTTGGTTTGTTTCGTCATATTTGGCCACGCTATGGATAAATCTATAGGTATATGATCTATGGTATGTGATTACTCATCACTTCCGGTGCGAAAAGCGTGTTAGTTACGGTGCTGCTCGAAATTAGTCATATCACAGACTAGGTAGGAGATAGTAGTCATATTCTTTCAAAGAAATTGATTAATTCTTATTTGTGGTTTTGTTCGTCGTGAAAGAAGACACAATATTCGTATTTGTTATTTATTTAAAGTTACTTGTGAATTGTGATTTTATTTCAATCCGGAATTTGTTTGGAAGTGGAAAAAATAAACGAGGAAAATTGGATTAAATAAAAATATATTGGTTCTACAACTACCAGCAACATAATGTCTGATAAAAAGAAAGCTCTTTTTGTCTGTTATGGTAATATCTATATTAAGTATGATATTAATTTACGATTACAAAAAATTAAAATAATATTTTTTATATTATTATTTATAGTTCATTCAGTGCCGCTAAACGATTTCACCATGATTTCACGCATGTTAGTAACTAGCTAGTACCTATTTTAATTATGTTTGTTTATTTTTTTATTAGGAAAACTAACAGTGTATAATAAGTTTTAATAAATAAACCTTAAAAACTATACTTCAAATATAAATAACTGAAAATTTAAAACTAATCTAAATTTAAAATTAGGTGGTGTGCGTAACTAGTCTTAATTACTACCTACCATTATTATTTTTCTAGTTCACTATTAATTTAATAATAATATTGACATATACTTGAATAAGTGTTTCCGTATTCATATTCTTCTGTTATAGCTACTATGCATAGATAAAAAAAATTGGTGAGAAACCTCGCGCGATTCGAAATACTTTGCTACTAATATTTGCATAATCTGTAAAAATTACTTAACACAATTGGGTATTCTTAGTTAATAAAAAAATAGGTAAAAAATCTTTTTAAGTTAAACGGTTTTATGTTAAACATACATTGCAATGTTTAAGATAAATGTA
Source organism: Apomyelois bistriatella (assembly GCA_947044815.1). Classification (NCBI taxonomy): domain Eukaryota; kingdom Metazoa; phylum Arthropoda; class Insecta; order Lepidoptera; family Pyralidae; genus Apomyelois; species Apomyelois bistriatella. The sequence continues at coordinate 1,465,987 of OX345717.1, forward strand.
CTAAAAACCAAAAAATAATAAAATAGAAACAGTCGTGGGAATTATAAACATATGCATAGACTAGACTAAAATAAAACCGTGGGGCACGTCAATTGTCTACAAATTATAGACTTAATGTGCGATAGAAGAATCGTTTAATTCGTCGTTAGGCAGTTGGCCCGCAGACGGTGAGGAAATTACTTACTATTTTCTTGCTCATGGAAATTCCAATAGTTATACACTCCATGTAAATAAAAGAGATGTTTCAACTAGTTTATCGTTGGACATTCACACTGCTGGCTGGCGAGGAATCGTTTCACTGCTCGTAGTTTGTCTTTAATCGACAAAACATATGATAAAAGTACTACTCGCTCACCACTATGAAACCCTAAAACTCGCTTATAATCGAGCTCGCTAGCTTGTTTTCACATTCTAGCCCTACTTATCACACGTCCATCGTTGTCGGTTGAACAACTGCCTAATTATAGTGTAACATTACAAAACAAACATTTTAATCAACGATTGTAGATAGACGTGCCCCACGGTTTTATTTTAATCTAGTCTATGCATATGTTTATAATTCCCACGACTGTTTCTATTTTATTATTTTTTGGTTTTTAGTACATTTATCTTAAACATTGCAATGTATGTTTAACATAAAACCGTTTAACTTAAAAAGATTTTTTACCTATTTTTATTTTCTAGTTTTTAGTTTTTATTTCGCATTCTGTTTAATTCATTAAGTGCTTCATTATTGCAAGGTTTCTTGCCCGTTAGTTTATTGCAGTCCAACTCCTCTATACGTAGTCCCTGCAAAGATCTTACTCTACTAAGAGCCACGTAGGCTTGACCTTCTTCAAACAGTTCACGCTAACGACATATCATTTTTATCCACCCTAATGCCATACAGTTCTCGGCGCGTTTTAACCTTTCACCTTAACTTGGGTGGTGTACCGCTATCGACGTATCATTTTCAGCCACCCTAACGCCACACAGTCCTCAACACGATACAAAATCTTGACTTGGGTGGTGGATTCAGGCTGGATTAATCAGATACCTAAATTACAGATTCAATTTCTAAATTTAAATCTTATTATTATACGCCATATAATGGCTGCGCCCATCTTAAATATTGAGGTTGTATAGTGCACTGTATTCTTCTTGTCAAGCCCTTTTATTTGATACCCATTATATATTGGTGGGATTGATAAAAAATTGTTATCAGCCATTTGGTAGCGACGGCCATCTTAGATTTCAATTTTGCATACTAAATTGTATTCTACTTGAGACCTTTCATTTGATACCCATGTTGATGGCATTGATAAACCGCCATCTTGGATTTTAATTTTATATAGTACATTGTATTCTACTGGTTGAGCACTTTCATTTGATACCCATATTGATGGGATTGATAAAACCTACGTTATCCGCCATTTTGTAGCGGCCGCCATCTTGGATTTTAAATTTTTTATAGTATATTGTATTCTGCTTGTTGAGCCCTTTCATTTCATACCCATATTGATGGGATTAATAAAACATGCATTATCCGCCATTTTGTAGCGGCGGCCATCTTGAATTTATAATGATAATGAAAAAACATAATTGTATTGTCACCAAAATCCAAAGTGTATACAAAGAATCCTGGCGAAGCTCCATACATCGTTTGTACGAAAAAAAACAAAAAATATAGATAACTTGAAACAAACCGCATTAGCAAGAACACTTAACTAATTACACGTTTACCACCACTAAATAATTATAAACCCCGGGGTTTTTTAATTATTCCGTTTTTTAAAAGTCGTCCTTTTGTTTCATTTTCCATCGCCATATTTAAAACAAAACCCACCCAACCACAACTGAACTGAAACATCATGTCACTCTGACAGTTGCTAGCATTGTCAAATCGACATTGACAGTTGATTTAATTGATTATAGTAGAGTACTAGGTTAGGATATTAGGAAAGTCAATATATTTATTGCTTTGCACTTTCTTTATGTAGACCGCAATCTACAGAGTTCAAGTCAGTTTGAATGACAGTGACATTGGCAGTTGTAAGTCGTGGCTCTATGCGAATGTTTCACTTTCTACATTGCCATATTTAAGTTCTGGTAACATAATTTATAATAAAAATCTAGTTTTTTTCCCGGGGGTTTAAATATATTTTATTTACAGAAATGTATTTCTGGGACTTATGATGTTGTAAAAAAAAAATCAACTCATCCGTATTTTTTTTTATTCGTAAAAATTCCGCCATCATTCTTTCAGATTAATCGGTTGACAGGAAGAGGGTGAAATTTGAATTACTAAATTTGACCCAAGAATAAATAAAACAAACGGGGTGAGCTAAATAAAACCGTTTAAAAATGATTATTTTTATATTTTTTACTGAAATTTTAGACTATTTTAGGAAACTAATTTGATTTTTTTCGCTTAAATTATTATTATTAATTTTATATGAATTTTAAAGTTTTATAGTTCATGACGTCGTTTTACTAGACGATGTTACCATTATATATAGTGCCACAGTATGGTCACAATAAAAATGAACGTGCCTTTTATTTTACAATAATTTTACGGCTCTGGAAACAAGTCCATTAAGGCCTTTCTTGAAATTTTCATCTTCTTCAGTCCTAATTCATAATCAAGTCAAAAACGTCAAGTCAGTAATCTATCCCAGTCAAGTAAGTCTATAGTTAGAGTCAGGTGGCTTAATACCATCTCTTAAAACTATACAAGGACGAGTGAGTAAACGAGACAGCGCAATACATGATGTAAGGCGACATCTCCCTTACTCAGTCGTTCTTGCATGGTTTTAAGAGATGGTAGTAGGCCACCAAGGGGTGGGCTACTACCATCTCTTACGGTAGTAAACCCCTGGGTTATTACTGTCTCTTAAAACAATGCAAGATCCAGTGAGTAAGCGAGACAGCGCTATACATCATGTAAGGCGACATCTCGCTTACTCACTGGATAGACAACTGAATAGATGGTATTATGCCACAGATATAGGAACATACTTCATGTTCCTATATCTGTGTATTATGCCACCAGGGGGGTTACTATAGTCTCTTAAAACCATGACAGTGAAAGATCATAGGTTGTTTTTTTTTTTAATTTGTCCGTTTTTTACGGTCCTAATCCTAGTCGGAATCCGAAGTGTGGACACACACACACTTAGGATACGAATTAAAAAGTAGACGCAGCTTTATTTGCGTAATGACGTCATTTAGGTGTCGAATGAATGTTACAACTTCCATGGCATTTTTGAATATTTTACCGCAATCAATGTAGGTACTTTTCTTGTCGAAAATACAAAAATATGGTATAAAATCAAAATATCTCGAAATGGTTTTCGTATTTTAGTGTTTTAAAAAAAATTTGCATACCCAATTAACTTACTCATGTACATCATCATCATCATTATCATAAATAGCTATGCTCTTGTCGGTGGAGTTCCTTCCATTTTTGTCTATCTTTATCAAGTTCCCTTATTTTTCCTCATGTTCATAAGATACATAAAATCATTTTCCTGTTATATAAAAGTACTCCTGCCTGTGTGTGTATATTATAGAATTTATGTAAAACGGTTAGTGCTTAGTAATTGTATTAGTATAGCAAAGAATTTCGAATGGCGCGCGGACGAGGCAATTTTTTTTTAATAAATCTATGTAGTGTACTATTATATAATCTGTGGTAATAGCATGTGGTCCTATTGCCATATAGAAGAAAAAAAGTTATTTTTCTTTCTAATAGGTGGCGCTAAAAAGATCCCGCCAATTTTTGGTGTGAATTATTAAAACACGACATTTTAAAGTATCGTTACCATATCAAAAACTGCTTTATTGCTTTTTTAAGTTATTAGATTTAGAATCATAGTTTCTCAAGTGATCGATAGATGGCGTTAATGACTATTTTATTAGTACCTACACTAAAAATCGGCGCGTTTCTTTATATGGCGGTTTAATATCCATACTAGCATAGTATTCTGTAAATCTGTGGTAAAAAAGGGTATAATTTTACCCTTTCCGTGGGTAGAAGCCAACTAGTTGATTGCCCCTGCTCATGTTGTCAAAATTGAATTTAAAAGTCTAGTGGCCTACTATCATCTCTAAAAACCATGCAAGGACGATTGAGAAAGGGAGATGTCACCTTACATCATATATTGCTCTGTCTCGCTTACTCACTCGTTCTTGCATGGTAGTAAGCCACCTTATCTGTGTTTTTTTAGGCAATACATGTAGATCCCCAATAGCTGAAGGAGTATTTAAAAAAACTGTCTACGAAATGGGTCTTGGGGACGAATGGGAAGTTGATAGTGCAGCCATTGGCATCTTGAATGTCGGGAACCCAGCAGATCGAAGGGCTCTGGATACTATGAAGAAACACAATGTCTCATATAGCAGTCATGTTAGCAGACAAGTAAGAAATTGATAATGCTTTTGATGTATATTGTGACGTCTAGGATTATTTTTAAGTGATTTATTTTATCACTTAAAAATAATCCTACACAATAGTTTATTTGTTAATGATGCGCATCTGTTCATAAGGCATCTGGCTGGACGCCTATAATAGGTATTAAATTCCTCTTTGCGCAAAGAATTTATAATCGCGCGCGCAAAGAATTAGGAGTCGCGCGCGGCTCCAACGCGAGCCATTTTTATTTAATCCATGTTTATTGTTATGTCATTAATCTATGGCACACATTACATGCTCATGCACGCATGATGGTTTTCCATCAATCAAAGGGATGGTACTCGAAAGGTGAATTGAATCGACTGATTTCCAAACAAATCAATTTATTTTTTTAAATTTATAACAAGAATTTTGCGATGATTTGTTTGAAAATCAGTTGATTTAATTGTTACATCGTAAATCATTGCAAAATTCTTGGTTTAAACTAAAAAAATTAGGATTTTTTATTTGGAAATCAGTCGATTCAATTCACCTTTCGAGTACCATCCCTTGTTGTGATTGATGGTTTTCCATCATGCGCGCATGAGCGTCTAGGGTGCGCCTATTCTATACTTTTTTTTTTAATAGTTTTTACGGCTATGGAATCTAGTCCTTTAAGGCCTTTCTTGAATTTATTAATCTTCTTCAGTCCTACTTAAGTCAGTCGAGTCAATAGTCAAGTCCAGTCAAGTAAGTAAGTCTAGTCAGAGTCAGATGGCTAAGTGAAGCGGCGGAAAAATTTCACTTAGCAATATCATGGAGATTTTGGTGACAAAGATAAAAAGTCACGTAATCGACACTGTACCACTTCCCAACACTCACGCTTGTTCACGAACACTTTGCGAATTACAATCCACCAATATTATGCACAAATACTCGATAAAACCTAAATTTTGGAAATTAAATACAGCGCGGACATAGTGACAATTTTCGTTCCCTCCAAAAAACTCCTATTCTATACTTATAGAAGTATAAAGCCAGGCAGTGTTTTTTTAATCTATCTTCCTCACCTTCCCGCCAAAACTCCGAATAGATAAGTTTTTATAACGACATAATTTTTTTTTAGTAATCTCAACTCAATACATACATCCATCTATAATGAATTGACCCTGCCTCGTTTGGTGTTTATACAATAATCAATTAAAAAACTTTTTTTACAGATAGTTCCGGAGGATTTCCACAACAATGATTACATATTTGGCATGGATGAATATAACATGAACGATTTAACACAAATGGCGCCGAAGGATTTCAGAGCTAAACTCCTTCTATTTGGAGATTTTGATCCACAAGGCGAAAGGATTATCAGGGATCCTTATTTTGTATGTATCTTTATTTACTGTAATAAGAATTTTTTGTTGACATAATGTATTTATTCCTAAAATATTTTGGCATAACGAGTATGGCATATTTTTTTTGTATAATATTATTGTCATAATCAATTATTAGCATTAATATAGGTATTTATGCATATTTATATTTTGCATAATAAGGTTAAGTTAGTATTTATGATTAAAACAAAAAAGCTAAATAAATTTAGTATAATTATTATAAACGCGAAAGTTTGTAAGAATCTATATATGTTTGTTTGTTACTCTTTCACAGGAAAACGGCTGAACCGATTTAGCTGAAATTTGCAAGGGAGATAACAACACATAGGCTATATTTTGTCACGGGTTCGGAGCCCCGGGCAACAGCTATTGGGTAATAAGATTATGCGTAACTATCATTAGTATTCATTGCTAACCATAATGCCAACATATATATATATTTTTTTTTAGTGCAAATGGATAGCGCACTGGACGTAAATTATCATGTCTTAAAACCATGCAAGATCCAGTGAGTAAGCGGGACAGCGCAATAAATGATATATTTAAGGCGACATCTCCCTTACTCACTGGATCTTGCATGGTTTTAAGAGATGGTAGTACGGACATGATAATTTATGTCCATTACGCACATTTCCCATGATATTAAATGGTCTTTCGTTATTATTAATTACAGGATAATGACTCAAGCGGTTTTGAAAAATGCTACCAGCAAACTGAGATGTTCAAAAGGATTCTTGGCACATATTCAAAATGAAAAAACAAGTACTTAAATCATAGAATTATGTCAAAAATATTGGTCACTCCTTGTTAGAACATGTGCAATATAATAATATGTTACTACTATGTAGCCCAGTTTGTTTTATTTATATTTATAGGTAAATAAATATATATAATAAAAAACCGGTCAAGTGCGAGTTGAACTCGCGTGGAGAGGGTTCCGTACAATGCCAATGTCAGTTTTTGTATTCAATTGTGGTATGTTAATGTGAAAGGCTTATGAGATGCGAGTAAACTACTACTATCGCTATCTAGTGGTGTTTTTCGTAAGTGAATGTTTTATATTGAATTTACCAATTGTCAGAGTTCTTGTAGTTTTTCCCGTAATCTACAGGCAATGAGCTATATTCCGTATTTTTCCAAAATTTTAGGCTCGGTAGTTTCGGAGATCAGGGGGGGGAATGGTAAATTTTCGTCTTCTTTCCTAAATAAATTAAAAATATTTATGTTACAATAATAAAAAAAAAAATATTTGAGATCCTCATAACAAGCTCTTTCATTTGATATATAACACGGTAAGGTTTGCAAAACCTTTTTTTTTTAAATTGTTAATTTGTCCCCCGAAAATGACCCATATTTTAAAAAAATATTTATTTTCTTTGAATATCTGTGTTTGGGTAACAGGATTACGCCATCCTACCAATTTTCATCAGTTTTGGTCTAGTAGGTTCGGAGAAAATTGGCTATGACAGACGGACGGACGGACAGACAGACGCACGAGTGATCTTATAAGAGTTCCGTTGTACATTTTTGTACGGAACCCTAAAAATCACTGCATAGTATAAAAAAGTCGCTTTCTCTGTCCCTTTGTATGTGTGCCATGTCCCTTAAATCTTTAAAACTAGGTACGCAACGGATTTCGATGCGGTTGTTATTATTAAATAGAGTGATTCAAGAGGAAGGTTTTTGTACCGATGCGAAGCCGGGCCAAGTCGCTAGTTTATGTTATATATCGATAGTCACTTAGCTATCCTATTTTTTTATTATTATAAAGCAAGCCGACCCCGGAAAGTGGCAAGAATGAAAAAAATACATTTGTCACATTCTTATCAATATTCTTACTTTTTCTCACCTTTTATTACAATAGAGTCTATCGATATTATCGATAGACTTTATCGATATTTTATTACACTCACTACACTTGCTGGCAACACTACCACTAGTTTTTAGTTTTTTCCCTGCTTGCAGCACTGCAGCAGGGTTGCCATTTACACGGCAATTGCCGCATACACGGCAATTTGGGTCTAATCAGCAATAAAACACGGCAGTATATTCATTGCCGTGTTCTAAAACACACCAATCCAATGGTAACTATTTCTCGCATGTGGTATGTGAACATGCGAGAAATAGTTACCACATCACACTCACTACATCTATATATATAAAAGCGAAAAACACTCACTCACTCATCACGAAATCTCCAAAACTGCTGAGCCGATGAAGATGAAATTTGGCAGGAAGGTAGATTGTGACTAAGAGACGTCCGCTAAGAAAGGACTTTTGGGAATTTTATCCCTAAAGGGGTGAAAATAGGGTTGCCAGTTTGTATGAAACTTCGTCATTTTTGAAGTGAGATACATGAAATTATTAATTTACATTTGAAGTTGGTAAAAAATAAAAATGCACCAATCAGATTTTGAAAATTACATCCCTAAGGGGAGAAATAGGGGTTGCCAGTTTGTATGAAACTTTGTCATTTTTGAAGTGAGATACATGGAATTAAAATTGAAAATGTCTTTTGGTATAATATATTGTATTGTATGTACACAACATATTGTAATAGGATACAATACATAAAAGAAGATAGAGTGCAAAGGTTTTATTTATTTTTTAATATTATGAGTTCAGTAATGTGTCAATAGATGGCGCCACCATACATTTTAAAAGTCGGTATGGTTTGTCGTTCACATGATGATTAAATAATCATCATGTGTAGTAATTGAGATTTCAAAATAAATAAAATATTTCTTTTTTTGCTTTTCTAACGATTTGATTGTGTGTTTAGACGATTTGGTACCTGCTAAAATAAAATAATAAAATTAAATTGGAATTGATTGGAGTATGGAGTGGTAAATTAATTGGGGCATTATATGTATGTATAGTTTAATTAATGTCTGCGTTTTGGGCTACATACTCATTGATTCGTTTAATTTAAGTTTGAAAAGTATTTTTCCGGATTCCGGATTTCGAATAGTAGTTTGAAAATAGGTAAATATTTTCCATAAGTTAGTTGCATATCTTAAATATATTGTAAGGTTTCTCAAATAAATTGTAGGTCTTTAAGTATATTTGTATTTATTTCTAATTAGTTAGTAGATTAATATAATTTCTATATATATAAAAGAACAAGGGCAATTGATAAATCAACGCCCAGCCTAAACCATAAAAGCTGTAACCTTGAAATTTGGACCGAAGTTTTATGTTAATACGTAGTGCTTAGATAAGAAAGGATTTTTCAAAATTAGACCCCTAAAAGGGTTAAAATTGAGGGCAAAGTTTGTATGAAAAAAATTAAAATCTTCACTGATGTACTTGAAACTTGGCAAGAATGCTTCTCAACAAAAATAACTAATGGCGTGTTTCAGCGTTTTTTGAAATTCTATATTTTTGCTTTTAATATTTTAGTAAGGAAATGTTTCAAGAAATAGCTGTAAGTAGCTGGATCGAATCCTGCCACAAACAATAATTTTCTGTTTTCGTTTTTAATTTGTTTTCTTGAATTGTTTTCTTAATTTTATTTTAATTTTGAAAAGGAACGAATAAATTCATTTGCAAATTTATTAGATAGATATCGCAACCCCAATCAAATCTAATAGTTGGTCATTGACGACATTGAAGAAGAAGATTAATCAAATGGTTGACTGGTGGAGAACGCTCTTAGCGTTAAGTCCGTTAATATATCAGTATTTTGTACTTATCTATCTATACAAATAATAGGACAGTAAAAATCGAGTGGGTCTATACATTAAATATTTTTCTAAAAAACTGATACGGAGCGATTAAAGAAGAGTAACAGAAACCAAAAAAAAAAAACAATTTTTGTAATTTTTGTCTCTCTGGTACGTTATAACTTCAAAACTACTCAACAGATTTGAACGCGATTTTCACAGGTGGATTACATATAATTAGGAGCGTTGTAAAATCTTTGTTTCGTTAAAATCGGTCAAGGGAAAAAGAAGTTATGGTCAGTTGAAGTTTACTTCTAACACTGCTTCAAAACTTTTAAACAGTTGAATGCGGTTTACATAAACGTATTAAATTTAGATAAAGCTAGAATTTCTACTTCGTTTTCTCGATATCAATTAAGAGAAAAACACACTGCAGTCTCTATTAAATTTTAATAAAATAACACATTGAATGTGTGTGGGCGTATAATTTAGTTACATAAATATCAATAGATGGCGCTGACTTTATTTTAATTATTTTTTCGCATATGGTATAGCAGAATAAATATTTTCCTTACGGCGGTAATTAATTTGAATTATTTAAAAAAAAATTTGATTGTTGATTTAGTTCTATTGGTTGGTTTGTTTATCGGTCGTATTGTATTGTAAGCTATTTGAATTGATTGGTTGGTTTGGTTTGGCTTTGGTTTAAAAAATAATCAAATCGGCAAGTCAGTTCAGTTATTGTTTGACGGAACATACGGTCGTGTCGTAAGGTTTAATTTAACTAACATCACTTTTTATTGAGATTTTCTCCACTTTTCACGCCCACTATAACTTTAGGAGTGGCTTTTAGGTCCAAATGACCCTGTAATAGGCTGCGTCTACTCTTTAAGAGACAAAGATGTGATAGTATGAATGTTAATATTTTCAGTTTGATATCGTAGCAATGTAACGGCTTTATAAAATTGGCACGGGAATAGGATACTATAGATTTAACTATAGGTCTGGATATTTGTAGTTTCCACAGGTTACGCGAAAAGCGACCTACACGCGGGCGGAGCCGCGGGCAACAGCTAGTAATTACATATACTATAGCTACACTAGACAATAGTGATTGTCCTATAAAAATAGTAACATACATACATACATATATCACGTCTTTATCCCATACGGGGTAGACAGAGCCTAGAGCCATAAGACCTTAGGCCACGTTTAGCATAATGGTAGTTGAAACAGGAAATCGATAGAGATGGGTTGTTGCCGCAACGCCAATGTCATGATTTCCCCATTCGGCGATTCCCTCGGACGACTTTTACGACTTGCGCGGGAAGAGAAGCAGCTGGTACATTCTGTTAAATATATTCAGCGATTTTATTGTAGGTATATTCGTAATTCTATTAAATTATTATTATATATTGATATTATTATATTAAAAATAGTTACTCTATGGTGGTCATATAGACTACGGGTGGGGAAATCCCGCCTTGCATTCGACGACTCGTGCACACTTTATTCGTTAACATTACCAGTTGTTAACAAATTTCCATTATTTTATTTATTACTCATTTTTTTTTTAAATGAAGGTCATTGGCGTTTTGCAGCTATTTCAAAAAATACGTGCTTAATAAAGGAACTCATTCATTCATTTCGTGTAGGTGTCATGGTCAATAGACCATGCACACCCTGGTGTAAGAGTTCTTCGGAACCGTCTCTCGGCCTCTGACGTAGTTCCTTTAACTACTACCAGATGGCAGCCGGGACCAACGGCTTAAAGTGCCTTGCGAAGCAAGGAAACATCTTTTTTGTCAGACAATAAGGTGATTCAAGCCTGCAATGTAGTAAACAAACTGGAAACAACTAAACAAAGTATGCTTCCCGTGGGAATCGAACCCTCGACCCCCGGGTCTACAGGGGGGTTGAGGGTTCGTCCACGGAGGCAGGATAAAGGAACTGATTACCGAAAACTGTTTTAAAAGCTATTCCTCTAAATGCATATTAGAAAACCTTGGTATAATAAATGAAGTAAATATTTTTTATTTGACTGCAATTTGTTGTGTGTACTTAATAAAATAAATGGTTAGAATTAGACAACTTTGTAAAAAATTTGAGTAGCCAAATACAGTACACTGAACACGGCAATTTTTGAGTTATTCCAAAACACGGCAACTTAAAATTTTGAGATGGCAATCTTGGCAGGCATAGAGGTGTTATATTAGGGCAAAGAATTTATATATAACACTAGAATGCTTACGGAGGACAAAAGCCGTAAAGTTTTCAGGTATCTCTTTCTAGTAAGTTGTATAATATTCAAGAAGAAAAGGGACACCTACAAATTTTTGGACCTTTTTCTGGAACGTTAAGTATTTGTATGTAGGCTTTAAAGAAAAATCAACTTTGCATTAGAGTAATAAGGATTAATTTTGAATGTTGTTTTTTGCGATTATTATTATTCGTAAGCATTCTAGTGTTGTATATAAATTCTTTGTATTAGGGTCAGATATCAAGAACCATGTTATCAAATATATTAGTTTACCGATATTATGTTCCGTTAAACGTTCTCCAAGAACGGTGAAGAACAGGCTGGGATTTTGCAGGCGATATTATTTTTTAAGGCATTTTACATCTACCCATCAATATAAAATGCATTAACAATATACGAGATGTGGCAATTTTAATTGCCCCAGACCAAAGAAAGTAGAATTATATGTGTTCGAGTAATATTACAATAAAAATATGCGTTCAGTTTAAAAAAATAACGAGATCTCAATTTACATCCTGCCTAAGAAATACTAAATAACGATGTATTGTATTCTACCTTGGCGTATTTAAAAAGATAATCACCCTATTTACAAATCATTAATAACATAATGTATATACAAATGATTCTGTGTTTTTTTTTACAGTCAAGTTTCCGCCTATCCATACTAATCCATACTTCCATACTAATATTATAAATGCGAAAGTCTGTCTGTCTGTCTGTCACCTCTTCACGGGTAAACTGCTGGACCGATTGTGATGAAATTTGGTAAGGATGTAGTTAACGACCTGAGGTCAAACATAGGCTACTTTTGGACGCGATATAACCGAGTCCTACGCGGGGCGAAGCCGCGGGGAACAGCTAGTACATAAATAAAACTTCGGCTTCGCTCGTGTCGCCGAGGGATGACTGAGACCGACGCGGCTCGGAGCGCATTCCATTCGTTCTTTCGTTCTGAGAACCGAGAACGTTTGCGGAACGCAAACGGGCGCGGAACGCAATAACGCAGTCGGTTCACCGATACGATATGTTCTTGACGGTTCTTCGGGAACGCGTTCTTTTGCGAACGCGTTCTTCTTCTCATATTATGTTCGCGTTATCGGTTCAGTTATATATATATCAGTAACACCTCTACAGTCAGTGGCCCACTAGTATAGTATATCTCTATTTAGTTTGTGGTATAGTATCTCCTCCCTAGTCTGTGGATAGTAGTCATATTCTTTCAAAGAAATTGATTAATTCTAGAGGTGAGACATACTAGGTAAAACGCGGACTGAGTCTTGCGAGTACGCGTCCAGAAAAAGACTAGATCCAAAGACTAGGTCCACGAGTATTTACGAGTACGCGACTCAATGGACTCATTGCGTAACCAAATGATTCCCGTAAATGCGCGTCTTGCGTATATGGACATTATGGACTAGGTTTACAAGTATTGTCTTCACACTTCGTATTTTTTTTATCCATATTTTTTAATATCGACTAAAAACTTCCTTTCATACTTTATACAGACTTAGAACTGTCAGCAGTTTTTATTAAAATTTCAATCAAAAAGTGTATTTAAGTAAAATATATGTATATTTATGAAATAGCTGGCGTATTTAGAACTTCAACCGATTTTATATACTTTGATTATTTTTATATCTACAAAGTGATTCTTAATCTTTTTATTTTGTTTTCTTGTTTTTTTTCAATACGTTTATACATACTTACTTTCATAATGAACTTTCGGCGAAAGCTAACAACTAACAACTGTGTTTTTAAAATTGCAAATTTTAAGTAAACAACAAGTATTATTACAACAACAAGTATCACACCAAAACAAATATGCTACCAAAAGAAAATGACCTTATTGTGTTTGTACTAAAAGTGTAATTTGAACAAACAATAAGTCGCCGAAATACATTGCTCGGCGGCTCGTTGCGGCAGCGAGCGAGTCGGGCGATCTCGAAGTTTCTCGACGACGTCTTCCGAATAGTCCCGAACGCTCGCATCCTAGTTTTTGAGTTGCGCGGACCGGTGAAGTCGCCGTACTCGTAAATACTCGATACGCTAAAAGACTCGCATGCGGGAACGCGTACTTACGCGTCCAAGCCAAAACCTATTCCAAAAACCTGTTCCAGTAAATACGTCTCACCTCTAATTAATTCTTATTTGTGGTTTTGTTCGTCGTGAAAGAAGACACAATATTCGTATTTGTTATTTATTTAAAGTTACTTGTGAATTGTGATTTTATTTCAATCCGGAATTTGTTTGGAAGTGGAAAAAATAAACGAGGAAAATTGGATTAAATAAAAATATATTGGTTCTACAACTACCAGCAACATAATGTCTGATAAAAAGAAAGCTCTTTTTGTCTGTTATGGTAATATCTATATTAAGTATGATATAAAAAATGACATCATCAGAAGGGCTCTTGCCACCATCAACGTCCCTTGCACCCTTGAACCACGAGGTGTAGCACGCGATGATGGCAAGAGGCCTGATGGTATGTCTTTGATTCCTTGGGATCGCGGGAGAGCTCTAGTGTGGGACGCTACATGCGTTGACACACTGGCGCCTTCCCACCTCAAGGGATCGGTTTCGAGAGCTGGATCGGCAGCTGAGAGCGCTGAAACCGCCAAACGACGCAAATATGCCGGTCTTAATCAAGATTACATATTTGTGCCGTTTGGTGTAGAGACTTTTGGACCTTGGGGCCCCAGTGCGAGAGATTTTTTCAATGAGATCTCTCCCCGTCTTATCTCCGCTGCTGGTGACAGGAAGGCTGGCTGCTATTTCGCCCAACGGATAAGTATTGCTATCCAGCGGGGAAATACGGCCAGCATTCTTGCTAACATGCCTCACGGGCAAGATTTATTTGAATTTTAGTTTTTTTTTTTTTTTTTTTTTTTCTGTTAGTTTTTATTTTTTTTTCACCAATAGGCAAACATTTTGAGTATGATATTAATTTACGATTACAAAAAATTAAAAATTTTTATATTATTATTTATAGTTCATTCAGTGCCGCTAAACGATTTCACCATGATTTCACGCATGTTAGTAACTAGCTTTTTAATTATGTTTGTTTATTTTTTATTAGGAAAACTAACAGTGTATAATAAGTTTTAATAAATAAACCTTAAAAACTATACTTCAAATATAAATAACTGAAAATTTAAAACTAATCTAAATTTAAAATTAGGTGGTGTGCGTAACTAGTCTTAATTACTACCTACCATTATTATTTTTCTAGTTCACTATTAATTTAATAATAATATTAACATATACTTGAATAAGTGTTTCCGTATTCATATTCTTCTGTTATAGCTACTATGCATAGATAAAAAAAATTGGTGAGAAACCTCGCGCGATTCGAAATACTTTGCTACTAATATTTGCATAATCTGTAAAAATTACTTAACACAATTATTATTATTCTTAGTTAATAAAAATGATTATTTTTATATTTTTTACTGAAATTTTAGACTATTTTAGGAAACTAATTTGATTTTTCTCGCTTAAATTATTATTATTAATTTTATATGAATTTTTAAAGTTTTATAGTTCATGACGTCGTTTTACTAGACGATGTTACCATTATATATAGTGCCACAGTGTGGTCACAATAAAAATGAACGTTTTATTTTACAATAATTTTACGGCTCTGGAAACAAGTCCATTAAGGCCTTTCTTGAAATTTTAATCTTCTTCAGTCCTACTTTAATCAAGTCAAAAACGTCAAGTCAGTAATCTATCCCAGTCAAGTAAGTCTATAGTTAGAGTCAGGTGGCTTAATACCATCTCTTAAAACTATACAAGGACGAGTGAGTAAGCGAGACAGCGCAATACATGATGTAAGGCGACATCTCCCTTACTCAGTACTGTTACGCCTCCGCGCGTCCCACAGCCGTCCCGCGCCCCTTATTACATTTCGTAGCTCATTTACGAACGACGATATACGACTGGATTATTGTTTTGTGTGTGCTACGATCACGTCAACGACATACTTCGGATTTATAAAATTATATATACCTATTACCTATTCGAGACTTAGTCACTTTCCTTAAAATTATTTCATACATCAAACATATGCCTCTTAAAAGGACACCTCCTACAACTCCGTCAATGTCGACTGACCAAGATTTGGGTCAATCATCTGATCAATCGGATAGTTCTAATGTGACATCCCGTTATAAGCGTCGCTGCCAAAACTCGCCAAAAGCTCCGAAGGAGGTCAACGACTTTAGATATGAAATAAAGCTGATGTTCGAGTCTTTACAAAAAAATCTACAGTCCATTAATGAATCTCTAAATTAATTGGCCGAGGATGTCTCCAAAATAAAAGAACAAAACTTGAAAATTCAACAGAGTTACATGGAGATTGAGAAGGCTTTGGAAAAAATTTCTATTGGTCACGAAGAAGTAAAGAGACGCGTCAACAAATTAGAATCCGACCAAAAAGTTCAACAGGAAAAGATATCCAAATTAGAAGATCTGCAACCGACGTCTCGTCCTTCTACAATAGAAATCAGGAACTTTCCTGATCAAGAACGTGAGACAACAAATGAACTTCTTACCCTCGTTAAGAATACAGCCAAGGTACTGGGTGTGGCAATTGAGACGCAGGACATTCGTGATTGCTACCGTCTGCCAGCCAAGAGGGGAACTGCAAAACCAGTTGTCGTGGAATTTGGCAGGGTGTCTTTGAAGTTGGACTTTCTTGTAGCCGCCCGCAAGTACAATCGTGATCGAGAGAGGAAGCTTAGTACATCGGATATCGACTTGGGCAAGCCAGGATTTCCGCTATACATATCTGAACACCTGCCGGGAAGTGCAAGAAGGCTATTTTATTTGTGTCGAGAGTTTACAAAAAATAACAATTATAAATTCTGCTGGACAGTCAATTCTAAAATATATATAAAAAAAGATGAAGAATCTAAACCCATCCAAGTATCTAATGAACAAATGTTAAAAGATTTGGTGAAATAAGTTTGGTTTTGTAAATTAATACCTAATTGTTAGATTATTTTCATTATTCTCTTTTTCCTTATATTTTTTTTTTCTCTATTAAATACTTTACTCTGTGTATAGTGTATATATAAATAATATATATACAGGGTGTAACATGTAAGTGTAGTCATATTCAAGGAGGTATAAGTGTTGTTTGGGGATACAAAGTCAAAACAATATCCAGGTTTTGTATATTTTAACTTTCATATAGTTTTTGGTAGTTCGTAGCCTTATTTATTTAACAGTTAACCCAAACGTATCCTTCACATATTACCTACACAACACACACACACAAACTTGCCGTTCCAATTTGATAAAATAAAAAGGGAATAAATTAGTAAGTACCTATTTCATCTCGGCTGATAAATATTTCTAGCGACCGCCCGAGTTCCGCGCGTTCTAGGAAACCGGCACGTCGGGCATTTCTTACATGTGACCTAGTTTTTTTTTTTTTTTTTACTACATATTTGAGTAAATTTTCTCTTACTATCCATACTAATATTATAAATGCGAAAGTCTGTCTGTCTGTCTGTCTGTCACCTCTTCACGGCTAAACTGCTGGACCGATTGTGATGAAATTTGGTAGGCATATAGTTAACGACCTGAGGTCAAACATAGGCTACTTTTGGGCGCGATATAACCGAGTCCCACGCGGGGCGAAGCCGCGGGGAACAGCTAGTGTTAAATATAAATAAAACTTTTTCCGAAATAGACTCCTTTGGAGAGTCAGAATCTTATACTTGCCCACCTGATCAATGCATTAATTACATTAAACCAAACAATCATTCTATATCTGTATTCCATTTAAACATACGTAGTGTCAATAAAAATCTCAGTCAATTACAAGCAATGCTTGTACTCATGAAAGTAACTCCTGACATCATAGTGCTGTCAGGGTGTCGTCTATAATCGAACCTGTATATTCCCAAATTACCTGGTTACAGCAACCACCAAACTAAGCGGACTTATAATCAAAACGATGGGGTGGTGATTTATGTCCGAACGTCATTGGATTGTTTGGTAGTAGAAACCCTGGAGCTCAGGGAAGCCAATTGCATGATTTGCAAAGTGAGCTCGAATTTTGCTCTAGTTGCTATTTATAGGCCCTGTGAATTTCGTAACACCGATAACTTTGTTAATAGCCTTAATTATATCCTCTCATCTCTTTCGTCATATCAAGTTTTGGCGCTAGTTGGTGACATCAATATTAAAATTAATGATGATGATTCTTCATCAGAACAATATCTAAACCTGGCGGCGAGTCACGGTCTTTTGCCCACTCATAAACTTCCTACCAGACTTGATAATTGTCTGGATCACATTTTACTGAAATCAAAGCAACAATCAACAACTCTTGTTATTGAATCAGCCGTTACTGATCACTATCCCACTTTACTAGTTACCTCAATGTCTAAAAAAAATGCCATTCATAAAAACAAAGCGTGTCAAGATTGATCACAATGCTATTCATGAGGATATTAGAAACACCGATTTCACCCCTGTATTTGTAACGGATAATGTTAACTTGGCCGCTAATATTCTTGTCACCAAGGTTACTGAAATTATCGATAAGCATACTACCAAAAAATATGTCACACGCTCTAAACGAATAATTAAACCTTGGATCACTCCAGGTTTACTGAGGTGCATAAAAAATCGCGATAGAATGCATAAGCAACACCGGAATGATCCAGGAAACTTAACACTGAAAACAACTTATATTAGATACCGAAATTATATAAATAGACTACTTAAAAACCTCAAACGTACTTATCACAAACAAGAATTCCAAAAAAATAAGACTAACCCTAAGGCTACGTGGGATATAATCAGAGATAACACATTCAAAATCAGAATCTCAAATGGCGAAACCGCTACTAAATGTTAGAAGTGACCCCGATGATGCTGTTAATTCAATAAACAACTATTTTATAGGTGTGGGTAAGGAATTGGCGACTAATATGCTTCCTCATGCTGGTCATAATATAAAAGACTTTATTGACGTCCCGGATCCCCCTCTGAAGTCATTCGCTCTTTTAGACGTCGACTGCGCTGAAATCGACACTTTAATATCTAATCTTCGTGATGATTGTGCAGTTGGTTTTGATGGTATTTCTACGCGTCTCCTTAAAACACTGCGAGATGTATTTGTACCACTTCTTACTCATATTTGTCATCTGTCGCTGACCAATGGAATTTTCCCTGATATTTTTAAAAGGGCTTTAGTACACCCAATTCACAAGGGTGGAGATAGAGGCTCAGTTACTAATTATAGGCCCATTTCAGTTCTTCCGGTAATGTCGAAGGTCCTGGAGAAGGTCCTCAATAATAGATTGGTTAAATACCTACAAACCAAAGGCATCATAGCCAAAAACCAATTTGGATTTCAGAAGGGTGTCTCAGCAGAGAATGCAGCTTCATCCTTAATTGATCATGTCGTCGACTGCTTAGATGGAGGAGTTAAGTGCTTGGGGGCATTCTTGGACCTCTCGAAAGCCTTCGACACAGTGTCTATACCAATTATGATGCGGAAGCTGGAGGCCATTGGGATCAGAGGTACGACCCTTAACCTCTTCCGGGATTACTTAACCAATCGCACTCAATCTGTGGAGATTGGAGAAAATATCAGTGAGGAGAGTGGGATTATATTTGGAGTACCGCAAGGAAGCATCTTGGGCCCCACACTTTTCACAATATACGTAAATGATTTGTGTCTATTACGCCTCCCTCACTGCAAAACATTTGTCTATGCAGATGATACGGCTCTGGTCATCGATGGTTCCAATTGGGATGAGGTACATAAAAGAGCGGAGCATGCCCTGTCCGTTGTATTAACGTGGCTTTCTGTTAACTCGCTAACTATGAATATTCAGAAAACCCACTATATGACATTTGCAACTAAAGCTTGTTTCACTCCTTCACAGAATAATTTTGTCGTCAAAGCTCACAGATGCACACAATCTTCCACTATGTACTCTTGCTTTCCTGTTACTCGTGCGGCCAGTGTTAGATATTTGGGTATACATATTGACCAGATTCTTAGCTGGAATTCACATATTTCAACATTGATACCAAGGGTTAGAAAACTCATTTTTATTTTCAAGAATTTGAGAGATATCTTAGATACGGCAACTCTCAAAACCGTATATTTTGCCCTTTGCCAATCTATCATTACCTATGGTATTACGATTTGGGGTGGTGCTGGAAAGATTGCGATATTATCTTTGGAACGTGCTCAAAGAGCGGTCTTAAAGGTAATTCATCGAAGGTCTTTCCAATATCCAACTGAACAACTATATAAGGATACAGAGGTGTTGACAGTGAGACAGTTATTTGTCATGCTCACTGTTTTGAAAAAACATGCGTCCTTGACATACGATCCTACATTATACGAACGCAGAAGAAGAGCGGATCACGTTTGCTTAGTCGTCGAACATAAAACTGCCTTGGCTCGACGTCATTTCAAAGTCCCTAGCGGCTATCTTTATAATAAGGCCAATAAAGATCTAACAATTTATCCTTGTAATAAGTACTCTTGTAAAGCCATACTTTTCTTGTGGCTTTTATCTAAGAATTATCTTGACACTGAGCAACTATTAGAATTCGTATTCTAAAAGAAATTGTTAGTGCTAGGGACAATCAAATTCAATTAAATTAAAGCATACCTTGAAAGCATACCTTGAATCTACTGTAGGAAACCCCACAGATTATTTATTTATTTATTTATGGCGAGCTTAACATTACCATTCATCTTATTAGCTTCATAAAATGAAAAAAAAAAAAAAAAAGATTTTATCATGCACAACTTACCATATACAATCACCCAACAAACATATAATGGCACTCATCCAGATCCATGAACTATTTACATTACAAACAATTTACTTACCCTTGATAGTTATGCAAATTGAACATAGTTTATATCATTTGTAAAAACATTATTATTATTATTATATTTTTTTCCTTATTCCCAAATAACAGTTTATAACTAGTTTGGGATATAAGTGTTCTTTGTTAAAATAAAAACCTCTCAATTATACGGTGCATACACCTCGAGGATGTGGTCCTCGGAAATTAAGTGAGGTACGGTGTCGGATGAGCGAAACCGCCAAAATACAGGCTAGCCCTAGTTTGGATTCGGTGTTCGTGAGTCCGTCGAATATCTACGTTTTCTACTTCTCTCACTTGTTATTGCACATTTTACAGTGTATTACTATTAGTTATTTAACGACGTTGTTGTATTGTACCTTGATCAATAAATATTTTTATTATTTATTATTATTATCATGGTTTTAAGAGATGGTAGTAGGCCACCAAGGGGTGGGCTACTACCATCTCTTACGGTAGTAAACCCCTGGGTTATTACTGTCTCTTAAAACAATGCAAGATCCAGTGAGTAAGCGAGACAGCGCTATACATCATGTAAGGCGACATCTCGCTTACTCACTGGATAGACAACTGAATAGATGGTATTATGCCACAGATATAGGAACATACTTCATGTTCCTATATCTGTGTATTATGCCACCAGGGGGGTTACTATAGTCTCTTAAAACCATGACAGTGAAAGATCATAGGTTGTTTTTTTTTTTAATTTGTCCGTTTTTTACGGTCCTAATCCTAGTCGGAATCCGAAGTGTGGACACACACACACTTAGGATACGAATTAAAGCGTAGACTCAGCTTTATTTGCGTAATGACGTCATTTAGGTGTCGAATGAATGTTACAACTTCCATGGCATTTTTGAATATTTTACCGCAATCAATGTAGGTACTTTTCTTGTCGAAAATACAAAAATATGGTATAAAATCAAAACATCTCGAAATGGTTTTCGTATTTTAGTGTGTTAAAAAAATTTGCATACCCAATTAACTTACTCATGTTCATCATTATCATAAATTTAATAGCTATGCTCTTGTCGGTGGAGTTCCTTCCATTTTTGTCTGTACATAAAATCATTTTCCTGTTATATAAAAGTACTCCTGCCTGTGTGTGTATATGATAGAATTTATGTAAAACGGTTAGTGCTTAGTAATTGTATTAGCATAGCAAAGAATTTCGAATGGCGCGCAGACGAGGCAATTTTTTTTTAATAAATCTATGTAGTGTACTATTCTATAATCTGTGGTAATAGCATGTGGTAGGACCACATGCTATATAGAAGAAAAAAGTTATTTTTCTTGATAATAGGTGGCGCTAAAAAGATCCCGCCAATTTTTGGTGTGAATTATTAAAACACGACATTTTAAAGTATCGTTACCATATCAAAAACTGCTTTATTGCTTTTTTAAGTTATTAGATTTAGAATCATAGTTTCTCAAGTGATCGATAGATGGCGTTAATGACTATTTTATTAGTACCTACACTAAAAATCGGCGCGTTTCTTTATATGGCGGTTTAATATCCATACTAGCATAGTATTCTGTAAATCTGTGGTAAAAAAGGGTATAATTTTACCCTTTCCGTGGGTATGGAAGCGAACTAGTTGATTGCCCCTGCTCATGTTGTCAAAATTGAATTTAAAAGTCTTGTGGCCTACTATCATCTCTAAAAACCATGCAAGGACGATTGAGAAAGGCAGATGTCACCTTACATCATATATTGCTCTGTCTCGCTTACTCACTCGTTCTTGCATGGTAGTAAGCCACCTTATCTGTGTTTTTTTAGCCCATACATGTAGATCCCCAATAGCTGAAGGAGTATTTAAAAAAACTGTCTACGAAATGGGTCTTGGGGACGAATGGGAAGTTGATAGTGCAGCCATTGGCATCTTGAATGTCGGGAACCCAGCAGATCGAAGGGCTCTGGATACTATGAAGAAACACAATGTCTCATATAGCAGTCATGTTAGCAGACAAGTAAGAAATTGATAATGCTTTTGATGTATATTGTGACGTCTAGGATTATTTTTAAGTGATTTATTTTATCACTTAAAAATAATCCTACACAATAGTTTATTTGTTTATGGTGCGCATCTGTTCATAAGGCATCTGGCTGGACGCCTATAATAGGTATTAAATTCCTCTTTGCGCAAAGAATTTATAATCGCGCGCGCAAAGAATTAGGAGTCGCGCGCGGCTCCAACGCGAGCCATTTTTATTTAATCTATGTTTATTGTTGTGTCATTAATCTATTCTATACGTACAGAAGTATCATTCCAAGTATTTTTTTTAAATCTATCTTCCTTACCTTCCCGCCAAAACTCCGAATAGATAAGTTTTTATAATAACATTAATTTTTTTTTAAATCTCAATACATACATCCATCTATACTGAATTGACCCTGCCTCGTTTGCTGTTTATACAATAATCAATAAAAAAAAAATTTTTAACAGATAGTTCCGGAGGATTTCCACAACAATGATTACATATTTGGCATGGATGAATATAACATGAACGATTTAACAAGAATGGCGCCGAAGGATTCCAGAGCTAAACTCCTTCTATTTGGAGATTTTGATCCACAAGGCGAATGGATTATCAGGGATCCTTATTTTGTATGTATCTTTATTTACTGTAATAAGAATTTTTTGATGACATAATGTATTTATTCCTAAAATATTTTGGCATAACGAGTATGGCTTATTTTGTTTGCATAATATTCTTGTCATAATCAATTATTAGCATTAATATAGGTACCTATTTATGCATTTTTATATTTTGCATAATAAGGTTAAGTTAGTATTTATGATTAAAACAAAACAGCTAAGAATGATGGCGGAATTTGTACGAATAAAAAATTTAATTATAGAGAACTTAAAATAAATCGCATTAGTAAGAATACTTCACTAGTAACATGTTTACCACCACAAAAAAAATTTAAACCCCGGGGTTATTTTAATATTCCATTTTATAAAAGTCGACCTTTAGTTTCGTTTTCATTCGCCATTTTTAACGCAACTGAAACAATATGTCACCCTGACAGTTGTTAGCATTGTCAAAGCGATATTGACAGTTCATTATGGTAGGTTAGATTCATCGATTTAGTACCTGGGGGGCTATACCATCTCTTAAAACTTTGTAAAACCATGTAAGTCTTAAAACCATGCAAGATTTATTTTTTTATTATTTATTACTCACTGGAGTAAGCGGGACAGCGCAATAAATTATATACCTACTTAAGGCGACATCTCCCTTACTCACTGGATCTTGCATGGTTTTAAGAGACGGTAGTAGGGACATGATAACTTATGTCCATTACGCACATTTCCCATGATATTAAATGGTCTTTCGTTATTATTAATTACAGGATAATGACTTGAGCGGTTTTGAAAAATGCTACCGGCAAACTCTGAGATGTTCAAAAGGATTCTTGGCACATATTCAAAATGAAAAAACAAGTACTTAAATCATAGAATTATGTCAAAAATATTGGTCACTCCTTGTTAGAACATATGCAATATAATAATATGTTACTACTATGTAGCCCAGTTTGTTTTATTTATATTTATAGGTAAATAAATATATATAATAAAAAACCGGTCAAGTGCGAGTTGAACTCGCGTGGAGAGGGTTCCGTACAATGCCAATGTCAGTTTTTGTATTCAATTGTGGTATGTTAATGTGAAAGGCTTATGAGATGCGAGTAAACTACTACTATCGCTATCTAGTGGTGTTTTTCGTAAGTGAACGTTTTATATTGAATTTACCACTTAATTGTCAATTGACAGAGTTCTTGTAGTTTTTCCCGTAATCTACAGGTAATGAGCTATATTCCGTATTTTTTCAAAATTTTAGGCTCGGTAGTTTCGGAGATCAGGGGGAATGGTAAATTTTCGTCTTCTTTCCTAAATAAAATGAAAACTATTTATGTTACAATAATAAAAAAAAAATATTTGAGATCCTCATAACAAGCTCTTTCATTTGATATATAACACGGTAAGGTTTGCAAAACCTTTTTTTTTAAATTGTTAATTTGTCCCCCGAAAATGACCCATATTTTAAAAAAATATTTATTTTCTTTGAATATCTGTGTTTGGGTAACAGGATTACGCCATCCTACCAATTTTCATCAGTTTTGGTCTAGTAGGTTCGGAGAAAATTGGCTATGACAGACGGACGGACGGACAGACAGACGCACGAGTGATCTTATAAGAGTTCCGTTGTACATTTTTGTACGGAACCCTAAAAATCACTGCATAGTATAAAAAAGTCGCTTTCTCTGTCCCTTTGTATGTGTGCCATGTCCCTTAAATCTTTAAAACTAGGTACGCAACGGATTTCGATGCGGTTGTTATTATTAAATAGAGTGATTCAAGAGGAAGGTTTTTATACCGATGCGAAGCCGGGCCAGGTCGCTAGTTTATGTTATATATCGATAGTCACTTAGCTATCCTATTTTTTTATTATTATAAAGCAAGCCGACCCCGGAAAGTGGCAAGAATGAAAAAAATACATTTGTCACATTCTTATCAATATTCTTACTTTTTCTCACCTTTTATTACAATAGAGTCTATCGATATTATCGATAGACTTTATCGATATTTTATTACACTCACTACACTTGCTGGCAACACTACCACTAGTTTTTAGTTTTTTCCCTGCTTGCAGCACTGCAGCAGGGTTGCCATTTACACGGCAATTGCCGCATACACGGCAATTTGGGTCTAATCAGCAATAAAACACGGCAGTATATTCATTGCCGTGTTCTAAAACACACCAATCCAATGGTAACTATTTCTCGCATGTGATATGTGAACATGCGAGAAATAGTTACCACATCACACTCACTACATAATTACATATACTATAGCTACACTAGACAATAGTGATTGTCCTATAAAAATAGTAACATACATACATACATATATCACGTCTTTATCCCATACGGGGTAGACAGAGCCTAGAGCCATAAGACCTTAGGCCACGTTTAGCATAATGGTAGTTGAAACAGGAAATCGATAGAGATGGGTTGTTGCCGCAACGCCTATGTCATGATTTCCCCATTCGGCGATACCCTCAGACGACTTTTACGACTTGCGCGGGAAGAGAAGCAGCTGGTACATTCTGTTAAATATATTCAGCGATTTTATTGTAGGTATATTCGTAATTCTATTAAATTATTATTATATATTGGTATTATTATATTAAAATGGTGGTCATATAGACTACGGGTGGGGAAATCCCGCCTTGCATTCGACGACTCGTGCACACTTTATTCGTTACCATTACCAGTGGTTAACAAATTTCCATTATTTTATATTACTCATTTTTTTTTTAAATGAAGGTCATTGGGGTTTTGCAGCTATTTCAAAAAATACGTGCTTAATAAAGGAACTCATTCATTCATTTCGTGTAGGTGTCATGGTCAATAGACCATGCACACCCTGGTGTAAGAGTTCTTCGGAACCGCCTCTCGGCCTCTGACGTAGTTCCTTTAACTACTACCAGATGGCAGCCGGGACCAACGGCTTAAAGTGCCTTGCGAGGCAAGGAAACATCTTTTTTGTCAGACAATAAGGTGATTCAAGCCTGCAATGTAGTAAACAAACTGGAAACAACTAAACAAAGTATGCTTCCCGTGGGAATCGAACCCTCGACCCCCGGGTCTACAGGGGGGTTGAGGGTTCGTCCACGGAGGCAGGATAAAGGAACTGATTACCGAAAACTGTTTTAAAAGCTATTCCTCTAAATGCATATTAGAAAACCTTGGTATAATAAATGATGTAAATATTTTTTGTTTGACTGCAATTTGTTGTGTGTACTTAATAAAATAAATGGTTAGAATTAGACAACTTTGTAAAAAATTTGAGTAGCCAAATACAGTACACTGAACACGGCAATTTTTGAGTTATTCCAAAACACGGCAACTTAAAATTTTGAGATGGCAATCTTGGCAGGCATAGAGGTGTTATATTAGGGCAAAGAATTTATATATAACACTAGAATGCTTACGGAGGACAAAAGCAGTAAAGTTTTCAGGTATCTCTTTCTAGTAAGTTGTATAATATTCAAGAAGAAAAGGGACACCTACAAATTTTTGGACCTTTTTCTGGAACGTTAAGTATTTGTATGTAGACTTTAAAGAAAAATCAACTTTGCATTAGAGTAATAAGGATTAATTTTGAATGTTGTTTTTTGCGATTATTATTATTCGTAAGCATTCTAGTGTTGTATATAAATTCTTTGTATTAGGGTCAGATATCAAGAACCATGTTATCGAATATATTAGTTTACCGATATTATGTTCCGTAAAACGTTCTCCAAGAACGGTGAAGAACAGGCTGGGATTTTGCAGGCGATATTATTTTTTAAGGCATTTTACATCTACCCATCAATATAAAATGCATTAAGAATATACGAGATGTGGCAATTTTAATTGCCCCAGACCAAAGAAAGTAGAATTATATGTGATCGAGTAATATTACAATAAAAATATGCGTTCAGTTTAAAAAAATAACGAGATCTCAATTTACATCCTGCCTAAGAAATACTAAATAACGATGTATTGTATTCTACCTTGGCGTATTTAAAAAGATAATCACCCTATTTACAAATCATTAATAACATAATGTATATACAAATGATTCTGTGTTTTTTTTTACAGTCAAGTTTCCGCCTATCCACACTAATCCATACTTCCATACTAATATTATAAATGCGAAAGTCTGTCTGTCTGTCTGTCACCTCTTCACGGGTAAACTGCTGGACCGATTGTGATGAAATTTGGTAAGGATGTAGTTAACGACCTGAGGTCAAACATAGGCTACTTTTGGATGCGATATAACCGAGTCCTACGCGGGGCGAAGCCGCGGGGAACAGCTAGTACATAAATAAAACGGTACGGCTTCGCTCGTGTCGCCGAGGGATGACTGAGACCGACGCGGCTCGGAGCGCATTCCATTCGTTCTTTCGTTCTGAGAACCGAGAACGTTTGCGGAACGCAAACGGGCGCGGACGCGCGGAACGCAATAACGCAGTCGGTTCACCGATACGATATGTTCTTGACGGTTCTTCGGGAACGCGTTCTTTTGCGAACGCGTTCTTCTTCTCATATTATGTTCGCGTTATCGGTTCAGTTATATATATATCAGTAACACCTCTACACTCTACAGTCAGTGGCCCTAGTTATCTAAATTTAGTTTGTGGTATAGTATCTCCTCCCTAGTCTGTGGATAGTAGTCATATTCTTTCAAAGAAATTGATTAATTCTTATTTTAGAGATGTGCCAATCCGAAAAAATCACGAACCGGGTCGAACGGTTCGACTTTCAAAGTAAACCGGTTTGAATTCGGGTTGATCAAACCGAATGTGCCAACCCGAAAAAATCACGAACCGGGTCGAACTCGGGATTAACTCGTCTATTCATTCGGTTCGTTCGTTCACATCGGACCGGCCCGCTAGTGTAAGGGCCCGTTCACACGAGGACGATTCGTGTTTTTTCCTTTTTCGTTTTCACGATTCGTTCTTTTTTTTGACGAAAGTAATGGGTCCCGGAGTAGCTATTGACAAGTCGCATTGATCGTCTCCGGGATCCATAATGCTTTTTAAATGTACCCATGTTCATACGATGCACGAATCGTGAAAATGACGAAAACATCTTAAAAATCATACCGATTTTTTAAAATCACGTTCTATGAACTCAATCACGAAACAAATGTAAACATCAATTCGGATATTTTGACGAATCGTAAAAAAACCATGATTCCGTACGCAATGTGAACATCTATCCGTCACATGACGTATCGTGTTTTTTGAGGAATCATCAATGACGTATCTCGTGTGAACGGGCCCCCTAAGTCGCGCGCTCTCGGTTCGGTAGGTACTCGGTCGGACGGTTTGATTTCGTTCGGTAGGTCGACCGCCTATCTCGATTCTCTCCTCTCGTAATGGCTACTTGTATCGCTATTGCCACATTTCGCTCCGCCTAACACACGAAAGCCTTTAAAAAATTTTTTTTTTGTTAGTGACAACACTCGACAATGTTAACAAAAAAAAATTTTAAAGCGTTTTGTGTATTAATTGAGCAAAATGTGGCGATAGCGATACAAGTAGCCATTACGAGAGGAGAGAATCGAGATAGGCGGTCGACCTACGGGTAAGCCCGAACCCGTTGCAGTCGAAACTGAGTAACAAACCGGGTCGGTTCGACTTTAACTTGACTCGGTTTGAACCGAGTTTACGAACCGTTTTGCACATCTCTATCTTATTTGTGGTTTTGTTCGTCGTGAAAGAAGACACAATATTCGTATTTGTTATTTATTTAAAGTTACTTGTGAATTGTGATTTTATTTCAATCCGGAATTTGTTTGGAAGTGGAAAAAATAAACGAGGAAAATTGGATTAAATAAAAATATATTGGTTCTACAACTACCAGCAACATAATGTCTGATAAAAAGAAAGCTCTTTTTGTCTGTTATGGTAATATCTATATTAAGTATGATATTAATTTACGATTACAAAAAATTAAATTTTTTTATATTATTATTTATAGTTCATTCAGTGCCGCTAAACGATTTCACGCATGTTAGTAACTAGCTACTAGCTAGTACCTATTTTAATTATGTTTGTTTATTTTTTATTAGGAAAACTAACAGTGTATAAGTTTTAATAAATAAACCTTAAAAACTATACTTCAAATATAAATAACTGAAAATTTAAAACTAATCTAAATTTAAAATTAGGTGGTGTGCGTAACTAGTCTTAATAGTACCTACCATTATTATTTTTCTAGTTCACTATTAATTTAATAATAATATTAACTAAATACTTGAATAAGTGTTTCCGTATTCATATTCTTCTGTTATAGCTACTATGCATAGATAAAAAAAATTGGTGAGAAACCTCGCGCGATTCGAAATACTTTGCTACTAATATTTGCATAATCTGTAAAAATTACTTAACACAATTATTATTATTCTTAGTTAATAAAAATGATTATTTTTATATTTTTTACTGAAATTTTAGACTATTTTAGGAAACTAATTTGATTTTTCTCGCTTAAATTATTATTATTAATTTTATATGAATTTTTAAAGTTTTATAGTTCATGACGTCGTTTTACTAGACGATGTTACCATTATATATAGTGCCACAGTGTGGTCACAATAAAAATGAACGTGCCTTTTATTTTACAATAATTTTACGGCTCTGGAAACAAGTCCATTAAGGCCTTTCTTGAAATTTTAATCTTCTTCAGTCCTACTTTAATCAAGTCAAAAACGTCAAGTCAGTAATCTATCCCAGTCAAGTAAGTCTATAGTTAGAGTCAGGTGGCATAATACCATCTCTTAAAACTATACAAGGA
Organism: Apomyelois bistriatella; assembly: GCA_947044815.1. Lineage (NCBI taxonomy): Eukaryota > Metazoa > Arthropoda > Insecta > Lepidoptera > Pyralidae > Apomyelois > Apomyelois bistriatella. Next base: position 1,495,907 of record OX345717.1, read on the forward strand.
CGAGTGAGTAAGCGAGACAGCGCAATACATGATGTAAGGCGACATCTCCCTTACTCAGTACTGTTACGCCTCCGCGCGTCCCACAGCCGTCCCGCGCCCCTTATTACATTTCGTAGCTCATTTACGAACGACGATATACGACTGGATTATTGTTTTGTGTGTGCTACGATCACGTCAACGACATACTTCGGATTTATAAAATTATATATACCTATTACCTATTCGAGACTTAGTCACTTTCCTTAAAATTATTTCATACATCAAACATATGCCTCTTAAAAGGACACCTCCTACAACTCCGTCAATGTCGACTGACCAAGATTTGGGTCAATCATCTGATCAATCGGATAGTTCTAATGTGACATCCCGTTATAAGCGTCGCTGCCAAAACTCGCCAAAAGCTCCGAAGGAGGTCGACGACTTCAGATATGAAATAAAGCTGATGTTCGAGTCTTTACAAAAAAATCTACAGTCCAATAATGAATCTCTAAATAAATTGGCCGAGGATGTCTCCAAAATAAAAGAACAAAACTTGAAAATTCAACAGAGTTACATGGAGATTGAGAAGGCTTTGGAAAAAATTTCTATTGGTCACGAAGAAGTAAAGAGACGCGTCAACAAATTAGAATCCGACCAAAAAGTTCAACAGGAAAAGATATCCAAATTAGAAGATCTGCAACTGACGTCTCGTCCTTCTACAATAGAAATCAGGAACTTTCCTGATCAAGAACGTGAGACAACAAATGAACTTCTTACCCTCGTTAAGAATACAGCCAAGGTACTGGGTGTGGCAATTGAGACGCAGGACATTCGTGATTGCTACCGTCTGCCAGCCAAGAGGGGAACTGCAAAACCAGTTGTCGTGGAATTTGGCAGGGTGTCTTTGAAGTTGGACTTTCTTGTAGCCGCCCGCAAGTACAATCGTGATCGAGAGAGGAAGCTTAGTACATCGGATATCGACTTGGGCAAGCCAGGATTTCCGCTATACATATCTGAACACCTGCCGGGAAGTGCAAGAAGGCTATTTTATTTGTGTCGAGAGTTTACAAAAAATAACAATTATAAATTCTGCTGGACAGTCAATTCTAAAATATATATAAAAAAAGATGAAGAATCTAAACCCATCCAAGTATCTAATGAACAAATGTTAAAAGATTTGGTGAAATATGTTTGGTTTTGTAAATTAATACCTAATTGTTAGATTATTTTCATTATTCTCTTTTTCATTATATTTTTTTTTTTTCTATTAAATACTTTGTGTATAGTGTATATATATATATAAATATATATATATATTTATATACAGGGTGTAACATGTAAGTGTAGTCATATTCAAGGAGGTATAAGTGTTGTTTGGGGATACAAAGTCAAAACAATATCCAGGTTTTGTATATTTTAACTTTCATATAGTTTTTGGTAGTTCGTAGCCTTATTTATTTAACAGTTAACCCAAACGTATCCTTCACATATTACCTACACAACACACACACACAAACTTGCCGTTCCAATTTGATAAAATAAAAAGGGAATAAATTAGTAAGTACCTATTTCATCTCGGCTGATAAATATTTCTAGCGACCGCCCGAGTTCCGCGCGTTCTAGGAAACCGGCACGTCGGGCATTTCTTACATGTGACCTAGTTTTTTTTTTTTTTTTTTTACTACATATTTGAGTAAGTTTTCTCTTACTATGTTAAATATAAATAAAACTTTTTCCGAAATAGACGCCTTTGGAGAGTCAGAATCTTATACTTGCCCACCTGATCAATGCATTAATTACATTAAACCAAACAATCATTCTATATCTGTATTCCATTTAAACATACGTAGTGTCAATAAAAATCTCAGTCAATTACAAGCAATGCTTGTACTCATGAAAGTAACTCCTGACATCATAGTGCTGTCAGAGTCGTCTAAAATCGAACCCGTATATTCCCAAATTACCTGGTTACAGCAACCACCAAACTAAGCGGACTTATAATCAAAACGATGGGGTGGTGATTTATGTCCGAACGTCATTGGATTGTTTGGTAGTAGAAACCCTGGAGCTCAGGGAAGCCAATTGCATGATTTGCAAAGTGAGCTCGAATTTTGCTCTAGTTGCTATTTATAGGCCCTGTGAATTTCGTAACACCGATAACTTTGTTAATAGCCTTAATTATATCCTCTCATCTCTTTCGTCATATCAAGTTTTGGCGCTAGTTGGTGACATCAATATTAAAATTAATGATGATGATTCTTCATCAGAACAATATCTAAACCTGGCGGCGAGTCACGGTCTTTTGCCCACTCATAAACTTCCTACCAGACTTGATAATTGTCTGGATCACATTTTACTGAAATCAAAGCAACAATCAACAACTCTTGTTATTGAATCAGCCGTTACTGTCTATCCTACTACGTCTATCCACTATCCCACTTTACTAGTTGCCTCAATGTCTAAAAAAAATGCCATTCATAAAAACAAAGCGTGTCAAGATTGATCACAATGCTATTCATGAGGATATTACCTCGTGTGTTCATAAGTTTTGAGACAAACTTTGTACTTAAAAATAAAATAAAATATTACTGATATCTATTTATTTCTTTTTCCAATTTTGAATTTGGAATGTTAACTTTTAATTTCTTTGATTTTGAAATTAATTTCTTTTAAATTTGTCGTCATAGAGGAAACAAAAGAATTACGTGCGGCCGTGATTTCGCTATTTAAGCGCGGGAAAAAAATAATAAAGATTTCCCGTGTGGTAAAAAGTTTGGTGTGAGCCGTAACTTCGTGTATTACACTATCTAGACACGCGGCAGCGTGTCAAGCCAAGTTCAAGCAAAGGAACTGGCTAGCCAGCGCCGAGTGTAATATTACACGAACCACTTGGTGCCACTTTTGACCCTTCTATAACTCGAAACCTCTTTAATGTAAACACATAAAAATACGTGTGTTTAATAAGATCCATCAGGACATGTAGAAGCCCAAATTTCATGAAGCTAGCTCAAACGGTTATAAAGATATGAAGGTTAAAAAGTTGTAAATTTTAGCACTGACTGACTGACTTATAGTACCTAAACCTAACCTACTTCCAGATGACCTAGAAGGATGAAATTTGGAATCCAGCTCGGAAATTGTGTGTAAGCGTAGGAAAAAATCAAAAAATAAAAAAAAGTCAAAAAATAAGTGGTGTCCCCATACAAAAAACTTGTAATACCTACGCGCTAAACAACCGGCCAACAACGGTGTGTCGTCAGCGGCGCGCGGCAGCACACCAGCCAATCAGCGTCACGCTCTGACTTATGGTACAAAATTATAAGCGGTAGCGATTTACTTAAAATTTTGCGGGTCGGTTGGTTTATACCTGCATAGTAGTTATCTTATAGTCCACGGCTCACTAAATTAACAAAGATCAGTGCCCAAGGTTCGATTCTCTGATTTCTTTTGAAAATAAGAAATAATATTTTAAGGTATAAATTTGTTAGTTCGAACTCTTTGTACCCTAAAAGAAACTCCAATGTGTATGTATACCAAGGTCAAGGCAATAGCGAAGTCTTATTGGTACCGATATATGTATGTATTGACTAGTCTAAGAATGCTGCTTGAACTCGCTCGCGCCTTGCACTAGTGCGCGGCTCACAGCGCTATACGACTTAAAATGCGAACGAACCAAAGTATGCTCTTAGCGGCGCTCATTCGCGCCAGCGTCCTCGTTATGCCCGGTTGTTTAGCGGAAACCCACCTATTAGATTGCGTTTAATGCTGCGTCGTTCGACTTAATTTATTTGAGTTATAGCTGGAATAGTCCAGATATAAATTATTCCTTTTTAGTATTGTACTTTAACGGCATTTGTGAGTTATTTAATATTACGTAAATCGTTTCTTTCAAAACCTCATTTGTTTGTAGCTCTTTTAGGTTAATTTGTCACGCAAAAAAAAACATTAAATAGGAATACTTGCCTAGTTTTCTTTACAAAAAGTAATGATATCCCACCAAAAACATAAATGTAAAAAACGAGAGCCAAGTTCAATACAAAAATTATGCTTGGCGGTGAGCTTCGCCGCAAAAAGAATGGCGATCTAAATGAGTGCCAAGTTCTATGCAAAATCGAAATATGTTTTTATAGGAACAAAATAACATTATGAACAAGTATTAAACTCTATTTCTTTGCTTTATTAGATACCTATAACAATTGCTGTTATTTAAAAATGTGAGATCTTGAAGTAGGTCAGATTTGACTTGGCCAGTTTTCATTACATAAGTCATTTTATAAAGTTATTCAACATTTTAATTGTGTTAAAAACTGGCCAAGTCAAATCTAACCTAAACCTGGAAACAAGTCCATTAAGGCCTTTCTTGAAATTTTAATCTTCTTCAGTCCTACTTTAATCAAGTCAAAAACGTCAAGTCAGTAATCTATCCCAGTCAAGTAAGTCTATAGTTAGAGTCAGGTGGCTTAATACCATCTCTTAAAACTATACAAGGACGAGTGAGTAAGCGAGACAGCGCAATACATGATGTAAGGCGACATCTCCCTTACTCAGTACTGTTACGCCTCCGCGCGTCCCACAGCCGTCCCGCGCCCCTTATTACATTTCGTAGCTCATTTACGAACGACGATATACGACTGGATTATTGTTTTGTGTGTGCTACGATCACGTCAACGACATACTTCGGATTTATAAAATTATATATACCTATTACCTATTCGAGACTTAGTCACTTTCCTTAAAATTATTTCATACATCAAACATATGCCTCTTAAAAGGACACCTCCTACAACTCCGTCAATGTCGACTGACCAAGATTTGGGTCAATCATCTGATCAATCGGATAGTTCTAATGTGACATCCCGTTATAAGCGTCGCTGCCAAAACTCGCCAAAAGCTCCGAAGGAGGTCGACGACTTCAGATATGAAATAAAGCTGATGTTCGAGTCTTTACAAAAAAATCTACAGTCCAATAATGAATCTCTAAATAAATTGGCCGAGGATGTCTCCAAAATAAAAGAACAAAACTTGAAAATTCAACAGAGTTACATGGAGATTGAGAAGGCTTTGGAAAAAATTTCTATTGGTCACGAAGAAGTAAAGAGACGCGTCAACAAATTAGAATCCGACCAAAAAGTTCAACAGGAAAAGATATCCAAATTAGAAGATCTGCAACTGACGTCTCGTCCTTCTACAATAGAAATCAGGAACTTTCCTGATCAAGAACGTGAGACAACAAATGAACTTCTTACCCTCGTTAAGAATACAGCCAAGGTACTGGGTGTGGCAATTGAGACGCAGGACATTCGTGATTGCTACCGTCTGCCAGCCAAGAGGGGAACTGCAAAACCAGTTGTCGTGGAATTTGGCAGGGTGTCTTTGAAGTTGGACTTTCTTGTAGCCGCCCGCAAGTACAATCGTGATCGAGAGAGGAAGCTTAGTACATCGGATATCGACTTGGGCAAGCCAGGATTTCCGCTATACATATCTGAACACCTGCCGGGAAGTGCAAGAAGGCTATTTTATTTGTGTCGAGAGTTTACAAAAAATAACAATTATAAATTCTGCTGGACAGTCAATTCTAAAATATATATAAAAAAAGATGAAGAATCTAAACCCATCCAAGTATCTAATGAACAAATGTTAAAAGATTTGGTGAAATATGTTTGGTTTTGTAAATTAATACCTAATTGTTAGATTATTTTCATTATTCTCTTTTTCATTATATTTTTTTTTTTTTCTATTAAATACTTTGTGTATAGTGTATATATATATATAAATGTGGGAATAAATGTTTTTGAACGATTAATGAGTAAAAGACGATGCATGATAGTTTACGAACGGATGTGGGAGCGAGAGGTTAGGAGTGAAAGGGATAGGCTTAGAGGTGGTAGCCATATTAGATATACTTACGACGATAATCCGCAATCTCTGTCGCGTTGCACAAAATAAAAAATTATTAAAACGAAAGATCATCGCCTTTCTTTGCCCCTTATCCCATATTTTTGGGGGCTCGTCCGGGATGTCAGTGTCAAAAACGTCAATGTGACTGTGACGTTTACGTCGGTGTAAACAATAACAAACATTCGGAGCGGCAAAAACCATTGAAAAAAGTGAAAATATGTGAAAATATTACGGATTCCCTGGTTGATTCTGGGAGTGACATTAATTTAATAAAGGACGATTACTGCGGCAAGATTGGTGTTCAATTGGACAATGGGGATAATCTTCGTGTTTGTGGATTCGGACAGTTCTCAATGTATACCAGTGGCTCGTTTCGTGCGGACATCGAAATAGACAGTAAAACTTATAAAAACGTTTTATTTTATGTGATGAAACATGAGTATATGCCGTATGATATAATTTTAGGACATGATTTTCTCAAGAACGTAACAATGTGTATGCGTGGAAATTCTGTATGGTTCAGTGCGAAAGAGGACGATTGGTTGAGCTGTATGATGTGTGATAATGACATGTGTTCTAATCTTCCTTCCACAGATCACATCAAAGAACCTGAGGTAAAGAATGAGTTGCAGTATCTAGTAAAGAACTATGAACCACAGCAAATCAAGGAGTCTCCTATTAAGATGAAAATCATATTGAAAGATGACAGCCCAATATCACAACGGCCTAGGAGGATATCTTTAAAAGAGCAACAGGAAGTTGAGGTACAAATAGCAGATTGGTTAGATAAGGGAATAGTGAGGGTAAGTCATTCAGAATTTTCTAGCCCTTTAGTTCTTGTTCGAAAAAGAGATGGCTCGGTAAGAATTTGCATTGATTATAGAAAATTGAATCAGAAAATTTTAAAAGATGAATTTCCTTTACCTATTATTGATGATTGTATAGACAAATTATCTGAAGCAAAGGTATTTAGTGTCATCGATTTAAAAAATGGATTTTTTCACTTACCAATTTCCGAAGAATCAATTAAGTATACTGCATTTGTCACCCATCATGGGCAATTTGAATTTTTAAGAGCACCCTTTGGGCTTTCTATATGTCCAAATTATTTTATGAGATTTGTGTCCTCCGTGTTCAGAGAATTAATATCGGTAGGCAAAGTCATAATATTCATCGACGATATTGTTATTCCAGCTAAGAATGAACATGATGCACTGGCAAATTTAAAAGAGGTACTCGATGTTGCAAGGGATTATGGATTGCAGATAAATTGGAAAAAGGCAAGCTTGATTTCACCAAGAATAACTTTTCTTGGACATATAATTGAAAATGGAAAGGTACAGCCCTCTTTGGAGAAGACAGAGGCTATTGCAAAATTTCCAGAACCTCAAACAATTAAACAGGTACACAGTTTTGTTGGTCTAGCATCATATTTCAGAAAGTATATTAATAACTTTGCATTGATTGCCAGTCCATTGACTGATTTATTGAAGAAAGATTGTAAGTTTGAATTTGGCGAACGAGAAAGAGAATCATTTAACATGTTAAAACAGAAATTAACTAGTAGTCCAGTTTTAAGAATTTTCAGTAGGAAGGCACCTACTGAATTACATACAGACGCATCTAGCCTAGCTTGTGCAGCTATTCTTATGCAAAAGGATGAAGATGGTAACCTACACCCTGTCTATTATATGAGTCGGAAGACAAATGAGTATGAGAAGAAATACAGTAGTTATGAATTGGAAGCTTTAGCCGTGATTGAAGCAGTAAAGAAGTTCCGACACTATTTATATGGAAATCCATTCAAGATAGTTACTGATTGTCAAGCATTCGAGATGACACTTAGGAAAAAAGACTTAAGTACACGAGTAGCGAGGTGGGCTTTATTACTTCAAGAATTTGACTTTGTGGTCGAACATCGTTCAGGCAGCAGGATGAAACATGTTGACGCTTTGAGCCGCAACCCTTATGTAGCAGTGATGACTAGTATACATGACAATTTGAAGAGAGCACAAGAGCATGATGAAGGATTGCAAGCGATCTCAACGATTTTGAATGAAAAACCGTATGAAGATTACTATTTGCAAAATGGCTTACTCTACAAAGGTGCAGACAAACTTTTGGTTGTACCCAAAAGTATGGAACTTGCAATTATAGAGAAAGCCCACTCAAATGGGCATTTTGCTTTGAAGAAAACACTTGAGCTTATCAGTAAGGATTACTACATCAGGAATTTAGAGAGCAAAGTTCAAGACTACATTTCAAGTTGTATCCCATGCCTTCTGGCTATGGAGAGACGTAAGGAGGGATTGTTGCATCCAATTAATAAAGAAAGTCCCTTACATACTATTCACCTGGATCACATTGGCCCGATGAGCGAAACTAAGAAACAGTATAACTATATACTTACTATTATAGATGGATTTACAAAATTTGTTTGGCTGTTTCCAACAAAGAGTGTCACAGCTGGAGAAACACTAAATAAACTAAGAGTGTACCAACAAGTATTTGGTAATCCTGTACGCTTTATTACAGACCGTGGAACAGCTTTTACGAGCAACGAGTTCACAGATTTCTGTAGAGATGAAGGCATAGAACATGTGAAAATTACAACTGGTGTTCCTCGAAGTAACGGACAGGTGGAGCGAGTTCACAGGACAATCATATCTGTCTTAACAAAATTATGCATTGAAAATCCTGCTCAGTGGTACAAACATGTCAGTAAAGTACAACAAGCTATCAACAGTACTTTTCACAGGAGTATCAATACTACACCGTTTGAGTTACTCACAGGTGTGAAGATGAAAACAGGAATGGATGAAGAACTTTATGAATTACTTCAACAGGAAGAAAGAAGCTTCTTTACAGAAAGTAGAGAAGAACTACGCAAGAAGGCAAAGGAACAGATACTTAAATTACAAGAGGAAAATAAGAGGAATTTCAATAAAAATAGGAACGAAGCTACTCAATACAAGGTTGGTGAGCTAGTAGCCATCAAACGCACACAATTTGGTAGTGGACTAAAAATCAAGCCCAAGTTCTTAGGCCCTTACAAAGTGACGAAAATCAAAAGAAATGATCGCTATGATGTAGTGAAACTAACAAGAGATGGAGATGGGCCATATAAAACTTCAACTTCGGCGGACAACATGAAAAGGTGGCCAGCTGAGTAGCCTAGCCACAGGTAAAATTTTATTTCTAGTTTTTAATTAACTAATTTGTTTTTTTTTTTTCTCAGCGGTATGAAAGGAAATGAATGTTACGGGTTATTTATAGGTTTATTAAGAATTGTAACTTTGTGTATGTCTGGGGGCAGACAAAATGCAGGACGGCCGATTGTGGGAATAAATGTTTTTGAACGATTAATGAGTAAAAGACGATGCATGATAGTTTACGAACGGATGTGGGAGCGAGAGGTTAGGAGTGAAAGGGATAGGCTTAGAGGTGGTAGCCATATTAGATATACTTACGACGATAATCCGCAATCTCTGTCGCGTTGCACAAAATAAAAAATTATTAAAACGAAAGATCATCGCCTTTCTTTGCCCCTTATCCCATATAAATATATATATATATTTATATACAGGGTGTAACATGTAAGTGTAGTCATATTCAAGGAGGTATAAGTGTTGTTTGGGGATACAAAGTCAAAACAATATCCAGGTTTTGTATATTTTAACTTTCATATAGTTTTTGGTAGTTCGTAGCCTTATTTATTTAACAGTTAACCCAAACGTATCCTTCACATATTACCTACACAACACACACACACAAACTTGCCGTTCCAATTTGATAAAATAAAAAGGGAATAAATTAGTAAGTACCTATTTCATCTCGGCTGATAAATATTTCTAGCGACCGCCCGAGTTCCGCGCGTTCTAGGAAACCGGCACGTCGGGCATTTCTTACATGTGACCTAGTTTTTTTTTTTTTTTTTTTACTACATATTTGAGTAAGTTTTCTCTTACTATGTTAAATATAAATAAAACTTTTTCCGAAATAGACGCCTTTGGAGAGTCAGAATCTTATACTTGCCCACCTGATCAATGCATTAATTACATTAAACCAAACAATCATTCTATATCTGTATTCCATTTAAACATACGTAGTGTCAATAAAAATCTCAGTCAATTACAAGCAATGCTTGTACTCATGAAAGTAACTCCTGACATCATAGTGCTGTCAGAGTCGTCTAAAATCGAACCCGTATATTCCCAAATTACCTGGTTACAGCAACCACCAAACTAAGCGGACTTATAATCAAAACGATGGGGTGGTGATTTATGTCCGAACGTCATTGGATTGTTTGGTAGTAGAAACCCTGGAGCTCAGGGAAGCCAATTGCATGATTTGCAAAGTGAGCTCGAATTTTGCTCTAGTTGCTATTTATAGGCCCTGTGAATTTCGTAACACCGATAACTTTGTTAATAGCCTTAATTATATCCTCTCATCTCTTTCGTCATATCAAGTTTTGGCGCTAGTTGGTGACATCAATATTAAAATTAATGATGATGATTCTTCATCAGAACAATATCTAAACCTGGCGGCGAGTCACGGTCTTTTGCCCACTCATAAACTTCCTACCAGACTTGATAATTGTCTGGATCACATTTTACTGAAATCAAAGCAACAATCAACAACTCTTGTTATTGAATCAGCCGTTACTGTCTATCCTACTACGTCTATCCACTATCCCACTTTACTAGTTGCCTCAATGTCTAAAAAAAATGCCATTCATAAAAACAAAGCGTGTCAAGATTGATCACAATGCTATTCATGAGGATATTACCTCGTGTGTTCATAAGTTTTGAGACAAACTTTGTACTTAAAAATAAAATAAAATATTACTGATATCTATTTATTTCTTTTTCCAATTTTGAATTTGGAATGTTAACTTTTAATTTCTTTGATTTTGAAATTAATTTCTTTTAAATTTGTCGTCATAGAGGAAACAAAAGAATTACGTGCGGCCGTGATTTCGCTATTTAAGCGCGGGAAAAAAATAATAAAGATTTCCCGTGTGGTAAAAAGTTTGGTGTGAGCCGTAACTTCGTGTATTACACTATCTAGACACGCGGCAGCGTGTCAAGCCAAGTTCAAGCAAAGGAACTGGCTAGCCAGCGCCGAGTGTAATATTACACGAACCACTTGGTGCCACTTTTGACCCTTCTATAACTCGAAACCTCTTTAATGTAAACACATAAAAATACGTGTGTTTAATAAGATCCATCAGGACATGTAGAAGCCCAAATTTCATGAAGCTAGCTCAAACGGTTATAAAGATATGAAGGTTAAAAAGTTGTAAATTTTAGCACTGACTGACTGACTTATAGTACCTAAACCTAACCTACTTCCAGATGACCTAGAAGGATGAAATTTGGAATCCAGCTCGGAAATTGTGTGTAAGCGTAGGAAAAAATCAAAAAATAAAAAAAAGTCAAAAAATAAGTGGTGTCCCCATACAAAAAACTTGTAATACCTACGCGCTAAACAACCGGCCAACAACGGTGTGTCGTCAGCGGCGCGCGGCAGCACACCAGCCAATCAGCGTCACGCTCTGACTTATGGTACAAAATTATAAGCGGTAGCGATTTACTTAAAATTTTGCGGGTCGGTTGGTTTATACCTGCATAGTAGTTATCTTATAGTCCACGGCTCACTAAATTAACAAAGATCAGTGCCCAAGGTTCGATTCTCTGATTTCTTTTGAAAATAAGAAATAATATTTTAAGGTATAAATTTGTTAGTTCGAACTCTTTGTACCCTAAAAGAAACTCCAATGTGTATGTATACCAAGGTCAAGGCAATAGCGAAGTCTTATTGGTACCGATATATGTATGTATTGACTAGTCTAAGAATGCTGCTTGAACTCGCTCGCGCCTTGCACTAGTGCGCGGCTCACAGCGCTATACGACTTAAAATGCGAACGAACCAAAGTATGCTCTTAGCGGCGCTCATTCGCGCCAGCGTCCTCGTTATGCCCGGTTGTTTAGCGGAAACCCACCTATTAGATTGCGTTTAATGCTGCGTCGTTCGACTTAATTTATTTGAGTTATAGCTGGAATAGTCCAGATATAAATTATTCCTTTTTAGTATTGTACTTTAACGGCATTTGTGAGTTATTTAATATTACGTAAATCGTTTCTTTCAAAACCTCATTTGTTTGTAGCTCTTTTAGGTTAATTTGTCACGCAAAAAAAAACATTAAATAGGAATACTTGCCTAGTTTTCTTTACAAAAAGTAATGATATCCCACCAAAAACATAAATGTAAAAAACGAGAGCCAAGTTCAATACAAAAATTATGCTTGGCGGTGAGCTTCGCCGCAAAAAGAATGGCGATCTAAATGAGTGCCAAGTTCTATGCAAAATCGAAATATGTTTTTATAGGAACAAAATAACATTATGAACAAGTATTAAACTCTATTTCTTTGCTTTATTAGATACCTATAACAATTGCTGTTATTTAAAAATGTGAGATCTTGAAGTAGGTCAGATTTGACTTGGCCAGTTTTCATTACATAAGTCATTTTATAAAGTTATTCAACATTTTAATTGTGTTAAAAACTGGCCAAGTCAAATCTAACCTAAACCTGGAAACAAGTCCATTAAGGCCTTTCTTGAAATTTTAATCTTCTTCAGTCCTACTTTAATCAAGTCAAAAACGTCAAGTCAGTAATCTATCCCAGTCAAGTAAGTCTATAGTTAGAGTCAGGTGGCTTAATACCATCTCTTAAAACTATACAAGGACGAGTGAGTAAGCGAGACAGCGCAATACATGATGTAAGGCGACATCTCCCTTACTCAGTACTGTTACGCCTCCGCGCGTCCCACAGCCGTCCCGCGCCCCTTATTACATTTCGTAGCTCATTTACGAACGACGATATACGACTGGATTATTGTTTTGTGTGTGCTACGATCACGTCAACGACATACTTCGGATTTATAAAATTATATATACCTATTACCTATTCGAGACTTAGTCACTTTCCTTAAAATTATTTCATACATCAAACATATGCCTCTTAAAAGGACACCTCCTACAACTCCGTCAATGTCGACTGACCAAGATTTGGGTCAATCATCTGATCAATCGGATAGTTCTAATGTGACATCCCGTTATAAGCGTCGCTGCCAAAACTCGCCAAAAGCTCCGAAGGAGGTCGACGACTTCAGATATGAAATAAAGCTGATGTTCGAGTCTTTACAAAAAAATCTACAGTCCAATAATGAATCTCTAAATAAATTGGCCGAGGATGTCTCCAAAATAAAAGAACAAAACTTGAAAATTCAACAGAGTTACATGGAGATTGAGAAGGCTTTGGAAAAAATTTCTATTGGTCACGAAGAAGTAAAGAGACGCGTCAACAAATTAGAATCCGACCAAAAAGTTCAACAGGAAAAGATATCCAAATTAGAAGATCTGCAACTGACGTCTCGTCCTTCTACAATAGAAATCAGGAACTTTCCTGATCAAGAACGTGAGACAACAAATGAACTTCTTACCCTCGTTAAGAATACAGCCAAGGTACTGGGTGTGGCAATTGAGACGCAGGACATTCGTGATTGCTACCGTCTGCCAGCCAAGAGGGGAACTGCAAAACCAGTTGTCGTGGAATTTGGCAGGGTGTCTTTGAAGTTGGACTTTCTTGTAGCCGCCCGCAAGTACAATCGTGATCGAGAGAGGAAGCTTAGTACATCGGATATCGACTTGGGCAAGCCAGGATTTCCGCTATACATATCTGAACACCTGCCGGGAAGTGCAAGAAGGCTATTTTATTTGTGTCGAGAGTTTACAAAAAATAACAATTATAAATTCTGCTGGACAGTCAATTCTAAAATATATATAAAAAAAGATGAAGAATCTAAACCCATCCAAGTATCTAATGAACAAATGTTAAAAGATTTGGTGAAATATGTTTGGTTTTGTAAATTAATACCTAATTGTTAGATTATTTTCATTATTCTCTTTTTCATTATATTTTTTTTTTTTTCTATTAAATACTTTGTGTATAGTGTATATATATATATAAATGTGGGAATAAATGTTTTTGAACGATTAATGAGTAAAAGACGATGCATGATAGTTTACGAACGGATGTGGGAGCGAGAGGTTAGGAGTGAAAGGGATAGGCTTAGAGGTGGTAGCCATATTAGATATACTTACGACGATAATCCGCAATCTCTGTCGCGTTGCACAAAATAAAAAATTATTAAAACGAAAGATCATCGCCTTTCTTTGCCCCTTATCCCATATTTTTGGGGGCTCGTCCGGGATGTCAGTGTCAAAAACGTCAATGTGACTGTGACGTTTACGTCGGTGTAAACAATAACAAACATTCGGAGCGGCAAAAACCATTGAAAAAAGTGAAAATATGTGAAAATATTACGGATTCCCTGGTTGATTCTGGGAGTGACATTAATTTAATAAAGGACGATTACTGCGGCAAGATTGGTGTTCAATTGGACAATGGGGATAATCTTCGTGTTTGTGGATTCGGACAGTTCTCAATGTATACCAGTGGCTCGTTTCGTGCGGACATCGAAATAGACAGTAAAACTTATAAAAACGTTTTATTTTATGTGATGAAACATGAGTATATGCCGTATGATATAATTTTAGGACATGATTTTCTCAAGAACGTAACAATGTGTATGCGTGGAAATTCTGTATGGTTCAGTGCGAAAGAGGACGATTGGTTGAGCTGTATGATGTGTGATAATGACATGTGTTCTAATCTTCCTTCCACAGATCACATCAAAGAACCTGAGGTAAAGAATGAGTTGCAGTATCTAGTAAAGAACTATGAACCACAGCAAATCAAGGAGTCTCCTATTAAGATGAAAATCATATTGAAAGATGACAGCCCAATATCACAACGGCCTAGGAGGATATCTTTAAAAGAGCAACAGGAAGTTGAGGTACAAATAGCAGATTGGTTAGATAAGGGAATAGTGAGGGTAAGTCATTCAGAATTTTCTAGCCCTTTAGTTCTTGTTCGAAAAAGAGATGGCTCGGTAAGAATTTGCATTGATTATAGAAAATTGAATCAGAAAATTTTAAAAGATGAATTTCCTTTACCTATTATTGATGATTGTATAGACAAATTATCTGAAGCAAAGGTATTTAGTGTCATCGATTTAAAAAATGGATTTTTTCACTTACCAATTTCCGAAGAATCAATTAAGTATACTGCATTTGTCACCCATCATGGGCAATTTGAATTTTTAAGAGCACCCTTTGGGCTTTCTATATGTCCAAATTATTTTATGAGATTTGTGTCCTCCGTGTTCAGAGAATTAATATCGGTAGGCAAAGTCATAATATTCATCGACGATATTGTTATTCCAGCTAAGAATGAACATGATGCACTGGCAAATTTAAAAGAGGTACTCGATGTTGCAAGGGATTATGGATTGCAGATAAATTGGAAAAAGGCAAGCTTGATTTCACCAAGAATAACTTTTCTTGGACATATAATTGAAAATGGAAAGGTACAGCCCTCTTTGGAGAAGACAGAGGCTATTGCAAAATTTCCAGAACCTCAAACAATTAAACAGGTACACAGTTTTGTTGGTCTAGCATCATATTTCAGAAAGTATATTAATAACTTTGCATTGATTGCCAGTCCATTGACTGATTTATTGAAGAAAGATTGTAAGTTTGAATTTGGCGAACGAGAAAGAGAATCATTTAACATGTTAAAACAGAAATTAACTAGTAGTCCAGTTTTAAGAATTTTCAGTAGGAAGGCACCTACTGAATTACATACAGACGCATCTAGCCTAGCTTGTGCAGCTATTCTTATGCAAAAGGATGAAGATGGTAACCTACACCCTGTCTATTATATGAGTCGGAAGACAAATGAGTATGAGAAGAAATACAGTAGTTATGAATTGGAAGCTTTAGCCGTGATTGAAGCAGTAAAGAAGTTCCGACACTATTTATATGGAAATCCATTCAAGATAGTTACTGATTGTCAAGCATTCGAGATGACACTTAGGAAAAAAGACTTAAGTACACGAGTAGCGAGGTGGGCTTTATTACTTCAAGAATTTGACTTTGTGGTCGAACATCGTTCAGGCAGCAGGATGAAACATGTTGACGCTTTGAGCCGCAACCCTTATGTAGCAGTGATGACTAGTATACATGACAATTTGAAGAGAGCACAAGAGCATGATGAAGGATTGCAAGCGATCTCAACGATTTTGAATGAAAAACCGTATGAAGATTACTATTTGCAAAATGGCTTACTCTACAAAGGTGCAGACAAACTTTTGGTTGTACCCAAAAGTATGGAACTTGCAATTATAGAGAAAGCCCACTCAAATGGGCATTTTGCTTTGAAGAAAACACTTGAGCTTATCAGTAAGGATTACTACATCAGGAATTTAGAGAGCAAAGTTCAAGACTACATTTCAAGTTGTATCCCATGCCTTCTGGCTATGGAGAGACGTAAGGAGGGATTGTTGCATCCAATTAATAAAGAAAGTCCCTTACATACTATTCACCTGGATCACATTGGCCCGATGAGCGAAACTAAGAAACAGTATAACTATATACTTACTATTATAGATGGATTTACAAAATTTGTTTGGCTGTTTCCAACAAAGAGTGTCACAGCTGGAGAAACACTAAATAAACTAAGAGTGTACCAACAAGTATTTGGTAATCCTGTACGCTTTATTACAGACCGTGGAACAGCTTTTATGAGCAACGAGTTCACAGATTTCTGTAGAGATGAAGGCATAGAACATGTGAAAATTACAACTGGTGTTCCTCGAAGTAACGGACAGGTGGAGCGAGTTCACAGGACAATCATATCTGTCTTAACAAAATTATGCATTGAAAATCCTGCTCAGTGGTACAAACATGTCAGTAAAGTACAACAAGCTATCAACAGTACTTTTCACAGGAGTATCAATACTACACCGTTTGAGTTACTCACAGGTGTGAAGATGAAAACAGGAATGGATGAAGAACTTTATGAATTACTTCAACAGGAAGAAAGAAGCTTCTTTACAGAAAGTAGAGAAGAACTACGCAAGAAGGCAAAGGAACAGATACTTAAATTACAAGAGGAAAATAAGAGGAATTTCAATAAAAATAGGAACGAAGCTACTCAATACAAGGTTGGTGAGCTAGTAGCCATCAAACGCACACAATTTGGTAGTGGACTAAAAATCAAGCCCAAGTTCTTAGGCCCTTACAAAGTGACGAAAATCAAAAGAAATGATCGCTATGATGTAGTGAAACTAACAAGAGATGGAGATGGGCCATATAAAACTTCAACTTCGGCGGACAACATGAAAAGGTGGCCAGCTGAGTAGCCTAGCCACAGGTAAAATTTTATTTCTAGTTTTTAATTAACTAATTTGTTTTTTTTTTTTCTCAGCGGTATGAAAGGAAATGAATGTTACGGGTTATTTATAGGTTTATTAAGAATTGTAACTTTGTGTATGTCTGGGGGCAGACAAAATGCAGGACGGCCGATTGTGGGAATAAATGTTTTTGAACGATTAATGAGTAAAAGACGATGCATGATAGTTTACGAACGGATGTGGGAGCGAGAGGTTAGGAGTGAAAGGGATAGGCTTAGAGGTGGTAGCCATATTAGATATACTTACGACGATAATCCGCAATCTCTGTCGCGTTGCACAAAATAAAAAATTATTAAAACGAAAGATCATCGCCTTTCTTTGCCCCTTATCCCATATAAATATATATATATATTTATATACAGGGTGTAACATGTAAGTGTAGTCATATTCAAGGAGGTATAAGTGTTGTTTGGGGATACAAAGTCAAAACAATATCCAGGTTTTGTATATTTTAACTTTCATATAGTTTTTGGTAGTTCGTAGCCTTATTTATTTAACAGTTAACCCAAACGTATCCTTCACATATTACCTACACAACACACACACACAAACTTGCCGTTCCAATTTGATAAAATAAAAAGGGAATAAATTAGTAAGTACCTATTTCATCTCGGCTGATAAATATTTCTAGCGACCGCCCGAGTTCCGCGCGTTCTAGGAAACCGGCACGTCGGGCATTTCTTACATGTGACCTAGTTTTTTTTTTTTTTTTTTTACTACATATTTGAGTAAGTTTTCTCTTACTATGTTAAATATAAATAAAACTTTTTCCGAAATAGACGCCTTTGGAGAGTCAGAATCTTATACTTGCCCACCTGATCAATGCATTAATTACATTAAACCAAACAATCATTCTATATCTGTATTCCATTTAAACATACGTAGTGTCAATAAAAATCTCAGTCAATTACAAGCAATGCTTGTACTCATGAAAGTAACTCCTGACATCATAGTGCTGTCAGAGTCGTCTAAAATCGAACCCGTATATTCCCAAATTACCTGGTTACAGCAACCACCAAACTAAGCGGACTTATAATCAAAACGATGGGGTGGTGATTTATGTCCGAACGTCATTGGATTGTTTGGTAGTAGAAACCCTGGAGCTCAGGGAAGCCAATTGCATGATTTGCAAAGTGAGCTCGAATTTTGCTCTAGTTGCTATTTATAGGCCCTGTGAATTTCGTAACACCGATAACTTTGTTAATAGCCTTAATTATATCCTCTCATCTCTTTCGTCATATCAAGTTTTGGCGCTAGTTGGTGACATCAATATTAAAATTAATGATGATGATTCTTCATCAGAACAATATCTAAACCTGGCGGCGAGTCACGGTCTTTTGCCCACTCATAAACTTCCTACCAGACTTGATAATTGTCTGGATCACATTTTACTGAAATCAAAGCAACAATCAACAACTCTTGTTATTGAATCAGCCGTTACTGTCTATCCTACTACGTCTATCCACTATCCCACTTTACTAGTTGCCTCAATGTCTAAAAAAAATGCCATTCATAAAAACAAAGCGTGTCAAGATTGATCACAATGCTATTCATGAGGATATTACCTCGTGTGTTCATAAGTTTTGAGACAAACTTTGTACTTAAAAATAAAATAAAATATTACTGATATCTATTTATTTCTTTTTCCAATTTTGAATTTGGAATGTTAACTTTTAATTTCTTTGATTTTGAAATTAATTTCTTTTAAATTTGTCGTCATAGAGGAAACAAAAGAATTACGTGCGGCCGTGATTTCGCTATTTAAGCGCGGGAAAAAAATAATAAAGATTTCCCGTGTGGTAAAAAGTTTGGTGTGAGCCGTAACTTCGTGTATTACACTATCTAGACACGCGGCAGCGTGTCAAGCCAAGTTCAAGCAAAGGAACTGGCTAGCCAGCGCCGAGTGTAATATTACACGAACCACTTGGTGCCACTTTTGACCCTTCTATAACTCGAAACCTCTTTAATGTAAACACATAAAAATACGTGTGTTTAATAAGATCCATCAGGACATGTAGAAGCCCAAATTTCATGAAGCTAGCTCAAACGGTTATAAAGATATGAAGGTTAAAAAGTTGTAAATTTTAGCACTGACTGACTGACTTATAGTACCTAAACCTAACCTACTTCCAGATGACCTAGAAGGATGAAATTTGGAATCCAGCTCGGAAATTGTGTGTAAGCGTAGGAAAAAATCAAAAAATAAAAAAAAGTCAAAAAATAAGTGGTGTCCCCATACAAAAAACTTGTAATACCTACGCGCTAAACAACCGGCCAACAACGGTGTGTCGTCAGCGGCGCGCGGCAGCACACCAGCCAATCAGCGTCACGCTCTGACTTATGGTACAAAATTATAAGCGGTAGCGATTTACTTAAAATTTTGCGGGTCGGTTGGTTTATACCTGCATAGTAGTTATCTTATAGTCCACGGCTCACTAAATTAACAAAGATCAGTGCCCAAGGTTCGATTCTCTGATTTCTTTTGAAAATAAGAAATAATATTTTAAGGTATAAATTTGTTAGTTCGAACTCTTTGTACCCTAAAAGAAACTCCAATGTGTATGTATACCAAGGTCAAGGCAATAGCGAAGTCTTATTGGTACCGATATATGTATGTATTGACTAGTCTAAGAATGCTGCTTGAACTCGCTCGCGCCTTGCACTAGTGCGCGGCTCACAGCGCTATACGACTTAAAATGCGAACGAACCAAAGTATGCTCTTAGCGGCGCTCATTCGCGCCAGCGTCCTCGTTATGCCCGGTTGTTTAGCGGAAACCCACCTATTAGATTGCGTTTAATGCTGCGTCGTTCGACTTAATTTATTTGAGTTATAGCTGGAATAGTCCAGATATAAATTATTCCTTTTTAGTATTGTACTTTAACGGCATTTGTGAGTTATTTAATATTACGTAAATCGTTTCTTTCAAAACCTCATTTGTTTGTAGCTCTTTTAGGTTAATTTGTCACGCAAAAAAAAACATTAAATAGGAATACTTGCCTAGTTTTCTTTACAAAAAGTAATGATATCCCACCAAAAACATAAATGTAAAAAACGAGAGCCAAGTTCAATACAAAAATTATGCTTGGCGGTGAGCTTCGCCGCAAAAAGAATGGCGATCTAAATGAGTGCCAAGTTCTATGCAAAATCGAAATATGTTTTTATAGGAACAAAATAACATTATGAACAAGTATTAAACTCTATTTCTTTGCTTTATTAGATACCTATAACAATTGCTGTTATTTAAAAATGTGAGATCTTGAAGTAGGTCAGATTTGACTTGGCCAGTTTTCATTACATAAGTCATTTTATAAAGTTATTCAACATTTTAATTGTGTTAAAAACTGGCCAAGTCAAATCTAACCTACTTCAAGATCTCACATTTTTAAATAACAGCAATTGTTATAGGTATCTAATAAAGCAAAGAAATAGAGTTTAATACTTGTTCATAATGTTATTTTGTTCCTATAAAAACATATTTCGATTTTGCATAGAACTTGGCACTCATTTAGATCGCCATTCTTTTTGCGGCGAAGCTCACCGCCAAGCATAATTTTTGTATTGAACTTGGCTCTCGTTTTTTACATTTATGTTTTTGGTGGGATTAAACGATACAAGGAGTCAAGTTCTTTGCAAGATAGCCGAAGGAGTGGTCAGCCACGCTCTGTAAGGACGCCTGCGAACATCAAAATCATCCGAGAGCGACTTTGCTGAAATCCATGTCGCACTCGGAAGAAACTCGCGCTTCAGACTAAAATTTCGCGCATTTCATTCAACTGAATACTGACATATGATCTTAAGGTAAAGGCGTATAGCCGCAGGGAAGTTCACTTCTTAAACGATCGCCTTCGTAAATTGCGACGCGAATGTTGTCCAATGCTGATAAGGAGACACGATGCGAGGAAGATACTCTTCACCGATGAGAAAATCATTACTGTCCAAGAAAAGTTTAACCGACAAAACAATAAAGTGTATACCAAAAGTAGCAAGGATGTACCAGCTTCAGCACGGAATGTTTCGCGAACTCACCATTCGGCTAGTGTGATGGTATGGTGGGGAGTTTCGTATGAAGGTGTCACTCCGCTCCATTTTTGCCAACATGCCGTCAAGGTGAAAGCCAAGAATTATCAAAGTCACATTTTAGAGCCTCTCTGTGTTTTAGAGAGAATCTCTGTCACATACTTTATTTCACAACAAGGATTGAGTTTTCCAGCAAGACTCGGCGCCATCCCATAAGGCAAAAACCACCCAAGCTTCGTTGAAGGCAAATGTACCCGGCCTTCATCGCGGCGAACGAATGGCCTTCCTCCAGCCCATCTCAAACAGCTAGATTATTTTTTATAGACTGAATTAGAGCTCAGGGCCTGCTGAAAGTCCCACCCAAACTTGGAGTCACTGAGGCGAACCCTTGTCCGAAAAGTAAAGCCAATTTCGCTGGAAAAGATTCGTGCCGCCATTGATGACTGGCCAAATCGTCTAAGGGCCTGTATTAAAAACAAGGGTGGTTATTTTGAATAATAATTATATTTTATTGTTGATTATTATCTACTTAATGTTTACTGATTTTTTTTTAAAATATAAGTTTATTATTAAAAAAGTTATGCAACTTTTAGTTCGTCTCAAAACTTATGCACACACGAGGTAGAAACACCGATTTCACCCCTGTATTTTTAACGGATAATGTTAACTTGGCCGCTAATATTCTTGTCACCAAGGTTACTGAAATTATCGATAAGCATACTACCAAAAAATATGTCACACGCTCTAAACGAATAATTAAACCTTGGATCACTCCAGGTTTACTGAGGTGCATAAAAAATCGCGATAGAATGCATAAGCAACACCGGAATGATCCAGGAAACTTAACACTGAAAACAACTTATATTAGATACCGAAATTATATAAATAGACTACTTAAAAACCTCAAACGTACTTATCACAAACAAGAATTCCAAAAAAATAAGACTAACCCTAAGGCTACGTGGGATATAATCAAAGAGATAACACATTCAAAATCAGAATCTCAAATGGCGAAACCGCTACTAAATGTTAGAAGTGACCCCGATGATGCTGTTAATTCAATAAACAACTATTTTATAGGTGTGGGTAAGGAATTGGCGACTAATATGCTTCCTCATGCTGGTCATAATATAAAAGACTTTATTGACGTCCCGGATCCCCCTCTGAAGTCATTCGCTCTTTTAGACGTCGACTGCGCTGAAATCGACACTTTAATATCTAATCTTCGTGATGATTGTGCAGTTGGTTTTGATGGCATTTCTACGCGTCTCCTTAAAACACTGCGAGATGTATTTGTACCACTTCTTACTCATATTTGTCATCTGTCGCTGACCAATGGAATTTTCCCTGATATTTTTAAAAGGGCTTTAGTACACCCAATTCACAAGGGTGGAGATAGAGGCTCAGTTACTAATTATAGGCCCATTTCAGTTCTTCCGGTAATGTCGAAGGTCCTGGAGAAGGTTCTCAATAATAGATTGGTTAAATACCTACAAACCAATGGCATCATAGCCAAAAACCAATTTGGATTTCAGAAGGGTGTCTCAGCAGAGAATGCAGCTTCATCCTTAATTGATCATGTCGTCGACTGCTTAGATGGAGGAGTTAAGGGCATTCTTGGACCTCTCGAAAGCCTTCGACACAGTGTCTATACCAATTATGATGCGGAAGCTGGAGGCCATTGGGATCAGAGGTACGACCCTTAACCTCTTCCGGGATTACTTAACCAATCGCACTCAATCTGTGGTGATTGGAGAAAATATCAGTGAGGAGAGTGGGATTATATTTGGAGTACCGCAAGGAAGCATCTTGGGCCCCACACTTTTCACAATATACGTAAATGATTTGTGTCTATTACGCCTCCCTCACTGCAAAACATTTGTCTATGCAGATGATACGGCTCTGGTCATCGATGGTTCCAATTGGGATGAGGTACATAAAAGAGCGAAGCATGCCCTGTCCGTTGTATTAACGTGGCTTTCTGTTAACTCGCTAACTATGAATATTCAGAAAACCCACTATATGACATTTGCAACTAAAGCTTGTTTCACTCCTTCACAGAATAATTTTGTCGTCAAAGCTCACAGATGCACACAATCTTCCACTATGTGCTCTTGCTTTCCTGTTACTCGTGCGGCCAGTGTTAGATATTTGGGTATACATATTGACCAGATTCTTAGCTGGAATTCACATATTTCAACATTGATACCAAGGGTTAGAAAACTCATTTTTATTTTCAAGAATTTGAGAGATATCTTAGATACGGCAACTCTCAAAACCGTATATTTTGCCCTTTGCCAATCTATCATTACCTATGGTATTACGATTTGGGGTGGTGCTGGAAAGATTGCGATATTATCTTTGGAACGTGCTCAAAGAGCGGTCTTAAAGGTAATTCATCGAAGGTCTTTCCAATATCCAACTGAACAACTATATAAGGATACAGAGGTGTTGACAGTGAGACAGTTATTTGTCATGCTCACTGTTTTGAAAAAACATGCGTCCTTGACATACGATCCTACATTATACGAACGCAGAAGAAGAGCGGATCACGTTTGCTTAGTCGTCGAACATAAAACTGCCTTGGCTCGACGTCATTTCAAAGTCCCTAGCGGCTATCTTTATAATAAGGCCAATAAAGATCTAACAATTTATCCTTGTAATAAGTACTCTTGTAAAGCCATACTTTTCTTGTGGCTTTTATCTAAGAATTATCTTGACACTGAGCAACTATTAGAATTCGTATTCTAAAAGAAATTGTTAGTGCTAGGGACAATCAAATTCAATTAAATTAAAGCATACCTTGAATCTACTGTAGGAAACCCCACAGGTTATTTATTTATTTATTTATGGCGAGCTTAACATTACCATTCATCTTATTAGCTTCATAAAATGAAAAAAAAAAAAAAAAAGATTTTATCATGCACAACTTACCATATAGACAATCACCCAACAAACATATAATGGCACTCATCCAGATCCATGAACTATTTACATTACAAACAATTTACTTACCCTTGATAGTTATGCAAATTGAACATAGTTTATATCATTTGTAAAAACATTATTATTATTATTATATTTTTTTCCTTATTCCCAAATAAAAGTTTATAACTAGTTTGGGATATAAGTGTTCTTTGTTAAAATAAAAACCTCTCAGTTATACGGTGTATACACCTCGAGGATGTGGTCCTCGGAAATTAAGTGAGGTACGGTGTCGGATGAGCGAAACCGCCAAAATACAGGCTAGCCCTAGTTTGGATTCGGTGTTCGTGAGTCCGTCGAATATCTACGTTTTCTACTTCTCTCACTTGTTATTGCACATTTTACAGTGTATTACTATTAGTTATTTAACGACGTTGTTGTATTGTACCTTGATCAATAAATATTTTTATTATTTATTATTATTATCATGGTTTTAAGAGATGGTAGTAGGCCACCAAGGGGTGGGCTACTACCATCTCTTACGGTAGTAAACCCCTGGGTTATTACTGTCTCTTAAAACAATGCAAGATCCAGTGAGTAAGCGAGACAGCGCTATACATCATGTAAGGCGACATCTCGCTTACTCACTGGATAGACAACTGAATAGATGGTATTATGCCACAGATATAGGAACATACTTCATGTTCCTATATCTGTGTATTATGCCACCAGGGGGGTTACTATAGTCTCTTAAAACCATGACAGTGAAAGATCATAGGTTGTTTTTTTTTTTAATTTGTCCGTTTTTTACGGTCCTAATCCTAGTCGGAATCCGAAGTGTGGACACACACACACTTAGGATACGAATTAAAGCGTAGACGCAGCTTTATTTGCGTAATGACGTCATTTAGGTGTCGAATGAATGTTACAACTTCCATGGCATTTTTGAATATTTTACCGCAATCAATGTAGGTACTTTTCTTGTCGAAAATACAAAAATATGGTTTAAAATCAAAACATCTCGAAATGGTTTTCGTATTTTAGTGTATTAAAAAAATTTGCATACCCAATTAACTTACTCATGTTCATCATTATCATCATTATCATAAATTTAATAGCTATGCTCTTGTCGGTGGAGTTCCTTCCATTTTTGTCTGTACATAAAATCATTTTCCTGTTATATAAAAGTACTCCTGCCTGTGTGTGTATATTATAGAATTTATGTAAAACGGTTAGTGCTTAGTAATTGTATTAGTATAGCAAAGAAATTCGAATGGCGCGCAGACGAGGCAATTTTTTTAAAATAAATCTATGTAGTGTACTATTCTATAATCTGTGGTAATAGCATGTGGTAGGACCACATGCTATATAGAAGAAAAAAGTTATTTTTCTTGATAATAGGTGGCGCTAAAAAGATCCCGCCAATTTTTGGTGTGAATTATTAAAACACGACATTTTAAAGTATCGTTACCATATCAAAAACTGCTTTATTGCTTTTTTAAGTTATTAGATTTAGAATCATAGTTTCTCAAGTGATCGATAGATGGCGTTAATGACTATTTTATTAGTACCTACACTAAAAATCGGCGCGTTTCTTTATATGGCGGTTTAATATCCATACTAGCATAGTATTCTGTAAATCTGTGGTAAAAAAGGGTATAATTTTACCCTTTCCGTGGGTATGGAAGCGAACTAGTTGATTGCCCCTGCTCATGTTGTCAAAATTGAATTTAAAAGTCTTGTGGCCTACTATCATCTCTAAAAACCATGCAAGGACGATTGAGAAAGGCAGATGTCACCTTACATCATATATTGCTCTGTCTCGCTTACTCACTCGTTCTTGCATGGTAGTAAGCCACCTTATCTGTGTTTTTTTAGCCCATACATGTAGATCCCCAATAGCTGAAGGAGTATTTAAAAAAACTGTCTACGAAATGGGTCTTGGGGACGAATGGGAAGTTGATAGTGCAGCCATTGGCATCTTGAATGTCGGGAACCCAGCAGATCGAAGGGCTCTGGATACTATGAAGAAACACAATGTCTCATATAGCAGTCATGTTAGCAGACAAGTAAGAAATTGATAATGCTTTTGATGTATATTGTGACGTCTAGGATTATTTTTAAGTGATTTATTTTATCACTTAAAAATAATCCTACACAATAGTTTATTTGTTTATGGTGCGCATCTGTTCATAAGGCATCTGGCTGGACGCCTATAATAGGTATTAAATTCCTCTTTGCGCAAAGAATTTATAATCGCGCGCGCAAAGAATTAGGAGTCGCGCGCGGCTCAAACGCGAGGCATTTTTATTTAATCTATGTTTATTGTTGTGTCATTAATCTATTCTATACGTACAGAAGTATCATTCCAAGTATTTTTTTTAAATCTATCTTCCTTACCTTCCCGCCAAAACTCCGAATAGATAAGTTTTTATAATAACATTAATTTTTTTTTAAATCTCAATACATACATCCATCTATACTGAATTGACCCTGCCTCGTTTGCTGTTTATACAATAATCAATAAAAAAAAATTTTTTAACAGATAGTTCCGGAGGATTTCCACAACAATGATTACATATTTGGCATGGATGAATATAACATGAACGATTTAACAAGAATGGCGCCGAAGGATTCCAGAGCTAAACTCCTTCTATTTGGAGATTTTGATCCACAAGGCGAATGGATTATCAGGGATCCTTATTTTGTATGTATCTTTATTTACTGTAATAAGAATTTTTTGATGACATAATGTATTTATTCCTAAAATATTTTGGCATAACGAGTATGGCTTATTTTGTTTGCATAATATTCTTGTCATAATCAATTATTAGCATTAATATACCGTAGTTGTGGCAGTTATCGACACCATAAGGGAGTTGTGTAGTTTGACCAGGTATACAACACTTGTAAAGCATGTCTGATTAATAATGATTGTTAAATATTGGCAGATATATAATCAATATAAGATTTATTGCTTACATTTGTGCCACTTTTACTTAACTTACAATAAAATACTAAAATTGTAAAAACCATTAAATGTGTCAGCGTTCGACACCACACTTCCAGTAATAGACCACCAGTAATCGACATCATTAGTAATGAACACCCAATAATCGACACCTTTAAGGACGAAATAATTTGAGCTCAAAACGTTGTTTTATGCGGATTAAAGACGAATTAGTAGGGAAGGGTAGTTCGCCGTGGTTTCCGTCATATAATAGGGTCACTCTTGCTCTTGGCCATAAATATCGTAACAAGGCTAAAGGATCATATCCACAGGGTGGGCAGCAAGGTCTTACTGCGTTTCGTATTTTACCAACCAAGATAGTGCGATCGCCAACCCGCCTGCCAAGCGTGGTGATTATGGCAAAAAATTATCCGGGAGGGCTTTAGTCCAGCAGTGGACCTTTACGGATTGTGATGAAAGAGTATGAAAAAATGCTCTGGAACACCAGCTGAAATATATGCGGGTACTCTTTCGTATTTGTAAATCACCATCGGTGATGCCAGGTCACCAGCTGCATTAGCTGTAATAAGAACCGAAAGATTTTCTTTTTCATCACCTCCAGATGAAAGGTTCTGCCGGCCGACATCGAGGTGGGCCGTGCTGGTAGGTTAGGGGAAGCACGCGAATCCGCGGTTACCCGGGAGGAGCTACAGCGCGCGAAACGTAGCATTGCGGAGACCGCACTGGCCACATGGCAATCGCGTTGGGACGCGTCGACCGATGGTAGGGAAACATATCGATTTTTCCCGGACGTGGCGGGTCGGCTCAAGGCAACTTGGGTCGAACCGGACTATGAGACCTCTCAGATCTTGTCCGGACACGGCTGCTTCAGGGGTAGGCTCCATCGCATGAAGCTTTCGGACACCTCAGCCTGCTTCTGCGAGGAAGCGGTCACTGAGGACGTCCATCACATACTTTGGGAATGCCCGATTTATGAGGAGGCGCGTAGGGAACTATTAAATAATGTTGTCCCGCTCGGGGTGGGCCCGGTCTACTATTGCGATCTCGTGGGATCTGAGGCGAACTTTAAGCGGCTAAAAGAAATCTCGCATCGGTGGCATAAAATTCGAAGCGGCCTCGAGAGGGGCATAACTTGAAAAGTAGGAGCACATCGAGAATACTGCCACAAGCAGACAAAGAAGACGAAGAGAAAAACTGAAACTGTGACAAACTCAAAGACCTAGAAGACAGAAGCTGGCCTCTGGCCGCGAAGGCAAGCGAGGCGTACTTGTGAACGTAAGCCCCCTAAGGATGGGGGAGAGTTATTAAAATGCAATGATTGCATAGATAGGCGACACTATAGAGAACTTGTAGGGAGATCAAGCAGGTGCGACTGGAAAGAGATGCGAAATGCTAGTACAGCGCACTCTCCCGAGATTCGGCTCGTATAACCGAGAGGTTGGTAGAGCCATGGTACGTGGAGGGAAGTGTCATCACCTCCAGAGCTATACAAGTTATTGTCACCTCGTTTCGCCAGTACTTTGCCCTGTTTAGGTGTTAAAAAAAACGCACTTTCATCGGCATTAAAAATACGTCTGGGATCTTTCAGAATCTCTTTTAAACCATTTTCTTCCAAATATTCATCGACTTCTTTAAACCATCTAATAATGTCTTCTTCTGTTACATCATCCCTTGCTTTGGTTATATTCTGTGCTGTTTTTTCTCTTATCTCTGGATTTCTCTTTAAAAATGATTCAAACCATGTTCTTCCGGGTTTATTATCCGTGAAGGGATTTTCTCTTTTCTGATCTATCATTATCTTTTGAACACTTTCTAAAAGATATTCTTTTGAAACAGGAAAACGCCGGGCAGCAAGTGCTAGCAACCACTGAACAAGAATATTTTCCTCTTCTTTTGTAAGAACTGAACTAGGACCCATCCTGCAATTTACTGGCGTCTTACCAGACACTTTGTTAAAGAGAGTGACTCGAGGTACATTAAATCTTCTAGCTGCTGTTGCCACCTTTTCGCCATTTCTAACAGCTTCAATCGCTTGCCCCATTTGATGTGGGGTGTAATTTTTTTTAGGTGCCATCTGTGAAAAAATATAGAGAACCAGTTATGAACAACCAGTTATGGACGGTTTTATTGGATTGAAATGGAGTAACGATAACTAGTAAAAAGCCTGCAAATGCTGATTTTCGGGGATAACTCGATTTATCTTAATCCTTATAACGATATAAAATCACTAACACAAATTTGTAAGATAAAGTTAGTTTTCGACACATGTCGATTACTGAACAAATGCAAATTGTTGTACCAGTAATGACCGAGTACCAGTTATAATCAACCAGTTATGGACACTGTCGATTACTAGGAAAATATCAGCAAATCCAGATTTTCGAGGATAAATCAATTTGCCTTAATTCATAGAACGATATGAGATCACCAGCACAACTTTGTGTGATAAAGTTAATTTTCGACACATGTCGATTACTGAACAAACGCAAATTATTGTATCAGTAATGAACACCAGCATCAAAAGAGAAAAAAAAACATGTGTAATGTTATAGGTTATATTTGAATGACTTCATAAATCCTTTCTTAAATTGAAAAATATAACTGAAGTTCTATACTAAACAAATCAAATGTGTTACAAACAAAAAAGTAGACTCACCACCTTAACGATTTCCTTAGTAATTATGGATTTTCCGCCAAATAGTCCGGCCGGTACTAATTAAAATTTCGCCATTTGCAAACAAAACGTCAGAATCGATTGATGACAGTTGTTGTCATACCAGTATCAATGTTATTTACGATTAAGTGTTGCCAGTATAAAAATATAAATCTTAGTAGTTATTTTAATTAAAAAATAAATAAACTGTCGATAACTACCTCAGTGTCGAAGACTCCCACAACCACGGTAGGTACCTATTTATGCATTTTTATATTTTGCATAATAAGGTTAAGTTAGTATTTATGATTAAAACAAAACAGCTAAGAATGATGGCGGAATTTGTACTAATAAAAAATTTAATTATAGAGAACTTAAAATAAATCGCATTAGTAAGAATACTTCACTAGTAACATGTTTACCACCACAAAAAAAATTTAAACCCCGGGGTTATTTTAATATTCCATTTTATAAAAGTCGACCTTTAGTTTCGTTTTCATTCGCCATTTTTAACGCAACTGAAACAATATGTCACCCTGACAGTTGTTAGCATTGTCAAAGCGATATTGACAGTTCATTATGGTAGGTTAGATTCATCGATTTAGTACCTGGGGGGCTATACCATCTCTTAAAACTTTGTAAAACCATGTAAGTCTTAAAACCATGCAAGATTTATTTTTTTATTATTTATTACTCACTGGAGTAAGCGGGACAGCGCAATAAATTATATACCTACTTAAGGCGACATCTCCCTTACTCACTGGATCTTGCATGGTTTTAAGAGACGGTAGTAGGGACATGATAACTTATGTCCATTACGCACATTTCCCATGATATTAAATGGTCTTTCGTTATTATTAATTACAGGATAATGACTTGAGCGGTTTTGAAAAATGCTACCGGCAAACTCTGAGATGTTCAAAAGGATTCTTGGCACATATTCAAAATGAAAAAACAAGTACTTAAATCATAGAATTATGTCAAAAATATTGGTCACTCCTTGTTAGAACATATGCAATATAATAATATGTTACTACTATGTAGCCCAGTTTGTTTTATTTATATTTATAGGTAAATAAATATATATAATAAAAAACCGGTCAAGTGCGAGTTGAACTCGCGTGGAGAGGGTTCCGTACAATGCCAATGTCAGTTTTTGTATTCAATTGTGGTATGTTAATGTGAAAGGCTTATGAGATGCGAGTAAACTACTACTATCGCTATCTAGTGGTGTTTTTCGTAAGTGAACGTTTTATATTGAATTTACCACTTAATTGTCAATTGACAGAGTTCTTGTAGTTTTTCCCGTAATCTACAGGTAATGAGCTATATTCCGTATTTTTTCAAAATTTTAGGCTCGGTAGTTTCGGAGATCAGGGGGGGAATGGTAAATTTTCGTCTTCTTTCCTAAATAAAATGAAAACTATTTATGTTACAATAATAAAAAAAATATATTTGAGATCCTCATAACAAGATC
This sequence comes from Apomyelois bistriatella, assembly GCA_947044815.1. Taxonomy (NCBI): domain Eukaryota; kingdom Metazoa; phylum Arthropoda; class Insecta; order Lepidoptera; family Pyralidae; genus Apomyelois; species Apomyelois bistriatella. The sequence continues at coordinate 1,527,209 of OX345717.1, forward strand.
TTTCATTTGATATATAACACGGTAAGGTTTGCAAAATCTTTTTTTTTAAATTGTTAATTTGTCCCCCGAAAATGGCCCATATTTTAAAAAAATATTTATTTTCTTTGAATATCTGTGTTTGGGTCACAGGATTACGCCATCCTACCAATTTTCATCAGTTTTGGTCTAGTAGGTTCGGAGAAAATTGGCTATGACAGACGGACGGACGGACAGACAGACGCACGAGTGATCTTATAAGAGTTCCGTTGTACATTTTTGTACGGAACCCTAAAAATCACTGCATAGTATAAAAAAAGTCGCTTTCTCTGTCCCTTTGTATGTGTGCCATGTCCCTTAAATCTTTAAAACTAGGTACGCAACGGATTTCGATGCGGTTGTTATTATTAAATAGAGTGATTCAAGAGGAAGGTTTTTATACCGATGCGAAGCCGGGCCAGGTCGCTAGTTTATGTTATATATCGATAGTCACTTAGCTATCCTATTTTTTTATTATTATAAAGCAAGCCGACCCCGGAAAGTGGCAAGATGAAAAAAATACATTTGTCACATTCTTATCAATATTCTTACTTTTTCTCACCTTTTATTACAATAGAGTCTATCGATATTTTATTACACTCACTACACTATTGCTGGCAACACTACCACTAGTTTTTAGTTTTTTCCCTGCTTGCAGCACTGCAGCAGGGTTGCCATTTACACGGCAATTGCCGCATACACGGCAATTTGGGTCTATTCAGCAATAAAACACGGCAGTATATTCATTGCCGTGTTCTAAAACACACCAATCCAATGGTAACTATTTCTCGCATGTTCACATATCACTCACTACATAATTACATATACTATAGACTACACTAGACAATAGTGATTGTCCTATAAAAATAGTAACATACATACATATATCACGTCTTTATCCCATACGGGGTAGACAGAGCCATAAGACCTTAGGCCACGTTTAGCATAATGGTAGTTGAAACAGGAAATCAATAGTGATGGTTGCTAGCCGCAACGCCTATGTCATGATTTCCCCATTCGGCGATTCCCTCAGACGACTTTTACGACTTGCGCGGGAAGAGAAGCAGCTGGTACATTCTGTTAAATATATTCAGCGATTTTATTGTAGGTATATTCGTAATTCTATTAAATTATTATTATATATTGGTATTATTATATTAAAATGGTGGTCATATAGACTACGGGTGGGGAAATCCCGCCTTGCATTCGACGACTCGTGCACACTTTATTCGTTACCATTACCAGTGGTTAACAAATTTCCATTATTTTATATTACTCATTTTTTTTTTAAATGAAGGTCATTGGGGTTTTGCAGCTATTTCAAAAAATACGTGCTTAATAAAGGAACTCATTCATTCATTTCGTGTAGGTGTCATGGTCAATAGACCATGCACACCCTGGTGTAAGAGTTCTTCGGAACCGCCTCTCGGCCTCTGACGTAGTTCCTTTAACTACTACCAGATGGCAGCCGGGACCAACGGCTTAAAGTGCCTTGCGAAGCAAGGAAACATCTTTTTTGTCAGACAATAAGGTGATTCAAGCCTGCAATGTAGTAAACAAACTGGAAACAACTAAACAAAGTATGCTTCCCGTGGGAATCGAACCTTCGACCCCCGGGTCTACAGGGGGGTTGAGGGTTCGTCCACGGAGGCAGGATAAAGGAACTGATTACCGAAAACTGTTTTAAAAGCTATTCCTCTAAATGCATATTAGAAAACCTTGGTATAATAAATGAAGTAAATATTTTTTATTTGACTGCAATTTGTTGTGTGTACTTAATAAAATAAATGGTTAGAATTAGACAACTTTGTAAAAAATTTGAGTAGCCAAATACAGTACACTGAACACGGCAATTTTTGAGTTATTCCAAAACACGGCAACTTAAAATTTTGAGATGGCAATCTTGGCAGGCATAGAGGTGTTATATTAGGGCAAAGAATTTATATATAACACTAGAATGCTTACGGAGGACAAAAGCCGTAAAGTTTTCAGGTATCTCTTTCTAGTAAGTTGTATAATATTCAAGAAGAAAAGGGACACCTACAAATTTTTGGACCTTTTTCTGGAACGTTAAGTATTTGTATGTAGGCTTTAAAGAAAAATCAACTTTGCATTAGAGTAATAAGGATTAATTTTGAATGTTGTTTTTTGCGATTATTATTATTCGTAAGCATTCTAGTGTTGTATATAAATTCTTTGTATTAGGGTCAGATATCAAGAACCATGTTATCGAATATATTAGTTTACCGATATTATGTTCCGTTAAACGTTCTCCAAGAACGGTGAAGAACAGGCTGGGATTTTGCAGGCGATATTATTTTTTGAGGCATTTTACATCTACCCATTAATATAAAATGCATCAAGAATATACGAGATGTGGCAATTTTAATTGCCCCAGACCAAAGAAAGTAGAATTATATGTGATCGAGTAATATTACAATAAAAATATGCGTTCAGTTTAAAAAAATAACGAGATCTCAATTTACATCCTGCCTAAGAAATACTAAATAACGATGTATTGTATTCTACCTTGGCGTATTTAAAAAGATAATCACCCTATTTACAAATCATTAATAACATAATGTATATACAAATGATTCTGTGTTTTTTTTTACAGTCAAGTTTCCGCCTTTCCATACTAATCCATACTTCCATACTAATATTATAAATGCGAAAGTCTGTTTGTCTGTCTGTCACCTCTTCACGGGTAAACTGCTGGACCGATTGTGATGAAATTTGGTAAGGATGTAGTTAACGACCTGAGGTCAAGCTACTTTTGGACGCGATATAACCGAGTCCTACGCGGGGCGAAGCCGCGGGGAACAGCTAGTACATAAATAAAACTTCGGCTTCGCTCGTGTCGCCGAGGGATGACTGAGACCGACGCGGCTCGGAGCGCATTCCATTCGTTCTTTCGTTCTGAGAACCGAGAACGTTTGCGGAACGCAAACGGGCGCGGAACGCAATAACGCAGTCGGTTCACCGATACGATATGTTCTTGACAGTTCTTCGGGAACGCGTTCTTTTGCGAACGCGTTCTTCTTTTCATATTATGTTCGCGTTATCGGTTCAGTTATATATATCAGTAACACCTCTACAGGCAGTAGCCAACATAGTGACCAGTGTTATTATCAATACGGCAATTGCCGTAATATCCGGCAATTCATGTTTTTTTTCTGGATTATACGGTATACGGCAGATTTTTCGTTGCCGTATCAAATAATACGGCAATTGAGCTTTCATGTTGTAATTTATTTATTTTTACATAATACTCCTAATATCTCTCCAGTGTTGCTAGTACAAAATATCATATACTGTAAACACTCATTTTTCAAATGGGAACTGGAAATCCCCTACAATGACGTGCCTAGATTTCCTGCTCCCTTTCTTTCATAGGTTTGGACGAATAAAAGAAATTCGTTCATCGATAACGAACACCTACTTGTACCTTAGACTTGTACTTAAACAAACTAAAGTGTTTACATTATCGCTTTGACTTGCGCTTTGTTTGTTGGGTTTAATATTTAGTCGCAAACGATAATCTCGTGCTGCTGCTATTGATTTGTGAAATTGACGAATAATAATGTTTATTTAATTTAATTCGTCAGTTTTTTTCTATTTACATTTGTCTTATTTTGTTTTCGTTTTATTAATTTTAGAAGGCATTAATTGCCAGTTTTAAAGCTAGTTTTGTTTTAGTTTAGCATTTATTAAGTATAAGATACACCTGTTAAATAACTTTATTCATTAATTTAATAAAAAATACTTAATACGGCAAGTTTGTTTATTTTCCCTCTAAATACGGCAAATTCATTTTCAGAATACGGCAACCCTTATTTTTTTAGTGATTCTTTGGTAGCCAAACCACAACACAACGGCCACCAAACGGCCACGGCAAACGCATTCTTTTTCATTATTTCGTGAGCAGTCAGCGACTAACGACGTATACAAACCAAGTCGATACTTGCCTCAAAAGTCTACAAAGTACGCAGGTAAGTTTAAAATTAAGTAGTTACTATCATTTAAATTTAATTGAGGCGGAGCATGGAAAAGGGAGGGGTCCGCGGCGCCATCATTGAAATTGGCAATATGGGTGTGGCGGCGGGGATATGTACCTAATTTATTTTTCTAATAAATAATTTGTAAATAATTAATTTAGTATTGTATTGATTCAGGCACAAACTTAAGTATTGTAGGTACCTATTTTATATTTTTTAGGGGAGTCCCTTTATGTAGCCGCCATCTTGTTTGTTACAAATTTTATTTAATTTTTACGTAGGTAGGTAGGCCTACTTAACCCATATTTAAGTAGGTAGGTACTTCACTTATGTTATTTCGTGGTTGTTCAATTCAATTCAATTCAATTTATTTGTTGCATTTCATGTTGTACAATAACAGTTCTAGCTATAGGTATACAATACACAAGTCACTGTCTTTTTAGTAGGTACAATTGAACCCTGTCGGGTGTAGCACATTAGAAAGTGGAACGGCAAGCGGGTAAATGGATAGATGAAGTAAATTTAAGAAGAGAATAATTTAAATTTTAGAAATTAAGTCCAAATAATATTTAATATCGTTTAAAAACTCGTCATTTATGATTATTATTTTTTCTATTTTTATTTATATATTTTTGCAGATAAATACCTACTTTTGAATGTCTGAATTATGAGAATGTCCTATTTATATTATTTAGCTATATTCATTAAATGTATCGTTGAAAAACTCGTCAATTGTGTAATAAGTTTTGTCTATTAACATTAATTTTAGCTTTTTAATAAAAGTATTATCATTTTCTTCGGATCTTAAACAGTCAGGTAAAGCATTATATATTTTGATGGTCATGGCTAGTGGCCCAGAGGCAAAAAGTCTAAGCGTGGAGGTAGGTATCACTAACATATTTTTCTTTCTAGTAGGGTATCGTCGTGGGAGGTCATCTTTTTTTGTGTAAAATTGGGGGTATTTGCGTACAAATTTGCAGGCCTCTAATATATATATTGACGGTAAAGTCAGTATGTTTAAATCCCTAAAATGCGGTTTGCAAGACGCGGTCCCTTTAATATTGGTAATAATTCGGATGCATTTTTTCTGTATAATTAAGAGTCTATCCACGTCTGTACTGTTACCTCCCCGGACCAAACAATTGCGGATAAGTTTTAGCTTCTTCCAAGGAAATTTGCTTCTTTCTGTTTTTTATATTTGAGTTATGTAGGTAGGTAATTAATAATAATAATAATAATAAGGACGACATAAAATTATATGGACGACATAAAATTATATAGCAACACAAGGACGACATAAAATTATATAGCAACACAACGGAATCCTTACACCATCTAGCAGATATAACACAAACCTTCTCAAACGACAATTGTATGGAGTTTGGGATTGATAAGTGTAAAATATTTTCAATTGAAAATGGTAATATAACATCACATACTTACACGTTAGAATCTGGAAACGTAATTGAACCCTTAGAACCACACACTTCATATAGATATCTTGGCTTTCAGCAAGCTCGACAGATAAAGCAAGAAGTTTTGGCTGTTATCAAGAATATCATATTTTTCTAAAAAGTTATACAGTTGATTACACATTGACTTTTCATATATTTTCGCAAACGTGGAGGGTATAGCTATTGGCCGAAAGTTGTTGGGGTCAGTCTCATCATCTTTTTTGTGGATAGGGTGAACAAGTGATATTTTTAATGAGTCTGGGAATTAAACTAGGTATACCAAAAAAAAACGATTAAAAAAAGCGTTTTTTATCAGTATGAGTAGGTCAAGGCCAAGTATACTCATCATAATTTCGTGTAGGTGACACGGTCCATCAACCATGCACATCCTAGTGTCAGAGGCCCTCGGAACCTCTTGGCCTCTCACGTGGTTCCTTTTACGACTACCAGATGGCAACCGACGCACCCTTAGCGACATCTGACCCAAAGATACTATATTTTATAACACTAGCGCTTTCGCATTTATGATATTACTAGCGACCCGCCCCGGCTTCGCGTGGGCATAAAAATCTTCCTCTTGAATCACTATCTATTAAAAAAAACCGCATCAAAATCCGTTGCGTAGATTCAAAGATTTAAGCATACAAAGGGACATAGGGACAGAGAAAGCGACTTTGTTTTATACTATGTAGTGATGATAAACATCCAAGACCCAGGTCAATCGGAAAAAGATCAAAAATGAATTTGTATTTCAGAAAATGGGTCTTTTAGCTGCTATTATCGTGAATTTGCTGGGCGGTGCCGCGATATTTTTAACTGGGGGGCTTGCAGTTGGCCTGATTGGTCCACTTCTGGGCTTCGGTAGTGCTGGAATAGCAGCGGGAAGTTTGGCTGCGGGTGCGCAGTCGTTCTACGGGAGTTTGGCGGCAGGGAGCATCATATCTATGATGACCTCCGCAGCCATGGTTGCCCCTACTCCCTAAGCAAGGTATGAACTTGAAATATAACTATACTTAACTGCCTCCGTGGTCCAAGGTCGTGGGTTCGATTCCCAGGGGAAGCATACTTTGTTTAGTTGTTTCCAGTTTGGTTAGGACATTGCAGGCTTGAATCACCTGATTGTCTGATAATAAAGATGATTCCGTGCTGCGGAAGGCACGTTAAGCCGTTGGTCCCGGCTGCCATCTGGCAGTCGTTAAAGGAACCATGTCAGAGGCTGAGGGGCAGTTCCAAAGAACTCTCCTTTAACGACTACGATTATGCAACATGCCTTCCGGAAACAACAATTTTTAACCCCCGACGCTAAAAGAGGGGTGTTATAAGTTTGACGGGTCTGTCTCTGGCATCATAGCTCCCGAACGGATGAAGCGATTTCAATTTAGTTTTTTTTGTGTTAAAGCTGACTTATGGGCGAGTGTTCTTAGAAATATTTGATGAAAATCGGTTGAGCCGTTTCGAAGTTGTGGGGGTGAAAGTGGGGAAGCGTAACCGAATTTCTGCAAATATATTGTACCTACTCGACGAGTAATAAAAACAAAATGTGTCGTGGGTTTTTCTAAATTTTTAATTTAATGTTCTTTTGTTGCAGATATCTACTTCCGGGGATCCATTGACATTGTTCATTCAGAATAAGAGTAGAAATTGAAATTAGTGTACTTAATTATTAATATGAAAAATTTGTACAATTTTTTAATATGAAAAATTTTGTTTTGACATTGACATAAAATGACTTTGAATTGATAAGCTTCTTTTATTTTTACGCTATGTCCTTTGACCACATAGATTTAAAAAAAAATGCCGCGCGCCATTTCCAAATTATTTGTTTGACCACTTTTCCAACGGGTCATAAACCATATTATTATCTACGTCAAGTATTTTAATTGGTACTAGCTGCTGTTGTATGGTTTTAAGAGATGGTAGTAAGCCACCCTGGTGGCCTACTATCATGTCTAAAAACCATGCAAGTTCCAGTGAGTAAGGGAGATGTCGCCTTACATCATGTATTGCGCTGTCCCGCTTACTCACTGGATCTTGCATGGTTTTAAGAGACTGTAGTAAGTAACCCCCTACCGTTCGCGGGTGTCGGATTCGCACCGGCTTGCGTGCTGGTGGATAGAAGCTACGACGATCTCAAATACGTCCCAAGGCTCGACCCATCCTCAGAGGTATCAAAACAAATCCCATCAGGGTGCTTGACATCAAACATCTATCCAACTAAGTTTGCGACCGAGCTTCGCTCGTTTTATGTAGAAAATCTTTTCACGTGAAAATATAGGTTAAAAATGAATTTTTAACCGACTTCAAAAAATAGGAGGAGGTTCTCAATTTGTCGGTATGTTTTATTTTTTATGTATGCTACCGGATTACTCGAAGACGGCTGGACCGATTTGAATTTTTTTTTTTGTTCGAGAGCGTTTACTTTCCAATTGGTCCCATATTCAGCAGTTCAGGATCTGATGATGGGATCATGGAGAAATCGAGGGAACTCTTCAAGTTGTGTATTGGGCATGGGTATTTTTTGATATATTCCAAGTTATTAAAGTGAGACGAAGGTAAGACGATGCTCGAAAATTTAACCCACTTTCAAAAAAGCAACGTATTTACAACTTTTTGATTGTAATATATCTTGCTCGATTACTCGAAGACCACTGAATCGATTTGTAAAATTCTTTTTTTGTTAGAAAGGGTATTTTTTTGAGATGGTTCCATAGTCATCAGATCAGGATGTGATGATGGAATCATGGAGTTATCGAGGGAACTCTTCAAGTTTTATTGCGATTTGGGTCGTTTTTGATATATTCCATGTCAATAAAGTGAGACGACGCTGATGACGTTTACCCGACTTTCCAAAATGCAAAGAGTTTACAACTTTTTAGTTATAAGGTATTGCGTACTCAAAACTAAAAAGTAAAAAATAATTGTTTTTGCCAAAAAAACGAAACCGACTCCAATTTTATTAAAATTAAAAGAATCGGCACCGACTTCAGATTTATTAAAAAATTTGATATGAAGTATATTTAAACAACAATTTATTGATTATTTCATTCTTTTTAGTTCAGGAATTGGAGTCGGTTTCGTTTTTTTGGCAAAAACCATTATCCCAGATATGGAACCTAGCTAGATTATCTATTTGACTATGTAAGAACTTGTTTAAAATTTTAGAGCAAGTTTTCGAAAACGCGAGTACTAATAAATTTGTGCGAGTGAGTTTGTTTGACTGTTTATTTATTTGTTTGTTTGTTACGCTTTCTCACCCGATCTTCTTAATACTGAACCGATATTCCTAAAATTTTGCATACACATAGAAGTATTGGGGAGGACCAAAATATTAAAACTTAAGTGGGAAGGACACAGGGTAAGTACTTTTCTTCCCGGGAAAAAGCACTGTTCCGAGGGGAATTCGCGGGCGAAAGCTAGTTTGTAATAACTACTCGTAGGTACCATGTTTGGAGCCAATCAACGCACACCGGTAGGTACCTACCTACAGCTCATGTTATTACTAACAAGAATGAGTCGCACTCAAATGGACTGATAAGGCACGTAAGGAAGGTATAATAGGTTCCATGAAAAACAGGTAGGTAGTTAATATGGCAGGAAATGAGAGACGAGGTGAAGTGTACACCGTTTATTCTCTCGACGACTGGATAATATTAACAAAATAAAATAACTTTATATACTAAATTAAGACTTGGTTACAAACACGTATTAGCCAGACGTGACGCGATGAATTTGCAATAATGATTTGCTTACAATCTATACATATAATAAGACACTAAAAATCGAGTGTCTGTACATTTAATATTTTTCAAAAAAACTGATTGAGTGCAATTAAAAAAGAGTAACAGAAACCAAAAAGACAGTTTTTGGAATTTTTGTCTGTCTGTATGTATGTATGTCTGTCTGGTACGTTATAACTTCGAAAATACTCAACGGATCTAAACGCGGTTTTTACAGTTGGATTACATATAATTAGGAGCGTTGTTAAAACTTTGTTTCGTCAAAATCGGTTAAGGGAAAAAGAAGTTATGGTCGATTGAAAATTTACTTCAAACACTGCTTTAAAACTTTTATTGCGTTAATTTGCGTACCTATAGAGAAAACCCATTTGAAATTTCGGCAGTAACAAGCAAAGCATGTTGGCCTATCGGTAGAGGTCGCGGATCATTTTTTTAAGTAGAGGGTTCGAATCCTGCTAGACATCACTTCTTTTGTTTTTACCCTTTTTTTGTTTTGTATTAATTTTTTAGAAGTCTATTTTTTTTAAATATTTTAGTAAAGAAATGTTTCTAGAAAGTAGCTGGATCGAATCCTGCCACAAACAATAATTTTCTGTTTTCGTTTTTTATTTGTTTTTTTCTTACTTAGAGAAAGCTCTTAGCGTTAATTCCGTTAATATAAAAGTATTTTGTACTTATCTATCTATACATATAATAAGACAGTAAAAATCGAGTGTCTGTACATTAAATATTTTTCTAAAAAACCTCTACGGGGCAATTAAAGAAGAGTAATAAAAACAAAAAAAAAATTTTTTGCAATTTTTGTCTGTCTGTCTTTCTGTCTGTGTGGTGCGTTATAATTTCAAAACTACTCAACAGATTTGAACGCTGTTTTCACAGATGAATTACATATAATTAGGAGCGTTGTAAAATCTTTGTTTCATCAAAATCGGTTATGGAAAATAGAAGTTATGGTCATTTAAAGTTTACTACAAGCACTGCTTCAAAACTTTTAAACAGTTGAATGCGATTTACATAAACGTATTTAATTTAGATAAAGCTAGAATTTCTACTTATATCAATAAAGACAAAAACACACTTCAGTCTCTATTAAATTTTAATAAAATAACACATTAAATGTTTGTGGGCGTATGATTTAGTTACATAAAATATCAATAGATGGCGCTGACTTTATTTTAATAGCAGATTGAATTTTTTCCTTACGGCAGCAATTAATTATAATTATTTTAAAAAAAATTTGGTTGTTGATTTAGTACTATTGGTTGGTTTGTTTATCGGTCGTTTGTTGTGTTGTATTGTAAGCTATTTGAATTGATTGGTTGGTTTGGTTTGGCTTTGGTTTAAAATATAATCAAATCAGTGTTTGACGGAACATACGGTCGTGTCGTAAGGACGAATTTATCTGACTTATCACTATTTATTGAGATTTTCTCCACTTTTCACGCCCACTAAAACTTTGGGAGTGGATTTTAGGTCCTAATGACTCTGTAATAGGCTGCGTCTACTCTTTTAGAGACAAAGATTGATAGTATGAATGTTAAGGGCTCCTTCTTCTGAAGGTCCGTTGTCCGTAAGCCGCGTAGTCGCGGCGCTCACTCATTTTGTAGGCATAGACATCATATTTGGGAAAATAACACTACAAAATCTACTTCAGCGATTTTCACTATATAAATACTTTATATAAAGGCTGGTATAAAAAGCAGGACAATAAGTTTATTATTTTAGGCATAGTATTGAAAATAAACTTCCAAAGGAGGCAACTTTGATTTTTCTATCGAGCGAATTTTGTCTGATATTGTTACTGTTACTGTAAACGAATTTCACTCTGCTAGATCCTCAACTAAAAACATATTTTTTTTTTCAGAATTTTACGACTGTTTAATACTGATTCCTATTGATTTTAAAAACGGTATTTGAGAAAGAAGTGGCCCTAATATTTAATGATATCGTAGCAATGTAATGGCTTTATAAAATTGGCACGGGAAAAGGATACAATAGAATTAACTATAGGTCTGGATAGTTGTAGTTTCCACAGGTTACGCGAAAAGCGACCTACACGCGGGCGGAGCCGCGGGCAACAGCTAGTTTATAAATATTTCCTTGACCACATCACGTCTGCTAAATAGGGATGCAATAGTACTCCCCCTTTTTTAAAAAGAAAAGAAAATTACAATAAATTAACAAATATTGAATCGAAGACGGCGCAGTTGCCTCGTACGTGTTATTTCTATTTCTTGAATATTGATGTCCTGATTAATTTTCAACTCTAGAACGTTGTCTTCATGCATTGCGTAAGGTAGCCTTGATAGGTTGATCCATATACAAGTTCGCGGACAGCAACCAGGGTCTTGTTGATAACTGGAGCGTAATCCGAATAGAACTGATGGCATCTTGATCAATTTTTCACAATTTTACTTCTTGTTAGGCTAATATTGTTCCATTGCAATCTTGACGATAAGATTTTATCTATTCCCATTCATTTTGGGGTTTCGTTTCTGGACACAACGGATGAACATATTGGCATAGTTTGCCATTTTCCTTGTCGATAGAGCGTATGTGCGGAAGGTTGATGAATCTTGCAGGCATTGTCAGCTCTGTAACTTTATCCACTTATTTTCCTTCCGGAGATTTCCACCAATAATCTGCGGTATTCCAGTATATTTGCTCTTAACATCGTTTCTTCACGTCATGTGTGTCGAATTTTCCCCTGTTTAATTGTTCCATTTTCAACGTTGTATTTGAAGTCGCTCGAGTTTCCTTTTCTGTGCAGGCTTTTTATATTATGTAATTTATTCTTGCATTGTGATTTTGATTTAAATATATTTTCTTATTTGTCATTACACTTCGATAATGAACTTGACCTAGTTGGTCGTCGCAATCGCATTTGCTTAGTCGGCAAAATTGCGATCTGTGCGTAATGCAACGTTTGCCAGCTGATAGTTCAATTTCTTTGGCCATACTGACGTAATTTATGACGGAAAGTGTTTTCATCGTAACGTTTTTTGATTGCAATGAGCTATTTGACTCAATTTGTGCAATTTGTCGCTTTCCTCGTAGCAGTTGATCATTCATTTCTTTGTAGCCAACTTTTCATGTTCGGCGGCTGCTTAGGATGTCGCTTTCTTCTATGTGAAGTTTGGATACCGCATTGCTTGATTTGGGGTTGTCTCGTTGTAACTGCGGTGCGACATTGGCTTCTAATTGCGACCTTAAGCGGGGCGTTCTTCACTGGACTGGTAGGATCCAGTCTTTTCGTTCTCGTTCCAGTGGTCAAAGTGCCTCTTGAATTTCTGAAAACCGGTAAGTTCCGCTTGTGGAAGGCCGGTGGAAATGCGCACGCTACTTTGCTGCTTGACCCAGCCGTTGTCCGCTGCCTTGTGACGACGATCGCGTCGCTCCCGTCTTGACGGGGTACCCATGTGGCGGGAGCTGTGCTCGACCGCAGACGGATGTTCTTCGCTACATCACGTCGGGGTATTATGGCAGGAAATGAGAGACGAGGTGAAGTGTACACCGTTTATTCTCTCGACGACTGGGTAATATTAACAAAATAAAATAACTTTATATACTAAATTAAGACTTGGTTACAAACACGTATTAGCCAGACGTGACGCGATGAATTTGCAATAATGATTTGCTTACAATTTATAAATATTTCCTTGACCACATCACGTCTGCTAAATAGGGATGCAATAGTTAATCTATTTTACGGACCTCAGAATGGTGGGCGTGGAAATAAACTCGCGTAGCAGTTACAAGGATTTTATTCTATACTCGAATATTGAGTGAGAATGCCCAGATGCACCTCTACTCTACTCCGGCTTTTATACAGATCGCATACTATGAATAGGGGATGATTCAAACTCCGCCTACTTTAACGTCTTAACTCTAATTGGGCGAACTAATAAGGCTTGTAATACAATTTAGATAACTAATCAATTAACATTATTGATGACTAGCTGTTGCCCGCGGCTCCGCCCGCTTGTAGTTCGCTTTTCGCTTAACCTGTAGAAACTACAACTATCCAAACCTTATAGTTAAATCTATAAGTAGTATCCTATTCCCGTGCCAATTTTATAAAGCCATTACATTGCTACGATATCAAACTGAAAATATTAACATTCATACTATCACATCTTTGTCTCTAAAAGAGTAGACGCAGCCTATTACAGGGTCATTAGAACCTAAAAGCCACTCCTAATGATATAGTGGGCGTGAAAAGTGAAGAAAATCTCAATAAATAGTGTTATGTTAGTTAAATTAGACCTTACGACACGACTGTATGTTCCGTCGAACAACAGCTGAACTGACTTGCTGATTTGATTATTTTTTAAACCAACCAACCATTCAATTCAAATAGCTTATAATAAAACACAACAAACGACCGATAAACAAACTAACCAATAGAACTAAATCAACAACCAAAAATTTTTTGAAATTATTAGAATTAATTGCTGGAAAAATTTTAATCTGCTATACCATATGCGAAAAAATAATTAAAATAAATTCAGCGCCATCTATTGATATTTTATGTAACTAAATAATACGCCCACACACATTCAATGTGTAATTTTTTTTTAAATTTAATAGAGATTGCAGTGTGTTTTTGTCTATATTGATATCGATAGAAATTGTAGCTTTCTAATCTATATTAAATACGTGTATGGAAACCGCATTCAACTCTGTTTAAAAGTTTTGAAACAGTGCTAGAAGTAAACTTCAATTGACCATAACTTATTTTTCCCTTAACCGATTTTGACGAAACAAAGTTTTGACAACGCCCCTAATTATATGTAAACCGCCTGTGAAAACCACGTTCAAATCTGTTGAGTAGTTTTGAAGTTATATCGAAATATGAAATTTTATTTTTCACTCCATACTAAACTAGATCAGTTTGTTAATTCAATTCACCTTTCGAGTACCATCCCTTTGTATGATGGAAAACCATCATGCACGTGCATGGGCACGTGGGCCGTACTCACTGGATCTTGAATGATTTTAAGAGACGGTAGTACCCCCCTTAATAAACAAGTGACTTTATTCATTATTTTTATAGAATCTGTCCAATTCCAGAGAGTATCTCCATGATTGAAGACGCGCTGTTATTGGCTAGTATCTTCATGCCTTGATGCCCTTGATCAAAGGCACACTCCAGCCCAACCGGCTTTTTGCCGGATCCAGCTTGGTATGTATATAGGTCCTTTTTTTACAATCGGCATAGGCACCGATTCGCGGTGAAGTGGGAGACTTTATAGGAAGTAACTTATAAAGTTGCTTTCTTTTCTACGCTAGATGGCAGGCCAGGAACCCATCATAATGTTAATTATTATAAAATGAAATTAATTAATTACAAAGAATCTGTTAGCTTCAATAACTTTTGCCTTACACGAAAATCTTTTGCACCCTCATTAAACACTAAACTTCATTCTTTCGACAAAGAATTATTTATTATTTATTTGATTAATCGAAACACATGCTTCAACCAACGACGTCGAATAGTTCCGCATTCTTTAGTGTAAGTATTTATATGTATAGTTTTAAGGTTTTATTATTAAAGTTGCAATAAAAAAAATATAATGGACTTTTTTTAAATAAATACTAGCGACCCGCCTCGCTTCGCATGGACATAAAAACCTTCCTCTTGAATCACTATCTATTAAAAAAAAAACCGCAACAAAAATGTTGCGTAAAGGTTTAAGCATACATAGGGATATAAGGACATAGAAAGTGACTTTGTTTTATACTATAATGTAGTGATAGTGATAGTATCTCCATCTCCATATGCAATAATATGATGCCATATTTTTGGCATTTTCTGGTTGGATTTGGTAGATTTTTTGCCAGTGTCAGGCAGTTTTACCGTTCAAATATGGTCACCCTGCTAAGTTTTCCCAGTTTTTAAAACATGTATTGGTGTGTATTGGTGTGGGTGTGTGGCATAGATTTATAATATAGAAGATGTAGCTATGTTTCGTCATTTATTTGTATTGGTGCAAAAATAAGGTGGCGAAATAGGAAAGTTCATGAAAACGATAAGGACCAAAGATACATTTTCTTTCTATGTCAGCATTCCAGTTTTTATTTGTTTGGCGAACTTGAATGCCTTACAAAAACTTAGGCCACACAAACTGTGAAATTATTTGGATTTTTTAATATTATGTTCGTTTTAAAGACAAAGACTCGTTTTAATTAGTATGATTAGTATTTGGCCGGCGTGAGGGAAAAATTCACGAAATTAGGTTTGGTTTGTTTCGTCATATTTGGCCACGCTATGGATAAATCTATAGGTATATGATCTATGGTATGTGGTTACTCATCACTTCCGGTGCGAAAAGCGTGTTAGTTACGGTGCTGCTCGAAGGTCATCACAACACTGAATAATAGGAATTAGGAAATTAGTCATATCACAGACTAGGTAGGAGATAGTAGTCATATTCTTTCAAAGAAATTGATTAATTCTTATTTGTGGTTTTGTTCGTCGTGAAAGAAGACACAATATTCGTATTTGTTATTTATTTAAAGTTACTTGTGAATTGTGATTTTATTTCAATCCGGAATTTGTTTGGAAGTGGAAAAAATAAACGAGGAAAATTGGATTAAATAAAAATATATTGGTTCTACAACTACCAGCAACATAATGTCTGATAAAAAGAAAGCTCTTTTTGTCTGTTATGGTAATATCTATATTAAGTATGATATTAATTTACGATTACAAAAAATTAAAATTTTTTATATTATTATTTATAGTTCATTCAGTGCCGCTAAACGATTTCACCATGATTTCACGCATGTTAGTAACTAGCTAGGTAGCTAGTACCTATTTTAATTATGTTTGTTTATTTTTTATTAGGAAAACTAACAGTGTATAATAAGTTTTAATAAATAAACCTTAAAAACTATACTTCAAATATAAATAACTGAAAATTTAAAACTAATCTAAATTTAAAATTAGGTGGTGTGCGTAACTAGTCTTAATTACTACCTACCATTATTATTTTTCTAGTTCACTATTAATTTAATAATAATATTGACATATACTTGAATAAGTGTTTCCGTATTCATATTCTTCTGTTATAGCTACTATGCATAGATAAAAAAAATTGGTGAGAAACCTCGCGCGATTCGAAATACTTTGCTACTAATATTTGCATAATCTGTAAAAATTACTTAACACAATTGGGTATTCTTAGTTAATAAAAAAATAGGTAAAAAATCTTTTTAAGTTAAACGGTTTTATGTTAAACATACATTGCAATGTTTAAGATAAATGTACTAAAAACCAAAAAATAATAAAATAGAAACAGTCGTGGGAATTATAAACATATGCATAGACTAGACTAAAATAAAACCGTGGGGCACGTCAATTGTCTACAAATTATAGACTTAATGTGCGATAGAAGAATCGTTTAATTCGTCGTTAGGCAGTTTGTAGATAGACGTGCCCCACGGTTTTATTTTAGTCTAGTCTATGCATATGTTTATAATTCCCACGACTGTTTCTATTTTATTTTTTTTTGATTTTTAGTACATTTATCTTAAACATTGCAATGTATGTTTAACATAAAACCGTTTAACTTAAAAAGATTTTTTACCTATTTTTATTTTCTAGTTTTTAGTTTTTATTTCGCATTCTGTTTAATTCATTAAGTGCTTCATTATTGCAAGGTTTCTTGCCCGTTAGTTTATTGCAGTCCAACTCCTCTACACGTAGTCCCTGCAAAGATCTTACTCTACTAAGAGCCACGTAGGCTTGACCTTCTTCAAACAGTTCACGCTAACGACATATCATTTTTATCCACCCTAATGCCATACAGTTCTCGGCGCGTTTTAACTTTTCACCTTAACTTGGGTGGTGTACCGCTAACGACGTATCATTTTCAGCCACCCTAACGCCACACAGTCCTCAACACGATACAAAATCTTGACTTGGGTGGTGGATTCAGGCTGGATTAATCAGATACCTAAATTACAGATTCAATTTCTAAATTTAAATCTTATTATTATACGCCATATAATGGCTGCGCCCATCTTAAATATTGAGGTTGTATAGTGCACTGTATTCTTCTTGTCAAGCCCTTTTATTTGATACCCATTATATATTGGTGGGATTGATAAAAAATTGTTATCAGCCATTTGGTAGCGGCGGCCATCTTAGATTTCAATTTTGCATACTAAATTGTATTCTACTTGAGACCTTTCATTTGATACCCATGTTGATGGCATTGATAAACCGCCATCTTGGATTTTAATTTTATATAGTACATTGTATTCTACTGGTTGAGCATTTTCATTTGATACCCATATTGATGGGATTGATAAAACCTACGTTATCCGCCATTTTGTAGCGGCCGCCATCTTGGATTTTAAATTTTTTATAGTATATTGTATTCTGCTTGTTGAGCCCTTTCATTTCATACCCATATTGATGGGATTAATAAAACATGCATTATCCGCCATTTTGTAGCGGCGGCCATCTTGAATTTATAATGATAATGAAAAAACATAATTGTATTGTCACCAAAATCCAAAGTGTATACAAAGAATCCTGGCGAAGCTCCATACATCGTTTGTACGAAAAAAAACAAAAAATATAGATAACTTGAAACAAATCGCATTAGCAAGAACACTTAACTAATTACACGTTTACCACCACTAAATAATTATAAACCCCGGGGTTTTTTAATTATTCCGTTTTTTAAAAGTCGTCCTTTTGTTTCATTTTCCATCGCCATATTTAAAACAAAACCCACCCAACCACAACTGAACTGAAACATCATGTCACTCTGACAGTTGCTAGCATTGTCAAATCGACATTGACAGTTGATTTAATTGATTATAGTAGAGTACTAGGTTAGGATATTAGGAAAGTCAATATATTTATTGCTTTGCACTTTCTTTATGTAGACCGCAATCTACAGAGTTCAAGTCAGTTTGAATGACAGTGACATTGGCAGTTGTAAGTCGTGGTATGCGAATGTTTCACTTTCTACATTGCCATATTTAAGTTCTGGTAACATAATTTATAATAAAAATCTAGTTTTTTTCCCGGGGGTTTAAATATATTTTATTTACAGAAATGTATTTCTGGGACTTATGATGTTGTAAAAAAAAAATCAACTCATCCGTATTTTTTTTTTATTCGTAAAAATTCCGCCATCATTCTTTCAGATTAATCGGTTGACAGGAAGAGGGTGAAATTTGAATTACTAAATTTGACCCAAGAATAAATAAAACAAACGGGGTGAGCTAAATAAAACCGTTTAAAAATTATTATTTTTATATTTTTTACTGAAATTTTAGACTATTTTAGGAAACTAATTTGATTTTTTTCGCTTAAATTATTATTATTAATTTTATTTGAATTTTAAAGTTTTATAGTTCATGACGTCGTTTTACTAGACGATGTTACCATTATATATAGTGCCACAGTGTGGTCACAATAAAAATGAACGTGCCTTTTATTTTACAATAATTTTACGGCTCTGGAAACAAGTCCATTAAGGCCTTTCTTGAAATTTTAATCTTCTTCAGTCCTAATTCATAATCAAGTCAAAAACGTCAAGTCAGTAATCTATCCCAGTCAAGTAAGTCTATAGTTAGAGTCAGGTGGCTTAATACCATCTCTTAAAACTATACAAGGAC
The DNA here is from genome assembly GCA_947044815.1 of Apomyelois bistriatella. NCBI lineage: Eukaryota > Metazoa > Arthropoda > Insecta > Lepidoptera > Pyralidae > Apomyelois > Apomyelois bistriatella. The sequence goes on from OX345717.1 coordinate 1,546,055, forward strand.
GAGTGAGTAAACGAGACAGCGCAATACATGATGTAAGGCGACATCTCCCTTACTCAGTCGTTCTTGCATGGTTTTAAGAGATGGTAGTAGGCCACCAAGGGGTGGGCTACTACCATCTCTTACGGTAGTAAACCCCTGGGTTATTACTGTCTCTTAAAACAATGCAAGATCCAGTGAGTAAGCGAGACAGCGCTATACATCATGTAAGGCGACATCTCGCTTACTCACTGGATAGACAACTGAATAGATGGTATTATGCCACAGATATAGGAACATACTTCATGTTCCTATATCTGTGTATTATGCCACCAGGGGGCTTACTATAGTCTCTTAAAACCATGACAGTGAAAGATCATAGGTTGTTTTTTTTTTAATTTGTCCGTTTTTTACGGTCCTAATCCTAGTCGGAATCCGAAGTGTGGACACACACACACTTAGGATACGAATTAAAAAGTAGACGCAGCTTTATTTGCGTAATGACGTCATTTAGGTGTCGAATGAATGTTACAACTTCCATGGCATTTTTGAATATTTTACCGCAATCAATGTAGGTACTTTTCTTGTCAAAAATACAAAAATATGGTATAAAATCAAAATATCTCGAAATGGTTTTCGTATTTTAGTGTTTTAAAAAAAATTTGCATACCCAATTAACTTACTCATGTACATCATCATCATCATTATCATAAATTTAATAGCTATGCTCTTGTCGGTGGAGTTCCTTCCATTTTTGTCTATCTTTATCAAGTTCCTTTATTTTTCCTCATGTTCATAAGATACTTAAAATCATTTTCCTGTTATATAAAAGTACTCCTGCCTGTGTGTGTATATTATAGAATTTATGTAAAACGGTTAGTGCTTAGTAATTGTATTAGTATAGCAAAGAATTTCGAATGGCGCGCAGACGAGGCAATTTTTTTTAATAAATCTATGTAGTGTACTATTATATAATCTGTGGTAATAGCATGTGGTCCTATTGCCATATAGAAGAAAAAAAGTTATTTTTCTTTCTAATAGGTGGCGCTAAAAAGATCCCGCCAATTTTTGGTGTGAATTATTAAAACACGACATTTTAAAGTATCGTTACCATATCAAAAACTGCTTTATTGCTTTTTTAAGTTATTAGATTTAGAATCATAGTTTCTCAAGTGATCGATAGATGGCGTTAATGACTATTTTATTAGTACCTACACTAAAAATCGGCGCGTTTCTTTATATGGCGGTTTAATATCCATACTAGCATAGTATTCTGTAAATCTGTGGTAAAAAAGGGTATAATTTTACCCTTTCCGTGGGTAGAAGCCAACTAGTTGATTGCCCCTGCTCATGTTGTCAAAATTGAATTTAAAAGTCTAGTGGCCTACTATCATCTCTAAAAACCATGCAAGGACGATTGAGAAAGGGAGATGTCACCTTACATCATATATTGCTCTGTCTCGCTTACTCACTCGTTCTTGCATGGTAGTAAGCCACCTTATCTGTGTTTTTTTAGGCAATACATGTAGATCCCCAATAGCTGAAGGAGTATTTCAAAAAACTGTCTACGAAATGGGTCTTGGGGACGAATGGGAAGTTGATAGTGCAGCCATTGGCAACTTGCATGTCGGGAACCCAGCAAATCGAAGGGCTCTGGATACTATGAAGAAACACAATGTCTCATATAGCAGTCATGTTAGCAGACAAGTAAGAAATTGATAATGCTTTTGATGTATATTGTGACGTCTAGGATTATTTTTAAGTGATTTATTTTATCAATTAAAAATAATCCTACACAATAGTTTATTTGTTTATGGTGCGCATCTGTTCATAAGGCATCTGGCTGGACGCCTATAATAGGTATTAAATTCCTCTTTGCGCAAAGAATTTATAATCGCGCGCGCAAAGAATTAGGAGTCGCGCGCGGCTCCAACGCGAGCCATTTTTATTTAATCCATGTTTATTGTTATGTCATTAATCTATGGCACACATTACATGCTCATGCACGCATGATGGTTTTCCATTAATCAAAGGGATGGTACTCGAAAGGTGAATTGAATCGACTGATTTCCAAACAAATCAATTTATTTTTTTAAATTTATATCAAGAATTTTGCGATGATTTGTTTGAAAATCAGTTGATTTAATTGTTACATCGTAAATCATCGCAAAATTCTTGGTTTAAGGTGATACCTCGGTGAACACTAGCGCCACCGTCATTTAAAAATCATTACTCTCTGAAAACACAAGTTATCAAAAATCCCTCTGCTGTAATTAAGGTTCTGGATCTGAAGTTAATTTTAAACATATTAAATTATTAAATTATAATTCCCTATAGTTACAAATTGCATTATTGCTTAAAACGGCCACTTTTAGCAGTTTTGCAATTTGTAACTATATGGAACTATAATTTAATAATTTAATATGTTTAAATTAACTTCAGATCCAGAACCTTAATTACAGCAGAGGGATTTTTGATAACTTGTGTTTTCAGTGAGTAATGATTTTAAAATGACGGTGGCACTAGTGTTCACTGAGGTATCACCTTAAACTAAAAAAATTAGGATTTTTTATTTGGAAATCAGTCGATTCAATTCACCTTTCGAGTACCATCCCTTGTTGTGATTGATGGTTTTCCATCATGCGCGCATGAGCGTCTAGGGTGCGCCTATTCTATACTTTTTTTTTAATAGTTTTTACGGCCATGGAATCTAGTCCTTTAAGGCCTTTCTTGAATTTATTAATCTTCTTCAGTCCTACTTAAGTCAGTCGAGTCAATAGTCAAGTCCAGTCAAGTAAGTAAGTCTAGTCAGAGTCAGATGGCTAAGTGAAGCGGCGGAAAAATTTCACTTAGCTATATCATGGAGATTTTGGTGACAAAGATAAAAAGTCACGTAATCGACACTGTACCACTTCCCAACACTCACGCTTGTTCACGAACACTTTGCGAATTACAATCCACCAATATTATGCACAAATACTCGATAAAACCTAAATTTTGGAAATTAAATACAGCGCGGACATAGTGACAATTTTCGTTCCCTCCAAAAAACTCCTATCTTATCTTGGCTCTATACTTATAGAAGTATAAAAAAAACACTGCCTGGCTTTATACTTCTATAAGTATAGAGCCAGGCAGTGTTTTTTTAATCTATCTTCCTCACCTTCCCGCCAAAACTCCGAATAGATAAGTTTTTATAACGACATAATTTTTTTTTAGTAATCTCAACTCAATACATACATCCATCTATAATGAATTGACCCTGCCTCGTTTGGTGTTTATACAATAATCAATTAAAAAACTTTTTTTACAGATAGTTCCGGAGGATTTCCACAACAATGATTACATATTTGGCATGGATGAATATAACATGAACGATTTAACACAAATGGCGCCGAAGGATTTCAGAGCTAAACTCCTTCTATTTGGAGATTTTGATCCACAAGGCGAAAGGATTATCAGGGATCCTTATTTTGTATGTATCTTTATTTACTGTAATAAGAATTTTTTGTTGACATAATGTATTTATTCCTAAAATATTTTATTAATTACAGATAATGACTCAAGCGGTTTTGAAAAATGCTACCAGCAAAGTCTGAGATGTTCAAAAGGATTCTTGGCACATATTCAAAATGAAAAAACAAGTACTTAAATCATAGAATTATGTCAAAAATATTGGTCACTCCTTGTTAGAACATGTGCAATATAATAATATGTTACTACTATGTAGCCCAGTTTGTTTTATTTATATTTATAGGTAAATAAATATCCATACTAATATTATAAATGCGAAAGTCTGTCTGTCTGTCTGTCTGTCTGTCTGTCTGTCTGTCTGTCTGTCTGTCTGTCTGTCTGTCTGTCTGTCACCTCTTCACGGCTAAACGGCTGGACCGATTGTAATAAAATTTGGTAGGGATGTAGTTAATGACCTGAGGTCAAACATAGGCTACTTTTGGGCGCGATATAACCGAGTCCCACGCGGGCGGAGCCGCGGGCAACAGCTAGTATATAATAAAAAACCGGTCAAGTGCGAGTTGAACTCGCGTGGAGAGGGTTCCGTACAATGCCAATGTCAGTTTTTGTATTCAATTGTGGTATGTTAATGTGAAAGGCTTATGAGATGCGAGTAAACTACTACTATCGCTATCTAATGGTGTTTTTCGTAAGTGAACGTTTTATATTGAATTTACCAATTGACAGAGTTCTTGTTGTTTTTCCCGTAATCTACAGGCAATGAGCTATATTCCGTATTTTTCCAAAATTTTAGGCTCGGTTAGTTTCGGAGATCAGGGGGGGGAATGGTAAATTTTCGTCTTCTTTCCTAAATAAAATGAAAACTATTTATGTTTTAATCTATATAAATGACCTTCCCAAAATTATGAACCAGCCGTGTGTACTTTTTGCTGACGACGTTTCAATTTTGACTCCTTGTATAAAATCTGACGACTTAATCAAATACTGACGCAAATCTTTGACTCTGTGGTATCATGGCTCTCCGATCACAACTTAGAAATAAACTTTAATAAAACCAAATTAATTGAATTCCGACCATACCAGAAAACAACCCTTAATATTAATTATAAGTATAAAGACATAAGTATTGAAACCGTCGACACATTTCAATTACTGGGTCTTATACTAGACACTAGTATCAATTGGAAAGCACATGTAGACAAAATAGCCACAAAACTTTCATCGTTTACATATGCACTTAGAGAATTAAAAAAAACTACAAACAAAAAAACCGCTATTACAGCTTATTACGCATACGCATATTCTTGGCTGAATTATGGCGTTATACTTTGGGGTAATAGTACAGACGCGGATAGACTCTTAGTCCTACAGAAAAAATGCATACGAATTATTACAAATATCGAAGGGACATCGTCTTGCAAACCACACTTTAAGGATCTAAATATACTTACTTTGCCATCGATATATATATTAGAGGCCTGCAAATTTGTACGCAGATATCCCCAATTCTACACGAGAAAAGAAGACCTTCCGCGGCGATATCCGACTAGAAAGAAAAATAAACTAGTGATACCTACCTCCACGTTAAAACTGTTTTCCTCTGGACCACTAGCCATGACTATAAAAGTATATAATACTTTACCCGACTGTCTAAGGACTGAAGAAAAAAATAACATTTTCATTAAAAAATTAAAATTAATGTTGATAGATAAAACTTATTATACAATTGACGAGTTTTTTAACGATAAATTTATTGGATATTCCTAAATTAATTGGACATTCTCTTATTAGGACATTTTAAAATATTTATTTTAATTCAGACACCTAATTATTAAATCATATTATATAATTTGGACATTAATTCTTACAATTATTATAATAATTCAATAAAATTACTTAAATTATACCACTTATATAACTATCTAAAAATAATTGGACATATATTCATTACCTTATTAATAATTATTTATCCACTACCCGCTTGCCGTTCCACTTCCAATTTGCTACGCCCGACAGGGTTCATATTGTACCTTTTTAAAAAGGACAGTGACTTCAGTGTATACTATCTAGTTATAACTGTTATTGTACAATGTGAATGCAATAAATAAATTGAAATTGAAATTGAAATATGTTACAATAATAAAAAAAAAATATTTGAGATCCTCATAACAAGCTCTTTCATTTGATATATAACACGGTAAGGTTTGCAAAACCTTTTTTTTTTGAATTGTTAATTTGTCCCCCGAAAATGACCCATATTTAAAAAAAATATTTATTTTCTTTGAATATCTGTGTTTGGGTCACAGGATTACGCCATCCTACCAATTTTCATCAGTTTTGGTCTAGTAGGTTCGGAGAAAATTGGCTATGACAGACGGACGGACGGACAGACAGACGCACGAGTGATCTTATAAGAGTTCCGTTGTACATTTTTGTACGGAACCCTAAAAATCACTGCATAGTATAAAAAAGTCGCTTTCTCTGTCCCTTTGTATGTGTGCCATGTCCCTTAAATCTTTAAAACATCTTTTCCTCTAAAAGAGTAGACACAGCCTATTACAGGGTCATTAGAACCTAACTCAATAAATAGTGTTATGTTAGTTAAATTAGACCTTACGACACGACCGTATGTTCCGTCGAACAACAACTGAACTGACTTGCTGGTTTGATTATTTTTTAAACCAAAGCCAAACCAACCAACTAATCAATTCAAATAGCTTACAATACAATACAATACAACAAACGACCGATAAACAAACCAACCAATAGAACTAAATAAACAACCAAAATTTTTTTGAAATAATTAGAATTAATTGCTGGAAAAATTTCAATCTGCTATAATACCATATGAGAAAAAAATAATTAAATTAACTTCAGCGCCATCTATTGATATTTTATGTAACTAAATTATACGCCCACGCACATTCAATGTGTTAATTTTTTAAAATTTAATAGAGACTGCAGTGTGTTTTTGTCTTCATTGATATCGATAAAACAAAGTAGAAATTGTAGCTTTATCTATATTAAATACGTTTATGTAAACCGGATTTAACTCTGTAAAAGTTTTGAAACAGTGCTAGAAGTAAACTTCAATTGACCATAACTTCTTTTTCCCTTAACCGATTTTGAAGAAACAAAGTTTTGACAAAACTGTTGAACGTATATGTAATCCACCTGTGAAAACCGCGTTCGAATCTGTTGAGTAGTTTTGAAGTTATAACGTACCAGACATACAGAAAGACAGACAGACAAAAATTCCAAAAATTGTTTTTTTTGGTTTCTGTTACACGTCTTTCTTTAATCGCCCCGTATCAGTTTTTTAGAAAAATATTTAATGTACAGACATTCAATTTTTACTGTCCGATTATATGTAAAGATAGATAGATAAGTACAAAATCCATATCCATACTAATACTATAAATGCGAAAGTCTGTCTGTCTGTAACCTCTTCACGGCTAAACTGCTGGACCGATTGTGATGAAATTTGGTAGGGATGTAGTTAACGACCTGAGGTCAAACATAAACTTTTGGGCGCGATATAACCGATTCCCACGCGGGGCGGAGCCGCGGGGAACAGCTAGTACTTATATATTAACGGACTTAACGCTAAGAGCGTTCTCTACCAGTCAACCATTTGATTAATCTTCTTTTTCAATGTCGTCAATGACAAACTATTAGATATGATTTGTAAGGGGTTGCGATATCGTTTATCCTGAAATAAATTTGCAAATGAATTTATTTGTTTCTTTTCAAAATTATAAAAAAAAGTAAGAAAATAATTCTATAAAACAAATAAAACACGAAATCATAAAATTATTGTTTGTGACAGGATTCGATCCAGGTACTTTCTTGAAACATTTCTTTACTAAAGTATTAAAAAATTCTTAAAAATTAATACAAAACGAAAAAAAAAGTAAATAAAAAAAAGTAAGGAAAAAAGCAAGTAAAAGAAAGTAAGTAAAAAAAAGTCATCTATAGCAGGATTCGAACCCTCGACTTAAAAAATATGATCTACGACCTCTACCGATAGGCCAACATACGTTGCTAGAGATTGGCGAAATTTCAAATGGAATTTGTCTATAGGTACGCAAATTCGCGCCATCTATTGAGATTTTATGTTACTAAATTTACGATCAAATTCAATGTGTTATTTTATTAAAATTAATAGGTGCAGTGCGTGTTTTCGTCTTTATTGATATGGATAATAAAAAGTAGAAATCCTAGCCTTATCTAAATTAAATTAAATGTAAGTAAACGCATTAAAAGTTTAGAAGCAGTGTTTGAAGTAAATTTTCAATCGACCATAACTTCTTTTTCCCTTAACCGATTTTGACGAAACAAAGTTTTGACAACGCTCCTAATCATATGTAATCCAACTGTGAAAACCGCGTTTAAATCCGTTGAGTATTTTCGAAGTTATAACGTACCAGACAGACATACATACATACATATACATACAGACAGACAAAAATTCCAAAAACTGTTTTTTTGGTTTCTGTTACTCCTTTTTAATCGCACTCAATCAGTTTTTTTGAAAAATATTAAATGTACAGACACTCGCATTTTAGTGTCTTATTATATGGATTGATAGAGTGATTCAAGAGGAAGGTTTTTATACCGATGCGAAGCCGGGCCAGGTCGCTAGTTTATGTTATATATCGATAGTCACTTAGCTATCCTATTTTTTTATTATTATAAAGCAAGCCGACCCCGGAAAGTGGCAAGAATGAAAAAAATACATTTGTCACATTCTTATCAATATTCTTACTTTTTCTCACCTTTTATTACAATAGAGTCTATCGATATTATCGATAGACTTTATCGATATTTTATTACACTCACTACACTTGCTGGCAACACTACCACTAGTTTTTAGTTTTTTCCCTGCTTGCAGCACTGCAGCAGGGTTGCCATTTACACGGCAATTGCCGCATACACGGCAATTTGGGTCTAATCAGCAATAAAACACGGTACACGGCAGTATATTCATTGCCGTGTTCTAAAACACACCAATCCAATGGTAACTATTTCTCGCATGTGATATGTGAACATGCGAGAAATAGTTACCACATCACACTCACTACATAATTACATATACTATAGCTACACTAGACAATAGTGATTGTCCTATAAAAATAGTAACATACATACATACATATATCACGTCTTTATCCCATACGGGGTAGACAGAGCCTAGAGCCATAAGACCTTAGGCCACGTTTAGCATAATGGTAGTTGAAACAGGAAATCGATAGAGATGGGTTGTTGCCGCAACGCCTATGTCATGATTTCCCCATTCGGCGATTCCCTCAGACGACTTTTACGACTTGCGCGGGAAGAGAAACAGCTGGTACATTCTGTTAAATATATTCAGCGATTTTATTGTAGGTATATTCGTAATTCTATTAAATTATTATTATATATTGGTATTATTATATTAAAATGGAGGTCATATAGACTACGGGTGGGGAAATCCCGCCTTGCATTCGACGACTCGTGCACACTTTATTCGTTAACATTACCAGTTGTTAACAAATTTCCATTATTTTATTTAGTACTCATTTTTTTTTTAAATGAAGGTCATTGGGGTTTTGCAGCTATTTCAAAAAATACGTGCTTAATAAAGGAACTCATTCATTCATTTCGTGTAGGTGTCATGGTCAATAGACCATGCACACCCTGGTGTAAGAGTTCTTCGGAACCGTCTCTCGGCCTCTGACGTAGTTCCTTTAACTACTACCAGATGGCAGCCGGGACCAACGGCTTAAAGTGCCTTGCGAAGCAAGGAAACATCTTTTTTGTCAGACAATAAGGTGATTCAAGCCTGCAATGTAGTAAACAAACTGGAAACAACTAAACAAAGTATGCTTCCCGTGGGAATCGAACCCTCGACCCCCGGGTCTACAGGGGGGTTGAGGGTTCGTCCACGGAGGCAGGATAAAGGAACTGATTACCGAAAACTGTTTTAAAAGCTATTCCTCTAAATGCATATTAGAAAACCTTGGTATAATAAATGATGTAAATATTTTTTGTTTGACTGCAATTTGTTGTGTGTACTTAATAAAATAAATGGTTAGAATTAGACAACATTGTAAAAAATTTGAGTAGCCAAATACAGTACACTGAACACGGCAATTTTTGAGTTATTCCAAAACACGGCAACTTAAAATTTTGAGATGGCAATCTTGGCAGGCATAGAGGTGTTATATTAGGGCAAAGAATTTATATATAACACTAGAATGCTTACGGAGGACAAAAGCCGTAAAGTTTTCAGGTATCTCTTTCTAGTAAGTTGTATAATATTCAAGAAGAAAAGGGACACCTACAAATTTTTGGACCTTTTTCTGGAACGTTAAGTATTTGTATGTAGACTTTAAAGAAAAATCAACTTTGCTTTAGAGTAATAAGGATTAATTTTGAATGTTGTTTTTTGCGATTATTATTATTCGTAAGCATTCTAGTGTTGTATATAAATTCTTTGTATTAGGGTCAGATATCAAGAACCATGTTATCGAATATATTAGTTTACCGATATTATGTTCCGTTAAACGTTCTCCAAGAACGGTGAAGAACAGGCTGGGATTTTGCAGGCGATATTATTTTTTAAGGCATTTTACATCTACCCATCAATATAAAATGCATTAAGAATATACGAGATGTGGCAATTTTAATTGCCCCAGACCAAAGAAAGTAGAATTATATGTGATCGAGTAATATTACAATAAAAATATGCGTTCAGTTTAAAAAAATAACGAGATCTCAATTTACATCCTGCCTAAGAAATACTAAATAACGATGTATTGTATTCTACCTTGGCGTATTTAAAAAGATAATCACCCTATTTACAAATCATTAATAACATAATGTATATACAAATGATTCTGTGTTTTTTTTTACAGTCAAGTTTCCGCCTATCCATACTAATCCATACTTCCATACTAATATTATAAATGCGAAAGTCTGTTTGTCTGTCTGTCACCTCTTCACGGGTAAACTGCTGGACCGATTGTAATGAAATTTGGTAAGGATGTAGTTAACGACCTGAGGTCAAACATAGGCTACTTTTGGACGCGATATAACCGAGTCCTACGCGGGGCGAAGCCGCGGGGAACAGCTAGTACATAAATAAAACTTCGGCTTCGCTCGTGTCGCCGAGGGATGACTGAGACCGACGCGGCTCGGAGCGCATTCCATTCGTTCTTTCGTTCTGAGAACCGAGAACGTTTGCGGAACGCAAACGGGCGCGGAACGCAATAACGCAGTCGGTTCACCGATACGATATGTTCTTGACGGTTCTTCGGGAACGCGTTCTTTTGCGAACGCGTTCTTCTTCTCATATTATGTTCGCGTTATCGGTTCAGTTATATATATATCAGTAACACCTCTACAGTCAGTGGCCCACTAGTATAGTATATCTCTATTTAGTTTGTGGTATAGTATCTCCTCCCTAGTCTGTGGATAGTAGTCATATTCTTTCAAAGAAATTGATTAATTCTAGAGGTGAGACATACTAGGTAAAACGCGGACTGAGTCTTGCGAGTACGCGTCCAGAAAAAGACTAGATCCAAAGACTAGGTCCACGAGTATTTACGAGTACGCGACTCAATGGACTCATTGCGTAACCAAATGATTCCCGTAAATGCGCGTCTTGCGTATATGGACATTATGGACTAGGTTTACAAGTATTGTCTTCACACTTCGTATTTTTTTTATCCATATTTTTTAATATCGACTAAAAACTTCCTTTCATACTTTATACAGACTTAGAACTGTCAGCAGTTTTTATTAAAATTTCAATCAAAAAGTGTATTTAAGTAAAATATATGTATATTTATGAAATAGCTGGCGTATTTAGAACTTCAACCGATTTTATATACTTTGATTATTTTTATATCTACAAAGTGATTCTTAATCTTTTTATTTTGTTTTCTTGTTTTTTTTCAATACGTTTATACATACTTACTTTCATAATGAACTTTCGGCGAAAGCTAACAACTAACAACTGTGTTTTTAAAATTGCAAATTTTAAGTAAACAACAAGTATTATTACAACAACAAGTATCACACCAAAACAAATATGCTACCAAAAGAAAATGACCTTATTGTGTTTGTACTAAAAGTGTAATTTGAACAAACAATAAGTCGCCGAAATACATTGCTCGGCGGCTCGTTGCGGCAGCGAGCGAGTCGGGCGATCTCGAAGTTTCTCGACGACGTCTTCCGAATAGTCCCGAACGCTCGCATCCTAGTTTTTGAGTTGCGCGGACCGGTGAAGTCGCCGTACTCGTAAATACTCGATACGCTAAAAGACTCGCATGCGGGAACGCGTACTTACGCGTCCAAGCCAAAACCTATTCCAAAAACCTGTTCCAGTAAATACGTCTCACCTCTAATTAATTCTTATTTGTGGTTTTGTTCGTCGTGAAAGAAGACACAATATTCGTATTTGTTATTTATTTAAAGTTACTTGTGAATTGTGATTTTATTTCAATCCGGAATTTGTTTGGAAGTGGAAAAAATAAACGAGGAAAATTGGATTAAATAAAAATATATTGGTTCTACAACTACCAGCAACATAATGTCTGATAAAAAGAAAGCTCTTTTTGTCTGTTATGGTAATATCTATATTAAGTATGATATTAATTTACGATTACAAAAAATTAAAAATTTTTATATTATTATTTATAGTTCATTCAGTGCCGCTAAACGATTTCACCAAGATTTCACGCATGTTAGTAGTAACTAGCTTTTTAATTATGTTTGTTTATTTTTTATTAGGAAAACTAACAGTGTATAATAAGTTTTAATAAATAAACCTTAAAAACTATACTTCAAATATAAATAACTGAAAATTTAAAACTAATCTAAATTTAAAATTAGGTGGTGTGCGTAACTAGTCTTAATTACTACCTACCATTATTATTTTTCTAGTTCACTATTAATTTAATAATAATATTAACATATACTTGAATAAGTGTTTCCGTATTCATATTCTTCTGTTATAGCTACTATGCATAGATAAAAAAAATTGGTGAGAAACCTCGCGCGATTCGAAATACTTTGCTACTAATATTTGCATAATCTGTAAAAATTACTTAACACAATTATTATTATTCTTAGTTAATAAAAATGATTATTTTTATATTTTTTACTGAAATTTTAGACTATTTTAGGAAACTAATTTGATTTTTCTCGCTTAAATTATTATTATTAATTTTATATGAATTTTTAAAGTTTTATAGTTCATGACGTCGTTTTACTAGACGATGTTACCATTATATATAGTGCCACAGTGTGGTCACAATAAAAATGAACGTTTTATTTTACAATAATTTTACGGCTCTGGAAACAAGTCCATTAAGGCCTTTCTTGAAATTTTAATCTTCTTCAGTCCTACTTTAATCAAGTCAAAAACGTCAAGTCAGTAATCTATCCCAGTCAAGTAAGTCTATAGTTAGAGTCAGGTGGCTTAATACCATCTCTTAAAACTATACAAGGACGAGTGAGTAAGCGAGACAGCGCAATACATGATGTAAGGCGACATCTCCCTTACTCAGTACTGTTACGCCTCCGCGCGTCCCACAGCCGTCCCGCGCCCCTTATTACATTTCGTAGCTCATTTACGAACGACGATATACGACTGGATTATTGTTTTGTGTGTGCTACGATCACGTCAACGACATACTTCGGATTTATAAAATTATATATACCTATTACCTATTCGAGACTTAGTCACTTTCCTTAAAATTATTTCATACATCGCCACTGCCACTGTCGCCAGCGCCACTGGCACGTAAACATTGAGCTCCGTGTGAAAAAGTAAATAAAATAGTAAAAGTGTACAAAATAGTGAAACGACTGTCTTTTTCTATACAATGAGTGGTAAACTATAAGTGTGTGTTATTTTAAAGAACACAAGTAAAAATAATAATAAAAACTAAGTATAGAACAATCTTACGACTTCGTTGTGATTATAGTGACAATATTATGAATAATGCACTTTTGTACAATTAGTTTACATCAGAACTACAAAAAGTGAAAAAAGAGTGAAAAAACAAAACAAAACAATTATAATAAAGGCGAAATACAGCATTTTTAAATTGAAGCAAACGGATTTATTTTGAAACACAGTGTTTGAACTTTGAACTCTCAATAAATTACACTACTACTAAGAACATACCGCCATCTAGTGGCGATTGGCAAAAACTGTACGTAAACGGTTGATCCTTCGTTTTAAAAATACGAAAAGCAAATGAACTGTGATTATAGTATTACAAGACGATTGTAGATGGCACTTAAGTAAAAAAAAAAATGGAGAAGTCATGCAAAAAATGTAAACAAAAAATTAAGGGCAAACAATTTCTTACATGTTTTTGCTGTAAACAACACTATGATCTTAGTTGCTCTAATACTGAAAAACGATATTTAATTATGTCACATGCACAGAAAGTAAACTGGAAATGTAGGAACTGTAATTGTAACAAGAGCAACCAAACTATAAATAAAAAAATAGTTGAGATTGACACAGAATGCACAAATTCGGATATATCAATAAACACTGAGAGAAGTCCAACATCTATGACCTTAGAGAAAACTAAACCTACGGAGACAGCTGTGGGTAAAGATACACAAGGAAACAGTGGACATACCACCACAAATGACCAACTAACTTTAGTCTCAGAGACACTAAATACATCCGAACATAGGAATATTACTAATCGCACGAAATACAGAGTAAATATATCGACTGAAAATTCATTTGATTCATTATCTTCGAGGGACGACGACATACGAAATGAGTCACTTTCATCACCAGAGGAACAAATCACTCGGACGAGGAGTATACCAGACCTCAGAGCTTATGATACCCAAAAAATCAAGGACATGAAGAGTACTATACAAGATCTAAAAAAAAAACTAGAATCAGCTAACATGGAAATAGATAATATTAATTTAGAAAATACAAAGTTGAGGAAAATACTATCAAACAAAGATCAAAAAATTACCCAACTTTTGGAAATTTGTGGTTCGACTAAAAAAACTCAGAAGCAGAAACCTCGCTTGAGCATTGATAAGCAATTTGATCTAAGTTATTCACATTTTGCTTTACCGCCGACAGATGGCAATAACAGTAAAGTAACAAATATGGATCGTGCAGTCAACGGAAATGACATTGACAGTGACAGTAGACAGCAAGTGCATTTAGTCAATAAACAAACAAATAGCAAGAAGCAAGATATTTGCCAAACTAGTGAAAAATATGTTGATAAATCAAATCTGATGGTAACAAAAAGAACACCGGCAATTCGTCACAAAGTTATGATAATTTCAGACGAAAGGGGCAAAGGTATGCGACAAATATTGCAAAATCTTTTGGGAACGAACTTCTTGGTAACGTCTATTATTAAACCCTATGCCACCACTCAAGAAATAGTAAGCTCATGTAGACTATTCTGTGATGATTTCACCAATGAAGACTTTTCAATCATATTGACAGGCACTCATGACAAAAATCCTTTGCAAACTCAGTCTTACCTTTACTGTAATTTACATAGTATCATAGGGACGAATATACTGGTTGGTGAAGTTGTCAAGAATGATTATCTAAATGTTTCAAAACTTAACAATATGTATAAAAAGTTATGTTATAATTTTAATAATGCTTATTTAGTTAATTTAGTAGACAGACACACAGAGAACCTCTATTTTGACAAACTACATGCATGTAGGTTCATATTAAGACAGATATTACAAATAAAATATAGAAACAATTACTTGACATATAAGAATAATACATATCTTAATTCAATTAAAAAGTTGATATATACCGAACACAGTGTAAGTACACAAACAGAATGTTCCTTAGTGGGTTTAGGTTTAGACAGGTCTACTCAAACAGACAATAATATAGACAATAATATAGATAAAAACAAACTTTTTCGTGACCAATTACTGTGATGGGAAGTCTAGTGTAAGTTTGAATATATTTCACCAAAATCTGAATGGGATAAATAGTAAAAAGTATGAATTTGAATTATATTTGGATTCCTTGAACATGGAACAACACTATGTATGTATTACAGAACATTGTCTCAATAAAAAGTCAGCCCCACTATTTAATATGGATAAATATCAAATGGTATCATACAATGTAAGGCCAAAAAAAAAGAAAGGGGGGGCTCTTATATTAGCGCGGGAAAATAGGGAATATAAAGATATACCATTTTGCAAGACCTTGTACAAAAGCGAGGCCTTTGAAGTATGCGGTATAAAGGATAATGAAACAAATCTTAATTTATTTTGTGTGTATCGAAATCCTGTGATGAGTAATTTTGACATGTTCATACAATGTCTAGAAAAATTATTGGACTGCAATTTTGACAAGAAATGTATTATATGCGGGGACTTTAATGTCAATATACTTAGGGATGATAGAAAAAAAAATGATTTTCTTAATTTGTTAAAAAGTTATAGTTTTAGAACTCTCATTCATGAATATACTTTCTCTCGAGGCTTTTCTTGCTTGGACAATTTTCTGACAAATTTGCCAGAGGAGCAGACTGTGGACAGCAAAGTGGATCATAACAACTTGGCAGATGGTCATGCTGCTATTTTTACTAAATTGTTGTTGGACAAGGATTTTGCACATAGAAATAGGAGACACTATTATTATACAGAAAGGAGATCTTATAATGAAAAAAATAATCTATTATTTCGAGAAGAAGTAATAAAGATCAACTGGTTTAATATGGGATTAAATGACTTTCTTAAGAGATTTAAAAATATTTTTAATCATTGTTTTAAAAAAAAGAAGGTAAAGGTATATTACAGGCAAAGAAATAAGTCCTCGTGGATCACTAAAGGAATAAGAGTAGCTAGTAAAACAAAACGATTTTTATGTAATTTTAATAAGACCGAATGCCATGAATCTGTTCATAACTATAAAGCTACATATATAAGTATCTATAGGCGAGTAATTAGGAATGCGAAAAAAAATGCAGTTAATCTAGATATAGATAACGCAAAGAATTTAAATAAAGGTATATGGAAAGTAATAAATAGACATAGACAGAAAAAAAGTAAAAGAGATTGTAATAAAATTTTTCTTCAAATGCGTGGACAAATAATTAATAATCAACAGGAAGTGGCAGATTTGTTATGCAATCACTTTTCTGAAAGATCCTCCCCTCCAAATGTGCATGATGATCCCATAGGTTTGTTGAGAGAAAATGTAGAAAGAGTCAAGAACGATATGACTTGGAAAAATGTTACACCCCAAGAAATTAGAAAAATTTTGCAAACAATGGACAATAATAAATCCTGCGGGTATGATGAAATACCAACTAAACTAATCAAGGATAACATTGATATTCTAGCATTCCCTTTGACACACTTTTTTAACTTGTGTGTAGAGAAACATGTCTTCCCAGACCAATTAAAAATTGCAAGGGTGGTACCTATACACAAAAAGGGATCAAAAAAGGATCCTAATAATTTCAGGCCTATTTCAGTTCTTTCAGTTTTTTCTAGGATCTTCGAAATATTAATTAAGAATAGGTTACAGGAACATCTAGAGAAGAATAGCATATTAGTCGAAGACCAATATGGATATAGGAAGAATAAAGGCACTAGGGATGCCATAGACGCACTAATCGACACAATAGTGAGTAATTTAAATGATAAAATAAAAGTTGCTAGCCTCTTCCTTGACCTAAGTTCGGCTTTCGATTTGGTTGACCAAGATGCTCTGTTAATAAAACTGGAGCATTACGGAATACGTAGCGACATACTTCTTTTGTTCAAATCTTTCTTTGAAAATCGCAAACAGTTTGTAGAACTAAAATCA
Source organism: Apomyelois bistriatella (assembly GCA_947044815.1). Classification (NCBI taxonomy): domain Eukaryota; kingdom Metazoa; phylum Arthropoda; class Insecta; order Lepidoptera; family Pyralidae; genus Apomyelois; species Apomyelois bistriatella. The sequence continues at coordinate 1,563,351 of OX345717.1, forward strand.
ATTAATGATAACAACAGTGAACTTAAAGTCAGATCTAAGTCATTGGCAGTAAGGAAGGGAGTACCACAAGGGTCGACCTTGGGACCTATCCTCTTTCTTATTTTTACTAATGACTTGGTAACATACATACAGAAACTGCATCCTGATATAAAAATGGTCCTATTTGCTGATGACACAAATGCCGTAATTTCGGATACTAATACTACTAATCTTAATGATAAAATTAATATAATTCTAAATGCATTTATCAAGTGGTTTAGTGCCAATAAATTAAAACTGAATACTAATAAGACTAAAGTTATTCTTTTCAAATCGACATCACGGAATCGCGAAACACTTGACATTGAATTAAATGGAGACAAAGTTGACATAGTAAATGACACAAAATTTTTAGGTATACATATTGACAATTTTCTGAATTGGAAGAAGGAGCTCGGAGCACTGGAGGACTCAATCTCATCGGCTTGTTATGCCATAAGAACTCTTCGAAATGAAATTTCATTACTTCATCTAAAAAAGGTGTATCATGCTCTTGTGGAATCAAAATTTAGATATAGTATTAAACTTTGGGGTAACAGTTATCAGTATAACCAACTCAGAGCGTTTGTTCTACAAAAGAGAGCTATTCGTACCATGGTAGGTATTCCACCCTGGGAGTCGTGTAAGGAGCACTTTACTAATCTAGGAATTTTGACCATTCCTTGTTTATATTTATTTGTCCTTCTGACAGACCTCAAGAAACGTTTGCCAACATTAGAAACAGATGATGAGAAACAGTTACGAGAAGGAACTAGGAGACAGCATCTCAACAATGATATCACGCCCCAAATAGAAGTTATGAAACATAGTGCTCAGTACCAGGCATATAAGGCTTACAATAAATTACCAAAATATATCAAGGATACGTTGGGACTTAATCCCTTTAAAAAAAAATTAAAGTTGTACCTTTTAGAAAAAGCTTTCTACTCTGTTGATGATTATTATAAATGAAGTTCTGGAATTATGACTTTTGAATTTAATTTGGACGTTTTGACATAATGATGATTAATTAAATACATAAATTTGACGTTCTTATTATAATTTGTGGGTTTAAAACTATGTAATGAATTGTTTATTTTAGTTTTTAATTTTATGTTAATTGTGATTATACTGTTAATTACTTGTTTCCGACACAATGTATTTGTTATGGAATAATATTCCCGACGGCCCGCACGTTTTGGACGGCCGGCTTTCTTCACGGCATCTACTGTGCTGCCAGATGGAACCTGCTTTGTCGACCCGGGTTGCGACTGTGATTCAGGTGCTGGGGTACCATGAAGCTTGTCAACCTCACTGCGCGAATAAACGCGATGTTTTGCACCATTGTGACCGATCACATACACACACCCATCGCGAGACCAGCACCTTTTGATACCGAAAAGCTCGCGTGCATGTAAAAAGGCTGTGTCTTACTGCAGTTAAAAATTCTGACATAGTCACACCAGAGCCTTTCAAATGCGTCTTGGCATTCCAGATCTTGGATTTAACTGCTGGATTGATGAATTCGATCAGCAAAGGTCGCGGCTTGTCCCCCGACGAGCGCCCCAAACGATGACATCTGCAGATATCGGCCACCGAAAAGTCACTGACATTTAACTTGGTGGAAACAATGTCAACAACCATAGTTGGAATTACCTCCTTCGCATCCTCTGCCACTCCATGCAACAGGATGATGGCCCTCCGACTGTGCATTTCCAACTGGTCTAGCCGTTTATCCAGCTGCTGCTGCTGCTTGGCCAATAAGTCCACTTGGTGTTGGAGGTTGTTAAATGCAGAGCTGACAAATTCCTTGAAAGCACCAAAATCTGCTGCCAGTGTTGTGACGGTCTGTGGCTCAGCCTTCTGCAAATCCTCTTGGAATTCAGCCATCCTTGTGTTGAAATGAGTTAACAACTGTGCCATTGTGTTTTGTAAGTTCTCCATTGTGAAGGAAAGTAGAAAGGAGATAAAACTGCTCACAGGTAGGTTAGACTATTAACTTAAGAATTTCACCAGATTGGACATAAAACAAGTAAATAAACTAATATTAATTAATATAATTTACAGGAGCAAAAAATTTGCAACTTATTTGTTTTACTGCTACCGCCCAAAAAAAAAAAAAAAAATGTTGTATGTTAATGTGAAAGGCTTATGAGATGCGAGTAAACTACTACTATCGCTATCTAGTGGTGTTTTTCGTAAGTGAACGTTTTATATTGAATTTACCAATTGACAGAGTTCTTGTAGTTTTTCCCGTAATCTACAGGCAATGAGCTATATTCCGTATTTTTCCAAAATTTTAGGCTCAGTAGTTTCGGAGATCAGGGGGGGGAATGGTAAATTTTCGTCTTCTTTCCTAAATAAAATGAAAACTATTTATGTTACAATAATAAAAAAAAAATATTTGAGATCCTTATAACAAGCTCTTTCATTTGATATATAACACGGTAAGGTTTGCAAAACCTTTTTTTTTTAAATTGTTAATTTGTCCCCCGAAAATGACCCATATTTTAAAAAAATATTTATTTTCTTTGAATATCTGTGTTTGGGTCACAGGATTACGCCATCCTACCAATTTTCATCAGTTTTGGTCTAGTAGGTTCGGAGAAAATTGGCACGAGTGATCTTATAAGAGTTCCGTTGTACATTTTTGTACGGAACCCTAAAAATCACTGCATAGTATAAAAAAGTCGCTTTCTCTGTCCCTTTGTATGTGTGCCATGTCCCTTAAATCTTTAAAACTAGGTACGCAACGGATTTCGATGCGGTTGTTATTATTAAATAGAGTGATTCAAGAGGAAGGTTTTTATACCGATGCGAAGCCGGGCCAGGTCGCTAGTTTATGTTATATATCGATAGTCACTTAGCTATCCTATTTTTTTATTATTATAAAGCAAGCCGACCCCGGAAAGTGGCAAGAATGAAAAAAATACATTTGTCACATTCTTATCAATATTCTTACTTTTTCTCACCTTTTATTACAATAGAGTCTATCGATATTATCGATAGACTTTATCGATATTTTATTACACTCACTACACTTGCTGGCAACACTACCACTAGTTATTAGTTTTTTCCCTGCTTGCAGCACTGCAGCAGGGTTGCCATTTACACGGCAATTGCCGCATACACGGCAATTTGGGTCTAATCAGCAATAAAACACGGCAGTATATTCATTGCCGTGTTCTAAAACACACCAATCCAATGGTAACTATTTCTCGCATGTGGTATGTGAACATGCAAGAAATAGTTACCACATCACACTCACTACATAATTACATATACTATAGCTACACTAGACAATAGTGATTGTCCTATAAAAATAGTAACATACATACATACATATATCACGTCTTTATCCCATACGGGGTAGACAGAGCCTAGAGCCATAAGACCTTAGGCCACGTTTAGCATAATGGTAGTTGAAACAGGAAATCGATAGAGATGGGTTGTTGCCGCAACGCCAATGTCATGATTTCCCCATTCGGCGATTCCCTCGGACGACTTTTACGACTTGCGCGGGAAGAGAAGCAGCTGGTACATTCTGTTAAATATATTCAGCGATTTTATTGTAGGTATATTCGTAATTCTATTAAATTATTATTATATATTGGTATTATTATATTAAAATGGTGGTCATATAGACTACGGGTGGGGAAATCCCGCCTTGCATTCGACGACTCGTGCACACTTTATTCGTTAACATTACCAGTTGTTAACAAATTTCCATTATTTTATTTATTACTCATTTTTTTTTTAAATGAAGGTCATTGGGGTTTTGCAGCTATTTCAAAAAATACGTGCTTAATAAAGGAACTCATTCATTCATTTCGTGTAGGTGTCATGGTCAATAGACCATGCACACCCTGGTGTAAGAGTTCTTCGGAACCGCCTCTCGGCCTCTGACGTAGTTCCTTTAACTACTACCAGATGGCAGCCGGGACCAACGGCTTAAAGTGCCTTGCGAAGCAAGGAAACATCTTTTTTGTCAGACAATAAGGTGATTCAAGCCTGCAATGTAGTAAACAAACTGGAAACAACTAAACAAAGTATGCTTCCCGTGGGAATCGAACCCTCGACCCCCGGGTCTACAGGGGGGTTGAGGGTTCGTCCACGGAGGCAGGATAAAGGAACTGATTACCGAAAACTGTTTTAAAAGCTATTCCTCTAAATGCATATTAGAAAACCTTGGTATAATAAATGATGTAAATATTTTTTGTTTGACTGCAATTTGTTGTGTGTACTTAATAAAATAAATGGTTAGAATTAGACAACATTGTAAAAAATTTGAGTAGCCAAATACAGTACACTGAACACGGCAATTTTTGAGTTATTCCAAAACACGGCAACTTAAAATTTTGAGATGGCAATCTTGGCAGGCATAGAGGTGTTATATTAGGGCAAAGAATTTATATATAACACTAGAATGCTTACGGAGGACAAAAGCCGTAAAGTTTTCAGGTATCTCTTTCTAGTAAGTTGTATAATATTCAAGAAGAAAAGGGACACCTACAAATTTTTGGACCTTTTTCTGGAACGTTAAGTATTTGTATGTAGACTTTAAAGAAAAATCAACTTTGCTTTAGAGTAATAAGGATTAATTTTGAATGTTGTTTTTTGCGATTATTATTATTCGTAAGCATTCTAGTGTTGTATATAAATTCTTTGTATTAGGGTCAGATATCAAGAACCATGTTATCGAATATATTAGTTTACCGATATTATGTTCCGTTAAACGTTCTCCAAGAACGGTGAAGAACAGGCTGGGATTTTGCAGGCGATATTATTTTTTAAGGCATTTTACATCTACCCATCAATATAAAATGCATTAAGAATATACGAGATGTGGCAATTTTAATTGCCCCAGACCAAAGAAAGTAGAATTATATGTGATCGAGTAATATTACAATAAAAATATGCGTTCAGTTTAAAAAAATAACGAGATCTCAATTTACATCCTGCCTAAGAAATACTAAATAACGATGTATTGTATTCTACCTTGGCGTATTTAAAAAGATAATCACCCTATTTACAAATCATTAATAACATAATGTATATACAAATGATTCTGTGTTTTTTTTTACAGTCAAGTTTCCGCCTATCCATACTAATCCATACTTCCATACTAATATTATAAATGCGAAAGTCTGTTTGTCTGTCTGTCACCTCTTCACGGGTAAACTGCTGGACCGATTGTAATGAAATTTGGTAAGGATGTAGTTAACGACCTGAGGTCAAACATAGGCTACTTTTGGACGCGATATAACCGAGTCCTACGCGGGGCGAAGCCGCGGGGAACAGCTAGTACATAAATAAAACTTCGGCTTCGCTCGTGTCGCCGAGGGATGACTGAGACCGACGCGGCTCGGAGCGCATTCCATTCGTTCTTTCGTTCTGAGAACCGAGAACGTTTGCGGAACGCAAACGGGCGCGGAACGCAATAACGCAGTCGGTTCACCGATACGATATGTTCTTGACGGTTCTTCGGGAACGCGTTCTTTTGCGAACGCGTTCTTCTTCTCATATTATGTTCGCGTTATCGGTTCAGTTATATATATATCAGTAACACCTCTACAGTCAGTGGCCCACTAGTATAGTATATCTCTATTTAGTTTGTGGTATAGTATCTCCTCCCTAGTCTGTGGATAGTAGTCATATTCTTTCAAAGAAATTGATTAATTCTAGAGGTGAGACATACTAGGTAAAACGCGGACTGAGTCTTGCGAGTACGCGTCCAGAAAAAGACTAGATCCAAAGACTAGGTCCACGAGTATTTACGAGTACGCGACTCAATGGACTCATTGCGTAACCAAATGATTCCCGTAAATGCGCGTCTTGCGTATATGGACATTATGGACTAGGTTTACAAGTATTGTCTTCACACTTCGTATTTTTTTTATCCATATTTTTTAATATCGACTAAAAACTTCCTTTCATACTTTATACAGACTTAGAACTGTCAGCAGTTTTTATTAAAATTTCAATCAAAAAGTGTATTTAAGTAAAATATATGTATATTTATGAAATAGCTGGCGTATTTAGAACTTCAACCGATTTTATATACTTTGATTATTTTTATATCTACAAAGTGATTCTTAATCTTTTTATTTTGTTTTCTTGTTTTTTTTCAATACGTTTATACATACTTACTTTCATAATGAACTTTCGGCGAAAGCTAACAACTAACAACTGTGTTTTTAAAATTGCAAATTTTAAGTAAACAACAAGTATTATTACAACAACAAGTATCACACCAAAACAAATATGCTACCAAAAGAAAATGACCTTATTGTGTTTGTACTAAAAGTGTAATTTGAACAAACAATAAGTCGCCGAAATACATTGCTCGGCGGCTCGTTGCGGCAGCGAGCGAGTCGGGCGATCTCGAAGTTTCTCGACGACGTCTTCCGAATAGTCCCGAACGCTCGCATCCTAGTTTTTGAGTTGCGCGGACCGGTGAAGTCGCCGTACTCGTAAATACTCGATACGCTAAAAGACTCGCATGCGGGAACGCGTACTTACGCGTCCAAGCCAAAACCTATTCCAAAAACCTGTTCCAGTAAATACGTCTCACCTCTAATTAATTCTTATTTGTGGTTTTGTTCGTCGTGAAAGAAGACACAATATTCGTATTTGTTATTTATTTAAAGTTACTTGTGAATTGTGATTTTATTTCAATCCGGAATTTGTTTGGAAGTGGAAAAAATAAACGAGGAAAATTGGATTAAATAAAAATATATTGGTTCTACAACTACCAGCAACATAATGTCTGATAAAAAGAAAGCTCTTTTTGTCTGTTATGGTAATATCTATATTAAGTATGATATTAATTTACGATTACAAAAAATTAAAAATTTTTATATTATTATTTATAGTTCATTCAGTGCCGCTAAACGATTTCACCAAGATTTCACGCATGTTAGTAACTAGCTTTTTAATTATGTTTGTTTATTTTTTATTAGGAAAACTAACAGTGTATAATAAGTTTTAATAAATAAACCTTAAAAACTATACTTCAATAGTTCTAATGTGACATCCCGTTATAAGCGTCGCTGCCAAAACTCGCCAAAAGCTCCGAAGGAGGTCAACGACTTTAGATATGAAATAAAGCTGATGTTCGAGTCTTTACAAAAAAATCTACAGTCCATTAATGAATCTCTAAATAAATTGGCCGAGGATGTCTCCAAAATAAAAGAACAAAACTTGAAAATTCAACAGAGTTACATGGAGATTGAGAAGGCTTTGGAAAAAATTTCTATTGGTCACGAAGAAGTAAAGAGACGCGTCAACAAATTAGAATCCGACCAAAAAGTTCAACAGGAAAAGATATCCAAATTAGAAGATCTGCAACCGACGTCTCGTCCTTCTACAATAGAAATCAGGAACTTTCCTGATCAAGAACGTGAGACAACAAATGAACTTCTTACCCTCGTTAAGAATACAGCCAAGGTACTGGGTGTGGCAATTGAGACGCAGGACATTCGTGATTGCTACCGTCTGCCAGCCAAGAGGGGAACTGCAAAACCAGTTGTCGTGGAATTTGGCAGGGTGTCTTTGAAGTTGGACTTTCTTGTAGCCGCCCGCAAGTACAATCGTGATCGAGAGAGGAAGCTTAGTACATCGGATATCGACTTGGGCAAGCCAGGATTTCCGCTATACATATCTGAACACCTGCCGGGAAGTGCAAGAAGGCTATTTTATTTGTGTCGAGAGTTTACAAAAAATAACAATTATAAATTCTGCTGGACAGTCAATTCTAAAATATATATAAAAAAAGATGAAGAATCTAAACCCATCCAAGTATCTAATGAACAAATGTTAAAAGATTTGGTGAAATAAGTTTGGTTTTGTAAATTAATACCTAATTGTTAGATTATTTTCATTATTCTCTTTTTCCTTATATTTTTTTTTTCTCTATTAAATACTTTACTCTGTGTATAGTGTATATATAAATAATATATATACAGGGTGTAACATGTAAGTGTAGTCATATTCAAGGAGGTATAAGTGTTGTTTGGGGATACAAAGTCAAAACAATATCCAGGTTTTGTATATTTTAACTTTCATATAGTTTTTGGTAGTTCGTAGCCTTATTTATTTAACAGTTAACCCAAACGTATCCTTCACATATTACCTACACAACACACACACACAAACTTGCCGTTCCAATTTGATAAAATAAAAAGGGAATAAATTAGTAAGTACCTATTTCATCTCGGCTGATAAATATTTCTAGCGACCGCCCGAGTTCCGCGCGTTCTAGGAAACCGGCACGTCGGGCATTTCTTACATGTGACCTAGTTTTTTTTTTTTTTTACTACATATTTGAGTAAATTTTCTCTTACTATCCATACTAATATTATAAATGCGAAAGTCTGTCTGTCTGTCTGTCTGTCACCTCTTCACGGCTAAACTGCTGGACCGATTGTGATGAAATTTGGTAGGCATATAGTTAACGACCTGAGGTCAAACATAGGCTACTTTTGGGCGCGATATAACCGAGTCCCACGCGGGGCGAAGCCGCGGGGAACAGCTAGTGTTAAATATAAATAAAACTTTTTCCGAAATTGACTCCTTTGGAGAGTCAGAATCTTATACTTGCCCACCTGATCAATGCATTAATTACATTAAACCAAACAATCATTCTATATCTGTATTCCATTTAAACATACGTAGTGTCAATAAAAATCTCAGTCAATTACAAGCAATGCTTGTACTCATGAAAGTAACTCCTGACATCATAGTGCTGTCAGGGTGTCGTCTATAATCGAACCTGTATATTCCCAAATTACCTGGTTACAGCAACCACCAAACTAAGCGGACTTATAATCAAAACGATGGGGTGGTGATTTATGTCCGAACGTCATTGGATTGTTTGGTAGTAGAAACCCTGGAGCTCAGGGAAGCCAATTGCATGATTTGCAAAGTGAGCTCGAATTTTGCTCTAGTTGCTATTTATAGGCCCTGTGAATTTCGTAACACCGATAACTTTGTTAATAGCCTTAATTATATCCTCTCATCTCTTTCGTCATATCAAGTTTTGGCGCTAGTTGGTGACATCAATATTAAAATTAATGATGATGATTCTTCATCAGAACAATATCTAAACCTGGCGGCGAGTCACGGTCTTTTGCCCACTCATAAACTTCCTACCAGACTTGATAATTGTCTGGATCACATTTTACTGAAATCAAAGCAACAATCAACAACTCTTGTTATTGAATCAGCCGTTACTGATCACTATCCCACTTTACTAGTTGCCTCAATGTCTAAAAAAAATGCCATTCATAAAAACAAAGCGTGTCAAGATTGATCACAATGCTATTCATGAGGATATTAGAAACACCGATTTCACCCCTGTATTTGTAACGGATAATGTTAACTTGGCCGCTAATATTCTTGTCACCAAGGTTACTGAAATTATCGATAAGCATACTACCAAAAAATATGTCACACGCTCTAAACGAATAATTAAACCTTGGATCACTCCAGGTTTACTGAGGTGCATAAAAAATCGCGATAGAATGCATAAGCAACACCGGAATGATCCAGGAAACTTAACACTGAAAACAACTTATATTAGATACCGAAATTATATAAATAGACTACTTAAAAACCTCAAACGTACTTATCACAAACAAGAATTCCAAAAAAATAAGACTAACCCTAAGGCTACGTGGGATATAATCAAAGAGATAACACATTCAAAATCAGAATCTCAAATGGCGAAACCGCTACTAAATGTTAGAAGTGACCCCGATGATGCTGTTAATTCAATAAACAACTATTTTATAGGTGTGGGTAAGGAATTGGCGACTAATATGCTTCCTCATGCTGGTCATAATATAAAAGACTTTATTGACGTCCCGGATCCCCCTCTGAAGTCATTCGCTCTTTTAGACGTCGACTGCGCTGAAATCGACACTTTAATATCTAATCTTCGTGATGATTGTGCAGTTGGTTTTGATGGTATTTCTACGCGTCTCCTTAAAACACTGCGAGATGTATTTGTACCACTTCTTACTCATATTTGTCATCTGTCGCTGACCAATGGAATTTTCCCTGATATTTTTAAAAGGGCTTTAGTACACCCAATTCACAAGGGTGGAGATAGAGGCTCAGTTACTAATTATAGGCCCATTTCAGTTCTTCCGGTAATGTCGAAGGTCCTGGAGAAGGTCCTCAATAATAGATTGGTTAAATACCTACAAACCAAAGGCATCATAGCCAAAAACCAATTTGGATTTCAGAAGGGTGTCTCAGCAGAGAATGCAGCTTCATCCTTAATTGATCATGTCGTCGACTGCTTAGATGGAGGAGTTAAGTGCTTGGGGGCATTCTTGGACCTCTCGAAAGCCTTCGACACAGTGTCTATACCAATTATGATGCGGAAGCTGGAGGCCATTGGGATCAGAGGTACAACCCTTAACCTCTTCCGGGATTACTTAACCAATCGCACTCAATCTGTGGAGATTGGAGAAAATATCAGTGAGGAGAGTGGGATTATATTTGGAGTACCGCAAGGAAGCATCTTGGGCCCCACACTTTTCACAATATACGTAAATGATTTGTGTCTATTACGCCTCCCTCACTGCAAAACATTTGTCTATGCAGATGATACGGCTCTGGTCATCGATGGTTCCAATTGGGATGAGGTACATAAAAGAGCGGAGCATGCCCTGTCCGTTGTATTAACGTGGCTTTCTGTTAACTCGCTAACTATGAATATTCAGAAAACCCACTATATGACATTTGCAACTAAAGCTTGTTTCACTCCTTCACAGAATAATTTTGTCGTCAAAGCTCACAGATGCACACAATCTTCCACTATGTACTCTTGCTTTCCTGTTACTCGTGCGGCCAGTGTTAGATATTTGGGTATACATATTGACCAGATTCTTAGCTGGAATTCACATATTTCAACATTGATACCAAGGGTTAGAAAACTCATTTTTATTTTCAAGAATTTGAGAGATATCTTAGATACGGCAACTCTCAAAACCGTATATTTTGCCCTTTGCCAATCTATCATTACCTATGGTATTACGATTTGGGGTGGTGCTGGAAAGATTGCGATATTATCTTTGGAACGTGCTCAAAGAGCGGTCTTAAAGGTAATTCATCGAAGGTCTTTCCAATATCCAACTGAACAACTATATAAGGATACAGAGGTGTTGACAGTGAGACAGTTATTTGTCATGCTCACTGTTTTGAAAAAACATGCGTCCTTGACATACGATCCTACATTATACGAACGCAGAAGAAGAGCGGATCACGTTTGCTTAGTCGTCGAACATAAAACTGCCTTGGCTCGACGTCATTTCAAAGTCCCTAGCGGCTATCTTTATAATAAGGCCAATAAAGATCTAACAATTTATCCTTGTAATAAGTACTCTTGTAAAGCCATACTTTTCTTGTGGCTTTTATCTAAGAATTATCTTGACACTGAGCAACTATTAGAATTCGTATTCTAAAAGAAATTGTTAGTGCTAGGGACAATCAAATTCAATTAAATTAAAGCATACCTTGAAAGCATACCTTGAATCTACTGTAGGAAACCCCACAGATTATTTATTTATTTATTTATGGCGAGCTTAACATTACCATTCATCTTATTAGCTTCATAAAATGAAAAAAAAAAAAAAAAAGATTTTATCATGCACAACTTACCATATACAATCACCCAACAAACATATAATGGCACTCATCCAGATCCATGAACTATTTACATTACAAACAATTTACTTACCCTTGATAGTTATGCAAATTGAACATAGTTTATATCATTTGTAAAAACATTATTATTATTATTATATTTTTTTCCTTATTCCCAAATAACAGTTTATAACTAGTTTGGGATATAAGTGTTCTTTGTTAAAATAAAAACCTCTCAATTATACGGTGCATACACCTCGAGGATGTGGTCCTCGGAAATTAAGTGAGGTACGGTGTCGGATGAGCGAAACCGCCAAAATACAGGCTAGCCCTAGTTTGGATTCGGTGTTCGTGAGTCCGTCGAATATCTACGTTTTCTACTCTCACTTGTTATTGCACATTTTACAGTGTATTACTATTAGTTATTTAACGACGTTGTTGTATTGTACCTTGATCAATAAATATTTTTATTATTTATTATTATTATCATGGTTTTAAGAGATGGTAGTAGGCCACCAAGGGGTGGGCTACTACCATCTCTTACGGTAGTAAACCCCTGGGTTATTACTGTCTCTTAAAACAATGCAAGATCCAGTGAGTAAGCGAGACAGCGCTATACATCATGTAAGGCGACATCTCGCTTACTCACTGGATAGACAACTGAATAGATGGTATTATGCCACAGATATAGGAACATACTTCATGTTCCTATATCTGTGTATTATGCCACCAGGGGGGTTACTATAGTCTCTTAAAACCATGACAGTGAAAGATCATAGGTTGTTTTTTTTTTTAATTTGTCCGTTTTTTACGGTCCTAATCCTAGTCGGAATCCGAAGTGTGGACACACACACACTTAGGATACGAATTAAAGCGTAGACTCAGCTTTATTTGCGTAATGACGTCATTTAGGTGTCGAATGAATGTTACAACTTCCATGGCATTTTTGAATATTTTACCGCAATCAATGTAGGTACTTTTCTTGTCGAAAATACAAAAATATGGTATAAAATCAAAACATCTCGAAATGGTTTTCGTATTTTAGTGTGTTAAAAAAATTTGCATACCCAATTAACTTACTCATGTTCATCATTATCATAAATTTAATAGCTATGCTCTTGTCGGTGGAGTTCCTTCCATTTTTGTCTGTACATACATAAAATCATTTTCCTGTTATATAAAAGTACTCCTGCCTGTGTGTGTATATGATAGAATTTATGTAAAACGGTTAGTGCTTAGTAATTGTATTAGCATAGCAAAGAATTTCGAATGGCGCGCAGACGAGGCAATTTTTTTTAAATAAATCTATGTAGTGTACTATTATATAATCTGTGGTAATAGCATGTGGTAGGACCACATGCTATATAGAAGAAAAAAGTTATCTTTCTTGATAATAGGTGGCGCTAAAAAGATCCCGCCAATTTTTGGTGTGAATTATTAAAACACGACATTTTAAAGTATCGTTACCATATCAAAAACTGCTTTATTGCTTTTTTAAGTTATTAGATTTAGAATCATAGTTTCTCAAGTGATCGATAGATGGCGTTAATGACTATTTTATTAGTACCTACACAAAAAATCGGCGCGTTTCTTTATATGGCGGTTTAATATCCATACTAGCATAGTATTCTGTAAATCTGTGGTAAAAAAGGGTATAATTTTACCCTTTCCGTGGGTATGGAAGCGAACTAGTTGATTGCCCCTGCTCATGTTGTTAAAATTGAATTTAAAAGTCTTGTGGCCTACTATCATCTCTAAAAACCATGCAAGGACGATTGAGAAAGGGAGATGTCACCTTACATCATATATTGCTCTGTCTCGCTTACTCACTCGTTCTTGCATGGTAGTAAGCCACCTTATCTGTGTTTTTTTAGCCCATACATGTAGATCCCCAATAGCTGAAGGAGTATTTAAAAAAACTGTCTACGAAATGGGTCTTGGGGACGAATGGGAAGTTGATAGTGCAGCCATTGGCATCTTGAATGTCGGGAACCCAGCAGATCGAAGGGCTCTGGATACTATGAAGAAACACAATGTCTCATATAGCAGTCATGTTAGCAGACAAGTAAGAAATTGATAATGCTTTTGATGTATATTGTGACGTCTAGGATTATTTTTAAGTGATTTATTTTATCACTTAAAAATAATCCTACACAATAGTTTATTTGTTTATGGTGCGCATCTGTTCATAAGGCATCTGGCTGGACGCCTATAATAGGTATTAAATTCCTCTTTGCGCAAAGAATTTATAATCGCGCGCGCAAAGAATTAGGAGTCGCGCGCGGCTCAAACGCGAGGCATTTTTATTTAATCCATGTTTATTGTTGTGTCATTAATCTATTCTATACGTACAGAAGTATCATTCCAAGTATTTTTTTTAAATCTATCTTCCTTACCTTCCCGCCAAAACTCCGAATAGATAAGTTTTTATAATAACATTAATTTTTTTTTAAATCTCAATACATACATCCATCTATACTGAATTGACCCTGCCTCGTTTGCTGTTTATACAATAATCAATAAAAAAAAATTTTTTAACAGATAGTTCCGGAGGATTTCCACAACAATGATTACATATTTGGCATGGATGAATATAACATGAACGATTTAACAAGAATGGCGCCGAAGGATTCCAGAGCTAAACTCCTTCTATTTGGAGATTTTGATCCACAAGGCGAATGGATTATCAGGGATCCTTATTTTGTATGTATCTTTATTTACTGTAATAAGAATTTTTTGATGACATAATGTATTTATTCCTAAAATATTTTGGCATAACGAGTATGGCTTATTTTGTTTGCATAATATTCTTGTCATAATCAATTATTAGCATTAATATAGGTACCTATTTATGCATTTTTATATTTTGCATAATAAGGTTAAGTTATTATACAAAATATATATATGATTAAAACAAAACAGCTAAGAATGATGGCGGAATTTGTACGAATAAAAAATTTAATTATAGAGAACTTAAAATAAATCGCATTAGTAAGAATACTTCACTAGTAACATGTTTACCACCACAAAAAAAATTTAAACCCCGGGGTTATTTTAATATTCCATTTTATAAAAGTCGACCTTTAGTTTCGTTTTCATTCGCCATTTTTAACGCAACTGAAACAATATGTCACCCTGACAGTTGTTAGCATTGTCAAAGCGATATTGACAGTTCATTATGGTAGGTTAGATTCATCGATTTAGTACCTGGGGGGCTATACCATCTCTTAAAACTTTGTAAAACCATGTAAGTCTTAAAACCATGCAAGATTTATTTTTTTATTATTTATTACTCACTGGAGTAAGCGGGACAGCGCAATAAATTATATACCTACTTAAGGCGACATCTCCCTTACTCACTGGATCTTGCATGGTTTTAAGAGACGGTAGTAGGGACATGATAACTTATGTCCATTACGCACATTTCCCATGATATTAAATGGTCTTTCGTTATTATTAATTACAGGATAATGACTTGAGCGGTTTTGAAAAATGCTACCGGCAAACTCTGAGATGTTCAAAAGGATTCTTGGCACATATTCAAAATGAAAAAACAAGTACTTAAATCATAGAATTATGTCAAAAATATTGGTCACTCCTTGTTAGAACATATGCAATATAATAATATGTTACTACTATGTAGCCCAGTTTGTTTTATTTATATTTATAGGTAAATAAATATATATAATAAAAAACCGGTCAAGTGCGAGTTGAACTCGCGTGGAGAGGGTTCCGTACAATGCCAATGTCAGTTTTTGTATTCAATTGTGGTATGTTAATGTGAAAGGCTTATGAGATGCGAGTAAACTACTACTATCGCTATCTAGTGGTGTTTTTCGTAAGTGAACGTTTTATATTGAATTTACCACTTAATTGTCAATTGACAGAGTTCTTGTAGTTTTTCCCGTAATCTACAGGTAATGAGCTATATTCCGTATTTTTTCAAAATTTTAGGCTCGGTAGTTTCGGAGATCAGGGGGGGAATGGTAAATTTTCGTCTTCTTTCCTAAATAAAATGAAAACTATTTATGTTACAATAATAAAAAAAATATATTTGAGATCCTCATAACAAGATCTTTCATTTGATATATAACACGGTAAGGTTTGCAAAATCTTTTTTTTTAAATTGTTAATTTGTCCCCCGAAAATGGCCCATATTTTAAAAAAATATTTATTTTCTTTGAATATCTGTGTTTGGGTCACAGGATTACGCCATCCTACCAATTTTCATCAGTTTTGGTCTAGTAGGTTCGGAGAAAATTGGCTATGACAGACGGACGGACGGACAGACAGACGCACGAGTGATCTTATAAGAGTTCCGTTGTACATTTTTGTACGGAACCCTAAAAATCACTGCAAAGTATAAAAAAAGTCGCTTTCTCTGTCCCTTTGTATGTGTGCCATGTCCCTTAAATCTTTAAAACTAGGTACGCAACGGATTTCGATGCGGTTGTTATTATTAAATAGAGTGATTCAAGAGGAAGGTTTTTATACCGATGCGAAGCCGGGCCAGGTCGCTAGTTTATGTTATATATCGATAGTCACTTAGCTATCCTATTTTTTTATTATTATAAAGCAAGCCGACCCCGGAAAGTGGCAAGAATGAAAAAAATACATTTGTCACATTCTTATCAATATTCTTACTTTTTCTCACCTTTTATTACAATAGAGTCTATCGATATTATCGATAGACTTTATCGATATTTTATTACACTCACTACACTATTGCTGGCAACACTACCACTAGTTTTTAGTTTTTTCCCTACTTGCAGCACTGCAGCAGGGTTGCCATTTACACGGCAATTGCCGCATACACGGCAATTTGGGTCTATTCAGCAATAAAACACGGTACACGGCAGTATATTCATTGCCGTGTTCTAAAACACACCAATCCAATGGTAACTATTTCTCGCATGTTCACATATCACTCACTACATAATTACATATACTATAGACTACACTAGACAATAGTGATTGTCCTATAAAAATAGTAACATACATACATATATCACGTCTTTATCCCATAAGGGGTAGACAGAGCCATAAGACCTTAGGCCACGTTTAGCATAATGGTAGTTGAAACAGGAAATCAATAGTGATGGTTGCTAGCCGCAACGCCTATGTCATGATTTCCCCATTCGGCGATTCCCTCAGACGACTTTTACGACTTGCGCGGGAAGAGAAGCAGCTGGTACATTCTGTTAAATATATTCAGCGATTTTATTGTAGGTATATTCGTAATTCTATTAAATTATTATTATATATTGGTATTATTATATTAAAATGGTGGTCATATAGACTACGGGTGGGGAAATCCCGCCTTGCATTCGACGACTCGTGCACACTTTATTCGTTACCATTACCAGTGGTTAACAAATTTCCATTATTTTATATTACTAATTTTTTTTTTAAATGAAGGTCATTGGGGTTTTGCAGCTATTTCAAAAAATACGTGCTTAATAAAGGAACTCATTCATTCATTTCGTGTAGGTGTCATGGTCAATAGACCATGCACACCCTGGTGTAAGAGTTCTTCGGAACCGCCTCTCGGCCTCTGACGTAGTTCCTTTAACTACTACCAGATGGCAGCCGGGACCAACGGCTTAAAGTGCCTTGCGAAGCAAGGAAACATCTTTTTTGTCAGACAATAAGGTGATTCAAGCCTGCAATGTAGTAAACAAACTGGAAACAACTAAACAAAGTATGCTTCCCGTGGGAATCGAACCTTCGACCCCCGGGTCTACAGGGGGGTTGAGGGTTCGTCCACGGAGGCAGGATAAAGGAACTGATTACCGAAAACTGTTTTAAAAGCTATTCCTCTAAATGCATATTAGAAAACCTTGGTATAATAAATGAAGTAAATATTTTTTATTTGACTGCAATTTGTTGTGTGTACTTAATAAAATAAATGGTTAGAATTAGACAACTTTGTAAAAAATTTGAGTAGCCAAATACAGTACACTGAACACGGCAATTTTTGAGTTATTCCAAAACACGGCAACTTAAAATTTTGAGATGGCAATCTTGGCAGGCATAGAGGTGTTATATTAGGGCAAAGAATTTATATATAACACTAGAATGCTTACGGAGGACAAAAGCCGTAAAGTTTTCAGGTATCTCTTTCTAGTAAGTTGTATAATATTCAAGAAGAAAAGGGACACCTACAAATTTTTGGACCTTTTTCTGGAACGTTAAGTATTTGTATGTAGGCTTTAAAGAAAAATCAACTTTGCATTAGAGTAATAAGGATTAATTTTGAATGTTGTTTTTTGCGATTATTATTATTCGTAAGCATTCTAGTGTTGTATATAAATTCTTTGTATTAGGGTCAGATATCAAGAACCATGTTATCGAATATATTAGTTTACCGATATTATGTTCCGTTAAACGTTCTCCAAGAACGGTGAAGAACAGGCTGGGATTTTGCAGGCGATATTATTTTTTGAGGCATTTTACATCTACCCATCAATATAAAATGCATCAAGAATATACGAGATGTGGCAATTTTAATTGCCCCAGACCAAAGAAAGTAGAATTATATGTGATCGAGTAATATTACAATAAAAATATGCGTTCAGTTTAAAAAAATAACGAGATCTCAATTTACATCCTGCCTAAGAAATACTAAATAACGATGTATTGTATTCTACCTTGGCGTATTTAAAAAGATAATCACCCTATTTACAAATCATTAATAACATAATGTATATACAAATGATTCTGTGTTTTTTTTACAGTCAAGTTTCCGCCTTTCCATACTAATCCATACTTCCATACTAATATTATAAATGCGAAAGTCTGTTTGTCTGTCTGTCACCTCTTCACGGGTAAACTGCTGGACCGATTGTGATGAAATTTGGTAAGGATGTAGTTAACGACCTGAGGTCAAACATAGGCTACTTTTGGACGCGATATAACCGAGTCCTACGCGGGGCGAAGCCGCGGGGAACAGCTAGTACATAAATAAAACTTCGGCTTCGCTCGTGTCGCCGAGGGATGACTGAGACCGACGCGGCTCGGAGCGCATTCCATTCGTTCTTTCGTTCTGAGAACCGAGAACGTTTGCGGAACGCAAACGGGCGCGGAACGCAAACGGGCGCGGAACGCAATAACGCAGTCGGTTCACCGATACGATATGTTCTTGACAGTTCTTCGGGAACGCGTTCTTTTGCGAACGCGTTCTTCTTTTCATATTATGTTCGCGTTATCGGTTCAGTTATATATATCAGTAACACCTCTACAGGCAGTAGCCAACATAGTGACCAGTGTTATTATCAATACGGCAATTGCCGTAATATCCGGCAATTCATGTTTTTTTTCTGGATTATACGGTATACGGCAGATTTTTCGTTGCCGTATCAAATAATACGGCAATTGAGCTTTCATGTTGTAATTTATTTATTTTTACATAATACTCCTAATATCTCTCCAGTGTTGCTAGTACAAAATATCATATACTGTAAACACTCATTTTTCAAATGGGAACTGGAAATCCCCTACAATGACATGCCTAGATTTCCTGCTCCCTTTCTTTCATAGGTTTGGACGAATAAAAGAAATTCGTTCATCGATAACGAACACCTACTTGTACCTTAGACTTGTACTTAAACAAACTAAAGTGTTTACATTATCGCTTTGACTTGCGCTTTGTTTGTTGGGTTTATTATTTAGTCGCAAACGATAATCTCGTGCTGCTGCTATTGATTTGTGAAATTGACGAATAATAATGTTTATTTAATTTAATTCGTCAGTTTTTTTCTATTCACATTTGTCTTATTTTGTTTTCGTTTTATTAATTTTAGAAGGCATTAATTGCCAGTTTTAAAGCTAGTTTTGTTTTAGTTTAGCATTTATTAAGTATAAGATACACCTGTTAAATAACTTTATTCATTAATTTAATAAAAAATACTTAATACGGCAAGTTTGTTTATTTTCCCTCTAAATACGGCAAATTCATTTTCAGAATACGGCAACCCTTATTTTTTTAGTGATTCTTTGGTAGCCAAACCACAACACAACGGCCACCAAACGGCCACGGCAAACGCATTCTTTTTCATTATTTCGTGAGCAGTCAGCGACTAACGACGTATACAAACCAAGTCGATACTTGCCTCAAAAGTCTACAAAGTACGCAGGTAAGTTTAAAATTAAGTAGTTACTATCATTTAAATTTAATTGAGGCGGAGCATGGAAAAGGGAGGGGTCCGCGGCGCCATCATTGAAATTGGCAATATGGGTGTGGCGGCGGGGATATGTACCTAATTTATTTTTCTAATAAATAATTTGTAAATAATTAATTTAGTATTGTATTGATTCAGGCACAAACTTAAGTATTGTAGGTACCTATTTTATATTTTTTAGGGGAGTCCCTTTATGTAGCCGCCATCTTGTTTGTTACAAATTTTATTTAATTTTTACGTAGGTAGGTAGGCCTACTTAACCCATATTTAAGTAGGTAGGTACTTCACTTATGTTATTTCGTGGTTGTTACCTCCCCGGACCAAAAAATTGCGGATAAGTTTTAGCTTCTTCCAAGGAAATTTGCTTCTTTCTGTTTTTTATATTTGAGTTATGTAAGTAGGTAATTAATAATAATAATAATAATAAGGACGACATAAAATTATATGGACGACATAAAATTATATAGCAACACAAGGACGACATAAAATTATATAGCAACACAACGGAATCCTTACACCATCTAGCAGATATAACACAAACCTTCTCAAACGACAATTGTATGGAGTTTGGGATTGATAAGTGTAAAACATTTTCAATTGAAAATGGTAATATAACATCACATACTTACACGTTAGAATCTGGAAACGTAATTGAACCCTTAGAACCACACACTTCATATAGATATCTTGGCTTTCAGCAAGCTCGACAGATAAAGCAAGAAGTTTTGGCTGTTATCAAGAATATCATATTTTTCTAAAAAGTTATACAGTTGATTACACATTGACTTTTCATATATTTTCGCAAACGTGGAGGGTATAGCTATTGGCCGAAAGTTGTTGGGGTCAGTCTCATCATCTTTTTTGTGGATAGGGTGAACAAGTGATATTTTTAATGAGTCTGGGAATTAAACTAGGTATACCAAAAAAAAACGATTAAAAAAAGCGTTTTTTATCAGTATGAGTCGGTCAAGGCCAAGTATACTCATCATAATTTCGTGTAGGTGACACGGTCCATCAACCATGCACATCCTAGTGTCAGAGGCCCTCGGAACCTCTTGGCCTCTCACGTGGTTCCTTTTACGACTACCAGATGGCAACCGACGCACCCTTAGCGACATCTGACCCAAAGATACTATATTTTATAACACTAGCGCTTTCGCATTTATGATATTACTAGCGACCCGCCCCGGCTTCGCGTGGGCATAAAAATCTTCCTCTTGAATCACTATCTATTAAAAAAAACCGCATCAAAATCCGTTGCGTAGATTCAAAGATTTAAGCATACAAAGGGACATAGGGACAGAGAAAGCGACTTTGTTTTATACTATGTAGTGATGATAAACATCCAAGACCCAGGTCAATCGGAAAAAGATCAAAAATGAATTTGTATTTCAGAAAATGGGTCTTTTAGCTGCTATTATCGTGAATTTGCTGGGCGGTGCCGCGATATTTTTAACTGGGGGGCTTGCAGTTGGCCTGATTGGTCCACTTCTGGGCTTCGGTAGTGCTGGAATAGCAGCGGGAAGTTTGGCTGCGGGTGCGCAGTCGTTCTACGGGAGTTTGGCGGCAGGGAGCATCATATCTATGATGACCTCCGCAGCCATGGTTGCCCCTACTCCCTAAGCAAGGTATGAACTTGAAATATAACTATACTTAACTGCCTCCGTGGTCCAAGGTCGTGGGTTCGATTCCCAGGGGAAGCATACTTTGTTTAGTTGTTTCCAGTTTGGTTAGGACATTGCAGGCTTGAATCACCTGATTGTCTGACAATAAAGATGATTCCGTGCTGCGGAAGGCACGTTAAGCCGTTGGTCCCGGCTGCCATCTGGCAGTCGTTAAAGGAACCATGTCAGAGGCTGAGAGGCAGTTCCAAAGAACTCTCCTTTAACGACTACGATTATGCAACATGCCTTCCGGAAACAACAATTTTTAACCCCCGACGCTAAAAGAGGGGTGTTATAAGTTTGACGGGTCTGTCTCTGGCATCATAGCTCCCGAACGGATGAAGCGATTTCAATTTAGTTTTTTTTGTGTTAAAGCTGACTTATGGGCGAGTGTTCTTAGACATATTTGATGAAAATCGGTTGAGCCGTTTCGAAGTTGTGGGGGTGAAAGTGGGGAAGCGTAACCGAATTTCTGCAAATATATTGTACCTACTCGACGAGTAATAAAAACAAAATGTGTCGTGGGTTTTTCTAAATTTTTAATTTAATGTTCTTTTGTTGCAGATATCTACTTCCGGGGATCCATTGACATTGTTCATTCAGAATAAGAGTAGAAATTGAAATTAGTGTAGGGGAATAAAGCCTAAAACGGGTACTTTTTCTATTAATTGAGATGTAACTAACAGAAAAACAATATTTTCGGAAGTGTATATTATTTTTTAAAAGGTAATTTAATGTATTTTTGAATGTACAATTCAGATTCTTTGAATATGAGATATTTTAAAATTTAACCATCACTTTTTAAAAATGGTCAGTAATACCATTTTCGGGAGCAGGGGGCCTAAAATGAGTAGGGCCTCTGGGCAATACGGGTAGTAGGCCTAAAACGGAAAAATACAAAATAAAAATCAGGATGTTTAATAAGAATGAATTAAAAAACAAGTTGTTTTCGAATTTTAATGCAATCTTACGATGTTTTATAAAGTATAAACAGTTATAGCTACTGTTTGCTATCAAACAACTAAACTAAACAACAAACTTCTTTGTATTTATTTGAACTGAGATCAACATTTAAACATTACAATAAACTTATATCATAATCAACTTTGTCAAACCAAAATCAAATTCTGGATTACCGGCTTTTTATAAAAAATAATTTTTTAAAGGCACAATCAAACCATATGAACTAAAATAACATTTTGAAATAATTAAAGTTATTTATCATATTTTAGACAAAATGAAAGAATATTATTGAGACCTACTCAGGGAAAAATGCTAACTATATTTCTTGACAAGAATCACAATAAAATGATCCTATTCCTAAATAAGAGGAACATTGCTCATGAGCCCACATCTTGCATCCGTCGCAACAAATCCAGTCTTCTGTTATAGGAGTTTGATAAGGCTCTTGACAAAATAAGCAGTACCATTTTGGCTTTTTAGTAGTTTTAGGCACCTTCTTATTTTCTTTATTTTTACCCTTGCCTTTAATCTTACCCTTTTCAATTAGAATGCCTTTTAGATTCTTTGTTACATTTTCTGCTTTCTCTTTCTTCTCAAATTTTATCTTTTGTTCCTCCTTGTTGGGTGTGTTAGTCAATATTTCAGCTTTCTGAGCTTTTCTTCTTCGTCCTGTCTTATTTTGGGCTACCTTAGGTACTGGTCTTAACATGAGTGGACTTTTGTGTATAACTGGACTATCTACTAGTTCTGTTTCTGCTTGAAGAAGAGGTAAATCTGAAGCCGATAGTGTCGGTGGAGGGGTCTTTTGTACAATTCTTGATGAAGATGGTATTGGGTCTATATTTTCTGGCAAGGCCGATATTTCTGCTTCATCAATATCCATATCAGTAGAGATAACATTTTTAGGGTCAGATATTACCTTGGAAACAATGCAGTCATCGTCTACTAATAGTGCAGTAGGCATGCATGTGTCTTGAGCACGGATAATTTCATCCAAAACAGATGGTGACGGTGTTCTATCTATATCATTGTCATCATGTACATAAGAAGTCTGCCAGACGTCACTCATCCTAGAGCTGCAGGGAATTGAATCTAGCTGCAACGGCAAAGATGACTGTTGATCTTCTGTTTGAGCCAAAATAGGAGGAGTTTCTTTTTGTTGGCATGATTCAATGATCGGGTCATCAAGAAGCCTCTCTGTTACAGAAGCTGGCAAAAAATCTGATTCGTTGAAAATAAATCTATTTGGAGGCCATAGCCCCGTTTTATTAAAGCCATTCACGGCATTTAGTGTCGTTGCAGCTTTTAAATATGCTTGTTTAAATAATCCTGCAACATCATTTTGATTTATCACTCTATTAGCATGTGCCTTTTGGAAAGATGCAACGGTCTGCTCGAAGTAAATTTTTAATGGGCCATAAATACAATAATCTAAGGGCTGCATACGATGCGTAGTATGTGGCGCTAATGATATAAATATAATATTATTTTTTGAAGCAAACTCTAGAGCCGGATAGTACTTGTGTGATACATGATTATCGAGAATTAAAATGATTTTTCTTTCAGTCGAAGGTCGTGTGGTTTCAGCAAAGAAACGCAGCCATTCCAAAAATATTGGTCCGTTGATCCAACCACTGTCGCTGCATGATGCTTGAGTTCCCGGTGGGGCATCATCTAAGAGACGTTGAGCCATCTTTTTTCTAGCATAAATCAAGAAAGGTGGTATAAACGCTCCGGCTGCATTGCAACAACAAATGACAGTTGTTGTTTTGCCTTTCTCTAAACTGGCAATAAGTCCCACCTGCCGTTTGCCAGATTTTGTGAGGATCCTCGGTGGTTTATTAGACGAAGTTTGGATTCCAGTTTCGTCCATATTATAAATTCGTGTGGCGTCAACTCCATGTTCTTTAATTTGAGACTCGAGTAGATCGAAAAATCTATATACTTGCGGCTTGTTGAATCCTTTTGCACGCGCTATTGAGGTAGGTTCGGGCTTCCTAAGAGTCACGCTAGGGTGTCTTTTACAGAAATTAATATACCAGTCTTCACCAGCAGTTCCATTTTTAAAGGGATGTTTTATATTATTTTTATCAGCGTACTGAAATACGAGCTCTAAAAACTCCTTTTTTGATAAACCATAAAATAAAGAGTCCATATGAAATATATATTCAACAAGTTCTTCTTCTTGTACCTCATTAAAAATAGGTTTAAATCGACCTAACTTTTTCTTCGAGGAACCCGATTTTAAATGGCGCTGTAGAGTAGCCAGTGGTATGCCGTACTTTCTGGCCGTCGTTTTAATCGGATTGTTCTGGGCTTCTCTAATGGCTAACGCCATAGTGTCCTCGCTCCATGACGCCCGATTTGTTTTCCGCTTATACTTGTTCACCATCTACAACAAAAGTTACACAGTAAATTAGTTTTATAGACATAAACAGACTTTTGTATGTTCACTTGTTCGTAATGCACAGTAAAATTATATATTAGCGAAGGTAAAAAGGTTTGATTTACAGTTAAACAGCTAAATCAAAACATAAGGGCAAAACGGGTAGCTACCCATTTTGCCCGACCCGTCTTGCCTTTTTGCTAGACGTTATGATTTGAACGAATTATTCACCAAATATTTTAACTCGAGTTTGATCACTTCACATATAATCAAAGCTATGTTTATGCAGTTCACTATGAAATAACCGTTTGATATGATAAATCAATGAAAGGAAAGAAATAAGAGTGTACTTACATCGTCAAATTTTTTGAAAACACCGACAAAAGAATTTTGTTTCACTGCGCGCGCGTGACCCGTCCGACTGTTCTCAGATGACTGCCTGGGGAGTCGCGGGGCGGGGAGCATCACTTGAACGTAATTGTGAGGCACTAAGGTTCAAAATGGCGTAGTAATAAAGACTACTCTTTTTGGGCCGGGTATTCGTTTTAGGCTTACTTCCCCTACTTAATTATTAATATGAAAAATTTGTACAATTTTTTAATATGCAAAATGTGTTGACATTGACATAAAATGACTTTGAATTGATAAGCTTCTTTTATTTTTACGCTATGTCCTTTGACCACATAGATTTAAAAAAAATTGCCGCGCGCCATTTCCAAATTATTTGTTTGACCACTTTTCCAACGGGTCATAAACCATATTATTATCTACGTCAAGTATTTTAATTGGTACTAGCTGCTGTTGTATGGTTTTAAGAGATGGTAGTAAGCCACCCTGGTGGCCTACTATCATGTCTAAAAACCATGCAAGTTCCGGTGAGTAAGGGAGATGTCGCCTTACATCATGTATTGCGCTGTCCCGCTTACTCACTGGATCTTGCATGGTTTTAAGAGACTGTAGTAAGTAACCCCCTACCGTTCGCGGGTGTCGGATTCGCACCGGCTTGCGTGCTGGTGGATAGAAGCTACGACGATCTCAAATACGTCCCAAGGCTCGACCCATCCTCAGAGGTATCAAAAGAAATCCCATCAGGGTGCTTGACATCAAACATCTATCCAACTAAGTTTGCGACCGAGCTTCGCTCGTTTTATGTAGAAAATCTTTTCACGTGAAAATATAGGTTAAAAATGAATTTTTAACCGACTTCAAAAAATAGGAGGAGGTTCTCAATTTGTCGGTATGTTTTATTTTTTATGTATGTTACCGGATTACTCGAAGACGGCTGGACGGATTTGAATTTTTTTTTTTGTTCGAGAGCGTTTACTTTCTAATTGGTCCCATATTCAGCAGTTCAGGATCTGATGATGGGATCATGGAGAAATCGAGGGAACTCTTCAAGTTGTGTATTGGGCATGGGTATTTTTTGATATATTCCAAGTTATTAAAGTGAGACGAAGGTGAGACGATGCTCGAAAATTTAACCCACTTTCAAAAATGCAACGTATTTACAACTTTTTGATTGTAATATATCTTGCTCGATTACTCGAAGACCACTGAATCGATTTGTAAAATTCTTTTTTTGTTAGAAAGGGTATTTTTTTGAGATGGTTCCATAGTCATCAGATCAGGATGTGATGATGGAATCATGGAGTTATCGAGGGAACTCTTCAAGTTTTATTGCGATTTGGGTCGTTTTTGATATATTTCATGTCAATAAAGTGAGACGACGCTGATGACGTTTACCCGACTTTCCAAAATGCAAAGAGTTTACAACTTTTTAGTTATAAGGTATTGCGTACTCAAAACTAAAAAGTAAAAAATAATTGTTTTTGCCAAAAAAACGAAACCGACTCCAATTTTATTAAAATTAAAAGAATCGGCACCGACTTCAGATTTATTAAAAAATTTGATATGATATATTTAAACAACAATGTATTGATTATTTCATTCTTTTTAGTTCAGGAATTGGAGTCTGTTTCGTTTTTTTGGCAAAAACCATTATCCCAGATATGGAACCTAGCTAGATTATCTATTTGACTATGTAAGAACTTGTTTAAAATTTTAGAGCAAGTTTTCGAAAACGCGAGTACTAATAAATTTGTGCGAGTGAGTTTGTTTGACTGTTTATTTATTTGTTTGTTTGTTACGCTTTCTCACCCGATCTTCTTAATACTGAACTGATATTCCTAAAATTTTGCATACACATAGAAGTATTGGGGAGGACCAAAATATTAAAACTTAAGTGGGAAGGACACAGGGTAAGTACTTTTCTTCCCGGGAAAAAGCACTGTTCCGAGGGGAATTCGCGGGCGAAAGCTAGTTTGTAATAACTACTCGTAGGTACCATGTTTGGAGCCAATCAACGCACACCGGTAGGTACCTACCTACCTACAGCTCATGTTATTACTAACAAGAATGAGTCGCACTCAAATGGACTGATAAGGCACGTAAGGAAGGTATAATAGGTTCCATGAAAAACAGGTAGTTAATATGGCAGGAAATGAGAGACGAGGTGAAGTGTACACCGTTTATTCTCTCGACGACTGGATAATATTAACAAAATAAAATAACTTTATATACTAAATTAAGACTTGGTTACAAACACGTACATTAGCCAGACGTGACGCGATGAATTTGCAATAATGATTTGCTTACAATCTATACATATAATAAGACACTAAAAATCGAGTGTCTGTACATTTAATATTTTTCAAAAAAACTGATTGAGTGCAATTAAAAAAGAGTAACAGAAACCAAAAAAAAATTTTTGGAATTTTTGTCTGTCTGTATGTCTGTCTGGTACGTTATAAATTCGAAAATACTCAACGGATCTAAACGCGGTTTTTACAGTTGGATTACATATAATTAGGAGCGTTGTCAAAACTTTGTTTCGTCAAAATCGGTTAAGGGAAAAAGAAGTTATGGTCGATTGAAAATTTACTTCAAACACTGCTTTAAAACTTTTATTGCGTTAATTTGCGTACCTATAGAGAAAACCCATTTGAAATTTCGGCAGTAACAAGCAAAGCATCGGTAGAGGTCGCGGATCATTTTTTTAAGTAGAGGGTTCGAATCCTGCTAGACATCACTTCTTTTGTTTTTACCCTTTTTTTGTTTTGTATTAATTTTTTAGAAGTCTATTTTTTTTAAATATTTTAGTAAAGAAATGTTTCTAGAAAGTAGCTGGATCGAATCCTGCCACAAACAATAATTTTCTGTTTTCGTTTTTTATTTGTTTTTTTCTTACTTAGAGAAAGCTCTTAGCGTTAATTCCGTTAATATAAAAGTATTTTGTACTTATCTATCTATACATATAATAAGACAGTAAAAATCGAGTGTCTGTACATTAAATATTTTTCTAAAAAACCTCTACGGGGCAATTAAAGAAGAGTAATAAAAACAAAAAAAAAATTTGGAATTTTTGTCTGTCTGTCTTTCTGTCTGTGTGGTGCGTTATAATTTCAAAACTACTCAACAGATTTGAACGCTGTTTTCACAGATGAATTACATATAATTAGGAGCGTTGTAAAATCTTTGTTTCATCAAAATCGGTTATGGAAAATAGAAGTTATGGTCATTTAATGTTTACTACAAGCACTGCTTCAAAACTTTTAAACAGTTGAATGCGATTTACATAAACGTATTTAATTTAGATAAAGCTAGAATTTCTACTTATATCAATAAAGACAAAAATACACTTCAGTCTCTATTAAATTTTAATAAAATAACACATTAAATGTTTGTGGGCGTATGATTTAGTTACATAAAATATCAATAGATGGCGCTGACTTTATTTTAATAGCAGATTGAATTTTTTCCTTACGGCAGCAATTAATTATAATTATTTTTTTTAAAATTTGGTTGTTGATTTAGTACTATTGGTTGGTTTGTTTATCGGTCGTTTGTTGTGTTGTATTGTAAGCTATTTGAATTGATTGGTTGGTTTGGTTTGGCTTTGGTTTAAAATATAATCAAATCAGTGTTTGACGGAACATACGGTCGTGTCGTAAGGACGAATTTATCTGACTTATCACTATTTATTGAGATTTTCTCCACTTTTCACGCCCACTAAAACTTTGGGAGTGGGTTTTAGGTCCTAATGACTCTGTAATAGGCTGCGTCTACTCTTTTAGAGACAAAGATTGATAGTATGAATGTTAAGGGCTCCTTCTTCTGAAGGTCCGTTGTCCGTAAGCCGCGTAGTCGCGGCGCTCACTCATTTTGTAGGCATTTAGACATCATATTTGGGAAAATAACACTACAAAATCTACTTCAGCGATTTTCACTATATAAATACTTTATATAAAGGCTGGTATAAAAAGCAGGACAATAAGTTTATTATTTTAGGCATAGTATTGAAAATAAACTTCCAAAGGAGGCAACTTAGATTTTTCTATCGAGCGAATTTTGTCTGATATTGTTACTGTTACTGTAAACGAATTTCACTCTGCTAGATCCTCAACTAAAAACATTTTTTTTTTTTCAGAATTTTACGACTGTTTAATACTGATTCCTATTGATTTTAAAAACGGTATTTGAGAAAGAAGTGGCCCTAATATTTAATGATATCGTAGCAATGTAATGGCTTTATAAAATTGGCACGGGAAAAGGATACAATAGAATTAACTATAGGTCTGGATAGTTGTAGTTTCCACAGGTTACGCGAAAAGCGACCTACACGCGGGCGGAGCCGCGGGCAACAGCTAGTTTATAAATATTTCCTTGACCACATCACGTCTGCTAAATAGGGATGCAATAGTACTCCCCCTTTTTTAAAAAGAAAAGAAAATTACAATAAATTAACAAATATTGAATCGAAGACGGCGCAGTTGCCTCGTACGTGTTATTTCTATTTCTTGAATATTGATGTCCTGATTAATTTTCAACTCTAGAACGTTGTCTTCATGCATTGCGTAAGGTAGCCTTGATAGGTTGATCCATATACAAGTTCGCGGACAGCAACCAGGGTCTTGTTGATAACTGGAGCGTAATCCGAATAGAACTGATGGCATCTTGATCCCTTTTTCACAATTTTACTTCTTGTTAGGCTAATATTGTTCCATTGCAATCTTGACGATAAGATTTTATCTATTCCCATTCATTTTGGGGTTTCGTTTCTGGACACAACGGATGAACATATTGGCATAGTTTGCCATTTTCCTTGTCGATAGAGCGTATGTGCGGAAGGTTGATGAATCTTGCAGGCATTGTCAGCTCTGTAACTTTATCCACTTATTTTCCTTCCGGAGATTTCCACCAATAATCTGCGGTATTCCAGTATATTTGCTCTTAACATCGTTTCTTCACGTCATGTGTGTCGAATTTTCCCCTGTTTAATTGTTCCATTTTCAACGTTGTATTTGAAGTCGCTCGAGTTTCCTTTTCTGTGCAGGCTTTTTATATTATGTAATTTATTCTTGCATTGTGATTTTGATTTAAATATATTTTCTTATTTGTCATTACACTTCGATAATGAACTTGACCTAGTTGGTTGTCGCAATCGCATTTGCTTAGTCGGCAAAATTGCGATCTGTGCGTAATGCAACGTTTGCCAGCTGATAGTTCAATTTCTTTGGCCATACTGACGTAATTTATGACGGAAAGTGTTTTCATCGTAACGTTTTTTAATTGCAATGAGCTATTTAACTCAATTTGTGCAATTTGTCGCTTTCCTCGTAGCAGTTGATCATTCATTTCTTTGTAGCCAACTTTTCATGTTCGGCGGCTGCTTAGGATGTCGCTTTCTTCTATGTGAAGTTTGGATACCGCATTGCTTGATTTGGGGTTGTCTCGTTGTAACTGCGGTGCGACATTGGCTTCTAATTGCGACCATAAGCGGGGCGTTCTTCACTGGACTGGTAGGATCCAGTCTTTTCGTTCTCGTTCCAGTGGTCAAAGTGCCTCTTGAATTTCCGAAAACCGGTAAGTTCCGCTTGTGGAAGGCCGGTGGAAATGCGCACGCTACTTTGCTGCTTGACCCAGCCGTTGTCCGCTGCCTTGTGACGACGATCGCGTCGCTCCCGTCTTGACGGGGTACCCATGTGGCGGGAGCTGTGCTCGACCGCAGACGGATGTTCTTCGCTACATCACGTCGGGGTATTATGGCAGGAAATGAGAGACGAGGTGAAGTGTACACCGTTTATTCTCTCGATGACTGGGTAATATTAACAAAATAAAATAACTTTATATACTAAATTAAGACTTGGTTACAAACACGTATTAGCCAGACGTGACGCGATGAATTTGCAATAATGATTTGCTTACAATTTATAAATATTTCCTTGACCACATCACGTCTGCTAAATAGGGATGCAATAGTTAATACCTATTTTACGGACCTCAGAATGGTGGGCGTGGAAATAAACTCGCGTAGCAGTTACAAGGATTTTATTCTATACTCGAATATTGAGTGAGAATGCCCAGATGCACCTCTACTCTACTCCGGCTTTTATACAGATCGCATACTATGAATAGGGGATGATTCAAACTCCGCCTACGTTAACGTCTTAACTCTAATTGGGCGAACTAATAAGGGTTCGCCCCCCTGGCCGCAAGGCTTGTAATACAATTTAGATAACTAATCAATTAACATTATTGATGACTAGCTGTTGCCCGCGGCTCCGCCCGCTTGTACTTAGTTCGCTTTTCGCTTAACCTGTAGAAACTACAACTATCCAAACCTTATAGTTAAATCTATAAGTAGTATCCTATTCCCGTGCCAATTTTATAAAGCCATTACATTGCTACGATATCAAACTGAAAATATTAACATTCATACTATCACATCTTTGTCTCTAAAAGAGTAGACGCAGCCTATTACAGGGTCATTAGAACCTAAAAGCCACTCCTAATGATATAGTGGGCGTGAAAAGTGAAGAAAATCTCAATAAATAGTGTTATGTTAGTTAAATTAGACCTTACGACACGACTGTATGTTCCGTCGAACAACAGCTGAACTGACTTGCTGATTTGATTATTTTTTAAACCAACCAACCATTCAATTCAAATAGCTTATAATAAAACACAACAAACGACCGATAAACAAACTAACTAATAGAACTAAATCAACAACCAAAAATTTTTTGAAATTATTAGAATTAATTGCTGGAAAAATTTTAATCTGCTATACCATATGCGAAAAAATAATTAAAATAAATTCAGCGCCATCTATTGATATTTTATGTAACTAAATAATACGCCCACACACATTCAATGTGTAATTTTTTTTAAAATTTAATAGAGATTGCAGTGTGTTTTTGTCTATATTGATATCGATAGAAATTGTAGCTTTCTAATCTATATTAAATACGTGTATGGAAACCGCATTCAACTCTGTTTAAAAGTTTTGAAACAGTGCTAGAAGTAAACTTCAATTGACCATAACTTATTTTTCCCTTAACCGATTTTGACGAAACAAAGTTTTGACAACGCCCCTAATTATATGTAAACCGCCTGTGAAAACGACGTTCAAATCTGTTGAGTAGTTTTGAAGTTATATCGAAATATGAAATTTTATTTTTCACTCTCCATACTAAACTAGATCAGCTGATTCTCATTTTGTATGAGCGGTCAAAAAATTTTTTCGTATTTCGACATGTTTATTTATGAAAGTTGTTCAGTTAGTGGTCTGAATCTGCCCTTAAAATATTTGCAGTTGATTTAAATTTGCCTTATATGTATATTCTTTGACCTAACCATAGAACTAGGAATCGCGCGCGACGCAATTTTTTTTTTTATTTAGGTTCAAAGAACCTAACACTAATGTATTGTTTAATTTTGATCATTCTAAAACGTCGCCTCGCACTCTCTTGACAAAATCATCCAACACAAGCAAAAAATACACATGACATAAGTACAAGTAGTATGACCGGGGGTTTTATAGTTTTGAATGAGGGGATCGCTAGTCAGTGGCCACTTCATCGATGGCCACTGGTGGTTTTATGCTATAAGGGATCAAGTACACAGAACTCTGACCTCCGTGGCGTAAGTAATTTCTATGTGGGCGTAATGGTTAACGTGCCTGTCCGCTACTAAGGAGGTCCCGGGTTCGATCCCCGGTCAGGTTATATAATAAAGTTGAGTTAGAGTCCAATGAGCCCATGCCATAACACAAGTCTCGAACTTACTTTGGAGTTTGTTTTTCCCTATATATTTACTTACGTATATAAGGTTGACACAAATCAACTGCAAATATTTTGACGGCAGATTCAGACCACTATTCTGAACAACTTTTCCAAATAAACATATCGATATACAAATTTATTTTCGTATTTCGATATAAGTTTATTTGGAGAAGTTGTTCAGAATCGCGGTCTGAATCCGCCCTTAAAATATTTGTTTAAAAAACACTATTTACTCCTACTAGTAGCTAGTAGCGGTGACCAAGTATGTCGCCAAGGAACTGAAGGAACTTTTATCCAGCGCCATAAAAAATATTCATTTTATAATCTGTCTGTGGTCGTCGTGGTCGTGGATAAAAAAATAAAATGTCAAATGGCTTCTTCGACGACGCATGTTATTTACTCTTAATTTGTATTGAATTTATTCTCAATATTGTGTACAGTTTTCGTGACATTGTTATAATAACCGGGGGTGTAGTAATAAAATATATTTTTGATGTAAACATGACAGAGTCTTCAAAGAAAAGAAAGCGAAGTAACTCCGAGGCTTCGCACACAGTTGCTGCTCGAGGTATAATAAATGCAAACTGGCAGAAATTCCTATCAAGCAATATAATAATGGATACAAAAACTGAGAAACCCGTCTCAGATGGCAAAGAAACGTACACAGGCACATTCAGACGCGCTAGAAAGAAAAAAACTAAGAATACAAACGTCGAGCATAACCTCAAAAGTTTAAACATTAGTACTCCTAATAAATCAAACAATACCATAAAAACAGTAGTAGATAGCGTTAAAATAGATAAGGAATTAGTCAAAAAGCAAGAGAATGAAGTGAATACCAAGAACAAAAAAAATAACCTAACAAAATTTTTAGCTATGGATTGCGAAATGGTAGGTGTAGGTTATGAAGGAAATGATCATATGCTAGCCAGAGTGTCCCTAGTGAATAAATTTGGAGATTGCATATATGATAAATTTGTGAAGGCCCGCGAAGAAGTGGTTGATTATCGGACTGAAGTCAGCGGTATACGTAAAGAGGACATTCTCAACGGTGAAGACTTTACAACAGTGCAAAAGGAAGTGGCTGAACTTATAAGAGGACGTGTGTTAGTTGGTCATTCGTTGAAGAATGATCTTGGTGTCTTATTTTTGTCGCATCCTAAAAGAAATATTAGGGATACATCGAGATACAAACCGTTCAGAAAGGTAGGTTTTTTTTAAATCAATTTATCTATTTATAGACATACTTACATTGACAAATGGTCTGTATTGTTATTTATTGTAATGTTCTGTCTAAGAAAGAAGTCATTTATTAAGGTTTAACTGACAACATTACCCTCTTGTATTTATTTTTCAAAAATTATGTTGTTCGAGTATTTGTGTGGTAGTGGATTATTATTTGTTAAGTGTTTGTGAACAAGCGTGAGTGTTGGGAAGTGGTACAATGCCGTATAAGTGAATTTAATCCTTGTCACCAAAATCTCCCAAGATAATGCTAAGTGAAATTCTTCCACCGCTTCACTTAGCCTTCTGACTAACTTGACTTTACTGGACATGACTACTAACTTGACTAAATGAAAAAAAATTCAAATAAAATTTGTTACTCGCAAAAATAAGCTATAAGCTTGATTGCCATTTAGTGGATTAGGTATTTGCAAAAAAAAAAAATTAAAAAAAAAATTAGCTATTGCCTGCGGCTTCGAATTTCGGGAACAGTGCTCTGTCCCGGGATGAATGGTATCCTATGTCCTTCTCAGTACTCCTAACTATGTGTATGCAAAGTTTCAAGCAGATTGGTTCAGTAGATAAAGCATGAAAAGGTTAAAACAAATATACAAACTTACTTTTGCATTTATAATATTAGATGGGATTAAACTAGCAGTCCACCACTGTCAGCATCATAGATTTAAAAAAATTGCGTCAATTATAAGACCGATTCGAACTTCTTTGGTCAGCATTAATTTTAAATGATGCACTCTGTGCCCATTTTAACTAAAATATGTTTTGGCTCTTTCTCTCTCACCTGACATTTCACGTGAAAGAATGAGACGAAACACATTTTAACTAAAATAGGCTTAACAAACGTTTCTTAATACGGGTGATAGTCTATGCCACTCGGGGATAATATGAATTTGTATAGTTGTATTTTTCACTTTTGAACCAGTGACACTTCATTCATTTGTATCCATTTGTCCGGTCGGTTTTTAAAAGAGATCACTATTACATTAAAAAGATGTATAAATAAATATATAGAAACAAATCACACAAATGGAGCCCCAAAATAAGTTCGAGACTTGTGTAATGGGGAGTAATTCTGCAATTCGTCCCATGTACCTACGGCCCATTTGGTACGAAACGCAGAAAATCGAAATTAATTAAAATTTCATTCTGCAATTCGTCCCATGTTTATAAATGGTACAATCTGTAAAAAAAGTGTTAGTGTAGAAATAATAAACGTTGAATTTTTCATTAAGAAATATAATAATCATAGAATAGTCTTCAACTAGAATAAGCATATAATGAAAGTATGTACAATAAACTGTACAGAACATAAAGGTTGATTTGTAAGTAAGTATATTATATACAGACAGAATTGGAAAATTATGAACTAACAAAGCACAAATTATGTGCAAATGGGTATTATGTAGGCTTGTAATAAGGCTGGGGTAATAATATATGGCTCGATTAAGGACCAATGTAAAATGAACTGCCGATGCTGAAAATTATTTGTGAAACGGAAACGATGAGGAAAGAAGAAAGTAGAATGCACTTTAAGGTATTTCATTTTGAACTATATTTTATTTACTGTTTGTACTTATACAAGATATACTGAACTGCTAAGTTATTTGTTATCAATTTTACAAATGTTGATCTTACAATGTGATCTAGTTTTTGTGAAAATCAAAAGATAATCAATTTAGAGAAACATTGACAAAGACGGCGGGAAAAAAACATATTATTTTTTTACACAACATTATTTTCAGCCAGTAGCTTAAATTGTTGAATTTATTTTTTGAACAAATTGTGGTATTTCAACTAACTACTACTATCGCCATCTAGTGATGTTTTAGTGAACTAAAACGTTTTATATTGAATTTACCACTTAATTGTCAATTGACAGAGTTCTTGTAGGTTTTCCTGTAATCTACAACTACTAATGACCTATATTCCGTAATTTTTTCAAAATTTTAGGCTTATTAGTTTCGGAGATCAGGGGGGGAGTGGTCAATTTTCGTCTTTTTTCCTGAATAAATTGAAAACTATTTATATTTTAATAATAACAATAATATATTTGAGATCCTGATAATGAGCTCTTTCATTTGATATGTCACACAATATGGTTAGCGAATCTTTTTTTTTAATGTTGTGATTTACCCTCCAAAATTTACCCCCAAATTCATAATTTATTTATTTACGTTACACATGCACCTTTGGGTCTTTAACTTACATATGTGTACCAAATTTCATCTCAATTGGTCCAGTGGTTTCAGAGACAGATGGACGGACAGACAGATGGACAGGCACGCGAGAGATCCTATAAGGGTTCCGTTTTTTCCTTTTGAGGTACGGAACCCTAATTAATATTATAATAAAGAATACATACTTACAACAACTTTTTTAAGAACGCAGACACTTGCATAGTCACATAAGTCACAAAATTTCACAAATTCAAGTCACAATAAATGTCACAACAATAAAATATACATTTTTTTTCACAACTACTGAATGATGTTCTGACCTTTTCTGTCGGAAAGTGTAAACCATACTAAGTAACTTATTTGAATTCTACAAAATACTCCCTCTCCTAGTCATGCACTTGTACAAAAATAATTAGGTAGTTTTATTGCTTTATTGATCCTGGCATACTTTACTTCAAGGGTGATCACCATAACCATTGTTTACTTACTGATAACAACCGCAAATCATAAATAGTCAAAACAAAAGAATTCATTATATCTTCCATTGGTATCTGCATTCTACCTCTTGTGTGCATAAGTTTTGAGACGAACTAAAAGTTGCATAACTTTTTTAATAATAAACTTATATTTCAAAAAATTTTTGTAAACATTAAGTAGATAATAATCAACAATAAAATATAATTATTATTCAAAATGACCACCCTTGTTTTTAATACAGGCCCTTAGACGATTTGGCCAGTCATCAATGACGGCACGAATCTTTTCCAGCGAAATTGGCTTTGCTTCTCGGACAAGGGTTCGCTTCAGTGACTCCAAGTTTGGGTGGGACTTTCAGCAGGCCCTGAGCTCTAATTCAGTCTATAAAAAATAATCTAGCTGGTTGAGATGGGCTGGAGGAAGGCCATTCGTTCGCCGCGATGAAGGCCGGGCACATTTGCCTTCAACGAAGCTTGGGTGGTTTTTGCCTTAAGGCATGGCGCCGAGTCTTGCTGGAAAACTCAATCCTTGTTGTGAAATAAACTATGTGACAGAGATTTCACAACAGGCTCTAAAATGTGACTTTGATAATTCTTGGCTTTCACCTTAACGGCTTGTTGGCATAAATGGAGCGGAGTGACACCTTTATACGAAACTCCCCACCATACCATCACACTAGCCGAATGGTGAGTTCGCGAAACATTCCGTGCTGAAGCTGGAACATCCTTGCTACTTTTGGTATACACTTTATTGTTTTGTCGGTTAAACTTTTCTTCGACAGTAATGATTTTCTCATCGGTGAAGAGTATCTTCCTCGCATCGTGTCTCCTTATCAGCATTGGACAACATTCGCGTCGCAATTTACGAAGGCGATCGTTTAAGAAGTGAACTTTTCTGCGGCTATACGCCTTTACCTTAAGATCATATTTCAGTATTCAGTTGAATGAAACGCGCGAAATTTAAGTCTGAAGCGCGAGTTTCTACCGAGTGCGACATGGATTTCAGCAAAGTCGCTCTCGGATGATATTGATGTTCGCAGGCGTCCTTACAGAGCGTGGCTGACCACTCCTTTGGCTATCTTGCAAAGAACTTGACTCCTTGTATCGTTTAATAGTGTAATACACGAAGTTACGGCTCACACCAAAATTTTTCACCTCACGGGAAATCTTCATTGTTTTTTTCCCCACCTTAAATAGCGAAATCACGGCCGCACATAATTCTTTTGTTTCCTATATCACGACAAATTTGAAAGAAATTAATTTAAAAAACAAAGAAATTAAAAGTTAACATTCCAAATTCAAAATTGGAAAAAGAAATAAATAGATGTCATTTTATTTTTTAAGTACAAAGTTTGTCTCAAAACTTATGAACACACGAGGTATTATAGGGACGGACTTCATCAAAAGAATGAACAAATAATACCTCTTCAAAAGTGACCATCGCATCCATTGTTTACTTATCTGGAAGCCATACATGTCAACCAATTGTATTCATTTCGGTAACACTTGAACTTGTGCATTTTCTTATTAAATGAAACAATTACCTGATGTCTTAGATAAAACATTCAGCAATAACATTTTTTTCACAATCAATTATTTTATATTTAACTATGAACAAAACCACAGCAAAATGTAACAATTCTAACGAAATATACATTTATCTTAATTCTTGTCTCACTGACTGTACCAAGCGTTGATAAGGTTTAAATTTCCATACAAAAAAAGAATGGGACGAATTGCAGAATGAAATTTTGATTAATTTTGATTTTCTGCGTTTCGTCCCAAATGGGCCGTAGGTACATGGGACGAATCACAGAATTACTCGTAATGGGATACTAACACAATGATACTATATTTTATAACAAATACATATAGATAAACATTGAAAACCCAGGCCAATCAGAAAAAGATAATTTTTCATCTTATCCTGACCAGGGATCGAACACGGGACCTCCTGAGTAGCGTCAGGCATGTTAACCATTATGCCACAGAGGAGATATGAAAAGGAATAACTGGCTGAAATCTATAACTATATTGCAGGTGACCAAAGGCAGTACACCATCTCTCAAGAAGTTGGCTAAAGAGATCCTCGGCATAGACATACAGCACGGAGAGCACAGTTCTGTAGAAGACGCCCGTGCTGCGATGCAACTGTATAACACCGTCGCTAAAAAGTGGGAGTTGATGATGAGCGAAAAAAGAGGTTATAACAGGAGATTGTTAGACGAGTCCTAAGCTATTAATAAAGGTTGTCTCGCTTATTCATTAAAAATAACAAATGTTAGCTTAGCCCATTTAAGGTGATACCTTGGTGAACACTAGCGCCACCATTATTTAAAAATCATTATTTACTGAAAACACAAGTTATCAAAAATCCATCTATGTAATTAAGGTTCTGGATCTGAAGTTAATATTGAACATATTAAATTACTAGCTGTTCCCCGCGGCTTCGCCCCGCGTGGGACTCGGTTATATCGCGCCCAAAAGTAGCCTATGTTTGACCTCAGGTCGTTAACTACATCCCTACCAAATTTCATCACAATCGGTCCAGCAGTTTAGCCGTGAAGAGGTGACAGACAGACAGACAGACAGACAGACTTTCGCATTTATAATATTAGTATGGAAGTATGGATATGGATTAGTATGGATAGTTACCTATAGTTAGAAATGGCAATATTGCTTTAAACGGCCGCTTTTAGCACTTTGCAATTTATAACTATAATTTAATAAGATTAAAATTAACTTCAGATCCCGAACCTTAATTACATAACAGGTATTTTTAAGTAGTTAATAGTGGCGCTAGTGTTCACCAAGGTCTCGTCTTAAACCTATAGGCTGAAGTGCAGCTGAGTCGCTGCCAAGTGCTTTTCATCTTAAGGTGATACCTCGGTGAACACTAGCGCCACCGTCATTTAAAAATCATTACTCACTGAAAACAAAAGTTATCAAAAATCCCTCTGCTGTAATTAAAGTTCTGGAGCTGAAGTTAATTTTAACCATATTCAATTATTACATTATAGTTCCATATAGTTACAAATTGCAAAACTACTAAAAGTAGCCGTTTTAAGCAATAATGCAATTTGTAACTAATGGGAATTATAATTTAATATGTTTAAAATTAACTTCAGATCCAGAACCTTAATTACAGCAGAGGGATTTTTGACAACTTGTGTTTTCAGTGAGTAATGATTTTTAAATGACGGTGGCGCTAGTGTTCACCGAGGTTTAACTTTAAAAAATATTTGTAAATTTTTATGAATAATTTGTAGCTATAGTTTAAAAGCAAACATGGTAAATACAAGGTAAAAAATATTAGAAAATATGTATATTTGCTAAGGACTGGTAGAGGCTTAGGTGACTACTCACATACTCATAATCTCACACGTCGGAAGTGCGATCCCTGAAAAGTTGAGTTTCAAAATTTGAGCAACACAACTTCGTAGGGAGTAGTCTTAGCGATATTTTACTATTCCAATTACCTGAATAGAAATGTTTTAACGAGGATTTAGTTCCAGGATCAGTGTGGCTAGCGTATTCTCTCTTCTCACCTTCAATTCATACATGTAAACCACACCACACCTTATTAGAAATGTAAATGTATTACGTAGTTTACAACAAAGCCACCTAATATTATCGACCAATAACAGTGGCAATAAATGACGCAATCAAATTACCCGCCCATTTTTTCTGTGTGAAACGTTGGCTTGCAAGCCTGGTGATGGTGATGGTTTTCCATCAATCATGAATAAGCGTCTAAGGCGCACCTTAGAAGAGACGTGGCGTGTAGCGGAGGCGGATGTCGGGGCAACAGAATATGAACCTTATAAAATACATAGCATTGGGTTGTTTTTGGCGTAAGGCGAATTATAGCCGCGATGCGAAGTTTCGCCGCTAGACGACGCGCGGCGCACCGACGACGTTATGCTAATTATAGTCCGTTTCACAAAAGAATACCCGTGGCAATTAGATGAACTAAACGTTTTTACAAGGAAATTATTCGCTGCATGAAGACACTTAGCGCCACGATCACGGGAATTCTTTCGTGAAACACACTGTACTAATAAGGTTAA
Source organism: Apomyelois bistriatella (assembly GCA_947044815.1). NCBI lineage: Eukaryota > Metazoa > Arthropoda > Insecta > Lepidoptera > Pyralidae > Apomyelois > Apomyelois bistriatella. The sequence continues at coordinate 1,604,305 of OX345717.1, forward strand.
TATTGCGTTCTCTTGTATTCGCATCAGAGATTGAAAAAAAATGGAGCCGTATGTTATCATAATTGCAACAGATTAGAGAGTGCGAATTCCGACCATTATCATCTCATATTTATGTGTTTTGTTTTTGATAAATAAATATTTTTATACTAAATTTTGTTTTTTATAAACTTACCTGTACGGAGTATGAGATTTTATAAACGCAGACGCTAGCGACTGCTTTAGCGATTTTGTATGACAAACCTGGCGGGTTACTACCATCTCTTAAAATCATTCAAGATCCAGTGAGTAAAGGAGATGTCGCCTTACATCATGTATTGCGTTGTCTCGTTTACCCACTGGAAATTGGTGCCCTGTCCGTGCCCCTGGCGGGTAGTGAGGCCTATATAGTTCAATTTCATTGTGTTGCACGTAGAGAAGAGAATTACACAGATATTGTGTGGTGTGCATGCTTGGTCTTGGTGTACCTATAGTAAATAGATAGTAATATTAGGTACCTATTCTCTGATAAATAAATAGAAAGTAGCTAGTAGCCCCGTGCTATCTTATCACGTATCTATAACGTCCTGTTTTTGCCTTCTAAGTAATGTTAGATTACAAAAAAAAGAGATAAGCATAGATTAAAAAAAAATTGCGTCAAGACCGCGCGCGATTCGAACTTCTTTGGAGATAAGATACAACTGAGATTTTTTTAAATGCGCGGGATTTTCCCACTAGGGATGTGAAAAAAAACTTTGATAGAAGCCATATGCATAGACAAACCTTCGTGGTTTTAGGATAGCATGTAAATGTAAATTTTCTTGTATGATGTTTTTGTTTATAATAAATTAAAAAAAAAAAAAAAAAAAGTTGCATAGTCTTCTAAAATATTTTTTATTTTAGAATACTATACATACTAGAGGTGAGACGTACTAGGTAAAACGCGGACTGAGTCTTGCGAGTACGCGTCCAGAAAAAGACTAGATCCAAAGACTAGATCCACGAGTATTTACGAGTACGCGACTCAATGGACTCATTGCGTAACCAAATGATTCCCGTAAATGCGCGTCTTGCGTATATGGACTAAGTAGTTTTACAAGTATTGATTGAGTCTTCACACTTCGTATTTTTTTTATCCAATTTTTTTAATATTGACTTAAAACTTCCCTTCATACTTTATACAGGCTTAGGACTGTCAGCAGTTTTTATTAAAATTTCAATCAAAAAGAGTATTTAAGTAAAATATATATTAGAAGTTTTCAATCGATTGTATATTCATTGATTACTTTTATTTACATTTTTTTTATATACAAATTGATTCTTAATCTTTTTTTATTTATTATTTTGTTTTCTTGTTTTTTTTTTTCAATACGTTTATACATAAGTCCTTACTTTCATATTGAACTTTCGGCGAAAGCTAACAACTAACAACTGTTTGTTTTTAAAATTGTAAGTAAACAACAAGTATTATTATCACACCAAAACAAATATGCTACCAAAAGAAAATGACCTTATTGTGTTTGTAATAAAAGTGTTATTTGAATAAACAATAACTCGCCGAAATACATCGCTCGGCGGCTAGGTGCGACAGCGGGCGAGTCGAGCGATCCCGAAGTTTCACGACGACGTCTTCCGAATATAGTCCCGAACGCTCGCATCCTAGTTTTTGAGTTGCGCGTACCGGTGAAGTCGCCGTACTCGTAAATACTCGATACGCTAAAAGACTCGCATGCGGGAACGCGTACTTACGCGTCCAAGCCAAAACCTATTCCAAAAACCTGTTCCAGTAAATACGTCTCACCTCTAATACATACGGCTTCTATCACCGCTTATAAACCTTTCTATTATTCCTCTTAATTAACTTTTTATGTTCCCCATTATCTTCGTAGGCTCACCCATATTCTCAAACGTTTACTCAAATTCGACTCATCCTCACTCGACCTCAATGGTATTCATAGTTGACACTAGCTTCCTCACTTTATTAAATTAATTAATAAATTGAAGAAAGGCCTTAAAGGACTAGTTTCCATGGCCGTAAAAAGTATTAAAAAAAATGTCTGAATAAAAAAACTTCTGACAAAGAAGTTCGAATCGCGCGCGGTCTCTCTACTGACGCAATTTTTTTTTATCTATTCTTCCTTATAAAATTAGAATTTTGTTTAGTTCGACGTTCTTCTCGTTCAGTTTATGGTATTGTGTTGTGGAAAAAAAAACATGAAAGTGTACGGTTTGGATGTTGAAATGGTGGCCGTTGAGCCAAATTATGCAAGAAGTGCGGCTAGAGTTTCTCTTGTCGCCAAAAATCTACAATGCATTTATGATAAGTACGTTCGACAAGAATCAAGAGTTCTTTGTTATAATACGAACATCAGTGGGATTACAAAAGATATGTTGAGAAACGGTAAACTGTTTCGAAACGTCCGTTATGATGTTATGAACATTTTGAGAAATTCTATTGTTGTTGGTCATTCTATTCACCACGATTTTAAAGTTTTGGACATAGACTATGATGATCTAAATGAAATTAATTGTATCGTACGTGACATAACGGAATATAGCCGCTTTAGATGGGTAATTCACTTTACTTTTTACTTTAGTTATATAACGTGCCGTGCTGCCTTCATCCGGTTTGTTCCCATTTGAAGAATGAGTGTTTACAGTATATGATATTTTGTACTAGCAACATTGGAGAGATATTAGGAGTATTATGTAAAAATAAATAATTTACAACGAAAGCTCAATTGCCGTATTATTTGATACGGCAACGAAAAATCTGCCGTATACCGTATAATCCAGAAAAAAAACATGAATTGCCGGATATTACGGCAATTGCCGTATTGATAATAACACTGAAACTGGGGGTCTAGAAACGCCACCCTGAGCAATTCATCGAATCGAATTCATATTATGAATTCCTTAGCAATTCCTCTATTTTTTGTAAAATGGCTTTTGTAACTTTGCAATTCCTCTTCAAAAAAATTGAAAGAAATAGGAATTGCTAAGGAATTCATAATATGAATGATTTATTTCGATTCGATGAATTGCTCAGTGGCGTTTTTAGACCCACTGCATATAATAGCTAGGTACCTATACCTATCTATAGACTTAAAAATATATGATGACAAAGAATAAAGCTATGTTATGTTTGTCTGTCGTTTATACATAGGGTTTATATCAATTATTTGTTCTCTAATAGGTATGTAAACTGATATTATGATAATTAATGTGACAGACAGATGGACCATATCATGCCGGCAAGATATCGCTGTAGGGTAAAAACACCAGTTATAGGGCAACATCAGTTTTGGACACTGACGGGTTTCGGCTTATTTTTATTTATTCAAACAACACCCTTTAAAAAAAAATGCATGATTTAGTTGATACAATGATTTTGTCCCTATATATTTATTTATATTTATTTATTTATTTATTTATTTATACAAAGACTAAAAAAAAAGTTGGTCACAGATAAAAAGCAATAAACATGCTTCAAACTAAAATAACACGCCATAAAATTTGTAATATAAAGTGTGAAATATCGACTTCTCATCATCGTAACGAAAAATGTGCTGGTATTAATGTATAGTATACGATCGCTTAGCTCCTTGCAACCTACCATTAACTTTATTAACTACTACTACTACGACTACTAGCTATTCCCCGCGGCTCCGCCCCGCGTCAGACTCGGTTATATCGCGCCCAAAAGTAGCCTATGTTTGACCTCAGGTCGTTAACTACATCCCTGCCAAATTTCATCACAATCGGTCCAGCAGTTTGGGCCGTGAAGAGGTGACAGACAGACAGACAGACTTTCGCATTTATAATATTAGTATGGATACTACTTAGTGTAAAAATCGATGTAAAAAAACAGTGGTTAAGTTTGCCTGTAGACCCGGGGGTCGTGGGTTCGATTCCCACAGGAAGCATACTTTGTTTAGTTGTTTCCAGTTTGGTCAGGACATTGCAGGCTTGAATCACCTGATTGTCTGATAATAAAGATGATTCCGTCACGGAATCATCTTTATTATCAGACAATCGTTCCGAAGCACGGAATTTCCGTGCTTCGGAATACACGTTAAGCCGTTTGTCCCGGCTGCCATCTGCCATCTGCGTTAAAGGAACCACGTCAGAGGCCGAGAGGCGGTTCCGAAGAACTCTGACACCAGGGTGTGCATGGTCGATTGACCGTGACGCCTACTCGTAATGATGATGATGATGATGTAACAAAATAAATAAACAGTAACAGAATGCTAATGGCAATGGTCTAGGTCAGATTTCGTCATATTTTTTCGTCGACCTTAGTGGAGTTATGGTCTAGACTCTAGTTCGCTAAGCTTGAGGTTCTGGGTCCGATCCCCAGTCAGGACAAGTTGGGAAATTGTACTTGTGTTCATCTATAAACGTACATACATATAATCACGTCTTTATCCTATACGGGGTAGACATAACCTAGAGCCATAAGACCTTAGGCCACGTTTAGCATAATGGTAGTTGAAAAAGGAAATCAATAGTGATGGGTTGCTAGCCGCATCGCCTATGTCATGATTTCCCCATTCGGTGATTCCCTCAGACGACTTTTACGGCATACGCGGGAAGAGAAGCAGCTGGTACATTCTATGTTTTTCTTTTTCTCCCAGACCAGCATGGAAGAGCGTACTTATATAAACGTAGTTGCTATAAATTATACTATTTTTGAGTAAGGATCCCAACAGGTCAAACTTACTTTGGGGCTAGTTCAATTTGTGTGATAAGTGTCATTGATTTGTTATGGTTTAATAAGGCACTCTTTTATGCCTCCGTAGTTTAGTGTTATAGTTCGCCTTATGATGAAATGCTAGTACAGCGCACTCTCCCGAGATTCGGCTCGTATAACCGAGAGGTTGGTAGAGCCATGGGAGGTGGAGGGAGTTCGCCTTATGATCTAGGGGTCGTTGGTTCGAATTTCTCGAGAATCTTAATTATAGGTTATTTCCTTTCTGTATTAGTACTTACACTGTAGGCTTGTAACCTACACAATCAAATGAAAAAGCCGACAGATTCCAGTACCGATTTTGAGCGCTCGGCGAAATTGTAGATTGAATTGAGCATTGTCTTATTCATTAATAGACTATTTACGAGCAGCAAAATCATAACAATTTGTTTTTTGAAACGCCTTTGACGCCGAAAGCTGGTCAGATTTAAAAAAAAATATATAGAACCTTTTCAATATCTACAAATTCTACAATGCATTAATCTAATCTTATCAATCAATTTGTCACATTTGTCTGAAATTGGTTCCTACTGAACCAATTTCAAATTTAATTACGTGTAAAACTAAAGTCGAATAATTATCTAAATGATTTATTATTATTAGTTTGTATGAAGTTTGATATCTTTATTGGTGACCAATGATGTGATTATGGCGACTATGGGTACGTCTACCCTAATTATTTTGTATCACCGTTTATTTGATAGTGTGTGTGGTGTGTGACTTGGTACCAGTGCTAGTATAGCATTATGTTATCTGTGCTAATACTCCTTATAGTGTCCAGACACTACACACATACAGACACAGTAGTAGGTAGAATGCAACCAGTTGCATTCTACCTACTACTGTGGTACAGTTGAGGCGTTTGCCTGAAGACCCGCAGGTTCGATTCCCACGGGAATAATACTTTGTTTACTTGTCCAGTTTGGTAAAGACATTTCAGGCTTGAATCCGGTGGTGTCAAGCGTCCGAAATGGACCCGATTCCCCACGTAATAATCACCAGGGAGTAAGCGAGACAGCGCAATACATGATGTAAGGCGACATCTCCCTTATTCACTGGATCTTGCATGGTTTTAAGAGACGGTAGTAACCCCCCAGTAGTTCCACCAATTGACTGATAATGCCACTGCTGACAATAAATTGTAATAAGCCGATTTACGTCTACCGGAAGCGGTTCTAATGGAGGCACGCATCATCGTTACTTCGTGTTGGTGACACAGTCAATCAATCATGAACACCACGGTGTCAGAGTTCTTCAGAATCGCCTCTAGGCCTCTGACGTGGTTCTTTTAACGGCTACCAGATGACTGCCGGGCCAACTGCTTAATATGCCTTCCAAAGTACGGAATCATCTTGTTATCAGAAAATCAGGTCATTCAAGCCTGCAATGATTGTACACAATTATAATATTTCTTGTTTACATTTCAGATTCGTCGCAACCGAACCACGCCATCCCTTAGAGAGCTGGTTAAGGTGTTTCTCAACAGGGACATCCAAAAAGGTGCCCATAGCTCAGTGGTAGACGCTCGGGCTGTTGTACAGTTGTACAACAAGTTCGAAGTCGACTGGGAGAACGAGATTGATGAACAGACGGAGACGGAGGAGTCTGAGGAATCTTACGATTCGGACTCCTCTTATTAAATACGGTGATAATGTGATCGATGTACAATGGGCCACATTGAAAAGAATACAGTCTTACCCTTGCATTTACACATAAGGCCGTATACTTATATATGTGGACCACAATACATAAATGCATTTTATCGTTGGGAAGTATTACTTTATGCTGATGATTCGGACACTGATCTTACCGACACTACCAAAGTACGAACCACGGAAGTGCGACACATGATATAACTAAAAAACGACGTCTTGAGCTTAAATGGTTTCGCAATGTCGTTTGTCGCACTTTCATGATTCGTACTTTGGTAGTGTCGTAACTATGTGTTCAGATCTTGGATGCTGTGTCCGAATCTAAATTTAATTTCTATATTTCGGCATCTTTCGATGGTTTGAAATAATTATTTTCAGCTTAAAAAAATATAAGTACAATCAAAGTTGTACGGCGTGTGCGTGTACTGATCCCTTACCACCATCTCTTAAAACCATACAAGAACGATTGAGTAAGGCAGATGTCGCCTTATATCATGTATTGCGCTGTCTCGCTTACTCACTCGTTCTTGCATGGTTCTAAAAGATGGTAGTAGGACTAGTAGGCCACCAGTACAATTTGACTTATGACGATGACAATTTACTAGTTTTAGAATGAAGACAATGTATTTAGGTTACTTACTTACTTTGCTAAGACTCGTACTTAACTATCATAAGATAGTGACTGTTTTTATATTATTCATACTATTTGTAACACTTATAAAAACTCCAGGACGCATAGGAGACTATTTTTGAGCTTCCGTTTGTTGTTCTTTTATCGTTTGTTTTATAATAAAGAAAGAAAGAAATTAAAAGTGTAAAACAAAAAGCTAAGGTAAAGGCTTCAGAGAATGGACCTGATGTGTTTTTCTGTGGTTATTTTTGTTGAAAATACTATTTTTGATACAGCTCATATTATAAGACCACTAGCTGTTGCCCGCGGCTCCGACTGCGTGGTACCTACTCGGTTAAGCCTATCGCGTCAAGAAGTAGCCTATATTTTACTCCTGGTCTTACTATACTAGCGGTTTAGCCGTGAAAGCGTAACAGACAGACAGACCGACAGACCCGCATTTATAATATTATAGTATGGATGGATGGCAGTATGGATATGTCTTAAAACATCATTATCAAATGCCTAAAAGTCGGCCTTATCAATTAACTATGTCCATTCACTGGGGCCATTACCCTACTTTTTAGATTCTACGAGAAAAAATATTCAAATATAGAATGTTACAACCATAGTGCTTCTATTTTTACATAAGTACACAAATTCTAAACAATTGTTTGTGCCTTTGGCTTTGAAAAAGCAAACCGTGCCATAAGTGGGCTTACCCTATGGTACCTAATGGGTCTACCCACGTTTTCAATGATCAGAGTGGATATATCCCAATTATTTAAGTAAATTTGTGCCTTAGAAACATGGGTTTCTCGTTATTATTAGTCGCATTTGGCCCAATCCGAAGAAGTGTCATCAAAGCTGCAAATGGGCTTATCAGAAAGTATAATTCTAAGAAAATTCTTAAAAATTTGTAGTTGTTTCAGAAAATAATCTTTGCAATTTGGGGGACAAAATCTTTTTGGGTTGAGTGTTTGACGAAGGGCATGGAACGTTTGTTGCCCTTGGTCTACCCACGAGAATAAAGAAATAATGAATAAAGAAATCATGTTTGCCTATTGTTAAAGTTTTCTTTTAGTGTACGGGAAAAAATTGTGATTCACCCTAGGTGAACTATGAGCAAAATTATTTTCACATGGTCCACTCACCCAGGTGAACTATGGGCAAAAATAATTTCCCATGGTCCACCTAGGTGAACAAGGCGGTTGGACCATCATTGGTCTTCTGTCCTTCGTCGAAATACTCTATTGACCATTATTGGGCCAAATACGACTAAACCATCTTATATTGTTGGCCAGTGTTATTATAAACAGTAAGTTTATTAAGTTTTTAATAAATAAAGTTGCAAAAGTTTTTTTTTTGTTTTCTTTCGACATATTTATCAGCCTTTATGACCGGTTTACATTATTCCAGTCCAGCGATCGATTCCTGCGCTTGATTGCCGACTGGAAAAATGTAAATCGGTACTGGAATGAACTGAATGCACTGAATTTTGTATGGAATTGCTTAGTTGCCTTACTGTCCGCCAGAGGCGCTGTACAGGTTTGCCATACTAAATCGCTAACGCAGTCGCTAGCGTCTGCGTTAAGAAAAACTCATACTAGGGGCACAGTAAGCATTCCAGTCCAGTAACTGGATTCGTGGTCTACTTTTAAATCCAGTGTGATCAATCTAATGTAACTGGAATAATGTAAACGGCCAATCCAGTGCATCTCTTTTTGAAATTGTCACTGTAGTGATCATGTTCCTTTCAACGGCTTCTAAATTACTGGATTAATGTAAATGGTAACTATTGTTACCTAAAAAAAAAATGCTGAATTCTCTTCCCTGCCTGCTCAATAGGAAATACTAAATAAAAAATATTTATTTTGACATAGTTTTTATTGTGCCAGCGAGACAACCAAAAATAAACAAGAAATATGATCCAAAAACGAAGGAGTAAGCGAGATGTCGCAATAAATGATGCAAGGCGATATGCTCACTCAATCGAAAGTAAATCGTAAAAACTTCGCCTAAAGTTATGACATTCCTAATAGACTTACAGTACAGCTCGTCCACTTCGTCGGAATTTGATAATTTATGAATTTATTTGCTCTTAGTAGTTACAAAAGATTTTCACAGATTGTACAGTCGGGATCACATAAAATGAATGAATTGGTGTGTCAGTTTATCTGTCCGCGACTGTACTTGGAAGACATTAATTAAACTTTATTTTTAAAACCAGTCGAGTCGGATTCGCGTGGTGAATCCATTCAAACTAATGGTGGCGGGCATGCTGACACTAACAGTAGTGGGTGGGCGCCGGCCGGCAGTAGTTGCATGAACTAACTGGTGGCGGAAGCACGCAAAGTATTTTGGTAAGTGCTTGTTATGCAGTGGCGCGAATCAGACTCGATCTTTTCTAATATATTATACCTCTATATATAACATCAGTCAATCTTAACTTATATATTATACTATTGAGTACATCAACAGGCATACAACCCATCTGAGTGTATAATTATACTAAAAGGCACAACATGTGATAAATAAGTTGATTAAGACGAGACCTTGGTGAACACTAGCGCCACCATCAACTAAAAATCATTATTCACTGTGCCCCTAGTACGAGTTTTTCTTAACGCAGACGCTAGCGACTGCGTTTGCGATTTAGTATGGCAAACCTGTACAGCGCCTCTGGCGGATAGTAAGGCAACTAAGAAATTCCATACAAAATCCTAACGCAGTTCTAGCGACTGCGTTAAGTAAAACTCATACTAGGGGCACTGAAAACACAAGTTATCAAAAATCCATTTTTTATAGTTCCCTATAGTTAAAATCTGCAATTTTGCTTAACACGGCGACTTTTAACAGTTTTGCAATTTGTAACTACAGGAAACTATATTTTAATCATTGATTATGTTTAAAATTAACTTCAGATCAAGCACCTTAACTACATAAGACGGAATTTTGATAACTTGTGTTTTCAATTAATAATGATTTTTAAATGATGATGGCGCTAGTGTTCACCGAGGTATCGTCTTATCTTAAATACAAAACTTACTTTTAACTTCATTATAATATTCTATCTGATAGACTGAAAGAGGCCTTTCGGCTATTGACGTGGTTCTTTTAACGACTACCAGTGCCCCTAGTATGAGTTTTTCTTAACGCAGACGCTAGCGACAGCGTTAGGTTGTTGTATGGAATTTCTTAGTTGCCTTACTATCCGCCAGAGGCGCTGTACAGGTTTGCCATACTAAATAAATCGCTAGCGTCTGCGTTAAGAAAAACTCATACTAGGGGCACAGATGGCAGCCGGGACGAACGGCTTCGCGTGTTCTGAAGCACGGTATCATCTTTATTATCAGACAATCGGGTGATGCGTACAATGTCCTAATAAAACTTAAAACCAGTAATTATACTATGTTTCCCGCGGGAGTCGACCCCGTAACCAGCGCTTTAAGGAAACACCTAATGGACCTTAGGTGGTGACTGGTGATCATTTCAAAAACCATCCAAAAACGTTGAGTAAGCGAGACAGCGCAGTACATGACGTAAGGCGAATAGGAAAATATCGCTAAGGTCCTCTTCCGTAGGTCGACCGCCGATCTCGATGTTTTTTCGTAATGGCTACTTGTATCGCTGAGCCACATTTCGCTCCGCCAAACACACAAAAAGCTTTAAAAAAAAAAAAATTGTTTTCATTGTCGAATGCGTTCACTAACAAAAAAAATTTTTTTTTAAAGCGTTTTGTGTGTTAGGCGGAGCGAAATGTGGCTCAGCGATACAAGTAGCCATTACGAGAGGAGAGAATCGAGATAGGCGGTCGACCTACCGGTACGGAAGCCGTGTTGCTCAAAGCAGTTATATAAACATATCACTACATAGTATAAAACAAAGTCGCTTTTTCTGTCTCTATGTATGCTTAAATCTTTAAAACTACGCAACGGATTTTGATGCGGTTTTTTAATAGATAGAGTGATTCAAGAGGAAGGTTTTTATGCCCATGCGAAGCCGGGGCGGGTCGCTAGTTTTTAATATAATTTATACATGCATGCAAAATTTTAGTACAGTCATAATATATTTTATATAAACATCTTTAAAATTTCATAAGTAAGAATTTAAAAACAATTGTTAATGTGAAAATTTTATAAAAAATATATTTGTTTCATCTTAACCGAGTTAACGATACGATAACAAGTAACGATAACTGTTTGCTGGAGGTAACGTTATTTTTAAAGGTATAACAAGCCATGCCTATTATGTTACTATTATTATATCAAACCCCTATTTCTTCATTTCAAATTATGTGAAAACACATGACTGTTTTCTACTCATCAGTGTACCTTATACAGAGTGTTAAATAACAGGTATAACGGTACTCTAAAACCGTTTCTTCAGTGAAAATACAGCATGCTATTTTCTAAAGATTTCAAGTCAGTTGTGTGTGCAAATCTTATACAGAGTGTAAAATTATAGGCATATGGAGGATTTCAATAACCCCTATTTCTCCAGTTAGAAATATGTGAAAACACAACATGCTGTTTTCTACATATTTCAAGTCAGTGATAATAAGTATACAGATCTTATACAGGGTGTATTATTACATCGAAACATCCAAACTATGTATGAAAATTTTCTTATAAATGCAAATGTTTTTTTTTTTAAACCTGTAGCTTGGAAGTCACCTTTTTTAAATAAATTACCTAATAACATACCTAAGTGTAAAAATTAACATAGTATAAAGTGAACTTAAATCAACTGCAAATATTTTAAGGGCAGATTCAGACCACTAAACTGAATAACTTTCCCAAATAAACTTTAATCGAAATACGAAAAAAAAATTTTTGCATTAGATTTGTGTCCACCTTATATTAGTGTGATATAGACAGCTATTATAAGTCGCTGGTTTATTTGTATAATACCGTCCAGCTTGGTAAACTTAGTTAAACAAATGTATAGTTTCTAAATTGTTCAGCTCAGGCATATGGCAGAAAGAACTTATTAGCACCAGTTAGCATGGTGTTTTTAAGGCTAACTCCTTTACGAATATGTATATCAACTGCTGTTCCCCGCGGTTTCACTCGCCCTTGGTGTGTATTTACTATAGCCTATAACCTTCCCCAAAAATAAAGCTATTATATACAGAAATAATTTTTTAAATCCGACAAGTAGTTTCCAAGTTATAAACGTTCAAACAAACAAACAAACTCTTCAGCTTTATAATATTAGTATAGATTTGTTATATTAAGCAGCTCATTGATAAATAGTGGGCAAAAATGGCGCTGTTATTATTAAGGATTCGGTGTTGCCCACGGCTCGCAACACCTATTCTTTATATCGCACCCAAAAGCCTATGTTTGACCCTTGGTACTTAACTATATCCATACCAAATTTCATCCATATCGGTCCAACAGACAGACAAACTTTCGTATTTATAATATTAGTATCCCTACTACCCCTATCCCTACTTAGGTATATTATAAATGCGAAAGGGAGTTTGTATATTTGTTTGTTTGTTTGTTACCTCTTAACACTTTATCTACTGAACCAATCTGCTTGAAACTTCGCATACACATAGTTAGGAGAACTGAGAAGGACATAGGGTACCATTCATCCCGGGAAAAAGCTCTTTTCCCGAAATTCACGCGGGTGAAGCCACGGGCTAATGCTAGTAGATAATATAAATAAATTCTAAGCTGATGGTACAGAGTTCTGGGTACATGAATCCAATTCGCTCTTAACCTGTTTTAGTTTTACACCCTGTATAATACATTTAGAAGCTTTTTCTTGTTTTGACTTCCTTTGTGGTTTCTTACAATCATGATTTATCTTCTGATACTGTCTCTTGAACGTACGTTTGCAATTCTTACACGAATACTTCCTCAGCTTCCAATGTCTCTCTTTAATATGCTTAATCAGACTTTTCTTAATCATCTCTTTCTTACAATAATCACAAACGGCTTTAGAATAATGCGTATCTTTAAAATCGATGAAGTTCAGTCCATTTTTATTGTCTTCAAAAATTTCCATTTTAACGTTACATTTCTTGATACTGATTACGTTCTGTTTTACTCTGGTCATTTCAACGCACGTTTTCGAGTCACGTATTGGCTCTAGCCAAGTCTCGTTGAGCTTTTTCAGTTCGTAATTATTCTCTTTTTGAACCAAGTTGAAATGTTCCTTACGAATGTGGACTTTTAGGAGTCTCTCTTCATAGTAAGATATTCCGCACGCTCCACACTTGTATATTCTAGATAAAGAGTAGTACGCATCGTCGTGTACTTTCAAATGGTTTATAAGGTTACGTTTATCTTTGAAACTGCGTTGACAGTAGTCACATATAAAACCTTTGACGATATTGTACTTGAACTGGACTGATGTTAATTCACCTGTAATTTGAAGATCGTGAGGTTAGTTTAGGGTTTTTAGTTTTCAAGCAATTGCATAACTTTTATTGCGGGCGAGTGCGGCGATCAAATCAAGAAATTCCATAATGAAAATAGAACCTAACACCCCACACTCTGCCTACCATGTAAGCTCGTCCGAGCGTTCGTACTTATTGCTTATTGTGTTGATAAAAAATGCTTTGCAATAGCTTTACCATGGCAGTCCCCGAGTGCCGCACGTTTTTTTAACTGCCTCTGGATCCAGTGGTTAAGGTAAGCCTGTAGACTAGTTGGTTGTGGCGCCCCCCAAACATTGGTCGGATACAGTGCAAGAGATCACTGGTACCTCCTTGTAGAGGTCCAGTCACCTAACCCAGGACAGGAATGCCTGGAGAAGACTGTGGCAGGTATTGACCATGATGGTCACGTCCCTCAGTCATGAGGAAACAAAGAAGAAGCCCAGGATAATGACCACCTTAATCCAAATGGTGCTCTATTCTATGGCTGTATCATAAACGTACGCAGTTGTTTCTTGTTAAAGAACTTGTTGGATATACTTAAGCCATTGACCCCAGCTGTTATCGATAGATGGCAGTCGTTAGATGTAAATGACACTAGGCAGCCTAAAAATCTGACAGTGTTGGCCACTAACACACCCAAACACACATGTGTTCCTATGAAACAAGAAGATAATAATAAATCACGGACGGACAGACAGACATGGCGAAACTATAAGGGTTCTTGTTTCCTACGGAACCCTAAAAAGCAGTACAGTAGCAGTAGTGTACTCACCAAGTTCATAATGATTGTGAATGTGACGAGCGAAAGTATCCCTTCTAAAATACGGTTTTGAACATATATCGCATATATATCTAGGTTTTACGGCATTGTGCTGGAACATATGCGATTTGTAATTATGGATATTGCCATAAATGTATTTGTTACAGTAATTGCAATATCGCCGTTCACGTTTATCGGGATCTTCCGTCATGGCTGCGTCTTTTAAATAAAATCAAAACAATGAACTCAATAATATCGTTTTTATGCCATAATAACAAAAAAAAAAATCAACGAAATAATACGTGAAATCAAGAAAATTAAACAAAACTAAACAAAAACAAATCAACACATGAACATAGTGAAGTAATGGAAGTGATGAAGATCGAACTGTCAAAATGACAGTGACATAACATAACGACAGTTAACTTTATTTATTTTAATTAGGAGCAAGGAGCAACGCTCATGCGGTTTATCACCGTATGCGGCCGGTTCCCAAAAAAATATTTTTCCTATGAATATAATTTTTTAAAAGGTCTACGGGAATAATGCTTATTATATTATTTGGTTTTAGTGTCAGGCCGGGGCAATAAATTGCTAAGTAAGTATGTTTCACCATATTATGGGGGGTTACTACCGTCTCTTAAAACCATGCAAGAGCCACCTGGTGGCTTACTACCATCTCTTTAAACCATGCAAGATCCAGTGTGTAAGGGACATGTCGCCGTACATCATGTATCGCATGTATAAGACGGTAGTAACCCCCCAGATGAGTATTTTGAGTATTTGAGTACTTACTTAGTAGGTTATGTACCCGTTTTTTTCCTTTTCATTAGTAACGTAGTATGTACAATAAAAAAACAGTTGATAATGTACTTAATATTTTATTTTCAGTTAGAATGCACTGAGAAGTTTTAAAAAATTACTGGGAGAACGGAGGTGCTGGGTTGGTTCGGAAGCTGTATATACCAGAGGCTCTGAAAAAGAAACGAAAAAAATTAGGTGCCGACATAGATTAAAAAAAAAATGCGAGATTAAAAACAAATTGCCTGGCACGCGATTTCATGTTCTTCGTCCGAGCGTGTTTCCCGGTTGTATCTTCAGCTTACGTTTCAGAGCCCAGGACCAGGGTCCAGGGTACGCTATTAATCATGGTCCCGATTTGGCGGTACTAGTTATTGCAATGGAGCGACTGCCGTCTGACCTCCGTAACCCTGTTTACAGAAACCAGACCCACAGGAACATGACCCGGGTGTGGTAGTGGACAACACTGGCAGGTTTTTCAGGCTGTCTAAAGGCATCTGATATAGACTAACGACTGCCATCTACCGATATTAGCCGGGACCAACGACTTAATGTGCTTTCCGAAGCACGGAGGAGCTAAAGATAGAAAATGTAGTCGTTAAAGGAACCACGACAGGGGCCGAAAGGCGGTTCCTAAGAACTCTGACACGAGGGTGTGCATGGTCGATTGACCGTGTCACCTACATGAAGATTATGACCTACCCAGTTTTGGGAGTTAATCCACCCATGTGCAGGGTAGCTGGTCCCTGGCACTCTTCGTTCAGGGCCTCCTCGAAGTCTTCGCACTGGACCCCGAGGAAGCCACCGCTGGTCAAAGACTCCGCATAGTAGAAGAAAGCCCTGAAAAAATGAGTTTTGTACTTAAAGCGGTAGGTAAATATATAAAATAACTACTAATCTTTGTAAACAATGATACCCACAGACCCTACATGCTAGATTCTTAATTATCTGTGGTGCAGAGCAGGTATGTTACGAATATTCGCATCCGTATTCGCAAATGCGGAATATCCGCATTAATTCAGAAGGCAACCGCATTTACATCCGCATCAATCAATGCGGAGTTTTTACGGATGCGGATTTACTAATATTTTAGTTAAATTATCAAACAAAGATTTTTATTATCGAAGCTTAAAATTCTGTTGTCGTAAAACTGAAAAATTGTGTAATCACTACATAGTATTAAAACAAAGTCACTTTCTCTGTCCCTAATCCCTATGTCCCTTTGTATGCTTAAATCTTAAAACTACACAACCAATTTTGTTGCGTTTTTTTTAATAGATAAAATTATTCAAGAGGAAGGTTTTTATGCCCATGCAAAGCCGGGGCGAGTCGCTAGTTTTGTTCTAAAAATATGATTAAAAAATAAAAAGTTAATTTCAAATTGATTTTCAGGAGGGTTACTATCGTCTCTTAAATCCATGCAAGATCCAGTGAGTAAGCGAGACAGCGCAATACCTACATCATGTAAAGTGATATCTCCCTTACTCAATCGTTCTTGAATGCTTTTAACCATGCAAGATCCAGTGAGTAAGCGAGACAGCGCAATACATGATGTAAAGCGATATCTCCCGTAATCAATCGTACTTAAATGGTTTTTAGAGATGGTGGTAAGGCACCAGTTATGTTATATTGATGATCATACGAACCTGTTATGGTCACAGTCATCATCTCGTCCGCAACCCGGCATGTTTATGCCGCCGTTGGGGTAAAAGTCCACTTTCCCCATGGGCCTGATGAAGCCCAGGTTACCCACATTCGTGTGGACCACTTCGGTGTAAATCGCGTCGTTGGGGCGCACTTGGGGCAGTAGCTCGTGTAGTCTCGGACCGAAAGTGGGGTCGAGAGCTGTAACAAACAAATTTAAATATTAAAATACGACCACTAAATATAAAAAACTAAAAACCTTTTTACATATGTAGTGATTTGACATTTTTTTTTAACTACTAGCTGTTCCCCGCGGCTCCGCCCCGCGTGGTTCTCGGTTATATCGCGCCCAAAAGTAGCCTATGTTTGACCTCAGTGCCCCTAGTATGAGTTTTTCTTAACGCAGACGCTAGCGACTGCGTTAGCGATTTAGTATGGCAAACCTGTACAGCGCCTCTGGCGGATATTAAAGCAACTATGAAATTCCATACAAAATCCTAACGCAGTCGCTAGCGTCTGCGTTAAGAAAAACTCATACTAGGGGCACAGGTCGTTAACTACATCCCTACCAAATTTCGTCACAATCGGTCCAGCAGTTTAGATGTGAAGAGGTGACAGACAGACAGACAGACAGACAGACTTTCGCATTTATAATATTAGTATAGTATGGGTATGGATTTCAATAACCTTAAGTATTCAAAGATTAACTTATTGTAATTAAAAAATATCCACGCAAATGTTAATACGTCTGTGACTCTTCTGTAAATTGACGTTATTGAAGAAAATGCTGCAGTGGAGTTTGTGGCGCCGCTTCTTCTCCACTTGCGCTTTGGAAGTGGTCGTAAACTTAATAAATGTACCTAATGTATGACGTCAATCTACTACAAAGTATAAAACAAAGTCACTTTCTCTGTCCCTATGTCCCTTCGTAAGCTTAAATCTTTATGCCCTTAGTGCGAGTTTTTCTTAACGCAGACGCTAGCGACTGCGTTAGCGATTTTGTACGGCAGAGCTGTAAAGCGCCTCTGGCGGATAGTAAGGCAACTAAAAAAATTCATACATAATCCTAACGCAGTCGCTAGCGTCTGCGTTAAGAAAAACTCGCACTAAGGGCACTACGGATTTCGATGTGTTTTTTTTTTTAAATAGACGGGAGTGATTCAAGAGCAAGGTTTTTATGCCCATGCGAAGCCGCGGCTGTACGCTAGTAATTAATAATTTATAATACTCTTTTTTCGAGAAAAAGAAATAGGCTTAACTAAATAAATTTTTCTTCAATAATTGTTGCGCCAACTATTGGCAAGAAAAAGAACTAAATCTTTTCCTTATGAAATGTGAGCACATTTCCATACCAAATTTCATCAAAATCGGTCCAGCAGCGGTTGGGCTGTATATAAATGAAACACTTACCAACAATGTTGCCAACAGTGCCTTCCAGCCAGCGTCCTATCTGTCCAACCTTCAACCCTGATAGTCCAAAACCAACCAGAGTAAACTCCCTGAGGGGCTGACCGGAGACGTCACTCAGCCATTTCGCGAATAATGCTGTATCAAAACCTGAAAAGATATAACATTAAATTAAAAATTAAAAACAAACCCACGACACAATTTGTTTTTATTAAACAGTTTTATTTAGCTCACCCCGTTTGTTTTATTTATTCTTGGGTCAAATTTAGTAATTCAAATTTCACCCTCTTCCTGTCAAACGATTTATCTGAAATTTTGTATACACTTTGGATTTTGGTGACAATACAATTATGTTTATTCATTATCATTATAAATTCAAGATGGCCGCCGCTACAAAATGGCGGATAATTTATTATTTATTAATCCCATCAATATGGGTATCAAATGAAAGGGCTCAACAAGCAGAATACAATATACTATAAAAAATTGAAATCCAAGATGGCGGCCGCTACAAAATGGCGGATAACGTAGGTTTTATCAATCCCATCAATATGGGTATCAAATGAAAGTGCTCAACCAGTAGAATACAATGTACTATATAAAATTAAAATCCAAGATGGCGGCCTCTACAAAATGGCGGATAACTTAGGTTTTATCAATCCCATCAACATGGGTATCAAATGAAAGGTCTCAACAAGTAGAATACAATTTAGTATGCAAAATTGTAATCTAAGATGGCCGCCGCTACGAAATGGCTGATAACATTTTTTTATCAATCCCACCAATATGGGTATCAAATAAAAGGGCTTGACAAGAAGAATACAGTGCACTATACAACCTTAATATTTAAGATGGGCGCAGCCACTAAATGGCGTATAATAATAAGATTTAAATTTAGAAATTGAATCTGTAATTTAGGTATCTGATTAATCCAGCCTGAATCCACCACCCAAGTCAAGATTTTGTATCGTGTTGAGGACTGTGTGGCGTTAGGGTGGCTAAAAATGATACGTTGTTAGCGGTACACCACCCAAGTTAAGGTGAAAGGTTAAAACGCGCCGAGAACTGTATGGCATTAGGGTGGATATAAATGAATTAAACAGAATGCGAAATAAAAACTAAAAACTAGAAAATAAAAATAGGTAAAAAAACTTTTTAAGTTAAACGGTTTTATGTTAAACATACATTGCAATTAAGATAAATGTACTAAAAACCAAAAAATAATAAAATAGATACAGTCGTGGGAATTATAAACATATGCATAGACTAGACTAAAATAAAACCGTGGGGCACGTCAATTGTCTACAAATTATCGACTTATATCGTTTAATTCGTCGTTAGGCAGTTGGCCCGCAGACGGTGAGGAAATTACTTACTATTTTCTTGCTCATGGAAATTCCAATAGTTATACACTCCATGTAAATAAAAGAGATGTTTCAACTAGTTTATCGTTGGACATTCACACTGCTGGCTGGCGAGGAATCGTTTCACTGCTCGTAGTTTGTCTTTAATCGACAAAACATATGATAAAAGTACTACTCGCTCACCACTATGCTAGCTTGTTTCCACATTCTAGCCCTACTTATCACACGTCCATCGTTGTCGGTTGAACAACTGCCTAATTATAGTGTAACATTACAAAACAAACATTTTAATCAACGATTGTAGACAATTGACGTGCCCCACGGTTTTATTTTAGTCTAGTCTATGCATATGTTTATAATTCCCACGACTGTATCTATTTTTAGTAGTGAGGGTCGATTGATTTCTCCCCCCCCCACATATTATTTGCAATTAGGTATTTCCCCACTTATACCCCCAGAGCTTTTTCACAGCTCAACCGATATTCATTGAACATAATATTTTGTAATGTGCACGTGACGCGCTTTCATTTGAGGCCCCTACTCGAGTATATATTTGCAGATATTCGGTGATTCTTCCCCACATTTACTCCCACAACTTCTAAACGGCTCAACCGATTTTCATCAAACATGTCTAAGAACACTCTCCCATAAGTCACGATTAATACAAAAAAAAAAACTAAATTAAAATCACTTCATCGTCGTTCGGGAGATATGATATAAGAGACAGACAGACACGTCAAACTTATAACACCCCTATTTTTGCGTCGGGGGTTAAAAAATGATACATTTTCGCATCAAATACAAATCCGGGAGCTCAGTAGTGCCTCCGCAAAGAATTTTAGGAAATGGTTAACGCGACCAATGGACGAGATTTTAATGGCCCAGTAGCTACCCAAGTCAAGCAAAGCTCTAAAGGTACTGCCGTTTCTCGGAGCGATTCGAAATTTTAAAATTTCAAAACTTCTAAAAGTGGCCGTTTTAAGCAATATTGCATTTTTTAACTATAGGAAATTTAATTGACCGAGCGAGCGAAGCGAACGAGTCTCCATTTCGAGACTGGCAAATTTTGCTTTTGTCCGGATGTCTGTCTGTCTGTCTGTCTGTTTGTTCCGGGCTAGAGGTCGCATTTCTGAACGGATCCTCATGAAAGGCACACGCGTTTCTTGATTTATTTGCAATTTTTTGTCGAGAGCTTTTTTTGATTGGAGGGAAAATAGGGGGAAAAAGAGGGAAAGTTTTCTGTGACATTGTTTACGAACGGATCCGAATGAAACTTGACACACGTGTTACTTGATTTTTTTGCATTTTTTCGTCGAGAACTTTTTTGATATGGAGGGAAAATGGGGGGGAAAAAGGAGGAAAGTTTTCACTAGTTTTTTAATATGTTAAAAATTAACTTCAGATCCAGAACCATAGGATTTTTGACGTGTTTTTAGTGAATAATTATTTTTAACTGACGGTGGCGCTAGTGTTCACCGAGGTATCGTCTAACTGCCTCCGTGGTCCAATGGAGTGAACGTGTTTGCCTTTAGACCCGGTGGTCTTGGGTTCGATTCCCACGGGAAGCATACTTGGTTCAGTTGTTTCCAGTTTGGTTAGGACATTGCAGGCTTGAATCACCTGATTGTCTGATAATAAAGATGATTCCGTGCTTCGGAAGGCACGTTAAGCCGTTGGTCCCGGCTGCCATCTGATAGTCGTTAAAGGAACACCTCAGAAGCAGAGACGCGTTAGTTCTAAAGAACTAAACCACTCGGTGTGCATGGTCGGTTGACTGCGTCACCTACACGAAATGATGATAACTATAAGTAAATAAAAAAAAAATCTCACTTGATATGGCAGCATACAACGAAGTGACTACTGGCCCCGAGTTGGCTCCCTTACTCCAATCTACGACTACCACATTGGTATCGGCGGCAGCCAAGTAAGCTGTAAAAAACAGTTAATTAGAAAATAAGAAGAAAAAATTAAACATGATTCAAGCGTGTTAGGTACTCAGTTGCAATGTCGTACACTTAATATAAGATTTTATAAACGCAGACGCTAGCGACTGCGTTAGGATTTTGTATGGAATTTGGAATTTAGTTGCATTTCTATCCGCCAGGGGCACTGTACATGTTTATCATACGAAATCGCTAACGCAATCGCTAGCGTCTGCTTCGTCGCTTAGAGTCATTTTTGATGCCAATAAGGCGCGCCAAGAGATGTCATTATGAAAAAATCGTAAAGTTATATAGTTATATATAGTTCAAGTTATCTTTATAATCTGTTTCGGATAAAACATTCATCAGACGAATATATATTCACGTTGAATTTACTCGATTCGGATAGTCGACAAGTATCGGTTCTGGTACAACACTAGCGGGTTTGGACGCGCGTGGCGCCATGACAGGCCCAGTCTTGCTACCCGCGCGGCCGCGGTTAGATGCATTCTCTTTGTTTATTACTTGTGAAGTCTCGGGATAGACTATTCTAATACGATTCGCGTTCAATCTTCGGGAATAATTGCGCATTGATATCGTGAGTGAGGCCCGGTTGCCTAGTGGATAAAAGTTTAAAGCTTATTGACAATTGAACACTCGGTAGTGAAATAACCTGTGTGGAGACCTCCATTCTACCCGAATTCGCCGTGCTTCGCCGGATCGACACCGAATTAATAGGGGATGTGTAGGAATCTCATGAGAAGGGGCTTAAACGGGTTTATTTAATTCGGATTAATAATCAAGTCACGCCCAAGCGCGTAAGGTACTTTTCTTTTGTTTATTTTTAGTGTTCAGCATAACTTTTCTATCATACACGCTTCCACTGTCAAATTTAAACATTCTGGTAGCAGAGTTGGCTGAAACATAATCTTTATTTGTTACTAGCCGACCCGGCAAACTCCGTGCCGCCTGCACCCACTTTTCTCACCGTTTAAACCACTGAAGTTTTAATAGTTTAAACCTTCCCTGAACTTCCAAAAATATTTTAAGACCAAAATTAGCCAGCAACTAACGAACTAATGAACAGCAATTGCTTTTTATATATACCCGCGCGAACTTTCCTCGAGAACAGTGCCCCTAGTGTGAGTTTTTCTTAACGCAGACGCTAGAGCGACTGCGTTAGGATTTTGTATGGAATTTCTTAGTTGCCTTACTATCCGCCAGAGGCGCTGTACAGGTTTGCCATACTAAATCGCTAACGCAGTCGCTAGCGTCTGCGTTAAGAAAAACTCATACTAGGGGCACAGGTCTGCCGTACAAAACCGCTAACACACAGTGCTTTTTCCCGGGATAAAAGGTAACCCATGTCCTTCTCCTGGTTCTAAGCTAACTCCCCACAGCTCCTCACCAATTTTCAGCCAAACCATTTCAGCCGTTCTCGGGTTATAAATTGTGTAACTAACACGACTTCTTTTATATATATAGATAAGAACTAGCTATCCACCCCGGCTTTCCTCTTGAATCACTATCTATTAAGAAAACCGCATCAAAATCCGTTGCGTAGTTTCAAAGATCTAAGCTAACATAGAGACAGACAGCGGGAAGCGACTTTGTTTTATACTATTTAGTAAAGGAGATAGAATAGAAAATAAATATAGTAACATACCAGGTATCAAAACCAGGTTAGAATCGGAGGTAACTGATCCCCTGTATCCGTGTAGGAGAATCACCGTAGGCCTATTTGGATTGAAGTTTGAAGCCCTGAAGACATTCT
The DNA here is from genome assembly GCA_947044815.1 of Apomyelois bistriatella. NCBI lineage: Eukaryota > Metazoa > Arthropoda > Insecta > Lepidoptera > Pyralidae > Apomyelois > Apomyelois bistriatella. The sequence goes on from OX345717.1 coordinate 1,627,362, forward strand.
CATTGCCGTGGAGGAGAGGCTGGCTTAATGTGGGGTTGGATCTGAAAGAATTACTTATTAGGTAACTGTTCTGCGGTCCAGTGGTTAAGGCGTTTGCCTGAAGATGAAGGCGGGTTCGATTCCCACTTGAAAAACTTCGTGTTGTTTAGGTATTATTATCAGGTGATTCACGCCATTAGTGGCATTTCTATCTTGAGTTCCTCCGTGCTTCGGAAGGAACGATAAGCTGTTGGTCCCGGCTGTCATCGCTAGATGGCAGTCGTTAGGCTGTCAGATGCCTTCAGGCAGCCTAAAAAATCTGACAGTGTTCTCCACTAACACACCCGAGTCATGTTCCTGTGGGTCTGGTTTCCCTGTAAAAAGGGTTACGGAGGTCAGACGACAGTCGCTTCATTGTAATAGCCATTTCCGCCAAATCAGGACCAAGATTAATAGCGTACCCTGGGCTCAGAAGCATAAGCTGAGGATGCAACCGGGAAACACGCTCGGACGAAGAAGGAGATTCACGCCTGCGATGTTTTCAAACTGGAATCAACTAAACAAAGGATGCTTCCCATGGAATCGAACCCATGTACAATCGGGTCTACAGGCAAACGCCTTAACCACTGGACCACGGAGGCATTATGTGTACACTTAACACAGACGGAGGGACAAAAAGTGATTTTATATGTTTCTTTTGTTTCTTTTGAGGTATGTAATGAAGAGGTCCGTAGATCGAAACTACGCTCAGTGCCCCTAGTATGAGTTTTTCTTAACGCAGACGCTAGCGACTGCGTTAGGATTTTGTGTGGAATTTCTTAGTTGCCTTACTATCCACCAGAGGCGCTGTACAGGTTTGCCATACTAAATCGCTAACGCAGTCGCTAGCGTCTGCGTTAAGAAAAACTCATACTAGGGGCACTGCTACCATGATGATTTCCGTAGATATTCAATGAAACCAAGCTTTTAGTTGAATATTAAAATGCACGGACGTTTTTATTAGAGAATTTGCAACAGGTACAGAGAGAATTGAGCGGGAAAACAGAAGATACATACATGCATATAATCACGTCTTTATCCCATACGGGGTAGACAGAGCCTAGAGCCATAAGATCTTAGCCCACGTTTAGCATAATGGTAGTTGAAACAGGAAATCAATAGTGATGGGTTGCTAGCCGCATCGCATATGTCATGATTTCCCCATTCGGCGATTCCCTCAGACGACTTTTACGGCTTGCGCGGGAAGAGAAGCAGTTGGTACATTCTATGTTTTTCTTTTACTCTCAGACCAGCATGGAAGTGTAACAGTAGTAGTGGAACAGAAAGATGACAGGCCTAAAAAATAGTTGCCAGTATATACAACTCTAGATGATAGTGTGCCAATGTTAAAAAACAATAATGAGTGCGATCTCAATTACTAACAGTACGGAACCCTAAAAATAAATTGATTTACCTAGTAAATAAATGGAATTCATTGTCCCTCCTTGGCACATAGATGGGTATGTCTTCAATGCTGAGTCTGGTCAGCCATGTATCCGACAGTCTGAGCTCCCCGTTGTCGTCTTCGAAGTACTGATAGCGGAGGTCTGATCCCAACTTGCTGATCAACACGTCACTGGGAAGAGCTAGGAAAACATAGATACACTATAATACTTGAAATTCCCTCGAGAACAGTGCTTTTTTCCGGGATGACAGGTACCCTATGTCCTTCTCAATACTTCTATGTGTATATAAAATTTCAGGAAGATTGATTCAGAAGATAGAGCGTGAAAGCGTTACAAACAAACTAAGTCACTTTCGCATTTATAATATTACTAGCTTTTACCCGCGGCTTCCCCCGCGTACGTTTGCTTCGGATATATATTGCGGATATTTATTATGTGCTAATTATACAACTATTGTTTTTGGTCGGAGGTTATTTTTTTTAATCTGCTTGATAAATTCATGAGATTACAACCGAACATGAATCATTCGTAATATAATATAGATAAAAGGATTATGACATGGAATTAAATATTATTATTATATTTATAATATTTTCACCAGATTTATTTGATAACGAAAATTAATTTGGATCACATGAGAGACTATAATATCGGATCCTTCAAGAAGGGCGTGAAAAGATTCCTTCAGTGTCGGCAACGCGCTCGTGACACTCCTGGTGTTGCAGGCGTCCATAGGCTACGGTAACCACTTTCCATCAGGTAGGCCGTAGGCCTGATCAACTCAGTAGTATAAAAAACATACGTACTTCAATACTTACTTAATATTATTGAAATTGCGAAAGTCTGTCTGTTTGTTACGATTTCACGGCTAAACGGCTGGACCGATTATGATAAACTTTGATATAGATATAGTTAAGGACCAGGGCTCTAATATCCAACTTCCAACTTATATTATAAATGCGAAAGTGAGTGTTTGTTACGCTTTCACGCCCTATCTACTAAACCAATCTTTTTTAAATTTCGCATACAAAGTTAGAAGTATTGAGAAGGACATATGGACATAGGATACCTTTCATCCCGGGAAAAAAGCACTGTTCTCGAGGGATTCTCATGCGGGCGAAGCCGCGGGCGAAAGCTAGATATATGACCGAGGTACCACGCGGACAAAGTCGGGCTATTTGGCATGAGCCTTCGTTATCTTTTACGTTCGAGCGTGTTTCCTTGTTACATCCTCTGATATTTGCATTTGAGGTATAGTTGTTAAGACGTAGCCTGAAGATCCGTAAGTTATGGGATCGATTCCCACTGGAATTATACTTTGTTTAGTTGTTTCCAGTTTCGTCAGGACATTGCAGGCTTGAATCATTCAATCATCTGATTGTCTGATAATAAAAATGATTCCGTGCTTCGGAAGGCAAGTTAAGCCGTTGGTCCCGGCCGCCACTTGGTAGTCGTTAAAGAAACCACGTCCGAGGCCGAGAGGCGGTCGCTACTAAACCTTGTAATTGTAGACCACATCATATGAATGAATGTCCAACGTTGGATTCATTTTGGCTCACAGAAAAAAGGCGGTTGTATTTCTATTTTGAGCTCCTCCGTGCTTCGGAAGGCTTCAGCCATTGGTCCCTGCTGTCATTGCTAGATGTCAGTCGTTATGCTGTGTCAGATGCCTTTAGGTAGCTTGAAAAATCTGACAGTATTCGCCACTAACACCCGGATCATGTTCCTCGTCTGGTTGCCTTGTAAAAAGGGTTACGGAGGTCAGACGGCAGTCGCTCCATTGAAATAACCAGTACCGCCAAGTTTAGGACCATGATGGAAAGCGTACCCTGGACTTTGAAGCGTAAGTTGAGGATGGAAATGGGGACCAGGATGATGAAGATGAGAAAGTCTTACCTGTTACAGCAACGAATAAAACAGCGAACAACACGACCATCGACGCCATTTTTGAAAACATCTGATAGCAATTATGTAAAAAATCAGTAATAAATACTGACTAATAATTGATAATATATCTGATGATTCAGTGCGTCAAAATTTTGTGTGATTATCATTATTGTTTTTTTGATAATAAGGTGGTCAAGCGCGAGTCGTATTCGCGGACGAAGGGTTCCGTAAGTTACATCGATTTGGATTTGAAAAAATGGAATCACTACATAGTATAAAACAAAGTAGCTTTCTCGGTTCCTATGTCCCTTTGTATGCTTAAATCTTATAAACTACGCAACGGATTTTGATGCTGTTTTTTAAGGTGATACCTCGGTGAACACTAGCGCCACCGTCATTTAAAAATCATTGCTCACTGAAAACACAAGTTATCAAAAATCCCTCTGCTGTAATTATGGTTCTTGATCTGAAGTTAATTTTAATCATATTCAATTATTAAATTATAGTTCCATATAGTTACAAATTGCAAAACTGCTAAAAGTGGCCGTTTTAAGCAATAGTGCAATTTGTAACTATAGGGAATTATAATTTAATAATTGAATATGTTTAAAATTAACTTCAGATCCAGAACCTTAATTACAGCAGAGGGATTTTTGATAACTTGTGTTTTCAGTGAGCAATGATTTTTAAATGACGGTGGCGCTAGTGTTCACCGAGGTATCACCTTAATAGGAAGGTAATACCCATGCGTAGCCGGGGCGGGTCTCTAGAGAGCTAAGTATATAGAAAAGCATTCACAATTTAGTCTCGTGTCACACTTGGTGATGCAGGGTCGTATTTAATGGTTAACAATGCCTGCCCGCTAGTCAGGAGGTCCCAGGTTCGATCCCTGGTCAGGTCAAGATTGAAAATGATATTTTTCTGATTGGCCTGGGTCTTGGATGTTTATCTGTATATGTATTTGTTATAAAATATTGTATCGTTGAGTTAGTATCCCATAACACAAGTCTCGAACTTACTTTAGGGCTTGCTTGATCTGTGTGATTTGTCTCTATATATATTTGTTTATTTATGTATTAAATTAACTTACCTTTTTTAATATTTTTTATATAATTATAGCATTTAGCATATAGCATTCTATAATATGTGCTTTTGCTTACTGGAAAACTGACTTAAAGACTGCGGCCAGAAGTGCTATTTTTGAAATGTATGGCTCACCCAAAATCGGTAAGTCGAATGAGTATCGTTTGTTTTCAAATGATTTTCATGCGACATAACAAGTGACTTGAACGATAATCGTTCGAGTCACCGGTTTTGGGTGAGTCATACATCTCGAAAATAGCACTCTAGGTCCTAAACTATATCCATACCATTTTTCATCAAAATCGGTCCAGCGGTTTAGCCGTGAAAATAAAGCAGACATTCGCATATATAATGTTAGTATGGATAGTATGGATTTAGTATTGGCATTTTCCGTTTGTGACATTAAACGTCGAAATGAACGATTTTACATTTTATATACGGAACCCTAAAATTAATGAGTCGTCACCTTGATATAAACACTATGTGGTATCTTGATTTAGAATAAATCATTTCTAATCGAAGAATTAGCGATTAAAGGATGAACTAATGCATCTTTAGCTTTATGCTTCAAAGCCCAGGGTACGCTTTTAATCATAGTCCTGATTTGGCGGTACTGGTTATTACAATGGAGCGACCGCCGTCTGACCTCCGGAACCTTTACAACAGGGAAACCAGACCCACAGGACCATGACCCGGGTGTTAGTGGCCAATACTGTGTGGCGCTGCGGACACTATCAGCCCCTGCAGCGGACCACCTTCCCTCACAGCGGCGTCCCCGAGGGCCCTATAAATGGCTCGACTGGTAGTTGTTCGTCCTCTTTCGCTTGACATCTGCCAGTTGAGTACATTACTGCTGATTTTACTTCCATTACCAACTTTGTGCTTGTACTCCACGACCCTAACTTCATTGTTAACTATCGAATTAAATATCCATACTTCCGTACTAATATTATAAATGCGAAAGTCTGTCTGTCTGTCTGTCACTCTTCACGGCTAAACTGCTGGACCGATTGTGATGAAATTTGGTAGGGATGTAGTTAACGACCTGAGGTCAAACATAGGCTACCTTTGGGCGCGATATAACCGAGTCCCACGCGGGGCGGAGCCGCGGGGAACAGCTAGTAAGTGTATATTTCTATTATCATCTTTTATTTATCTAATTCTAACGTTCAATAACGTTATAACTGTCAGATTTTTCAAGCTACCATCTGACACAGCCTAACGACTGACATCTAGCCATGACAGCCGGGACTAACGGCTTATGCCTTCCGAAGCACGGAGGAGCTCAAGATAGAAATCCCACTGGCCTTTTTTATGTGAGCCACAATGAGTCCAATGCTGGACATTAATTCATATGATGTGGGTTACAAGGTCTAGTAGTTACCTTAAGGTATAGTAGTAGTAGATAATAAAGATGATTCTGTGCTTCGGAAGACACGTTAAGCCGTTGGTCCCGGCTGCCATCTGGGAGTCGTTAAAGGAACTACGTCAGAGGCCGAGAAGCGGTTCCGGAGAACTCTGAAACCAAGGTTGTGCATGGTCGATTGACCGTGACACCTATACGAAATGATGATGATGAGTAGTTACCGCCTCTCGGCCTCTGACGTGGTTCCTTTAACGACTACCAGATGGCTTGGTCAAATTATGCAAGCCGCTTACGTCACACGCAAGCGGCTTGTTAAATTCATTTGACCTTGTAGTAAACTTTTTAAATGAAGGTCATTGCTTTTTTTGCAAGTACCAAAAATAAAAAATCTGATTACCGCAAACTGTTTAATATACTGTTGTTTTTTGGTTTTCGAATCAGAATTTTTTTTAAATTTGACTATCTAATTGTGTCTTTCTCTGTATCCTATGTTTGTATTTTTGTGTAAATGAATATTTAAAAAAAAAACAACAACGTCAGTGTGAAAATATATTAAAATATATTTTATTTCATTATTACATTTTTATTAAAATATATAAACATTTTTACATCGATATGATTTATTATGTTTACTTCGAATTTAAAGACATATAGTATTTTCTCTTTATTTAAAGAAAATGTATATTTCTATAAACAAATCATTGATTCTAATTATATCTACTTGTTTTTTATCAAATCTTAGTTCAAATTTGGCGGAAAGAACTCGCACAAACGCAGTCAGTACCCACAAACTAAATAGAGATACTACGTATCAGACGGGCAAGCTTGAACATTAAAATTGGGCCATAGCAAATTAAATTTCATGGCAACACTGACTGCAAAAATACAAAATGACAAGTATTTTTTTTAATATCGTCGTGGCAGCTATAGTTTTAAAAGAGTGATTTAGGCAAAGGAGAATGAGTTTTAAGTTCTATACAGTATAACTACAGGTATAACCGTTATTTTAATAGGTGATATGATGATATTCCATGTTATCCTTCAGGATCTCCTGAAAGATAACATGGAATATCACCTCTTAATGAAAATGTTGTAATGACATACGAAATAAAAGACCGAATGAGTTTTACACATCATTTAATATTATTTCTTAATTTTTTTTAATTTATAAAAAAATACTAATAAGTTAAATTAACAACTTGTTTGAGCTTGATGTGTTGCGTTACGAAGGACACTCCCTTTCCATCAATTCTTTCATTCAATATAGTTAACTGAAAAGGAAAATGTTGAAATTATTAAGGGCATTTGATAATCCCAAAATTAAAAAGTGATGCGATATCATCATGATCATTTGAGCCGCAAGCTGTCCACTGCTGGAAATGGGCTTTTCGCAAGAATTTACAGCATGACCAATCAAAAGCGGCTTGCATCCAGTACATGCCTACGATATCAAAATAACATACAATATTAGCTAAAGAGTTTGTTCTAGTACTAAAACAACTTATTTTTGTAGACTATTATTTAATAAAGACTATTTATTGCAACATAAAAGTACAAAGATGAAATTATTGATGGTTGAAAATATACAATAGCAATTCATTCATATCATGTGTTAAAAGGCCAATTGACTTTGTTATCCCCGGGGTGAGAGTTCATTCGGAATGGCCTCTCTGTCTCTGACTTGATTCTTTTAACAACAACCAGAGGGCACCCATTACATGCATTCGAAAGCACATTAAAATATGCTTCCTGCGGGAATTGAACCCACGACCAGTAGGTCTGCCGGCAAACGCCTTAACCACTAGATTATTAAAGCAGTTACTGAAATAAAAGGTTTTTGCTTTTGTAACATTATAAAATTATTTAGGTAACTAGGTACCTACTTAGCATAATTACCATTACATTATCCAACTTACCAAGTCACAGAATGTGCTTGTGCTATGTACCCCAGTGTGTATATCAGTTATAGTAAATAAATTGGGATATGCCGATTGCCGTAGTAACTTGCCATCTTGCCAACATCTCTTAGTGATTGTGACACACATAAATACAGAAGCTTAGGTACAGCTTCAGTAGGTTAGTTAGGTTAGTCGGGTCCTGCATTGGTTTTAAGAAACTTAGGTATGTACTTAGTAAAACACTATTCCTTTTGCTTTCTTAACAAGAAATACAACACCAAAACAATATCAACACAATTTTCAAATATAATAAAGGCACTCTGTGAACACAATGCTATTTTCCAGTCACCACATGGTCCAGTCAGTCAAAAATCATAGAGAATAACGTATGGCGAACAAGGGGGTGAAGAATGAAGTACGGGAGGCAAGACAATTGTCAAAATGTATATTTGCGATTGTCTATGACGTTCTCTATCGATAATTTTTTTTCTTCGAGCTTTATCTGCCGTGTCAGTACCCAACGTTTTATAAACACAGACGCTAGCGACTGCGTTAGCGATTTTGTATGAGAAAACTGTACAGCGCCCCTGGCGGATAGTAAGCTGGCTAATAAATTCCATACAAAATCTCGACGCAGTTGCTAGCGTCTGCGTTTATAAAATCTCATACTAGGGATACAGCTATTTAAGTAGATATATTAGAACATGGAAAGCGCATTACGAGCTTTATCGCTTAGGTGTTACCATGAAAACCCTTAGGAGCCTAACGAAAGTAAAAAGAAGTACAGTGAGCTGCAAATAAACGTGTTATGTAAACTTTACCCAAATATTTACACCCACACCTTAGGTTTAGGTATGTACTTTCTTTAGTTTATTGTACATGGGACATTGTACCGTTTAATGCAATTTTATTTTTGTGCCAAAAATAATGGAATGCAATTATTTTTGGTATAATAATGAATTCTTCAAAAATGAACTTTATTAAATGTTAATAAGACTTAATATTTAGCCTCTTGAGAATGGAGGGGCCGCGTTTGTTTCCAAATGGAAGATGCCTGAAGATCTGAGAAGAAAAATAAATAAATTAAGTATTTTCTTTTGCACAAAATGACAGTTTTTGTGTTCCGTACCCAAAAAGGTAAAAACGAGACCCTATTTCAGTGGGCCTCTCATACAACAAACGTGATTTTTTTGCCATTTAGTTTTAACTAGCGACCCGCCCCGGTTTAGCATGGGCATAAAAACCTTCCTCTTGAATCACTCTATATATAAAAAAAAACACATCAAAATCCGTTGTGTAGTATTAAAGATTTAAGCATACAAAGGGACAGAGAAAGTGACTTTGTTTTATACTATGTAGTGATAGTGATAGTGAAGTGATAATGGTACGGAACTCTTTGTGCGCGAATCGCACTCGCACTTAGCCGATTCAGTAGTATTCAAGTATTCGTATCCCAAACACTTTCAAATGTTTAAGTTGTAACTACTAGAATATACTTATATATTTATTTATATAATCGCCTTTTAATATCCTAATTAATGAGTTTAGAAGGTTTTTTTGAGTGAGTCTCAGCAACACTAAATATGGGGTGTCTACCAGTTAGCTATAATATAAAGTGGACTCAAATAAACTGCAAATATTTAAAGAGTAGATTCAGACCACTATACTGAACAACTTTTTCAAATAAACTTATGTCAAAATATTAAAATTATTTTTATCACTCTCCATACTTAACTAGATCAGCTGATTCTCAATTTGTATAGGAGGTCAAAATTTTTTTTTCGTATTTCGATATAAGTTTATTTGGAAAATTTGTTTAGTTTAGTGGTCCGAATCTACCCTTAAAGTTGTTCAGTTAGTCCTAATCTGCCCCTTAAAATATTAGCAGTTGATTTGAGTCCACCTTATATACATCTCAATGTGAATCAACTCACCCAGTTTTGGGAACCAGTCCACCCATCCGAAGGTTGCCCAATAGGATGCAGCTACCGGCCATGGCGGAGACGTAACTGGCGCAGCGGCGGCCGGTGAAGCCCCCGCTGACCAGGGACTCCGCTAGATAGTAGTAAGACCTGGAACCAAATAATTTCGATTTTAAAAAAATACTTTTTACGGCCATGGAAACTAGTCCTTTAAGGCCTTTCTTCAATTTATTAATCTTCTTCAGTCCTACTTTAGTCAGTAGTCTAATCTAGTCAAGTGAGTAATTCTAGTCAGTCATATGGCTAAGTGAAGCGGTGGAAAAATTTCACTTAGCTATAACTTGGAGATTTTGGTGAATAAGATAAAAGTCACGTAATCGACACTGTACCACTTCCCAACACTCACGCTTGTTCACGAACACTGCGAATAATAATCCGCCAATATTATGCACAAATACTCGAAAAAACCTAAGTTTTGGAAATTAAATACAGCGCGGACATAGCGACAGTTTACTTTCCCTCCAAAAACTCTAAAGAATTTCGAATCGCGCACGGTTAGGCAATTTTTTTTAAATCTATTCCTGGAACAATTAGCCAGAAGTTCAAAGTTTTTGGCGGGAAAGTAAACTATCGCTTTGTCCGCGCCGCGTGATTCTGCCAATTTTACGAATCCGTTGACTGGCTGGCTCGTTAGTTAGCATATTTTATTAAAATAATCGGCACCTACTTCAAATTTATTAAAATGTTTGATATAAGCACATTTAAACAACAATGTAAACTGCCCTAGCTTATAGCACGTATTGGGAAACTATAATTGCTATCAGTGCCTTTATTCAATAAATAAATAAATGTATTCATTATTTCATCGTTTTTAGTTGAGGTATTGGAGTCGGTTTCATTTCTTTCGCAAAAACAATTATTCGTATAAAATAAGTGGGGTCTTAACTATTTTTTTTTTCAATAATGTAGCGCCACCTATCAGGAAGAAAACGTTTGTTAAGCCTATTTTAGTTGAAATGTGTTTCGTCTCATTCTTTCACATGAGGTGTCAGGTAAGAGAGAAAGAGCCAAAACATATTTTAATTAAAATGGGCTTATCATACGTTTCTTAATACGGCGGCTAATCTCTTACTACATAATGGGAGATGAAAGAGATGAAATATTTTACCTGGAATGGTCACAAGCCTGCGAGTCACAGCCTGGCATGTTAATCCCACCGTTGGGGTAAAAATCAGCGTGACCCAAAGTGGAGATATAGCCAAGAATACCAGCGTTGGTGTGGATGACCTCAGTGTAAGAAGAATCGCTAGGTCTTAGCTGGTCGTTGCGGGTGATCCAACCAGGGAGTGCGGGGTCGAGACCTGGAATAAACAATTATCTTTTAATACATACATGTAATCACGTCTTTATCCCATGCGGGGTAGACAGAGCCTAGAGCCATAAGACCTTAGGCCACGTTTAGCATAATGGTAGTTGAAACAGGAAATCAATAGTGATGGGTTGCTAGCCGCATCGCCTAGTCATGATTCCCCTATTATTTTAATGATAAGTTCAATTGAACATAAATTATGATCTCTGCTTTATCCATAAGCTAAATAAATATATAGGGACAAATCACACAGATTGAGTTAGCCCCAAAGTAAGTTCGAGACTTGTGTTATGGAATACTAACTCAACGATACTATATTTTATAACAAATACATATATAGATAAACATCCAAGACCCAGGTCAAACAGAAAAATATTATTTTTCATCTTGACCTGACCGGGGATCGAACCCTGGACCTCTTAAGTAGTGGACCAAGTTGACTTAGATATTTTTTTCTTGCATTATCGTAGCATTTCGTAGTTTTCCATATTGATCTTTACGCTGTCAGTAGCATTTCATAGCTATTTGTAGCGCGTTGTAGCTTTTCGTAGCTGTCGGTAGCATTTCGTAGCTTTTTGTAGTGCGTTGTATCTTTTCGTAGCTCTCAGTAGCATTTCGAAGCTCTCAGTATCATTTCGTAGCTCTTAGTAGCATTTCGTAGCTCTCAGTAGCATTTCGTAGCTCTTAGTAGTATTTCGTTGCTTTTTGTAGCACGTTGTAGCTTTTCGCATCATGTCGTAGCAATTCGTAGCATCTCGTAGCTCTCAGTAGCATTTCGTAGTCTTTCGTAGCACGTTGTAGCTTTTCGTAGCATTTCGTAGCTAATACATTTTGGAATAGTTTAATTCTTATAGTGTCTTTACTAAAATTTATTTTACAAAATTTCTATACAAAATCTTTCTTTTAAAAATCAATTGCTGTTCGTTAGTCTGGATAAAACTCAAGAATGGTTGGACCGATTCGGCTAATTTTGTAGAGGTTCAGGGAAGGTTTATACTGTGAGAAAATTGCGTTTAGGCGGTACAGATTTCGCCGGCTTCTACGACTACCTTTGCGGAAATTCATGGTATCACTGACGTCAACCTCCATTTCCAAATATCTGATTAAAAACCGGTCATTTCATGAATTCTCACACCGGACACTATACGCACGTGCTCCTATTTCCTAAGAAAAAGACTTTAGTAGTTTTTCTTCTTGCCCATAGGTAGGGCAACAAGAAAAAATCAAAAGTTAAGATCCCACTTATTATCGACGAAAAAAGAAGTGTAAATTATTAAAACACGATTTTTTAATGTATCGTCATCCCACCACAAATGATTTTGTGCTTTATTCAATAAACTAGCTGTTCCCCGCGGCTCCGCCCGCGTGGGACACGGTTATATCGCTCCCAAAAGTAGCCTATGTGTGACCTCAGGTCGTTAACTACATCCCTACCAAATTTCATCACAATCGGTCCAGCAGTTTAGCCGTGAAGAGGTGACAGACAGACAGACTTTCGCATTTATAATATTAGTATGGAAGTATGGAAGTATGGATTAGAAATCAGTAAATAAATAAATTATGTAATCTTTGCTATGAACGAAATACATGCCTGTGATATAAGCGATATTCCCGTTGACATTTCTGCCGATGATCCCGGCCTGGTGGGCTCCCAGGCTGTGTCCGACGAGGTGGTACAGGGCGGGGGTGGCTCCTGTTACCCCGTTCAGCCAGTTAATGAACCGGGCTACACTTTCACCTATAGAAAACAATTATTAGATTCCAATATGCATTGTGAAAATGTTAGGCATTTGTAATATTAATTTACATACATACATTATTTAGTAATAGACAACATTACAATCAACTACCAACAAATTGAAACAAAATAATAAGAAAACTAACTAAAGAATAACCTAAAAACTATCTACAGTGCCCCTAGTGTGAGTTTTTCTTAACGCAGACGCTAGCGACTGCGTTAGGATTTTGTATGGAATTTCTTAGTTGCCTACTATCCGCCAGAAGCACTGTACAGGTCTGCCATACAATAACAGGAAATCAATAGTGATGGGTTGCTAGCCTTATCGCCTATGTCATGATTCCCCCATTCTCCGATTCCCTCAGACAACTTTTACGACGCGTTTTTTTTTCAAATATGTCTTACTAGCTGTTGCCCGCGGCTCCGCCCGCGTGCGCCTCGGTTATATCGCGCCCGAAAGTAGGCTATGTTTGACTCCTAGTGTATAACTATATCCATATTAAATTTCATCACAATCGGTCCAGCAGTTTAGCCGTGAAGAGGTGACAGACAGACAGATTTGCATTTATAATATTGATATAGATATAGAAATATAGATTTCGAATGTATGGCATAAGACATACCGGAAGTGACGGTATTTTCGACAGCGGCAACGTAGTTGATAGTTCCGGCGCCTGCACTCCAGTCCACCACGATCACATTCAGGTTCTCACCCGACAGGAAAGCTGGAAGGAAAGGGAGGAGGGCCTTGATTCTGTAAGCTTTCATTTTAAACTTCGAGTCTGAAGAGTTTCTTGATGAATGATCAAATGACGGAGGAATCATTTTATTTCCAAAAAAGATAAAAATAAAATAACAAAAAATAATCACAATCAACAAATTATAAATAAAAATAGTCTTCCAACGCGCCACAGGGAGGCAATGTACCCAGAATACTGGCAGCGTTTCCCCGCTGTATTGCGAGACTAATACGTTGAGTAAAATAGCTGCCAGCTCTCAAGTCTCCTGTGCCCCTAGTATGAGTTTTTCTTAACGCAGACGCTAGCGACTGCGTTAGGATTTTGTATGGAAATTCTTAGTTGCCTTACTATCCGCCAGAGGCGCTGTACAGGTTCGCCATACTAAATCGCTAACGCAGTCGCTGGAAAAACTCATACTAGGGGCACTGTTGCCTCCACAAGACGTTTTGTGGTGTTTCTTGATTGGCATTCTAAAAACTCGGTTGATAATTTTTATTTATGTGTAATACTCTTGCGTATACTCTTGCGTTTTTGTAGCTTTGGGTGTGCAGATATGGACTCGTTGTTGTGTCTTGGTTTTGTGTCGATTTACAGAAATGAACTTTCTTTCGCGTCACTCGCTTTTTCGTTGCTGTGTCGCACTTCAACTCTACTTACTTACGTAGTAATCTGTGATTAACGTTGTTGGTGTACATTTAAATCTGTTTATCTAATTTAAGATATCATAGTAAGCATATAATGTAACACTGTTTGTTAATCCTTAATAAACAATAAATAAATAAATAATTCGAATCTAAACTAGCGCTGCCCTTGCGAGCTTGTCAGCGAGATGAACTAGATTGGACGTGAGATTTTGTATGAGATGACGTAAGTTGTGGTATTCAGTTAGTAAGTTGAGTACCTTTACTATTGTTTTCAGTCCCTAAATCCTTTTCCCATCAAATGTATGCATGAAAGCGAAATAAAGAATAAAGAATAAATTTCTGCTTGAACTATCCACCGCCCTAACTTTAATTGTATCACTTTTGTAATAAACACCACTGTTATATTTCTATTGGTCACCTTTTATTTATCTCTCTATATCTTTTATTGTGTATAATGCCACAACAAAGAAAAAAATGGTCGTCTATGGTCTGTACTATAGACGGCTATTTTTTTTTCTTTGTTGTGGCATTATCCACAATATGGTATAACGTAACTGTTATACGAGATTAGGATATAGGAAAAAATAGTAGTCTATGGTTGGTACCATAGACGGCTATTTTTTTTTGGGTGGTCCCACTTTGAGAATGTTGAGATGTGTTCCGTACCTGGTACTAAAGCGGCATTGATCTCCGAAGTGGCTGTGCTCTGCCAACCGTGGAGGATGACGATGGTTCGTCTCCGAGGGTCGTAGTCGGTCAGGCCGAGGAGCCCCTCGTTGCCAATCAGCATGGGCTGGCTTACTGTCGGATTGTTCCTGAAATTAAGGCGAATCTCGTAAGCCTACACTATTTCAATCTGTGTACCCCTAGCCAGGGCTCGGAATCGGTATTTTAAAGACCCAAAAATAACGGTCTTTCATACCATTCAGTCCATGACATACTGGAACTGGTACTCAGGCAGTTTGTCGGTGACTGGGTCATTTGGAAGGTTGTTTGGGAGAGCTTGAAATAAATACGAGTATAAGTCCACATTTAATATTACTAGTGGTTCTGTGAACAGTAGACCTCGCGAACCTCATCCGTTAACCCTCTTTCCTTTTTTTTTTATTACTCTATATAGAGTATATATAGGTATTTCTTATTCTGTTAATTTTTTCCCTCGTATATTCTCAAAGGATTTTTTCTAAATTTTTTATTTTGCCATATTAACCTAATGAAAATGAAAATGAAAATGAAAATGAAAATGAAAATGAAAATGAAAATGAAAATGAAAATGAAAATGAAAATGAAAATGAAAATGAAAATGAAAATGAAAATGAAAATGAAAATGAAAATGAAAATGAAAATGAAAATGAAAATGAAAATGAAAATGAAAATGAAAATGAAAATGAAAATGAAAATGAAAATGAAAATGAAAATGAAAATGAAAATGAAAATGAAAATGAAAATGAAAATGAAAATGAAAATGAAAATGAAAATGAAAATGAAAATGAAAATGAAAATGAAAATGAAAATGAAAATGAAAATGAAAATGAAAATGAAAATGAAAATGAAAATGAAAATGAAAATGAAAATGAAAATGAAAATGAAAATGAAAATGAAAATGAAAATGAAAATGAAAATGAAAATGAAAATGAAAATGAAAATGAAAATGAAAATGAAAATGAAAATGAAAATGAAAATGAAAATGAAAATGAAAATGAAAATGAAAATGAAAATGAAAATGAAAATGAAAATGAAAATGAAAATGAAAATGAAAATGAAAATGAAAATGAAAATGAAAATGAAAATGAAAATGAAAATGAAAATGAAAATGAAAATGAAAATGAAAATGAAAATGAAAATGAAAATGAAAATGAAAATGAAAATAAATGACCGAAAACGAATTCAAAGCACAAAGTTGTAAAAGAACAAGTACCATGCGGCCAGTGGTATAAGCAATATAACAAATAGCAAACTTCCCCCATTTTTGCCCCCATTTTCCTTCCAATCAAAAAACGCTCTCGACAAAAAATTGCAAATTAATCAAGGAACACGTGTACCAAGTTTCATTAAGATCCGTTTCAGAAGAAATGCGACCTCTAGCCCGGAACAAACAGACAGACAGACAGACAGACAGACAGACAGACAGACAGACAGACATCCGGACAAAAGCAAAATTTGCCAGTCTCGAAATGGAGACTTGCTCGCTTCGCTCGCTCGGTCAATAAGAAAGTCTGTCTTACTGTCTTTCTGTTATGCTTTGACCGTTAGACCGGTTTTGATAAAAATAGGTGTGGATATAGTTAAGACCCAAAAATAACGGTCTTTAGCCTGGTAATTAATGATAGATTTACACGCCTTACTAAGGTCAAATGTATTCGTACATTCATATATTGCTACACCATAATTTTGTACATACAATCAAATAAAGATATTTGATTTGATTTGGTAAATAAATATGCGGTCGGTTTTTGGATAAATACCTGGTTAAGAGCGTTATTTTTGGGGAAATACCCGTTGAGCGAAACCGTAATGCTAGCGGTCGCTGTTAAAATGTATGAGCAGAAAAACGAGCTGTTTTTTTATTCTAACCAGGTTTCCGAGCCTTGCCCTTAGTATGAAATTTTTACGCAGACGCTAGCGACTGCGTTAGAATTTTGTATGAAATTTCTTAGTTGCCTTACCATCCGCCAGGAGCGCTGTACAGTGTCCCTAGTATGAGTTTTACTTAACGCAGACGCTAGCGACTGCGTTAGCGATTTAGTATGGTAAACCTGTACAGCGCCTCTGGCGGATAGTAAGGCAACTAAGAAATGCCATACAAAATCCTAACGCAGTCGCTAGCGTCGGCGTTAAGAAAAACTCATACTAGGGGCACAGGGGACTTAGCCAAAGTCACAATCGAAAAACGTAAACGAGGTACGACAAGAACAAAATGTATGAGATTGACATAAGATTGACCACGTGATTCACCGCGGCTTATGTCAATCCCATACATTTTGTTCTTGTCGACATTCGTTAGCGTTTTGAAATTTGTCACTTTGGCTACGGGCAAAATCGCTAATGCAGTCGCTAGCGTCTGCGCTTTATAAAATCTCATAGTTACTGTATTGGCTTCTACATGACCTAAATCACCAATGTAAAGCTTTAGGCCACAGGTTTAACTGCCTTCGTGGTCCAGTGGTGACTGTAGACATCGAGGTCGTGAGTTCAATTTCCACGAAAATCATATAATCGTTGTTTTTTATCGTTGTTTTTTATTGGTTTGAATATTGCAATCTTTGCCCCTAGTATGAGTTTTTCTTAACGCAGACGCTAGCGACTGCGTTAGGATTTTGTATGGAATTTCTTAGTTGCCTTACTATCCGCCAGAGGCGCTGTACAGGTTTGCCATACTAAATCGCTAACGCAGTCGCTAGCGTCTGCGTTAAGAAAAACTCATACTAGGGGCACTTGACTCTAAAAACTGTCTAAAAATAAAGTTGATTTCGTGCTACCAAAGACTCGTTAAGCCGTTGGTCTCGGATGCCATTAATGGAACCACGTCAGAGGCCGAGAGGCGGTTCCGAACTCTGAAACCAGGGTGTGTATGGACGATTGTCCGTGACACACGAAATGAATGAATAAACAATCTGATTAACTGAGAAATAATTACGCGTGGCGTCTCTAGTTAGCTTAATGCTCTGAGGCAAACGGATCAACTTTCAAGGCTCAGTGCCCCTAGTATGAGTTTTTCTTAACGCAGACGCTAGCGATTGCGTTAGGATTTTGTATGGAATTTCTTAGTTGCCTTACTATCCGCTAGAGGCGCTGTACAGGTTTGCCATACTAAATCGCTAACGCAGTCGCTAGCGTCTGCGTTAAAAAAAACTCATACTAGGGGCTCAGCTGCCCTTTACTAACCTTGTGAACAAGTGGTACACGTTCTGCCTATCAGCATCATATCGTGCAGCCTCCTCCAGGTCGCTGGCCTTCACCCAGAGGTCCACCAGGTGGCTCCTACCCTCAGAGTCCATGACATACTGAAACCGGTCCTCAGCCAGTTTCTCGATGACAGGGTCATTTGGAAGGTTGTTTGGGAGAGCTTGAAATAAATACGAGTTTAAGTTCACATTTAATATTATAAGGAAAACTGTCTTACTGTCTGTCTGTTATGCTTTGACAGCTCAACCGTTAGACCGGTTTTGATAAAGTTTTAGGTGTGGATATAGTTAATGGTCAGAGGTTAAAGATAGGCTACTTTTTGGCGCGATATAACCATGCAGGCATCAGCTAGTCTTCGTCCGAGCGTGTTTCCCGTTTACATCTTCAGCTTACGCTTCAGAGCCCAGGGTACGCTAATAATCATGGTCCTGATTTGGCGGTACTGGCAACTTACGAAGTAACTATTTAGTAATCTGTGGTACTGGTTATTATATTGGAGCGATTGGCGTCTAACCTCCGTAACCCATTTTACAGGGAAACCAGACCCACAGGAACATGACCCGGGTGTGTTAGTGGACAACACTGTCAGATTTTTCAGGCTGCCTAAAGGTATCTGACAAAGCCTAACGACTGCCATCTACCGATAACAGCCTGGGCCAACCAAATGCTAAACTCGTTATGCAAAACATTTTAGGGATAAATACATTATGTCAACGAAAGGGAACCTCCCAGTCTCCTGCACAATGAGGGACTTGAACGAGGCAAACGACCGGGCGGTGGATGTGGCCAAGATAGAGTCCATATAGCCATTATGACTCGAAAATTAGACTAGGTAAGATGAAACATACCTGATACAGCTATAGCTCCCAAAATAAGAACTCCTAACAGCTTCATGGCTTTACAAAGAATCGCAGTATATTAATTAAATAAGCGTATTTATTTAATTATTATCTCAAACATGGCTACTAGATAGTAATAATTGTTTTTATCTTATCTACCCATCTTTTGTTTTCAGTGATAATCACACGTAAAATAAATGACAATTTATGGCTATGACCTTGCAGTATTGATTGAGATTTATGAAAAAAAAAACAAATGCATTTATTGGCTTTGTATTTACTAAAGGTCGACCTCCCTCCACCTCCCATGGCTCTACCAACCTCTAGGTGATACGAGCCGAATCTCGGGAGAGTGCGCTGTACTAGCATTTCGCATCTCTTTCCAGTCGCACCTGCTTGATCTCCCTACAAGTTCTCTATAGTGTCGCCTATCTATGCAATCATTGCATTTTAATAACTCTCTCCCATCTTTAGGGGGCTTAAGTTCACACGTACGTCTCGCTATATTAATTATTTTTATGATTTAAGAAAAATATTTTTACAATTAACTATATCATTTTAACAAAACTCTTAATTTCATAAATGTACTATACTTTGTAGATGTATTGTTGAAAATTTGCATGCTATAAGTTTATGGCTGTGTAAGAGATAATTTTTTATCATTGTTTGATCATTTTCTTCTGTATACCTTATACAAACGCAAATAAAGTTATATTCTATTCTATTCCCGTTGTCTGTCCCTATGCTATGTATGCTTAGATCTTTTAAACTACGCAACGGATTTTGATGCGGTTTTTTTAATAGATAGAGGAAGGTTTATATGTATAATTGGGTCGCTAGTAATAGTAGAAAAAACTAAAAGGAATAAGGAAAATTTATCACTTAAACCAGCACGTCATCAATCTTTGAGCAGGTGTGTTTTGAGCAAACTGTTATCAAAGCACCAAACCACCTTATAATCATAATTATCAACATTCATTGCTTATCAATTAGTCGTAGCTAGATTGAAGAAGATACTAGAACAGAGGGCTTAGCCAAGTGTCAATGTCGAACGCTCGGAAGCGATTTTAATTTACGCTTTGCTAAAGGTTCGGCCACACATAGCGAATACTCGCTGCAAATAATAGTCGTAGCGACAAATTACTGCCTGCCTGTCACACAGCGAATTCCAATTACAGCATTAGCGAAGAATGCATGAGAATCGCTTTGACACTTGGCTACGAGTGCTGAGGGCTTAGCCAAGTGACAATGTCGAACGCTGCTAAAGGTTCTGTCACACATAGCGAATAACAGTCGTGTGACAATTTACTGTCTGCCTGTCACACACGGCGAGTTCCAATTGTTATAAACGAGCATTTTCGACAGTGTGTTGGTGAGAAAATTCAAAGATAGCAGTGGTCTGTCGTGGTTGTTCGCAGTGAGCACCTTGTCACACATAATAAATTATCGCAATAAGTGCGCATTTACAACGTGAATAATTAAACATGTTCAATTCAACATTCGCAGCAAATTCAACATTCGCAGCGAGTTGAATTTAAAAAATAAATAGCCTATCTATTAATACTCGCGATGCGAATGCGAATATACGAATAGCTACTCGCGATTATAAGGTATTCGCAGCGAGTATTCGCTATGTGTGACCTAAGCTTTAGCGAAGAGTAAATGAAAATCTCTTCTGTGCCCCTAGTATGAGTTTTTGTTAACGCAGACGTTAGCGACTGCGTTAGGATTTTGTATGGAATTTCTTAGTTGCCTTAATATCCGCCAGAGGCGCTATACAGGTTTGCCATACTAAATCGCTAACGCAGTCGCTAGCGTCTGCGTTAAGAAAAACTCATACTAGGGGCACTGAACGTTTGAAACTCGGCTGATGTTAAACTTTATCTAAGACATCTTTACATAGTATAAAGCAAAGTCGCTTCCCGCTGTCTGTCCCTATGTGTGCTTAGATATTTGAAACTACGCAACGGATTTTGGTGCTGTTTTTTTTAATAGATAGACTGATTCAAAAGGAAGGTTTTTATAGCCATGCGAAGCATCATCTATATATACCTATATATAGTGATAAATCACATAGATTGAGTTAGCCTCAAAGTAAGTTCGAGACTTGTGTTATGGGATACTAACTCAACGATACTATATTTTGTAACAAATACATATGTAGATTAAATAGAGAA
The DNA here is from genome assembly GCA_947044815.1 of Apomyelois bistriatella. Lineage (NCBI taxonomy): Eukaryota > Metazoa > Arthropoda > Insecta > Lepidoptera > Pyralidae > Apomyelois > Apomyelois bistriatella. The sequence continues at coordinate 1,648,355 of OX345717.1, forward strand.
GCATTCAGTAAACCAATCATATAGTCCCATTGTCTAAGAAAAAGATTTAGTTCTTTATCCTGCCAATAGGCGGCGCTACTTGGATTGAAAAAATGGAATTTAGTTAAGATCCCGCTTGTTATTAAACGGTTTTATTTAGCTCACCCCGTTTGTTTTATTCTTGGGTCAAATTTAGTAATTTAAATTTCACCCTCTACCTGTCAACCGATTAATCTGAAATTTTGTATACACTTTGGATTTTGGTGACAATACAATTTTGTTTATTCATTATCATTATAAATTCAAGATGGCCGCCGCTACAAAATGGCGGATATTTTATGTTTTATTAATCCCATCAATATGGGTGTCAAATGAAAGGGCTCAACAAGCAGAATACAATATACTATAAAAAATTGAAATCCAAGATGGCGGCCGCTACAAAATGGCGGATAACGTAGGTTTTATCAATCCCATCAATATGGGTATCAAATGAAAGTGCTCAACCAGTAGAATACAATGTACTATATAAAATTAAAATCCAAGATGGCGGCCTCTACAAAATGGCGGATAACTTTGGTTTTATCAATCCCATCAACATGGGTATCAAATGAAAGGTCTCAACAAGTAGAATACAATTTAGTATGCAAAATTGAAATCTAAGATGGCCGCCGCTACCAAATGGCTGATAACATTTTTTTATCAATCCCACCAATATGGGTATCAAATAAAAGGGCTTGACAAGAAGAATACAGTGCACTATACAACCTCAATAATTAAGATAAGCGCAGCCACTAAATGGCGTATAATAATAAGATTTAAATTTAGAAATTGAATCTGTAATTTAGGTATCTGATTAATCCAGCCTGAATCCACCACCCAAGTCAAGATTTTGTATCGTGTTGAGGACTGTGTGGTGTTAGGGTGGCTAAAAATGAAACGTCGTTAGCGGTACACCACCCGAGTTAAGGTGAAAGGTTAAAACGCGCCGAGAACTGTATGACATTAGGGTGGATATAAATGAATTAAAAAGAATGCGAAATAAAAACTAAAAACTAGAAAATAAAAATAGGTAAAAAAACTTTTTAAATTAAACGGTTTTATGTTACACATACATTGCAATTAAGATAAATGTACTAAAAACCAAAAAATAATAAAATAGATACAGTCGTGGGAATTATAAACATATGCATAGACTAGACTAAAATAAAACCGTGGGGCACGTCAATTGTCTACAAATTATCGACTTAATGTGCGATAGAAGAATCGTTTAATTCGTCGTTAGGCAGTTGGCCCGCAGACGGTGAGGAAATTACTTACTATTTTCTTGCTCATGGAAATTCCAATAGTTATACACTCCATGTAAATAAAAGAGATGTTTCAACTAGTTTATCGTTGGACATTCACACTGCTGGCTGGCGAGGAATCGTTTCACTGCTTGTAGTTTGTCTTTAATCGACAAAACATATGATAAAAGTACTACTCGCTCACCACTATGAAACCCTAAAACTCGCTTATAATCGAGCTTGCTAGCTTGTTTCCACATTCTAGCCCTACTTATCACACGTCCATCGTTGTCGGTTGAACAACTGCCTAATTATAGTGTAACATTACAAAACAAACATTTTAATCAACGATTGTAGACGATTGACGTGCCCCACGGTTTTATTTTAGTCTAGTCTATGCATATGTTTATAATTCCCACGACTGTATCTATTTTATTATTTTTTGGTTTTTAGTACATTTATCTTAATTGCAATGTATGTTTAACATAAAACCGTTTAATTTAAAAAGTTTTTTTACCTATTTTTATTTTTAGTATGAATTGTTAAAACATGATTTTTTAAAGTATCATGATCTTATCACAAACTGATTTAGTGCTTTATTAAAAAGTAATCGGAGTTACAATCTCAGTTTCTCAAGTGATCGATAGATGGCGTTAGTAAGTCTCAGTATGTTGAGACTCTATTGGTACACTCGGAGCGCTTCTTTGTATGGCGGTTGAATATCTACTAGTATAGTATTCCGTAATCTGTGTTAATCTGTGTGTCTGTGTTTCTCTGTATTCTAGAGTAACTAATGATTATATTTGATTAAATAAGTACGTACACATAAGTAGGTATACACATTAGAAACACAGTCCTCGGGTCGAAGGGGGTCGAGGCGCTAATTGCCATCTAGTGACAAGTGGTGAAGTTAAAAAGAATACATCAAGCACTTATCAAACATGCTTGAAGATGCCATCTAGTGTGGAATAGAACGCAATTTTAATATTTTTGATAAAGTTGCGTTCTACTACACGCTAGATGGCATGCCAAGAACCTATCATTATTTAATTAAAAAAATGCAAAATAAATGAGTTGCAAATGACTGGAACAGGCTCCCTAAAAGAGTGTCATCGCTGCACCTTCAGGCAATGCTTTTAAAAATAGATCGCGTATCAGCTTCATATGCTGCTAGTGTGTTTACGAAAATATAAATAAATAAATAAAATGACAATTTATTGTGTTGCAATGTAAACTTAGACGTGAGAGTAAAGATAACATTTCATTATTTCTAGGAAAACCGCTTTACATTTATTTATTAATTTACGAAAACGTCACCAGTAAACACTTGTGAATGACAATGAAGAATGTTCTGTTCAACTTGAACTAATCAAAGGCTTCTATGACACAGAGAAATTACACAGAAGAGGTGAAAGCAATCAGGCCGTGGGTCAATGGAAAGGGCCCTTGACGTCACTTTAAAGTTTCATCTTCTCGGCAACAGTTTCGCTATGATCAGTACAGGTGGCTTACCACCATCTCTTTAAACCATGCTAGATCCAGAGAGTAAGCGAGACAGTGCGATACATGATGTCAGGCGACATCTCACTTACTCACTGGATCTTGCATGGTTTTAAGAGATAGTGGTAGGCCACCAGTGCCCCTAGTATGAGTTTTTCTTAACGCAGACGCTAGCGACTGCGTTAGCGATTTAGTATGGCAAACCTGTACAGCCCCTCTGGCGGATAGAGGCAATTAAGAATTCCATACAAAACCCTAACGCAGTCGCTAGCGTCTGCGTTAAGAAAAACTTATACTAGTGGCACAGTAGGTACAGATCTCCTCGACGTCGCTCAAACACGTATTTTGCTCGGTCAAATAATAAATTATAACCTCACTCGACCTCAATGGTATTCATAGTTGACACTAGCTTCCTCACCTTGAGGAAATTACTCACTGAAAGTGTCTGAACTTGGACCTACTTGTACTTGTGTTTGAAAATTATAATTAAGGTATTATTTTATTGTATGTGTGTAAATTAAAAAAGAAACCATTGTCAAAAACTCTGTTAAGATGTTTACCAACATACAGAAATGAAACGGTGACGTCATTCCTTGACTGATCTTCACTAGGAAACAATTAAGAATACCATTTTCAAGGAAAGTCTTCCTAGAGGCGTCCTCGAATGAGGTTAAGTGGAGGCGACCTTTGCGGCAACGTTTAAGAATACGGGTGTGTGTTTCTGAGTTTCTAAGGAAAAAAGCGATAGGGCATCTCCTTCTCCATATATCCTCCGTATGCTATGCTTAGCTCAGTGTTCCTTGGGTTAAGGTGATACATCGGTGAACACTAGCGCCACCGTCATTTAAAAATCATTACTCACTGAAAACACAAGTTATCAAAAATCCCTCTGTTGTAATTATGGTTCTGGATCTGAAGTTAATTTTAATCATAATCAATTATTAAATTATAGTTTCATATAACAAAAACTTGCAAAACTGCTAAAAGTGGCCGTTTTAAACAATAATGCAATTTGTAACTATAGGGAATTATATTTAATAATTGAATATATTTAAAATTAACTTCAGATCCAGAACCATAATTACAGCAGAGGGATTTTTGATAACTTGTGTTTTCAGTGAGTAATGATTTTTAAATGACGGTGGCGCTAGTGTTTACCGAGGTATCACCTTAATTCACCTCTTCCATGTAATTCCTCTCTGGCACGAGTTCTCCATTAGTGGTAGATATGCTCACTTGGCAACAATGAACACATCCGTATGCAACTACCGTAATCTCAGTGGCATTTCGTATCAGTTAATTATTAAGATTAAATGATTAAAATATAGGATGTATTAATGTTGTAACTGCATAAAAACGAACTGGAACGTTTGTTATTTCATTAATTTCAATCATTATGGTCGCGTTTGCTGTATTTCTGTTGCTGGGCTTAGCAAGTGTCTCAGGTATTAATTTTACCATTGCCTAAGGAAAAGATTTAGTTCCTTTTCTTGCTAATAGATGACGCTACAAAAATTGGAAAAAAAAATATTTAAAATGCCGTTTAAATTTGGTGAAAAAATCGTGTGAATTATTAAAACCCGACTTTTTTAAGTATCGTCATTTTACGACAAATTTATTTAGTGCTTTATTTAATAAGTTATCGGATTTAGAATAACATTGTCTCAAGTGATCGATAGATGGCGTTAATATGTCGCAGTATGGGCAGGACTCTATTAAGTAGTATACTAAAAATTGGCGCGTGTTTTTGTATGGCGGTTAAATATTTGTACTATTATAGTATTTTGTAAGCTGTGATATACTTCATTATTAACATTATTCCTCCTTTTAACTGCCTGTGCTCCAGTGGTTAAGGCATTTGCTTGTGGACCCGGGGGCAGGTGGTTCGATTCCCACGGGAAACATATTTAGTTTAGTTGTTTCTAGTTGGGTTAGGACATTGCAGGCTTGAATCTCCTGATTGTCTTATAATAAAGTTGATTCCGTGCTTCGTAAGGCACGTTAAGCCTTTGTTCCCAGCTCCCAGAGGTCGAGAGGTGGTTCCGAAGAACTCTAACACCAGGGTGTACATGGTCGATTGACTGTGTGTAATCTGAACACAAACCGCCTTTCAGCCTCAAACTTGGTTCAATTTCTTCTCTCTCTCAACTAAAATTATAAATGCGAAAGTGAGTTTGTATATTTGTTTGTTACCTCTTCACGTCCTATCTACTGAACCAATCTTCTTGAAATTTCGCATACACATAGCTAGAAGTATTGCAAAGGACATAGGGTACTTACCTTTCATCTCGGGAAAAAGCACTGTCACTGCACTGAAATCTAGTAAAAATATGATTGTTAAAAATTTTTTCCTCAGCGTTTCCAGCGGACCATGTTCTCCGCAAATACGACCCTGGGCACCGGTACCAATATGTGAGGGCACCCGATGGCACCCCTCATTTGGTGGACCTGTGGTTCAAGGCCAGCGACGCGGCCGAAGCAGCCAGATACCAGCCTGATACGCAGAACATATACCATCTATTCACCAGGTGAGATTATTAAATTAAATTACTTTATTTTCACAAACAGTAAGACATTGGACTACGAAATGATATAATATAAGGTGAATTTAAATCAACTGCAAATATTTTAAGGGCATATTCAGACCACTAAACTGAACAACTTTCCCAAATAAACTTATGTCGAAAATTGAAAAAAAAAAAAAATTATTGAGAATCAGCTGTTCTAGTTTAGTATGGAGAGTGAAAAATAAAATTTCGTATTTCGATATAAGTTTATTTGGAAATGTTGTTCATTATTTTAGTGGTCTGTATCTGCCCTTAAAATATTTGCAGTTGATTTGTGTCCACCTTATATAATAATATCCATCCATCCATCCATATCCATACTAATATTATAAATGCGAAAGTCTGTCACCTCTTCACGGCTAAACTGCTGGACCGATTGTGATGAAATTTGGTAGGGATGTAGTTAACGAACTGAGGTCAAACATAGGCTACTTGTGGGCGCGATATAACCGAGTCCCACGCTGGGCGAAGCCGCGGGTAACAGCTAGTACTAATATAAATGGGAAAGTCTGTCTGTCTGTCTGTCACCTCTTCACGGCTAAACTGCTGGACCGATTGTGATGCAATTTGGTAGGGATGTAGTTAACGACCTTCGGTCAAACATAGGCTACTTTTTGGCGCGATATAACCGAGCGGGGAACAGCTAGTCCATATCCATACTAATATTATAAATGCGAAAGTCTGTCTGCCTGTCTGTCATCACTTCACGGCTAAACTGCTGGACCGATTGTGATGAAATTTGGTAGGGATGTAGTTAACGACCTGAGGTCAAACATAGGCTACTTTTGGGCGCGATATAACCGAGTCCCACGCGGAGCGAAGCCGCGGGGAACAGCTAGTCCATATCCATACTTCCATACTTCCATACTAATATTATAAATGCGAAAGTCTGTCTGTCTGTCTGTCTGTCTGTCACCTCTTCACGGCTAAACTGCTGGACCGATTGTGATGCAATTTGGTAGGGATGTAGTTAACGACCTTCGGTCAAACATAGGCTACTTTTGGGCGCGATATAACCGAGTCCCACGCGGAGCGAAGCCGCGGGGAACAGCTAGTATAATATATAGGGACAAATCACACAGATTGAGTTAGCCTCAAAGTAAGTTCGAGACTTTTGTTATGAGATACTTACTCAACGATACTATATTTTATAACAAATACATAAATAAATAAACATCCAAGACCCAGGTAAATCAGAAAAATATCATTTTTCATCTTGACCTGACCGGGGATTATGATGATAATCTGAATAAATGAAGCCTGGCCAGGCCTGGTACCAATATGAAAAATGTACATTAGTTTATTCAGTTATAAGTTTCAGCATTCGGAATACTGTAATTGGTGTAAAAAACCGTTGTATTTAGTTTTCATAGAATAAATAAAATGAATAAATCTCCACCTGCCAGTCGAGTACATCTGTTGTTTCTGAACGCCAAAAAGTAGCCTATGTTTGACCCCGATCTTAAACTATATCCATACCAAATTTCATCAAAATCGGTCCAGCCGCGAAATTATCACAGACATTCAGATTTTTATATCCATACTAATATTATAAATGCGAAAGTCTGTCAAACTAAACTGCTAGACCGATTGTGATGAAATTTGGTAGGGATATAGTTAACGACCTGAGGTCAAACATAGGCTACTTTTGGGCGCGATATAACCGAGTCCCACGCTGGACGAAGCCGCGGGCAACAGCTAGTTTATTATATAAATTTAGTATGGATTATGACGTATATCTACAATTAAACCGATTAAAATGAACATCCTCTTTACTTCGATAATAATCTGATCGATTTGACGTTAATTATTCAACAATATCGTCATATCGCCCCCCCCCCCCCCCCCATATTTTCATCTTCTTGTGCCGTCTAAAACTGTACATTTTTTTCACCTACTTCCTTCATCCGAGCGTTATTCCCTTTCGCATCTTCAGCTTACGCATCAGAGCCCAGGGTTCGCTATTAATAATGGTCGTGGTCAATGGAGCGACTGCCGTCGGTCCTCCGTAACCATTTTTTTTGGACAATATTGTGCGATTCCAGGGCGAATCCAATAGTGAGCCAGCCTCTTTTGATGGGGCAAGCTGGTTTGCTCGGCTCCACCAACTACAGTCCCAATAAGAGGACTGTCGTGATCATCCACGGCTGGTTGAATTCTGTCACGTCGGACGTGAACACCGTGCTTGTGCCAGGTAATAGGGCTAGTTGATTTGTATTTTAGGTTTAAAGACATTTATTTCTCTAAAGAATATACATTCACTTACAGAGAAAAATATAGAAAAAACTTACAGAAAAGCCTTTGAGCGCAAGATTGATCGACACACAAATTTGAACACAACACTTCATTACTTTTTTTTTTTTCTTTTCTCACGTTACACAATAATGTTAATTTCTAGGAAAAGAAAACACATTCAAAATCCATTAACAAACAAAATACATACAAAAATGTGAACAATAAAAAGTGCAATCTGGTGGGTAGTTGTAGTAATACAAAAAAATAAAAATAAAAAATATGGAAATCACAGGAAGGAACAATATCTATTCTTACAAACCATTTTGACAGTTTAATATATTTATTTAGTACTTCTACATTCTAGCCAACAAAGCTCTAACAGTTAATCGATTTTCTTCTAATACATTTGAATAGAATCAATGTGGGCAACGTGCTTGTGCCAGGTAATAGGGCTAGTTGATTTGTATTTTGTTTTTGTTTGAAATAATAATTCTCTATTTGTTTAGATTGAAACCATTTTTCCATATTTTTCCGAGCCCTCTAAGGCAGCATTTATTTCAAAAGTTCTCTTTTAGTATCCAATCAAAAACACCGTCGGCCATTTTTGCAGAGTTTTGTGACGTCATTATTGTGTAAGTGCTATTTTTGAAACCACATAGTCGCATGAAAATTATGCGATTCCACAGTTTTGTCGAATGATATATATAATAATTTTCGAATTAGACATCTTTGTGAAAAATTGGACTAGCCAATTCTTGTGCTGCAGTGCCCCTAGTATGAGTTTTTCTTTTATTTTGAGCGATTTAGTATGGCAAACCTGTACAGCGCCTCTGGCGGATAGTAAGGCAACTAAGAAATTCCATACAAAATCCTAGGGGCACAGATGATAAATCTGTCAATTTCACCAGCGTTTCTGGCTGCTGAGGATGTCAACGTGATCGTAGCTGACTGGAGCGCTGGCGGCGGCACCATCAACTACGTGACTGCTGTCGCGAACACTGTCACTTCTGGTGAGCTTCTTCTCTTCTTACCTTATCCATATAGAATAGAACAGAAATAGCAAGCAAGCGCAGCATCGGACACCCACTGACCAGATGGTCAGATGACTTGGTGGCTTACCAACATCTCTTAAAACCATGCAAGAACGATTGAGTAACGGAGATGTCGCCTTACGTCATGTATTTATTTATTAATTTACTAGCGACCCGCCCCGGCTTCGCATGGGCATAAAAACCTTCATCTTGAATCACTCTATCTATTAAAAAAACCACATCAAAATCCGTTGCGTAGTTTTAAAGATTTAAGCATACATAGGGATATAGCGGGACAGAAAAAGCGACTTCATTTTATACTATGTAGTGATAGTGATTTAAACTTTCCTTACATCATGTATATTAATTAATTTACTAGCGACCCACCTCGGCTTCGCATGGGCATAAAAACCTTCATCTTGAGTCACTCTATCTCTTAAAAAACCGCATCAAAATCCGTTGCGTAGTTTTAAAGATTCAAGCATACATAGGGACAGAGAAAGCGACTTTATTTTATACTATGTAGTGATAGTGATTTAAACTTTATTGTACAAAATACTTGTTACTTGTACAAAAAGTTGTATAGCACAATAGGCGAACTTAATAATAGAAGCTTTATAATATTGCGCTGTTTCGTTTACTTGGAAAGAAAGAAAGAAAGAAAGAAAAGCTGTTTATTTAGTACCAGTACTTACTGAATCTTGCATGGTTTTAAGGGATGGTAGTAACCCCACCTGAAGAAGGTCGCAGGTGCTGGATGCAGTTCGCTTTCCAGCGGTTATTTTTGTCGAGGCTTATATCTAGAAGTGGACAGACTGTGGCTGAATAGATGATGATGATTAAATGAAATTCCAGGACAAAGCGTGGCCCGTTTCATCAACTGGCTGAACTCTGCCACCGGGTCGGTAGCTGGCCAGTACCATTTAGTTGGCCACAGCCTGGGTGGCCACCAGGTCGGCATCGTCGGCAGAAATGTTGTTGGGAACGTCGCTTATATCACAAGTAAGTTGTTGTTTTTGCTTCCATAAGAATATCCTTACAGTTGCATCTTCAAAGCTCAAGGTATACTTTTAATCACGGACCTAGATTTGGCGGTACTGGGCGTCGATTCTGCTAACGTTAAGTCACAATCGTGTCAAAATAGTGTTTCAATGGTAGTGGCTTTTTTACACACTAGTTACAAGAAAAGTATATTTTTTTTATATTACTGCTGATGGTCACACCACACACTACATTCACATCACATCATACTGTCATAATTCTTGTAACTAGTGTGTAAAAGCATTACATTTGAAACACAACGTTAGCAGAATCGACGCCCTGTGCCCTAGTATGAGTTTTTCCTAACGCAGACGCTAGCGACTGCGTTAGCGATTTAGTATGGCAAACCTGTACAGCGCCTCTGGCGGATAGTAAGGCAACTAAGAAATTCCATACAAAATCCTAGAAAAACTCAAACTAGGGGTACTGATTGTAACAATGGAGCGACTGCCGTATGACCTCCGTAACCCTTTTTTACAGGGAAACCAGATCAATGGGAACGTGATCTACGTGTGTTAGTATCCAAAACCTAAACTAATGACTGCCATCTACCGATAACAATCGGGACCTACAGCTCACGGCCTCCCCAAGCACGAAGGAGCCCAAGATAGAAATGCTACTAATGACGACCAATCCAAGCTAGGCTTCTCTCGCCGTTGCTTGACGCGCACAGCCTTCGAGACATCTATGTTAGTACTAGCTGTTGCCCGGAGCTCCGCTCCCGTGACCCTCTGGGATGAAATATAGCCTATGTGTTGTTCAATGGTCTAATCAATCTCCATTTCAAATTTCAGCCAAATCGGTTCAGCCGTTTCCCTGTGAAGGAGTAACAAACATCCATACATTCTTACAAACCTTTACGAGTATAATATTAGTAGGAAGATTGTAAAAGAGGAAAGATTTGATTGTTGGTTTGATCTCATAGTAAGAACCTCACCGTGGGAAAGCCACACTTTCCCCGAGTGACATAAACTAGTGTGTACCACGGGCAATACCTGGGAGAATTGCTAGTTCAATTAAATATAACAAGCAAGCTATATTGTATCATATTTTCACAGGCCTAGACCCTGCATTTCCTGGCTGGATCACAAATGACGACAAGTTTAGACAAGACGACGGCAGCTACACGGAGGTTATCCACACTAACGTTGGTGTTCTGGGCTTCTTGTCGACGCTGGGTCACGTGGACTTCTACCCCAACGGTGGGATCAACATGCCTGGATGTTCCACTCAGGAGTGTGATCATGACAGGTGGGTTTTGTTATCCAAACAATTTGGATTTAATGCGATAAGCGTGAAGATCCGTAGGTCGACCGCCTATCTCGATTCTCTCCTCTCGTAATGGCTACTTGTATCGCTATCGCCACATTTCGCTCCGCCTAACACACAAAACGCTTTAAAAAAAATTTCTTTTGTTTACATTGTCGAATGCATTGTCACTAACAAAAAATACGCAGCGTCGGACACAGCGTCACTGGAAAGTGCTGGATGCAGGCTGCTTTCAGTTGAAAAAATAGGCTTCCCCCACCTTTCCATCTCTTGCTTCGTCTACCTCTGGGTCTTTTCTGTTACGGTTTCCATTTCGACACGATCTTTGGGGCTCAGTCATCCGGTATACGCTCTATATGCCCCGCCCACCTCAATCGCTGAGATTTGTATACTCTTACGTTGTCGTTAGATACCAGATTATTAATTAAAAAATTGATCGTTGACATACTTACTTCAAATCTATTCATTTCAGAAATCGGTTCACTACTTTCGGAGATAATCATACATATAGACAGACAGACAGACAGACAAAAAAAAAAATGATGCTTTCGATTATTTATTTTAAATGTCTCCTATACATTTCAGTCAAAACTACAAAATGTACAGACAAAATATTTTTACTATTTTATTATCACTATCACTACATAGTATAAAACAAAGACGCTTTCTCTGTCCCTATGTCCCTTTGTATGCTTAAATCTTTAAAACTACGCAACGGATTTTGATGCGGTTTTTTTAATAGATAGAGTGATTCAAGAGAAAGCTGTATGTATAAGGGAATATCTTAATTGTAACAACGAATTGTACCACCTACATTTTATGCAAATAAAGGATATTGATTGAAGGTTTTTATGCCCATGCGAAGCCGGGGCGGGTCGCTAGTATGTATACGTAGATAGATTATAGAAAACATACATACATACATATAATCACGTCTTTATCCCATCGTGGGGTAGACAGAGCCTAGGGCCATAGGGCCTTAGACCACGTTTAGCATGATGACAGTTGAAACAGGAAATCAGTAGTGATGGGTTGCTAGCCGATCGCCTTTGTCATGATTCCCCCATTCGCCGATTCCCTCAGTCGACTTTTACGGCTTGCGCGGGAAGAGAAGCAGCTGGTACATTCTATGCTTTTCTTTTTCTCCCAGACCAGCATGGAAGGACTATAGAAAATGATGATGATATTTTGGTTACAGATGTTTCTACTACCTAGCTGAGTCCTTAACCAGCGGAGGCTTCAACGGCCGCCGCTGCGCCTCCTACGCCACCGCAATGACTGGCAACTGTCACCTGTGGGGCACTCTGCAAATGGGCGGCCTGGTGCCCAAGACTGGGTTAGTGTCCCATCATCATACATACATGATTCATCAACCCACAGAGGATATTGGCCTCCGATACCGGAGCTTTCTACCGTTCTCATTTTCTATTCTATTCTTTCCACCGTTCTCATAATTATTAGAGTATATATATAACTAGTGACCTGCCCCGGCTTCGCATGGGCATAAAAACCTTCCTCTTGAATCACTCTATCTATTAAAAAAACTGCATCAAAATCCGTTGCGTAGTTTTAAAGATTTAAGCATACAAAGGGACATAGGGACAGAGAAAGCGACTTTGTTTTATACTATGTAGTGATATGCTTGTAGCCAATTTTACTGGGCTACTATAATTGCCTCTGAGAGCCTTGTTTAACGACTATCAGATGGCAGCCAAGAACAATGGCTTTGCATAAAATCCTATCATGGGTTCGATTCCCACGGGAAGCATATTTCGTTAAGTTGTTTCCAGTTTGGTTAGGGCATTGCAGTCTTGTCTGATAATAAAGATTATTCAGTTTTTCGAAAGCACTCTAAGCCCTTGATCGTGGCTACCACCAGTGCCTCAAGTATGAGATATTATAAACGCAGACGCTACCGACTGCGTTAGGATTTTGTTTGGAATTACTTAGTTACCTTACTATCCGCCAGGGGCGCTGTACAGGTTTGTCATACAAAATCGCTAAAACAGTCGGTAGAGTCTGCGTTTAAAAAATCTCATACGTAGGTACAGGATGTCATTGTTTAGCACGTCAGAGGATGAGAAAAGAAGCAGTTTAATGTTTTCCAGACAAACATGAGAGTTTATTTAGGGATTTAACCAAGATTTTGTCTATTTTCAGGTCATCTGGTATCTTCTATTTAGAAACCAACGCTGCACCTCCTTTCTCCCAAGGATAAGATCTTTATAAATGATTATACCTGTTTGCTCACCTGCTTCGATGTACCTAATGAAATCAATCATAAATGAATGTTCTTTCAAGTATTTGTTTTATTTTGCTTTTTGAAGACGCTGCTAGATTTTACTAATCCTTATCTATCCAATATAATCCAACTAATATTATAAATGCGAAAGTGAGTTTGATTGTTACGCTTTCACGCCCTATCTACTGAACCGATGTTCCTGAAATTTCGAATATACATAGTTAGAAGTATTGATTCCTTCCATGCTGGTCTGGGAGAAAAAGAAAAACATAGAATGTACCAGCTGCTTCTCTTCCCGCGCAAGCCGTAAAAGTCGACTGAGGGAATTGGCGAATAGGGAAATCATAACATAGGCGATGCGGCAGCAACCCATCACTATTGACTTCCTGTTTCAACTACCATCATGCTAAACGTGGTCTAAGGTCTTATGGCCCTAGGCTCTGTCTACCCCGTATGGGATACAGACGTGATTATATGTATGTATGTATGTAGAAAAATCTGCCTAGTATTATGATGTATAACATTAGGTATATAATAATCTGTTTTTAGAGCTATAAATCCCTTAACCAATGCGCATACGCACGCTCCATAATATTAAGCATGTGTTTTGAAATGGTCGTGTTTTTAATCTACGTAACACGATAATAAAAATATAGCTACTGTAAAAAATAGTTCTGGTTGAAAATGTTATTGCTATCAAATGTTATTTTCTGTTTGGGTAAGAAAGATTTTTTCATTTATATCATGTGCATTACAAGGTCCATTGACCCTGCCAACCCTGGTGTCAGTATTTTCAAAACCGCCTATCAGCCTAAGAAAAACTCATACTAGGGGCACAGTGCCCAGTGTACAGGGCACAGTGTAGTATGAGTTTTTCTTAACGCAGACGCTAGCGCCTGCGATAGCGATTTAGTATGGCAAACCTGTACAGCGCCTCTGGCGGATAGTCAGGCAACTAAGAAATTCCATACAAAATCCTAACGCAGTCGCTAGCGTCTGCATTAAGAAAAACTCATACTAGGGGCACTGCAGTGTCCTAAACAAACTTATAACAATATAAAAAAGTATCCTTCCTGAATCGAACCAAAACCTTCGGATCCTAGGCACGCCTCGCCTTAATTACTGTACTGTATGAGCGTAATTATTTTCTTCAGTAAAATAGGGCGTGAAAAGCAGGGCTCGGAAACCTGGTTAGAATAAAAAAACCAGCTCGTTTTTCTGCCCATACATTTTTACAGCGACCGCTAGCATTACGAATTTCCCCAAAAATAATGGTCTTAACCAGGTATTTAGGACCATTTTAGGATTTACCAGGAATCTTTTCACCAGGTGAAAAGATTTCTTAATGGTCGGCAACGCGCTCGTGATACCTTTGGTGTTGCAGGCCCAAAGGCTACGGTAACCGCTTCCCATCAGGTGGGCCGTATGCCTGTTTGCCTATTAAATTGTATAAAAGATCTAGATCTTTTTATTTGTAGCTCTCATAATAATAAAGGCAAATGCAGAAGCTACACAACACGAAGCAAGTCCTGATAGATTTTACGGTTATCTGAACACAGAGAAATTGAAGAAAATAATTGATTTTATCAATATTAATGATGGAACAAATTTTGATGGATCTCCAGGTATGTACTTTATTCTTAACTATCCTTGGCCCGCGGCTTCGCCCGCGTTAATTTCCCGCGGGAGCAATGCTCTTTCCCGGGATGAAAGGTGTACTATGTCCTTCTCAATGCTTCTATCTATATGTACGCGAAATTTCAGGAAGATAGGTGCAATAGATAGGGCGTGAAATAATAAACTCACTTTCACGTGTATAATATTACCTACTAGGTTTTGCCCGCAGCTTCGCCCGCGTGAACATCCTTAGGGATTTTTTTTCCGAAATGAAAGGTATCCACTAATTTTCAGTCAAATCAGTTCTTGAGTTATAAATTATATGATAGTATTGAAGTTCTTTTTTTCTCTATTTAGTTATTAACATCTTCGATGGAGTCGACTTATCTGACCCAAACAAGATGGAGGAAGTAATGAAACATGTCCAGAAAAATTACGATTACCAAAAAATGGCAGAACTGTTAGTGAACAGCGAAGCAAGGGTACACCTGATCGAAAACCCGGAGGTTCTAAAGGATTTCCTAGAAGAAATAAACAGGAAAGAGTAGGTACCTATTGAGTTTTATACCACATGTCTTTATAAGGCTATTCTTGCAACAAAGGTTGCTGACATAGTCCAGCGGACTAGCTCTTTAAAGTGGCAGTGGGCAGGGCACATAACGCGACGAACCGATGGCCGACGGGCAGAAAGGTTCTCGAATGGCGACCACGCACCGGTAAGCGCAGCATCGGACACCCACCGACCAGATGGTCAGATGACCTAAAGAAGTTCGCAGGCAGGCGCTGGATGCAGGCCGCTTCCAACCGGTCATTTTGGAAATCCTTGGGGGAAGCCTATGTCCAGCAGTGGACAGCCTGCGGCTGAAATGATGATTCCTTGCAACTACTCAGTTGCGTTGCGGCCAATATAAGTCTGACCAATCAAATCAAATAATTTAAATCTTGCTGTTGCTTAACACGTACGATCATTACAAGCTCAATAACGCGATTTGGATGTTATTTACTTTAATTTTCAGCTCAGGGCAAACGGCTGACATTTCTGCGCAACTAAGAAATACTGTGAGAAGACAAGGAGACTTCCGAGTTGGTAAAGGTATCCCAATAATTATACACCTTTTATGCTCGCATATTGGTTACTGTGTGAGTTGTGTGACGCACATGTCGTCCACCGGCCCCCAGGATCTTAATAAATTCATTAGTCTATTACCCTCTTCCTTGCCTAATCTTTATTCAATTCTCTTCAAGGACCCCTCTTTGAAGAATTGAATAAAGATTAACATGACATAGCACGGGAAACACCTAGTGCACTGAATAAATACCTCTCTGCCTCTGTGACCCAGTGGTTAAAACGTTTGCCTGAAGACCCGGAGGTCGCAGTTTCGATTCCCAGGAGAGCATACTTAGTTGTTTCCAGTTTGGTTAGGACTTTGCAGGCTTGAATCACCTCATTGACTGATAATAAAGATGATTACTTTTAACCCAAAACTATTATTGCTTCACCACTCTCACTTTCACTTTACATGTTCTTCATAGTATCATTATCATCCTAGTGTGTCCTTATTTCCGGATTCATTGTAAGATCTTATTTCTGCGTACTTGTCTTGTTTCTTTATTTCGGGTCGGCATTTATGCAAATAAAGAAACTTGAAACTTAAAACTTGAAACAACATACTCTCATTACAGATATGTCTGATGAAGCTTATAATAAATGGGGGAAAAATATGAAAATACAAAAAATTTCAAATCAAAAATATTACGAGGATAGAGAAAAAGATTCTTATGACAATTTTGACAAGAAAAAGAGATTTGATCGAATAGAAAGAGACCACAAAGACAAATATAATAGTAGAGAAAGATTCGGTAATAATCAGAAATATGCCAAAGACAAAAGAGATGAATTTGATGATAGGAACAAATATAGAGTCAATGAAAAAGCTGGTAATAGAAACAAATATGAAAGAGAAAGAGTTGATAACAGAAACAGACATAACGACCGAGAAAAATTTAATCCTAGGGGCAAGGATAGTAAATATATCAGAGACAAATTTGATGCTAAAGAAAACAAAGATTATTACAAAACTGACTTCAGATCAAAACAAAAACCTGGTATACAAAGTAGAGT
Organism: Apomyelois bistriatella; assembly: GCA_947044815.1. Classification (NCBI taxonomy): domain Eukaryota; kingdom Metazoa; phylum Arthropoda; class Insecta; order Lepidoptera; family Pyralidae; genus Apomyelois; species Apomyelois bistriatella. Next base: position 1,665,241 of record OX345717.1, read on the forward strand.
TAATGAATTCGAAACAAAAGACATAGATATTAAACTGAACGATAATCAAAAACCTATAATCACATTAGATTTGGATAAATCCGACGAAAACGCTAATAAAAATTTAGACGGACCCATAAAGGACAATTTTTATGCCCCTAAATTGTTTAAAAATGATTGGCTCGATACCGAAAACAGAACACCGAATAAAAATGCCAAAATTCAAGGTAAAAAAATAGTACAAGTCCCACCAAAACAGATTGAATGGAGTGAAGTTGGTGCAGATACTAAGAAAAAAAAGAAATTTTATGACAATGATTATATTCCTTTAAATAAAGGAATTAATAGTGAATACACAAGTAAAGTTGAAATTAGATTAAGTACTACAAGAAGTCAAAGTGACGATTGGGTTCAGCCGGTGAAGAAATTCGAGAATAGATATAAGGGTCATATGGAGAAGCTGTACGATTATGAGTACAGACCTAAGAAAAGGCAAGAAAGTAGAAACGTAGGTTATGGCTTTGGCAGGACGCCCATACCTTTTATTGGCAAAAGAGGAATTTATGCAGAGAATTAAATATGTTTGTTTTATAAGTCCTTCGTGTTTTTTTTTCTGACAACGGGTCAGACAGGTAGAAGCTTAGGATGGCTTTCTGCCGCGACCACAATACCCCGAGTATGAGATTTTATAAACGCAGACGCTAGCGTCTGTGTAGTTCCTAGGGACTGCATTATTACTCTATAGACGAATTTCTAAATGACAAACTTGAATAAACTACCAACTAAATTCAATTAATTGCAACGACTAGATTTATCATCTGTGAATTTCGATTAAATAATTAATATTTCAATATGACTAGGTATATAATAATTTGCAACTTATTGATATTTTGAAATATTAATGTAATTCTAATCCTGACATTTTTTACTCTATTTAATTTCATATTATATAATGTATACTTATATTACTAACTAGCTGTTGCCCGCGGCTCCGCCCGCGTGTAGGTCGCTTTTCACGTAACCTGTGGAAACTACAACTATCCAGATCTATAGTATCCTATTCCCGTGCCAATTTTATAAAGCCATTACATTGCTACCATATCAAACTGAAAATATTAACATTCATACTATCACATCTTTGTCTCTAAAAGAGTAGACGCAGCCTATTACAGGGTCATTTGAACCTAAAAGCCAGTCCTAAAGTTATAGTGGGCGTGAAAAGTGGAGAAAATCTCAATAAAAAGTAAAAAGTTAGTTAAATTAAACCTTACGACACGACCGTATGTTCCGTCAAACAACAACTGAACTGACTTGCCGATTTGATTATTTTTTAAACCAAACCAACCAATCAATTCAAATAGCTTACAATACAACACGACCGATAAACAAACCAACCAATAGAACTAAATCAACAGCCAAACTTTTTTTTAATTAATTCAAATTAATTTCAATCTGCTATACCATATGCGAAAAAATAATTAAAATAAAGTCAGCACCATCTATTGATATTTTATGTAACTAAATTATACGCCCACACACATTCAATGTGTTATTTTATTAAAATTTAATAGAGACTGGAGTGTGTTTTTCACTTATTGATATCGATAAAACAAAGTAGAAATTCTAGCCTTATCTAAATTAAATACGTTTATGTAAACCGCATTCAACTCTGTTTAAAAGTTTTGAAGCAGTGCTAGAAGTAAACTTCAACTGACCATAACTTCTTTTTTTTTCCCTTAACCGATTTTGACGAAACAAAGTTTTGAAAATGCTCCTAATTATATGTAATCCACCTGTGAAAACCGCGTTCAAATCTGTTGAGTAGTTTTGAAGTTATAACGTACCAGAGGGACAAAAATTCCAAAAATTGTTTTTTTTTTTGATCAAAGAAGAGTAACACTCTTCTATAATCGCTCCGTATCAGTTTTTTAGAAAAATATTTAATGTATATACACTCGATTTTTACTGTCCTATTATTTGTATAGATAGATAAGTACAAAATACTAATATATTAACGGACTTAACGCTAAGAGCGTTCTCTACCAGTCAACCATTTGATTAATCTTCTTCTTCAATGTCGTCAATGACAAACTATTAGATTTGATTTGATTGGGGTTGCGATATCGTTTATCCGGAAATAAATTTGCATATGAATTTATTCGTTCCTTTTCAAAATTAAAATAAAAGTAAGAAAATAATTCTAGAAAATAAATAAAAAACGAAAACAGAAAATTATTGTTTGTGGCAGGATTCGATCCAGCAATTTCCAGCTATTTCTTGAAACATTTCTTTACTAAAATATTAAAAGCAAAAAAAATTGAATTCTAAAAAACGAATACAAAACGAAAAAAAAGTAAGTAAAAAAAAGTCATGTTTAGCAGAATTAGAACCCTCTACTCAAAAAAATAATCCGCGACCTCTACCGATAGGCCAACATGCGTTGTTAGTAATTGACGAAATTTCAAATGGAATTTGTGTATAGGTACGCAAATTCACCCCTTTTTTGATGTAAGGGTTGGAATTGTGAACAACCCTTTCTTATGTGGGCAGTATATAGTATAATAATGAAGACACTAACCAAATTTCACGTTTATGGCTTTTATAGTTTCGGTTTTGTGATGATAAATTAGATAACCTCCCCCTTTTTAAAATTCAATTAAATTTTTGAAATTCAACCTCTATAGGGGTAAAAAGAGGGAGGCTTTTTACCCCTTTAGAGGTTGAATTTCAAAAAACGCTGAAACACGCCATTAGTTATTTTTTTTGAAAAGCATTCTTGCCAAGTTTCAAGTACATCAGTGAAGATTTTAATTTTTTTTTTCATACAAACTTTGCCCTCAATTTTAACCCTTTGAGCGGTCTAATTTTGAAAAATCCTTTCTTATCTGAGCACTACGTATTAACATAAAACTTCGGTCCAAATTTCAAGTTTATAGCTTTTATGGTTTAGGCTGGGCGTTGATTTATCAATTTCCCTTGTTCTTATATATAGATGAAATTATATTAATCTATTAACTAATTAGAAATTAATACAAATATACTTAAAGACCTACAATTTATTTGAGAAACCTTACAATATATTTAAGATATGCAACTAACTTATGGAAAATAACACAAAGATTTACCTATTTTCAAACTACTATTCGAACTCCGGAATCCGGAATAACACTTTTCAAACGAATCAATGAGTAGCCCAAAACGCAGACACTGAACTATACATCATACAATATATAATGCCGCAATTGCCACTCCATACTCCAATCAATTCCAATTTAATTTTATTTTATTATTTTATATTTATCAGGTACCAAATCGTCTTTACACACAATCAAATCGTTAGAAAAGCAAAAAAAAAAAAAGTTTTATTTATTTTAAATCTCAATTACTACACATGATGATTAAATGCGAACAATAAACCATATCGACTTTTAAAATGTATGGTGGCGCCATCTATTGACACATTACTGAACTCATAATATTAACAAATAAATAAAACCTTTGCACTCTGTCTTCTATAATTTTGTTGTGTACATACAATACAATACAAAATATTATACCAAGATATTTTCAATTTTAATTCCATGTATTTCACTTCAAAAATGACAGTTTCATACAAACTGGCAACCCCTACTTCACCCCTATAGGGATGTAATTTTCAAAATCAGATTGATGCATTATTATTTTTTACCAATTACAAATTAAAATTAAAAATTCCATGTGTCTCACTTCAATAATGACAAAGTTTCATACAAAATAGCAACCCCTATTTCACCCCTTTAGGGATGTAATTTTCAAAATCTGATTGGTGCATTATTATTTTTTACCAATTTCAAATGTAAATTAATAATTTCATGTATCTCACTTCAAAAATGACGAAGTTTCATACAAACTGGCAACCCCTTTTTCACCCCTTTAGGGATAAAATTCCCAAAAGTCCTTTCTTAGCGGACGTCTCTTAGTCACAATCTACCTACCTGCCAAATTTTATCTTCATCGGCTCAGCAGTTTTCGAGATTTCGTGATGAGTGAGTGAGTGTTTTTCGCTTTTATATATATAGATGACTGCTAGATATTGCTTAATGTCGCTATGCCCAAACTGGGTACATGTATAACTGCACTTTTTATTTGTTACCTATTATGCTTACATGTATGCGAATAAATAAAATTGAAAATTGAATTTAGCGGTTTTGTATGACAAACCTGGGAGCTTAGCCAAAGTCACAATCGCAAAACGTTAACGAGGTACGACAAAAAATGTATGGAATTGACATAAGATTGACCACGTGATTCACCGCAGCTTATGTCAATCCCATACATTTTGTTCTTGTCGACATTCGTTAGCGTTTTGAAATTGTCACTTGGCTACGGGCGCTGTACAGCGCCTCTGGCAACTTATAAATTCTATACAAAATCCTAAAGCAGTCGCTAGCGTCTGCGTTTATAAAATCTCATACTACTACTTAAGAGAAACTAACCCTCGAACAGTTGACTAATGCCTAACTCAATATATCCATATCCTCCACTCTTTTATCTCTCTCCTATCCCTACTCCTATCTTTGATATTATTTATATTACTATTATATTAAACCCACATTACGATCTCTGCTTGACCCAAAGGTTGACTGTTAGATAATGCTTTTAGCATTAAGTTCGCCTATTGTGCTATACAACTGTATTTTGTACAATAAAGTTTAAATAAATAAATAGTAAGGTTAACATATTATCATTTTACCGTTTAATTTTAGCGTTAACTTACATAAAAAAAAGAATATGTGTGGAACTATGTCTTCAAATGTTTAGTTGAGTGTACACGTTTTTGGGTTACAATCTGGCCCAGTTTTTTTAATCTGTATTGTTATTTTTCATTGTAATCTGTTGTGTATACATATATATAAATAAATATTTTTTTTTTTATCTAATACCGAATCTCTTATATTGGAGCATATGAGTAAAATTTATTGTTTCATAAAAAATAGCAATCGCTTTTATTACTCGATACTAAAATATGTAACTCATTTGAAACATGTAGTTGCAAGAAAAAAATGTATAAATTACTACGTTTAGTATATTTCTGTATCTGTGAGTATATATTTATTTATTAGCTTTCAATTCTGTAAGACCTCATACTGAACTTCGAATGTGAATCCGCTGTGAGTTGCTTGATTGGCATTCTATAAACTCGGTTGATAATTCGAATCTATACTAGCGCTATCCTTGCGAGCGTGTCAGCGAGTCGGAACTAGATGGCCGTGAGATTTTGTATGGGATGACATAGGATTTTGCATTCTGTGCCCCTAGTATGAGATTTTCTTAACGCAGACGCTAGCGACTGCGTTAGGATTTTGTATGGAATTTCTTAGTTGCCTTACCATTCGCCAGAGGAGCTGTACAGGTTTGCCATACTAAATCGCTAACGCAGTCGCTAGCGTCTGCGTTAAGAAAAACTCATACTAGGGGGGCACTGTAAGGAAATTTCTCCGTCACTTCGAAGCTAACATCTCATTTGAACCCGGTTCAAAGTGTCAAATAAAAAGCGTTATTTTGACGAGTGAAATCATATTACAAATAGGACTAAAATTATATTTTTAAGTCACAACCATCACAGTGGTGTTAAAAATTAATATAATAAGTATAATATAAAGTGATTTGTGTTTAAAACTACTTTTACGTGTTTGTGTAAAATAAATATTTCGGCGATAACAATGGCAAGAAAGTTTTTATTAAAATCTTTATTAGAAGAGGCTCATGCATTGGATAAACTAGAAAAGTGTCGACAATCCAACAAAATACGAAGTTTATCTCTATTAACCCAAGATGACGACTATGTAAGCGTATATAGATTGTCAAAAGAACTGATTGACCGACTAGTGTTTTATAGCCTCTGATAAAGACCACAAAAATTCGAGGCAAAGGACTTTCAACTCGTTTAAAAGTAAGTGTTTCATAATAAGCAGTATTATTCCCATTAGGTTGTTTTCCTGCTAGCTGTATTTTATTATTAGTCCATGGATCCTATGATTAAAGTTATAATGTAATTAGGTACTTGGTATTAAAACATATGGTAGAGCTACTCATGATAGCTTTATTTTTAACTATGGTGTTATAAAAGCCCACTTAGAGGCATTAACAAATGCTGGCGAAGAAGTCTTTTTGCTTGGTTAGTTAATCCTTCCTTCCCCTACCCCTTCAGAATATGATCCTAATTAGGTATAATAACTACATAATCATTTGATCCTTAATCATTGTTTCAGGTGATTCAGTAGAAAGAACAATTGGTCTCGTAAAAGGGCGATTTGTTAGTACACAGAGTGCTCAATTATAATCCAGACGTAGTTGCAAAGATATTTATTGCATGTTGCGTTTTGCACAATATGTGGAATCGCACAGAAAAGCCGGAATTTACTATTTCAGAAGAAGAGAGACTAGAAGATATACAAACAATTGCTGAAGTAAAAGGAGGCAATCTAGAGATTTGCCAACTAACTCCGATTTAGCTCTAGTGCATTTGCCTATAGACTATTTACTAAGTTTCGCCTACTTAATTATGTAGGCGAAACTTAGTAAAAAGTTTATGGCATTCTAGTATTTCTAATTTTTCAAGAACCGCAAATCGAGTATGTCATGCTCTCTGGCATGTGGTGAAATAACTTTTAATAAAACTGCGCAAATATTTGATGTGTTTTATTTCAATATTATTATCTCCAACTGCTGTTCTTCCACCCTTGAGAATCTCTTCGTATTGGTGGCGAACTCCGACAGCTGTTGAGATAGTGGAAGAGCAACTACTGAAGACGTGTGACGTGATGCTGAAAAAAGAACACCAATCACTACGATGTGTAAATAGGAAATCATAAATGCCAGTTTTTCTTTCTGATTCAAATGAAAAATGCACTTCTGATAGGTGTTATTAGGGTTACATAGCCAAATGGCAAAAATGGAGCACTTATAGATTGATGGCGCTAAAATGATTATTGATTAGGGTATGCCATGCCTACCTATTTATTTATTATAATTATGGATAATGGTACGGAAACCTTCATGCGCGAGTGTGACTCGCACTTGGCCGGTTTTAATTCTATACTTACACACAGATCTAGAACCTTTTGAGGTTTGCTTTGAAGAATATTACGTTGTTCTTAGAAAAAAAAGGGACACTCACCTTGGTCCACTGTTTATAATTTTTGATAGTGCCACCTTAACAATTCAGACGCACTGACAATTCCTCCCACTGGCATCGATATCGCTCTCTGGCATTTTGAGTTCTCAAGAAACCATTCGCCATGCCAGGGTTTCTGTCCAAAAACTCTGGAGTTTCAACCTAAACCGACGATGAGAGAAACGTGTCTCATTTGGACTGAAACATAACGAGTATTGTTGGATTAGCAAAAAATATGACATATAATACCCATCGTTTTTCAAATTCACAATCACAAAATAATATAAACTTACCTTATGGTGATTTTACAATTATTTTTGGCACTGAATGAACCAAAACAAACAAAATAACCGAAATTTTGTAAGTCTGTCTGATATAACTCATATTACTTTTTTTTCGTTAGGGAAGCATAGGTACATTATACCTAGTTTTCGTTTTTCTTTTACTTAATATCTGCCTCGAATTTCTTAAAATAAAAAGTTTTAATTTAAAAATTACATATTAGCTAAAGTACGGTTCCAAAAACTATACATTGAATCAAAAAGCTTGAATCGACAAAACTCGACTAACATTTTGTGGAGTGTGGAAGTCACTAGTAACATATGGTCGCAACAGGACTCACTTCACTTCGCAAGAGAATAGTTTTAGCTTACAGAATGCAAAATCAAGGTCACTTTAAACTTTATGCGAAGGGTGAGTGAACAGCGACACGAGAAGCGAGTTGTTGTTTGAACTTTATAGAATTGCAAGGCTGTTGCCCAGGCCTCCACTCCAGTGGGAATTCCGGGATAAAATATAGCCTACTAGCGACCCGCCCCGGCTTCGCATGGGCATTAAAAAATCACTCTATCTATTAAAAAAAAACCGCATCAAAATCAGTTGCGAAGTTTTAAAGATTTAAGCATACAAAGGGACATAGGGACAGAGAAAGCGACTTTGTTTTATACTATGTAGTGATTTAAATAAACAATGGCAATGCAGCCAGCCTCTTGGGCAATTTACATTCTTGCGACGACAGTAATTTGGGCTCTGTATTTTATTTAATTTAATACATGTATTTAGTTTTAATATTAATTAGTTTATTTTTTTAATATATTGGTATAACATGTCAATAGAAACATAATTTTATTTAAATAAATTCATATAAGCATTTATAATACAAAAACTAAAAAAAATATATTAATTGATTTTATTATTTTCAGTATGCGTAAGCTCCATAAACTGTTCAAAGTATGACATTGATGTCGAGGCGCAAAAGCTCTTTGGTGAAGACTTACAAGGAGCTTTGAAGCGCTTTAGAAGATCTTACGACTATTTTAAAATATTAAAAGATAAGGTAAATTTTAGAAACTAATAAATAGTTTTAGAAAGAAGCTTACTTTGCTGCCCATGCCCACCCCTAGTTTGAGATTTTATAAAGAAAGAAAAAAACAAAAAAGAGGAGACAAAAAAGAAAGAAACAAACCCCCTTATTCATAAAAACTAACAAACTAAAATGTGTTTTGGCTCTTTCTTTCACGGTAAATTTCGCTAAGAGAGAAAGGGCCAAAACATTTTAGTTAAAATGGGCTTAACAAACGTTTTTTTTATTTTTATTAGAATTTACTTTTTTGCGCCGCACAGATTTTCTTCTCAATAGTTGACTGGTAAATAATGATTTTAGCATCAAGTCAGCCAATTGTATAAGTAATTTGTACTTATGAAACAACTAGCTGTTCCCCGCGGCTTCGCCCCGCGTAGGACTCGGTTATATCGCGCCCAAAAGTAGCCTATGTTTGACCTCAGGTCGTTAACTACATCCCTGCCAAATTTCATCACAATCGGTCCAGCAGTTTAGCCGTGAAGAGGTGACAGACAGACAGACAGACAGACAGACAGACAGACAGACAGACTTTCGCATTTATAATATTAGTATGGATATGGAAGTATGGAAGTATGGATAAAGCTTTAATAAATAAAATATATAAAGCTGTAAGTATAAAATGTCCTTAGTTCAGTTTTTGACCACCAGAAAACAGAATACTTTTGCGGCCCTTCCCCTCATCTTAGCGCTTTCCCGGTTGCAACCTCAGCTGCCTGCTTTGAAACTCAGAGTCCGTTGGAAAAATGAGTTACTGAACCTTTAAAAAAAAATTCCTAGCTTTTTGTGTCTCACTGCTGGGCAAAAGCCTTCCTGGTTTTTTTCCAGTCGTCCCTGTCTTTTGCTGTTTTTTCCATTCATTTTCTTTAAATTTTTTACAGCGTATTATTTTTGACCAAGAATTATCGGATTCATATATCAACTGGATGGTATATTATGCACCAATTATGGAAAAAACAATAATGGGTATGCTGGGCATAAAGGAGGAAGCAACTGAAACCGAACAAGCCCCAGCTGCAAAGCAGAAGTAGATACTACAGCACAGTACAGCACAGAATAGCACAGCACAATAAAACACAGCACATCGTAGAACAACAAAAAAACATACAATACAACACAGTAAAACACAGCCTGTTGATTCTGTAAATTTCAAACAACAACTCGCTTCTTACGTCGCTATCACTCACACTTCGCATAAGGTTCAAAATGACAAGTGAGAAGTGAGCTTCGAAGTGACGGGGAAATTACCTTAGAATGCCACATCTTACGTCATCTCATACAAAATCTCACGTCCAATCTAGTTCATCTCGCTGACACGCTCGCAAGGGTAGCGCTAGTATAGATTCGAATTGTCAACCGAGTTTTTAGAATGCCAATCAAGAAACTCACAGCGGATTCAGATTCGAAGTTTAAAATGAAAGCTTGTAGGCTACAACACATCACGTTACATAACAACACTACACAATACAAATAGAATGAATTGTAGTATTTTTTTCTTAATAAAATTTAAATCTTTTTCCAGAATTCTACGTCAGAACGAAGAGAAGAGTGCAGAAGAGACAAACGTGCAGTTACTTGATAAGTACGTGGCTAGTACGAGGGTGCTGACTGTTCCGGAGATTAATACATTTGCAAATGTTGGTTTCGAATACGCTGGGTGAGCAGCTCATTGCCTCAGAAAAAGAATACATACTTCCATCCATACTATAATATTATAAATGCGAAAGTCTGTCTGTCTGTCGGTCGGTTACTTCTTCAGGGCTGAACTGCTGGACCGATTGTGATGAAATTTGGTAGGGATGTAGTTAACGACCTGAGGTCAAACATAGGCTACTTTTGGGCGCGATATAACCGAGTCCCACGCGGGGCGAAGTCGCGGGGAACAGCTAGTTAGTTATATTTCGTGCCATTCATGTACTCCCATTGAAAAAAAAAAGATTTAGTTCTTTTGCTTACCAATAGATGACGCTACAAGGATTTAAAAAATTTCTTTGTTAAAATCCCGCTTATTTTGTGCAAAAAAAGAATGGGAAATATTATGGGTCTTGGATGTTTATTTATATATGTATTTGGTATAAAATATAGTATCGTTGAGTTAGTATCTCATAACACAAGTCTCGAACTTACTTTGGGGATACCTCAATCTGTGTAATTTGTTCCTATATATTTATTTATTTAATTATTAAAGCACGACTTCTAAGTATCGTCATCTTACCACAAACTGATTTAGTGCTTGTTTTAATAAGTTATTGCATTAAGAATCACAGTGTCTCAATCTCTGATCCCGCCATGTTGAAATTTTATACTTTTTTGAAATAGGTATACCTATCACAACATACTATCTCGCAATTTTTTTTCATATCTGTACAAATAAATAATTTGAATACTTTAATTTTTAATACGAGTCTAAATCGGACTCATACAAAGAGTATTGGATCGTTTCGACCCGTGGTCCTAATCGACCCATTCCGAAAGATACCTTGGGCCATTCGCACCGCTCTAACGACTGCGGTGCGAAAGAACCCATTCAAAAAGGGCTCTTGGGCGATTCGCACCACGGTTCGAATAGCTCGTGGTGCGAAACGACTAAAGACCCGAAGGGGATCTCGGCTGTCAATGACCACATTGGTTATTCTTTAAGGTGATACCTCGGTGAACACTAGCGTCACCGTCATTTAAAAATCATTACTCACTGAAAACACAAGTTATCAAAAATCCCTCTGCTGTAATTATGGTTCTGGATCTGAAGTTAATTTTAATTATATTCAATTATTAAATTATAGTTCCATATAGTTACAAATTGCAAAACTGCTAAAAGTGGCCGTTTTAAGCAATTGTATTGCAACGGCCACTTTTAGCACTTTTGCAAAAAATTAAAGCGCCACCATCAACTAAAAATCATTATTCACTGAAAAAATTGAAGTTAATTTAAAACGAATTGCAAAAGTGCTAAAAGTGGCCGTTTTAAGCAATTTTGCAATTTTTTACTTAAAGGGAACTATAATTTAATAAATATGTTTAAAATTAACTTCAGATTCAGATTAATTACATAACAGGGATTTTTGATGACTTCTGTTTTCAGTGAATAATGATTTAAACGATGGTGGCGCTAGTGTTCACCGAGGTATCACCTTAAGGCCCTACTGGATCTCTTTGTAAATGTCATTATACTGTTTCCAGAAAGATAATCCATGGTATTATAAGCAACCTGGGTGGTTCACCGGATGAGGGAAAGAAGTCAACAAAAACCAACGCTAATGGAGAAGATCTACCAGCGGTTACTGCCCACCCTCACGAACACCTTGTAAATATACTAATACTAGTGGTTCTGTGAACAGTAGACCTCGCGACCCACCTCCCTTGTCATCCCTCCCTTCCCTTTTTTTCATAACTCTATAGGTATTTCCCATTTTGTTAATTTTTTTTTCTCGTCTATTTTCCACAGTTCTACTCTCGGAACAAACAGATAAACTTGCCAGTCTCGAAATGGAGACTTTCGCTCGCTTCGCTCGCTCGGTCAATTAGATTCCGCCCGCGACTTCAACCATAAGAACGTCGGTTATAGCGACCAAAAGTAGCCTATGTTCATCCTCGTGATTTAAGTTATCTCAATGCCAAATTTCATTCAAATCCGTCGCTCCGTTTCGTCGTGAAAGACAAATGAACATACAGTATCTTTTCTTATCTTAAATATTGGTCCTAAATTATAGAAAGCACGTCGAATCTTTGGGCCCTTTTTACCTCATCCCTTACTCACCCACACTGGGATTTCTGAAGAAGGACTTCCCTCCACCTCCCATGGCTCTACCAACCTCTCGGTTATACGAGCCGAATCTCGGGAGAGTGCGCTGTACTAGCATTCTGAAGAAGGACTGCATGAGCTTCAGAACATCACATGGTGCGGAGTGCCTATAGTCCTCCAGGTCAGGGTACGCTGCTCCAAAGAGGTCCATTCGCTTGCTGGCCAGTGAGTCACAGCAACACAAAATGTGGCTCATGTACCCCTAGTATGAGTTTTTCTTTACGCAGACGCTAGCGACTGCGTTAAGATTTTGTATGGAATTTCTTAGTTGCCTTACTATCCGACAGAGGCACTGTAAAGGTTTGCCATACAAAATCGCTAACGCAGTCGCTAGCGTCTGCGTTAAGAAAAACTCATTCTAGGGGCAATGGACTCCTCTGCTTTTTTTTGCACATGCCCTACATTCGAGGCAACATACAGTACCCCTAGTATGAGATTTTATAAACGCAGACGCTAGTGACTGCGTAAGCGCTTTTGTATGACAAACCAGCACCTATAGCTAAGTGACAATTTCAAAACGCTAACGTGTAGGGATTGACATAAGCCGCGCTAAATCACGTGGTCAATCTTATGTTAACCCATACATTTTGTTCTTGTCGTAACTCGTTAACGTTTTGCGCTGTCTCGCTTACTCACTGGATCTTGCTTGGTTTTAAGAGACGATAGTAACCCCCCTGGGTGGCTAATACCATCTCTTAAAACCATGCAAGATCCAGTGAGTAAGGGAGATGTCACCTTACATCATGTGTTGCGCTGTCTCGCCTACTCACTGGAACTTGCATGGTTTTAAGAGACGGTAGTAACCCCCCTGTCCTATTTTTCAGGTAACAAGCGATGGCACGTTGATGTCAACGCAAACAAAACAGGCAGACACTGAGGGATCAACAGCAGACTCTTTTGCCTTCAGGGCGAGCAAGAGAGGAGATAAAAAGCCTCCCGAAAAAACTGGAATAGAAGAGAACGAAGATATAAGAGATAGATAAACATATACAATAAAAAATGCCGCTTTTTTACATTCCAACGTCATATCTATACATTTAATAAAACAGTAAAAATATTTTGATCTATACATTTAGTAATTTTGACTGAATTATATCTTAGAGATACTTAGACATTTGAAATAAATAATAAAAAGCAAAAAAAAAATATTTTTGTTTGTCTGTATGTATGATCACGCTTATCTCCGAAAGTACTGAATTCGGTTAAAAAACTTTCGCCAATTGTTTTTTTTTTGTTTTATCTCAGAAGAACATCTAAAGTTTCATCAAAATCGGTTCATTAAATAAAAGTTGTAGTCATTGAAAATTTTTTTTTGCTTCATACTATTCTTTTTATGTGTCCCTCTATCCATTTCAGTCAAAATTACTAAACGTACACACATAATATCTTTACCGTTTTATTATATATTGATATTTAGGCACTTACTGTTACAACCACAAAACAGAGAAATTATCCGAATAGAAATGTATTGACGCGGATTTAGTTCCAGGATCAGTATGGCAGCGTATTCTCTCTTGTTATCTTCAATTAATACATGTAAACCACATCACACACTATTAGAAATGTATTACGTAAGTTAACAACAACGCCACATAATATTATCGACCAATAAGAGTGGCAAAAAAAGACGCAATCAAATTCCCCGCCCATTTTTTCTGTGTGAAACGTTGGCTTGCAAGCCAAACTAGTGACACGTTTTTCGTGCGCTATGCCACTCTTGTTAATATTTCTAAATTCTGTGGTTACAACCATAGAAATCGGGACAGCTTGGAACCGGCATTTTAAAGACCCAAAAATAACGGTCTTTAACCTGGTTAATAAATATAGCGGCCGATTTTAGGGTCCTAAATACCTGGTTAATACCGTTATTTTTGGGGAAATACCGGTTGAGCGGAACCGTAATGCTAGCGGTCGCTGTAAAAATGTATGGGCAGAAAAACGAGCTGGTTTTTTATTTTAACCAGGTTTCCGAGCCCTGCTACACCAAATGCGGTATACTTTTCTATATGGCCAACTGTACACTGTCGAATGACATTTTAAAGGACACATTATGCAAAAACAAATTCACTTACGTAAGCATAGAATCAACATAAAATTATTAACTTTCATAAATTCATATTAAATATTACGCTTGATTAATTTTGAAAAATTCCAGTATTTGTACAGTTTGGTCAATATGTTAATTAATTATAACTAAGTGCTTACTTTATCTAAAAATAACTAATTTTCTATTTTTTTTTCTTTTCTTATCTAAATAGCATACACTGATAGTGTTGGCCACTAACATACCCGGTTAATTTTATTTATTTATTTATTTATTAAATTCATGTTCACTCAAATACAAACAAAGGAAACTTAAAATTAGGAAATCCTTCTACCCTCCTTCTTCAAAAGTAGACTACTTTTCTACTTTTGAGTATCTCTTAGAATCTGTTTGTTCGGATTACGCCCATCATCTGATCCTAGGTGATCTCAATACCTGTCTTTTAAAACAAGATGACAGAGCTTCCAAACTAGTTAATATTGTGAAGTCTGTCAATTTTTCTATTCTTCCTTCCGGACCTACACATTTCACAGATTTTGGTCCCACTTTACTTGATTTAATTATCACCTCTTCTGAAAACCTTGTTGCTAGTCATGGTCAAACTCCTGCGCCTGGATTTTCCCGTCATGACCTTATTTACGTTTCCTACAAAATTAAGTTACCTAAAATCAAACCAACAACGCTTGTATCTCCGTTGTTTCTCTAAAATAAATAACAATGCTCTAACATCTGACGCATCTAGGATTGATTGGTCGCCCGTAGTTTCGGCAAATGCAGTAGACGAGAAAATTTCTCTGTTTAACAATAAAATTCTATCTCTGTATGACGTTCACGCTCCAATCAAATCCGTGAAAATACGACGTCCACCTGCCCCGTGGATCACTGACGGAGTACGTATCGCCATGAAACGACGTAATATAGCCTTTCGTAGGTTTAAAAAAGATCGCACTGATGAAAATTGGTCATTGTATAAGGTTGCAAGAAATCGTTGTAATCAATTTTGCAGAAACGCCAAGCGTCGATATTTCACTGACAACATCGTGAATGTTTCTCCCGCCAATCTTTGGAAATTTCTCAATTCTCAGGGCATAGGCAAAGTACAGAAACATTGTCCTAAATTGTTATTTTCTTTAAATGATCTAAATAATCACTTTTCTTCAGTCTCGCTACTGGATAACTTTGTAAAAAACTCTACTATTTCTTCAATTCTTCAATTGCCTGTTCCTGAAGGTAGGGTATTCGAGTTTACGGCGGTCACTGAGGATGACGTATGTAAAACCATTCAATCGATCTCTTCTAATGCCACAGGGCTAGATCAAATCAACCGCGTGATGATAATCCATATTCTCCGTTTTGTTCTCCCAATCATCACGCACATTATTAATGCCAGCCTTTCAGAAAACCATTTCCCTTCCTCGTGGCTTATTGCTTACGTTCGCCCACTTCCTAAAATCCCTGAACCTTCTCGATTAAATGACATTCGTCCTATCTCCATCCTCTCTTTCCTGTCTAAAGTTTTAGAAGCTACCGCTTTTAACCAGTTTTCCAAACACTTATTAAACAATAATATCCTAAACACTCATCAATCCGGTTTTAGGCCTGGTCATAGCACAACCACAGCTCTAATCCGACTTACTGATGATATAAGAACAGGAATGGAAAACAGAAAAGTAACAATTATTGCACTAATTGACTTCAGCAATGCTTTTAACACAGTGGATATTGATATTTTGCTCGCTGTCCTTTCCCGTTGCAACGTCTCATCCTCAGTGATTGCTTGGTTCTCTAGCTATCTTCATGGTCGCCGGCAACAGGTTCGTAATGGTATGGACACCTCCGATTGGTGTGATCTAAAAGCCGGTGTTCCACAGGGTGGTATTCTGTCCCCTATCCTTTTTTCTGTTTTTATAAATCTTCTTTCACATCACTTGTCTTGTTCCTACCATTTCTACGCTGACGACTTGCAGCTTTATACACAGACAAACATAGATGATATTGACCAAGCCATTTCTCTATTAAACCAAAATTTAAATAGTATTTTAGAATGGTCTATTAATTTTGGAATTCGTGTTAATCCTTTAAAATGTCAAGCTATAATAGTAGGTAGCTCATACCAAATTAACAATATTGATTTGAACCTTACAAAATCACTTAAATTTGACGGTAACGTGATTCCATTCAGTCCAGTGGTAAAGGATCTCGGTGTACACATCGATAGCACGCTCTGTTGGGACACTCATATCAACCAAATCAGTAGAAAGGTATATGGTACTCTTCACTATCTGCAACGTCTTAAAAACTTTTTGCCCATTAGAACAAAAATTATGCTGGCTCAAGCGCTAATACTTCCTCTAATTGATTATGGTGATGTGTGTTGTCTGGACTTAACTGAAGAACAGCTGAATAAATTAGAACGTCTTGTAAACAATTGCATCAGATTCATTTTTTGTCTCCGGAAATATGACCATATTTCAGAATATCGTTCTCAGCTTAAATGGCTACCCATCCGTCAACGCAGGAATTTGCATATATTATGCCAACTTTATAATATTCTCTATAATCCACTTGCTCCCGATTATCTCAAAATTGATTTCAAACTTTTAAGTTCGACTCATGAAAGAATCCTGCGTTCTTCCAATACTATGACCCTTGCTACTCCTTCTCACCGTACCGGTTTTCTCTCTAATTCTTTCGCTGTGACGGCTGTCAGACTTTGGAATAAGCTTCCAGAATCCATCAGAACAGCCCCTAGCCGCGCTAACTTCAAATGGCTTGCCTATATATATATATATGTAAGTTTATGTAAATTTATATTACTATTATATTAAACCCACATTACGATCTCTGCTTGACCTAAAGGTTGACTGTTAGATAATGCTTTTAGCATTAAGTTCGCCTATTGTGCTATACAACTGTATTTTGTACAATAAAGTTTAAATAAATAATATTATAATTGCGAAAGTGGGTTTGTATATATGTTTGTTTGTTACCTCTTCACGCCCTATCTACTGAACCAATCTCCCTGAAATTTCGAATACTTCTAACTATGTGTAAGTTAGAAGTATTGAGAATGAGAAGGACATAGGGTACCTTTCATCCCGAGAAAAAGCACTGTTACCGAGGGAAATGCATGCGGGCGAAGCCGCGGGCGAAAGCTAGTTATATATATTTCTGAAAAAGTTTCTTCCTCGATGGGAATTTTCAAAACAATAATATAAGAGTTAAATTAAAAAACACTTTGAAAATACCTTGCCGGAGTTTTTGGAGGGAAAGAAAACTGTCACCTGGTGCTGTGCCGTGCTGTATTTATTTTCCAAAACTTATTTTTTTCGAGTATTTGTGCATAATATTGGCGGATTATTACTTATTCGCAAAGTGTTCGTGAACAAGCGTGAGTGTTAGGGAGTGGTATAGTGTCGGACGTAACTTTTATATTGTCACCAAAATCTCCAAGTTATAGGTAAGTGAAAAAATGTTACCTTACCATGTTTTTTTATTTTATTTATTTATTTATTAAAACTTTATTGTTCCACAAGTACAAAATACTTATACAATTGGCGGACTTAATGCTAAAAGCATTCTCTACCAGTCAACCATTGGGAGAAACAGAAAAACTGTGCGGCGCAAAAAAGTTACAAGGGAAAATAGGTACTTAAAAATAAACTTTACCACGAAGGGTATTTTAATGCATATCATACTAAACTACGTAAACATACATACACAATACATAAATATACATACTTTATACCCTTACTTATATATCTACATATATTAAAACAAAAAAATATATATATATATGCACATACATACGAGTATATAAATATACATTATATAAAACTACATAAATACTTTTACGAAAACTTTCACAAAGAACTTTCACACACAGAAGTGAGCATGAACTCTTTTTTTAAAGGTAAATTTAGAAGAAATTTCTTTAAATATATCAGCAGGCAAAGCATTCCAGAGTCGGATGGATTGTAATGTGTAGGAATTTGCCATAAAACTACTGCGAAATAAAGGAATAAACAGCAAATGAGAGTTAGAAGAACGAAGCTGTCGGTCGTGAGAGTCTGCAAGAAATTTGAACTTACATTTTAAGTATTCAGGTGACTGAGGATTCGTAATAATCGAAAAAAGTGTACACAGAAGCCTAAGTTGTCTACGTTGACGAATTTGCAGCCACCTAAGCTCGGAACGATAAGACGATATGTGGTCATATTTACGGAGGCAAAAGATGAAGCGAATACAATTATTTATGAGACGGTCTAGCTTATTGAGGAGATCTTGATTAAGGTTCGGATAACATACATCAGCATAGTCCAGAATAGGAAAAACTAACGTTTGGATTAATAGAATCTTAGTCTTGATGGGTAAGAAGTTTCTGAGCCGATTCAGTTGCTGGAGAGTAATATTTATAGAGCGACTGATTTCAGTGACATGAGCGGTCCAACTGAGAGTGGAATCAATATAGAGGCCAAGATTTTTTACAGAATTATGGAAAGGGATAACGTTGCCATTATAGGTGATTGATGAAATAGAACTAAGATCAAGCTGATTAATTTGTCTACTACTACCGATAATTATTGCCTGACATTTGGTGGGGTTGACACTGATTCCAAAGTCAGCGGACCACGATGAGACAGCTAACAGCGCTGAGTTCACCCTGGCGATTGCCAGATCAATATCCTCAACTGAAGACTGTGTGTAAACTTGTAGATCGTCAGCATAGAAATGGTAAGAACAGCCAATGAGAGAAGAAAGAAGGTTTATAAAAATAGAGAAAAGTAAAGGTGAGAGAATGCCACCTTGCGGTACACCGGTAGAGAGGGTATTCCAGTCTGACAATTCACGGTCCATGCGAACTGCTTGTTGGCGGCCACGGAGGTAATCAGAAAACCAATTTACTACACAGGGAGGGTTTTTTCAATATCATTGAAGTAATACGGTACCAAGTTCGAATTTAAAGGACATGTGGAAGGTAGTCAGATATTAAAGTGCTGATGATCAAACGGCGGAACAGATTTTCATGAATCATGGCTAAGAATACTCGGGATAAATCATACCTATTAATATTATAAATGAGAAAGTGAGTTTGTTTGTAACGCTTTCACGCCCTATCTACTGCATCAATCTTCCTGAAATTTCGCATACAAGAAGTATTGAAATGGTCATAGCAAAGCAACAAAGCTAGTTATAAATATGACACAAAAAAAACGTTCAATAATCGGTTCAACCGTTTGGGAGCTACAATACCACCACTAAAAACAAAATGTGATGTGGGTATTTTTTTTAATTTTTAATTTAATGTTATTCATAACAAACAGAACATTAGGTGAGGTTGCTCAGCAGTGGGACATAAATAGCTAAAAAAAGACTTGTATGAAACCTTTTTAATTTTGTTTTTAAAAACTATATATCTTTTTTTGTGCACAACTTTACATTAACTATCTCTAATACTTAACAACTTAGGTATTTAAAATATGCATTTTGAAACACATGTGCAATTATTTTATGTTTATTTTGATGACACTGTAACAGACGAGGTAATTAGGTAAATAATTTAATGTTCTATAAATACACGGCCACTTCGAACATTTTATTCAGTTTCTTCCTTGCAAGAGTACAATATGGTTAGCTTGAAGGTTTTGTGCTTGGCGGCATTCGTAAGTACCCTTTACATACTTTAATCACTATCACTACATAGTATAAAACAAATTCGCATTTTCTTTCCCTTTGTCCCTTTGTATGCATCTTTAAAACTACGCAACCGATTTTGATGCGGTTTATTTTAATAGATAGAGTGATTCAAGAGGAAGGTTTTTATGCCCATGCGAAGCCGAGGCGGGTCGCTAGTTATCTAATAAAAATCGTTTGCTTGTGTACCTCACTCTCTTCTTTGTCTGCCGCCAAACAGCAGCTTGCATTGTTTTTTTTTTTATGGCATTAATTCACAATATGGCAATCAAACTTATAGCTTATTTTTGCCAGTATCAAATTTTATTTGAATATTTTTCATTTAGTCAAATCAGTAGTCAGTCATGACTAGTCAAGTAAGTCAGAAGGCGAAGTGAAGCGGTGGAAGAATTTCACTTAGCATTATTTTGGGAGATTATGGGGACAAGGATTAAAGTCATTTTTACGAAATTGTACCACTTCCTAACACTCACGCTTGTTCAAGAGCCTTATCATCATCATCATTTCTTGTAGATGTCACAGTCAATTGACCATGCACACCCTGGTGTCAGAGTTCTTCGGAACCTCTCGGTATATGACGTGGTTTCCTTTAACGACTACCAGATGGCAGCCGGGACCAACGGCTTAACGTGCCTTCCGAAGCACGGAATCATCTTTATTATCAGACAATCAGGTGATACACGTCTACAAACTAACCAAACTGGAAACATCTAAACAAAGTATGCTTCCCATGGGATTTGATCGCAAAATTCTTGATTTAAATTAAAAGATTTAAGGTTATTTGTTTAAAAATCAGTCCATTCAATTCACCTTTCGAGTTCCATCATTTGTTCGATAGAAAACCATCATGCATGAATAAGTGTCTAAGGTGCACATGCCCTTGCATACATAGAAACATTGAGAGATGAATTATAAGAAAAATCTGTCCAGGTCGCGGTAGCATACGCTACGGGACCAGCGGCTTTAATACCACTTGGGATTGGTAAGGCTGCCATTCCAGCAGCCCTCGGAGCTAAAGCCCTAGGCCCTGCAGCCCTCGGAGCCGCAGCTCTTGGAGCAGGTAATATTTTTTATCAAATCAAATCCTATTGTACCTACCACTCACATACATTAGTGTGTCATATTTATTTGATCTATCTACCTAGATGTTTCCTTCGGTTTCACTCGCCATTAGTGTGTATGTACTATTATAACCTTCCCCAAGCAAAATTATTTTTGCAAATCCGACCTACTGGTCAGATTTTCAAGTTATAAGCGTTCAAACAAACAAACAAACAAACTTTTCAGCTTTATTATATTAGTATAGATCATTTCGTGTAAGTGTGGCGATCAATCGACCATGCACACCCTGGTGTCAGAGATTTTCGGAACCGCATCTGGCCTTTGACGTGGTTCTTTTAATGACTACCAGAAGGCAGCCGGGTCCAACGGCTTAACGTGCCTTCCGAAGCACGGAATCATCTTTATTATCAGACAGACAATCAGGTGATTCACGCCTGCAATGACCTATCTAAACTGGAAACAACTTAAGAAAGTATGCCGCCCGTGGGACCACCACCCCCGGGTCTACAGGCAAAAGCCCGGTCTGAATCTGCCCTTAAAATATTTGCAGTTGATTTACCCACCTTATTATGAGTAAGGATTCTGTGCTAATTCACTACAGACTCACTGCGCTGGCTCAGCGACCCGAAGTGGTATATTTTGGACTACGAAAATACAGATTTATGGTTATGACCAAGTTTTCATGCCTTGGAGACGTCTAACTAATGCCTAATGCTAATTTCAGAACCTTTCTATAGCACGTATATACATATAATCACGCCTTTATCCCATACAGGGTAGACAGAGCCTAGGGTCATAAGACCTTAGGTTACGTTTAATATGGTGGTAGTTGAAACAGTAAATATATAAAAACGGCTGATTTGATTTGGCTAAAAATTGGTGGGGAGATAGCTTAGAACCTGGAGAAGGACATAGAGTGCCTTTCATCCTGGGAAGAAGCTCCCGTGGCAAGTTCACGTGGGCGAAGCCGCGGGCAAAAGCTAGTATATATATATATATATATGTGTATATAATATCTCTAACGTAGTGTCTATGTTCGTAAAAATAAATTTCTTGTTTAACACCGCACGCCCAGCGGCCCACCGGTGACCGAGAAACCATTGAAAAACTATTTTGTCTGCGCTTGCGGCGTTCAAAGTGTTAATTACGGTAGGATTTAGTCTCTATGTTCACACTAATATAAAAATCGATATAAACTCATTTTTCATTATTCAGGTAAAGGTCTGAAGGGTGGCAATGATGACTGTGACGAGAACCCGAATGAAAATAACCAGGGTGGTGGCAACGATGAAGACTGTGACGACGAAAACAATGGAGATGGTGATAATAACGATGATTGCGATGATGATGGCAATAATAAGGACCATAATGATAAGGAAATTAATGTTAAAAACATTAAGACTAAAGACGTTAAGACTAAAGACGTTAAGACTAAAGACGTTAAGACTAAAGACGTTAAGACTAAGGACGTAAAGACTAAGGACGTTAAGACTAAAAATAATGGAGTTGGCGATAATAACGATGATTGCGATGATGATGGCAATAATAAGGACCATAATGATAAGGAAATTAATGTTAAAAACATTAAGACTAAAGATGTTAAGACTAAAGACATTAAGACTAAAGACGTTAAGACTAAGGACGTTAAGACTAAGGACGTTAAGACTAAAAACAATGGAGGTGGCGATAATAACGATGATTGCGATGATGATGGCAATAATAAGGACCATAATGATAAGGAAATTAATGTTAAAAACATTAAGACTAAAGACGTTAAGACTAAAGACGTTAAGACTAAGGACATTAACGTTAAAGACGTTAAGGTGAAGAACAAGGATAGTGATGAACCTGATTGCACTGACTGATGTCATTAATCTTTTTAATGTTTCCGCTAGGTTCGCTTATAAATTTGTTACATAAGAATAGTTTTTCTATTGGATTCTGCGAGCCGACAGGTTAAATTATTTATTAACAATCTTTGAACACGTAATCATTCGTACCATAATCATATTCAACTAGGGTTGCCATCTAAAATCAAGCAACCTGGATAAGACCGTGAAGACCCCGGATTTCAGAGGCCAAAATCTGAACATTTCAAAAGGAATTTTAAAACTCTGAGTACAAAATTAAGTCCGGCCCGAACGCTTCCCAAATGCCCCCTAAACTGGGACAAAAATGGGGAAATTCGGGTAGATGGCAACCCTATTTTAAACCCATATCAACATTATATCATAACAACAAAAAGTGCATTAGATTTAAATTTATAGAAAATCATTTTTATTGTTACTAACACAGTGGATCATTGTTTTCTGAATAAATAAAATAAATTAAATTAAAATTATTGTTTGTATTATTAATTTAATATTTACTTTGATTGTCTGCAATAAAGGTAAATTAATTATTTTATTATCTAAACGTTTGACACAAAAAGAACAAGAATATTGAAGTAAGGGCTCGCTTAAAATTTGCAAATAATTATCGTTCGATTTCGAATGATTTTCATTTGACACAACCATTGAGTCGTACTCGTAATCATTCGATTCATTGGTTTTTTCGTGAGTTTACACGAGATTTTGTGTGAGTTTTAACATCTTAAAAGTAGCACTTCTAATTGGACAAGCCGTCTGCCTGTTTATTTTCATTGCATTAAATTTTATAAGTATTTCTGGTGCTATTTGTTCACTATTAGTTTGTTCTTTTTGTTAAAATTTAATAATCTGTAATTTTTTTTCATTTAATTTCGTCAAATTTCATTGCATATGTTTTTGTAAAGTGTATTTAATGAATTTCCACTAATTGTTAGTATTTATAAAAGTTGTAAACGTGAATTATTTGATTAAACATTGTATTTGATTGATGCCTTAATTAAAATTTTGTGTTTCATTTGTGTGTGCCTTGTTATTCATATTTTAAATCCATTCTATACATAGTAATATTAAACAAAGTCTATTTCTCTGTCCCTATGTCCCTTTGTATGGTTAAAACTTTAACATTACGCAATGGATTTTGATGCGGTTTTTTTTAATAGACATAATGATTCAAGAGGAAGGTTTTTATGCACATGCGAAGCGTGAGCGGATCGCTAGTCCATATCCATATTTCCATACTAATATTATAAATGCGAAAGTCTGTCTGTCTATCTGTCTGTCTGTCTGTCTGTCTGTCTGTCACCTCTTCACGGCTAAACTGCTAGACCGATTGTGATGAAATTTGGTAGGGATGTAGTCAACGACCTGAGGTCAAACATAGGCTACTTTTGGGCGCGATATAACCGAGTCCCAAGCGGGGCGAAGCCGCGGGGAACAGGTAGTAATATAATAAATACGAAAGTCTGCCTGACTATGTATCTGTCTGTCTGTTACGCTTACACAGCTAAACGGCTGGACTAATTCAGACTAATTCAGGTCTGAATTTAAGACCTATTTTTAAATTATGTGATTCGTCCAAAGACTCGGTCGTTTTTCGTCTTATACATGTAATTAAATTACGTCACAAAAATGGCTGACGCTGTTTTCAATAGAATTCAAAAGTGAGCTTTTGAAATTAAGTTTTGCTGTTGTTGTAATATGGCTCAGAAAAAAAAGGAAAAAATTGTTTCAATCTAATCAAATTTACTAATATTATAAATGCGACAGTGAGTTTGTTTAGCTTTTACGAGCTATCTACTGCACCAATCTTTCTGAAATTTCGCATACACATTACAGAAATATTGAGAAGGATATAGGCGATACCTTTCACCCCGAGAAAAAGCACTGTTTCCGTGGGTGATTTCCGCGGGCGAAGCCGCGGGCGAATGCTAGTAGAAAATAATAATGGTTCAATATGAGATTAACAAGATGAACGGATAATTTTTAATAATTTCAACGCTATATAACACCATTTTGGCTGCAGGCATTCCACTGCTGGACATAGGCCTCCCCCAAGGATTTCCAGAACGATCCGAGCGTGTTACCTAGTTGCATCTTCAGCTTACGCTTTGGAGCATAGGGTATGCCAACACTGAAAAAAATATTTTTCATTTCTCATACTCGGAAAGAAGCGTTTTCCTGATCTGAGTATAGGGTGGAAAACGCTTCATGCCCTCCCACGGGCCGAAAAAACCCATAGTAATCACTTTCTTCCTTAGGGCGGGAAAGAAATTTCAAAATTAGAACATAATTTTGCCTGTAAATTTGGAAGGAAATCGGCAACAAAAAATTTCAACAACAAAAAAAAAATGTGAAAGTATAAACAGCCAGTGATAATTTTTTTGATAAAACTAAACTCGCTAAAACAGTTGATGGTAACCCCTCTGCAGTGCTCTTGGTGTGCGCTGATCTTAAGCGGAACGGAGAGGCCCCCATGAAGCGCGCGGTTTTAAAATTTAAAACTGAATTACCAACACAATATCATTTAAGAAGGCACTATTCATGTTTTTACTATTATTAATTATAGAAAAAAATATTTTTTTACTTTCCTTATATTCGAAATGAAAAGTAGAGTGTTTAACACGGGTAAAAGGAATAATTCCTGCTCGGACTATAGCCGCCCTCGCTACGCTCGATTCGCACGGGAATTATTCCTTTCCTCCCTTGAATAACAATCTACTATTACCTAACTACTTCGGCTATTTGAGAAATAACCAAAGTTTGACAAGATACTAATGAAGTTAACTTGATTTAACAAAAGTGATTTACAAGTCAAAAAGTTTGATATTGTAAAGAGTTATGTAGTCACTTTTTTATGCTATAAGTAGATTGACGAAAGTTTGGTTGTGTATTAAGTAAGTACCTATATTTTTCAGTAAATGACCTAAGGGTATGCCTTACTACTAGCCATGGTTCAAGTACGGCGATACTGGCCTTCTGACCTCCGTAGTCTTTTATACAGGGAAGATAGACCAACAGAAACATGACTCGGATGTGTTAGTGGCCAACACTGTCAGATTAGTTGCCTTAAGGCATCTTACATAGTCTAACAACTGCCTCCTCTAGGGATACCAACCGGGACCAACGACATGACGAGCCTTCCAAAGCGTGGGAAGCTTAAGACGAGACCTCGGTGAACACTAGCGCCACCATCATTTAAAAATCATTATTCACTGAAAACACAAGTTATCAAAAATCCGTGTTATGTAATTAAGGTTCTGGATCTTAATTTAATTTTAATGATATTAAATTATTAAATTTTAGTCCCTTAAAGGTATAAAATGGAAAACTGCTCAAAGTGGCCGTTTTAAGCAATATTGCAATTTGTAACTATAAGGAACTATAATTTAATATGTTCAAAATAAACTTTAGATCCAGAACCTTAATTACATACCTAACACGGATTTTTGATAACTTGTCTTTTCAGTGAATAATGATTTTTAAATGATGGTGGCGTTAGTGTTCACCGAGGTATCACCTTAAGGTGAAGAAGCTAGTGTCGACTATGAATACCACTGAGGTCCAGGGCTCGGAAACCTGGTTAGAATAAAAAACCAGCTCGTTTTTCTTCCCGATAGATATATATCCCGTAGATAGAAGTATTGTGAAGGACATAGGGTACCTTTCATCCCGGGAAAAAGCATTGTTCCCGAAGGAAGTTCACGCGGGCGAAGCCGCGGGCAAAAACTAGTTGTATAATAAATAGGGGGTTAATACGTGAACACCACAGCAACACACCATCAGACCAGAACAAATGGACCCAAAAAATACATAAATTTCTTCAAAATTAATACTTTTTATTTAATATTTAAACAGCCTGTTGAAATTCGTAACGCTACTCACTTTACAAATAGAGAATGATATTTTGTAAAAAAAAATTATGTTCTTTATTTGCCGCGGTGTCATTGACATTTTGTTTTGCGTGGAATAAATAAAATTATACCTAAAACATTTTATTTTCTTTAACTAATCAACCGACTTCAAAAAATAGAGAAGGTTCTCAATTCGCCGGAATGTTTTTTTTTTTTTTTTATATGAAGCATATTTAAACAACAATGTATTAATTATTTCATCCTTTTTAGTTGAGGAATTGGAGTCGGTTTCGTTTTTTTGGCAAAAACAATTATTTTAAAGATAAATTTGACGATCAGTTCATGTTAAATGACTTTATTTTAAACGTACTGAGTTACAAAATTAGAAGCTAGTAGAACTGCTATTTGTAGCCATGTATTAATATTTTAGAAGTTTAGTGATAAAATGCATGTTACAAATTTATGTGCTAAAAAATAACCACCATGCTGAGTTATATTTAAAGTGGCTTACATAGAAGATAACTAGCGGCTAAGATAGTATTATTCAGACGCGAGTCGATTGTGGCTGACTTAGTAATTTAGAAAGCAATTAGATGGTATCCTATCAGATTGCCTAAGACTTATTATCCGAATGTCATGATCCATAACAAGTTTACTATAATCCTCAGTTATAATAATGTTCAACTCACCGTATCAGTTGGTAGCATAATTATCATCAATACATATAATAAGACACTAAAATGCGAGTGTCTGTACATTTAATATTTTTCAAAAAAACTGATTGAGTGCGATTAAAAAGGAGTAACAGAAACCAAAAAAACAGTTTTTGGAATTTTTGTCTGTCTGTATGTATGTATGTATGTCTGTCTGGTACGTTATAACTTCGAAAATACTCAACGGATTTAAACGCGGTTTTCACAGTTGGATTACATATGATTAGGAGCGTTGTCAAAACTTTGTTTCCTCAAAATCGGTTAAGGGAAAAAGAAGTTATGGTCGATTGAAAATTTACTTCAAACACTGCTTCTAAACTTTTAATGCGTTTACTTACGTTTAATTTAATTTAGATAAGGCTAGGATTTCTACTTTTTATTATCCATATCAATAAAGACGAAAACACGCACTGCACCTATTAATTTTAATAAAATAACACATTGAATTTGATCGTAAATTTAGTAACATAAAATCTCAATAGATGGCGCGAATTTGCGTACCTATAGACAAATCCCATTTGAAATTTCGCCAATCTCTAGCAACGTATGTTGGCCTATCGGAAGAGGTCGTAGATCATATTTTTAAGTCGAGGGTTCGAATCCTGCTATAGATGACTTTTTTTTTACTTACTTTTTTTTTACTTACTTTCTTTTACTTACTTTTTTTTATTTACTTTTTTTTTCGTTTTGTATTAATTTTTAAGATTTTTTTAATACTTTAGTAAAGAAATGTTTCAAGAAAGTACCTGGATCGAATCCTGTCACAAACAATAATTTTATGATTTCGTGTTTTATTTGTTTTCTAGAATTATTTTCTTACTTTTTTTTATAATTTTGAAAAGAAACAAATAAATTCATTTGCAAATTTATTTCAGGATAAACGATATCGCAACCCCTTACAAAACATATCTAATAGTTTGTCATTGACGACATTGAAAAAGAAGATTAATCAAATGGTTGACTGGTAGAGAACGCTCTTAGCGTTAAGTCCGTTAATATATAAGTACTAGCTGTTCCCCGCGGCTCCGCCCCGCGTGGGAATCGGTTATATCGCGCCCAAAAGTTTATGTTTGACCTCAGGTCGTTAACTACATCCCTACCAAATTTCATCACAATCGGTCCAGCAGTTTAGCCGTGAAGAGGTTACAGACAGACAGACTTTCGCATTTATAGTATTAGTATGGATATGGATTTTGTACTTATCTATCTATCTTTACATATAATCGGACAGTAAAAATTGAATGTCTGTACATTAAATATTTTTCTAAAAAACTGATACGGGGCGATTAAAGAAAGACGTGTAACAGAAACCAAAAAAAAAATTTTGTCTGTCTGTCTTTCTGTATGTCTGGTACGTTATAACGTCAAAACTACTCAACAGATTCGAACGCGGTTTTCACAGGTGGATTACATATACGTTCAACAGTTTTGTCAAAACTTTGTTTCGTCAAAATCGGTTAAGGGAAAAAGAAGTTATGGTCAATTGAAGTTTACTTCTAGCACTGTTTCAAAACTTTTACAGAGTTGAATCCGGTTTACATAAACGTATTTAATATAGATAAAGCTACAATTTCTACTTTGTTTTATCGATATCAATGAAGACAAAAACACACTGCAGTCTCTATTAAATTTTAAAAAATTAACACATTGAATGTGTGTGGGCGTATAATTTAGTTACATAAAATATCAATAGATGGCGCTGAAGTTAATTTAATTATTTTTTTCTCATATGGTATTATAGCAGATTGAAATTTTTCCAGCAATTAATTCTAATTATTTCAAAAAAATTTTGGTTGTTTATTTAGTTCTATTGGTTGGTTTGTTTATCGGTCGTTTGTTGTATTGTATTGTAAGCTATTTGAATTGATTAGTTGGTTGGTTTGGCTTTGGTTTAAAAAATAATCAAACCAGTAAGTCAGTTCAGTTGTTGTTCGACGGAACATACGGTCGTGTCGTAAGGTCTAATTTAACTAACATAACACTATTTATTGAGTTAGGTTCTTATGACCCTGTAATAGGCTGCGTCTACTCTTTTAGAGAAAAAGATGTGATAGTATGAATGTTAATATTTTTAGTTTGATATCGTAGCAATGGCTAATGGCTTTATAAAATTGGCACGGGAATAGGATACTACTTATAGATTTAACTATAGGTCTGGATAGTTGTAGTTTCCACAGGTTAAGCGAAAAGCGAACTACACGCGGGCGGAGCCGCGGGCAACAGCTAGTTAGTCATAATACTCTTGTGTCATAATATCGGGTGCTAGAATAATAGCATTTTATAATTAGTAATTTTATAAAGTCAGATGTCATATCTGTTGTATTGTATAACGTATTAGTCCGAATGTTAATTTGTCATAACATTACTTATGGTGCCCTTCGATTCGTCTAAAACTTTTGTTTCTAATTTCGCTTCGCCGAATAGACATTTTTTTTTTATTATTATTGTTATTATAATTTGAATTGTTTGAATTGAAAACCCACAGAGCTAAACGCGCAGCAGGGGGTGCAGGGGGTAGCGCCCCGCAATGAAAAAACCTAGGGATCACAAATCTTACTGGGTAGGTTCGTTGTTACTTGCGATCATACCACAGTAACTTTGCCATTTCGAACTGTGCCAAAAAAAGCTAGGATAGATTAGGTTCGGACAGATGTCAACAAAAGCTATTAGAGTTTGTACAAAATGTTAATAAGTAGATTTAGGTTTTCTCACCTTAGGGTACAATATTTTATTATATATTATACAAGGTGGACACAAATCAACTGCAAATATTTTAAGGGCAGATTCAGACCACTATACTGAACAACTTTTCCAAATAAACTTATATCGAAATATGAATTTTTTTTTTCACTCTCCATACTAAACTAGATTAGCTGATTCTCAATTTGTATGGAAGGTCAAAAAAATTTTTTCATATTTCGACATGTTTATTTAGGAAAGTTTTTCAGTTTAGTGGTCTGTATCTGCCCTTAAAATATTTGCATTTGATTTAAATTCACCTTAACTACAATATTTTATTTAACATCAAATTCGGGTTACTTTTCATTCGGATAAGTAATGAATATAGAAATATAGATTAGCTTTTAT
Source organism: Apomyelois bistriatella (assembly GCA_947044815.1). Lineage (NCBI taxonomy): Eukaryota > Metazoa > Arthropoda > Insecta > Lepidoptera > Pyralidae > Apomyelois > Apomyelois bistriatella. The sequence continues at coordinate 1,695,857 of OX345717.1, forward strand.
AAATATTATTGATTGTGATATTTATCACGTACAAATTTATTGCATTTTATGTTTCGGGAATCCATTTTTAGGGCATTTTATATTATGTGACATTGATATCGGGCTAAGCACCATTCGGACACAGGACGATTATGGAAAAAAACAATTATTCCATATTAGAATATAGTAAAAAATATATTTAGGGTACCCGATAAAGAACCAATTTAGATATTTAGCGGTGAATATAGCTATTAAAAATAAGTCTGTTTAATTCTTAGTACCCATTTTTATCATGACTTTTTCCCGTCAGGCCGTAGTTACAAAGCCTAACAAGCATATTATTGAAAGATAAAATGAATGAATGAAATATTTGCGGGTAAACACGGTTGAATATTATGACCAGAAATTACATAGAAAAAGCGTGTTGTGCCACAAATTTTTGAATTCATGCTACTTAACAAACTGTATTTTCTGAAAAGTCAAACGGCTTTGCCATTACTTCCGCCTATTGTGCTTTACATTTTGTTTTGTGTACAATTAAGGTTAAATCACTACATATTAAAAACCAAAGTCGCTTTCTCTGTCCCTATGTCCCTTCGTATGCTTAAATCTTTAAAACTACGCAACGAATTTCGATGCGGTTTTTTTTAATAGATATAGCGATTCAAGAGGAAGGTTTTTATGCCCATGCGAAACCGGGGCGGGTCGCTAGTTTCATCACTGCGAGAACTGTCTGTCAATTGTTTTAAATCGTTTCGCTAGGAAGCAATGTAACTTTGGCTAAGCTTCTTTTCCCTCATGTCCCTTAAGATATTCGTCTTTATTTATAACTCGCTTTCGCCCGCGGCTTCGCACGCGTGAATTTTCCACAGGAATAGTGCTTTTTCCCGGGATGAAAGGTATGCTATGGCCTTCTTAATACTTCTATCTATGCGTATGCTAAATTTCAGGAAATTTGGTGCAATAGATATAGGCCGTGAAAGCGATACAAACAAGCAAACCAACTCACTTTCCCCATTATTCCCATATTAATTACCTACACAGATTTCAGAAATAATCGTATAATTTCTCTGTTCTGTGATTAGTTAGGATTCGACGTATATATAAATAATAACTCGCCTCAAGTCGCTAGGTAGGTAACCGTATGTTTAATTTGTTTGTTGAACCCCAAATATTTTAAATTTTATAATCTGTTAAGTAACAAACATTTGTGTAATTAATTATTTATCCACCAAAAAGCAACTGTATTGACTTTGGGAATCGCAAACAGATTTTTCATATAAAATTCAATACATTGGTCTCAAATTAGTCAGTACTTCTACCACAGAAGTACATAATTTTCAATAGAATCAAGATGGCCAGCGCAAACATTTTGGTTTTCGCATTTTTGGTAAGTCATTTCTGAATCTTTCTTCTAAGTATACTGTCTCTGGGACCCAGTGGTTAAGATACCTGTCTGTAGACTCGAAGGTACTGGGTTCGAAGGAATTCCAGGCCTTTGTTATACTTTTACGGAAAGCAAGGTTCATTCCACATTTTTAGTGTATTTTCTTCTTTGTCCACCCCTTATCCCAGTTCATCTGGGGTTGGGTCTCCTCGTGCATCTGCGCCAGAGATTTCTACCGGGTTGTGTTTACGACGAGTTCTCCCTTGTGTATTTACGACGAGTTTCCTTCCCTTTTCTTTCTCCATATTTTTCACCTATATAGCTGGTGGTCTGCCAACACCCTTAGGTTTTTCAGGGATATTTATATAGTACTTGTTTAATAGGGTTGTTCTCTTAGCGTCTCATTATGTGTCCGTACCAGCGTAAACGGCTTTCTCTAAATTTTCGTCTATAGGAGCTACTTTAAATGATCCTCGTATATAGTCATTACGGATTTTGTCCATACGTGTTACTTCGCCAGCCTATCTCAGCATCTTCGTTTCATTGGTATGTAGTTATCCCTCTTGTCTTTTTAGTAGTTTTTTAGTAGTCCACATTTTTAAGTGTATGCGGGAGAAAATTCCTCAAAAACAAATTCCAATAAATAAAGATGAACCCTCTGCTAATAAAGAGGTGCGATGATATATATGTCGCAGAATGAAGTACTAAACGTAAGGTCTTTATCAATCTGAAAGCAACTTAACTATAGTGGCGACACTATGCGGTTGGCAACATCAAATGACATTGTCAAATGTCAATGTCATAGAAGTAGCGGTTGGGAATCGAAACGAACGTTCTTTTTGAATAAGGCGACGGGCGTGTGCACTTGTGAGGTTATCCCTACTTTTGTAACGGTGAAAGTGATTGCAATGGCAGTTGAGAACAGAATCGATCGGGCCGAGTTCGAATGTAGACGCGCGGCAGTGCACTGCAGTAGCTACGAAATAGTATCGTGATTAGTTGATGTTAATTGTTTTAAGTGTTAGCGCGTGCGTGTGACCCGATATGTTTAGATGTGTCCTGAGAGCTAGCTATCCCTTGTTGACCTATGGGCGAGAAGCCTAGTGTTCAGAAGTCTCGTGATGAGGCGCCTAGATGCGCGAGTGTCTGTGTACCCTTGACCCTTGATTTCACCAATTGCTGTTGGTTATCAGTTGTGTTAGCACGGAGGAAATCGAGAAGAGTCTTGGTTGTGAGATTACTATCGTGTGCGTGTGTGGGGCACCGATCTAAGCCGTGATTTGGGTTGCTGTCCCTCTATCGGGACAATTATGCCCTCGCTTGACCTTTGTAAGATTGTGTAAAGATACCCTGTTAATTAACTGTCACTCTGCTTTAAAGAGTTGCCCACGAAAGCCATTCTATGACCCTATCTGATGCTCCGAGCCATCCATCCTGACTTCCATTTGGCCCCCTTATATCTCTCTCTCCGACATCAGAATTGGGATGGTGAACCCGATAGTTTTTAGTTTTCTGACACGCTTGTTTTTGACTATGGCTTTAATCTGGTTATTACCCTACGCGTATAAAACTACCCACTTTAATAAAACGGTTAGTAGATGTTTCTGTGAACATAACGGTTTCGTATTTAGTATAGTGTAAGTACCAATAAGTTTGTTTTGTTGCAGTAACCGGGGTAAGTCTTTTGACATTTTTATCTTACCTGATTTTTTGAAATTTTATGCGTTTATCATCAATTGAGTAATTTTATTTTCAGTGGAAAATTGTTTGATATTTGAAGGTAGTTATGATGTAGATAAAAATAACTGACAATATCATCTTTGATATCAATTTAGCCAACACAGGTTTTTGAAAACGTTGTCGGTTACATTGATATAGTGCGATTATTATGTTTCATTACATTGTGCGTTTTATTTAGTCAGAAAATAATCGAAAGTATTTAAACGATTGAGATGTTGAATTATTAAAAAAAAAAATGATATTTCACTTTTGTTATTGAACATTTCCGCATACATAAAAACACACTGTGGTTACGAGATATTTGTGGTAGTTCGAGAAATATCTTAAATTACATGAACCAAGTTATTTTTAAATTGTAATTTTCGGTACCTAAAGTTTAGGTAGTGAATTTAAATTGCGAAAACGACGTTGACTGGTAAATTCAAAGTTGATTGATTAATCTGTTTAAAATGTTTCGTTGTCTGTAATGATTTAACGTTCGTTTACGCGTAAAAAAAATTGCTTAACGGTTTATTGATTCTACATTTTTGAGGGTTTAGTTACGGCGAAGTTATTTTGAATTAAATTTTTGTAAGCGTGCTTGTAAAGCGTAACTTGTGATTTTTGGTAATACGCTAGAGGCAAAAGAGATCATTGAAGAATCCGATCGTTAAGTTCATAGTGTAATAGTTGAATTTTTAAATTGCGTTGTTTGATATTATTTGTGTTTTGACTATGCTGGAGTCCGAGTCTTAGTCGTACCTCGAGAAAAATCGGTGTCTGCCTTGTGTAGTCCGTGAGTAGGCGATATGCGGTTGACTCTGGTGGAGGTCGGGTTTCTGAGAAAACCGTAGGGTCAGTTGGACCCGGTGATCACAGGCGTGGTACGCGTATTTGTGGTATTATTGAGATTGCGCAATTTTGGATTTTGTGTTGACATTAATTGCCATCAAGATATTGAGTTATTGATTAAGGTGATTCAGTGATCTCTGAGTTCTCATTTTGTAATCGGGATTTATTGATTTAAAGTAACTGTAAATTTCGTGAAAAAAATAATTGATATACGTCAAAGGCGGAAATGGACCGGTTGTTCATAATGTGCGGTTTACTGATTTGATTCGTTGAATAAAATTGATTAGACAATGATGTTTTGTGTGCTTGTTAAACAGAACCCAGTTTATTATTTTGAGAAATTACTGCAATTTTTGGAAGTTATGAGAAGTTTTGCATTGCTTAGTGGTAATCGCCAGTATAAATATGCTCACGATCGATTCAGGAAAATGCCAGATCCTAATTCTCCCTCAGAATTAACAATGTAGTATCTGAGGATGAAACAATTAGTCCTTAAGAGTAGAGGCCGAAAGTATTGTGATTCTTTACAATTGCTGAAAGTACATTTTACGTTGATTTAAGTTTATTACTATGTGCCGGTGTGTGTAGTGCTGGTTAAGCGCTGCTCGGTTAAGGGATAGTACTCTGTTATCACCGGTTAAGTGTTAGTGTGTGTGTAGCGCTGGTTAAGCGCTACGATTTTGCTTTGCTGGTTAAGCATTGCGGTTTAGTGCTGGTTAAGTACTAGACGGTGTGTGACACTGGTTAAGTGCCACGATTTTGCTTTGCTGGTTAAGCATTGCGGTTTAGTGCTGGTTAAGTACTAGACGGTGTGTGACACTGGTTAAGTGCCACGATTTTGCCTTGCTGGTTAAGCATCGCGGTTGGGCTGAGTGCTGGTTAAGTGCTCAGTGATAAGTAGTGCTGGTTAAGTGCTACGGTTTTGCTGTGCTGGTTAAGCATTGCGTATTTACTGATGGTTGGCTGGTGATAACGCTGTTTGAAATTCAAAATAAATTATAGCAGAACAAACTTTTTGTAAAATGTTACTTTTGGCAATATAATATTTTAAGTTGTTGTTTGTAACAGTGATAATTTCACTGGGCTCACTTGATACCGTAATTTTTCCAAATGGGTCAGGGACGACCGAGCGGTTAAATTTTACTGTGTTTAATTTCGTTTAGATTATCGCTTTTTTAAAACCATCATTTGGTAGAAAGTAAAATTACATTCATGATAATATCGGGAAGATGTTTAAGAGTAAAGTACCTATTGAGTTTGTAAAGTAAGATGACGTAAAAGCGGTAGATTGATTGATTGATTTGGTTATAGATTCGGGGCTAGGAGACTGTACCAATATATCGTAGACGTAGCCTGGTAGAAATTGGTGTTATCTCCTTGAAATGAGATGACCCTGGGTAAGCGGTAGGTGGTAGTACGTAGATCGTAGAGTCGCGGTCTGACTCGGGATTCCCATGGGGAAGTCCGCAAAATAAAAGGTTTTGGTGCTCCATACCTTTTGAGCTATTGTGTTGTGATAGCTATAGGCCACAAATGCCATAACAGATGTGAGACTGTAATAAATTCTAAATCGGTCAAAATTATTTTGTTTTGAAAAAGTGTAATGTGATAGTGTAACTCAGTGGTACTGGGACTCGGTAGTCCTGGGACTCGGTAGTCTATTTGGTTATGATGTAGAGGAAAGTGTAAGCCCATTGAACACTATTCAATCAAGTAACTAAGTTGTTATTTGTTTTCTCTGGGGGGCAACGTGGTTATCGTCACTTGGTGAGGGTGGCAAGGTTATCGTCACTGCGAAAGTGGCATGATCTGATACCGCTCGATTTAGGTGGTAGTGACGCCTTGAGAGATCGTCACTGGAGGTGGCATGAGTCCTATTGCTCGAATTAGGCGATAGAGACGACCGTAATCGGTAGAGTCGATATGAGCGATTTAGTAGAGCAAGTAGAGTCTTACTTCAAAGTATGTGGTTGAGTGAATAATGGCCATTGGTCAGTTTATAATTAGAAGTAGTTTGTGATTATCCCTAGTAATGATGTAAGCTTAATTATTTGAAAATAAACTTTGAATTCGTTTGAAGCCCTGTTCCGACTTGTCTAATCAGGATAGGCCGAGTCGAGACAGTCTGATGCAGCAGAATTTAATTCTTGTCAGATTACTACGTCATCAAATGTCACACAGGGACGTGTGACTTGTCAGAGATGGCCGTGTCGCAGAATGAAGTACTAAACGTAAGGTCTTTATCAATCTGAAAGCAACTTAACTATAGTGGCGACACTATGCGGTTGGCAACATCAAATGACATTGTCAAATGTCAATGTCATAGAAGTAGCGGTTGGGAATCGAAACGAACGTTCTTTTTGAATAAGGCGACGGGCGTGTGCACTTGTGAGGTTATCCCTACTTTTGTAACGGTGAAAGTGATTGCAATGGCAGTTGAGAACAGAATCGATCGGGCCGAGTTCGAATGTAGACGCGCGGCAGTGCACTGCAGTAGCTACGAAATAGTATCGTGATTAGTTGATGTTAATTGTTTTAAGTGTTAGCGCGTGCGTGTGACCCGATATGTTTAGATGTGTCCTGAGAGCTAGCTATCCCTTGTTGACCTATGGGCGAGAAGCCTAGTGTTCAGAAGTCTCGTGATGAGGCGCCTAGATGCGCGAGTGTCTGTGTACCCTTGACCCTTGATTTCACCAATTGCTGTTGGTTATCAGTTGTGTTAGCACGGAGGAAATCGAGAAGAGTCTTGGTTGTGAGATTACTATCGTGTGCGTGTGTGGGGCACCGATCTAAGCCGTGATTTGGGTTGCTGTCCCTCTATCGGGACAATTATGCCCTCGCTTGACCTTTGTAAGATTGTGTAAAGATACCCTGTTAATTAACTGTCACTCTGCTTTAAAGAGTTGCCCACGAAAGCCATTCTATGACCCTATCTGATGCTCCGAGCCATCCATCCTGACTTCCATTTGGCCCCCTTATATCTCTCTCTCCGACATATATAAGTACTTTAATAATATAATGTTCTCTAAAACATATTTGTTGTCATATTCTTCGACATCAAAGATACGACATCTTGCTGTAGCAAGAGCAATCATTATGATGGGTGAAGTTGCTGGAAAGAGGAAAATTGGAAGAAGGAAAATATCTTGATTGCGGAACATCCGAGAGTGGACCGGGATAGCAAGCGCAGCGGAGCTCTTCCAAAGAGCTGAAGACAAGAAGGACTTTAACAGACAGAAAGAAAACCTTAATTAGTTGGATAGAAGAAGAAATGAATACAAAACAAGAAATTATGACTTTCCGTTCGCTCCAATTCTACCATAGACGCACGAGCAAGCAAGTGAAACTCGGTATCCCAATCCCAACTAATATTATAAATGCGAAAGTGAGTTTGTATATTTGTTTGTTTGTTTGTTACCTTCACGGCCTATCTACTGCACCAATATTCCTAAAATTTTGCATATACACATAGCTAGAAGTATTGAGAATGACATAAAGCCTTTCATGCCGGGAAAAAGTTCCCGAGAGAAAATTCTTAAGGGCGAAAACTAGTATTTTTATAAAATTTTCAGGTGTGCCTGGCGTATGCCAGTGCCAGTCCATCTCCAGGTCATCACCATCACCACAAAAACCTCAAGCATCTGAGTCATCACCCAATCTTGGATTTAAATCACTTCGTCAGGAAAGTCCTGAAGGTTACTCCTAAGCCTTGGTGGCCGGCGTGGAAGCATGGGGCTAAGTTAGGTGATTCACATCGTTATCAACCGGTAAGTCATTAGCGAAGTGGCAAATAGTAAACTAACTAACTAGTTCCCCGAGCTCAGTTCTGGGAGCTTAGAAAAAGTCACAATTTAAATTTTATTTTTTATTTTTCAGGGAGATTACCCCCTGGAGACATTGGGTAAGTTAATTGATCTTAAGTATATTAAAAATAACTTTAAGTATAGCAGATTGAAATAGTGTCAGGTGTCTTATTTGTTCTCCCCTTAGTTATTAATGAACTAATTAATATAATTGTATCATAATTACCCCACTAGTCGTACAAATTTCAAATTCAAATTTATTTATTTCGTGAACATAGGTAGTACAAAACAAATAGATGGTTTACAAAAGCTGGTTTCTCTATGTTCCGCCATAAGGCATACAAAATTTATCAAATAAGTGTGTTAGTCATTACATTATAACATTACAGGAACGGTATCATGCAGAAACTAAGTATAATCTGTTATGTCAAGTATATAAAAATATAAATATAACAAGTTTTTACGATCACTAATGTACTATTACATTATAATCTTCCATTGAAAAAAACATAGAATGTATCAGCTGCTTCTCGTCCCGCGCAGGTTGTAAAAATCGACCAAGGGAATCATGGAATGGGGGGATCATGACATAGGCGATGCGGCTAGCAACCCCCCCTATTGTTTTCCTGTTTCAACCACCATCATACTAAACGTGGTCTAAGGTCTTATAACACTAGGCTCTGTCTACCCCGAATGGGATAAAGACGACAATTTACTACTATTAACATGATGGTAAATCTCCTTTTTCTTTGTAGGATACCTGGCAAAGGGCATTACTGGTAAGTTCATTGTTTTTTTTTTTCTTTTTAGATGTGTTAAATGGCAATTGATAGATGTCAGATGTTTGAAGCTGTTAGATCACTTATGCGCTTAGAGCTCATAGCATATAAACTAGCCACTCGTAGAAGCAGGATTTAAAATGATAAAAGTTTTTTTTAGTTACGTAAAAATTTTAATAAGTTGGAGTTCCTCTTAATTGTAGTAAATTTTATTTTACAATTATCTAAATAACTACTCATTTTATTTTAAGATCTCTTCACAATTCTGAGCCCTGATAAAATTCTGTATAGAAATGGTTCAGCGAGTGAGGTGACCCAAGTAACTATTATTTATTCTTTTCAGATTTGGGCGGAAACATCAGGAATATATTGGTTGACGTCACTCATCTCCGTAAGTATCATAATATATATATATAATAGTTCAATGTGAGCCGTTGACATTGAATATTGTTTAAATAAATATTTCTTATATAAAAATATTGTTATGCGGGTTTAAAAAATTACAAACAAACAAATCTTTTGATGTTACTGTTTATGTGATGTAAATATTTGTATTAGTTATATTGACGTATCTAGATGATTTCATTATGTGTACCAATGAATGTTAAGATCCACTTAGTGATAAAACAAAGATGATTAATAACTTTAAAAAGGCTTAACAAAATAGGATGAAATTTTCGCCGCCGTGTGGGAAAATTTCACGTTTACAATAATTTACATTGTTTTTTTTTATATTTTTTTTATTTCGATTTTTTCCTTGGATGAGAAGCTCTTAATGGAAACTATTAATTTTCAGTCGACCTCCGTGGCGTAATGGTTAACAAGCCTGACCGCTACTCAGAGGGTCCCGGGTTCGATCCCCGGTCAGGTCAAGATGAAAAATGATCTTTTTCTGATTGACCTGGGTCTTGGATGTTTATCTATATATGTATTTGTTATAAAATATAGTATCGTTGAGTTAGTATCCCATAACACAAGTCTCGAGCTTACTTTGGGGCTAGCTCAATCTGTGTGATTTGTCCCTATATATTTATTTATTTATTTATTAATTTTACGAATAGACGATTGATTGCATGATTTTGTCCAGCAGTAAATAAACAGTTTATTAAAGCCACAACTATTTCATACATATATTATATGTAATTAGATTTAATCATACAATGAAAATCTAAAACAAATTTGATATAAGATAATAAGAAGAATAACATAAAAACGATCTATAATTATTATAAACTATATATTATGATTAATTTGTTTCTTTTACAGATATCCCAGCTACTATAGACGATGTTGTCAATGTTGTTGTAGCATGTAAGTTATTTGCATCTTTTTTTTACATACATTAAAACAAGTAGATTTTTAATGTTCTTCCAATTTGTATATGGCTAGTTCTTCAGAGACAAATTTTCGATGTCTGTGGGTATATTTCTGTAACCAACAGATCAAACGGCGTGTGTTTTTTATGCATAGTTTATCGGTATCCCTATATATATATATATATATATATATGTCTGTGTTATGTTAAAGTATCATTAGAAGTTGTTGAGAATATTATCAAATTCCTCTGTTTCAATTTTGCATTAATAGCTTGGATTTTTGTCGTTCTTGGTCCGTGAATATTTTCTTTTTTTTTTTGCTGTTTTATTTGTTACTCTCTTTCTTTTTCTCGTTGCAGTTTTTTGTCTCTACGCATTTTAGCTTTGGCTACTTTTTCTTTTGCAACTGTTTTACAACAAGTATTTTTAATAACTATTTCGTTTATTTTCAGTGGGAAAAGTTGTCGGTGGTATAATCAACGCTGTTATACCAGGACGTAAGTTTATTTATTTTAAATTTTTACTTTCAAGATGAGCATACGCGGTTTAAGTTCTGTGCCCCTAGTATGAGTTTTTCTTAAGGTGATACCTCGGTGAACACTAGCGCCACCGTCATTTAAAAATCATTACTCACTGAAAACACAATTTATCAAAAATCCCTCTGCTGTAATTATGGTTCTGGATCTGAAGTTAATTTTAATCATATTCAATTATTAAATTATAGTTCCATATAGTTACAAAATGCAAAACTGCTAAAAGTGGCCGTTTTAAGCAATAATGCAATTTGTAACTATAGGGAATTATAATTTAATAATTTAATATGTTTAAAATTAACTTCAGATCCAGAACCTTAATTACAGCAGAGGGATTTTTGATAACTTGTGTTTTCAGTGAGTAATGATTTTTAAATGACGGTGGCGCTAGTGTTCACCGAGGTATCACCTTAACGCAGACGCTAGCGACTGCGTTAGGATTTTGTATGGAATTTCTTAGTTGCCTTACTATCCGCCAGAGGCGCTGTACAGGTTTGCCATACTAAATCGCTAACGCAGTCGCTAGCGTCTGCGTTAAGAAAAACTCATACTAGGGACTACACACTGTTCCCTCGGTCTCACTAGCGCCACTTCCCAAAAAAATAATTTCTCTTTCTATAAATGAGCTTATCAGAAATCCTCGCGCAACTGTTTTGCTAGTATTCGTAACTTACATTTGAGCCTCGAAAGTCTGGAGAAGTTCTGATAAGGTCACTTACAGAAAGAGAAATTATTTATTTGGAAAGTGGCGCTAGTGAGACTGAAGGAGGAGCCCAGACAGACCAAATTTCGCATTTATATTTGTAAGATCATTATTTTATTACTTTTACTGTTTACTGTTAAACTTATTATTTATATCTACTTTTTGTTCACAGTTGGAAGTCTTCTTGTTAGAAGTAAGTATAATCAGACAGTTTATTTGAATAACCACATATTTATTAATTACCAATTACATTAATATTAAAATAAAACTATAATTTAAACTTAAATAAAACTAAATTAAAATTAAAATAAAGCTAAAATAAAAATATATATAAATTTATTAATAATTATGTGTTAAAATATTTTTTTTTCTTAAGGCTTGGTAAGTACTTTAGAAATGTCGCTCGCGATAAAACAAAGTTATTTAACTATATTTTAGGGTTATAATTGTATTAATTTTATTTTCAGTCATCATAGCCGTGTCCAGGATTCTCATATGCCTTCTCGGATCGCCGGGCGTAACGGGAACGCTCTTCAATGATCGAGCTCCGGGTGCGTTCAAATTTTAATTCATTCATTCATTCATATCGTGTAGGTGTCACGGTCAATCGACCATGCACATGTTAGAGTTCTTAAAATTCCAATACTAAGCATAGACTACCTGCAGCTGAAATGATGATGATGATAAAAAATCGGCCAAGTGTGAGTAGGACTCGCGTCCTGAGGGTTCCGTACCACCACACAATACTAAAAAAACTTAACAAGTTATTGAAAAATTTATCCTTAATTCGATTTAAATATAATATATATAATATGGTTGAAGACCTTAGTTTTAAGGCACTGAGGTATTTTGGACCAATGTGTGTTACCAGTGATGACATATGGGTCCGAAACGTGGTCCCTTGCTATGGGCCTCATAAGAAAGCTCAAGGTCGCCCAAAGAGCTATGAAGAGGGCTATGCTCGGCGTTTCCCTTCGAGACCGCATCAGAAATGAGGAGAACAAAGGTTGCCGACATAGCCCAGCGGATTAGCTCTTTGAAGTGGCAGTGGGCAGGGTACATAGAGCGACGAACCGATGGCCGATGGGGCAGAAAGGTTCTCGAATGGCGACCACGCACCGGCAAGCGCAGCGTCGGACATCCACCGACCAGATGGTCAGATGACCTAAAGAAGGTCGCAGGCAGACGCTGGGTGCAGGCCGCTTCCAACCGGTCGTTCTGTAAATCCTTGGGGGAGGCCTACGTCCAGCAGTGGACGACCTGCGGCTGAAATGATGAATGATGATTATATAATATACAATATAATATATTTATTTATTCAGATTACAAAGATCCACAATATGTTAAGTAGTAATACAATGACATATGCAACTACGTTAGTAAGTTTTATTTTAAAAATAAATTAATGCAACAAAATATTCTTATCTCATGTACCTGCCAGAGATATCAGGCGGCCGACCAAACATTGAACGACTATAATATGATCTTCAGTCATGTTCATCACCCGCCTGAGTCCCCTTAGCACAGGCGCATTCGGATCATCCGCAACTACTTTCAGAATTTAAAAGTTAATGTTATCTATTTATTTTCATAAAATCGAACAATCAGTTTTTAGATTTGTTATAATTAGGTATGATATTGATTCTTACCCAATTTCATGATTCTAGTTTAACGGGAAGTTAAAGTTATGTTCTTTCCATCGAAAGTTGTAAAAATTGCTAAAAACGGGCACTTTTGAAATTTTTTGTAAAGGTTTCTAAAGCGCATATAGTATTTTAATGACTTTCGAGGTTCTAATGTAAGTTAAGGATACTAGCAAAAAGTTGCGCGAGGATTTCTGATAAGTTCACTTAGAGAAAGAGATTTTTTTTTGGGAAGTGGCGCTAGTGAGACCGAAGTAGGTGAACACAAGCGCTACCATCACTTAAAAATCATTATTCACTGAAAACATAATTTTTAAAATCTCCGTGTTATGTAATTAAGGTTCTGGATCTGAAGTTAATTTCAGACCTAAAACCTTAATTACATAACATGGAGTTTTGATAAGTTGTGTTTTCAGTGAATAATGATTTTTAGAATAAAATATATTTATTTGCCTAAAAAGTGTAAAAAAATGATGATTAAATGATGGTGGCGCTAGTGTTCACCGAGGTATCATCTTAAGTCAACCGTTGTGTTTACTTATTCTTATATTGCAGGTCTGGGCAATGAGAGGGCCATTCCTGCTGTTTGTCATAGGGACTATGGGAAGAGATACGGCTACGATCCATACGATGGCCATTACAAGTAAGATTTAAAAAAAAAAATATTTTCATCGTTGTGGCAATCAAAATTCCTTCTTCTTCGTCCAAGCGTGTTTCCCGGTTACATCTTCAGCTTACGCTTCATAGCCCATGGTACGCTATCAATGGTCCTGATTTGGCAAAACTGGTTATTACAATGGAGCGACTGCCGTCTGACCTCCGTAACCCTTTTTAAAGGGAAACCAGACCCACAGGAACATGACCCGGGTGTGTTAGTGGACAACACTGTCAGATTTTCAGGCTGCTTAAAGACATCTGACATAACCTAACGATTGCCATCTACCGATAACAGCAGGGGCCAAAGGCTCAACGTGCATTCCGAAGCACGGAGGAGCTCAAGATAGAAATGCCACTAATGGCGACCAATCCAAACATGGCGGCGCACTCGCCGTCGCCGCTTAACGCGCATATTCGTTACGATAAAGCGCGCCGCGCTAAGATATCGGGATCCTCAGAATATATGTAGAAGAAAGTCGTCTTAGTTACAACACTTATAACTCAAGATCTACTGAACCAATCTCTCTGAAATTTCTCATACACATAGCTAGGAGAATTGCAAAGAACATAGGGTTCCTGACATCGCGGGAAAATGCACTATTTCCGAGGGAATCTCACGCGGGTGAAGCCGCGGGCGAAAGCTAGGAGATCATATATATCTTTTTCCTTTTTGGACGCCTGACAAAGTATACGCCATACGAGTAAATAAAACGTAAAAACGAAGTAAGTGAATAAAAATATTGTTCACAGCTCACCGAGAGATGTAATCGACTATTACCAGCTTAGTAACTGCTCTAGTGAGGCCAATGACCTAGTAGACAAGGCCACTGATGGCAAGGGTGCAAGTGGACTACCACGTAAGTAAAACTTTATTTAGGTACAGATGATTTCGCATCTAATCCACAATATGGCAATCAAACTTATAGCTTATTTTTCCGGTATCAAGTTTTATTTAAATGTTTTTCATTAAGTCGAGTCCCAGAGTCAAGTCAGTAGTCATGTCTAGTCAAGTTAGTCAAGGGCTAAGTGGAGCGGTGGAAGTTTCACTTAGCATTATTTTGGGAGATTTTGGTGACAAGGATTAAAGTCACTTATACGACATTGTACCATTTTCCAACACTCACGCTTGTTCACGAGCACTTAGCGAATAATAATCCACCTTTATTATTTACAAATACTCGAAAAAACACAAATATTAGAAAATAATACAATGACGATAACCGAGTGACTTTAGCTTGGCACCAAAACTCCATCACAATAGTTTGTAAATAAAATGGTTCAATTTTTGTTTTTTAATGTGATTCACTTCCCGTTCCCGTGGGAATTTCGAAATATTTACCGAAATTCCAGCGTGATTTTCTGAAATCCCCGTTTTCTTTCGTTTGTTATGACAATAACCAACACAAAAAAAGAATTATGCAATTTGGTGCATTCTTTCGAATTTGCTTTATATTTTCAGGCAAACTTATTTCTTGAGTTCATTCAAATGACTTTTTTTATTTATTTAGTTACACTATTTATAATTTTAACTATTTATGGTTTGGACATGTAGAGAGGATGGATGAAAGGAGAATGACGAAAAGTATATACAAAGCAGAGTTGGCTGGGAGCGGCGGTCAGGGTCGGCCTCGTAAAACATACTGCGACCAAATCGCAGGTCTTTTGAAAAAGGGAGACATTAGGAGTACCCGAAATCGGCGAGCGTGTATGAAGAAAGTGATGAGTGTGGAGGAGGCGAGAGAGGTATGTAAGGATCGTAGCCAATGGAAATCTCTAGTCTCTGCCTACCCCTACGGGAGACAGGCGTGATGATATGTATGTATGTATGTACTATTTATAACTCAAGAACGGCTGAACTGATTTGGCTGAAAATTGGTGGGGAGGTAGCTTAGAACCAGGAGAAGGACGTAGGGTACCTTTTATCTCGGGAAAATGTTCCTGAGGGAAGTTCACGTGGGCGCAGCCGCGGGCAAAAGCTAGTTTATGTATATATATACAAACATTGCTCGTTTAATAGTATATTATGATATGTATCGATGAGGAAGAACTCTCTGTCTACGGTGAGGGCTGACGAAAATATGTGATTATTTTTTATTTTGTTTCAGAATCGAGCCAAGTGATCGTGAATGTAATAATAAACATCGCTCCATTGTTCAGTCGTAAGTAATTTTTATTATTCTACTCTATTTCATATAATATTAGCTGTTCCCTTTCCCTAAATCGGGCTTTCAAATACAAAAATAATTTTGGAAATCCGACCAGTAGTTTTCAAGTTATAAGCGTTCGAACAAACGAACAAACTCTTCAGCTTTAGTATATTAGTATAGACTAACGACCCGCCCCGGCTTTGCATGGGCATAAAACCTACATCTTGAATCACTCTATCTATTAAAAAAAACCGCATCAAAATCCGTTGCGTAGTTTTAAAGATTTAAGCATACATAGGGATATAGGGACAGAGAAAGCAACTTTGTTTTATACTATGTAGTGATAGTAATAGTGACTAGCAGTCCACTCCGTGGCGTAATGAATGAATGAATGAAATCGTTTATTTCAGACCACTTAATATATTGTTTACATTGGCGAATGCGTTGTCACTAACAAAAAAAAAAATTTTAAAGCGTTTTGTGAGTTAGGCGATGCGAAATGTGGCGATAGCGATACAAGTAGCCATTACGAGAGGAGAGAATCGAGATAGGCGGTCGACCTACTTGTCATATGAGCTCACCAAGTAAAAAATGTTTTTTTTTTTTTTTCACAGGTGGCAAAGATGGTGACAGTTGCAGCAAAGACGACTGGTCTGAAAAGGACATTGAACACTTGGCGACGGCCTGTAACTATCAGTCTATTTTTTTTAATTTTACGCATCACCATTATCATGTAGAGACCCGATTATCATCATTATCATCAGATGGCTTACCACCATCTCTTAAGGTGATACCTCGGTGAACACTAGCGCCACCGTCATTTAAAAATAATTATTCACTTACAGTTACACTTTGCCCTTAGTGCGAGTTTTTCTTAACGCAGAAACTAGCGACTGCGTGAGGATTTTGTATGGATTTTTTTAGTTGCCTTACTATCCGCCAGAGGCGCTTTACAGCCCTGCCGTACAAAATCGCTAACGCAGTAGCTAGCGTCTGCGTTAAGAAAAACTCGCACTAAGGGCATTTGTTATAAATCTGAAGTTAATTGTATTCATATTCAATTATTAAATTATGTTTCCATATAGTTACAAAGTGCAAAACTGCTTAAAGTGGCCGTTTTAAGCAATATTGCAATTTGTAACTTTAATTTAATATGTTTAAAATTAACTTCAGATCCAGAATCATAATTACAGAAGATGGATTTTTGATAACTTGTGTTTTCAGTGAATAATGATTAAAATAAAAATGATAGTGGCGCTAGTTTTCACCAAGGTCTCGTCTTAAAATATAAATTTACTAGCTGTTCCCCGCGGCTTCGCCCCGCGTGGGACTCGGTTATATCGCGCCTAAAAGTAGCCTGTGCCCCTAGTATGAGTTTTTCTTAACGCAGACGCTAGCGACTGCGTTAGGATTTTGTATGGAATTTCTTAGTTGCCTTACTATCCGCCAGAGGCGCTGTACAGGTTCGCCATACTAAATCGCTAACGCAGTCGCTAGCGTCTGCGTTAAGAAATACTCATACTAGGGGCACTGTTTGACCTCAGGTCGTTAACTACATCCCTACCAAATTTCATCACAATCGGTCAAGCAGTTTAGCCGTGAAGAGGTGACAGACAGACAGACGGACAGACAGACTTTCGCATTTATAATATTAGTATGGATAATTGATTTAATTTCATATAATTTTATATAATTAAATTGTTAAAAGCTTGTTATATGCATCAAATGTATGATGTAGGATACAAGTATTAGAGTTCTATGGAACCGAATTTTGGTCTCAGTGCCCCTAGTATGAGTTTTTCTTAACGCAGACGCTAGCGACTGCGTTAGCGATTTAGTATGGCAAACCTGTACAGCGCCTCTGGCGGATAGTAAGGCAACTAAGAAAATCCATACAAAATCCTAACGCAGTCGCTAGCGTCTGCGTTCAGAAAAACTCATACTAGGGGCACTGACGTGGTTCCTTTAACGACCACCAAAGCAGCAGAGGCCAACGGCTTAACGTCAATAATGAATCATCATCATTTCGTGTTGGTGACACGGTCAATTAACCATACACACCCTGGTGTCAGAGTTTTTCGAAACCACCTCTCGGCCTCTGACGTGGTTCCTTTAACGACTACCAGATGGCAGCCAGAGCAAATAACGTGCCTCGTTGAATAATATTTGTTATCAGACAATCAGGTGATTCAAGCCTGCATTGTCCTAACCAAACTGGAAACAACTAAACAAAGTATGCTTTCCGTGGAAATGGATCGACGACCCCCGCGTCTACAGGCAAACGCCTTAACCACCGGACCACAGAGGCAGTTCAAATGAATGAATGATAATGTTTAATTTTCCGCAGTGGCAACCATTCTTGGAGTCATCGGTAATGGATACAGCTGCACTGATGGATGTAAGTACAAATAATAAGCGAGTTCCTTTATTTATTAATTAGCATTCGCCCGCCGCTTCGCCCGAGTGTATTTCCCACGAGAACAGTGCTTTTTCCTGGGATCAAAGTAGTACTCTATGTCGTTTTCAATACTCCTAGCTATGTGTATGCGAAATTTCGGGAAGATTGGTTCATTAGATTGGGCGTAGACTTTAGGTTTTCTTATTATATGGTTCAAAAAAAGCTGAAGTTATAAAATGACTACTTTACCAATATAGCATTAAATAAAAGAATATATG
Organism: Apomyelois bistriatella; assembly: GCA_947044815.1. NCBI lineage: Eukaryota > Metazoa > Arthropoda > Insecta > Lepidoptera > Pyralidae > Apomyelois > Apomyelois bistriatella. The sequence goes on from OX345717.1 coordinate 1,714,051, forward strand.
GGAGCATATATTATCAATAACTATGCATTGCTTTCTTTCTTTCAATGATATTACTCAAGTATAGCATTAAAATTACTAACTATAGTAATTATTTATTTGCAGACGGTCCAGACCTTGTTGAAAGTAAGTATTAATCAGTGTTTACATTTTTATTAATAAATGATAGATAACTAAGAACAAGTTTATATTGACTGTTCACGCCTAACGTGTTTTGCTGAATTGATTCAAAATTCACGCACGCAGATTTGTACTATTTCAGCAATAATCATAAAATAAATATTTAAAATATAATAATAAATATAAGTAGTAAGTATATAGTTTGTCCATAGATTAATTTATAAAAAAATTGCCACGCGCGCGATTCCGAATACTTAGATTTTGTCGCTTCTAGACTGCAAGTCGGTTTTTTTGTCGACGTCCCACCCTGAGTCACTCAGGGAAGAGGAGTAATACTTTCGCCCGCGGCTTCGCCCGCTTAATTTTGCCCTCGGGAACAGTTCTTTTTCCCGGAATGAAAGGTACCCTATTTCCTTGTCAATACTTTTAGCTATGTGTATGAGAAATTACAGGAAAATTGGTTCAGTAAATAGGGCATGACAACAAACAAATAAATAAACAAACTCACTTTCGCATTTTTAATATTAGTAGGAGAAACAGACGTGATGTATGGGTGGGATGTTTGTATGTAAAATATATATGTATATATAGCCTGTGTCATTGTAAGGTAAATGCACCAATTATGGACAGTATAAGAAAAAAAATTGCGTTTTTCATTTGTAATTTGTAAATTTTACAATACACATTCCTAGGGGTTTGAAGATAAATAAAGAGCCTTTTAATTAATGATTATTCAATGTTTAAAATAAGATAGATACTAGCTGCAATTAAATATAATTTTATAAAAATACCCTAAGTGAGACTCCATTTATGGACAAGCAAAATCTAGTTATGAACCCCCAACTATGGACATTATCCAAATATGAACAGCTAGTTATGGACATTTTAGCTGGGTAATAAATGTTCAATGGTTCTTCAATAATCAGCCAAGTTGTACTTGTTTAAGCCCAAATAGTATATAATGATAGGTCTATACAGTTTGGGAGAATGACATTAACAGCAATATACTTTTACATTAGAAAATTAGTCGTTTAAAATAGTGAACCAGTTTTGAACACCTAATTATGAACAGAATGTTCTTAAACTGACAGAGTTTTAATTTGCTGCAGATTTTATTACAAAAGGTAATGTTAAATGATTGTATTGTAGTATATGATGTCAATGTAACATAACGAAAAATCACTTTATAGACATTTTGTCCACTTATGGGCACAAGATGAAAAAAATTCCAATTATAAACATTGATAAATTTAAAGGGTAAAATTTATATGATATTTTTAGTCAAGTTGCATAAATAATTTTTTGCTGTCAATGATTCAATAAATAATAAGATTTTTAGCAAAAACCTTACAACTGTCGAAAAAAAAGACAATAAATATACCTACTCGCATTAAGATTCTTATAAGAAGTTCGGATTTTCGACACAAAAAAACACTGCGTGAGTGAAACACTGTTAGGGCTGAAAACTTAAAGGCTGATTGCTGTCAAAAATGGTTTATACAATGTCTGGAATGATTGAAAAATTTATTAGTGCAGTCATTTGGAAAAAAACATTTAAGAGTTTCCCAATTTTTGAGGTTTTATTAAAAACTGTCCATAATTAGACCGTGTTCATAATAGGTGCCTTTACCTTATTTTATTTCTTGGTGCAATAAACAATTTTTGGTTTTTATAAAAGGTAGACAAATCAACTCCAAATATTTGACGGCAAATTCAGACCACTAAACTAAACAACTTTTCCAAATAAACTTAAATCGAAATACGAATTTTATTTTTTCCCTCTCCATACTAAACTAGATTTGATTCTCAATTTGTATGGAAGGTTAAAATTTTTTTGTTTTCGTATTTCGATAAAATTTAATTTGGAAAACTTGTTCAGAATAGCGGTCTGAATCTGCCCTTAAAATATTTTCAGTTGATTTGTATCCACAAAATGATAGCTTGATAGAAAATACTGCTTTTTTAACCCCCGACACAAAAAGAGGGGTGTTGTAAGTTTTACGTGTCTGTCTGTCGGTCTGTCTGTCTGTCTGTCTGTCTGTCTGCCTGTCTGTCTCTGACATCATAGCTCCCGGACGGATGAAGCGATTTCAATTTAGTTTTTTTTTAGTTCTTATTTTCAGATAATGATTACCTTGGTGAATATTTTGAATGCAGAATATTAGACTTTATTTGTAACAATATAGAATTTCGAAATCGCGCGCGAGGATTTTGTTTTTTATCTGTGTTTTTTTTTTTTAATCTATGTGTGACCGTAATAATGTTTATTTACGCAGGCCTCATCGATTTCCTTCAGCCTGTTCTGAAGACTAAAGGAATAGGTATGTATTGTTTATATTATTGCTGTAAATATCTATAACAGTTGTGTCTTACACAGAATTTAGAAATATTAAGTGCCCCTAGTATGAGTTTTTCTTAACGCAGACGCTAGCGACTGCGTTAGGATTTTGTATGGAATTTCTTAGTTGCCTTACTATCCGCCAGAGGTGCTGTACAGGTTTACCATACTAACACCCATATTCTTAAATGTTGCCTCATAGGTCTCCTCCACTCAACCTCATTCGAGGACTCCTCAAGGAAGTCCTCCAACTTTCCTTGAAAACGGTATTCTTGATTGTTTCCTTGAGCAAACTCCAGTGAGGATGAATCAAGGAATGACGTTCCGTTTCATTTCTGTATGTTGGTAAACCGCCTTACTTTTTGACGTAAAGAGAGTTTTTGCCAAAGTTTCCTTTTCAATTTTAGCTAAAACAATAAAACACTTAATACACAAAGAACTTATTACAGTGGGTACTAGTTCTTTTAAATCTGGTCCTCAATAAAAGTACCTACTTTTCGTTAAACGAAACGTTCGAGGTTTCCTTAAGGTACCTCTTGACCAATCTTATATTTTGACAGTTCGTTCCTCACCTCCATTGAGTAATTTCCTTAAGGTGAGGAAGCTAGTGTCAACTATGAATACCATTGAGGTCGAGTGAGGACGAGTAGAGTTTGAGGAAACGTTTGAGAATATGGGTGTAATTCGCTAACGCAGTCGCTAGCGAAAACTAATACTAGGGGCACAGAAGTGGCATAGCGCACGAAAAACGTGTCACTAGTTTGGCTTGCAAGCCAACGTTTCACACAAAACAAAAATGGGCGGAGAATTTGTTGGCGTCATTCATTGCCACTGTTATTGGTCGATAATATTAGGTCGCTTTGTTGTAAACTACGTAATACATTTCTAATAAGGTGTGGCGTGGTTTACATGTATGAATTGAAGGTGAGAAGAGAGAATAGGTACCACACTGATCCTGGAACTAAACCCGCGTTAAAACATTTCTATTTGGATAATTTCTCTGTTCTGTGGTGTCTTATGTGATTTTATTAGACACCAAAACGAAGTATACGAAACAAATAGTTCACTCACAATCTCAATAAAAATGAAAAGAAGACAACATAGGTTATAGAAACACAAACGAAATATAGTATAAGGTGAACACAAATTTACTGATTTGATTATTTCTAAATAGTCAAAGATCAACTAAAAATATTTTAAGGGCAGGTTCACACCATAATACTTACGCATCTTCTAGTAATAGCTGCATCCTTGTCAAACTAATTTTTGAATGAATGAAAAACATGAAGTATACTAGCTGACACCGCAAACGTTGTTTAGCCATATAAATTATTTCTAGGTAATTTAAGGGAGAACAATCCTTATCACTTAGGGATATGAAAAAAAGATGGAAGCCGATTCTCAGACCTACTGAATATGTATATAAAAATTGGTAAAATTCATCATTTGAGATTGAGAGTAAACTATTTGTCACTTCATATTGGACCCAAATCACTACATAGTATAAAACAAAGTCGTTTTTTCTGTCCCCATATCCCTATGTAGATATGCTTAAATGTTTAAAACTACGCAACGGATTTTGATGCGGTTTTTTTAATAGATAGAGTGATTCAAGAGGAAGGTTTTAAGCCCATGCGAAGCCGGGGCAGGTTGCTGGAAAAAGATAAATAAATGTATTAGGTACAAAATATTGTCAGTAACCTTTCTTCATAGGGCAAGTGGTTTTGCTAATATTTCACGAAATACGTGAGTTTAAACTTTGGAGCGAGCAAAACAATTCCGTTATGATTTTAACAAATTTATTTTTATCTTTTTCAGATCTTATCTGTCATGAAAATGATATCAAGAAGATTATAGAGAAATGTGGAAGGTACCAATTTGGCGGGGTTTTGAAGGACTGCAACTCTGTCGAGAGTAATGGAAATGATGGCGGTCCCAACGGAAATAATGGCGGTTGTAACGGAAATGACGATTCCGATAAAAATGATGATGGTGATGAGGATAGTGATGACAACAACGGAAATAATGGCGGTGATACGGATAATGATGAAAATGATGATTGTGATGAAGGGAATAATGATAATGGCGATAATAACGGAAATAATGGTAGTCATAACGGAAATGATTCCGGTGAAAATGATGACAACGACGGAAATGATAGCTCTGAAAACTGTGATTGAGCCATATAATTTGAATGCCCAAGCTCCAAGATTTTATATCATACACAAATCCGATCGAATTGGTTAAAGAGACAATAATATGTATAGTTAATTTGATCAAATATATGAAATTGAACTTTTTACTAAACTACGTTTTATTTCTCCTATATGTCATTTGATCAGAATTTTAAGTACCCAGCTATAGTTGGTGATTAAGTGATAAGAATATCCTATATTGAGAATAAACAATTTGAATTTGAATTTTGAATTTGATCTCTTCTTCGACCGAGCGTATTTCCCAGTTGCGTCTTCAGCATACGCTTCAGAGTCCAAGATGAGCTATTAATCATGGTCTTGATTTGGCGGAACTGGTTATAACAATGGAGCAACTGCCGTCTGACCTCCGTAACCCTATTTACAGGGAAATCGGACTCACGGGAACATGACCCGGATCTTTCAGATTTTTAGGCTGCCTAAAGGCATCTGACATAGCCTAACGTCTGCTATCTACCGATAACAGCCGGTACCAACAGTTTAACGTGCCTTCTGAAGCACGGAGGAGCTACAGATAGAAATGCCACTAATGGCGACCAATCCAAACATGGCCGCGCACTGCACCGCCGTCGCTTGACGTGTGCTATCGTTACGAATACGCGCGCCGCGCTAGGCTCCTTAGTAGCACTTGATCTCATTGCCCAAGAAAAATATTTAATTCTTTTTCTTGCTGATAGGTGGAGCTACAAGGTTTGAAAAAAAAGTTTAGATCCCACTTATTTTTAGCAAAAATAGTGTGAATTTTTAAAATTCGATTTGCTGTTTTGAAGTGCTTTATTTAATAAGTTATCGGATTTAGAATCACATTGTTTCAGGTGATAGCCGTTTCCAAACGGTCATTTTGGAAATCCTTTAGGGAGGCCTATGTCCAGCACTGGACAGCTTGCGGCTAAAATGATGATCATCGAGCGGAAACATTGAAAAAAAAAAGCCTTTCAAAATCAATGAACTTTATTGAATTTTTTCTTTGAAAATGTATTCATGAATATTCAATTGCATTACTTTTAATAAACACCACCGTGTTTATTAAAAGTATTGCAATTAGGCATATAAGTATAAAATTCGCGCGGTCACACCAAGCAATTTATTTTTTATTCTTTGCAATTGGGAATGGTCAAAACTTTTAAGGCTGATAATTAGCAATCCTTGTCGTCACCATTTTCAGTAGCTTTTCCTTCGGAGCCTTCGAGTTTTTCACCTGGAAATAGACAAGAACTGTCAAAAACATGTTTGTTTTTTTTTTTAAATAAAGGTAATGATTTTATGTTTATACAAATCACTATATAAATTATTATAATATAAATAGCTGATGCTTTTAAAAAAATAACAAAAACATTTCTTATTGTTTATTGTATGTAAATCACACTAATATTATAAAGAGGAATGACATAAATGTTTATATATTTGTATGTGTATGAATAAACTTTTTCTTTTTTCACCATTAGATAATTATATTATCTTGGAGTAATCCAAGATAATATAGATAATATATAGGCAGACAATATTTGGGATCACTTACCAGAATTAACTAAACCGTCAGCACCTGCCTTTCCTTTTCCATTTCCATTACCATTTCCATTATTATCATCACAAGGGGCATTATTTCCATTGTTCTCATCATCGCAAGGAGCATCAGCATCTTTAGAGGCATTTTTCTTTCCATTCTGATCTCCTACACTACCTTTTCCTTTAGAAATGGCGCTACTACCAATAACTTCAGCTTTGTTAGCAAGATCGCTTGCTCCTGAAAAGTAAAATATTTGTTTAGACTCTTTTTTATGTTCTATGTTGGTCTTTTCTATACTTCTTAACTAATATAATAAAGACGAAAGATTTGATTGTTTGTTTGTTTGCTTCGAGTAGGCTTCGAAACTATTGGCCCGTTTTGAAAAATTCTATCACCTTTACGTCGTCACGAGTAATATATTGTCGTTATGAATTGAATGACAAAATCATAGAGTCCATTCACTTACCAGAACTAACTAAACCTTCATCGCCTGTTTTTTCTTTTCCATTTCCATTTCCATTTCCATTACCGTTATCATTCTCATCATCGCAAGGAGCATCAGCGTCTTTAGAGTCATTTTTCTTTCCACTCAGATCTCCTACACTCCCTTTTCCTTTAGAACTGGCACTACTACCAAGACCCTTAGCTTTGTCAGCAAAGTCGCTTGCTCCTGAAAAGAAAAATATCTGTTTGTCTGACGTCCAGGCCAAGTTTTTTTCATTAATGTATCTTTTTTTATAAAGCTAAGAACTCAATTTTATTGATTTACTTACTATTTTTACTACCAACAGTATTGCTTATTCAAATTCAAATTGTTTATTTTCAATATAGGATATTCTTATCACTAATTGACGTCAATTGTTACTTATTTTAAGTTTACCACCACTTCCAAAGCGCAAGTGGAGAAGAAGTGGCGCCACAAACTCCACAGCAGCATTTTCTTCAAAAACGTCAATTCACAAAATTTGAGTCAAATCAGACGAGTTTACATTTGAATATTTTTATAATTACTATAAGTTTATTATTAAATTATTAAATATTGATTGTCAAAGTCCTGTGTTACTTCAGCATTTGTAAAAATGATTATGGTTACTATAGTAAATTCATCGTCATGTTTCATTTCATCAACACCATTTACGACAATTCCATACTTACTTATTATTTATCGCTGCACAATTCAATATTACTTAGATTCCTGATAAATTCCAATTCTCCATCCTTAAATACCTTTTATTATTCCAGAACATACATATTTCCATACTTATATTTAAAAAGCAAAAGTCTGTCTGTCCGTATTTCTAACTGTCTGTCTGTTACATTTTCATGGCTAAACCGCTTTTCAATTTTGGATGAAATTTGGTAAACATATAGTCAAAAACCGGGGTCAAACAAAGGCAAAAAAATATAATATCTGCCAGTTTGATTGTCTTCAACCACCAATTAAGTTCCATCATAAATTTGCGAGCTGCCCCCTTTTGTTGAGTTTTTTCCAAGTCTGTCTGTATCACGCTATCCTTTTCACATCATCATCATCTGCCTGCATCAGCCTCAGGCTGTCCATTGCTGGACATAGGCCTCCCCCAACGATTGGAAGCGGCCTGCATCCAGCGCCTGCGACCTTCTTCAGGTCATCTGACCATCTGGTCGGTGGGTGTCCGATGCTGCGCTTACCAATGCGTGGGTGCCATTCGAGACCATTGATTCCATTTCACATCCTGATTGCCTATTCAGCAGTATCAAAATAAGTCTTACCTCCAAATTTTCCAGTAGCCTTGTCTACGACTTTGTCACCTTCACCAGCTGCCTCACTGGTGATGTTGGAACCCTCATCAGCTGCTTTATTAGATATATCAGCTGCTGCATCTAATCCAGTTCCCATAGGAGTATCATTTCCTCCTGTAATTAATCCAAACAATTTGTTAAAAACATATTTTATTTCAGTTATCAAATATATAAATGACTCTTTTTAAATCTTTAATGAAATCACGCGCGGTCAATTATTTTTAATCTACTTTGCTTGTCTGTCTAGTCTGTGACTGTATTTGTTTCCATCAATTGGAGTTTTTGGAGGGAAAGTAAACTGTCGTTATGTCGGCGCTGTATTTAATTTCCAAAATTTAGGTATTTTCGACTATTTGTGCTTAATATTGGTGGATTATTATTCGCAAATTGTTCGTGAACAAGCGTGAGTGTTAGGAAGTGATACAGTGTGTCGATTACGTGACTTTTATCTTTGTCACCAAAATCTCCCAAGTTATAGCTAAGTGAAATTTTTCCACCGCTTCACTTAGCCATCTGATCATAGAATTACTCACTTGACTAGATTAGACTACTGACTTGACTTTTTGACTTGACTTGACTAAAGTAGGACTGAAGAAGATTAATAAATTGAAGAAAGGCCTTAAAGGACTAGTTTCCATGGCCGTGAAAGGTATTAAAAAAAAACCATCAATTTAGATTAATAAATGCAAGAGCATGTAAATGATTAGAAGATATTGTGTTCATCATCATCATCAATGCGTGTAGGTGATACAGTCAATTGATCATGCACACTTTGGTGTCAGAGTTCTTCATGAGGCCTCTGACGTGGTTCCTTTAGCCACTACCAGATGGCAGCAATGACCAACGGCTTAACGTGCCTACCGAAGCAAGGAATCATCTTTATTATCAGATAATCATCAATCATGATTGTGTTGACTGTATCTTCTCCGAATAAAATACAATATTATACAAAAATTCTAAATACATCAGTAAAAATAAAAAAGTAAATAAATGAAATAGAAGGTCGCAGGCAGGCGCTGAATGCAGGCCGGTTTCAACCGATCATTTTGGAAATCCTTGGGGGAGGCCTATGTCAAGCTGTGGACAGCCTACGGCTGAAATAATGATGATAAATAAATGAACCTAATATACCTAATTGCTTGTAGCATACAAAAGTCAAAAGAGCCAAATATCAGATTTATTATCAAAATCAATCATGCCAATAACTCATCATCATTTCGAGTAGGCGTCACGGTCAATAGACCATGCACACCCTGGTGTCAGAGTTCTTCGAAACCGCCTCTCGGCCTCTGACGTGGTTCCTTTAACGACTACCAGCTGGCAGCCGGGACCAACGGCTTAACGTGCCTTCCGAAGCACGGAATAATCTTTTTCAGACCATACCAATAACTGTAGAGGACCCATGAGCACCACCGTTAGCAGCAGAATGCACGGCTTGATCAGCTCCGGTTGACGCGTCTCTTGTAGCTTTTTTAGATTCATTAGCTGCATGTTTTACAGCGGTTAGTCCTCCACTGACAAATGAATCTATGGTTCCTTCAAAATTCCCTGTAAAAACAAATAGTATAAAAACATTTCTCTTCTGTAAGTTTTATTGATGCGTCTTTTTACCATAGATTGAAAAAAAATTAACTCGCGCCGCGCTCGATTCCAAATTCCTTGGTTTTACAGTTTTTTTAGTTCCGTTTACAGCGTCTAGTTTGCTACTGACGATGGAACGTATAAAAACATCAAAATCTTTTGAAAATACCATTAAATTGTGAATGTTTGTTTTTATTAACTTTATTGTGAACTTTGTTGATACAGATTGATCAGAGAAATTATCCGAATAGAAATGTTTTGACGCTGATTTATTTCCAGGATCAGTGTGGCAGCGTATTCTCTTTTCTAATCTTCAATTAATACATGTAAACCTTATTAGAAATGTATTACGTAATTAACAACAATGCCACCTAATATTATCGACCAGTAACAGTGGCAATAAATGACGCAATCAAATTACCCGCCCATTTATTCTGTGTGAAACGTTGGCTTGCAAGCCAAACTAGTGACACGTTTTTCGTGCGCTATGCCATTTCTTGTTAATATTTCTAAATTTTGTGAACAATACACTGCTAATATCGTTACCCTTCATTTTAGCTTTTGCGTAGACGAATTTGGTACCTGACATAGCATTAGTAGCGCCTCCAGTGGCTCCAGATATAGATGATCCAGCAGCATCTTCAGCTCCTTGGAAGGCGTCTTGAGCAGCGCTCGTACCGCCTTTAATTCCATGATCAGCTGATCCCGAAGCGCCTTGTACAGCCAACTCTACGCCTCCAGCTGGGTTGACTCCACCTGGAATGTGACCTAGCAGAAAAATAGTGGAACTTGTGAGAATTTTCTCAGTATTATTTCAACATTATCAAACTGGAACTAGAGTCTTACCTTCCTTAGCAGCTTTTCCAAGATCTGATGCTCCACCTAATCCATTAGCAGCGCCACCCACTGTAGAAGCTGTTGAAATAATAATTATTAATTATTAATATAACTTCATTTTTAGAATGGATTCCTTTCAAGACTTCTATATAAAAAACAAAAAAGCAAACGGCCATGGAAACTAGTTCTTAAAGGCCTTTCTTGAATTTATTAATATTCTTCAGTCCTATTTAAGTCAGTATAAAATTTTTCTGTTTCTTTTTAACAGACTTTTAAAAAAGTAGTAGGTTCTGATTATAAACGTTTATTACCTATGTCAGGGTCTTACCTTCCTTCGCAGCGTTTCCAAGATCTGATGCTCCACCTAATCCACCAGCAGCGCCAGCCCCTTTAGAAGCTGCCGAAATAAGTATTAATAGCTTCATTTCTTTAAACAACTTTACTTTTACAATAAATAGCGAAAAAGAAGCGATCACTGTAGGATCACCTAAATTTGAGCCCATTTTTATTGTGCCATGAAAAATGTGTTTCTCTATAGTTTAATAACGTTTATCACTTATGAGTCAAAGGATTTTTTTAGGATCTTACCTTCCTTTGCAACGTTGCCAAGACTTGAAGCTCCACCTAATCCACCAGCAGCGCCAGCCCCTTTAGAAGCTGTCGAAATAAGTATTAATAGCTTCATTTCTTTAAACAACTTTACTTTTACAATAGCGAAAAAGAAGCGATCACTGTAGGATCACCTAAATTTGAGCCCATTTTTATTGTGCCATGAAAAATGTGTTTCTCTATAGTTTAATAACGTTTATCACTTATGAGTCAAAGGAATTAATTGTGCACTTTTTTTAGGATCTTACCTTCCTTTGCAACGTTGCCAAGACTTGAAGCTCCACCTAATACACCAGCAGCGCCAGCCCCTTTAGAAGCTGTCGAAATAAGTATTAATAGCTTCATTTCTTTAATCAACTTTACTTTTACAATAGCGAAAAAGAAGCGATCACTGTAGGATCACCTAAATTTGAGCCCATTTTTATTGTGCCATGAAAAATGTGTTTCTCTATAGTTTAATAACGTTTATCACTTATGAGTCAAAGGAATTAATTGTGCACTTTTTTTAGGATCTTACCTTCCTTTGCAACGTTGCCAAGACTTGAAGCTCCACCTAATCCACCAGCAGCGCCAGCCCCTTTAGAAGCTGTTGAAATTAGTATTAATAGCTTCATTATTAAATACACCTTCACTTTTTCAATAGTTTGTTTATATAGTTTCTTTAAAAATCAATGAAAAAACCTAAGCGAGCGCTGATTTGCTGATATTTTTTACCGTAAAATTCTATTTCATCTTATACTTTTTTACCAATGGGGTGAATAACCCTTAAAAGCAATAGTTGTGCACCCTTTGTCAGGGTCTTACCTTCTTTCGCAGCGTTTCCTACACCTGATGCTCCACCTAATCCACCAGCAGCGCCACCCAACTTGGAGGCTGTTGAAATAAATAATAGATTCATTATTAATAGTAGTAGCTAGCACAAGCGCCAATTTTTTGAAGTGGCGCTAGTGATACCGAAGGAGGAGCCAGCCTTACAAATTACAATAGTTTTTTTTTTTTTTTTTTATTAATAAAAATAAATAATAAAGCAAATCATAAAATCTGAAACAGTTAAATTTTTACTTACCATTTTCTAGACCAAAAGTTGGAAAGGATGCAGCCGAGCCGATCTATAAAGAAATTTTTACATAATTTATCTGTACCTACAGTATTCTTTAAATTTCAAACAACAACTCGCTTCTCACGTCGCTATCAGTCACACTTTACATAAGTAACTATGATTCAAAATGACAAGTGAGAAGTGAGCTAGGAAATTACCTTAAAGAATGCCACATCTTACGCCATCTCATACAAAATGTCACGTATAATCTAGTTCGAATAATAATTAATTATGGTAATTAATTTAGTCCACTCTTCCACGCTGGTCTGGGAGAAAAAGAAAAACATAGTATGTACCAGCTGCTTCTCTTCCCGCGCACGCCGTAAAAGTCGACTGAGGGAATAGGGAAATGGGGGAATCATGACATAGGCGATGCGGCTAGCAACCCGTCACTATTGGTTTCCTGTTTAAACTACCATCATCATCATGCTAAACGTGGCCTAAGGTCTTATGGCTTTAGGCTCTGTCTTCCCCTCATGGGGTAAAGACGTGATTATATGTATGTAATTAATTTAGTTAATACATACTCTCGAAACATACAACATGTTAGGACACTTGTTACGACACGATGATTTTATGAAAAACATCATTGAAGGAAAGATAAAAGGAAGAAGGGGTACAGGTAGACATAGGCATAGTTATATGAAACAGATAAAGGAGATAACAAACGTCGTGTCGTATCAAGAAATAAAGGAACTCCACCGACAAGAGCCTAAATAGCTCTTTAATTTATGATGATGAGTAGCTTTCGCCCGCGGTTTAGCCCGCGTGCGATTCTCTCAGGAACAGTGCTTTTTCCTGAGAATAAAGTTACCTGATGTCCTTCTTAATACTCCTAGCTACGTGTATGCGAAATTTCAGGAAGATTGGTTCAGTAGATAGGACGTGAAGGGGTAACAAACAAACAAATATACAAACTCACTTTTCTCATTTATAATATTACTAGCTGTTCCCCGCGGCTTCGCCCCGCGTGGGACTCTGTTATATCGCGCCCAAAAGTAGCCTATGTTTGACCTCAGGTCGTTAACTACATCCCTACCAAATTTCATCACAATCGGTCCAGCAGTTTAGCCGTGAAGAGGTGACAGACAGACAGACAGAATTTAGCGGTTTCGCATTTATAATATTAGTATGGAAATATGGATATGGAAGTATGGATATAGTTAGGATACTCTCGAAAAACATAACGTTCCTTCTGGGATAAAATTCACTCACCAAACACAAAACCAAGATGGCGGCTTTCATTTTGGCGGGGGATTTTTACACTAACTTAACTATAACTGACTGCCCCCAATACATGTGTGGTTTTATATCAACACCCGAAATATTTGATCAAACAACGATTAGTAATGGATATTACGCACTGTAACTATTATGCTAATCCATATTGATTTTTATTTCGTGAATATTAGAACCCATTTCACAATGAATTTAATTTTTTACAGTATTTCTACCGTGAAAGAAAATAACGTCATCCACAATCCTTAAAACATCTTTCTATACTGTCATCATGTTGTGTGTTATACGGCCAATTGACCATGCATACCCTGGTATGAGAGTCTTTTGAAACAGCCCTTCGGCCTCTGACGTGGTTCTTTTAACGACCTCAAATGGCGGCTTGCCTTCCGAGCACAGAATCATTTTTATTATCAGACAATCAGGTTATTCACGCCTTCAATGACCTAATCCTAACCAAACTGAAAACAATTAATCAAAGTAAGATGCTTCACATGGGAATCGAACCCACGACCTTCAGGTAGCAGGAATATCGGCCATTGTTAGCAAAATCAGCGAAAATAAAAATATATACTAGATTGATTCCTTTTATTTCACCTTAGAATAAAAAGTATTTTGTTTTAAACTATGTTAAATAGCAAGCAAACCCAGGAACATAATTTAGCTAACTACGCGAAATGATAATGCTAAACACAATTTTATAAAGGGCTAAATAAATATTTATTTCAGGTTTTTATTTACACAGTTGGTAATCTTGTGTGACAGTAAATTGCGCGACTATTAATGAGATATTTTTAGGCTAAGCACGTGTCGGAACTTCTGACACGCGAGAGTGGAAATCGTTATTTGAAGACCCATAAATAACGGTCTTTAACTTGGTAAAATATAGCGGCAGTTTTTAGGGTCTGAAATACCTGGTTAAGACTGTTATTTTTGGGGAAATACCAGTCGAGTTGAGTTGCACTGTAATGCTAGCGGTTGCTGTAAAAATGTATGGGCTGAAAAACGAGCTGTTTTTTTATTCTAACCAGGTTTCCGATCCTCAGAAGGACCTCACGGACACCACCTAATTTTAAATTTAGATTAGTTTTAGATTACGTTATTTTAAATTATATTACATGCAGATATTTTATTCAAGTAAAAACAACAAACTTATTAAATAAACCTTAAAAACTATACTTAAAAAGAACTTAAAATAAATATAAATCTAAAACTAATCTAAATTTAAAATTAGGTGGTGTCCGTGAGGCATGGTACCAAAAACACTGGCTGCATTCCCGCGCTGAATTGCAATTGCAATTCTCTGTGCAAGGAATGAGCCAGCCCTCTTGTCACCTGCGGCGTCAACAAGCTTCGGAGCTAACTCTTTAAAAAACTTTTTGAAGCTAGGACCCCATGGACCCAATGTTTCGACACCAAGCGGCACAAACATGTACTCATTAATAAGAGAGGCATATTTGCGCCGCTTGGCTTCTTCTGCAGCCTCCGCCGCGGCCCCAGCCCTTAGGACCGTCCCCTGAAGGCGAGACGGGGCCAGCGTGTCGACGCATGTTGCGTCTCACACGAGAGCCCTCCCCCGCACCCAGGGGATCAAGGTCAGGCCATCTGGGCGCTTGCCATCATTGCGAGAAATACCAGGTGGCTCCAGAGCACTGGGAACATCGATGGTGGCAAGTGCCCTCTTAATGATATCGTTAAGGGCACCGTGACGGGAAAATCTACCTGCGCTGCGTTGGCAGTGTAAACCATGGAGCCCATTTTTGCCGACGCCGCTACCACACGGACACTGATGGTGTTCGACAATAGCAGCACCCAGCCTCAGGCCGACAGCAATTCGGAAGCTGCCATTGTCGAGTAGTGTTCCAAGGTTGGCGGAAGGAAGGGCATGTAACCATTGACCCGATTCGTATTCGGATACAGCGAGAAGCCTCGCTCGGTCAATATCACTGACAGAATTTTGAACCAAAAGGTTATGTTCTCTCTGTACCAATGAAGCATCCCAAAGTTTTTGTCGGTTTGGTGCCTCTGGGATACTTTCATTGGGACAGAGAGCCCTCCAGGCCTCCACCGCATCCGATGCACAGTGAATCGCAACTGAATTAGAATTTAATATTCTTGAACACATGTGCGAAACACTATGCACGGATGAAAGAAAGGCCGGAACTTGAAATTTTTCGAATTCCGATGCCACCTGATTTGATCGGTAAACAAGCTTGAATCCAGGCACGGTCCTCGAGGTTCAAATTTAGAATTTTTATTAACGCGTTTTTAAGGAGGTTTGCATGTTTCCAGATTGGGCATGCTCTAACGATGTATGTTTTAGGGACGAAAAGGCAAAATTCGAGTATGGTATAGGCGATATGAGAATTTAAAGAGCCCAATCTGCCGATGTTTTTTTAAAAAATTTCGCATTTATTTTCTAAAAGTGGTCTAACGCTTTCCTCGAGTAGTGGCGCCCCTAGGAGGAAAAGTGATTTTTGTTCCAATATTTTGATACCTGGAGCAATATTTTGAAATTTTTGAATAATAGAATTTCGGTCAGTTTCGGAAATATTAGTCGAAATAAAAATTTCGCATTTGTTCAAATTAAGGTCTAAATTAATTTTCCGGAAATTATTTAAAACTTTGACGAGGTCATTTTTGACAGTGTCTACTTTTCCTCCTAAACAGGCGTCATCTAGGTACCAAGCATTTAATTTTGAATTTAAGTTGGCAACGATGGGGTTGATTCCTAAACTAAAAAGAGCTGGTCCTAGAGGGTCACCCTGCTGAACGCCTACTTCTGAAGATATTTCATTGTTATGGAAAAATAATTTTGTTGAAGAACTGTATGATTGCCAAACGTAGTTGTAGATATTAGGTGCGTGGATATAGACTTCGTTCAACAGGGTTGACCTATCAATGCTATTAAAGGCATTTTTAACGTCAATCTTAAGCAGTACATCCGCTTCGCTGTCATTGGATAAAAATGTGCGAACCGAATGTACTACTGCTTCACAACCTCCTCGACTGTCAAATCCTAATTGGTTTGGTTCGAATAAAGATTGAAAGTAAGAAGAATTATTCCTGCAGGCAAGTTTGGAAGCCAGCCTGCATAGAGTGCCTCCAATAGCAATGGGGCGCACACCTCCATCTTTTTTGTTAAAAGCACAGAGTCGGGCCCCAAAAAATAATTTTCAAAAATTCTCTGAAAGAGATTCCGAAAAAAGAAAATTGCAAAATTTTGTAATGTCATTGAGTAATGCCCCGCCAGCGTCACCGGCGGACGCGCTGATCAGATCCTTAAGATGCTGAGGCGTTAGTCCGTCGATGCCGTCCCGTGTATCTTCAATTTTAATTTCAAGGGCCGAATGAGTTGAAGGAGGATTTGGTCGTGAGGAGGTTGATAATGCCATGGGATGTTTTTCATGTAGGCTTCTCAGTGTATCAGAGTTGTTCGGAGCTAGTGTGTCATCCGAAAAGAGAATTTTAGCTGCATTCCGGAGGTCTCCATCCATTGCCTTATTTTCCACAAATTTTGTCAAATTAAACGTCTTTTTGGAATTTTGGTGAAGAAGAGTGCGTCTTGATGGCCATTGGTTGTACAATTTTCTTTTAGTAGTGAAGTTAATGATTTATTATTTTTATTTGGAACGTGTAAAAATCTATATGAAAAAGTCATAAGGTCTTGCCATGCTTTTTGGTTAAGTTTTTGGTTTTTCATACAGGTTTGAAGGGCAATAGATAGCGACCTAGCTAATGACACCCTAACTCCTCGTGGAATTCTTTTGACTATCTTTGTATTGTTATTTAAATTGCAGATGTATTGGTCAAAATTAAGCAGAGAATCTAATTGTGGAGGAGTGGTTGTGGTTGGGGGTTGTGAATTTATTAAAGTGCTTGCGGAGGTTACAGGTTTATGAAATTTTGAAAAGTGTATATTGAGTCCGCGCCTTCCTTTGAAACGCCTACCATCGGAACACAGAGTACATTCTAAAAATAAACTGTCATTACATAAAGAATTTGATTGTGGTAACTGTTTGATTGAGGTATCCGGTGGTGTCGGTGGCTGCCTACAACGCTTTGGCGGAGGCAATCGCTGTGTAGAATCATCATCACTTGATGAATTGTATGGAGTGTAATATTCATTTTTCGGAGGAGATAGCATGCGTGTCGATTTAAGACATTATCTTCTGAAGACTTTTACAAACCATTTTGGGATAAAATATTGACTTCATAATAAGAGATGACGTTGTCACATGTCATTTTCTTTACTTTTGGTTTGGCCACGGATTATGGCTCCTATTTATGAAAAAAATGAGCCTTCTTTACTTTTAATTTTATGGATCGATGTTGAATACGGCAAAGAATCCACGAGCTTGTTGTTTTTCAAAATAAATCTTATATTATTATAAAAAATAAAAAATATTATTGCTACTGACACTTACCGTCATTTATGATGACGGTTATGTTTTAGATTAGTTATTTATATTATAAGTTTTTTTATATAAGTATTAAATTATAGACAAAACCATGGGAAATATGGTTTTAATTCACAATAAACAATTACATATGACAAGTAAGAATTGACACAAATAAAGCATAGAGACAATAACAAGTAAGGAGTTTACCACATTCACCCGTCCATAAAATTGTAACACATACACACATAGTCTTGAAGATGAGCAGGAGGTCTCCTCTCCCTGGAAGAGCGCCGTATCTCATCCTCGGCTCTAGCCTGTTCAGGTTCCGTTTCACGATCAGAAGTACTCGGAACTGACTCTGACGGCATTGTCAAAACATCTTCGAATTCTTCATTGCTTTCGATTGCATCCTGTTGACGAGGAAATGGGGCAATCTGACTATTAGAAACAGTGCATTCTCGTCCATCGGAAAGTCGCACATGTGAATAATGCGGATTAGCTTCTAATATTTCGGCTTCTTCAACTATCGGGTCATATTTTGAAGCTCTTACATTTTTCTTAACGAGCACCGGACCCGGGTTAATCATCCATGATGGCAATGAATTTCCGTTCGGAGAACGACGAGGATGTCGGAACAATCTCTCATGTGGTGTAGCGTTAGTTGAAGTACACAAAAGAGATCTTATAGAATGCAATGCGTTTAAGTAAACTTGTTCCCAGTTATGTATACTCATGTTTTTAGATCGTAGGCTAAGTTGAATAGTCCGCCACAATGTACCATTTAGACGTTCGACTTGACCGTTACCCTGGGGGTGATAAGGAGTTGTCCGACTCATTGCTATACCCAGAGGCGTCAAAAATTTCCTTAATTTTTCGGACATAAATGAAGACCCTCTGTCTGAATGGACGTATTGCGGAAATCCAAATGTATGAAAAAGATCCTTTAAGCATCTGATCACAGTGTCTGATGACAAATCACTGCAAGGATAAGCGAATGGAAATCTTGTGTATTCATCAATAATCGTCAGTAAATATCGATTACGTGTATTTGAAGGACCTCTTCCTTCAAATACACGTAATCGATATTTACCTTTAAAATCAATATTTAAACGTTCGAACGGAGCAATAGCTTTTATGAGTTTACCGTTTGATTTAAAGAAGCGTGGTTTAATTTCGGCACATATTTTGCAAGATGCTGTCATTGTTCTAATATCTTCAATTGAAAAAGGTAAGTTCTTTTGCCTTATCCAGTGGAACATTCTGGTAATACCTGGATGACAAAGTTGATTGTGTAGCTCATATAGGCGTGATGAAGGATTCGTAGTGGCACACACTACTCTTGATAAAGCATCGGCCACAGTATTTTCTCGTCCTGGGCGATAGATTATGTCGTATTTGTAACAAGATAATTCTAGACGCCAACGTTCTATCTTTTTATTTTTTATCTTGCTGGAATATGTTTGATTGAACATGAAAGCGACTGACTGTTGATCAGTGATAAGTATAAAATGTCTACCAATTAGATAGTGACGCCACTTTCGCAATGCTTCTACTATTGCACTCGCTTCTTTTTCAATTGACGAATGCCCACGCTCAGTATTGGACAACGATCGTGATAGAAATGCGACAGGTCGTCCATTTTATGATAAAGTGGCACCGATAGAATGCTCCGAAGCATCTGTTTCTACAGTGAATCTTGAATTATTATCAACAGATGCTAATGATGCTTTTGCTATATAGAATTTTAGTTTTTGAAAACATTCTTTAGCTTCTTCGGTAACTGGAAACTGTTTGATGTCTATCAAAGGTCTGATGTAGTAACAAAAATTTTAAATCCACTTTGAGGAATGAGCAAGCAGTCCTAAAGAACGTTTTAGTGATGCTGAATCTGTCGGTACAGGGAGATCTAAAAGAGGTTTCAGCCTTTCATCGTCAGGTTTGATGATATTGTTCGCAATTTTATAGCCTAGGAGGCTAATACTACTACACCCAAAAGTACATTTTTGTTCATTCAATGTGAGTTTGTACTTTTTTACAATATTCATAAAATCTTGCAGATTTCTATCATGGTCATTTTTGTCAATCCCGCAGACAGTGACGTCATCTAGATAGCTGTATACGCCCTTTAGCTTTTCTGTATGTATGATGTATTGAATAGTTCTTTGAAATGCTGCTACACTGTTGGTTACGCCAAACGGAATACGAGTAAACTGATATAAAGCACCGCATGCTTTAAATGCTGTATATTTTCGTTCAGTTGACAAAATTGGAATTTGATGATATGCGCTTTTTAAATCAATTTGACTGAAGTAGTTATATTTTGCAACGTTTGAAACCAATGATTCAATATTTGAACTTTCTGAATCAATAAGAGCGTCAACTTTGTGTTGATTCAACAATATTGAAGTAATTTCTTTGTTCAAGTTTGGAGGTGAAGCTGCTGTTATGCAAGATGATTCCGCTTCGTTAACATCTGAAGAAAATATAGCATTTGTGACTGTATTGCTACTTCGACATACTGACGCAAAATGACCTTTTTTGGAGCATTTTTGACATATCGCATTGGCTGGACATTTTATTCGTTGATGAATATTTTTGCTGCCACAAAAGTAACATTGTTTAGTACTATTTGAATTTCTGTTATCAGTGGCTTTAATATTTTTAACTGCATGTAACTGTGCTGGATAAGAGTCACTAGAATTGGTATATGCCGAGGAATTATTTTCTGCGGTTTCTAGTGCAATAGCTTGGTTAAGTGCTTCATCCAACGATAAATTAAAATTCTCTAAAAGTCTCTGTCGAATTCTTTGGTTTATAATGCCGGACACAAGAGCATCGCGGATATGATCATTTCTATTTTGATCTGCTGTAGTAGATTTAAAATTGCAATCACTGGCTAATTGTTTAAGAATACGTCCATAATCTGTAATTGACTCTTCTTGTTTTTGTTTCCTTGTAGCAAGACAGTATCTGGCATAAATTTCATTTTTAGGCTTTATGTATATTTGATTCAGCTGAGTAATAGCGGAGTCGTAAGTATCGCAGTCTCGTATATGAGAGTAAACTGCAGGAGATAAATGATTAATAAGTAACATTAATTTTGAAGACTCTTGTACATTATCAGCGATTCCAGTAGAAAGAAAATTTTCAAATGTGCGTCGCCAGTGTAAGTATTCTAAATCTGCTCCTGGTACATCAGGTTCAGTTTCAAACCGCTCGGGCCGAAGGAATTTATCAAAACTATTTGACATGTTTGTATCCAACCTCGGTTTACTTTCAGCCATATTTATTCGATATGTATATTTTAGTATTGATTTTTCTTTGTTTACATTATTGTAAATTAAATTCTTAAATTATAGACAAAACCATGGGAAATATGGTTTTAATTCACAATAAACAATACATATGACAAGTAAGAATTGACACAAATAAAGCATAGAGACAATAACAAGTAAGGAGTTTACCACAATAAGATCCACAAATTTTAGTCTAGTTTATGAACTGATTTTCATAAGCTAAAATAAGATAAAAATTACGCTATTAATACCTAAGTACCTATTCTATTCTAAAAATTAAACTAATTAATATAAAAAAAACTTAGATATATTAAACTAAATAAAAATATAGAGCCCAAACTGCTGTCGTTGCAAGAAGGTAAAGTGCCCAAGAGGCTGGCTGCATTTCCACGCTGTATGGCCAGACTAATACGCTAACCAAAATAAGCGCCGGCCCCTATAGTTACAAATTGCATTATTGCTTAAAACGGCCACTTTTAGCAGTTTTGCAATTTGTAACTATATGGAACTATAATTCAATAATTGAATATGATTAAAATTAACTTCAGATCCAGAACCATGATTACAGCAGAGGGATTTTTGATAACTTGTGTTTTCAGTGAGTAATGATTTTTAAATGACGGTGGCGCTAGTGTTCACCGAGGTATCACCTAAAGGTTTATTCATTAAGTTATATTAAAAAATCATAAACTTACTATAGTATTCGTGCAACACATTTGTTTTTCGTCAATATCCATTATGTTTCTAATACAAATACTTATCTACGTAACGCAGGTACGCATTGTTTCTATGTTACTTATTTATAGCCTTATTATTAATTTATGTACCTACGCTATCTATAACTGCACACCTGTTTAAATCTAACCATTTAAGCATTCAAAATAATCGCGCAATTTATAAAGTCTTAGCGAGGCGTACGCATGCGTAACGACTCGGTGAACACTAGCGCCACCATCAGTTTAAAAACATTATCCACTGAAAACACAAGTTATCAAAAATCCGTCTTCTGTAATTAAGGTTTTGGATCTGAAGTTATGTTTCCTATAGTTACAAATTGCAATATTGCTTAAAACGGCCACTTTTAGCAGTTTTGCGATTTGTAACTATATGGAACTGTAATTCAATTATTTAATATGATTAAAATCAACTTCAGAGCCAGATATATTAAATAAGTACCAATATACTTATTGATAATTACTGAAAATTGACGTTTAGCAGACGGCTGGGTAGCGCAAAGAACCGTTGGCCGATGGAGCAGAAAGGTTCTCGAATGGCGACCACGCACCGGTTAGTGCAGCGTCGGACACCCACCGACCAGATGGTCAGATGACCTGAAGAAGGTCGCAGGCAAGCGCTGGATACAGGCCGCGATAACCGGCTGTTTGGACATCTTTGGAGGAGGCTGTGTGCAGCAGTGGACATACTGCGGTGAAATTATGATGAGACAGCTGGGTCAGCTGGGACTTTGAAGCTATTATGTGGAATTTATTGTGGACATAATTCATTTAAAAAAAATCTTACTTTAACACATTTTATTGTATGATAAATAGAAAATTATTTTCATTGTAAAAATAATATTATGGATACATTTATTTAACTTATGATTACAAATATTAGATTACATAACTACATAATCCATATCCATACTCCATACTAATATTATAAATGCGAAAGTCTGTCTGTCTGTCTGTCTGTCTGTCTGTCTGTCTGTCTGTCTGTCTGTCACCTCTTCACGGCTAAACGGCTGGACCGATTGTGATGAAATTTGGTAGGGATGTAGTTAATGACCTGAGGTCAAACATAGGCTACTTTTGGGCGCGATATAACAGAGTCCCACGCGGGGCGGAGCCGCGGGGAACAGCTAGTACTAATATATAATAATGAATTTCCCTCGGTAATAGTGCTTTTTCCCGGGATAAAAGGTACCCTATGTTCTTCTACTTCTAGCTATGTGTATGCGAAATTTCAGGAAGATTGGGTTGGTAAATAGGGCGTGAAGAGGTAACAAACAAACAAACAAATATTTCGCATTTAAAACATTAGTTGGAATTGGGATTCACAAAACAAAATCAGTATTATCGGCTTTGCTGCAAAAACAAATTACGATTCTAGCGAATTGGGAACTTCTTTTTTTAAACTATACAGCTGAGGATGCAACCGGAAAAACGTTGGGATCGTGTTGACTAGCGCCTGATGCAGGCCGCTTCCGGTCATTCTGGAGGGCCCATGTCCAGCTGTGGACAGCCTGCGGCTGAAATGATCACATTGACTAGACTTCAGGCCAATAAATGATGTCCTCACTATCATCTGGTGCTCTATAATCATCTTTACGCCCATACTGATAACGTCTAAAATTGTCCTGCGTATTACTTGCAAAATTACTAGTGCTCGGCCTGTTCGTAATATAACTATTATCAAAATTAATCATGCCATTATTATTACGATTACTGTCATAATTATTATTTCTGTTATGATTCTGCCGGTCATAATTGGTAGTGCTAGGATTATTACTATTATGATTATCATAATTATTACCACTACGATCGTTTGATTCATGATTATTATAATCCTGTTGATTTCTGTCATTATAGTAGCCTGATTGTCTATTACTATTTGCATTATTATATAAATTACTCGGTTGATTCCTGTCATAATTATTACCAGTATTTCTATTATTATTTGCATTGCCGTATGACTCACGAGGTTCATTCCTGTTATTAGTTTGTCCATCATTATTATTATTACTATACCCATTATTATTATAATCATTTCCATCACCAGCATTTCGCCTATTATTATTGTTTGAACCAAAATTTTGTCTATCAGAACTTTGCCTGTTAGATCCAGAACTTGGACTATTAGACCCAGAATTTCGATTATTAGACCCATATTTTCGATTATTAGACCCATAATCGTTATTATCTATGTTATTGACTTGATCGCCAAATATCTGAGCAGCAATGAATTCTCTGAAGACTCTAGCGTAAACGGCTGGCGTGTTAGCAGCTCCACAGGACCGGCCAACTGAAGTTACGCCCACAATGCGCCATAGACAGCCATCTTGAATTTGGGCTGGGCCTCCCGAGTCACCCTGGAAAGCAAAATATTGGAAAATTACTCCTGAACATGGCGATGGATCCACTTATTTTAATTTTCTTTTTATACCTTTATATTATAAGTATCGCACCAAAGGTGATAAGTGTCAGCCACCTCCATATATATTAAGGTTGAAATATATAGAGAGTAAGCGACTAATGTTGTGTGATACATCGATACAGGGTCTACCCTGTATCGATCACACGTGGTATTATTTATAAAAACCTTAATTCTATCATCAGAATAAATCAAGTTCATCATCATTTCATATAAGTTTCAATATCAATCAACCATACACCCTCTTGGCCTTTGATGGGGTTCCTTTAGCGACTCTCAGATACGGAATCATCTTTATTATCAGACAATCAGGTGATTTAAGTTTGCAATGTCCTAACTAAACTGGAAATAAATAAATAAAGTACGCTTCCCGTAGGAACCGAACCCAGGTCTACAGGCTTAACCACTGGACCACGGAGGCAACTACATAAAATAATTATATAGAGACATATCACACAGATCGAGTTAGCCCTAAAGTAAGTTCGAGACTTTTTTGGGACCTCGTGAGTATAGCGGGCAGGCATGTTAACCATTACGCCACGAAGGTCGAAATCAAGTTATACCTGACAAGTGTCCTTTCCTCCTTTCTTATCCCCCGCACAGATCTGGCTCTCTGGTGAAGGTCCATCCGGCATCTTCCTCGTCACGCCGAGGATGCGACGGCAGTCGGACATGTCCCATATAGGGACGGATACACTGCGAAGTTCTAGTGATTGGTCTCCGCCTGTGAAAATGTTTACGCATTTTATTTTTATTTTTGTACCGATTTGAATGAAACAAAAACTAAATGTTAGGTGAAGAATAGCGCAAGATATTGCTGAAAACCGCATTCAAATCAGTAACACCGATTCTGAGATTAACCTGCACAAAATCACAGACAAACAGACAAAAATTCTAAAAACTATGGATTTGGGTTCTGTACTGCACATTGAAGATAAATTAGTTTTTCATATTTATCTTCAATGTACAGACATCACCTACTTTATTGCGCCGCACAGTTTTTCTGTTTCTCCCTATGGTCGCCTGTTAGAGAATGCTTTAAGCATTAAGTCCGCCATTTGTTTAAGTATTTTGTACTTATGGAACAATAAAGTTTTAATAAATAAATAAATTAAACATACTTTGCCCAAAAGTGGGACGATTAAGGCTACTAAAATAAAGGATAATATTCTACTTACCAAACTCAGTTCTGCCCCAGCCTGTAACGATCACCATCTCGCCCACTGGTGGGGGCACTCCCAAACACGCTGGCTTCACCACGGCTGAGAACCTGAGAATAATAGTTATAATTAATTTAATAATAGTCTATTCATAAGTTACTTTAATTTATTATTTTATTATAATTGTATTAGTGTGTATATTTATTATTATTGTTAAATTTACTATACAAAATAATAAATTTATATATTCATACGAAAAAGGGTTACGGAGGTCAGACTGCAGTCGCTCCATTGTAATTACCTGTTCCGCCAAATCAGGGTGTCGATTCTGCTAACGTTAAATCACAATCGTGTCAAAATAGTGTTTCAATGGTAGTGCTTTTTTACACACTAGTTACAAGAAATGTATATTTTTTTTATATCACTGCTGATGGTCACACCACACACTACATTCACATCACATCATACTGTCATAACTCTTGTAAATAGTGTGTAAAAAGCACTACTATTGAAACACTATTTTGATGCGATTTTGTCTTAACGTTAGCAGAATCGACGCCCAGGATTGTAACCATGATTAACATACATACACTGTCACGGAGACTAGAGATTTCCATCGGCTACGATCCTTACATACCTCTCTCGCCTCCTCCACACTCATCACTCTCGTCATACACGCTCGCCGATTTCGAGTACTCCTAATGTCTCCCTTTTTCAAAAGGTCTGCGATTTAGTCGCAGTATGTTTTACCATGATTAATAGCGTACCATAATCAAGGAAATAAACAATAACCTCTTAAGGTAAAGGCACCTATTATGAAC
Source organism: Apomyelois bistriatella (assembly GCA_947044815.1). Taxonomy (NCBI): domain Eukaryota; kingdom Metazoa; phylum Arthropoda; class Insecta; order Lepidoptera; family Pyralidae; genus Apomyelois; species Apomyelois bistriatella. The sequence continues at coordinate 1,740,203 of OX345717.1, forward strand.
ACGGTCTAATTATGGACAGTTTTTAATAAAACCTCCAAAATTGGGAAACTCTTAAATGTTTTTTTCCAAATGACTGCACTAATAAATTTTTCAATCATTCCAGACATTGTATAAACCATTTTTGACAGCAATCAGCCTTTAAGTTTTCAGCCCTAACAGTGTTTCACTCACGCAGTGTTTTTTTGTGTCGAAAATCCGAACTTCTTATAAGAATCTTAATGCGAGTAGGTATATTTACTGTCTTTTTTTTCAACAGTTGTAAGGTTTTTGCTAAAAATCTTATTAATTATTGAATCATTGATAGCAAAAAATTATTTATGCAACTTGACTAAAAATATATATATATAAATTTTACCCTTTAAATTTATCAATGTTTATAATTGGAATTTTTTTCATCTTGTGCCCATATATGGACAAAATGTCTATAAAGTGATTTTTCGTATTACAATCAAAAATACAGATTTGCGAAGTTGGTATTTCACGGATGTGGAAGTATGAGTATTTGGAATTTAAAGTAAAGTTGACATTTTCCGTTTGTGTTATTAAACGTCGAAATGAAACCAACGTAAGAACCAGATCAATTTGCCGCCTTAAACGTAGGTACTTAGGCACACATTACATGCTCATGCGCGCATGATGGTTTTCCATCAAACAAAGGGATGGTACTCGAAAGATGAATTGAATCGACTGATTTTCAAACAAATCAATTTAATTTTTTTAATTTATATCAAGAATTTTGCGATGATTTGTTTGGAAATTAGTTGATTTAATTGTTCCATCGTAAATCATCGCAAAAATCTTGATTTATACTTAAAAATTTAGGATTTTTTGTTTGGAAATCAGTCGATTCAATTCACCTTTCGAGTACCATCACTTTGTTTGATGGAAAAGCATCATGCGTGCATCATGAGCATGTAATGTGTGCCTTATAATGCTGGCAGCATTGCCACGCTCGATAGCCAAGGAGATACGAATACGTTATTATACGTATATGTTACTTTTGATTTTACAAATACAGTAATATTTTAATAAAAAATCAATCTTATATAACGGCCATTCTCAGAAGGCTTAATTTAGAGCGTCCCGTGCAAAATTTTCATGTAAACATAATGATATTATGTGCTGTTTTTTTTGTAAAGTAGCTAACAACTATATCTATGTGTTGCACTTTAAAAAATATCTCTATATTGCATAGTATAACAGAATTATTTTTTCAAAACATTGTTCTTAAATTACCACGACGCGTCCACGCGCTCTCCCAGTTTGGAAACTTGCCTAATACTTATTCAGAGAAAGAGTTTTAGTTATTTTAGATGGTTTTTTATATTAAGGAATATATATTTAACAACATATCAAAAATACAACAAGTTACTAGTACTTTCTTAGTCAACATTATCAAATGAAGACGTGTCCGACCTTGGACAATAATTGCCAAAACCACTTGCAATCGAGGGCGCACATCCCTAAATAAGAATCTCTGGCACATCACTATAGCACAGGTCCCGAGCCGTCTGTGTTGTCGAGGTACTCGTCGAGTGTGGTTGTGCGTTGTGTCGAGTAATCGCCAATTAGACACCTAAGTATCCAATTGCCATGACTTTGGTTTTCGATTTTTCTAATTCATGTAGCCTTGATTAAAAACTTATGAGTTATTGTTAACTTATTCTTGTTTATTGAAAATAAAGCAGATTTCTGGGCTCTATGGATTATGATGTGTCTTTATGAGAATTCTGTTTATTAAGTAGCTTTTTTTTTTGAAAATCATGTTTCTCTCTAAGAGCCACGACGCTTATTGCCACAACTTTTCTAATTGCCATCGCTGCTGTTGTTTAAAAATAAGTATAAAACAGCTTTTATTTAAGGTGATACCTCAGTGAACACTAGCGCCACCGTCAATTAAAAACCAAAACAGCTGTTATTGCCGTTAGATTTAAGCAAACTCAAACAATTATAAACTAATTATAATGTTGAATTGTTGCGTTTTATATGATAGTTTCTTAACAAAATTAATATGTAATATGTAAATATCTTCTTTAAATACATAAGCGGTCATTATTCAATATACTTATATGGAAAAACTCAAGTTTCTAATTACTGAGACGAGGTAAAATTATAATTTCTAATTGTCACAACCATCAAATATTTTAGATACCGATAACTTGGATACTACATAAGCTAAATAAATGCCAATACGATTAAATTCACAATTGATTCATATTCATTCTCTCTACAGTCATATTTCATGAATAAGTTCAAAAAATTAAAAGGGTTGTTGTAATTAGACTAAGAATGCCAAAATTGAGAATGGCCGATAAAAAAAAGTCGTGCTAGTAACTAGCACGACTTTTTTACACTTACAACTTAAGATCTACTGTACCAGTGCCCCTAGTATGAGTTTTTCTTAATGCAGACGCTAGCGACTGCGTTAGCGATTTAGTATGGCAAACCTGTACAGCGCCTCTGGCGGATAGTAAGGCAACTAAGAAATTCCATACAAAATTCTAACGCAGTCGCTAGCGTCTGCGGTAAAAAAAAACTCATACTAGGGGCACTGTCTCTCTAAAATTTTGCATACACATAGAAGTATGGTGAAGGACATAGGGCACCTTTCATCCCGGATAAAACCACTGTTTCCGAGGGAAGTAAAAGCGGGCGAAGCCGCGGGCAAAAGCTAGTTTTAAATAAATAAAATTATTGATAAGGTGATACCTCGGTGAACACTAGTGCCACCGTCATTTAAAAATCATTACTCACTGGAAACACAAGTTATCAAAAATCCCTCTGCTGTAATTATAGTTCTGGATCTGAAGTTAATTTTAATCATATTCAATTATTAAATTATAGTTCTATATAGTTACAAATTGCAAAGCTGCTAAAAGTGGCCGTTTTAAGCAATAATGCAATTTGTAACTATAGGGAATTATAATTTAATAATTTACTAAGTTTAAAATTAACTTCAGATCTAAACTCGTCTGATTTGACTCAAATTTTGTGAATTGACGTTTTTGAAGAAAATGCTGCTGTGGAGTTTGTGGCGCCACTTCTTCTCCACTTGCGCTTTGGAAGTGGTGGTAAACTTAAAATAAGTAACAATTGACGTCAATAAGTGATAAGAATATCCTATATTGAAAATAAACAATTTGAATTTGAATTTGAATCCAGAACCTTAATTACAGCAGAGGGATTTTTGAAAACTTGTGTTTTCAGTGAGTAATGATTTTTAAATGACGGTGGCGCTAGTGTTCACCGAGGTATCACCTTAATAAAAAAATAAAACAATAAATAAAGAAGATACTCACGTCACAGCTTTCGCCAGCTTAACCAAAGCGATGTCATAGTAAGACCTGCTCTGGGTGTACTTCGGATGTCTTATCACGGATGACACCTTGATAACCAGCGCTCCAGTATCATCCAGGTACGTGGAACCCAGCTGTACGACGCGTGGAGCCCCACTGAAAAGGAAAGAGCAAAAAAAATAGTATAGGTAAGTATTATTATCGTCGAGTTAGTATCCCATAACACAAGTCTCGAACTTACATTGGGGCTAACTCAATCTGTGTGATTTGCCCATATATATTTATTTATATTTATAAGTCCAACTATACTATTTTTTTTACCTGTAAAAATGTTGGAAAATTTTTAATATCATCTTTGCATAGTATAAAACAAAGTCGCTTTTTCTGTCCCTATGTCCCTTTGTAGCTTAAATTTTTAAAACTACGCAACGGATTTTGATGCGGTTTTTTTTAATAGATAGAGTGATTCAAGATTAAATTACCTAGAAATAATTTATATGGCAAAACAACGTTTGCGGGGTCAGCTAGTATTAATATATAAATAAAAAGATTATTTATTAATTTATATTTAATCAAATATTTTTAATATATATCACCATGCCACAGCACCCAAGTGGTCACTGATGGTTCTATTTTTTCTTCCGATAGCATAGGGAGTAAAAGATTATTTTAGGGCAACTTATTTTTCTAAAATGCTTCAAGCATTATATATGTCGCATTAGATGATTCCGTGCTTCGGAAGGCACGTTAAGCCGTTGGTCCCGGCTGCCATCTGGTTCATAGCGGTTCCGAAGAACTCTGACACCAGAGTCTGTATGGTCGACCGACCATGACACCTACACGAAATGAATGAATGCTTGAAGCGTCATTTCTTACCTGACAACCTCAATATCCCTGTTCTGGAAGGAGCAGTGAGCTGCCGACAGCACGTAGCGGTCGCTGACGAGGGACCCTCCACATTTCCACGAATATCCTCCATCCTGAAATTATGACGTCATATTGCTTTAAAAAACTTAATTTCTATATACACAAGGTGGACACAAATCAACTGCAAATATTTTAAGGGCAGATACAGATCACTATACTGAACAACTTTTCCAAATAAACTTATATCGAAATATGAAATTTTATTTTTCACTCTCCATACTAAACTAAACTAGATCAGCTGATTCTCAATTTGTATGGGAGGTCAAAAATTTTTTGTCGTATTTCGACATAAGTTTATTTAGGAAAGTTGTTCAGTTGAGTGGTCTGAATCTGCCCTTAAAATATTTGCAGTTGATTTAAATTCACCTAATATATTACGGCTTATTACGTAATTACTGTAGACCTTAAGAAGGGTCTGAATAAATTAACTGACTTGGTATTACATGGATCCACAGAACAGAGAAATTATCCGAGTTTCTTCCAAATTCACAGGCAAAATTATGTTCTAATTTTGAAATTTCTTTCCCGCCCTAAGGAAGAAAGTGATTACTATGGGTTTTTTCGGCCCGTGGGAGGGCATGAAGCGTTTTCCACCCTAAACTCAGATCAGGAAAACACTACTTTCCGAGTATGAGAAATGAAAAATTTGTTTATTTTTAAGTATTTTCCCCTGTAACTTTTGCGCTGCACAGTTTTTCTGTTTCTCCTAATGGTTGACTGGTAGAGAATGCTTTTATCATTAAGACCGCTAATTGTGTAAGTATTTTGTACTAGCTGTTTCCCGCGGTTATACTTTTAGGTTTATCGGTACTCGGTTATATCGCGCCCAAAAGTATCCTATGTTAGTCCCCTGGTCCTTAACTATATCTGTACCAAATTTAATCAAAATCAGTCCAGCAGTTTAGCCGTGAAAGCGTAACAGACAGGCAGACAGACTTTCGCATTTATAATATTACTAGCTGTTGCCCGCGGCTCCGCCCGCGTGCGCCTCGGTTATATCGCGCCCGAAAGTAGGCTATGTTTGACTCCTAGTGCATAACTATATCCATACCAAATTTCATCACAATCGGTCCAGCAGTTTAGCCGTGAAGAGGTGACAGACAGACAGACAGACTTTCGCATTTATAATATTAGTATGGAAGTATGGGTAGTATGGAAGTATGGATATGGAAGTGGATATGGATGGATTAATATGGATTATAGTATTTATAAATAAATACCTTTAGGTTAGTCCATCCCAGCAACGCCATATGTGGGAACTCCCGTATACTTGTAACCTTTCCCCCCACCACTAGTGGCACTGAGGACACCTCACATTCAGTCACGTTAACCTGGACCGAATCTGGCGAGGGTAGAAGAGGTATGAACTCAAACTTCTTCACGCTGAGAGACTTGTATTTGTCGCACACTGAAATAAGGTAAAAATAAAATAAGTAAATATATACTATACTAGCTGTTCCCCGCGGCTTCGCCCCGCGTGGGACTCTGTTATATCGCGCCCAAAAGTAGTCTATGTTTGACCTCAGGTCGTTAACTACATCCCTACCAAATTTCATCACAATCGGTCCAGCAGTTTAGCCGTGAAGAGGTGACAGACAGACAGACAGACTTTCGCATTTATAATATTAGTATGGACTAGCTGTTCCCCGCGGCTTCGCCCCGTGTGGGACTCGGTTATATCGCGCCCAAAAGTAGCCTATGTTTGACCTCAGGTCGTTAACTACATCCCTACCAAATTTCATCACAATCGGTCAAGCAGTGTAGCCGTGTAGAAGTGACAGACAGACAGACGCATTTATGATATTAAGTATGGATAAACGAAATTATTTCTAGCAACTGTTATAATTTAATTTCTTTTTAATAATATTCTTCGTGGTCCTGAAAACCTTAAAAAGCCATTTCGAGTAAACTTAGGAAATATTTGACATGTCGCATTAACCTGCAGGACGATGGCACAGCCCCGCTTTTTTATACTATTAAGTAGACAAAAAATCATACGGCCCACCTGATGGCAAACGGTAACCGTAGCCATTGAGACGTCTGTAACACCAGGAGTGCTATTTTTGAAATGTATAACTCATCCAAAACCGGTGAGTCGAATGATTACCGTTCGTTTTCGAATGATTTTCATGTGACATAACCGGTGAGTCGAATGATTACCGTTCGTTTTCGAATGATTTTCATGTGACATAACCGGTTACTCGAACGATAATCATTCGAATCAACGATTTTGGGTGAGTCATACATTTCAAAAATAGCACTCCTGGAGCATTGCGAGCGCGTTGCCGGCCCTGAAGGAATCTTGTTATGCTCTTCTCAAAGCTTTAAGGGAAAAAGATATGGTATGTACTTGAGAAACAAACCACATACGTTATCTGCCCTCGGTGAACACTAGCGCCACCGTCATTTAAAAATCATTACTCACTGGAAACACAAGTTATCAAAAATCCCTGTGCTGTAATTATGGTTCTGGATCTGAAGTTAATTTTAAACATATAAAATTATTAAATTATAATTCCCTATAGTCACAAATTGCGTTATTGCTTACGGCCACTTTTAGCAGTTTTGCAATTTGTGAACTATATGGAACTATAATTTAATAATTGAATATGATTAAAATTAACTTCAGATCCAGAACCATAATTACAGCAGAGGGATTTTTGATAACTTGTGTTTCCAGTGAGTAATGATTTTTAAATGACGGTGGCACTAGTGTTCACCGAGGTATCACCTTAACCCAAAGGTAGACTATTTGTTAGACAATGCTCTTAGCATTAAGTTTGCCTATAGTGCAATATTGTGTTTTGTTCAATAATAGTTTAAAGTAATAATAAGCAGCACCCTTGTACTAATGTTCTTCATTCTATGTTCTTTTCTTTTGTATATTTTTCTGTGTTTAATCCATATCCATACTAATAATATAAATGCGAAAGTCTGTCTGTCTGTCTGTCACCTCTTCACGGTTAAACTGCTGGACCGATTGTGATGAAATTTGTTAACAACCTAAGGTCAAACATAGGCTACTTTTGGGCGCGATATAACCGAGTCCCACGCGGGGCGAAGCCGGGGGGAACAGCTAGTTTGAAAATAAATAAATAAATAAAAACAAATGAATATCAAAATGCCGCTAAAATAGAAGAGAATCTGAAGACAACTGAAGAAATTTGTATTAAAAACTTACTCTGTTCAGCGATTTGTATATATCTTCTTTTCTCAGCTTGGCTCATCGTATCTTCGTCAGGTCCCGTGAGGACTGGTGGACTGGAGTCAGATTCCTCGGGGAACCTAATGACACTCCCATCTGTAGGCCTCGGGTACACCGCCAGGGGCCTGGTTATATCAATGATAGTAGACTTCGAAAGTTATTATTAGTTATTTATGTTATTTTTAGTTTTTTTTTTTTTCTGTTAGTTTTTTTGTATTATTCTTTGTATATCCATACTTCCATACTAATATTATAAATGCGAAAGTCTGTCTGTCTGTCTGTCTGTCACCTCTTCACGGCTAAACTGCTGGACCGATTGTGATGAAATTTGGTATGAATATAGTTATGCACTAGGAGCGATATAACCGAGACCGAGTCGCACGCGGGCGGAGCCGCGGGCAACAGCTAGTATAATATATATATTATTGTAAGTGTGTAGGTATGTTTTTTTTTCGGGTGTTATATTTCTGACTTCTTAATTCTTATTTTATGTTTTTCCTCATTTAATATAAAAAAATGGCTTTGAAAGAGTTAAAAATTAAATGAAAGAGTTAATATGGTGATAATTATTTGTATGTTTATTGTATTTCACGATATTCAAGTACACTGATACCCTTTTATTCTCGTTTTCTCTCTAAGGTAAGGAAGAGATTTCTTTATAAAAAAGCAACACCCTTGTAATAATGTTCTGTTGTTTATCCTTTACTAGCGACCCGCCCCGGCTTCGCATGGGCATAAAAACCTTCCTCTTGAATCACTCACTCACACATATCATCACGCCTGTCTTCCGTAGGGGTAGGCAGAGACTAGAGATTTCCATTGGCTAAGATCCTTACATACCTCTCTCGCCTCCTCCACACTCATCACTCTCTTCATACACGCTCGCCGATTTCGGGTACTCCTAATGTCTCCCTTTTTCAAAAGGTCTGCAATTTGGTCGCAGTATGTTTTACGAGGCCGACCCTGACCGCCGCTCCCAGCCAACTATGCTTTGTATATACTTTTCGTCAGTCTCCTTTCATCCATCCTCTCTACATGTCCAAACCATCTCAACATCCCTTTTTCTATCTTTGTCACTACATCCTCATTTATATCGCATCTTTTTCTAATCTCACTATTTCTTATTTTATCGCTCAAGTATAAACCACACATACTCCTTAAAGCTCTCATTTCAACCGCATTCACTCTACTTTCATTATTTTTTTGCCATACCCAACTTTCACTACCATACATAAGGGTCGGTATTAACACTGCCCTATGAACAGCGAGACGTGCTTTTTTGGACACAACTCTACTGCTAAAAATCACTCTTTCTATTAAAAAAAACTGCATCAAAATCCGTTCCGTAGTTTTAAAGATTTAAGCATACAAAAGGATATAGGGACAGAGAAATCGACTTTGTTTTATACTATGTAATGATAGTGATATTTCTCTGTGTACAGTCAGGGACAGATAAACCTGACCTACCGTAATGACCCGGGTCAGCTTTATTTGTCCCCGACTGTACATGAATTTAGAAAATAAATAAATATAATAATTCAGGAGACATTTGAAGAATATACTAACTCAAAAATGTTATTATAATATTCATGACTTTTTTATAGATTTAAAATTTGAAATTGCTTGACATTGATTTTAAGATGTAACGACGCGACCAAGAACTTATACTTGTATGCCGTGACGGACGGTGCCATGTTTGTCTCTAATAGTGATTTGTAAAACCTTACTGTACAACATGTTTACAAGTAATAAATGAATTTGAATTTAAATAAAGAGATTCTCTTTATTTATTTTCTAAAATCCTTTTAAAAAATCCCCTTTACAAAAATCTTAATTGCCTATATAATCAAAAGAAAGAAAAAAATTACCTTTGCGTGGCTGGTCTGTTTGTAATGGGCGGTCTATTATTATCAACCAATGCTGGTCTCACCCCAGGCCTATTATATAAAGGATTATATGTTGTATATCTATTATTCCTTGTTGTTTCATAAGGCCTTGTTGTATATTCTATTACATTAGCGTCTTGCCACGGCCGCCTGTTATTATAATCATAATTATTATTACCATAATTCACATTACTATTGTCATTATTACTTTCATAATTTCTATTATTATTATGTTCTAAATTTAAATTACTATAATCATTTCTCGTCACATTTTTAAATCTTCTTGGTTTTTGTGTTGACAGAAATTGACTGTCATATGAAGGAGTGGTTGTAGTCTTTCGTCTCGCTTTTTCTCTTGTATTTTGTCTGTTCCCCTCTCTGTCTTCGCTGTTGTATGATATGACTCTAGTATTTTCTTGAACATTATATCTTTGGTATGTGATTTTAGATTTTTTAGTAGTGCTCTCTTGGAAAGGTAGTATTGGTTTGAGGGTTTGGTATGTAAAGGGTCGTAGATCCGACAGAAAATCTGAAAAAAGGGTAAGAGCAAAATTAAGAAAAAAAAAAGGTTTAAAAATAATTATAAAGATAAAGAAGTCTCAAGACAATTTGTAAATAAAAATTTCCCCTTTTGACCTGACTGGGAATCGCACCGCAAAAAATAACCGAAAAAAATGTGACTGGGAATCGAACCGAAAAAAATAACCGAAAAAAAAAATGTTATCGTCATTTGAATGAACTCACGGCATGTTTGATTTCGAACGAATGCACCAAATTGGATAATTCTTTTTTAGATGGTTATTGTCATGACAAACTTTATATAAACAAAACTTTATATAAACTTTGCATAAACAAAATGGGGAATCCCGGGCAATTCCCACGATAAAGGAAACGAATGCCCACGAGCACGAATTCGCGGGCTACATACAGCTGATATAAAATAAACAAACACAAAAAAAAAACACGTACAGTATAAAAAACTCTTGATTTCAAGTGGAAAATATTCCGTTTACGTATTCACTCGGAGAAAAAAAATGTTACGCCATAATTGGGTGAGTAATTGGCGCTATTTACTATAATTAATAACAGTGGGTTTGTGGTTGAGACGTGAGATTTTATCTCTCTTATTAACCCACTCTGAAAGAGTTGGTTCTCATTGTTTCACGTATAAAAGTGTACCAAAGGTAAAAGTAGAGTACCTTAGTAACCGTTCTATGATAAGGGTGTTATTTACACCTCTGTCCGAGCGTGTTTCCTGGTTGTATCTTCAACTTAGAATGTTTGAATTCAATGGTATCTTGGACAGCCGACCAAAATGTTGCGCAGGACAGTTGAAAATGGAGATCATTTATTTGGGTCACTGCGCCATTTTAATTAGCTAAATTTATCTTATTACCATACAATTCTGTATGCGGATAAAGGTTCTAGAGATATGGACATGGATAAACAAAAAAACCGCAAATGGGCGCGGCAAATTCCACCTCGACTTGTTAACGATGTCACTGACTTCGAGGACTTGTTTATAAACGTTGATTTTTTTGTCGATTTATCGATAACTAGCTGTTGCCCGCGGCTCCGCCCGCGTGGGACTCGGTTATATCGCGTCCAAAAGTAGCCTATGTTTGACCTCAGGTCGATAACTACATCCCTACCAAATTTCATCATAATCGGTCCAGTAGTTTAGCCGTGAAGAGGTGACAGACAGACAGACAGACAGACAGACAGACAGACAGACTTTCGCATTTATAATATTAGTATGGATATGGAAGTATGGATAGTATGGATTAGTATGGAAGTATGGAAGTATGAATACTTGATTGTAGAAGACTATTAATATATAATAGCCCCAACAAAAGAATGTAATTGAGGAGATCGATAGCCTAACGCGACGCGGCGTTTGTAACGATAGTGCGCGGCAAGCGACGCCGACGGCGAGTGCGTGGCTATGTTTGGATTGGTCGCCATTAATGGAATTTTCTATCTTGAGCTCCTCCGTGCTTCGGAATGTACGTTAAGCCGTTGGTCCCGGCTGTTATTGGTAGATGACAGTCGACAGGCAGGCTATGTCAGATGCCTTTAGGCAGCCTGAAAAATCTGACAGTGTTGGCCCCTACCACACCCGGGTCATGTTCCTGTTGGTCAGGTTTCCCTGTAAATAGGACGGATGTCAGTCAGTCGCTCCATTGTAATAACCGCAGTTTCGCCAAATCGGAACCGCTTGATTAATAGCGCACGCTGGGCTCTGAAGCGTAAGCTGAAGATGCAACCGGGAAACACGCTTGGACGAAGAACGAAGACTAGAACTTACTTATTTTTCGGTGCGATTCCTACATAAAAAGGAAATCACCGCGGTCTCTTTTTTTTAACTATAAATTCTTAGAACATATTTTAAAGGCTTCAATGAAGTTACATGCCGAACATGGCAGATCATGATACGCGTCTACTATGAGATTTCATATAAACGCAGACGCTAGCGACTGCGTTAGGATTTTGTACGGAATTTTTTAGTTGCCTTTTTATCCGACAGAGGCGCTGTACAGGTTTTTCCACATAACAGATAAATTATCCGAATAGAAATGTTTTGACGCGGATTTAGTTCCAGGATCAGTGTGGCTAGCGTATTCTCTCTTCGCACCTTCAATTCATACATGTAAACCACACCACACCATAATAGAAATGTATTACTTAATATACAACACAGCCACATAATATTATCGACCAATACCAGTGGCAATAAATGACGCAATCAAATTCCCCGCCCATTTTTTCTATGTGAAACGTTGGCTTGCAAGCCAAACTAGTGACACGCTTTTCGTGTGCTATGCTACTTCTAATTAATATTTCTAAATTCTGTAAGGGTTTTCATACAAAATCGCTAACGCAGTCGACTCGGTAAGAAATAAAAAAAATCTTACCAAAAAATTGTGCTTCAATCCTTGTTGTTACAACTAATATAAAAAAAGGTATAATAATCCCCTTTTTAGCCATCTTCCCTTCATAGTTGACCTGTAACATGAAAAAAATAAATACAAAAAAATTCATTCATATTTGATCATTAAAAACGCCAACTGCCTTTATTAAGACCTAAATATATTGAATGAATGAATAAAAATATACGTTTCATTTCTCATACTCAGAAAGTAGTTTTCAAGCTAAATATTGCACAGCTTTTATCGCGGGCTTTGAGCGCGGCGAGCGAATCTAGAAATTCCGTAACGAAATAAAAATAGGTAAAAAAACTTTTTAAGTTAAACGGTTTTATGTTAAACATACATTGCAATGTTTAAGATAAATGTACTAAAAACCAAAAAATAATAAAATAGATACAGTCGTGGGAATTATAAACATATGCATAGACTAGACTAAAATAAAACCGTGGAGCACGTCAATTGTCTACAAATTATCGACTTAATGTGCGATAGAAGAATCGTTTAATTCGTCGTTAGGCAGTTGGCCCGCAGACGGTGAGGAAAGTATTTTGTTCAGGCAAAAGACTTCTATCAGAGGTCATCCAGAAATAGAAATAGGATTATTCTTGATGTAGTTCCAAAAACAAAAAAGTTTAGCAATAACTGCTCTGTTATGTGCAGTAAAATTTATAATAAAATTCCAGCAGAAATAAAAGATCTTTCGCTAAATAAATTCAAATCATCTTTACGAAGTTGGTTGCTGGAAAAAAGTTACTATACATTAGACGAATTTCTAAATGACGATGCATAGATTAGTTTTGTTTGCAATTATATGTACTTAACTACCTACTTATGAATTAATGGATGTTTTTATTTTTATCAATTTGTATGAATTTTTGCATGCTGTGGACAATGGCTAAATAGGTTAAGGACTCTAAATTGTTATTATGAACATCACATTGTACCCTATTTATTGCAAATAAAGGATTATCTTATCTTATCTTATCTTATTAAGTCGATAATTTGTAGATAATTGACGTGCCCCACGGTTTTATTTTAGTCTAGTCTATGCATATGTTTATAATTCCCACGACTGTATCTATTTTATTATTTTTTGGTTTTTAGTACATTTATCTTAAACATTGCAATGTATGTTTAACATAAAACCGTTTAACTTAAAAAGTTTTTTTACCTATTTTTATTTTCTAGTTTTTAGTTTTTATTTCGCATTCTGTTTAATTCATTTAGTGCTTCATTATTGCAAGGCTTCTTGCCCGTTAGTTTATAAAGCTATGTACAACAAGATGCGCCTGAGTCTTGAGGGGAAAACGCTAACGACATATCATTTTTATCCACCCTAATGCCATACAGTTCTCGGCGCGTTTTAACCTTTCACCTTAACTTGGGTGGTGTACCGCTAACGACGAATCATTTTTAGCCACCCTAACGCCACACAGTCCTCAACACGATACAAAATCTTGACTTGGGTGGTGGATTCAGTCTGGATTAATCAGATACCTAAATTACAAATTCAATTTCTAAATTTAAATCTTATTATTATACGCCATTTAGTGGCTGCGCCCATCTTAAATATTGAGGTTGTATAGTGCACTGTATTCTTCTTGTCAAGCCCTTTTATTTGATACCCATATTGGTGGGATTGATAAAAAATTGTTATCAGCCATTTGGTAGCGGCGGCCATCTTAGATTTCAATTTTGCATACTAAATTGTATTCTACTTGTTGAGACTTTTCATTTGATACCCATGTTGATGGGATTGATAAAACCTAAGTTATCCGCCATTTTGTAGAGGCCGCCATCTTGGATTTTAATTTTATATAGTACATTGTATTCTACTGGTTGAGCACTTTCATTTGATACCCATATTGATGGCATTGATAAAACCTACGTTATCCGCCATTTTGTAGCGGCCGCCATCTTGGATTTCAATTTTTTATAGTATATTGTATTTTGCTTGTTGAGCCCTTTCATTTGATACCCATATTGATGGGATTAATAAAACATAAATTATCCGCCATTTTGTAGCGGCGGCCATCTTGAATTTATAATGATAATGAATAAACATAATTGTATTGTCACCAAAATCCAAAGTGTATACAAAATTTCAGATTGAAAGAGGGTGAAATTTGAATTACTAAATTTGACCCAAGAATAAATAAAACAAACGGGTTGAGCTAAATAAAACCGTTTAAAATTAAAAACTGACACCCTCCTACCATATACTCCGCCTAGGTACCATCTCGGGCAAACTTAATGCATAACTTGATACTTATTTTCATTTTGATTTTGATTTGAAAAAAAAAAAGAAACAGAACCAATTACTCAATTAAAACGGATGAAATAATAAATGGTTGTTTAAATTTTAATAAGTACCTATGCTTCATTACCAAACGTTGGCATAATTCTGGCGGGCGGAGCCGCGAGCAACAGCTAGCTTGTTCAATTGCCTTTCTTAAACGAAGTTCATGATTAAAAGGTTTATATATTTATTACGCATTACGCATAGATTATAACTGTTAGAAATACCAATGTGAATCACTATTAATAGATACTTAAGTAAAAACCATACATACTTAAATAACAAATATTCATAGGTAAAACATAATGAGTAATAAAAACTTAGGAAGTAGTATGTATTTACTCTTCCCAAGGACATTTATCGTAAAACAAGCTTCTTCGTCCGAGCGTGTTTCCTGGGTGTCGATTCTGCTAACGTTAAATCACAATCGTGTCAAAATAGTGTTTCAATTGTAGTGCTTTTTTACACACTAGTTACAAGAAATGTATATTTTTTTATATCACTGCTGATGGTCACACCACACACTACATTCACATCACATCATACTGTCATAACTCTTGTAAATAGAGTGTAAAAAGCACTTTCTTCAAATAGACTACTATTGAAACACTATTTTGATACGATTTTGACTTAACGTTAGCAGAATCGACGCCCTAATTTGGCGGTACTGGTTATTACAATAGAGCGACTGCCGTCTGACCTCCGTTACCCTATTTACAGGGAAACCAGACCAACAGGAACAAGACCCGGGTGTGTTAGTGGCCAACACTGTCAGATTTTTCAGGCTGCCTAAAGGCATCTGACTTAGCCTAACGACTGCCATATACCGATAACAGCCGGGGCCAACGGCTTAACGTGCCTTCCGAAGCACGGAGGAGCTCAAGATAGAAATGCCACTAATGGCGACCAATCCAAACATGGCCGCGCACTCACCGTCGCCGTCGCTTGACGCGCACTATCGCTACGAACACGCGCGCCGCGCTAGGCCATCGAGCTCCTCCGATTATCGTCAAAAAAGCGACTGGAGTTTTTTATACCATAGTAGGCAACCAGGTATACCCCGATGGGAAGTGGTTACCGCCACCTATGGAAGCCCTGCAACACCATGGGTTGCGTGCACGGTGCTATATTTAAAACTGTGAAAATCTTTTGTTACAGACAAAGTAGTAATTTAGTATTTTTGACTGAAATAGATACCTAGGGGGAAACTGAAAAAGAATATAAAGAAAACAAACCTTTTTTTTTTTTCATTTTTGTCTGTCTGTCTGTATGATCACGCTTATCTCTGAAAATACTGATCCTATGTGCTTCAAACTTTCACTAATTGCTTTGTTTTAACCCTGCAAAACATGTTTTAACTAAAGTTTGTTTCATCAAAATCGGTTCATTAAAAATATACATCATTTAAATGAACTCGAGGCATCAGTTTGCCAGCAAATATATAGCAGTTTCGAACGAATGCACCAAATTGGTTAACTTTTTTTTATGTTGGTCATTGTCATGACAAACTTTCTTTAAAAGAATACGGATATTTCCGAAATTCCCACGAAAACGGGAAAGAGCCACGCGGACGAAGTCGCGGGCAACAGTTAGTATTTATCCATACTAATATTATAAATGCGAAAGTCTGTCTGTCTGTCTGTCACCTCTTCACGGCTAAACTGCTGGACCGATTCTGATCAAATTTGGTAGGGATGTAGTTGACGACCTGAGGTCAAACATAGGCTACTTTTGGGCGCGATATAACCGAGTTCCGCGCGGGGCGAAGCCGCAGGGAACAGCTAGTATATAAATACTATTGAGTTACTATCGTAATCCTGTCTGTTCGTTGATAAATGATAGCGGACATCGCCCACGTTCTAAACGAACGATAATTTTATTCAGATAATTATGTTTACTTTGCATTTTAATAACTAATGACGTAGGGACCCAGTTGTTTTTTTAGGGTTCCATTCACAAAGTTATCTTTAGCATACGCTTGCCCTTAGTGCGAGTTTTTCTTAACGCAGACGCTAACGACTGTGTGAGGATTTAGTATGGAATTTTTTAGTTGCCTTACTATCCGCCAGAGGCGCTTTACAGCTCCGCCGTACAAAATCGCTAACGCAGTCGCTAGCGTCGGCGTTAAGGTGATACCTCGGTGAACACTAGCGCCACCGTCATTTAAAAATCATTACTCACTGAAAACACAAGTTATCAAAAATTCCTCTACTATAATTATTGTTCTGGATCTGAAGTTAATTTTTATCATATTCAATTATTAAATTATAGTTCCTTAAAGTTACAAATTGCATTATTGCTTAAAACGGCCACTTTTTTTACACTTTTATCGTAGCCAATGGAAATCTCTAGTCTCTGCCTACCCCTACGGGAGACAGGCGTGATGATATGTATGTATGTATGAATATGATTAAAATTAACTTCAGATCCAGAACCATAATTACAGCAGAGGGATTTTTGATAACTTGTGTTTTCAGTGAGTAATGATTTTTAAATGACGGTGGCGCTAGTGTTCACCGAGGTATCACCTTAAGAAAAACTCGCACTAAGGGCACGAGCCCAGTGCCCCTAGTATGAGTTTTTATTAACGCAGACGCTAGCGACTGCGTTAGCGATTTTGTATGACAAACCTGTAGACCGCTTACGGTAATGGTGCCGCGAGTTCTATGGTATTTTAGGGATAAAAAGTATTCTGTGTTAAGAATTTTACGAAAAGGGTGCATCACCAAACAACGTGTTTTTGTGTCAACTGATATTTTTGTGTTTCCCTTTTAGTTTTGTGTTCGATCCAAGCTGAGGTCAGTGGCGTATCGTGCCTTGGCAGGGCCCCGTATAAAAATTGTCTGGGGCCCCTTAGATGGGTAAAGATTTCTCACAAAAGAAAAAAATGTTTGCATAATATTAAAAGAAATATTCATTCATTATCTATCTGTCACTTTTTCCACATTTTTTACTCACATTGATAAAATTAAATAATACGCACTCTCCTTACCTTTTTTTCGGCAAACTGATTTATTAAATCATTTATGACTTTAGTTTTACAAAGTTTCTGCCTCTATGGACAACACAATAGTGACAGATCTGGCAGGCAAAATTTGGAATTTTTTTATTAATTTTTGTTACGCACATTATACGGCAGATACAGCGGTAGCTACGCCCCTCCTCTACTGTTGGTACAGAATCTTTGGTGCGCGAATCCAAACTCACACTTGACCATATTTATTTTTATACTTTTTTTATTGTTTACGGCCATGTAGGGCGAGGGAGATCAAGGAAAATATCTTTCAAAAATATCGAAACTTGTCGTTTGAATTTTGACTATTATTTACATATTTTGTGGTTTTATAAAGACGAATAACAAATTCAGTTTATTATAGGTACAAAATCCCACTAATATTATAAAGGATGTTTGTTTCTCCTTTACGCTCAAACCGCTGGGCCAATTTATATGAAATTTAGTATTAAGGTAGATGATGCCTTGGATTTACACATAGAAATACTTTTTATCCCTAAAATACCATAGAAGTCGCGACACCGTTACCGTAATCGACACCTTTAAAAATACAAACGTATTGCTTCTATAGGTAAGTACCCTTAGTATGAGTTTTTCTAAACGCAGACGCTAGCTACTGCGTTAGGATTTTGTATGGAATTTCTTAGTTGCCTTACTATCCGCCAGAGGCGCTGTACAGGTTTGTCATACAAAATCGCTAACGCAGTCGCTAGCGCCTGCGTTTAGAAAAACTCATACTAAGGGCTCTGGGCAGTCTCAGAGGATCAGACGGCCCCTATGTTTTTTGCTATCAGGAAACATATCAATATTGTCTCAAGCACAGTCTCTGACGTAATAAAAAGGGAAACTCTCGGGAAAAGTCGCGGGTCATACCTAGTTTCATAAATAGATGTAAGTATTCAAATATACTACATTATTTAAACTAGTAGCTAGTGGTACTCGCTTATATCGAGCAAAAAGTAGCATATTTCAACCATCTCAAGGTCCGAGTCTTAAATTAAGAATACAAGAATATCTACCAATGATTTTTAAACTGTTTATACTTTTATTTATTCATTATACCTATTTATACCAAATTTCATCAAAATTGGTCTTGCAGTTTAGCCGTGAAAGCGTAAAAGACAAAATTTCGCATTTATAATATTACTAGCTGTTCCCCGCGGCTCCGCCCCGCGTGGGACTCGGTTATATCGCGCCCAAAAGTAGCCTATGTTTTACCTCAGGTCGTTAACTACATATCTACCAAATTTCATCACAATCGGTCCAGCAGTTTAGCCGTGAAGAGGTGACAGACAGACAGACAGACTGGCAGACTTTCGCATTTATAATATTAGTATGGACTAGCGACTCGTCCCGGCTTCGCATGGGCATTAAAACCTTCCTGTTGAATCACTCTATCTATTTAAAAAACCGCATCAAAATCTGTTGTGTAGTTTTAATGATTTAAGCATACAAAGAGACATAGGGACAGAGAAAGCGACTTTGTTTTATACTTATATTACTATTGATAGTGAAGTATGGATAACTCAATTATTTCCTTCAAGTTTTAAATATGATTCATAAACTATTGGGAATAACTTGGGTTTTAGGTATGCCCTTTTTTCTCGAAACATGCAATGACGATTCGAAGTGGGTTTGTGGTTTGAATTGTGCCTAAACTGTAGGAAAATAGGTATATCACTATCACTACATAGTATAAAACAAAGTCGCTTTCTCTGTCCCTATGTATGCTTAAATCTTTAAAACTGCGCAACGGACTCATGCGATTTTTTTAATAGATAGATTGATTCAAGAGGTAGGTTTTTATGCCCATGCGAAGCTGGGGCGGGTCGCTAGTACATACATGTAATCACGTCTTTATCCCATACGGGGTAGACAAAGCCTAGGGTCATAAGACCTCAGATCACATTTAGCATGATGGTAGTTGAAACAGGAAATCAATAGCGATGGGTTGCTAGCCGCATCGCCTATATCAATGATTCCCCCATTCGCCGATTCCCTCGGTCGACTTTTACGCATTGCGGGGGAGTTTTTCTCTCCCTATAGGAAATAGATGATATCTATTTATTTATATATCTATAGGTTAGGTACTAATATTAATAAAGCTTTAGACTATGATTGTTTGAACGCTCATTATTTCGTGGAACCGTCTCTCGTCCTCCTGACTCCTGACGTGATTCCTTTAACGACTTCCAGATGGCAGCCGGGACCGACAGCTTAAGGTGCCTTCCGAAGCACGGTTTAAACGCTACTTATTAGAACTTTATACCTAACTACGGGAAGGATTTAAATTTTTTTCTGCATATGATAGCCTGATTCTTGGGGCTAAATAGTACATACATAAGTACCACAGTGAGTGAACCCGAGGGTAACAGTTATCGAATTTTTACGGACATCAAGCTCCAAAGCCGTACGGCTTGACATGCAACCGGAAAACCGCTTAAATGACAATAAATACAAGAACTATCTACGTCTAAGGAGATATAAG
Organism: Apomyelois bistriatella; assembly: GCA_947044815.1. Taxonomy (NCBI): domain Eukaryota; kingdom Metazoa; phylum Arthropoda; class Insecta; order Lepidoptera; family Pyralidae; genus Apomyelois; species Apomyelois bistriatella. The sequence continues at coordinate 1,760,247 of OX345717.1, forward strand.
AAGACGTTAATTTACATGTTATTTACATGATATCCAGTCGAGAGCAATTAAAAACTGGTTCTTTTAAAAATACATTACAGTCTTTGATTAGATTAGAGTATAGCTACACTACTTACTACTACCTGGATACGTGTTTGAGGTTCTTTTATCCGTCACTAGCGACCCTCCCCGGCTTCGCATGGGCATAAAAACCTTCCTCTTCAATCATTATATCTATTAAAAAAACCGCATCAAAATCCGTTGCGTAGTTTTAAAGATTTAAGCATACAAAGAGACATAGGGACAGAGAAAGCGACTTTGTTTCATACTATGTAGTGATAGTGAAGCTACACTACTTACTACTACCTGGATACTAAGGTGTTTGAGGTTGTTTAATCGGTCATAGTTCAAGTTGGCCTCAGTAAGCAAATGGAAATCGGTTTTTGTGTATTTATTTATTTTTATTTATTTAAACTTTATTGTACAAAATACAGTTGTATAGAACAATAGGCAAACTTAATGCTAAAAGCATTATCTTACAGTCAATCTTTGCGTCAAGCAGAGATCGTAATGTGGGTTTAATATAATCCATACTAATCCATACTTCCATATCCATATTTCCATATCCATACTAATATTATAAATGCGAAAGTCTGTCTGTCTGTCACCTCTTCACGGCTAAACTGCTGGACCGATTGTAATGAAATTTGGTAGGGATGTAGTTAACGACCTGAGGTCAAACATAGGCTACTTTTGGGCGCGATATAACCGAGTCCCACGCGGGGTGAAGCCGCGGGGAACAGCTAGTAGTAATATAAATATATCGTATCATAGTATACGCTATGTATAGTATTGATAACAGTCGGTCATCGTCAGGCTGCCCGAAAATCTGCCAGTGTTGTCCACTACCACACCCGGGTCATGTTCCTGTGGGTCTGGTTTCCCTGTAATAAGGGTTACGGAGGTCAGACGGCAGTCGCTCCATTGTAATAACCAGTTCCGCCAAATCAAGACCATAATTTAGCGTACCCTGCCTCTGAAGCGTAGGCTGAAGATGTAACCGGGAAACACGCTCGGACGTGAAATTGATGAAGAAAAGATGAGTTAGCATTAAAACTTTCGCTGGCAGTAAACGAGGGGAGATGCTGACCTTCGTAACCCTATTTAAAGGGAAACCAGACCCACAGGAACATGACCCGGGTGTGTTAGTGGACAACGCTGTCAGATTTTTCAGGCTGCCTAAAGGCATCTGACATAGACTAACGACGGCCATTTAGCGATAATAGCCGGGACCAAAGGCTTATCGTGCCTTCCGAAGCACGGAGGAGCTTAGGATAGAAATGCCACTAATGGCGACCAATCCAAACATGGCCGCGCACTCGCCGTCGCTTGACGCGCATTATCATTACGATAACGCGCGCCGCACAAGGCATGTATAAAAGTATAAAGAACTAAGATAAATACAAGAACATCTCAATTACCCACCTCTCAGTACAAAAAGTCAATGACAGTCAATTAAATGACAATTATCCCATTGTTTGTTAACACGTCACATAAAAAATGTTACGTCCTTACACAAAACAAGTACAAAATCACTTTAGAAATACTTAGTTTTAAGTTTTTAAGTATTATTGGCACAACACTATTTTATTAAATTAAATACTGGCACAAAACAACACTACACTAACTCGATTTTATAAAAAAAGTCTGCATATTTAAAAAAATAGTTAATAATGAATTCTTTTCGAAATTTAATTTTGCGTTCTCATAAAGTTTGTGTTTTGCTGTAAAAATTGTTAAAATAAAATTTAATCAAATTAATTAACTCATTGATATTTTTTATCACACTATCAATAATTTTAAAATAAACCTAGTACCTAAGTAATTGGTTTTTTTTTTTATCGAATTTTCAAATTAGACTATCATTAATTTAATTTTAATTAATACAAGTATGTCGACACGACGTTGTCTATACTACGTCAATATGATACTATAAGTACTTTAGTATCGACACGGGCACGAGAGGGAAAATAAGGCCTTTCGTAGGGTTGTCTCTATTAAGTTGTTTATTATTTTACAAGCATATTAATTTCTTAAATAGTTTGCCCTTACAGTTGTTTAATCATTTACAATCACTAAACGTTAACGAGGTACGACAAGTGCCCCTAGTATGAGTTTTTCTTAACGCAGACGAGCGACTGCGTTAAGATTTTGTATGGAATTTCTTAGTTGCCTTACTATCCGCCAGAGGCACTATACAGGTTTGCCATACTAGCGTCTGCGTTAAGAAAAACTCATTCTAGGGGCAAAGAATAACATGTATGAGATTGACATAAGATTGACCACGTGATTTACCGCAGCTTATGTCAATCCCATACATTTTGTTCCTATCGACATTCGTTAGCGTTTTGAAATTGTCACTTGGCTACCTCAAGTATGAGTTTTTATAAACGCAGTCGCTAACGTCTATGCTTACAAAATCTCATACAGAAAGAAAAGCGTTACTTAAAACCAAATGGAAATGAACGATTTTAAGGAACAAAATACCTGGTTATGCCTTTCGAACGAAGACGAAAGAAAAAGCGGAAAAAGAGCTTGTTTCTGCTGCTGCCGTCTTACCTCCGTTACCTTATGCAGGGAAACCAGACCAATACGAACTACTTAACTTGCTTGTGACAACCCTAATTAATTCTTCATCCAATTGTGTTTCTTAGTTGCGTCTTCAACTTACACTTAAGCTGTTTAATCATAGTCTTTATTTGGCGGAAAAATGTATATTAGGTATATTTAGCTATAAGTTCTACGATAATACGATAAGTTCGCATTTGTACTAATTTTCCTCTTCGTTCCTGTACAATCCAATGATGTATTTATGTAATTAGTGCAATAAAGTGTTTATTCATTTTTTATTTAACTTTCTTGCACGCAATCATATAAAGATTGTTTATAAAAAGTAAAAACTTAATGCTATTGCATTATCTACCAGCTTACCTTAAACATACTGTGAGAGATAGAAGTATGGGGTGCTAATAACGATTATAATATACTTAGATGCTTATAGGCTATTAATATATAGTACTACAAGATAAATACATATACATTCATTCTACTAACTAGCATTCTAAATACTATAATAGGTTAAAAAACGTTGTATTTAGTTTACACTAAATAAATAAATAAATGATATCCAATTACTTAACTTGCTTGTGACAACCCTAATGAAGATCATTAATGGCTACTTGCGGTATGCGACCGCACGGTAGGTTGTGTGACGAGTCACACGCGGAAGCGGTTTTTACGCGAATGCAAAACATGAGCTAATGAACTTACTCTAGGTTGTTGTTTATTGATGAGTACTTAGTTTAGTTTTTATTCTAAAAGATTGTCCATACTTATCTATACTTACTTAAATAAATATGTGATGCGGTTTTTATACTGTGACACTGGATATATTTAGATTTCTGTATTCTGTATGTGACACACTGTTTCATTATTTACTTAGGCTTTATATTTAAGTAGTTCTCTTTATTGCAAATAGGTGGCGCTACAAGGAATAAAACGTCAATTTATATACGATCCCGCATAATATAAGGATCCCCCTTTTTTTGGGCCAAAAACTAGAGTCTGCGTTTAAGAAATAGTGGTAGACGCACAGGCTTGTACGAAACCATAAAAAGACTAAACAAGCATGTCACTACTTAGTATAAAACAAAGTCGCTTTCTCGTCCCTATATCCCTATATATGCTTAAATCTTTAAAACTACGCAACGGCTTTTGATGCGGTTTTTTTTAATAGATTAATTATTTTTAATAGATTTAATAAAGTGATTCAAGAGGAAGGTTTTTATGCCCGAGCGAAGCTGGGGCGGGTCGCTAGTCTACTATAACATATTAATGTTCAACAAATATAGCAACTTGAATCTTCGCTCTTTGCTTAAACCGCGTCTTAATCGACGAACAAGATTCCGTGTTGCTTATTTTATAGTTATCTTTTTACGAAGATCTCTATAAGTATACAGTGATAGCTACAAAATATAATAACAGGAAGGATTTTTGCTGTCAAAGGTTGCATATCTCTTTATTATTATAACTGCCTGCCTCCGTGGTCAAGTGGTTAAGACCCAGGGGTCGTGGGTTCGAGTCCCACGGGCAGCATACTTTATTTAGTTGTTTCCAGTTTGGTTAAGACATTACAGGCTTGAATCACCTGACTGTCTGATAATAAAGATGATTCCGTTCGAAACGCACGTTAAGCAGTTTGGTCCCGGCTGCCATCTGGTAGTCGTTAAAGGAACCAACGTCAGACGACGAGAGCCCCGAGAGGTGGTTCCGAAGAACTCTGACACCAGGGTGTGCATGATCAATTGACCGTGTCACGTCGTGATGGCAATAAACAAGCATACGGCCAATTTACCCTATTTATTTATTGAAAACTAAATACAACTATTTCTTTTAGAATGCTGAAACTTATAACTAAATATACCTAACTAGCTGTTCCCCGCGGCTCCGCCCCGCGTGGGACTCAGTTATATCGCGCCCAAAAGTAGCCTATGTTTGACCTCAGGTCGTTAACTACATCCCTACCAAATTTCATTACAATCGGTCCAGCAGTTTAGCCGTGAAGAGGTGACAGACAGACAGACAGACAAACTTTCGCATTTATAATATTAGTATGGAAGTATGGATATGGAAGTATGGATATGGAAGTATGGATATGGATATACATTTCTCAAATTTGTACCAGGCCAGGCCAGGCTTCATAAGAATTAAGCCATAATAAAAAAATTTGCCTAATATGACAGTGTCACAAGCGCATTGCTAACTCGTGTTGTTTTGGCTTCCTCTTAAAAAGGCTTACGGAGGTCAGACGAATGACGCTCCATTGTAAATTGTGAAAAAACCGGCCAAGTGTGAGGAATACGCGCACGAAGGGTTCCGTAAGGTTTTTTATCTTATTCTTCATATTTTCGTCCACTGTTGGACATATGCCTCTTCCATGGCTCTCCATTCTGTTCTTTGCGGCGTTTCTGGTTCAGGTCGGCCCTGGTGTCTTTTTATATCGTCCATCTGGCTGCTGACGATTATTGACAACTAGCGACCCGCCCCGGCTTCGCACGGGCCCAAAAACCTTTCTCTTGAATCAGTCTATCTATTTAAAAAAAGGCATCAAAACCCGATCCGTAGTTTAAAAATTTAAGCATACAAAGGGACATAGGGACAGAAAAAGCGACTTTGTTTTGTACTAATATGTAGTGATATAAACGCCAAAAAAAATCACGTTTGTTGTATGGGAGCCCCCAGTGAAATATTGATTTCATTCTATTTTTAGTATTTGTTGTTATAGCGCAGTGCAGCAAATACATAATCTGTAAATATTTCAACTGTCTAGCTATCACGGTTCATGAGATACAGCCAGGTGATAGAAGAACGTACATACGGACAGCGGAGTCTTTGTAATAAGGGCCCCATTTCACTATGAGCACGGAACCCTAAAAACAGTACTGTTATATTTCTGATATCATGTATGATGAATGCTAGCTCTGAAAACTCGAGTGTGAAACTGGGAAACACGCTTGGATAAAGAAATGAAAATCAGTTAGAAAATATATAAAGCATATATTTTAAAATCAGCATACAAAAGTACATTGTGACGCATTTATACATGACGTTTCATCTTAAAAGCTATACAGTATGTTCAAATTATCATACAATTTATTGATCTTATTTATTTAACTAGTCATACATATATTCTTTGTTCATAGGATTTTTATAAGCGATAATTTTCTATAAATATGATTTTTATGCCCGAATACTCAAACTGTTCAAGTATCATGCTGTCACTGTCATATCGTTGACGTTCAGCGCGACAGCATGATACTTGAGCAGCTCTCAAAATTGAGTAGCGTTTGAGTATTCGGGCGTAAATTTATCCTTTAGCTACTCAAGGGTAACATACATAACGTTAATCAATCAACTGTCTCCGTGCTCTAGTGGTTAAGGCGTTGGCCTGTAAAGCCATGTCTTGGGTTTGATTCCCGCTGGAAACATACTTTGTTTAGTTGTCTCCAGTTTGGTTAGGACATTGTAGGCTTGAATCACCAGTCCGATAATAAAGATGATTCCGTGCTTCGGAAGGCACGTTAAGCCGTTGGTTCTGCTATCTGGTAGTCGTTAAAGGAAACGTCAGAGGCCGAGAGGCGGTTCCGAAGAACCCTGACACCATGCGTGCATGGTCGATTGACCGTGGCACCTACACGAAATGATAACTGTTATGACTGCTATTAGCAGTTGTGTTTTCGCTTACTTGAAATCATAAATTTCGTTGTTACCGACATTTCGAAATAATCTACAAGCTATATAAAAACAATAATTAATTTTGGTTATAACAGAGGAACTTACAATTTTAACATCACAAGTTTGAATTAATACCTGCCATGTTTATCACTATCACATAATAATATAATGTTGTTGCCATAAACTCTTTAAAAAAAAAACTATTTGTATAGTGCTTTTTTAACGCTTGCGAGGAAACAAAATCATTCCAAATTGGCGCTAACATAGCGCTCAATTAATTCCTTTTTCAAATTTTAAAATACTGTTTTTAATGTGTACGGAAAAAGCCTACTTTAGCAGCCAGCAACTATAAACCGCTAGAATAGGTTTTTTTTGTTTTTGTCAGGCTGGTCAGTACCCCTAGTAAGAGTTTAATATAAATATAAACGCAGACGCTAGCGACTGCGTTAGGATATTGTATGGAATATCTTCTATGCTGGTCTGGGAGAAAAAGAAAAACATAGAATGTATCAGCTGCTTCTCTTCCCGCGCAAGCCGTAAAAGTCATCTGAGGGAATCGCCGAATGGGGAAATCATGACATAGGCGATGCGGCTAGCAACCCATCACTATTGATTTCCTGTTTCAACTACCATCATGCTAAACGTGGCCTAAGGTCTTATGGCTCTAGGATCTGTCTACCCCGTATGGGATAAAGACGTGATTATATGTATGTATGTATGTATGTATGGAATTTCTTAGTTGCCTTGCTATCCGCCAGGGTCGCAGTACAGGTATGTCTCATACTAGGGGTACAGAGTGAAACAAAAAATACACAAGTACAGTTCTGCATACCTACATACAAACCTTAAACTGTCACCTAACTGTAATGATGACATTAACACATAAAAAATGAAACAAAACAGTAAATAATTTGTGTACAGATTACTCACACTAATACATTGCATATGCCGATTGGGCTTATACTTTGACAGAGGAACGCAGCGTATGGCTACTGCCTTCTGGTACAAAGGCCGTATTGCTCAAAGACATGGGCAGAATTTAAAAAAAATATTTCTACCAATCACAGCGCGCTATATGAACAAACCTATCTACTATTGGCTGATTCGTATGCGCCATGTTGCAGGTATCATGAGCGAGATAGCACAAGTCCTGTTGTTTTTTAATTTTAAATCATATGGAGTAGCAATAAGTTCGTTGTTTCATTGATGTTTTAGTTCGATTCGGTCTTTTAATTCGGTTCGAGTCTTTTTAACACACTTTTATTATTAGCATCACTTGTAACTATGTATGTAAGAAAATCTTGGAATCTTAATTTGACCCAATTCCCATGATATGGGTATCAAATGAAAGGGTTTGCTGTCAGGAATACAAAAAAAATGTCACGTGACTTAAATCCAATTCCAAGATGGCGTTTTGTAATTTTTAATGCGTACCAAATTGTATTTTTAATTTTTAATCTATTTTCAAATAGTATTTGGTTCGAATCGATGGTAGGCGCTGTTCTGCGCCAGTGAAAAATTGCGATCTAAAAACGTGGTATTGCTGTTACTCTGATGCAATGCAACGCAGTAATTTCGATGTAGCAAGGAAGGCCACATTTGGCGAAGCGCAGCCATAATCATCTGCCACACCATTCTAGCTAAAACAATTGAGAAAAATTTATTAAAATTATATCAAAAGAAAAATCGACTCCGCTTGGCAGCGTTTGGGTAGCATCGCAATGGCTTCTCGTCTAAAATATAAGTAACTAGCGACCCACCCCGGCTTCGCATGGAGATATAAACCTTCCTCTTGAATCACTCTATCTATTAAAAAAACCGCATCAAAATCCGTTGCGTAGTTTTAAAGATTTAAGCATACAAATTGACATAGGAACAGAGAAAGTGACTTTGTTTTATACTATGTAGTGATTATTGCTTTTCAATTCTTATACGGAACCCTAAAAATTCAAAAGCCATTGCTCCAGATAAAGCGATGAATCAAATCATTATAACGTAGACGAAAGAACATTAAATTTTATGATCGGTTTTAGATCCCGTTATAGTCAATCATGGCCTCAATCAAGAAAGTGAATGATATTTATTCTCTACTAGCTTTTACCCGCGGCGTCGCCCGCGTGAATTTTGAAAAAACAGTGGTTTTTACCGGAGTTAAAGGTATCCTGTCCTTCTCAATACTTCTATCTATGTGTATGCGTAATTTCAGGAAAATTAGTGCAGTAGATAGGGCGTGAAAGCGCAACAAACAAACAAACTCCCTTTGGCATTTATAATATTAGTTAGGAAATTAGTAAATTAGGAATGGGAATGAGCCGCGGGCCACAGCTAGTTTTAAAAAAATTTTGTTTGTTTATCTGTCTATAATTACTTCATTGTACAAAAGGTGTACATTAAGATTTTTAAACTGCAACATATCGATTATTTTTATCGATATACGTTCACCTTAATGACACAAAGGTCACCCGGTTTCGCATCCTTTACCCGACCGCCTTAACCTTTAATATCGCACAGATCGGCGGCAAATTTCCATATGAATCTATTAGGGTTCCGTACCTCAAACGGAACCCTTGTTAATAATACATACATTCATATAATTACGTCTTTATCCCATACGGGACAGACAGAGCCTAGAGCCATAAGACCTTAGGCCACGTTTAGCATAATGGTAGTTGAAACTGGAAATCAATAGTGATGGGTTGCTAGCCGCATCGCCTATGTCATGATATAAAGTGTCATAGAAACCATAGATTTGTAAAATGAAATAAATGAGACGAATGAAACGATTAAAACAAACAAATGAATGAATTAAATAATTAATTTGAACATGAAACAAATAAATAAATATAATATACCTAGTGTGTTGAGGCATCAACACGAGCAATAATTCTTCTCCTTCTCTTTGCCCAGCCTCAGCAGCTGTTCCCGATGCTGTTCCACAGTCTTCATCATCTTGAGGTCGGCAACGCAGTCGTCCACGATTTTTTGGAAGAGCTCGTCTGTAAAGGTACTCAGGTTTTGAGAGGAGTTTTATTTGTTTATTTATAAAATACTAGCGACCCACCCCGGCTTCGCATGGGCATAAAAACCATTCTCTTTAACCACTCTATCTATTAAAAATAAAACCGGTTAAGTGCGAGTTGAGCTCGCGTGGAGAGGGTTCCGTACAACGCCAATGTCAGTTTTTAAATTCAATTGTGGTATTTCAACTGACTACTACTATCGCCATCTAGTGGTGTTTTGGTGAACTAAAACGTTGTATATTGAATTACTTAATTGTCAATTGACAGAGTTCTTGTAGGTTTTCCTGTAATCTACAGACAATGAACTATATTTTGTATTTTTTTTTTCAAAATTTTAGGCCTAGTTGTTTCGGAGATCAGGGGGGGAATGGTCAATTTTTGTCTTCTTTCATGAATAAAATCAAGACTATTTATGTTACAATAATAACAAAAATATATTTGAAATCCTCATAACGAGCCCTTTCTTTTGATATATTACACGGAAAGGTTTGCTAAACTTTATTTTTTTAATTCCTTATTCGTCCCCCGAAAACAGTACTTATTTTATAAAATAAAAATATTTACTTTGCACATCTGTGTTTGGGTCACAGGATCACGCCATCCTACCAAATTTCATCTGTTTTAGTCCAGTAGGTTCGGAGAAAATTGGCTGTGACAGACGGACGGACGGACAGACAGACGCACGAGTGATCCTATAAGGGTTCCGTTTTTACATTTTTGTACGGAAGCCTAAAAACCGCATATAAATCCGTTGCGTAGTTTTCAAGATTTAAGCATACAAAGGGATATAAGGACAGAGAAAGCGAATATGTTTTATACTATGAAGTGAGTAGTGAAGTAAGATTAGTTGGAAGTTGGATTAAATATAGAATACTAGCTGTTCCCCGCGGCTTCGCCCCGCGTGGGACTCGGTTATATCGCGCCCATAAGTAGCCTATGTTTGACCTCAGGTCGTTAACTACATCCCTACCAAATTTCATTACAATCGGTCCAGCAGTTTAGCCGTGAAGAGACACAGTGACAGACAGACAGACAGACTTTCGCATTTATAATATTAGTATGGATAGTATGGATATCTCAATAAATATTTTTTCTTTCTTTCTAACATACCAACATTTTCACCAGTCTTGCTTGACGTGAGGAAGTGTCCATTCAATCCCTGAGAGTAAATGGTCACCATCTCCTCTGGTACCTCACGAGACACCGCTCCGGAGTCCAATAAATCCTTCTTGGTGCCACAGAGGTAGACTTTGCAATCCTGTTGATATATTTTTAATATGTTCAACTGCCTCCGTGGTCCAGTGGTTAAGGCGTTTGCCTGTAGTCCCGGGGCCATGGGTTCAATTGCAATTCCCATGGGAAGTATTTTGTTTAGTTATTTCCAGTTTGGTTAGGACATTGCAGGCTTGAATCACCTGATTGTCTGATACTAAAGATGATTCAGTGCTTTGGAAGGCACGTTAAGCCGTTGGTCCCGGCTGCCATCTGGTAGTCGTTAAAGGAACCACGTCAGAGGCCGAGAGGCGGTTCCAGATAACTCTTGATACCAGGGTGTACATGGTCGATTGACCTTGACACCTAGACGCAATGATGATGACCAGGTGGCTTACTACCATCTCTTAAAACCATGCAGTAACGAGTGAGTAAGCAAGACAGCGCAATACATGATGTAAGGCGACATCCACCTTAATCAATGGTTCTTGCATAGTTTTAAAAAATGGTGGTAAGCCACCTAAGCACCTCCTTGGGGCAGGCCTATGTCCACTGCTGGACATAGGCCTGCCCCAAGGATTTACAAAATGACCGGTTAGTGCTACCTTCTTCAGGTCATCTGACCATCTGGTTGGTGGGTGTCCGATGCTGCGCTTACTGGTGCGTGGTCGTCATTCGAGAACCTTTCTGCCCCATCGGCCATCGGTTCGTCGCACTATGTGCCCTGCCCACTGCCACTTCTAAGAGCTAATCTGCTGTCCTATGTCACTCAGTCAGCAACCTTTGTTCTACGGATCTCCTCATTTCCTGATTCGGTCTCATTGGAAAATAAAGTTAAACAAAATATAATTTACCTCTTCAACTACCCTTAACTCTTGCATCCAATGTCTCAGTCGACTCCAGGAGGCCGTACAAGACGGTTCATAGCAAATTATAGCTGCGTGCGCGCCTCTGTAGTATGTCTTCGTCATAGCTTCATATCTGTAAGAGAAATAGGTACAACTGGTACTAAAGTACAAATATCCTATCCTATAGTATTAAACGAGCAATATATGTTGTTGGGAATGAATTAAACATCTGACTCCACAAGATACAAAAAACTAGAGTCAGATGTTTCATTCATTCCCAACATGTGTATATAAATTTATTTGTACTCGTGTTTTCGAAAACGGCTTTAACAATTTCTTTGAAATTTTAAACATAAATTCTAACATAGTCAAAAAGATAATCTAGCTAGGTTCCATCACTATTGATTTCCTGTTCCAACTACCATCATGCTAAACATGTTATAAGGTCTTATGCCCTCGACTCTGTCTACCCCATATGGGTTAAAGAGGTGATTATAAGTATGTTTTCAATTTTATTTGTTGTTTTTAGAAAAATCTTATTGAGCAGGCCCAAAAAAAGATAAAAATACTATAAGAAGTACCTTTCGCTGCCTGCTGTGTCCCAGATGCCAACATTGAAGTCTTGACCATTAGATTGCATCCGTTTTGCACAAAACGCTGCACCGATTGTCTGAAAATTTTGTATACGATACATAATGTATGTCTATCTCTGCTTAAGTTCGTTTCATATATCCTTTATGTCTTTGTTTGCACTTCTACTCTTTACTCATGAATTTTCTTTCGTCATTCGCCGGTTGACTGTAAGAGATCCCTTCCTGGGATAAGTCCGCCATTGTCTTCTTATTTTAATAATATTGTATTTACTATGTATTTTAAATCAATAAAGATATCACAAACAAACAAACATAATATGCAAACCATCTGTTCTTTCTTATGAAATGATTATTTCTAATGGGGAATATCCATATTGTCATATAATTAAATATATTTATGATTAAACAGATTGATTGCAAGATTGCATAAATAAAGGAAAATAGTTTTCTTTTATTTGCTAGTTTACTGGAAGAAAAAAACATGGGCCACTGTACATGGATTTGAAATACATGAAAAGTATGTAGTATCCACTTTAGGACTATGCAAGCTTGAATCACCTATATTGTCAAAGATGATTCATTGCCTCCAAAGGACTGATAAATTGTTGTTATTGCTCCATTCAAATAAAACCATGAATGCCACAAAGGGCAAACAGGGTCGATTGACCTTGCAACTTAAAAACAATATTTTTCACAAAAGTATTTTTTTTGTTTATTTGTAAAAAAAAATATCTTGTACATTTTGCATTTTTGGTTGCATTCTACTACAAAGCAAACAGGCTTACGGCGGCCCACCTGGTGAAAAGTGGTTACCGCACCCTATAGCATTTTATTGACAAAGCTCTTAACTATCTACGTAATATAATAGTTAATATACTCACGTTTTGGTAAGGCGTATTGGAATTAAAATTACAATTTACAAATCTTAAAACTAAACTTGTCTTCCCCACATGTTCACTCCCTAACAGCACAATTTTAAAATCACAGCGACTCATTTTTATTTACAAAATCAAGCTTAAAAAACAAGACAAAAGAATTAAAACATATTTTGTTTTTATTGAGATCGATGTTTTGTTTATTTTCGTACAAAAAATCTCATGTTTTTATTTTTCTATCTTTCTTCTTTTAAATTATGGCTTCCACCGTATTACGGTGATTCTGCCAATGTCATGGTTTGAAGAGACAAGTTGCGCTGTGCGGTCGGTAATTATGTCACAAACAGTCTGAAAGGAAGGGGTCACAAACACAAAAGACAAAACAACATTAAAATTTAGTACACAGTGGGTGGGTGGCATGTTTTTATTGCTGCCTCGGATCAAGTATCACAATGGACGGAGCATTAGACGTTGCCGTTCTTGTATCCATGTATAATCACTTTATTATGTGTCTTTATCTACCCCGTGCTGCCTCGCAACGAGTAAAAGAGAAAGCAGATGAAGTGTGTGATATAAAGATTTACTTTATCTAATTGTAGCAAAATAAAACATCTGAGTCTCAAGAATGCTTATTTAATTGTGCGCGCGTAAAAACTCCGTACCACAGATAATCAAGAATCTAGTATGCAAATGAATTATGTACATAGGGTCTGTGGGTTATAGTGTTTACAAGATTTGTACTTGTAACATTTACATCATTCCTCCACACTTATTTAAGAAATCTGTTGACAAATTAAAACAAATTAATAAAGACTATCTATGTACATGCATTTACTTAAAAACTAAATTAAACAATATTTACAAATTAAGAAATGACTAAGTACCTATATTTTACAGTTTACCTATACTTTTTATAGTCAACCCTTGGAACATTTCGTTTAGGGCGAGTGAGAGCAATTGAGGATTCCGAATTTGATGTTTCTTCAGCTGATTCGGCATTAGCACCGAGCACAGCAGCTGGCTCAAGGCTTCGGCCCGATTGGCCACGCGGTAACGAAACGGTTCCTCGCTCATTTACTTCCCCCTCACAATCTCTCAAATTTTCCCCATCTTTTTCATTAGCACCCACCTCTTTTGGTGGTGTCATAAAGCCATCAATATTTTCTGTTACCACAACTTGATTTCTATCATCCAGTGGTTCCGTTAGCTGGGACTGCACTGGAGGAGCTACTATTGCAGTAACAGGGTTTTGTGGCAACACTTGTTCATGAGACATATGACCATCCGAAATTTTACTTTTACAACCTGTATATTTTAGTAACTGATCTACATGCCTTATACAGAATAAATCTAGATCATTAATATACACTTTATACATTTTATTACCTACTTTTTCTTTTATAATGCCTAGTTGCCAGGTTTCCATCCGTGCAGTATACCAACGACACCATACGATATCCCCTAGGTTGAAAAATCGTTTACCAGGTACGCACACCGAGTTGATATTATCTTTTGATGGCAAAATAAGGTCAAGCCGTGTTCGTAAATTACGGCCAAACATTAATTTGGCTGGTGTTTCACCGGTGGAACAATGCATCGAATTTCTATAATTGAATAAGTATCCTAAAAGCTTCTCTTCAATTTCAATTAGACTTACGTTTTCCTGAAGAATACATTTCAACATTTTTTTACAGGTTCTAACAGAATTTTCGGCCTGTCCGTTACTGGGTGGGTGATAAATTGGTGACGTCATATATTTGATACCGTTAGCTGAACAAAACGATCTAAATTCAGTTGAATAAATTTTTGTATCGTTATCTGACACTATTACGTCTGGAATACCAAAAGTAGCAAAAATACATTTAAGCTTAGTGATTAGGGCACTCGTTGAAGTTCCACTTTGCATGTGCAAACACTCTAACCACCTGCTATAAGAATCGATTACCACTAAATATACCCTTTGCCCTACAGTCATATAATCGATGTGCACGCGCAGCCACGGGCCGGCGGCGACGGACCAGGGCGCGGGTGGATCGCGCGGCGGCGCACTGCGCAGGGAAGCACATGTCGTACAAGATCCTACCCAGCGCTCGATATCACCGTCAATACCTGGCCACCACATCCTGCTACGCGCATTACTTTTGCTTTTATTTATACCTAAATGGGAATCATGCAATTCTCGTAACATTTTATTATGAAGTGTCTGAGGTATTACTATCCTATGCCCTCTTAATAAACAGCCTTTTTCCAACTGTAAGTCCGTCTTACATTGAAAGTATGGCAATACCTCAGTACAATTTATTTTTCTCGGCCAACCGTATTGCATGTATTTGACCACTGTCATTAAGATTTCGTCCTTTTGTGTTTCTTGTACTATATCTGATAGTACTGTTGCTGGTGAACTTATGTCAAGGAATTTTAATGTATACATACCGTCTATATCATTATCTGTATCATCCATATCTTCATTCTGTAAGGGAGCACGTGAGAAAAAATCTGCCACAGCGTTGTTTTCACCAGAGACATATTGTACTGTGTAGTTGTAAGCAGATAATATAATAGCATATCTTTGTAATCGCAACGCTGTAGTTACAGGTATGCCAGATTTACTATTAAAAATCGAGACTAGCGGCCTATGGTCCGTTTTTAAAATAAACGGATTATCCCGACCATATAAGTACTGATGAAAGCGTTTCACCCCAAATATAATTGCTGTCGCTTCCTTCTGAATTTGACTGTAATTTTTCTCGCTAGCAGCTAGCGATCGCGAAGCGTACGCAAGGGGTCGTTCAGTGCCATCAGTAGTTCGCTGTGACAATACCGCACCTAAACCGTCGGGGCCAGCGTCAACGGCTAGAATAAGCTGGGCACTCGGCTCGAAGTGCGCCAGCACGCGCTCCGATGCTAATTCCTTTCGTACGGCCGCCACACTACGACGCTGCCGCTCACCCCAAACCCATGTTGCGTCACTGCGCAATAGCTCGTGAAGAGGATTCAATATCGAGGAAGCATTAGGAATAAAATTCCTATAATAGTTTACTACGCCTAAAAACCTCTTTACCTCAGTAACGTTAGTAGGTTCAGGTGCGCTTAATATGGCTTTCACTTTATTTGGGCACGTTTGTAGACCCTCTTTACTGATAACATAACCTAAATATTGTATACTTTCCTTAAAAAAATCACATTTCTCTTTTTGTAGCCGCAATCCTGAATCGTTTAATCTTCTCAACACCTCGTTAACTCTTTCGAAATGTGTTTGTGAGTCAGGTCCTGTTACACAAATATCATCGAGCCAGATACTTACACCATCAATTCCAGAAAGGAGCACCTCCATAGTTTTCTGGAAAATAGCTGGCGCGTTCGCTAAACCATATACTAAACGAGTATATTTAAAAAGACCCTTATGGGTATTGATTGTAGTAAGCTCCTGTGATGATTCATCTAAGAAAAATTGATTGTAAGCATTTTTTAAATCAATTTTACTATACCTTTCACCCCCTCCAATCTTAGCAAATACCTCTTCTATGCGAGGTAATGGGTATTTTTTAATAATAAGATCTTTATTTAGTGTAATAGAAAAATCACCGGCAATCTTCACTTGACCGTCGTCTTTCAACACCGGTACGATAGGTGTAGCGTACTGAGCGTGGTTTACGGGAATAAGAATGCCTAGCTTTACTAACCTATTGAGTTCTTGTTCGACTTTCGCTCTGAGGGCAAAGGGTACAGTCCGTGGCTTAAAAAATTTTGGAGCGGCGTTATCTTTTAACTGTAATTTAACTTTAAATTTATTAAAAGCTCCTAGTTCGTTCAACCATAAGTTTGAAAACTTTGATAGCAATTGCTCTAATTTTGTTTCACTATTTAAAGAGAATAAAACACTAGTAATTACTAAGTTAAATGCAGACATAAAATCCCTACCCAATAACGGTGGACCTCCATTACTTACAACGAAAATTTTAATCTCTTTCTTTACATTATTGTATACAGCTTCAATTTTAAAGTAACCTAGTGGCGTGATTTTACTTCCGTCATATAAACACATTCTTACATCACTCAGGTGCAATTTATAATTTGAAAATAATTGTTTATACAGTTTTTCGGAAATCACGCTGCTACCGGAGCCTGAATCTAATTCCATACTAATAGTGTTACCCCCTAAACAAACATCAATCAAAATAGGATTATTATCTACATACCTCAAATTAAAATTATCACATTCTTCACAATTCGAGTCCACATCCATTTCGATCCTTTTCTCCTTTGTTGTCGTATCACAATGGTAAATGGTTGAATTTTTCGATGCTGTACACACTTTCTTTAGGTGTCCTTTAACACCACACTTTTGACACTTGTAGGCTTTATAGCGACATTTTTCACTTGTATGATTTTTCATACCACAAACTGAGCAGCGACATGCGTCCGCCACCCTAGAGTTGTCGTCAGCGCGCGCTGTACCAGCCGGGTGCTGTTCACCTCGGTTGTGTAAAAATTTCGCTCGCTGAATGGGCTCTTCTTTGAATATAACATCGCTACAAATCAATTTCGCCTGCTTTGCACAGGCCGCCTGTTCCGCTAATTCAATAGCCCTCGTCAACGTGAGAGTTGACGCATTTTGCTCAAATAACTTGTCGCGTTCTGGACCCACACCCAGGCCAAGGACAAAACGATCTCTCAGATTCGTTTCCAAAGCGGCACCGAAATCACAATAACTTGCTTGACCTCTTAATCGCGCCGCCCAGTCTCCTAAAGTTTCGCCTGGACTTCTATTAGCTCCATAGAATTTTGCTTTATCCACAAATGAGCCTTGTTTCGGCTTGAAATGGCAGTCAAGTAATTCAACTAGCTTCTTAAAATTCAGTGAATCCAATTCGTCAGGATACGCCAAATTTCGCAACAATCGGTATGATTCATCATCTAGGTGGGTTAATAAAATACCACTTTGACTTTCTTCTTTTATGCTGTTGATCTTTATGAACTGCGTCAATTTGCCTTTAAATATTTGCCATTCACTGATTTTATGATTAAATATTGGCAAATTTCCTAGGAAATTCATTATTATTTTATTTTCGTGGGAAAATTAAACAAACTCGTCGCCAAATGATATAAAGATTTACTTTATCTAATTGTAGCAAAATAAAACATCTGAGTCTCAAGAATGCTTATTTAATTGTGCGCGCGTAAAAACTCCGTACCACAGATAATCAAGAATCTAGTATGCAAATGAATTATGTACATAGGGTCTGTGGGTTATAGTGTTTACAAGATTTGTACTTGTAACATTTACATCAGTGTGGCAACGCTGTATTTTCGTGTCAGTTTATGACCGGCTAGTCTGTCACAACAAAGCGGCGCAGTGAACTATTTTGTTAAAATTTTATGTAATTATTGTTTTAAGTGTTACAAATCAAGAACAACAAAAGAAGGTGTTAAAGACCCAGAATTGTCATTTCATACGTAAGTCGTTGAAAACATTTTTCTATCCTCCTACTGGGGTTTTTTCCCCAAAAAGACATTTATTGGATTAAATTGAATATGTTTCAACTGATTACGTGTAAAGATGATCCAGAAATCAAGTTTAAAATCGATAATTAATCAACAAATAAATTCCATTGTTTTTAGGCCTTTACGCTAGGGATGCACCCAGAACCTCTATCAAATTTTATCGATGTTCGATAGTTTTTAATTTTACGTTTTGTTTTTAGATTCCCTAAATGCCCAGACATAAGACTTGAGTGGATCAAAGCTATTAGACGAGATAACTGGGAACCTTCAAAATTTTCTAGGCTTTGTTCAAAGCATTTCGAAAAGTCCTGTTTTGTTAACGGATTATCTATCAAGAAACTCAAATCAGATGCAGTACCAACCATTTTTGAGGGATATCCAGTATACTATCAATCTGTAAGTTTTTACAAATCTGTTACTTTCAACCGATTTAACCGATTCGATGCAGAGGGCATGCGTGGCGCTCCATCACCTTTTTTAAAGAATGGCGTAAGGCACGAGTGGCGAGCCATTTTTAAAATGATAAATACTCCCTGAATTTAAGTTTTAGAAGGGTTTACCCAGAACATACGCATTTCCTCTGACGCAGTTGGAAATGACCTGGTGAGTTCTAAGATGATCTTATTGATCCTTCCTGTGCTGCTTCCTGTGCTTACAAACATTTTTAATTCTTCTCTTGCTACTGGCACTTTTCCTTCAGCTTGGAAACAAGCAAATGTCATCCCTTTGCCCAAAGTTTCTAATCCCACTTCCTTTTCTCAATTTCGTCCTATATCTATTTTAGCCTATCTTTCTAAAGTACTTGAGCAAATTTCTCACAGTCAGTTTTCAAGTTTTCTTCTGAGAAATAACCTTATTAGCCCATTTCAGTCAGGTTTCAGACCTGGACATAGCACAGCTACGGCTTTAATAAATGTAACAGACGACATCCACTGGGCAATGGAAAACAAACTTGTGACCCTACTTGTTCTACTTGATTTTACAAGTGCTTTTAACTCTGTAGATTTTGACATTCTTTTAGGGATTCTACAATCAATCAATGTTTCTTTTTCTGCAGTTTCGTGGTTTGGTTCTTACCTTCGAGGTCGTTCGCAACGGGTCCGCCTTGATGATTCGTTTTCTGATTGGTGTAACTTATGTGCTGGTGTACCTCAGGGTGGCGTCCTTTCTCCTTTACTCTTTTCTGTTTTTATAACTTCCGTTTTTAATGTCATTACATCCAAATTCCATCTTTATGCGGATGATTTACAACTGTATCAACATTTTCATGAGAGTGAAGTTGAGACAGCTATAGCTGTGATGAATAATGATCTTCGCCGTGTATCAGAATGGGCAAGATGCTATGGTCTTCGAGTGAACCCTGCTAAGTCACAGGCTATGATTATTGGCAGTAGTTACATGTGTAACAGAATAGACGCAGAAACCTTGCCAAATATTTATTTTGAAGACTGTGCCATTGAATTCACTGACACTGCTAAAAATCTTGGTCTTATCTTTGATTCTAATCTCAACTGGTCGGCACATGTCAGTGAAATCAGTCGTAAAGTTCATTACTCCTTTCATACTCTCCGATGCCTTCAATATTTCTTACCCTTTGAGACCAAAATTTCACTTACTCAGAGCTTAATTTTGCCAATACTGGATTATGCCGATGCGTGCTATTTAGATGCCTCTGAGGAGCTCTTAAATAAGCTAGAGAGACTACAAAACCTGTGCATACGTTTTATTTTCGGTTTAAGAAAATATGATCACATCTCAAGTTACCGTGCGCAACTTAAATGGCTGCCAATTCGGTTGCGTAGAGACTCTCGTATTCTATGTCTTCTCTTTAACATACTTTTTAATCCCACCTTTCCATCTTATCTGCGTGAGCGGTTTTCTTTCTTACATTCATCCGATTCTCCAACCAGACCCCATAGACGCTTTATCCTTAAATTTCCTCTTTACAGTACTTCTTTTTATTCCTACTCCTTCTCCGTCCATGCTGTCAGATTATGGAATGCCCTGCCACCGGAAATTAGAGAATCACAGACTATTTCTTCTTTTAAAAGACGAGTGAAAGTCCATTTCCTTTCGCAATCATCATAGATATATGTATATATTATGTAGTATATAGATAATAATGTATGTATGTATCTAAGTATATATTTAAAATATTTGTATTCATGTTTATTAACATATTATTATTCTATCCAATAATCATTCCTGTCACAATTTTATGCACACGCCAGTCTACCTCTATTAATCACCTCTACTCTCACGGGTCTACTGGAAGAGATTTCTATTGAAATAAGTAGTACCTTTGTACTTATTGTGTTTTACACTGTATCCTATATTTGTATTTTTGTGTACATAAAGAAATAAATAAATAAATAAATAAATAAATAAATAAACATCATTATCATATTTTTTCACGTAGATATATTTACACGATCTTTTCGAAAAACCCTATGTTGTACTTCCTTGAAATATTTCAAGCCGCATATAAACATTTCTCATTGCTTATCCACGGCCATCTGGTGTAACAATTTAAATGTTTTAGGCCACGAAGTAGAGAAAGCCACCTCAGGATCGCAACACTTCCGCAGCAGATATACAAATCACGCCTAGAAAACGGAAGAGGATGCAAGAAACTGGTATTGACGCTGAAGATATACCTACAACGCCCAAGGCGAGGATTAAAAGTTTTAAGATCTCTTGCACAATCTTGTATGGTAGCTACAAGATGACTAAAGACGCTTGCCATCCTATATATTTGTATTGGTACCAAATTTATCAGAGGTGACTTGAACGAAAATCTATTTCTAGAAAACTTATGCGATATGGCCACCCCTACTATTAAAGTTAGAAATAAATATATGATTTTTAGTCAAAACGATTTTTATTTATATTATATGAACTAGAATAGACATTATACCGATATCGATAGTCTTAACTTTATTTGTCACTCTATAGTCACGCACACTAATACATTTCTAGCTGCACACTAACAAGAACCGGACACGTCAAAAACCAAAGAGCTCTGTCCATTGTGATACTTGGTCCGAGATTGCTGCTTTGTTTCAATTTCCTAATTTTGACAAATATTTGACAGTTTGAAGTTGATATTTCGATGACAGTCAAACTAACCGTTCAAAAACTTGAAAACGATGCGGTCAAATAAAGCGGGTTGGCTTGGGGCCTACTATGACGACTTACAGCAATCAAGGTGGGTTACTACCGTCTCTTAAAACCATGCATGATCCAGTGAGTAAGCGAGACAGCTCGATACATGAGGTAAGGCGAAATCTCCCTTACTCGCTGGATCATACCCTTACATTAGGTGGCTTACCAACATCTCTTAAACCATGTAAGATCCAGTGAGTAAGGGGGATGTCGCATTACGTCTTGTATCGCGCTGTCTCGCTTACTCATTGGAACTTGCATGGTTTTAAGAGATGGCAGTAACCCCCCAGATCGGTAATTACTAATTAGGTGTCCGATGCTGCGCTTGTCGATGCGTGGTCGCTATTCGAGAAGCTTTTTGCCCCATCTTCCACTTCAAATAGATAATCCGCTGGGCTATGATCTCCTCATTTCTGATTCGGTCTCAACCTTGAGCTTTCTTATGAGGGCCATATAGACTACGTGGAAATCGTAGAGACAGCATCTTTTTCTTCTTCAGCCCATAGTCGCCCAATGCTGAGTGAGACATCTAAGTAGCAATGCACGCCATTCCTCTCGGTCTTGCGCTTTCCTCGTCAAACTACTTCCGGCAGCTTTGACCAGTCATCAGACCATCTGGCTTTAAATTTACCGACACTTCTGCGTTCGGTTCTGGGTCTCCACTCAAGCACCAACTTTCCCCAACGTAGGGCGTGCAGTTTCATAGATTTTCAATTTCGAAATTGGCTTATGAAATTAGGTTGATTAGTTTCGAAATTTCGAAATTTCGAAACTTAAGGAACACCTTTGTAATGGAATATGAAAACGTTTGTAAAACTATAACTTTAAACGTTCTTGGGTCTCATCAGCATCTTTGGGGCCCAAGTCAACCTTACCTGCAAGCTGGTGCGCCTGCTGATTAAGGCCTGGCCTGGGCCTGAAGGATTGTACCAGCTTTCTCCGACAGTTGTTTCTCCTTTTGACTGATCACCTGAGTAATTCGCCGTCGGTATCTTTCTCATATAAACGGTTCACCAACAGAATGTTTCACATTTGAGAGTTTCCTCGACATGACTTTTCTCCTATGGACTGTTCTACGACAGAATCTTTCATCTTCCGAGGTTTTGTCTACAGAATGATTCACATGTACAGTGTTTCGACGACAGGAGTTATGGCAGTTGCTCCGGAAAGGCAAAAATCGCCAAATCTAAATGGTAAGAAGAATAGAAGAACCAGAAGGAATATTATCAAGAATAGGACGCCACCGCAATAAGTGCGCAGGAGCTTCGCCTGACTCCTGTGACATGTGGGCAATTACTGCCGTGTCTGGGGAGGGCACGGTTTAGACGCTAGCCCCAATCCAACGCAAAAAGCTCCTCTTCGCCACGTGGAATGTTGGCACGCTAACCGGACGATCGAGGGCCGTAGTGCTTTTGAAGGAGTACCGGAATGGCGTCTTGGAAATGAAACCCTTCAGAGACCAACTGATGGACTTGACGAGCCGGCTTTATGAGGAGGCGCGTAGGGAACTATTAGATAATGTTGTCCCGCTCAGGGTGGGCCCGGTCTACTATTGGGATCTCGTAGGATCTGAGGCGAACTTTGAGCAGCTAAAAGAATTCTCGCATTGGTGGCATAAAATCCGAAGCGGCCTCGAGAGGGGCATAACTTGAAAAGTAGGAGCACATCAGGAATGCTGCTACAAGAATACAAAGAAGACGAAGAGAAAAACTGAAACAGACAAACTCAAAGATCTAGAAGACAGAAGCTGGCTTCAGGCCGAGAAAAAGGCAAGCGAGGCGTACGGGGAGAGTTATTTAATATGCAATGGTTGCATAGATAGGCGACACTATAGAGAACTTGTAGTGAGATTAAGCAGGTGCGACTGGAAAGAGATGCGAAATGCAAGTACAGCGCACTCTCCCGAGATTCGGCTCGTATAACCGAGAGGTTGATAGAGCCATGGGACGTGGAGGGAGTGATGGACTTGACTGTGCTTGTTGAAGGGGTTACGACTTACTTGATTAGTGCCTACGCGCCACTAGTGGCTTACCACCATCTCTTAAAACCATGCAAGAACGATTGAGTAAGACAGATGTCTCCTTACATCACGTGGCGCACTGTCCCGCTTACTCACTCGTTCTTACATGGTTTTAAGAGATGATAGTAGGTCCCCAAGTTGATCGCAGTGATACGGATTAAACGGCATTCTGGAACCTACTTGAAGGTGTGCTGTGTGAAACCCTGTTGTCGCAGTAGTGAGGCATGGCTCGTATGCGGTGGATGTATGGGGTATCTCGGAAAGATCGCATTAGAAACTCCCGCGTCCGGAGCAGCCTTCATGTACGTCATAGCGGATAAGCTTGAGGACACGCCTTCGATGGTAGGGTCACGTCTTGCGCAAACCGGCAAGCTGCGTTGGGAACAAGTGTCAAGTGAACAAGGCCATGCTGCCTTCTCCGAGGCCTGGTATAAGGGGCAAACTCAAAACGATATATACGTGCAACGGCGCGGGATATGCGTGCAAATGGGCTCATCAACAAGGGTACCAAAAACCGGGCAAAGTGTAGAAAAAGTAAGTAAGCGGACCCTGGGCTTTAAAAACGCTAGGATGATGATGTGAAACTATAATGAAAGCGTTTTATAATACTAAAAAAACTTTTTCCTATAAAAAAATATTTCGAAATTTAAGTTTCAAATTTCGAAATTACGTGGCAAGCAAATATTGTCCGAAATTTCGAAATTATGAAGTTTCGAAATTTCGAAATGCATGCCCTACCCCAACGGTCATCTCTTGTACGGCATTATGTGGCCCGCCTATCGCTACTTTCTTCCCGCTTATACTTTTGCTATGTCGACCATATTAATCCATACTAATTCATACTAATATTCATACTAATATTATAAATGCGAAAGTCTGTCTGTCTGTCTGTCACCTCTTCACGGCTAAACTGCTGGACCGAATGTGATGAAATTTGGTAGGGATGTAGTAAACGACCTGAGGTCAAACATAGGCTACTTTTGGGCGCGATATAACCGAGTCCCACGCGGGGCGAAGCCGCGGGGAACAGCTAGTATTTTATATGTAGATACAGCATAGGACGTCTTATTTCCTTGTAAGTAGCTCTTTTTTATATTTTGTGAAAGCATACCCAAGGAAAGGTACTGTCAGCAGACTGCTGGTAACAGAATTTTTTTATTTTTCTTATCGGAAATCGACATATTCTGGTTTCGTTAGTCAAATACTGTAAGAAATGAATTTTTTTTTGCATCAAAATTGATATGAGTCAAGTTCAAGTAGCTTAATCTCCCCTTTTCTTCCCCCTTTTCAATAGTGTAATTTAGTTCTTTCCAGTAATCAAGAACGCTAAATACCGAGTGAAAAGTTCTTCTTCGTCCGAGCGTGTTTTCTGTTTTTATCTTGAGCTCACACTTCAGAGCATAGTGTCTACGCTTTTAACAACAAGTACCGCAAATGGGCGGTACTTGTTGTTACAATGGAGCGAATGCCGTCTGGCCTCCCTTAACCCTTGTTTACTATTGGAATTCACACCAATAGGAACATGGTCCAAGTGTTAGGGGGCAAGACTGTCAGATTTCTAAGACTACTTAAAGGCATCCGACATAGCCTAACGACTATGTTATCTAAAGATATTAGCCGTGACTAACGCCTGTGCCTTCCAAAGCACGGAGGAGCTCAAGATAGAAATGCCACAAATGGCAACCAATCCAAGCGAGGCCGCGCAATCGCCGTCGCTTGACGCTTCGTTACGAACACGCGCGCCCAGCTTGGCTATCAAGCTCCTTTGTGCTGACTCACCTGCTCATCATCATCATCGTCATCATTTCGAGTAAGTAGGCGTCACGGTCAATCGACCATGCATACCCTGGTGTCAGAGTTCTTCGGAACCGCCTCTCGGCCTCTGACGTGGTTCCTTTAACAACTACCAGATGGCAGCCGGGACCAACGGCTTAGCGTGCCTTCCGCAGCACGGAATCATATTTATTATCAGACAATCAGGTGATTCGAGCCTGCAATGTCCTAACCAAACTGGAAACAACTAAACAAGGTATGCTTCCCGTGGGAATCGAACCCACGATCCCCGGGTCTACAGGCAAACGCCTTAACCACTGGACCACGGAGGCAGAGTCACCTGCTGAGTCATCATTATCATCATTTCGTGTAGTTGACACGGTCCGACCATGCACATCCTGGTGTTAGAGATTTTTGGAACATCCTCTGACATGGTAACTATAACGAAAACGAGATGGCAGCCGGCATGGAATCATCTTTATTATCAGACAGGTGATTCAATCCTGCAATGTCCTAACCAAACTGGAAACAGTTAAAAAGTATGCTTCCCGCGGGAATCGAACCACCGACCCCCGGGACTATAGGCAAACCCTTTAACCACTAGACGACGGAAGCTTCTGAGTGTAAAGTTGTTTGTAATTATATCTAGCTTGACAATAGATACCAGCGGTATCGATCCGAAATGTATGACCTATTGTAGTAAAAATCAATAACTGAAGAGGCAACAGATTAGAGAGAGACAGAAAATAGATATCGAAATGAATTAGTTGATTAGAATATTCTTATAATCAATACTGGCTTATGAGACCGGAATTCGGTAAAACTTTCTAAACATCATGCATTTTAAGATAGACAAGCCTTTGCCCGCGGCTTCGCCCGCGTGAATTTCCCTCGGGAACAGTGCCTTATCGCGAGATGTATCCCGTCTGCACCTCCGGCTCAGTGTGTTTGGGTAAGCCGGTCATAACTTCATTAATGGAAAATAGAAATATACAATTTTTTTTATCAAAAAAAGTTGCGATGACGAAGATGATCGGTAAGCGCTATGAAGAGAACCGAGCTATTATGAACAAAGCTGAGCAACTCAACTTAATTTGAAACAGAAAAGATTTAAGTAAGTTACCTTTCCGGAGGAGATACCTAATCCACTGATAATCTGACCCCCCCAGGTTCATATGGATCACTTTTTTGCCCCCGACTGTACTATACTATAAGTAATCAATGAATGAATGAATGAATAATCATTTTATTGCATTACATAAATATATCGTTGTTTTGTACAGAATCGGAATAATCTATTTATGTAAATAACTGTTATTAAGTTATTGTTATATTGTTACACTTTATGAAATATCTTTTTATTGGAAGGGTAATTTAAGGTAAGGTGCAATAAAGTTGTATTTCAAGTAATTAATTGAGTAGGTACCTAATTCATTTAATTTATATAGAGTTAACAATTGAAGATGAACTATAATAACATACCTATTTAATTACCTTCTCATAAGTAGGTAGGTAGCTTTTATGGTGAAAAGTACTTGAGTAAGTGTGAACTTACCGAAGTTAGTAGGTACTTTAATTTATCCTATTTCGTAGTTTGAATGTACTTATAAGTAATTATTTTAAAAATAGGCTTTCTTTTGTTGTTTAATAATTATTTACTTAAATAGTAAGCTGTGGTAGTCAGTAGGTAATTAATTACAATACTAAACTCACACTGTGCTTTCTTTGACTTTACTTAGTTAAGTTACCTAACTAGGTACTTACTTAACTGCCTCGAAACTTTTGAAACTAATTAATAAATAGCATCAGCTATATATTTAATAAATAGCATCAGCTATTTATTAATTAGGTAAGTACTTAATTAAATAACTTTAAAGATTAGTCAACTGGTACTTGTTCCTTTGTACCTTACCTAGTTTTTAACAAAATTATGTATACATTTGTTTGGTGCAATAAAGAGTTTTTCTATTCTATTCTATTCTATTCTAAAAGATTATAAATTATAAGCGTACTTTATAATTAGAATTAATATTATAATACCAATTTACGAAGTTAACAAGTTAAAAATAAAATAAAAGAAAAACACTCAATGATCGCATATGTCAGTTTAATAAGGTGAAAAAAACATTAAGTATATTTAAAAAAAAACTGACAATAAAATTCGGGTCGAACAACACATACAAACAAACAAGCAAGGTGAAGTCACACAAAAGAAGTACCTAGCCTCGTTCGACTCGATAAATGCTCGCTACCGATAACACGCGAGTAGGTACAAATTACAATGCCAACTCAACGCCCGACCTACCTATAACCAGCGGAGCGCCATTTCATACTGTCTTCCTTTGCTTGCTCACACCCATACAGTGTTGCTATTTTAATGAATAATCATTAAAAATTAACTGATAACTTTTGGCATATATAATTTTGAATTGATTAAACTCAAAAAAATTCTGTATTTTGATGTATGTGAGTTAATAAATAAAAATTATTTTCAGTTTAACATTATTTTTAGTATAAGACCACCCAGTTTAGAAGATGTTCGTATTTAATGACATACGTCAAGTGTTCCGAATGGAGCTTTTTGGCTGCTACAAACTTTTGAGTTCACTTTTGCATATGATTTTAAGTCTTTGTAACCTTTATATTAATGTCATATTTTTATTTTTTCTCTTTAATATAACTAAATTCAGATATATTTATTATTATTATGAGAAACAATAATTATAAATCACAATTAAAATAAAATTATATATCAGAAATAATAACGCAGGTACATTTCGGAACAAAGAAGCACTATCAATGCGTGATTAAAAATGGTCGGATTATATGCAGTGTTGCCACTAGAAAAATGTAATCGTCATTTTTACGCTTTCTGTAGGCAGTAGCATTACCCGAATGGAAACGTAATGGACGTTCTGCACTCAGATTTTAGGCTTCGCGAATTTTGTTTATATCCTCGCTAATCGGCTTCGAAAACTTTTGTAATCACTTTTAAAAGCAATCATATTGCACAAGGATGTAGTGCGTGCATTTAATATATCAATAAATCGTGTGTTTAGTGTATTTTTAGTGTCTTTATACAGCACCTTCTGTAGTTGAGCAAATTGATCTAGTGGAAACCAAGCATAATTTTATCCGTACTTTTATTGTTTAAAAATCGATGTTTTGTTGTTATATTAAGTTTTAATGAACTTTTGATTGTTTCATAGTTGTTATTGTGTAAGATTTACGTCGTTATAAGTGTAATATATTGTTATACTGTTGGAAGATAAAAAATGCTATATTGAGGTAAGTACTTACGACATTCTGTAGTTTGTGTAATATTTAATGCTTTTCTTGTTCTTGATAACATTGCTAATTATATTCCGGATAATATACGTTGCCGCCATTAACTTTCAATATTAACAAACAGATACAATGTCTATAAAAAGCAGTCTCGATGTTTATGCCATGTAAAATGTTAACAAAAATGTAATTGGTTTCGACACCAGTTTTATTGTTATTAGATACTCTAGATAATGGTCATTGGAGACCAAATTTGCCTCCCGAAAAAATATAACCTTAATTTTGTGACATTAATATCCAATTATTATATTTCTGAAATATAGGATGTTTCCAATTATTATATTTCTGAAATATAGGATGTTTCCAATTATTATATTTCTAAAATATAGGATGTTGCTTATTGCACTGGCAGTTTTAAAGAAAATAAGTATTTTCGATAATCACATACCTACTTAACTATAAACTTTTCAAATTACACTTTCCCAGTTTAAATCAAAGAGATCTATAATTTGAGTTTAATATTAACCTGTTGACAGAAACAATAGAAAAACAATTGTTATGTGACACATGTGTGCGCATCCTGAGCAGATGGGTTAAAGGACAATTTGCTTAGATTTTCTAGCCCAAAAAATTAATTTAAACTTTTGTTTTGGCACATGATAGATAATTTGTTATGGGGTAATAATAAATATTTATCAAGATAAACACCCTAGGACAATTCATACATGTATATCAAGACAAAACAACCTCCGTGGCGTAATGGTTAACATGCCTGACCGCTACTCAGGAGGTCCTGGGTTCGATCCCTGGTCAGGTCAAGATGAAAAATAATTTTCTGATTGACATGGGTCTTGGATGTTTATCTATATATGTATTTGTCATAAAATATAGTATTGTTGAGTAAGTATCCCATAACACAAGTCTCGAACTTACTTTGGGGCTAACTCAATTTGTGTGATTTGTTCTTATAGTATATAAGGTGGACACAAATCAACTGCAAATATTTTAAGGGCAGATACAGACAGACCACTATACTCAACAACTTTTCCAAATAAACTTATATCAAAATACGAAATTTTCTCTCCATAGTTAGAACAGCTTATTCTCAATTTGTAAGGGGAGGTCAAAAATTTTTTTTCGTATTTCGACATAAGTTTATTTGGGAAAGTTGTTCAGTTTAGTGGTCTGAGTCTGCCCTTAAAATATTTGCAGTTGATTTAAATTCACCTTATATAAAAAAAAAAACATCCAAGATCTTTACAAGTTGAAAAAAGCTATATTCATATTACCCTAACTGGGTATCGAACCCAAAACCTCTAGACTATCAAATCATAGCAGTTTATATACTTAATTCAATTACACAGGCTTGCAGTAGCAACACCAAGTTATCTGCATGCTATATACAAAATATTCAGTTGTCAAGTAATCATTGCACGCAATGGTTTAGTAAATACTAGCGACCCACCCCGATTTCTCATGGGCATAAAAACCTCTTGAATCACTATCTATTAAAAAATCACCACATCAAAATATGTTGCATAGTTTTAAAGATTTAAGCACACAAAGAGACATAGGGACAGAAAAAGCAACTTTGTTTTATACTATGTAGTGATGATGTAGTGATAACAAAAAAAGTATTCATTTTATATTAACTTTGGCAGTTAATTTCTCCTAATTTCAGTCATTATGGCGCTCTGTGAAAGTCAATTGGACTCGGCCCTGCCTCAGCTTAAGAGAGAGGAGTCACCGTCGAGCGAGAACAGTCAGGCAGAGTCGCCGGAGAAGAAGCCCAAATTGGAGCACAATGGTGCCATCTATGGTTTAGATAAAGGTACCATGATGAGAGATACGGAATGGTGTTTGTTCTTCGAACAACGGCTTCTGCACCGGAAGGGAGAAGCCTTAGCGATATTTTACCATTCCAATAGATATTTGCTGAGGGAAATATATGTATACACACAAGTACAGTTATACATACCTACATACAAAACTTATTCTGTCACCTGACTGTAATGATGACATTAAGGCACACATTACATGCTCATGCACGCATGATGGTTTTCCATCAAACAAAGGGATGGTACTCGAAAGGTGAATTGAATCGACTGATTTCCAAATCTCTGAAATCTGAAATGAATCTGAATCAAAGTCTGAGGGAATCGCCGATTGGGGAAATCATGACATAGGCGATGCGGCTAGCAACCCATCACTATTGATTTCCTATTTCAACTACCATTATGCTAAACGTGGCCTAAGATCTTATGACCCTAGGCTCTGTCTACCCCGCATGGGATAAAGACGTGATTATATGTATGTATGTATGATTTCCAAATAAAAAATCCTAAATTTTTTAGTTTAAATAAAAAATTTTGCGATGATTTACAATGGAACAATTAAATCAACTGATTTCCAAACAAATCATCGCAAAATTCTTGATATAAATAAAAAAAAAATTAAATTGATTTGTTTGGAAATCAGTCGATTCAATTCACCTTTTGAGTACCATCCCTTTGTTTGATGGAAAACCATCATGCTTGCATGAGCATGTAATGTGTGCCTATCACATAAAAAATGAATCAGAACAGCAAACAATTTGTATACAAATTACACACACTAATACATTGCACATGCCGAATGGGCTTATACTTTGACAGAGGGGAACACAGCGTATGTATGAAAATTTTCTTCTCATTTCTTCTCTTGGTTATTTTTGAGTGAAGAATAGCATATGGTAACATCACATATAGAGTGGCAACGTGGCTCCATGCTCGCCCGGTACCAAAATAAGGTATACCGGTAATTTCACATATTGGTACTCATCTAGAACCTCTCCCCAGGTCGGTACCGGTACTTTTGGTACTAGTTCCAAGCCTTGCTTGACACATAATAGATAGTTCTAACGCCCTTGGGTCAAAAACCCTTATTGCTATTGTTTAAAACGGCCATTGTAAGCAGTTTTGCAATTTGTAACTATATGGAACTATAATCTAATAATTAAAGATGATTAAAATTAACATCAGATCCAGAACCTTAATTACATAACACGGATTTTTGATAACTTGTATTTTCAGTGAATAAAATGATTTTTAAATGACGGTGGCGCTTTTGTTCACCGAGGTATCGTCTTAAAAGAAGGAAAGATAAAAATTTTGAGTGTTTTTCTACAGTGCCTGCCGGTATCCCCCTCAGCGTGGACTACCGCGACCCAGTATGCCATTTTGTGCCCCCCGCGGTGGAGTTTGCGGCCAGGAAGAGCCCGGCCATCAGCACTTGTGAGTATCGTCATCCGTGCATGTTGCATTCATAGCCTGATCATCATAATTTCGTGCTCGTGTATTCTGGCCCTCGGCTCGGCTCAGTGTGCCGCCGCAGCTGGTCATAACTACATTACTAAATTTGGTAGGGATGTAGTTAACGACCTGAGGTCAAACATAGGCTACTTTT
Source organism: Apomyelois bistriatella (assembly GCA_947044815.1). Lineage (NCBI taxonomy): Eukaryota > Metazoa > Arthropoda > Insecta > Lepidoptera > Pyralidae > Apomyelois > Apomyelois bistriatella. The sequence goes on from OX345717.1 coordinate 1,792,260, forward strand.
GGGCGCGATATAACCGAGTCCCACGCGGGCGGAGCCGCGGGGAACAGCTAGTATTTTTATATTTGAATCAAAAAATGCCGCAAAGACGAAGATGATCGGTAAGCGTTCTCATCATCATCATATCGTATAGGTGACAAGGTCAATCGACCATGCACACCCTGGTGTTAGAGTTCTTCGGAACCGCTTCTCGGACTCTGACGTGGCTCCTTTGACGACTACCAAATGGCAGCCGGGACAAACGGCTTGACGTGCCTTCCGAAGCACGGAATCATCTTTATTATCAGACAATCAGGTGATTCACGCCTGCTGTGTCCTAACCAAACTGGAAATAACTAAACAAACTGTGCTCCCAATGGGAATCGAACCCACGATCCCCGGGCTTACAGGCAAACGCCTTAACCACTGGACCACGGAGGCAGTTCCAGTGGAGCCCATGATAGTAATTAACAGACGTACGAATTTTAATCAAGAGAAACCCGCTTTTGTATACCATCTATTTGTTTTGTATTCATACCTTTTTTTTTATATTCATTTTAATCGATCTATCTGCAATCAGCCCCGGAGCTTTAATCATATATGTTGATGCAGTTTTAGATTCGTCTTCGATTTGCACATCCAGTGATTTGTCATCTATCATTCTTTACACAATCCTTAGATTGACGCCAGTCTTGTCCGTTTCAGTCGGAACATGCAATTGCTTGTATTCAACAGTGTTGTGGCCAGATGATTTCTGTGTTGTTCGAGTCTGTGTTTGTATGCCTCTCAGGACTTTTCTACTTCCTCTTTGATTGTGCGAATCTCCAAGTATTCATGCACCTCTGTATTCCGTATGAACCAAGGCGCATTACACAATGTTTTCAGCATGTTATTTTGAAAACGTTGAAGTATTTCTAAGTTTGAGTCACTTGCTGATCCCCAGAGCTGGATACCGTACGTCCACACCGGTTGTATAATCTATATCTATACTTCTATACTAATATTATAAATGCGAAAGTCTGTCTGTCTGTCTGTCTGTCTGTTTGTTTGTCTGTCACCTCTTCACGGCTAAACTGCTGGACCGATTGTGATGAAATTTGGTTGGGATGTAGTTAAGGACCTGAGGTCAAACATAGGCTACTTTTGGGCGCGATATAACCGAGTCCCACGCGGGGCGAAGCCGCGGGGAACAGCTAGTACACTTATATATGAGAAGTTTGTTTTCCAGGCTTAGCGACGACTGTCTGCCTTATCAGCCAGTACAAGTTTTGTACTACCTATGTAAAAGAAAGCCAAAAAACATTTTTTATCAAACCGTGTGGTCACGAACTGGAACAGGCTCCCCGAGAGTGTCATCGCTGCACCTTCAGTAAACGCTTTCAAAAATAGATTAGACGATGTATAAAATCGCCAAACTTAAAATGCACACGCATCAGCTTCATATGCTGCTAGTGTGTTTAAGAATATAAATAAATATGTTCACGAAATAAATAAATTTAAATTTATTATCTATTTTCGTAGCCGATACAAGCGAGACGGCAACGCCTGTGAAACGGAAACGCGGCCGCCCTAAAATTGACAAGACGAGCCCCGAGTACCTGGCCAATATGGCGGCTAGGAGACAGGCTAAGGACATGGGTGAGTTACTCTAAATCACTATCACTACATAGTATAAAACAAAGTCGCTTTCTCTGTCCCTGTGTCCCTTTGTATGCTAAAATCTTTAAAACTACGCAACGGATTTTGATGCGGTTTTTTTTTTAAATAGATAGAGTGATTCAAGAGGAAGGTTTTTATGCCCATGCAAAGCCGGGGCGGGTCGCTAGTCTATATACTTATATAATAAAGCTGAAGAGTTTGTTTGTTTGAACGCTTATAACTTGGGAACTACTGGTCGGATTTGTAAAATTCTTTTTTATAAATGATATCTTGATTCTTGGGGATGGTTATGGGCTATAGTGGCAAGTGAAACCGCGGGGAACAGCTAATGGCAAATCCATGCTTCCATACTATCCGTACTTCCATACTGTACTAATATTATAAATGCGAAAGTCTGTCTGTCTGTCTGTCACCTCTTCACGGTTAAACTACTGGACCGATTGTGATGAAATTTGGTATGGATATAGTTCTGCACTGGGAATCAAACATAGCCTACTTTCGGGCGCGATATAACCGAAGCGCACGCGGGCGGAGCCGCGGGCAACAGCTAATAAACAGTAAATATAATTGAATAATTTGTTTAACAGTCATGAACAATCGCACGCCAACAAGCGATTCGGGTGAGAAACGCAAACGTGGCCGTCCGAGGGTGGACAAAACCAGCCCGGAATACCTGGAGAGAAAGCGGCTTAGAGAGCAAGGTGGGTGGGATTTAACAATATTAATTTTATCACTAGCTCAATTGGAAAGATAATATCTTCATCACTATCATCACTATCACTACATAGTATAAAACAAAGTCGCTTTCTCTGTCCCTATGTCCCTTTGTATGTTTAAAGTCTTTAAAACTACGCAACGGATTTTGATGCGGTTTTTTTAATAGATAGAGTGATTCAAGAGGAAGGTTTTTATAGCCATTCGGAGCCGGGGCGGGTCGCTAGTTATGTATTAAAATCAATTGGCTAGTCCAAAAAAATGTGATAGTGATTTCTATGTGTTTTGTTTTTGATTAAAATTGATGAAATAGATCACTTTAGAGATACAATTTGAACGAAAAAATTCTTAAAATTGTATAGAATTTTTTTTATTTAATCTTAAATATACTTACAGTGATGACGTCACTCCGCGTTGAAACAAAGTACTTAGGTTATGTTTACTGGAATGAAAATATGAAAATGACAGATTATAATTTACCTTTATATAATCTATATGCTTCTAACTTACAGTGTTAGTAGATCTTTTAAATACCAATGGGTATCTCAGTGTTCACTATTACACGGTTTTCCCAAAAACTTTTTTGTTTAAAGAGATTAAATAATTAAAAGTTGTTCTAACTGCCGAGTAACATTTGATACTTTGTTAATCTCTTACTAATTTGCTCTCTGTACGAGTATCCATACTAATATTATAAATGCGAAAGTCTGTCTGTCTGTCTGTCTGTCACCTCTTCACGGCTAAACTGCTGGACCGATTGTGATGAAATTTGGTAGGGATGTAGTTAACGACCTGAGGTCAAACATAGGCTACTTTTGGTCGCGATATAACCGAGTCCCACGCGGGCGAAGCTGCGGGGAACAGCTAGTATTCTAATAATTTGGTAATTATGTAAACACATACTTAGAATTGTAACCTAGATTAGAAGTCTGGTATCTTATATAATATACATGTATATTTTTGTTGGCAATTTGTTTTGTGTTTCAAATAAATAAATATTATAAATTAAATAAAAAAAATGAGCAAGCATTCAAAGTCATTGGTGTTTTATGCAACTAGTTTTTTGATGGTGAATAATGTTCTCTATTTACAGAGGCTCTCGAAAGGAAAGCCAAAAGGGAATACAAGCGTCGCGGCGCAGGCGGTGAGTTGCTTTCCATATATTTTCATACAACACAAAAGTTTGATCTAATACCCAATGGGGATGATGACTGATTATGAAAAATATTATGATTAGTATGTTAATGACATTTATACTGTTTTACAAATCAATTCATAATCACAATGGTACAGTGTATATAAATATATTTATTTTTTATTTTATTTATTTACGCAAATTCATGTACACAGAAAAATATACAAAAGAAAAGAACATAGAATATAAAACATTAGTACAAGGGTGCTGCTTATTTTTCAAGAAATCTCTTCCAGCTGACCCAAGAGAGGAAACAAGACGAAAAGGGTAACAGGCGTGTACTAGAATATTATGAATATATATTATTTAAAACTTTATTGTACAAATTAAAAATAAAGTGTACAAATGGTGGGCTTAATGCCGTATGGCATTCTCTACCAACCATTAGACCAAGCAGAAAATGTGATTATACAGAAGAGTACGGAATTCTGACGTTACAACTAGTTAAAATTGTACCTTAAATTCATTTACGAAAGCAGCACTTTCTCTGTCGCACCTTTTCATACAAATGACAAGGAAAAAAAAGCTTGCAGGGCTTGTAATTGATAGATCAAATATTATTTCAGTCATCATTCCTATAAAATTGGTTGTTTCCTATAATACATAGTTTTAATGTTTGTGACTAATATTTTGTATATAATGGGTATGTGTGTCATTGCTTAACAATCACGTTAGATATTGAATAAATAGCGATATTTTACACAAAATCACGTGTTTTGGTATCACATACACACATGTAATTCAAAATAGAGCTTTTTGACATTATAATAAGGTTTATTTTTACAATTCACCTTTTTTTTTAAAATATAAATACGAAATGTGATCAAAATGAGCTTTATTTCAATGAATTAAAACGCAGTTTTGAGCGCGACAAATGTCTGCTCTCATCTTTCACATTTAGTTTGAAAATAGATGTCGTACTTACAATATTTCTACATTATTATTCTTGTCATCAGATTACAAAACATTCAAGATAAAATCTAAAATATCTTCAATTATATATATAGTTTTTTTTAATTCACTCAAAATACTTACAAAATTAACATTTTCGATAGCATTACCGCGCAACAACACTGGCCTAAAAGTGTCGTCGCGAATAAAAAAATTAAACGCCAGTAGACATGCTGGTAAAAGTAAAGCGACGCTTAGAAAAATGGCGCCAAAAATGACAGCTGTCAGAAAAGTCGGCGACAAAAAAGTCGTCATAAGAAGAAATGCAAAATTCATTAAGCGGAAAGGTAAAGGGATGTTCGCTGTGCATGATTGTAGTTAGAATTATGGATTTGAATGGTTTTAAGGGCGATGGAGGACTGAATGTCAAATTAAAAAATGAAAATTACTGACTTTTTATTAAAAAAAAACAGGATTAATCGTCAAAAATACTTACTATAAGAAAAGTAGAAAAAAAAGTTTTTTTTTCTTTTATAGGACATCCAATCAATTTTTTTTTATTATGCTCATATTAACAAATTGCAAAAGTTCTTTTAAATCTGTGTTGCAAAAATGTAAATCTTGTTTAGAAGTGATACAAGTATTTAATATGTACTTAAATATTTAAATACAATTATTTTAATTGTCAAAAACATGTTATATTTTCTCTTTAAATGAGGAATGATAACATTTATCTATTTTACTATTAACGTAACAATACGATGTATAAAATTATAAACTAAAACATAGATTTTCAAAAAAAAAAAACTTAAATATCTAAAAAGTGGTGCTCTTGCGGCTTAGTGCCAAGTTTTTTCTGATTTTCCCTTGCATTTAAAGTTATTTTGTGCTATAATTATAAGAAAATCTTTATTAGATATTCATTATGTCAAGACTTCTTAATCTTAATAAAATAATCTACTTTTAGCATGTTTTTCTATTTATGGTTCTTTATTTGAAATCCATCGTTCTTAGTTTGAATGGCAAATGAATGACGATTAAGTAGGAATGCTGAAAATTTGTAGAAAAAAAAATTTAGGTTTCGTTCAATACTTCAGAATTAATGAATTTATTTTGAAGCATGAATTATATTAAGCTTTTAATGTGAAACGAATTGGTTTCTCTTTTTGCTATAGTTTTGTTAGGTAGGGAGTAGTATAGTAAATAAATAGATATAAATAATATAATGAATGTGATTTTATAAATATAACTTAGTTACTATATATGTCTTTTATAATTAAATGTATAATGTGATATATATTTTCAGTATTTATTATATTATACTTTTTTGTTTATATGATTTCGGGTAATTAAAATAGATTTCATGAAAATGAATTATGACACTATAAATAAGTCACTCTACATTTTTTTTTTCGTTTAATTTTATACATGGACTGTTACATACATACTCTTTATACGTTATTTAAACGTTGAAATAAAAGCAAAATCACAATTTAAGACAATCTAAATATTTTGTATGATTAAAAAATATATATTTACACACAATTATAACTAAAGTGAACATGAAACCTTTATTATATTACTAGATTTCGCCCGTGGCTTTGCCCGCGTGAGACTCCCTCGGTAACAGTGCTTTTTCCCGGGGTGAAAGGTACCCTATGTCAGTGACGTGCACAGACATTTTCCTTAGGGTAGGCAAAAACCTACCTAGACCAGAACTATTTCTATTTTAATATATACTTATTATTTAGGTATAGGTATTTGAGTTACAACTAAAATAGTAAGGAGCAAGAAGATAATAAAATTAAAATAAATGAATCATGTACCTACTTAGGCCCTGAAAATTTTTAAAAGACGACCGCCCTAACCTACGGTCCCGTGGGAGTTTTGGAAAAGCATAGCAAAAATATTAATTTGAAAATAATATTAAATAATGTTGTTGTTAGCTTACCCTTCACTTCAACTAAATCCGATCATTTTCCGATTTCCGATTCATCCGGTTGATAACGTCCATTTATTATTATTGCCATTTTTTCGTCAAATGAAAGATTACTTAGCGCGTCATTTTATAGTTTTTGTAAACAAACACTCGGTTTACAACAATCACATGAAAATTTAACAATTTTAAACTACAACTGAGTAAATTTGTTAAAAATAAAAGTGCTATTTTTTCACCTCATTGTAAACAATGCACATTGCAATTATCAATTAATTAAACATTCAAAACAGACAAATGCATGCAAGCAAAGCAAACATATTGTTGATTTGATTTCGATACGGAAATAAAAATATAACCCTACGGAATTGGGAATGTTATCTTGTTTATATAAAGTCTTCAAGTCTATGCGTTTTTAAATTTGCAGCATTACTCGTTTAATATCCAATAGACACAGTTATCATGTTGCTGCAATCGATCGTAATCACTAATCAGATTTAAGTATGTATAACGCGTAATTCTAATTGGCCGTAACAAAAGTGAGAGCGAGATGAGATGTCATCTCATAGCATTTTGTTTCATCTATAGTGGAGGTCTGAAATTTACTCACACAGGCGTGTTTTAGCGCATATGTATCTGTTCATGTAAGTATTTTACTTGCACTACTACACGAGCAAAAGCACATCTATACATAGTGATTTCTTAGTGAGTGTAGTAAACTTCAGACGTTTTACTAAAAAGCTGGCCTGGCCTAGCTAGCTAGCAGCGCGTATGGGGCGGCGCGGCGGCGGCGCGCCGCGTGTTCGCGCGAATTCATAGATGGCGTTGTTAAGATAATTCAATATCTTGTGTGAAAAAATATTTATTATTTATATGTATTGATTATATATATTTTTTTATTATTTATTACAAAAGTACAGGGTAGGCAACGTCTAAATGTCTTTATGATATGCACGCCACTGCCCTATGTCCTTCTCAATACTCCTAGCTATGAATATGCGAAATTTCAGAAAGATTGGTTCCGTAAAGAGGTAACAAACAAATATACAAACTCACTTTTGCATTTATAATATTAGTTAATATTATTTATTCGTATCTGTATCAAGGACATTTAATTTCAGTGCATTTATTCTATATATTAGTCATAATTTATTTAAGTTTATTGAAACAGGTTTAATTTTTTTTAATAAGAATATCAGTAATATGTGTTTTAAAACATGGCCTTTTTAAACATTTACATTGAAATATGTTTTTTATATATGATACTTTTAAATAGGTAACACGATTATCGTGCATGGTAGTACATATTTGGTAGAATTAGCTGCTTATAATTGTTTTTTATTTCATTTTTTTGTTATCTGGCCAGGTAAGTTTAAAACTGTGTAAACAATAGAGCGAAATTAAACCTAATTACAAAACTACTAAAGATCTACTATACGGAATCAAATCAAATTTGAAAACATAGAAATTGTACAAAATCAAAGTGAACCTTATATCCGACTTGTGAAAGTCGTTATTTCTGTAATCTTGACTTCTTTTTAAAGATATTTGTAGTATATAGCCCGATTAACTGGAGTTCGAAGGTATATTTTTATAGTCTGTGTCTGGAGGTAACGAAGATAAATATAAGAAGCACAATAGCAGGCACGCGTGCCTTTCAATCAACCCAACTCGTGGCCATGACTAGGATTGGTCGCCGCGCCAATAGTATGTTATCCTGGGGGGCTACTATCGTCTCTTAAAACCATGCAAGATCCAGTGAGTAAGCGAGACGGCGCAATACATGATGTCAGGCGATATCTCCCTTACTCAATCGTTCTTGAATGGTTTTTAGAGATAGTGGTAAGGAACCTGAGCTCCGTGTTTCGAAATTTATTCTATACTATACGAACAATAAATTTATTTGTAATCGAGTTTTCGAAAACGGCTCTAACGATTTCTTTGAAATTTTAAACATAAGTTCTTACATAGTCAAAAAGATAATCTAGCTAGGTTCCGTGTCTGGGAAAATTCATTTTACCCATATTTTCACGCGAAAATATTTTCCGCATAGAACGAGCGAAGCTCGGTCGCCCAGGTACTTAAATATAGTGAGGAAATCTAAATTATAATTGAATATTATTACAGATTCTGCCGCTTCGTCATCCGCGGGCGACACGCCCCGCGTCAAGCGTAAATACACTAAGAGGAATCCGAGCGCTAAGAAGAATGATTCTGTAAGTTCATTCATTCATTCATTCAACCAGTTAATCATTCAATCGTTCGATCGTTCAATCGTTCAGTCGTGCAATCGTTCAATCGTTCAATATTTCAACTATACATTTATTTATTGATTTATTCAAAACTGGTTACAATTTCGTGTCACTGGGTTGTCAAATATTTATAGGTGCGTATAGGCAGTACGGAGTTCGCGGTTCAGTTGTTAAGGTTAGGTTAGTAGTTACGTGTGGACCCGTTACGTGGGGGTAGTGGGTTCGATCCCCACGGGAAGCATACTTTGTTTAGTTGTTGCCAGTTTGGTTAGGACATTGCAGGCTTGAATCACCTGATTGTCTGATAATAAAGATGATTCCGTGTTTCGGAAGACGCGCTAAGCCGTTGGTCCCGGCTGTCATTTTGTAGTCGTTGAAGGAACCACGTCTACCGAGAGGCGGTTCCGAAGAACTCTGACACCAGGGTGTGCATGGTCGATTGTCCGTGTCAGCTACGCGAAATGAAGATGATGATGAATAATAATATAAATAAAGACATTTATTTTTAGCAACTAAGGCCCATTTGTTAGTAACATCACCTTTCTATATATGCAAGACAGTCGTGTTTACACTACACTATTTATAACTCAAGAACGGCTGAACTGATTTGGCTGAAAATTGGTGGGATAGCATACATAGCGTACCTTTCATCCCGGGAATAGTTCCCGAGGGAAGTTCACGCGGGCGAAGCAAAGCAAAAGCTAGTTCCTTATATAGCTATGTTAGTAAATTTTTATTTTTATTTTGTGCACATAATCTATACTAATATAACAAAGCTGAAGAGTTTGTTTGAACGAAACATAACTTGAAAACTACTGGTAGGATTTGCAAAATTCTTTTTGTATATGAAAGCCTGATTCTTGAGGAAGGTTATAGGCTATGCATACACACTATCTAGTGTAAACTAAAAGAATAAATTCCCAAACAGACACCGATGACGGAACGCGTGAAGGGCAAGCGCGGCAGACCAAGAAAGACAGATCAGATGGCAAACAACAGGCAGCCAGAACAAGCCAGTGAGTAAAGGTTGCCGGGGAGATGCTCCAGGGCAGCCCCAAAAATAATTAATTGTACTTTCTTATCTATAGTTGTACATTTTTTTTAACTACTATTGTGTACATGATGTGTACAAACATAATATAAACAGCAAAACACGTGATTGGGTTGCTGGGGCATACTTTTCTATTTTAAGCCAGCCCCCCCCCCCCCCCCCCCCCTTAGCGAAAGAGTTAATATGCCTGCTTGCTGCTTGCTTGCTATATAAAACTGTTAAACTGTTCTCTGCTTGACCCAAAGGTTGACTGTTAGATAATGCTTTTAGCATTAAGTCCGCCTATTGTATTTTTACAATAAAGTTAAATAAATAAAATATAGTATCGTTGAGTTAGTATGTTGGGGCTTGCTCAAGAATTGACCCTATATATATCCTAATATTACAAATGCGAAAGTAGGTTTGTATATTTGTTTGATTGTTACCTCTTCACGCTCTATCTACTGAACCAATCTGTTTGAAACTTCGCATACACATAGAGCGCTGAAAAGGACAAAGGGTATCTTACATCTCGGGAAAAAGCACTGTTATCGAAATTCACGCGGGTGAAGCCGCGGGCGAAAGCTAGTATATAGTCAAATTCAAATTGTTTATTTTTAATATAGGATATTCTTATCACTTATTGACGTCAATTGTTACTTATTTTAAGTTTACCACCACTTCCAAAGCGCAAGTGGAGAAGAATCGGCGCCACAAACTCCACAGCAGCATTTTCTTCAAAAACGTCAATTCACAAAATTTGAGTCAAATCAGACGAGTTTTCATTTGAATATTTTTATAATTACCATAAGTTTATTATTAAATAAATATTGAGGATTATTGAAATAGTTTAATAAAAATGTCAAGTAATAAAAGATGTCATGATATAATAAAAATAAAAAAAAATAATGTACTGAATGTACATATGATCAATTTTTAGCTATAGTTTGGAGGACTCCGCACCAAGCTTAAGTTACACATCCTTGTCATTGAGAAAATCATGAGCGCTATAATAGGCTTTTTTACAAAGTAAATTCTTAACATGTGCTTTGATTTTTCGGTCAGGCAAACTAAGGACCGACTCTGGAAGCTTATTGTAATAGTGTATACAGTTACCAAAAAATGAGTCATTAACTCTACTTAGCCGATATGATGGGAGATATATAATTTATTTTTATTCCGTAAGGGTCTATCCGTAACATCGCAAATTTTTTAAAAGAAGAAATATTTCTCCTTTTATACATAATAACCTCAAATATATATTGAGAAGCGAGAGTTAAAACATGAATATCCTTAAACAACTCCCTAAGCGACTCCCTTGGTGTTAAACCATAGATGGCACGAATTGCCCGCTTTTGCAAAATAAAGATAGTCTTTATTTCACTTGCCCTTCCCCAAAGCAATAGTCCATACGAGTATTTCTACACGTAAAGATGATGACTAACTGTAATGACATTATAAATATATTTATATAGATAAATAATTAAAAGATAATATCCAAAAATTTTATTTCAGTAAAAATACACGTATATTGTAAAAGGACGTGCAATTCGAAATCTAGCTCACGTATAATTTTTTTTTTGTTTTAGAAATCCGAGTGAGGAGCAACCTTATGCCAATTAATACTGAACCCATACCAGTCGACAGTGACGACGAGCCAGATCTCGGTGAGTTGACGATTCCAGGGCTTATCAATTAATAAATCAATCACTCAGTCATCAATAAATCAATCAACAAATAAATACTGAACCTATATAAGTCGACAGCGACGATGAGCCAGATCTCGGTGAGTTGACGATTTCAGGACTTTAATCAAACAATCAATCAATCAGTCAATTAATCAATCAACAAATAAATACTGAACCTATACGAGTCGACGTCGATGACGAGCCAGATAATAATAATAATATAATAAAATCTTTATTCAAATTACTTAAACAAAAAAGTTTTCACAAAAGAGCTATTAAATAAATGTCAATAAAAATAAGGGTGTCTGAGCTAGGATAAAAAATTATCCTGTGTTTCAGACAGTAAAAGGAAAAAATAAATTCAGTAAACAATTAAAGAAAAAAATTAAGTTATTAAATTATACCTACTTGTACAAAACTGATTAATACATAAAATATCAGTTATAGTATAGTTAAAAATAAAAGCCATAAGTAAATTATTTTAAAACTATTAGTAGTTCTTCTGTTTCGTCATAGGACATATTTAGGAGGGTTTCTATAAGGGTTTTCTTAGTCATGCTATAAGTAAAGGGATAGAAACTTAGTTTATTATTAAGTCTATTATAAAGGAGTGGACCAAGGAACATGAAGAAGCGATGGGTGAATGCGTGTTTTGTTTCTGGTGTAGAACAAACAATATATTTACGTCTTTTGTCATTAAACTTAATGCTGAATGGCAGTGCGGCGTGCTGTTGAAGGATTGTGCTTAATATGAATAATTGTCTAACTGTTAGTACCTTACAATATTTATATGTTGCCTTCTTTGGCCACATTCAACGGGGACCCCAGTTTGAATTTCTAAGACTAATTTTAGAAGGCAAAATTCCTGGCAGAAGATCTCCTGGCCGTCCTCGACGAAAGTGGATTGATGATATAAAAGATTGGACCGGACTTCGATACAATCAACTAAAAATAGCGGCCCATAGCCGGGAGGGTTTCCGTTTGCTGACCTCCAAACTTCAGTTCGAAGATGGCACCCCATGATGATGAATATTTATAAAGAAGTAGTAGGAAATAGAAAAGGGCGAAAGGTGGAAACCTTAAGGATGGCTCGCTGCGCTCTCTCAATAGTTAGTAATGATGTTTTTGCTATGCCTCCCCATGTAGTAATGCAGTAAGTTAAAATTGACTGGCATAAGGCAAAGTACACTTGTCTGATTGTGTTAGAGTCAGCAATAGGCCGTAGTTTCTTAAAAACAAATATTAATTTACGGATTCTACCATTTAAAATTTCTTTGTGTTGATTAAAAGAAAGTGTGTCATCTATTACAATTCCCAGATATTTAATTTTGTCAGTAATAGCAATTTCCGGGCAGTCACATGTGTCGGTGTTAGGGTTACTACAGTGATGTGCACATATTTTTAAGTTAGAAAGGGTTGCGCGCGAATGGCGCATGGAAAATCGAATAAAGTTAGTTTTATCTGTGTTTAAAGTTAGTAGGTGTTCCCGAAGCCAGTTATTTAGATCTCGGTGAGTTGACGACTCCAGGGCTTATCAATCAATCAATCAATCAGTCAGTCAGTCAATCAATCAACAAATAAATACCTATACGAATCGACAGCTATGACGAGCCAAAACTTTTTGCGATAAAAAGTACCCTATATCTTAACGCTAGGTATCAGCTACCTCCATACTGAAATTCATAAAATTGACTTAGCCGTTTGAGAGTAAAGAATAACAAACATACAATCTTCCGCCATAATAATATACTAGCGACCCGCCTCGGCTTCGCATGGGCATAGAAACCTTCCTCTTGAATCACTCCATCTATTAAAAAAACCGCATCAAAATCCGTTGCGTAGATTTAAAGATTTAAGCATACAAAGGGACATAGGGACTGAGAAAGCGACTGTTTTATACTATGTAGTGATTCTAAAGAGAAAAAAATTTATTGTTTATTTGTACGAATAGGCTTCGAAACTACTGGACAGATTTATAAAAAAAAAATACTACTGGAAAACCACTCTATCCCCGAGTGACAAAGGTTATGTATGTCCACGGGTGAAGCCGGGGTGGACTGCTAGTTTATCCCAATACCAACTAATATTATAAATGTGAAAGTGAGTTTGTATATTTGTTTGTTTGTGCCCTATCTACTGAACCAATCTTCCTGAAATTTCGCATACACATAGCTAGGAGTATTGAGAAGGACATTGGGCACCTTCTATCCCGGGAAAAAGCACTGTTCCCGAGAGAAATTCATGCGGGCGAAGGCTAGTAATATATAAAACATACTAATATTATAAATGCGAAAGTCTGTCTGTCTGTCTGTCACCTCTTCACGGCTAAACTGCTGGACCGATTGTGATGAAATTTGGTAGGGATGTAGTTAACGACCTGGAGGTCAAACATAGGCTACTTTTGGGCGCGATATAACCGAGTACCACGCGGGGCGGAGCCGCGGGGAACAGCTAGTAATATATAACATTTTCAGGATCACCAAGCCAAGCGTCCGATTCGCTAAGTCTCGACGAGAATTTGCGTGCGTTGAGACACATACACGAAAAATACGCAAACATTGACAAAGTGAGTATATCGCCAGTACCCATAGTACGAGATTTTAAAAACGCGTAAGCTATTTTGTATAGGATTTCTTAGTACTACTATCCGCCAGAGGCGCTGTACAAGTTTGTCATATCATCATCATCATTTCGTGTAGGCAACACGGTCAATCGACTATGCACACCTTAGTGTCGATTTCTTCAAAACTGCCTCTCGGTCTGACGTGGTTCCTTTAACGACAACCAGATGTCAGCCGGGATCAACGTCTTAACGTGCCTTCCGAAGCACGGAATCATCAGTGATTCAAGCCTGAAATGTCCTAACCAAACTGCAAACAACTAAATAAAGTGTACGGCTCTTTGGAATCGAACCCATGACCTATTGGGTCTGCAGGCGAGCGTCTTAACCACTGGACCACAGAGGCAGTTATTTGTACTGTTGTTGTCCTTTGTATAGGACAATCAATATAAAGCCGAAGAGTTTATTACAACGCTTTTAACTCAGAAAATACAAAAATAACAAAATGGACCACAAGATGGCCGCAAAATGAATTAAATTTCGATCTGTCCTTTATAAAGGACGACCTGTATCAATCACACCTTCTGGCCGGATTCAAGAAGCCATCAATGGACCAGCAAAGGTTCAGGGAAGATGACGAGGTGCTTTCAGTCAGAAGTTCCGAAGGTAAGGGTCTTGTTGTGGCGTTTTTACGCCAATCATAAATAAAAAGAAGTATCTTATCTTAACTATAATATTATAAATGCGAAAGTGAGTTTGTTTGTTTCGCTTTCACGCCCTATCTACTGCACCAATCTTCCTGAAATTTCGCATACACATAGTTAGAAGTATTGAGAAGGACATAGGGTACCTTTCATCCCGGGAAAATGCACTGTTCCCGAGGGAAATACATGCGGGCGAAAGCTAGTAATCATCTTAAGGTCTTGAGCTGAGGATAAGATTTTATTAATTAAAAATAGATTTCCATTAATTTATTTTTGTTTAAAAACTATTGCTATTTCAGCAATATTTTACACACTACTCGTATAATTAAAGGCAAAATTATAAAACACTAGCGACCCGCACCGGCTTCGCATGGGCATAAAAATCTTTCTCTTGAATCACTCCATCTATTAAAAAAGCCGCATCAAAATCCGTTGCGTAGTTTTAAAGATTTAAGCATACAAAGGGACATAGGGACAGAGAAAGCGACTTTGTTTTATACTATGTAGTGTTATATGTTGCGATGTCAATGACAGATGTTCTTCGTGCTACATCACGTCGGGGTATTATGGCAGGAAATGAGAGACGAGGTGAAGTGTACACCGTTTATTCTCTCGACGACTGGATAATATTAACAAAATAAAATAACTATATATACTAAATTAAGACTTGGTTGTTAACACGTATTAGCCAGACGTGACGCGATGAACTTGCAATAATGATTTGCTTACAATTTATAAATATTTCCTTGACCACATCACGTCTGCTAATTAGGGACGCAATATTATATAGTATCGTTGAGTTAGTATACCACAACACAAGTCTCGAACTTACTTTGGGGCTAACTCAATCTGTGTGACATTTATTTGTTTTTTTTTTTTTTAGCTTAAAATTGCTGTTTTATTTACACACCAAGTGTAGTTTGCAGTTAATTCGTGTCCACTTTATAATTCGCTCGAAACGTCAATCGATTGATTTGATCACTTATTTTTTTTATTAGGAAACGCGTCAGTGAAGGAAGCGGACGCTCGGGTTGAGAAACTCGAAGACAGCTCCAATTCAGACTCAGACAGCAGCAGCTCCGGTTCTGGTGAGTTTGTTTGACTAGCTGTTGCCAGGGGCTGCGCTCCCGTGGGAATTCCGGGATAAAATATTTATTAATATTAAACGAAAAAGGTTTTTTTTACAAAAGACCTACCTATTAAATAAATGTCAATATAAACAAGCGTTAAGGCGCATAATGTCATAATGGTAACCGCTCGCAAAATGGTATAGGAGCAAAATGGTAATAGCGCAAAATGACAAAGCGGCAAAAATGGTGAAAGAGCAAAATGGTAAGAGCGCAGAAAGGTAAAATTTTCAGTGTTATAGTATACTAGCTGCCATGACTATATTAACATCGTACAACATCATTGGTGAATTGTTACTCCCTGTTAAGTAATAAAACGTGAAAGGTATCAGACAATCAGGTGATTCAAGCCTGAAATGACCTAACCACAAGCCACCAAACAACTAAACAAAGTATGCTTCAGGGAATAGAACCCACGACCCTCGGGTCTAGAGGCAAACGCCTTAACCACTGGACCACGGAGGCAGTTGCGGTGCAATTAAGAGTATTCGTATTGTATTGTAATGTATTGTATTGTACAATAACAATACATTATTGTATCTACAGGGTCGTCTAGTTCCGGATCTAGTTCTTCGTCAAGTTCTGACAGTTCCAGTTCTTCGGATAGTTCCGATTCAGAGTCGGACGGCGAGAGAAGCAAGACTGAAGCAACGCCGAGGGGCAGGTGGGTAGCAGTGGCCTCACAAGGCTCCATCCTCAAGGGAATTTCAATCTTAACTAAAGTGTTCTTGATATACACTACTTCCCAAATTATATAGGTTTAGTAGTTATTGAGATTTTGTGTTTGATACATTGAATCCATACTAATATTATAAATGCGAAAGTCTGTCTGTCTGTCACCTCTTCACGGCTAAACTGCTGGACCGAATGTGATGAAATTTGGTAGGGATGTAGTTAACGACCTGAGGTCAAACATAGGCTACTTTTGGGCGCGATATAACCGAGGCCCGCGCGGGGCGAAGCCGCGGGGAACAGCTAGTTTAAATATTTTTGATTTTATTCATCCTTATGTATGATTTTATTGAGGCAAATGTAATTATAAATATACAGGGACAAATCGCACAGATTGAGTTATCCCCAAAGCAAGTTCGAGAACGAGACTTGTGTGATGAGATACTAACTCAACGATACTATATTCTATAACAAATACATAAATAGATGAACATCCAAGACCCAGGTCAATCAGAAAAATATCATTTTTCATCTTGACCTGACCGGGGATCGAACCCGGGACCTCCCTGAGTAGCGGGCAGGCATGTTGACCATTACGACAAGGAAGTCGCCACAAGGCTCGATTCTCGCGGGAATTTCAATCTTAGTTTAGAATTCACAACATTTCAATTATTTATAGGTACCTCAAATTGTTAACTATTTTGAAGTTTATGTTTTAATAATACCGTAAAAAAAAATTCGACCATTTTTATCGCTTATTTATCGAAATATTCCCAAAAAACTTTGTGCAGTCCCAATGGCGGATTAACGTCGTGTATACATTTGCGCATTTATCCATACTAATATTATAAATGCGAAAGTCTGTATGTCTGTCTGTCTGTATGTCTGTCACCTCTTCACGGCTAAACTGCTGGACCGATTGTGATGAAATTTGGTAGGGATGTAGTTAATAACCTGAGGTCAAACATAGGCATAGGCATAACTTTTGGGCGCGATATAACCGAGTCCCACGCGGGGCGAAGCCGCGGGGAACAGCTAGGACAGTATAATTAAAAAATTGAGGTGTCAAATGTCATTGTCAAATCAAATAAAGAGATAGTCTGTGGTTTGAGCATTCCTATCATCCTCCTCCTATCACCTTAGATCATGTACCTATAAATGTACAAATAGCATGGCGGCACACGAGACAGAAGATGGACTTTCCTATTTCGCCATCTCATTTTCGCAGGAAATGACGAATCATAACTACATCTATATTATTTCTAAATCTATGTTATCACCACTACCAACCGAAAACAAAAACAAACAAACGCCAAACGTCAATCTTGACAATGTCAATTTCATTATTTTTATTTTTTTAACTCGTGTAGGCAAAGGTAATGGGTTTATTTTTCCTCTAAAGTATTTTTGTATTTACAAAATTTTTAAAATATTTTCTATAATTTAGATCTAAAATATCACGAAAAGAAAAAATACGTGTTTCCTAGTTTTCAAAATACTATTTACTGAGCATAAGAAAACAAATGGCAAAAAAAATGAAATGTTGTCAATTTGATATGTTCTATCTTTAAAGTATATGCTTGCCAAATTTTAAACATTATAGGTCAAGTACTATTGAGATTTTGTATTTAAAACATTGGTCAGTAATATCTTTCTTCTACTTGTCTCTTATACATAAAAAAAACAATTGCTGTTCGTTAGTCTCGCTAAAAATCGAGAATGGCTGGACTGATTTGGTTAATATTTGTGAAAGTTCAGAGAAGGTTTAAACGGTGAGAAAACGGTGCGTTCAGGCGGTACGGAGTTCGCCGGGTCATCTAGTAAAGAATAAAAGAATAAACAAAGTATGGTTTCCGTGGGAATCGAACCCACGACCACCGGGTCTACAGACAAACGCCTTACAACCTTAGAAACATTTTATTATTATTTTTTTTGTTCACAGCCCGCCGCCCATCATCAATGCATCACAAGAAGATGAGAGGTAAGCTAGATTGCATTATGGATATAAATCCTTGGTCAGTCCATGCCGATAGTGGCAACCAATCCCTATTAGGCCCCACTCGCCGTCGCTTTACATGTGAAACATGTGATAAAACTCGTGTGTTTCTTACTCTACCAGTTTAAAACCTAAAAATTTTTTTTTTTACTGATCCTTTGAAACCATTAATTTTAACCATTTTTGTAATATAGGTACCTATTATAGTACATACATACATATATATCATCACGCCTGTCTTCTGTAGGGGTAGGCAGAGATAAGAGATTTCCATTATAGTAATTAAAATTATTTAATTTTTATTTTATGTATAGATTAACTCCCGTATTAAGTAACGTTTGATAATACCCATTTTAACTAAAATATGTTTTGGCTCTTACTCTCTTACCTGACATTTCATGTGAAAGAACGAGACGAAACACATTTTAACTTAAATTGGCTTAACAAGCGTTTCTTAATACGGGGGTAATTAATTAATACATTCACACATTTACACATTCGTACATTATAGAATAGAATAGACATTTATCACACATACAAATCAACAAAGGACAAATTTAACAAACAAACATACATGAAATGTGACAAATATCTCAATATGCGGCGGCTCAGTATTACACTAGATATGCTAGCATGTCTAGCTCTGGTTTTCAGCCGTCACCCTTTGAGTAATCACGGACACATCACAGACAACCGATAGGCAATGACAACAAGACGAACCGGAACGAGTGTGCAAGCGAGACGGCGCAACACATGATGCAAGGCGACCTCTCCCTCACTCGATCGCTTCTACACATAATGCACGGTGCATATACATTCACACATTCCTACATTCACACTCATACACTCATACACCCATACACCACCCTTTAAGTAATCACGGACACATCACAGACAACCGATAGGCAATGACAACAAGACGAACCGGAACGAGTGTGCAAGCGAGACGGCGCAACACATGATGCAAGGCGACCTCTCCCTCACTCGATCGCTTCTACACATAATGCACGGTGCATATACATTCACACATTCCTACATTCACACTCATACACTCATACACTCATACACTCATACACCCATACACCACCCTTTGAGTAATCACGGACACATCACAGACAACCGATAGGCAATGACAACAAGACGAACCGGAACGACTGTGCAAGCGAGACGGCGCAACACATGATGCAAGGCGACCTCTCCCTCACTCGATCGCTTCTACACATAATGCACGGTGCATATACATTCACACATTCCTACATTCACACTCATACACTCATACACTCATACACCACCCTTTGGGTAATCACGGACACATCACAGACAACCGATAGGCAATGACAACAAGACGAACCGGAACGAGTGTGCAAGCGAGACGGCGCAACACATGATGCAAGGCGACCTCTCCCTCACTCGATCGCTTCTAAACATAGTGCACGGTGCATACACAGTCGCACATTCCTACATTCACACTCATACACTCATACACTCATACACCACCCTTTGGGTAATCACGGACACATCACAGACAACCGATAGGCAATGACAACAAGACGAACCGGAACGAGTGTGCAAGCGAGACGGCGCAACACATGATGCAAGGCGACCTCTCCCTCACTCGATCGCTTCTACACATAATGCACGGTGCGTACACATTCGCACATTCCTACATTCACACTCATACACTCATACACCACCCTTTGGGTAATCACGGACACATCACAGACAACCGATAGGCAATGACAACAAGACGAACCGGAACGAGTGTGCAAGCGAGACGGCGCAACACATGATGCAAGGCGACCTCTCCCTCACTCGATCGCTTCTACACATAATGCACGGTGCATACACATTCACACATTCCTACATTCACACTCATACACACACACACACACACAGTCACACATTCATTCAAAGTGTTTCAACTATCAACAAACAGATCGTACGGCGAATCACTAACACAGTCACACATTCATGAGTTTTAAACTATCGACAAACAGATCGTACGGCGAATGGTCGTACAGCGGCAACCGGTCCTCGTCGGGCGAGTCCGACCCGGAGCGGGCGCCGGACGCGCCGCCCGCGCCGCCGCAGGACGACATCAGCGAGTCCGACAACGAGTCGCCGGACAAACGGTTCCAATGTCGCGTGTGTCGCAAGTGGTACTCTACCAAAGTTACGCTCAAGTGAGTGGCCTATTTGTGCATACAAATTGCGTTTTATATGTGTCGCTCAAGTGATTGGATGTTTGTAGTTTTGTGTATGTAATTGTGTGTTATCTTTTTGTGTATAAAAATGTGTTTTTCAAGCAAATTTCGATGACAAAATTATATAGCATTCTAAAGCTCGAATAGGCACCTTGGATTCAATGTAAGTATTCATGAATCGAAATATGAAATTTTGTGAATTTATGTGTTACTAGCTGTTGCCCGCGGCTCCGCCAGCGTGGGACTCGGTTATATCGCGCCCAAAAGTAGCCTATGTTTGACCTCAGGTCGTTAACTACATCCCTACCTAATTTCATCACAATCGGTCCAGCAGTTTAGCCGTGAAGAGGTGACAGACAGACAGACAGACTTTCGCATTTATAATATTAGTATGGATATATGCCCGAATACTCAAACGCTACTCATTTTTGAGAGCTGTTCAAATATCATGCTGTCACTGTCATATAGCTGACGTTCTGCGCGACAACATGATACTTGAGCAGCGCTTAAAATTGAGTAAATAAATATGAAATATAAAGGGACAAATCACACAGATTGAGCTAGCCCCAAAAATAAGTTCGAGACTTGTGTTATGGGATACTAACTCAACGATACTATATTTTATAACAAATACATATATAGATAAACATCCAAGACCCAGGTCAATCAGAAAAATACCATTATTCATCTTGACCTGACCGGGGATCGGACCCGGGACCTCTTGTGTCGCGACATGTTAACTATTACGCCACGGAGGTCGACTAAAGGTAGATTTAGTTATATAAGAAAGTTCGATTTATCCCCCGCCCCGCCGCAAGACGACATCAGCGAGTCCGACAACGAATCGCCGGACAAACGATTCCAATGTCGCGTGTGTCGCAAGTGGTACCTACTCTACCAAAGTTACGCTCAAGTGAGTGGCCTATTTG
Organism: Apomyelois bistriatella; assembly: GCA_947044815.1. Taxonomy (NCBI): domain Eukaryota; kingdom Metazoa; phylum Arthropoda; class Insecta; order Lepidoptera; family Pyralidae; genus Apomyelois; species Apomyelois bistriatella. The sequence continues at coordinate 1,813,793 of OX345717.1, forward strand.
TGTTATCGATTATGTATGTTTTTAGCTATATTTGTATTTACTAACTTGAATTTTTTGAACTGGCTTCGAATTATTCATCTTTGTAAGAAAATGGACTAGCCAATTCTCGTCGCGCCATCTATTAGCAAGAAAAGGAACTAAATCTTGTTCTAAGGCAATAGGAGCACATGATAATGGTTGCTATTTATAAATGTGTATTTATTAATTTATCTTTTGTCCACAGAATCCACCAACGCATCCACCAAAACAGAGGCAGCGGCAATTCGAGGTCGCGCGCCCGATCCTCGGATCGATACGAGTGTGATTGTTGTAACGAAACGTTCAACCGCAGGGAGAAGCTATGGGATCACAAGTGAGTACTTATAGATCTGTGTCCTACATTATTTGGGTGGGTAATATCCAGAACAATGTAATTTGGGCGGGTAAAATCCACAATAGTAAATTTGGACGGGTAATATACGCGTTTGATTGTTGTAACGAAACGTTCAACCGCAGGGAGAAGCTATGGGATCACAAGTGAGTACTTATAGATGTATACTATCCACTCCGACGTCCCCGGCAACTATAGTTGCCAATTTTTTTCCCCGTCTAACGTCCCTGGCCACTTTGGTTGCCAGTACCGAGCGCGCTCATTCCACAATTTTTTTCGCCGTATTCAAGACCCGTATAGTAAAAATACGATTTCTGAACGAAACTAGATTCAATCAGCCACACCCGTATGAAGAGATTTTTTTGCCAATGTCTTTAGCAAATCAAAATAAATTATAGTTTAAAAAATTATCATTTATTATCAATTTATATATATTTTCAGGGCAAAAGAACATCGTGGCTCGATGACCGTCCGCTGCGAGGTTTGCCGCAAATGTTTCGAAGACGACGCGGAGCTGGCCGCGCACGATCGCTCGCACACGGCTGACGAGAGAGCGGGTAAGACTGTGTTTGTTTGTTATGTATCTCTCTCTCTCTCGCTCTCTATATTTCTTTTTATTTCACTCTGTCTTTATTTATTCAAAACTTTATTGTACAAATTAAATATAAAGTGTACAAATGGTGGACTTAATGCCATATGGCATTCTCTACCTTGGACCAAGCGGAAAATCTGATTGTCGGCGATTATTGAATTGATACCGTACATACATATAGAAAAAAAAAATGTCTACTGAATACATATATTTATAAAAAACTGATACATATATTTAGACTGAATATATATATTTGTGTAGTATCTACATACAATACATTCATACTAATATTATAAATGCGAAAGTCTGTCTGTCTGTCTGTCTGTCACCTCTTCACGGCTAAACTGCTGGACCGATTGTGATGAAATTTGGTAGGGATGTAGTTAACGACCTGAGGTCAAACATAGGCTACTTTTGGGCGCGATATAACCGAGTCCCACTCGGGGCGAAGCCGCGGGAAACATATAATATATATATCCATACTTCCATACTAATATTATAAATGCGAAAGTCTGTCTGTCTGTCACCTCTTCACGGCTAAACTGCTGAACCGATTGTGATGAAATTTAGTAGAGATGTAGTTAACGACCTGAGGTCAAACATAGGCTACTTTTGGGCGCGATATAACCGAGTCCCACGCGGGGCGAAGCCGCGAGGAACAGCTAGTATATATATATGTGAACAAAGGCGGACTTGTCACTTATGCAATTTCTTCCAGCCAATCTGAAGGTGGATAGGAACATCGTTGAAAAAAGGGGTAGGCGGTACATATCCCTTTATGTGCTTCAATATTTAAAACTACGCAACGGATTGTGATGCGGTTTTTTAAATAGATAGAGTGATTCAAGAGAAAGGTTCTTATGCCCATACGAAGCCGGAGCGGGTCGCTAGTTATATATATTTATATATTATAGTTATAATATTAGTATGGAGTATGTAGTGATAATTGTCGGCAGGGCGGTGCTCGGAGTGCGGCGCGTCGTTCGGGCGCTACGAGCAGCTGCGGCGGCACCGCGCCGTCGCGCACGGCGCCGCGCCCGCCGCCGGCGCGCTGCCGCACGCGTGCGCGCAGTGCGGGAAGCGGTTCTCGCACGCGCACAGCCTGTCCAGGCATCTGCAGAACCACGCCAAGCAGCTGTACAGATGTGTCGTTTGCAAGGTAAGAATTTAATTAGGCCTTTGATACAGTCGATCATGATGTAGTGTATATGTGTAATGTTAGTTTTCAATGTTTAGGTGTTATTTCATGTGTGTGACGGTCTTTTGCGTTCAATAAGGATCATTTGTAGGGAATTTAGGTCATTTATAGAAGAATTCGAGGAATCAGCCGAACATTGACAAGGGTGTTCCTCAAGGTGGGACTCTCGGTCCATTGTTATTTTGATACTTATTACTCGTCACGCATTCGTTGTGCCTCGTTACCTCACATGCGCACAGCCTGTCCAGGCATCTGATAAGAATTTACAATATTTAGGTGTTATTTCATGTGTGTAACGGTCTTTTGTCGTTAATTAGGTTCGATTTGTAGGAAATTTAGGTCATTTATAGAAGAATTCGAGGAATCAGCCTAACTTTGACAAGGGGGTTCCTCAAGGTGCGACTCTCGGTCCATTGTTATTTTGATACTTTATTACTCGTCGCTTATTGTGTTTCGTTACCTTACGCTCAGTACGCAAAGACGTTCTCATACGCGCACAGTCTGTTCAGGCATCTGCAGAACCACGCCAAGCAGCTGTACAGATGTGTCGTTTGCAAGGTTAGAATTGACTTATAAACTCAACTGTTACTATCATAGAATAAGTATTACTTACCCCTGGGCCTATGATGTCTTAAATAAAGTTATTATTATTGTTATTTGACTTAGGCCTTTGATACAGTTGATCACGATTTGTTCATGTTTCTGATAGGAATTTACAATATTTAGGTGTAATTTCATGTGTGTAACGGTCTTTTGACTTTTATTAGCATCAATTTGTAGGAAATTTAGGTCATTATAGAAGAATTCGAGGAATCAGCCGAAAACTGACAAGGGTGTTCCTCAAGGTGGGACTCTCGGTCCATTGTTATTTTGATACTTATTACTCGTCACGCATTCGTTGTGCCCCGTTACCTCACATGCGCACAACCTGTCCAGGCATCTACAGAACCACGCCAAACAGCTGTAAAGATGTGTCGTTTGCAAAGTAAGATATTACTTAGGCCTTTGATACTGTTAATCACGAATCATTCATGTTTCTGATAAGAATTTACAATACTTAGGTGTTATTTCATGTGTGTAACGGTCTTTTGTCTTCAATTAGGATCAATTTGTAGGTAATGTAGGTCTTTTCTAGAGGAATTCGAGCTATCCGCCTAACATTGGTCATGGTGTTTCTCAAGGTGCGACTTTCGGTCCATTTGATACTTTATTACTCGTCGCTCATTGTGCCTCCGTTACCTTACGCGTATGCTCAGTACGAAAAAACGGTTCTCGCAAAACCTCCAGACTTTTACCTCCGTGGTCGTGTTAAGGCGTGTAGACCTGTAGGTCGTTGGTTCAGATTCCCACGGGAAGCTTACTTGTTTTCAGTTTGGTTAGAACATTGCAGGCGTAAATCACTTGACTATCTGATAATTATGATAGTTCCGTGAAGGCTGCCAACTGGTAGTCGTTGAAGGAAATACGTCAGTGGCCGAGAGGTTCCGAAGAACTCTGACCCTTGGGGTGCTTGGTCGATTGACCGTGAAACCTACACGAAATGATAACGAGCCTGCAATGTACAACTCAAACTGGATACCACTAAACGTTCGACTTTGGAGTCGTAAAGCTAATGGTATATGATTAGTGAAAAGCATTATCTTTCTTTGCAGGCGTCATTCGCTCGCGCGGACCAGCTAGCCCAACATCTCAACAGTCACCTGGCGAACTACAAGAGACTTCAGTCCTAAAACTAATGGGAAAGATATATATATAATGATAGATAAAGATAGAGAAAAGATACGGGACCGAAACGGGAGTGTGCAAGGATGAAATTTACACTACGGAAACACAATGATTATTATTATATTATATTAATATAGAGTTTTATTTATTAATGTCTTTTATTTTATCTAGATCGGCAGTATACTACATTCGGGGTTTAGTATTTACTAAACAGGAGATGTCATGTCATGGCCTTTTTCTACGCGAAAAAGTCTACCAAATTCTGCGTGCGGGGTGAGGTAACACAATAAGTATTAACTCTAACGCATTATTTGATCACGTCTACGCACATACTTGACAAAATTACCTAACACAATAAAAAAAAGATGGAATATTGTGATTTTTTTTATTCAGGCGCTTATTTGTAAATGGTAACGTTTTTATTAACCGACTTCAAAAATAATGTAGGAATGTTTTTTTTTAAAGTGCTTAATGGCATAACAAAAAAATCGGTTGTCTGTAAAGTCGGTTTACTGACGATAGTTGAACGTGACAACGTCATAAGAAATTCGCTTGCACTTCAAGCCTTAAATGGAACGCCTCAGAGCGAGGTAACGCCGCATTGCGTCATGTTTTTTCGTGCGTGCAGCCGGCTCCATCGTATTATAAGACGTTGTCACGTCAAAAGTGGTTAGATGAGAGGGGTTAATATAAAATAAAACAACCAATTTATTTTTTGTCAGTTTATTTCGCATATTCTTAACCTATATCATATGTGTGTATTATACTATTTATCGCTAAAGTAGGTACAGAGTATATCGGTTAACCTACAGATAATATTTTTAATCTCGTAACGGAAACAAATCAACAATAGTCGACGTGAAGAATTGTGATCGTGTTATTAAAAAAATAACAATAGCTAAAATCGCGCCTCGCGTGTCAATACACTCTGGACGTGATTTCAATATGTCGGCCTTGTATTTATAGCTACAATCTGTAGAAACTTTGCAAGCGCGATTAAGACTTTCATACTTCTTGTATGCAATTGTTTGTTTCGAGCTTTTAGCGCCATCTGTTGTGCGTCTAGTTGATATGTTGTGGTGCTAGTGTCGCCTTACCATCAGTGCAGTACCCCTACTATAAGATTTTGTAAACGCAGACTCTAGCAATTGGGTTAAGATTTTGTATGGTATTTCTTAGATCCCTTAATACCCGCCAGGAGCTCTGTACAAAATCGCTAACGCAGTCTCTAGCGTCTGCGTTTATAAAATCTCATACTAGTAGGGTAGGGGGGGGGGGGGGGGGGGTCAGTTTTATCTGCCCCCGACTTTACCTGAATACGTAAAAGTAAATTTTTACTGTATTCATCATCATTTCGTGCAGATGACACGGTCAATCGACCATGCAGTGCTATTAAAAAATATGGACATTCATGTAAAATTACTTAGTCTGTTGCCAATTAAAATGGTCATAATATTATGTTTTTCCTTTAGTTTTTTTTTTGATACAAAATATTTTTCCTGAAAAAAAAATACACTTTCTAATCACACGATCGCATTTCTTACAAAATCTGTACAGTAACGGTCAAAGATCAACAAAAAAGAACATTGTTCACAAATAATCAAACATGAAAATGTAACAAATCAACAGACAAGCGAACAAGACTATAATATATTATGTATTACTTAAATTACTATGTCTTTAAAATCTAATCCTTCTAATTTTACGAGCTTTTAAAAGAAAATCATTAAAAAATCTAAGTAAACGGGGTATAAAAATAACTAATAATTAAATAGCTTACGAAAAACTGATTTACATGATACAATTTGTAAAAAAAAAATTTTTTTTTTGGCCTTATTTGAGCCATTTTTTAAATTATATTATGTAAATCAATTTAGGGAGGGGTAAATAGCGTAATCTTAAATACATCACATCACCACCTCTATGATTTAATATAAAAGTAGCGTAAGGGTAGTTTTTTTTTATAAAATACAAAATGGGGAAGGTAAAATCACTAACATTTCATGGTCATTTTTTTTTGTAAGTTCGAATAATCACATACGATTTTGTTTAAAACAAAAGCTCGGTTTTTACATTTAAAAGATTAAAAAGTGTGCGTTGAGAGAAAAAGAAAAAAAATTGAGCAAACAAAAATGTCTTACCTAATTCTACGTTGAGACAACATCAATGGACGGTAGAAAAAAGGAGTGGGGTGGGCAGAGCAGAATGTTACAAAAAGGGTCCAAATTACTGTAAAATTCCAAATTCAACTGTAAAATAACCGTGCAATTCATGCTTCTTTTTTAAATCAGTTATTTATCTTTTTTATTATTTTAGTATACACGTAAAACGAAAAAGATACAAGATAAAAGTATCCTTTTATCTTTTATTTAATAATGAACTAGCAGTACATGAAACAAAAGATCTACTACACATCTATTGCATTATTATTGCTGTGATTTATTTTTAAATATTTTTGGAATAAAAATCGATGGTTAAATACTAAAATATATAGCTTTTTATTCATTTTTGATGTATAAGGTAACTTTATTGCTCGAATCCTAATAAATGGAACGAAATTGAATTTGAATGTAGCATTCTTTTACTGTCACAAAATATGTTGTAATTATTCAATTATTTAATATTTTATGAAAAAAAATATATATTAAATAATCAAAATTAATCATAATTTTACAATTTTATTTCGCCTATTATTCTTCATTTTATAAAATTGTTGAAATATGAATACGTATATATCGAAATAAACATACGTTGTATTTTTTTGATTATAAAATATCCATACTAATATTATAAATGCGAAAGTCTGTCTGTCTGTCTGTCTGTCACCTCTTCACGGCAAAACTGCTGAACCGATTGTTATGAAATTTGGTAGGGATGTAGTTAACGACCTGAGGTCAAACATAGGCTACTTTTGGGCGCGATATAACCGAGTCCCACGCGGGGCGAAGCCGCGGGGAACAGCTAGTATTACATATTTTGTGCACTCCAGATTCATTAGAAAAAAAAACCACCACGTTGTTTTTTTTTTACGTAATTATGTTAGTAGTCAAATTGAATGAGTGAAATAAGTATATTTAAAAAACGTGACAATATTATTTGAAGATTTAACCGTCGAGTTTAATTCCAAATATTTATAAGTAGATATAACTTTTAAGATATTGCTAACAAACCAAACACCTTCCACAAGACGAGTCAAACACCAAACCACTACAATACATTTATAAAAAGACAAACAGAAAAACAGAATTGATGGGAACACCCATTACACTTTTCAAAAAATATCTTTTTTTTTTTTGTGTAAAAACAATTATTTTCAAGCATGGGACACCACTACAACACATCGAAAGTCTAGCTCATTCTAAAAAAAAAAAAACTACTAGATAAATTTAAAACACAGACTAATAACGAGTTTATCCTATATTTTGCCTTGAATATGTTTATCGTTATGTTTTCCTCATTCGTTGTAACTTTTTGTCATCATTGTTTTGATCCATAAAATCATAAAAACCAATATTTATTTTACTATTTTTATTTATAAGATTTAACATTGTGGTAAATTTTTGGCGGCAAGATTGTATTAAAACCAACAGACGTGTTCGAATTTTAAATTTTTATCACCATTTTTACATATATTCTGGCAAAATCAATGATTCTTATTTTGAAATTTCTGTTAAAACTATCTGACTCTATGACTGCCATCTAGCGGAAGTAACTGGTGTACCAATTTGTATTGTTTGCAAAATGCAAAACTGATTTCTACGACTTCAAAACTTTCATTTCATTCAAACATATTCAAGGCAGCTCAATTAGAATTGTCCTTAGAGGTTATTCATATAAGTCTGTACTTTGGTGTTTCAATTACAAGGAAAGACGGACGTCAAAAGTAGTCAAACTAAACTTAAAAAATGTTTGGCACTTCATGTGTGAAAATTGTTAGGTTTATTTAAAACTAGCGACCGCTTCGTATGGGCATAAAAATCTTCCTCTTGAATCACTATCTATTAAAAAAACCGCATCAAAATCCGTTGCGTAGTTTTAAAGATTTAAGCATACAAAGGACATAGGGATAGAGAAAGCGACTTTGTTTTATACGATGTAGGTAGTGATAGTGATTACTGGTATTAACTTGACATCTTTTTTAACTTTTAAAGTAAATTTTATTCACTTGTTTCGAGAATATGTTTAATTTATTGTATAACAGATGTACTTAATAAAAAAATGTCGCTAAGTAACTAAAAATCTTGGGATAATAAATTTGTTATTGACCGTTATTTGACGAAAAAAAATCGTCTAGACAGTTGCAATGATTCAGGTGTTAATTTATTCATTCTTTCAAAGACACAATTCACATTCATTAATTATATTTTAATTATTGTTGATTAAAACCATTCACTGGGAAAGTTTGAATCGCGTTACGATTTCTGCCACAAATCTTACTTTTTTTTTGCCAATTTTGTTTTTACCAAAGAATTTCGAATCGCGCGCGGTCTCGCAATTTTTTTTATTAATCTATGGTTTTTACTCTCCTTTTTTGAAAGAAGAGGAATTGTATTTAATGGTTTTTACGAACATACATGTTTTGCTTAAAAATGCAGTAAAAAATAAATTTATATATGATGTTGAAATATTATAAATTTTATATTTTTAATGAACATAACAATTTTCACACGTGTGACACTATGACAATTAAAAACAAAGAGAAGACAGTTTTCGATAAGGCATTCTTTTTTAAGTTTAATTTTTTTAATGGATTTGTTCCATTCGTAGCCAATTCTAAGTTACATAATGTCATGCATTTACAATATTTGGTGTTATTTGGGACTTAAAATTATACATATCATATCTTAATTTCAATGGAATGGACGAACGAAAAATGAAATGAAATTAATGGAAACAAATACGTCTAAATGAAACGAAAACACTTAAAATTTCAATAGCCTATCTAAACGATATAATGTTTAAGTTATTTGCACAATAATCTTGTATATATAATATACTTTTATATATCTTGCAATTTCACCTAGCTAACATATCGATACTCCATTTTACAATGGAGATCTTTAATGATCGTTAATATATTATGTTAATATATCTTAACTAACCTTATAATTAATGGAGACAGCGAAGCCGTTTCTCTAATCTTAGTTTTTATATGTAGCATTTATTTTAACTATATGTATATTTGAAGGAAGTATATAGCAACAAGAAAAAAGGCAACGACCCACCGAGTTTCGGAGTTTTGGGCATACAGACATCCCAACCAATAGACGTCAGGTGGTCGGCAATTTATCGTTATATTATAGTTATTCTTATAATCTATTCGGATATATATGTTATGCTTAATAATAATTACTACATCAAGCAATTATAGGCGTAAATTAATGGTTTACTAAAACTAGCATCATTATATGTTGACTATAACTAAATTTGACTATCTAACAGTTTTTCATAGTTTGTGATATATATTCGTAGAGGTCCGACCTCAGATTGTAAGCAACGCGTGTTTAAAATAATCATATTATAATAGTAAAATATTTAAAAAAAGGTTTATATTCTTTTAAACATAAGCTGGTAACATAGAGCATGTAATTCTCATATCGCTCGAGTTGCGAGGAAAAATTTTCCGTGACTGGTAATTAGTATGAGGCACAATATCTTTATTTAGTGGCAACACAGAAGGCTAGTTTTGACTTTTGCTCGTTTTAAAGTAGATTTTTATCGTAAAACAAAAATAAAAAATATTTCATCACACTATTTTTGTCGATTATTGTTTCATATAATAATTTAATAATAATAATGTATTTAAATTATAAACAAAAATTTTACTAAAAGAGCTATTAAATAAATTTTGACAAAAAAAAGAATGTCTGAGCTAGGATTAAATAAGTATTTAAAGATTATGAATATGAATTATTTAAAACACGCTGCACACCATTTTCCGATTGACTGAATGACAAAATTGACTCAACAATTCGTTCCTTGCCAGAAATGAATTATACAATATTATAATTTTTTAATATATAAATATCTTATTATAAGTTACGATATGTCTCTCAATATTCCACTACATGCTCGAAATTATATTGCTAAATTGAAATAAACATAATCTTCAGACAGTTAAACAATAAATATTTCAATATAATGTATAAAATACATGATTTACAAAATATCATTATAGAATCAGAGCGATGCCTCGTTGCCGCATCAAAAAGTTTCAAAAAAGAGTAGTACAATACTACATTTTTTCCATTTATATTCTTTATAGAACACTAGTCATCCTCGATAGAGGTTTTCACACGAAAATATATGAAAATACATAAAATAACTATCGTTTAGTGGTCAAAAACAAATCGGCCTAAACTTTCATTCACGACAAAATATAACCTACACGTTTTTTGAGAGAGGAACCAAAGTAAAATATCATTTTCACACATTCTCATTAACTAACTACAGTAAACGGTTAAATGCACTTACAATCTATGCAATAAATATTTTTTCTTTTCACTTATTTAACTATTCAATAAATAAATCTAATATTTCACTACGTTTCGGTATTTTTCTCAAAGTCATTTAAGTGTATCCATTAATATTTAGACACAACCATTTTTATAACAGTAGTTATTATAGTTATTATGTTTTCGATAGTTTCGGATCAGAATTTGGCATTGTATTATCCAGGATAAAGAATGACTAAAAATGACTAGAAACCATTTTAGCGTTTTGACTATTCGTTATTTTAAACTATATTCACGTCCTTACGTCCCTAGCAATCGCATCGGATATAAAATTGTCTTAAAAAATGTCTCACTCACTGATGTGAACCTTGCCTAATTTTTCATCTACAATTCCTACTAAACATGTTTCCAAAAATCTACATTTTCCACTAATCTTAGTCTATACTTGTGCTATCGAGATGTTTTGGTACTCGCCTTTTCATCTACCCGCATATTTACTGTCGAAAAACTCGCAACCGTTTTTGGCCCGCGTGACAATTGATATAACCCAACTTAAATCTAAATTCACTTAATATATCAATATCTTATATGTAATATCTAATATATTTTCTAAAATTATTTTTTATTTTTAAATTTAAACGCATTTTCATGCAGTCATAAGCAGCGATAGAAACTAAATCTTTCGATAAGAGTTGACTCACATTTAACGATTCTCCGAGTAAATATTTCACCCGTATTATAAGGGCAAATGTTGACTTATCTAGAATATTTGGCTTTCAGCCATTAATTTATTAGATTAACACTATCCGCACACGATTTCCGCCGCTTTTCAAACAAAAATGACACGAAGCAAAATAAAATAACCTAAAAAATTATAATTACACATTACATTTATATATAATCATGGCATATATCGCATCAGAAGGTAAGAAAACTTAATACATTCAAAGAACATATCTATATAGTAGACGAATATTTAATACCATGATTATATTTGGAAAAAAAAAATTACAATGTCCTCTTATGATTCTACTTTTATATCAATAATCAATATATTTGTAAGTAAAATAACAAGAGAACAATCAATCTTTGGCATTAACTTACATTAATATCAAAATAATATTTATATGTATATATATTAAAAAAAATAGCGTCCGACCCGTCAATGTCTTTTCAAATTATACAAACTGAGTTTTGTAGCATATCTTCACTTAATTTTATAATAAAAATAAGTATAATTTTTAGAACAGAAGTATTAAATTGTACATATTTTTTTATTACTATTGTTTTTTGATTGGCAATATATGCTAGAAAATACCATGATAAATACGTAATTATATAGTAATCTTTCATCATATATATTTATTTAAAATCAAAGAATGTTTTATTACGCAAAAAATAAGAAATCTAAAATGAAAACTTATTGGGATAATTTCATAAAATGAAAAATTTATTAGGATACAAATTTTAAATATGACTATTTATACCCAAAGATAGTGTTTCTTAAAACCATTACAATTAATTCGTTTTATTTGCCATGCTATTGAGAACAGATGAACAATTCATAAAAAATGTACTTACATATTCTAAAAAATAAAGAATTATAGTTATATTTCAAGAATTATATAAGTACATGTATATATTCTGGAAATAAATGAACATATTCTAAAAATAAATGAACATATTCAGAAACTAAATGAACATATTCTGAAAACGAATGAAGTGCAGCACTGACATTTACATCCAGTCTTTGTGTAGACAGCAGCAGGGCGGGTCGGGCGCGGGTCGTTGGCCTCACACCAGCAGGCTGGGGGCTAGCCATTCATCTTCACCGATCTGTGCCCAAAATATGTTTTTAATTAAAATTTTATACTTACTGTAAACCTGCCAATTTCTTCATTTTTGCTACTGTCTTGCAGTGCTTACGGTTATAATGTTTGTCCATTATCCCTACGAGTTTTTCTAAACGCAGACGCTAGCGACTGCATTACCTATTTTGTATGACAAACCTGTACAGCGCCTCTGGCGGATAGTAAGGCAACTATGAAACTCCATACAAAATCCTAACGCAGTCGCTAGCGTCTGCGTTTAGAAAAACTCATACTAAGGGTACAGTTGACAAAAAAGTTGCCCAAATAGCTTTCAAATGATTGCTTTTTTTCAGACTTTAGTTTTCATCTAAAATAATCATATTTTGCCCAATGTGTACAAAATGCCAAAAAATAGTATATCATAACCCTCCTCAGGAATCACTATCTATTAGAGAAAACTGCAAGGAAAATAGTTTAGTCGTTTTTGAGTTTATAGCGCACAGATAGTCGACAACGTGCGCGCGACTTCATCTATACTAATATTATTAAGCTGAAGAGTTTGTTTGTTTGTTTGTTTGTTTGTTTGAATGCTCATAACTTGGGAACTAGTGGTCGGATTTGAAAAATTATTTCTGCATATGATAGCTTGCTACTTGGGGAAGGTTATAGTACATACACACCAAGGGCGAGTGAAACCGCGGGGAACAGCTAGTTTTATAATATGTATAGATTGCTTTCTTATTGGGATACTTTGTGCAATGGTAGCTTAAACACTCACTGGTTGGACCTGGAAGTGCTGCACGGGGTAGTGCAGCACCTGCGGCGGCTGCGACATGGCCGCCACGCCGCCCACCGACCCCACGCCGCCCACGCCGCCCACGCCGCCCACGCCGCCGCCCAGCGCCCACGGCAGCTGCACGCCGCCCATGCTGCAACGGGAATCACATTCAAACATGTTTACTATCATTTCTTGTAGGTAACACAATCGAAGACTGAGGACAGAGTTCTTCGGGACCGCCTCTCGGCCTCTGACGTGGTTCCTGTAACGTCTACCGGCTGGTAGCCGGGACCAACGGTTAAACGTGGTCAGGCGCGTATTTTCATTACGACGCATACATCAATTATTTTTGGAAGCACAAAAATATATGTATATTACTCGTATGTTTCGTAATTTTATTTAATATTGAAAATAGTTTATATTATTGTATAATTTGTTTGTTAATGGTACCTACAATAAAGAGTATATCTATCTATCTATATTGGACCAATCGCGAATTGGACCAACCGCGAATTGGACCAACCGCGAATTGGACCAACCGCGAATTGGACCAACCGCGAATTGGACCAACTGCGAATTGGACCAAACGCGAATAGGTGAATTGGACTAATCGCGAATTGGACCAATCGCGCCTAAAGGCTAAAAACAATTTGTTTAACCTAGTCACTATTCATATGGTCGCATCGGGACTCACTTCACTTCGCAAGAGAATAGTTTTAGCTTACCTACAGAATGCAAAATCAAGGTCACTTTGAACCTTATGCGAAGTGTGAGTGAACAACGACACGAAAAGCGAGTTGTTAGAACTTTATAGAATCGCAATGATGTACAACATGTTAACAAGGAATAAATTAATTTAAATTTGATTTTGACGGGGAGGACCAGGCTATATGCTGCTAACACCCCTCATTTTCCGGCAAGAGATTTTTAATGAGGACTTCCGCGATACTGACTAAAGATATCCATTGCAGCATCTCTCGTGACTTGCAACGTTGATTGTGCCGCTTAACACTTTCGCTGACAGTAACGCCTATTGACGTAGATAACAATTAACTATTATTGTTAGCTCGTTTATTGTCCGCGAAAGTGTCAAACAGAGGCCTCGCCTTACTAAGGTGTAGAAAATTTTTAATCATAGATATGTAGACCTGTGCCCTTAGTATGAGTTTTTCTAAACGCAGACGCTAGCGACTGCGTTAGCGATTTAGTATGACAAACCTGTACAGCGCCTCTGGCGGATAGTCAGGCAACTAAGAAATTCCATACAAAATCCTAACGCAGACGCTAGCGACTGCGTTTAGAAAAACTCATACTAGGGGCACTGTTTCTTAAGTCTGTTTTTTTTTTTTTTTTTTTTTTTCTCAATGTCCAGCGATTGACCACAATACCACTTGATGTTAAATGCAGATGCGGTCTAAGATGGAGCTCGCTGGCACATTAATAGTCTATTACACGACCTATAACACTGAAAAGACCCAAAATGTGTCGTGTAATACGTCTGCTGGCAGGGAGATCTACTGTTTAGCCGTACGAATTATAAATGAGGAAGTAAAACGTTTTGTGCGAGATGATGGAATTCCGACAACATATGGATGGAAGCCTTCACCGCGTCTGGTCGTGCGGTGACGAAACGGAGATGGCGGAATCAACTCGTGCAGCCCATGGGCACACTCCCCGGCATTACAACCTGTAAGCCTGATTCAACCGATTTAAGCCTACATTGTCTTAACCAAGCTGGAAACTATTTAGTGAGTGCGTTTATGTCACCAATAGGCTAGTTGACTTGTATTTTGTTTTTGTCTAAAATAATTATTTTCTATTTGTTTAGATTGAAACAATTTTTTCCATATTTTTCTGAGCCCCTCTAAGGCAGCAAAACTTAAATTCAAAAGTTCACTTTTAAAATCCTATCGAAAACACCGTCGGCCATTTTTGCAGAGTTTTGTGAGGTAATTATTCTGTAAGGTGCTATTTTTGAAACCTGATTACTCGCTAAGAACCACAGCGTCGCATGAAAATCATGCGATTTCACAGTCTTAACAAATGAAAATCATTCGAATTACCCTTTGAACGAATGACAGAAGTCAAAAATAGGTCTGTTTACAGCATTAATTGCGTCACGTCATGGCGGATGATGGCCGGCCCGTCTTAACAGTTCCGAATTTTAAGTAAATTTGAAATTGAAATTATAATGCATTCTTACATTTTACTTAACGGAGATCGATATATTTCAGTTTCGTGGGTCAAATAATGTAAGAAACAAATAATTGTCGCAACAAAATTGATATGAGTCAAATAGCCTATAACAAAACCTCAACTTACCCCATGTACTGCTGCTGGTAGCCCGCGAACTGCCCCGCGTAGGAGTACCCCTGCACCCCCTGCACCCCCTGCACCCCCTGCACCCCCTGCAGGAACCCGCCCAGCTGCTGCGGGTACGTGTTGTACCAGTACGACGCGGGGGCCACGCCGCCCGCCGTGTACGCCGCTCCGAACGGGCTGTACGCTGTGCCGCTTAGCTGCAAAACAGTTTTATTTTTCACTCTCCATACTAAACTAGATCAGCTGATTCTCAATTTGTATGGGAGGTAAAAAAAAATTTTCGTATTTCGACATATTAAGTTTATTTATGAAAGTTGTTCAGTTTAGTGGTCTGAATATGCCCTTAACATATTTGCATTTGATTTAAATTAACCCTGTATTTATATTTATTTATAGTATCTGGATATAAAGGAGAACGTGAGCTCACCTGTCCCTGGGCCTGTGCGTTGTTGGGGTCCCCTGACTCCTTCCCCCAGGAACACTTGACGGGCTGCCCGTTCACGTCCGTGTTGTGGACTGCCACTATCGCGTGGGTGGCGCTCTCTTTTGTTGAGAATCTGGAATAAAAAAAAAACAAAATTTAGTAGTACATACCGAAAACTAATTCAAAAAGAAAAAAAAATAATCAATATCCAACGTGGCAATGCTGTCAGCCTTCTGGGCAACCTACATCGGAGTAATGATTTGGCGGAACTAGAATTGTTGTAACCTTTTTTTTAATATGTGTATTTTATTTTTTAATTTAAATAGTTTACGATTTTTAATTATGTCCTAAATAATTGTCTTTATTTTGTTTTCATTAAAATATTTTCTCATCAACTTGAACAAAATAATGAGAAAAACTAGTCTAATGAACTACCTACCTACCTAAAACTATCTACAATTTGAGGAAACGTGTCCAAGATGCTGCTCCAGTATTAAACTTTTATTGCAAGGAAATAAATTTAAAAAACCTAAAAATGCAATGGATTCTGTAAGGATTTTAAATTAAACTTATTATTTAACTAATGTATTGTTGTCAGTCCTTGATAAGTGTGTTTTTAACCTAAATGTTCTTCGTAAGCCTTATCTGTCCACTGCTGGAGAAGAAAGAACCTCAAAATTTCAAGTAGGTAATAAGAAAAAAAATCGTATTATGCATAGATTATCCATATCCATACTATCCATACTTCCATACTTCCATATCCATACTTCCATCCATACTAATATTATAAATGCGAAAGTCTGTCTGTCTGTCACCTCTTCAAGGCTAAACTGCTGGACCGATTGTGATGAAATTTGGTAGGGATGTAGTTAACGACCTAAGGTCAAACATAGGCTACTTTTGGGCGCGATATAACTGAGTCCCACGCGGAGCGGAGCCGCGGAGAACAGCTAGTAAAAAAATAAAAATAAAATGCCTGGCGTCATAGCGACAGCGTTTTCATAATTCTATGCTATTATGTATAGAAAAAGTCTATTATTCAACCGGTAAAAACCCGGCTATGTCCGGTACTAACCGGTTACAGTACACGAGCCAAAAACAACACTACAAAATACACCGGCGAAATTCGATCCCGCACAAAGCAAGTCCACCGGGAGTCATGCATAATTCTGGACTCATCGGGTATTTCGGAGACAAGGGGACAAACAAACTAACGAGATGTTGGTGGACCATTTTTATTGTCCGAACTTGTAATCACGCTAAGCAGATTGTAAGTTGATTGCGAAAAGTCGCTGAAAATTTATTTTCAGTATAAATCATTATCGCGTTCTAAAAAAAATACGATAGGTGCTTAAAGCCGTGAGGCATTCTTTGCCAAACTTTAAGACCAGACAGAAAATCAAACAAGAAAACAATGTACTTAGGTATGTTTTTAATAATTCTATTTATGATTAATTTATAATTAAAATATATATTGAGCCAAGAGCTAAAAAATATCCTTGCTCCTTGTCGATGTTATGGACTTTCCTATTTCGCCATATCTTTTTTGCACGAAATGACAAATCATAGATACATCTATAGGTAATCTAATC
Organism: Apomyelois bistriatella; assembly: GCA_947044815.1. Taxonomy (NCBI): domain Eukaryota; kingdom Metazoa; phylum Arthropoda; class Insecta; order Lepidoptera; family Pyralidae; genus Apomyelois; species Apomyelois bistriatella. The sequence goes on from OX345717.1 coordinate 1,831,060, forward strand.
TAAGCTCTCATCTTTCAAATTAGAACAGTATATAACTACTCTATTCTTTATCTGATGAAGGCATATCCCTTGTCCTTGAAGACCCTGATCTCCTGGATGGTCCCGAAAGGCTGGAAGATCTTCTGCATCAATTCCTCTGTCAGGCCCGTGATCAGTACAGTAGCTAGGCCTTCGCAATTGGTTGGCGAACTAAACTACTAAAAAGCATTCAATTTTTTACCTTATGAAGGCATATCCCTTGTCCTTGAAGACCCTGATCTCCTGGATAGTCCCAAAGGGCTGGAAGGTCTTCTGCATCAGTTCCTCTGTCAGGCCAGTGGTCAGGCCGCCGCAGTATACCGTGCAATTGGTTGGCGAGCTCTGGTTGTAGACTTCGTCGAAGGTCAGGGGTTTGGAGTTAACTGGAAAGAGATATAATTTGTTATTTATCTTTTGACAAGTTATAGTTACCAATTTAGTTTTCAAGTTTAAGCGTTCATACAAAAAAACAATCTCTTCAGCTTTATTATATTAGTATAGATAAAATTATTTTGTTTTCATTTTTATACCTAATCATTTATATATTTAATATTGCCATTTAAAAAAATAAACTGTTAAAATTCAATATTACTCCTACTGTATGGGTAATTTAAATTAAAACACGGGCAACACAGAGTTTGTGGACAGAGCTATATGGCGGACGTGTCAAATCTTTTTGTTTGTTTAAACGTGTCTTGGGTGTCTTGGGTCTTACATTAGTATGAATATAGATAAGAAATTATATGAGCACATACACTTAGCCATATACAATTGCATACTGATTAAAATCATAACCCTCATTTTAGAGCCGCCGTAGTCGGGTAAAAACTACGCTCGCTCTAAAATGTAGGTTAAAACAACAAAGGCCTTCGAAACCTAATTTCTTTTATACCAACATTTGTGTATAAAAAGAGGTATTATGTTTACAAATTGAATCGCCAGGTAGCCCCTGGGGAGCGTTCTGGAAACGCTGTTTGAACATTCGGTCGAGTTTTCTTTGTATGAGCGATAGCGATTTTCATTAAAAATACTACGAATCATCCTCGGATGAGATTTTTTGCGGATCAATTGTCATCAAGTCTTATTTAATTGATAAACTGCCTCCGTGGTCCAGTGGTTAAGGCGTTTGCCTGTCCAGGGGGTCGTGGGTTCAATTCCCACAGGAAGCATACTAGTTTAGTTGTTTTCAGTTTGGTTAGGTTATTCTAGAATCATCTGATCGTCTGATAATAAAGATGATTCCGTGCTTCGGAAGGCACCAGAAGCCGTTAGCCCAACTGGTAGTCGTTAAAGGAAACATGTCAAAGGGCGAGAGGCGATTTCGAAGAACTCTGACACCAGAGTGTGTATGGTCGATTGGCTGTGACTCCTACTAGAAATGATGATGATGATGAGCTCAGCAGTCTCCTCTCAAAAATCAAAAATATACAATGACAAACATACATTAATAAAAAAAAAACTTTTACTTATACAAAATTTTATTTATTTTACTAACTAATGTTTATCTATCCCATATATTAACCAAAAATGGTGTAACTGACACGACTCTTTATTATATATTTTTTTATGTTTTAACAAAGTACCTATAGAATTGTTACAAAACCTAATCCGCTACCGTCTTTATATTTTTATTTATGTTGAACTAGCGACCCGCCCCGGCTTCGCAAGGGTGCAATGCTATATACCTAATACATGTATAATTATACATATAAACCTTCCTCTTGAATCACTCTATCTATTAAAAAAACCCGCATCAAAATCTGTTGCGTAGTTTCAAAGATCTAAGCATACATAGGCACAGACAGCGGGAAGCGACTTTGTTTCATACTATGTAGTGATTTTCATGTGAATTTCGAAAATTTGTAGTCTTGTTACAAAACGCGATCCGCTACCTCTTATGCACTAAGCTCGCGGCATTTTCTACTTGTGTAGGAGCTAAGTGTTTACGTTCCAGCTCAAAATTGGAAAGAAGCCCCAGTGTGGCATTAAAAAAAAATGGCAGACGAACTGAAATGGCTAATCTAATCTTTATATTGCTCTGTACATACAAATATTCTAATATCTAGAAGTCTTGTAGGATCAAAAATTTAAAAAATGGCGGCCTGGGATCTATGCCTGTTTTTTTTTAGTTTTAAGTTTATCATACGACTACTTTATCATAAGACTATTTAGTTCACTTCACTATTACTATCACTACATAGTATAAAACAAAGTCGCTTTCTCTGTCCCTATGTACCTTTGTATCCTTAAATCTTTAAAACTACGCAACGGATTTTAATGCAGTTTTTTTTTTGATAGATATAGAGTAAGGTTTTTATGCCCATGGGAAGAACGCGAATGCCCGGGGCGGGTCGCTAGAAATGAGATGAAAAAATGTGTACAATCATCCAATTTCATACTAATGTAATAAATGCGAAAGTCTGTCTGTCTGTCTATCTGTCTGTTACGCTTTCACGGCCAAACCGTTGGACCGATTTTGATGAAACCTGACATGAATATAGTTAGAGTCAAACATAGGCTTTTTTTGGGCTCGATATAACTGAGTCTTGGAAAAAACATTGCCAACAAAACGTTTATTACAAAATCGCAGCGTACATACATACATATAATCACGTCTTTATCATATACGGGGTAGATATAAACTAGAGCAATAAGACCTTAGACAGACCAAGCTTAGCATGATGGCAGTTGAAACAGGAAATCAATAGTGATGGGTTGCTAGCCGCATCGCCTATGTCATGATTTCCCCATTCGGCGATTCCCTCAGACGACTTTTACGGCTTGCGCGGGAAGAGAAGCAGCTGGTACATTCTATGTTTTTCTTTTTCTCCCAGACCAGCATGGTACGTGGAATTAATTTTTTCTTTACACTTTTCTCTTAGCGGTAACCGGTTACCGCGTAACGTTATGGATTTCTATTTTCACCTCAGGTAGCTTAAAGCGGAGGATCCATAATAATGTGATGGCCATCTTTCTCAAAAGTCGGAAATAAAGGCAAAAAGATCATCGCAAACCTTACAACACCCGTCTTTGTCGCAGGGGGTTAAAAAACTTTTCAATACTAACCACGTAACAGGAAGTGAGTGTCAGCGCGCGAAATATTACTGCTGAGCGGAAATTGGAATAAGCATTTCGTATGAGAATGAGGGTAGACGAGAATGTGGTGTGCTCGCTTTTGCGCGAGAAAATTAGTTTTATCACGCTTTTTGCTTATAAATAAATAAACAAATATATAGGGACAAATCACACAGATTGAGTAAGCCCCAAAGTAAGTTCGAGACTTGTGTTATGGGATACTAACTCAACGATACTATATTTTTATAACAGATAAACATCCAAAACACAGGTCAATCAGAAAAAGATCATTCTTCATCTGACCTGACCGGGGATCTAACCTCTCCTCTCCTGAGTAGCGGTTCAGCATGTTAACCATTACGCCACGGAGGTCGTCTAATGATGTTAGAAAATAATGATCATCAGTTTTAAGCCCGCCATTTTCTTGTTTTGTTATCCATACTGATCCATACTTCCATACTAATATTATAAATGCGAAAGTCTGTCTGTCTGTCACCTTTTCACGGCTAAACTGCTGGACCAATTATAATGAAATTTGGTAGGTATGTAGTTGACGACCTGAGGTCAAACATAGGCTACTTTTGGGCGCGATATAACCGAGTCCCACGCGGGGCGGAGCCGCGGGAACGGCTAGTGTAGAATGTAGAAATATATAAAATAAATAAACTACACTGTAATAAAATAGGTCGCAGGCAGGCACTGGATGCAGGCCGCTTCCAACGGGCCCAGCAGTGGACACTACGACCAATGCTGGGAACCGGTTTTAAGCAATATTGCAATTTGTAAGTATAGGGAACTATAATTTGATATGTTTAAAATTAACTTCAAATCGAGAATCTTAATTACATAACACGGATTTTTGTTAACTTGTGTTTTCAGTTTTGTTAATTTCTTCCATGCTGGTCTGGGAGAAAAAGAAAAACATAGAATGTACCAGCTGCTTCACTTCCCGCGCAAGCCGTAAAAGTCGTCTGAGGGAATCGCCGAATGGGGAAATCATGACATAGGCGATGCGGCTAGCAACCCATCACAATTGATTTCCTGTTTCAACTACCATTATGCTAAACGTGGCCTAAGGTCTTATGGCTCTAGGCTCTGTCTACCCCGTATGGGATAAAGACGTGATTATATGTATGTATGTGTTTTCAGTGAACATTGATTTTTAACTGATGGTGGCTCTAGTGTTACCTAAGGTATCATCTTAATAGTCTAGCGTCCTTATTTATGAAAATTAACAAACATTTGTTTTAACTAAAATGTGTTTCGGCTCTATCTTTTACGGTAAATTTCGCTAAGAGAGAAAGGGTCTACTTGTGAGGACCTGTGGGCCTACCGCCTAACTCGATTGCAATCGCTATGGCTATGGTTTATGACGTCATCTTGTCTTTTTGAATCGCCTAGCAAAGCAATATTGCTTTCACATGTCCAAGACCAAGACTGAGACAATGTCTTGGTCCATAGAATACATGTAAAAGCAATATTGCTTTGCTTGGCAGTTCGAAAAGACAAGATGACGTCATAAACCATAGCCATAGCGATAGCAATCGAGTTAGGCGGTAGGGCCGCTGTAGTGGCTCATCTTTTTTATATCACAGTTAATTTATTATTGTTATATTATTGTAGCTGTTGGTCTTCCAATAAATAAATAAATAAATATTTTAGTTAAAATGGGCTTAACAAACTTTTTTTATTTTTATGAATAAGGAGGTAGGCATTTATTCTTCGTGCAATACGACTTCCGCACCGGACGGGAGAAGCCTTAGAGATAGATATTTAACTATTCCAATATATCACACACAAGTACAGTTTTGCATACTTACATTATTATTTTGAATAGTTTATACGGCCATGGAATCTAGTCCTTTAAGGCCTTTCTTGAATTTATTAATCTTCTTCAGTCCCACTTAAGTCAGTCGAGTCAAAAATTCAAGTCAATAGTCAAGTCCAGTCAAGTAAGTAAGTCTAGTCTGAGTCAGATGGCTAAGTGAAGCGGTGGAAAAATTTCACTTAGCTATATCATGGAGATTTTGGTGACAAAGATAAAAAGTCACGTAATTGACACTGTATCACTTCCCAATACTCACGCTTGTTCACGAACACTTTGCGAATAATAATCCACCAATATTATGCACAAACACTCGATAAAACCTAAGTTTTGGAAATTAAATACAGCGCGGACATAGCGACAGTTTACTTTCCCTCCAAAAAAAACCCGTTTTGCATACATACATTACCTATCTGTCTAATGATGACACTGACACATAGAAAATGAAAAAAAAACCGCAAATAATTTGTGTAAAATACACACTAATACATTTCATATGCCGATTGGATTTATACTTTGACATAATAACGCAATGTATGGCTAAAAAAAGAAAAAATCTAAATTCGTCTGTTCTGACTCAAATTTTGTAAATTGACGTTCTGGAGAAATAGCTGCAGTGGTTCTTCTCTACTTGCGCTTTGGAAGTGGTGGTAAACTTAATTAAGTAATGATTGACGTCAATAAGTGATAAGAATGTCCTATATTGAGAATAAACAATTTGAATATGAAAAACTCCCTTGCCGTGTCGCTAGAAGCATTAAGTAGTCATACATTTACATTAAATAAATAAATAAGTGCTTAATATGTCGACTGTACACGAAATAATCTGGACGAGAAGCTCTCTCTTTAATTATCAGTTCATTTAGTATTCATTACTTTGATCTCGCGCCTCTGTTGCCATGCATTTGTATTTCATTATTTATTTACTGTTGTTTTGTTATTCCGAGCTTTATTCGTACGATTAACACTTACAAATAAAAGACTTACTTAATAAAGGAAGTTTTAAATAGCAGTTGATAAAAAGTAATTCAATATTTTGACATAAATTTTGAGAATGCTGCAGTGGAGTTTGTTGCGCCACTTCTTCTCCGCGCTTGGTGGTAAACTTAATAAGTAGTTCATTTGTTTGTAATTTGTGATTTGTATGGCTGGCTGAATATGTTTATCTGTCCTTAACATCGACCCTGCATGTTATTTATGTGTATGTTACTATAATATATTAAAAAAATAAAGCAACTTGAATCTTGAATGACGTAAATAAATGATAAGAACATCCTATACTTTTGAAATAAATTAAATAAATTTAATTTAATGTTAATTTAAGATTAGGGGTGTCCTTGTGGTCATTATCATCATTTCCTGTAGGAAACACGGTCAATCGACCATGCACACCCTGGTGTCAGAGTTTTTCGGAACCGCCTCTCGGCCGCTGACGTGGGTCCTTCAACGACTACAAGACATGCCTTCCAAAGGACGGAATCATCTTTATTACCAGGCAATCAGGTGGTTCAATGGCCTGCAATGTCCTAACCAAACTGGAAACAACTAAACATAGTATGCTTTCCGTGGAAATCAAACCCACAACCCCCAGCTAGGTCTGCAGGTAAACGCCTTAACTACTGGACCAAGGAGGCATTAGTCCTTGTGCTATGGAACGAAGATGACTAGCTGTATTCCCGCACTGATTTGCAATTCTCTGTGCAAGGATGGCTCCTTCTCTTGGAATGTTGGAAAATGGTTGAAGAAAAAGAAGAAGAAAAAGAAGAAAATAAGAAAAAAGAAAGAAAAAGAAAAAAAAGAGAAAAATAAAAAAGGAGAAAAAGAAGAAAAACAAAAAGAAGAAAAGGAAGAAAAATAAGAAGAAAAAGAGGTGGAAGAAGTGTACTCACGCTCATTCTTCGGCGCGGGCGGTTTCCTCGTCGCCCAGTTCGTGCGTATAGACCTGGATCCGAGCCACTGTCCGTTCATCGACGTGATCGCTGACTCCGCTTCCTGCCAACAAATCAATCAATCAATCAATATCAATAGCTTTTAGCTGGTCAATCTGGAAATCTTTAAATAAACACCGTAAAATAACCTTTATTTTTTCATGTTTCTATAGGTAATATCTCATAAACCTGTGTAAATTGCCCTAGCTTATAGCACGTATTGGGAAACTGTAAGTGCTATTAGTGCTTTTATTCAATAAATAAATAATTAAATAGACTGGTGTTGGGAGATGCCAAGAGAACAGAGTTAGGTGTGGTTTTTTCGACTGCCTGTGCGATTGTGGTGAATCATCATCATCATTACCAGTAGGCGTCACGGTCAATCGACCATACACACCCTGGTGTCAGAGTCCTTCGGAACCGCCTCTCGGCCTCTGACGTTGCTCCTTTAACGACTACCAGATGGCAGCCGGGACCAACGGCTTAATAACGTGCCTTCCGAATTGTGGTGAATGAATGAATGAATAAACATTTTATTGCACCAATTATATAAATATATTACTGGATTGTACAGGGTCGAAGATGAAAATTAGTACAAAGGTGTTTTACAGTATAGACTGGATTGCCTTAGGGCAATTGTATGTTTTTCGAAGCCGAACCTGACCGACTCTCCCAGCCAACTCTACTTTGTATATAGGTACCTTTCGTCAGTCTTTTTATCGCGCCATTTCTAGCCCTTAATCGATTTTTACGATCAGCTGGAAAGTTCTCCCTATTTCTCTCGCCTTGTTATATTTTTAAAGTAGTATGAATTATATTGTCCAGGTAACAACGACAACATAATGCTTGATTAGTAGCTAGACTTAATCATAGTTTATGTGGTATGTTGCGTGAGACAGACACACCTGTAGGCTAATCGATAAAACGTACACATTATGGGAATTTTTAGGAAATATATAAAAAAAAGTTGGACAACTGTGAGTCGGGTTATTAAGACGATACCTTGGAGAACATTAGCGCCAATATCATTTAAAAATCATTATTCACTGAAAACACAAGTCATCAAAAATCTGTGTTATGTAATTAAGGTTCTGGATCTGAAGTTAATTTTAAACATATGATTAGTTCCCTATAGTTACAAATTGCAATATTGCTTAAAACGGCCACTTTTGCAGTTTTGCAATTTGTAACTTTATGGAATTATAATTTAATAATTTAATATGATTAAAATTAACTTCAGATCCAGAACCTTAATTACATAACACAGATTTTTGATGACTTGTGTTTTCAGTGAATAATGATTTTTAAATGATGGTGGCGCTAGTGTTCACCGAGGTATCACCTTAAAAAAAAATTATATTGTACACATAGGCCTGATGCTTTATAATGAGCTAAAAAAGGGCTATAAATGCTAAGTACTTACGGATTTCTTCAAGAAAGACACGAATCCATATCCTTTGGATTTGAGCGTCTGTGGATCTCTGACAACTCGACAGTCCCTGCGAACAAACATATATAAATAAATAAATATATATGGACAAATCACACAGATTGAGCTAGCCCCAAAGTAAGTTCAAGACTTGTGTTATGGGATACTAACTCAACGATACTATATTTTATAACAAATACATATATAGATAAACATCCAAGACCCAGGTCAATCAGAAAAAGATCATTTTTCATCTTGACCTGACCGGGGATCGAACCCGGGACCTCCTGAGTAGCGGTCAGGCATGTTTACCATTACGCCACGGAGGTCGTCAAATATATATAATATATATGTATATATTAATTAGCTGACCCTGCAAACTTTGTTTTGCCATATAGGTAAATTATTTCTAGGTAATTTAAGGGTGAACAACCCTTATCACTTAGGGGTGTGAAAAATAGATAGTAGCCTATTCTCAGACCTACTGAATATGCATATAATTGAAAAAAAAAATCAGTAACGCCCTTTTGGCGGAGTAAGGTAACTAGCATTTTGACACGGGGATTTAATATTAAATATCTCCTTAATAGATAAAACAAAGTAGGGTTTGTTCGAACACTTATAAATTGAGAACAGCGGAAATAACATTGGAAAGTTGAGAAAAAAATTAAATACAAATTATAAAATCAATTGCCCATACAAAATCTTCTTCGGCCGAGCGTGTTTTCCGCTTACATCTTCAGCTTGGTAAGTAACACTATAGAGCTCAGGGGGCTTAGCCAAAGCCACAATCGCAAAACGTTAACGAGTTAGGTAGGGCAAGAACAAAATGTATGGGCTTGACATAAGAGACCACGTGATTTACCGCAGCTTATGTCAATCACATACATTTTGTTCTTGTCGAAATTCGTTAGCGTTTTGAATTTGTCACTTGGCTACGGGTGCAGGGCACGCTATTAATCATGGTACTGATTTAGCGGTACCGATTATTACAATGGAGCGACTGCCGTCTGACCTCCGTAATGCTTTTTACAGAGAAACCAGACCCACAGGAACATGACCCGGGTGTGTTGGTGGATAACACTGTCAGATTTTTTCAGGCCGCCTAAAGACATCTGACAGCCTTACATCTGCTATAGAGCACAGGGGGTCTAAAACGCCACTTTGAGCAATTCATCGAATCGATTCATATTACGAATTCCTTAGCACTTCTGTAGCAATTCCTCTATTTTGTAAAATGACCAACTAAAGTTAACAATTCCTTTTCAAAAAGATTGAAAGAAATAGGATTTGCTAAAGAATTGCTAAGGAATTCGTAATATGAATTTGATTCGATGAATTGCTCAAAGTGGCGTTTTTAGACTCACAGGGCTCAGAAACCCGGTTAGAATTAAAAACCAGCTCGTTTTTCTGTCCATACATTTTTACAGCGACCGCTAGAATTACGGTTTTTCCAAAAAAAAATTCTAAAATAACGGTCTTAACCAGGTATTTAGGACCCAAAAGTCGACAGAACGTGCACAAATTCAACGAACCAACGAACCAATCTATTAAAAAGCCAACAAGAAAGGTGCTTAACGTGTACTATTCACTCATAAAAACCCATAGCACTTTATCAAAATCATTACCGAGGAAAAAAACATAAACAAATTCTTTAAAAATAAGTCAACTGAAAGAAAATTCAGTCTGTCCCTTTCTAGCTTCACGGTAATCGTATTTCCGTTTCACTCACTCGTAGGGATGGTAGGGGAGACATTTTAATGTCTTGTCGTAAAACTTTATGGGGTCTGGTTTGAAATAACTTTTTGATAAGGCATTTTGTCACAGTTCGAATATTATGACCAATTTCTAATTATACAAGCTTTGCGTCGTGGTGTATTTATTAACTCGCTGTGTATCGCGGTTTAACTCATCCTTGGAGTATTATGTAGCCTATCATAACAATTGGCTAGTCATAGATTAAAAAAAAAAATTGCGTCACTTAAAAGACCGCGCGCGACTCGAACTTCTTTATGGCTAGTCTAATTTTTCACAAAGATGTCTAATTTGAAAACCATTTCGAGGAATAGGCTTAAGTAACAGTTTGCTGATATCAGATTTTTTATTAAGCAAGTATTTTTTGAGATAATCACAAAAAACCCAATGACCTTCCAGAGTTTTTTATAAGGTCAACGTATGACGTAAGCGGCTTGCTTAATTTTTTTCTGTAATTTGGAATTTTATATTTATTTATATTTGGGATTAAATACTCTTTGCTTGGCACTACTACGATCAGAAGTCAGTCAAATTGTCATAATCTCTCATTGTCATATTTTTATTCTAGTAAACATAACCTGACTTCATTGAATCAGCGCGGAGTGACGTCATCACTGTATGTATCTTTGAAAAAAAATTAAATACAATTTTTATAATTTTTTCGTTTAAATTGTATCTCGAAAATGGTCTATTAAATCGAAATACCACATAAAAACACTATCATTTTTTTAAATAATAACCCAACTGGTATTTCCAAAGTTTTAGGTGTTTAAGACGTTACCTCGGTGAACACTAGCGCCACCATTATTCAAAAAACATTATTCACTGAAAACACAAGTTATTAAAAACCCGTGTTATGTAATTAAGGTTCTGGATTTTAAACATATTAAATTATAGTTCCCTATAGTTACAAATTGCAAAACTGTTAAAAGTGGCCGTTTTAAGTAATATTGCAATAGCAACTATAGGGAACTATAATTTAATATTCCAGAACCTTAATTACATAAAACGGATTTTTGATAACGTGTTTTCAGTGAATAATGATTTTTAAATGATGGTGGCGCTAGTGTTCACCGAGGTATCGTCTTAATTTAACAAACTATTTAGCTTTATTATAATCTCAGAGCCCGAGACCGACTCGCACTTTTTTCGTTTGAATTATAAAACTGTACTTAAAACGTGTCGTGTTTATTAACAATTAATTACAATCATATCACTATAACTGACATATATTTGTACGTTAATGCGTGACCAGGCTGCCTCTCCTTAGTTAATTATTTAGACGACCTAAATTAATATAGGTATTCTATTTTTTTTTCGATGAAATAGGTTTCCACTTTTTATTTTCTCAAAACTAGCTTTTGCCCGTGGCTTCGCTCGCGGGAACAGTGCTATTTTCCGGGATAAAAGGTACCCTATATCCTTCACAATACTTCTAACTATGTGTGTGCAAAATTTCATTGGTTGTAGAGTCATAAGTGTTGTAAATAACACGACTTTCTTTTATACATATAGATGATCTTTACCGACTTCAATTAGTGTACTGGGGCAAACTCACACTTCGCCAGAATATAAAAACTCTGACATCTTGCTGCAGGGTCAATTGACCAAGTACTCCAGTAGACTACAAAAAAAACCATAACAGTGGCAGTGCCCCATATTTGAAACAATGATACCAAGGCATACAGGGTCGATTGACCAATCTGACACCATAGTGTCGATCCTACGATCGACTGCGCTTGCAACGAATAAGATATGAATTAATCAGAAATAAAATCGTATAATCATTGCAGCGGCCGTGAGGGCGTTTCAAAACGCTAACACCGCGGAATACAAGGTCGATTGACATTTCTAAATTGTAAACATACGAAAACGGAAAAATTCTTAATTTATTTGACTTAGTTGATGTACGTATTTCAGTTATGTTGATTTTTAAACCAAAACTAATGCACCTATTTTGATAAAATTACAATGGGACTAAATTGAAAGGATGTCCTTCCTTACAAAAAAAGATTTTTCAAAATCGGTCTATAAATGACGGATATAAGGTATCAAACATAGAAATATATTCAAGCGAATTGAGAACCTCCTCCTTTTTTGGAAGTCGGTTAAAAAATTGCAGGCTTTGCCCAGATAGGGCACTAGATTATTAGTGGCAACCAATATAAATATGGGGTACAGTTATTAAGGCCTGTAGACCCGGGGGTCATGTGTTCGATTCCCATGGAAAGCATACTTTGTTTAGTTGTTTTCAGTTTGGTTAGGACCACAGAACAGAGAAATTATTCAAATAATTTTAAATTCTATGGTTAGGACGTTGCAGGTTTGAATCACCTGATTGTCTTAAAGTAAAGATGATTCCGTGCTCAAAAGGCACGTTAAACCGTTGGTCCCGACTGTCATTTGGTAGTCGTTAAAGGAGGCCGTGAGGCGGTTCCTAAGAACTCTGACACCGGTGTACATGGTGGATTGACCGTGACACCTATACGAAATGGTGATGACGAATATAAAAAAGATGAACAGGCATTTTCCGCTGGGCTATTAGCAGTTAAAGTTTTGGCCGCTAACACACAAACAAAAAATAAAGAAGACTTTAAGTAAAGCCGAAACAATAGCAGAGAACAGAAGAAATAAAATCTAATTTGGCAAAAACGTGTATAGACAAAAGATACTTGGGAAAACTAAAAAAGATGGCTGGGCCATGAGCAAAATGTGGGATTTCTGCTTGGATCGCAGCCAGCGGACGCGGTTTGGTTTCTAGCGGGTAGCGGAGTGGACAGCGGAGCGGAATTTGTAGTGCTGTCGATTGTGATCTAAATAATTCGGCCAAGTGCGAGTCGGACACGCGCCCTGAGGGTTCCATACCACCTCATTATACTCAAATTAAACAGGTTATATTAAAACTTTCGCTTTCCTTTAATCGAACTAATGTACTCATTTTGAGGTAAATTCATATTTCATTTCATTTCGTGTGGGTGTCATGGTCAATCAACAATGGACAACCTGGTGTCAGAGTTCTTCGGAACCGCCTCTCAGCCTCTGACGTGTTTCTTTTAACGACTACCAGACGGCAGCCGGGACCAACGGCTTAACGTGCCTCCCACAGCACGGAATCATTTTTTTTGCCAGACAATCAGGTGATTCAAGCCTGCAATGTCCTAACCAAACTGGAAACAACTAAACAAAGTATGCTTCCCGTGGGAATTTAACCCTCGATCCCCGGGTCAACAGGCACTTAACAACTGGACAACGGAGGCAGTTTCATATTGGACTTCAAACTGGCGAGTTATGCTATTAGGTATAATATGACTGACAAACCAGAATCGCTGTCAGTCAAACCGTAGCCTTATAAGTTATGTGCCCACTTGAATTTAGGTCTGTCAGCCAAAACCAGTGCTTTACAGAGCTTAAAGTAAGCTCCACTATTGAATGTTTATAGTTTTGGCTGCATCCCTTGCGTTGAATGTGTGTTTGTGTGTTTGCGAAACTTATCTCTAAAACTATTGCTGTCTCATGCAACGAACTTATTTCTACTTACATAGCACAGAAAAAAGAAATTATCCGATTAGAAATGTTTTGACGCGGATTTAGTTCCAGGATCAGTGTGGCGTATTCTCCCTTCTTATCTTCAATTAATACATGTAAACCACACCACACCTTGTTAGAAATGTATTACGTAGTTCACAACAAAACCACCTAATATTATCGACCAATAACAGTGACAATAAATGACGCAATCAAATTCCCAGCCCATTTTTTCTGTGTGAAACGTTGGCTTGCAAGCCAAACTAGTGACACGCTTTTCGTGAGCTATGCCACTTCTTGTTAATATTTATAAATTGTATGGTCCGTGGACTCGGGCCCCACGGCCCAAGCGTGTCTATAATCCATACTTCCATACTATTCATACTATCCATACTCCATACTAATATTATAAATGCGAAAGTCTGTCTGTCTGTCTGTCTGTCTGTCACCTCTTCACGGCTAAACTGCTGGACCGATTGTGATGAAATTTGGTAGGGATGTAGTTAACGACCTGAGGTCAAACATAGGCTACTTTTGGGCGCGACATAACCGAGTCCCATGCGGGGCGAAGCCGCGGGGAAAAGCTAGTTAAATAATAACTTACGATATCTCTCCAAACGGTGCGAAGGCATCCCGTAGACTCTGCGTTTCAATTTCAGGACTGAGGTCGCCCACGAATATGTGATAATGTTCTGTAACAATCGAGAATATTGGTTTAAATAATCTCCTTTTTTTTTTTCAATATAGGATATTCTTATCACTTATTGACGTCAATTGTTACTTATTTTATTTACCACCACTTCCAAAGCGCAAGTGGAGAAGAATATCAGTCATCAATATCACCGGTCGATTTAAGGGTCCTGAATACCTGGTTTAGGTGATACCTCGGTGAACACTAGCGCCACCATCGTTTAAAAATCATTATTCACTGAAAACACAAGTTATCAAAAATCCCTCTGCTGTAATTATGGTTCTGGATCTGAAGTTAGTTTTAATCATATTCAATTATTAAATTATAGTTCCATATTGCATTATTGCTTAAAACGGCCACTTTTAGCAGTTACTATACTTTAATAATTTAATATGTTTAAAATTAACTTCAGATCCAGAAACTTAATTACATAACGCAGATTTTTGATAACATTTTTAGTGAATAATGATTTTTAAATGATGATGGCGCTAGTGTTCACCGAGGTATCGTCTTAAGATCGTTATTTTTGTCATCCCTGGAAAAAGCACTGTTCCCGCGGGAAATTCATGCGGGTGAACGCTAGTAGGACAATATATATGTGTGTCACCCCATATTATCCCAACTCCCTTGTGGTAATATAATGACATTAATTTCAGATGTCAATAAATATATATATATTCGGTAGCGTCAGGTGTGTTCTCAATTTGGTCACATTCCCATGTAGAAGCCACGGTGGGATTAATTTCTATAACAAATTGGATTATGTCAGGAGTTCGATAGCTCACACACGTGCTTTCTTAACGTTAACGCATGTTAAGGAACCCAGGACGTGGTTAAGGACTTGGATTGGTCGCAGCTGTTAGTGGTTTATTTATTTGATCGTGATTGTTTTTTGTTTTTAATTTAAATTTAAAGAATTTGTAACTACAACAGATGGAATTGACGCCTTAACTCATCAAGACTTTGCTGGACCGACATTTTACCATATATAGATAGGGCTTGTACATACTTTTGCTAGCAGGTAACGTTAATAATAACGTAAATTTGGGTGAAAATTAACGTTATCTAAGTTGACGATACCTCGACAAGTAACGATATGATGTAGGTGTCATGGTCAATCGACCATGCAAACCCTGGTGTCAGAGTTCTTCGCAACCGCCTCTCGGCCTCTGACATGGTTCCTTTAACGACTACCAGATGGCAGCCGGGACCAACGGCTTAACGTGCCTTCCGAAGCACGGAATCATCTTTTTTGTCAGACAATCAGGTGATTCAAGCCTGCAATGTCCTAACCAAACTTGAAACAACTAAACAAATTATGCTTCCCGTGGGAATTGAATCCTCGACCCCCGGGTCTACAGGCAAACGCCTTAACCACTGGACCACGGAGGCAGTTATATAATATACTAGCTGTTCCCCGCGGCTCCGCCCGCGTGGGACTCGGTTATATCGCGCCCAAAAGTAGCCTATGTTTGACCTCAGGTCGTTAACTACATCCCTACCAAATTTCATCCCAATCGGTCCATCCGTTTAGCCGTGAAGAGGTGACAGACAGACAGACAGACAGACAGACAGACAGACAGACAGACAGACTTTCGCATTTATAATATTAGTATGGATAAAGAGCTCATTATAATCGGATTCCTTCATTTTCATGCCACAGTTTAGACTCACAGGCACATACAGTCCTGTCAAATTTTCGATACCCTTCTTATTCGTCGCGAGTTGAAAACAAAAACAGGTATTTAAGCTCACAATAACATCGTACTTCAAATAACATAATTTGAGAAATAACTCGTACAATCAAGTGCTCAAGTGAGACTGTATAAATGTCAGTAAGTAATCTTTAACACACTTTTCTCCCCTAAATCGGGGAAGTTGTCTATGTCAAATATCATAACTCCGAAACTTCTGAGTGGATAGAAGGCGACAGACTGACGAATGGACAGGCGTGGATATCTTTATATTTCTTTCGTAACTTTTTGATAATGAGTAGGGAAGTTGTTGACTTGACAAATTTTTTACACAGTCTAAGGGATTATCAGCTTATACGTATGTCTATTTCTCATAATGTGCCCCTATATAATAATATAAATTATATAAACTGCCTCCGTGGTCCAGTGTGAAGGCGTTTGCCTGTAGACCCGGGGGTCGAGGGTTCAATTCCCACGGGAAGCATACTTTGTTTAGTTGTTTCCAGTTTGGTTAAGACATTGCAGGCTTGAATCACCTGATTGTCAAAAAAGATGATTCCGTGCTTCGGAAGGCACGTTAAGCCGTTGGTCCCGGCTGCCATCTGGTAGTCGTTAAAGAAACCACGTCAGAGGCCGAAAGGCGGTTCCGAAGAACTCTGACACCAGGGTGTGCATGATCGATTGACTGACGATTGCTCATTATCATCTTATTGCGTTTAATAATAGGTGTGTTAAAATGCTGTCTGGTTTTTTATTTTTTTCAATATCTACTTGTTTTGAAAGTAAGTTACTTGACACCCGTTAGCGGATATAACAATCATAGGAATTCAGGAACAAATTTTCGGCGAAGCCGAGGAATTCTTTACCGTTTGATATGTTTCCGGACACATATTATTAAAACCTAGGGTTAATAAGACTAGAATCGTCTTCTTGTTAGAGATTCGATGATCTATTTTAATGGGATAAGGTTAAGAGATAGAATAGAATAGAAAAACTCTTTATTGCACCAAACAAATGAATACATAATTTTTAAAAACTAGGTAAGTTACAAAGGCGGACATATCGCTAATGCAATCAAAGAAGTGGTATATAAACACCTTAAGTGTGAAAGATATCAGAACCACACAGCTGTAGATAAGTTTAATAATGTTATTCATGAAAATGACAAGATTTTTAGACAGCCCTAAAATAATTTCATTCGCGAACCGATGAATGAGTTCAATATTCATATAATCCGACCCGTATCGACTTTTATTGCTTAAATTAATATCGCGAGCATAATGGAATATGGCGGCGCAAAAAAGAAATTTAGTTACAACTGCCTGACTATTGAAGAATTAAATTAGTCTCTTACTTTAATTATTTCATTTCAGGTTGAAATATAAGTAGCATTTGGAATCAAGGCTTTTAATGCACAATATCGTTCTATTAAATGTCAATGGAACCTACTTAAGATCATACTTCATACTATACCTACTAATATTATTAATGGAAAAGTGAGTTTGTTTGTTTGTTATGCCTTCACGCTCCTACTGAACCAATCTTCCCGAAATTTCGCATATATAAAGTTAGGAGTATTTAGAAGGACATAGGGTACCTTTCATCCCGGAAAAAGCATTGTTCCCGAGGGTAACTCACGCGGGCGAACCCGCGGGCGAAAGCTCGTATTTTCATAAAATGTACAGTTGGGAGCAGATAAATCTAAACCGTACTTACCGGCTACCGTACTTACTAATATACCTGGGGGGTCAGGTTTATCTGGCCCCGACTGTACATTAATTCATGATCACGTTGATGCTAGGCGGCCTGGCTGGGGACCTGGCATAGGAGCATAATTAAAAGGAATGAAGTAGTCTATTTTGATCTCCGGCAATTTTGGTTGGAAACCTACATAGAAAAAATCACTACATAGTATAAAACAAAGTCGCTTTCTCTGTCCCTATGTCCCTTTGTATGCTTAAATCTTTAAAACTACGCAACGGATTTTAATGCGGTTTTTTTTAATAGACAGAGTGATTCAAGAGGAAGGTTTTCATGCCCATTCGAAGCCGGGGCAAGTCGCTAGTTATTACTAATATCTTTGTTGGCATAAGAGTGCGCATATTGTAAATAAGAACTGCCCATAGTTTTCACGCACACTTTATCCGTGTATACTTGATGTCAATTATATTTTGTCAAATAGCCAGAACAGGCCTTTAATTGGTCTTCAGAGAGCAAAGTGTTCATTCAAACGGAAAGTCACAGGAAATGGAAATATTCAGTTTTGTTTACTTGGATGACACAATTACTTATTCCAGTTATTTCGGTGACCAAACTATACATATATATATAAAGAAAGCTACTTTTTTATACATACATAGTATAAAAAAGTCGCTTTCTTTGTCCCTATGTATGCTTAAATCTTTAAAACTATGCAACGGATTTTGATGCGGTTTTTTTTAATAGATAGAGTGATTCAAGAGGAATGTTTTTGTGCCCATGCGAAGCTGGGGCGGGTCGCTAGTATAATATTATATATCTCATTTATGGTTATATATGTATACCTTACCATAAATGAGAACTCCTGTTTAGAGAGTCGGTTAATAAATAAAGATATGAGACCAAGCAAAACAACACGAGTAATTTAACAAACTAATATAAAGTATTGTAATTGTTCGGCCGGGATTTCTTATGTTGTCAATTCATATTGAATATAATAATAAACCTATCTTATCAAAGTATATGGATAAACGATACCTAGTATTTGAAAGAAATAATCATCTATTGAAAAACTTTACTTATATCTAAAATAATTAAACAATTATGAGGCACTCGATAGCTTATGAGGCACGTGTGTGTTGTTCGTAACGATCGTGTATGTAAAGCGACGATTACTTATGATGTAGCTTGGATTGGTCGCCTCTTATAGTATTTTTATCTGGGGCTCTTCCATGATTTGGAAGGCAAGTAAAGCCGTGGGTCCAGGCTGTTATCACTAGACGGAAGGCTATGACTTCTTTTCAGCCTGAAAAATTTGACTGTGTTGGCCACTAATCAATCAGATCGTATTCCCATTTATCTGGTTTCCCCATAAAAAAGGCTTACGAAGGTCAGACGATATCCACTAACGTTGACAAATGTCTACAAGAACAAAATGTATGGGATTGACATAAGCTGCGGTAAATCACGTGGTCAAAGTTATGTCAATCCCATACATTTTTTCTTGTCGAACCTTGTTAACGTTTTGAAATTGTGGCTTTGTACACAACAAGCAAGTTGTAACAAAAAGTGTGTTCTAAAGCACAAACACTAATTATTTTAAGTCAAATTGACAATGATACTCGACTCGACAATGATTACCCTAGATAGATATAATCGCAACTGTGATGGTTTATATTTAGTCAGCCCACAGTTTACTTATTAATGTATGCAAATAGCATTATAAATTATTAACACCATTATAAATGATATGTAGCACAATTTTAACAAAAGAAATATTTCATTTGGGTAAGTATGGCATTCAATTACTAGATTAAAAATGGTTCTTTGTGGCGGTTTGAATTGAGTCGATGTGAGGCTAGTATTTAGTAATAAATTTAACTGTTTGTTGGTTTGTTTTGCTTTGTTAGCGACCGAGCAGACGGCCAAAAGAATGGTGTTTAGCGTTCTTTGTCCTGTGCCCCTAGTATGAGTTTTTCTAAACGCAGACGCTAGTGACTGCGTTAGCGCTTTTGTATGACAAACCTGTACAGCGCCTCTGGCGGATAGTAAGGCAACTAAGAAATTCCATAAAAAATACTAACGCAGTCGCTAGCGTCTGCGTTAAGAAAAACTCATACTAGGGGCACAGTGTAAGCTTTTAATCATCTTGATTTGGCGGTACTGGTTATTATAATGTAGGACTTCCATAACCCTTTGTTACAGGAAAACTAGACCAATAGGAATATCATCTAGGTAAAATAGTGACTAACATGCATAAGACTAAGTTAACTAAACTAATCGAGTAAGATATTAAAATGTAGGTGTTGAAAGGATGATTTCAAAAATAGATATGTTAACTTGTAATTAAGTAATTGTCATCAGTGTTTTCACTAGTAAGCATGTTTTAGGGATTAATCACGTCGGGGTCACCACTTTACGGATTAATATGATTTAGGAGATTTTACTGGTCAAATAGATAGTTACTAAGTAGGAATTTGGAGTTGAGTAAGAAAGAATAATAATATTTTTTTTCAAAAATTACACACAGACATACATCACAACACACTTATAATATTAAAGTACCTGAGCGACCTTGCGTGAAAATATGGGTAAAATGATTTTTCCCAGACATAGAACCTAGCCAGATTATCTTTTTGACTGTGTAAGAACTAATGTATAAAATAACAAAGAAATCATTAGAGCCGTTTTCGAAAACGCAGTACAAATAAATTTATAAGTTTATGTATACAAACATTGCTCGTTTAATAGTTTATGATTATCATCAGTGTTTTCATTAGTAAGCATGTTAATAAAAATATCATTTCCTATACTCTTGTTTGTTAGTTCTAAAATTACCACATGGCGGGCACAGCTATGTAAAAAGGCTCGTTACACGTAATTTATGCAACGCGGCCAGAGTCGTGTTGATTCATAATGTAATATGTGTTGCCTAGCATCCTACATGACATATATCGTGTTATATGTATAACTAGCTGTGCCCCACGGTTTCACTTGCCTTAAGTGTGTATGTACTATAGTCTATAACCTTCCTAAAGAATCAGGCTTTCATATACAAAAATAATTTTGCAAATCCGACCAGTAGTTATCAAGTTATAAGCGTTCAAACAAACAAACTAACTTCAGCTTTATTATATAACTAGCTGTTACCCGCGGCTCCGCCCGCATGTAGGTCGCTTTTCGCGTAACCTGTGTTACATTGAAATGAAATGACGCAATCGAAGTAGCCAGGACATTATTCAAATATAAACAAATATCATGTTACAGAGTTAAGTTCAAAGAATCCTTTTTTTTTCACGGGCTATCTTGCCAGAAAAGTGCCGGCCGCTTCTCAAGGCACGCTGCTTTGAATGACATCCTTCGCCGGTCTCTTGCCTCGGCCAATGTACCAGCAATTTTAGAACCAACAGGCATATCAAGAACCGACGGCAAGAGGCCGGATGGGATGTCTTTGATTCCTTGGAGTATGGGCAGGGTGCTGGTGTGGGATGCCACATGTGTGGACACACTAGCTCCTTCTCATCTCCAGGGAACCTGTGTTAGGGCAGCAGCGGCCGCAGAAGCGGCGGAAAAAAGCAAAATTAATAAATACAGCGGTCTCGGCGCCGAATACATTTTTATGCCATTCGGTGTCGAGACTCTGGGTCCGTGGGGCCCCGCAGCAATGGGCCTCTTCAAAGATATTTCGAAGAGGCTTATTGATGCGACGGGAGACCGAAGAGCTGGCGCTTTCCTCGGCCAACGAATAAGTTTGGCAATCCAACGAGGAAATGCTGCCAGCATCTTCGGAACATTGCCACATGGACCTTTTCTATGATTTTAGGTAAGTATTTTTGTGTTTCTTTTATTTTTATTTAGTATTATTTAAGTCTTTAGTTTTTTTTTTTTTTTAAGTTATTGTATAAATTAGTAATTATGTTGATTTTAAAGACTATGTTCTAAATAAAATTAATATGTTTAAGAATCCTTTGTAGACAACATTATCAGTTCTTCCCTCAGAGGCTAATAAAAATAGATTTTCGGCGCTACTGACCCGCGAGCAAGCCACATACAGTTGTCCATGCGAGAAACGTCTTGTTGACTTGTTCTTAGGTCGATGCCAGCTGCTTTTACGGTTTGTCCGTGCGACTTATTTATCGTCATGGCAAAGCATACAGCAACTGGAAACTGGGTGCGTTTAAATTGAAAAGGGTAATTGTTGGGGATGAGTGGTATTCGAGGTATGTATGTACACCGTTTCGCCTGAACCACACCCTGTGAGAATTTCGGCCTGTATTAAGTTGCGGTGCAAAACCGTTACTTTGAGTCGGGTCCTGTTGCATAGTTTAGGCGGAGAAAGATTTCTTAGGAGCATAATGGGAACGCCGACTTTAAGGGTAATGTTATGAGCAGGAAGACCACTTGCAGCCAATAAAAATCGATAGGGTAGGTGGTAGCATCATCCTGATGCACAACACTGTTATATGAAGTGTAAATCACTTCATCCCCGACAATTTCCGCCAAAACCTTGAGTTTCGACTTTTGGGCGCGATATAACCGAGTCCCACGCGGGGCGAAGCCGCGGGGAACAGCTAGTTCTTTATATAAGGTGAATTTAAATCAACTGCAATGTGACGTCGCGCATTCTCCTACGGCGGTCCTTCCTCGCTGCCCCGCACCGCATCACCCCCGAGGGCCATATATAAGGCTGCGCGCGTCCAGTGGAAGACCTCTTTCGGCTGACCTCACCATCTCAAGTTAAGTGGCTGGCTATTTCATAGCGGCTGCCTGACTGGATTTCGTGCCTACTTTGATCTCACGACCCCTATAATCTCTCATTAACGGTTATCTTTAAGAGTCTAACCTTTTGTAAAGTACAAATAATAAATATTGTGCGATTCGCTGAAACCTGGATTTATCTTCTCTCCTCACACATACCTTAAGTAATTAGTAAATTCCACCTACGTTATACTGGCGCCCATCAAAAAAAAGGCTAGGCACGAGGTCTGGTGAGTGTAAGCCCTAATTTACTGTGTTTTTTCTGTGTTTTTTTTTTTTTCCCAGTTCAAAAGGTGCGTAAGTGTTTTTTTTACTTAGTGGAAGTGCCTTCCGTAATTAAATTATCCTGAGCACGCGCATGTACGGACTCGCCACGCGTCTCGGGTGTGGTCTATGTGCATTTTATGCTGTGGCTATAATAATTTTTTTTTTTTTGCTATACCTACCTACTGTAATAGGCTTTCGGCTGCTATTGTTATCTTACTAAAGCTATTCTAGATTAATTTCTTACTGCACCTTTTGAACGGTATTCTTAACTTTGTATTTTTTTTCTCGTGTGGGTGATTACTCTTGCGCCGTTTGGTTGGTTATAATGCCGTATACTATTAAATTTTCCTTATTAAATAAAGCTGAACTTGAGTATGAAATCCAAATACGTAACGGCAATATTTCTCAAACCACAACGGTAGAGGAATTACGTAAACAGATTTTAAAACTTTCGTCCGATTCTCCTTCTGAGGATATCCTAACGTCCGTCTTTTCTCCCGATGAGGATATAGCCGCGGTTAGTAACTCCCTGCTCCGTGTTTCCAATAACGTCAAAGTATTACAGTCTAAATTTGAGAAAAATCTATTTTCTAGAACTAATTCTATTCTTAACCATGTTTTTTATAGGCTATCTCGTATTGATGTTGCTTCATTAGTCGATAAAAACCCACTTAACCTAGTATGGAACGACTTTCACGCAAATCATAAAACCCTATCACTATTGTCTCAACCGATGTCTTCGCGCGGGGTCGAGCCACAGAACATTCCCGAACCTTCTTCTGAGTCAATTCTTTGCGATCGTAAATTGTTTGCGGAATTAAATAAATTTAAATTTAATGGTAAAACTTGTGTGCGTTCATTCATTCAGAGAGTAAATGAATTTATGTCGAGTAGGAATATACCTGAAACTAAAATACTTTCTTTTGCTTTTGAAATATTTTCACATGATGCGTTGCATTGGTACCGTGCGATTAAAGATAGTGTTGGATCTTGGTTCGATCTTTGTCGTTTACTTAAACGTGATTTTAGTCCGCATAATTATGACTATAAACTCACATCGGAAATAAGGCTTCGTACACAGGGGGAAAAGGAGAACATAACCTTATACATCGCTAAAATGCAAGGATTATTTTCTCTTTTAGACGTACCTATGAACGAGTCTTCCAAACTAGAAATTCTATTAAATAACATTCGGCCTTGCTATACAAATGCTCTTCTAACAGCTGATGTTGTGGATATTTCTTCCTTGGTTAGCGTCTGTAGGGACTTTGAAAAATATGACAGTCGTAGCCGAGAATTTTCTGAACCACCCAAGGTTACTTCCAATACTTTGGCTCCCGAATTGGCTTACACTACTTCAAATAAAACTTTCAATAAAAATTATAATTTTTATAAAAATAATAACTACCCACAAAATTTTTATAAAAATTATAACACCAAACCATCACCTATTAACGAAGTCGAGTTGGAACAACAAATTTGTGCTATTGAAAATGCTTCGATTCGTAATAATTCTAAACAATATTGCCCGAGATGTCGTACGGATTCGCATTCTTTAGGTACTTGTCGGCAACCTCGTTATCTCATCTGTTTTAAATGTGGTTCTAAGGGCTTTAAGTCCACTAATTGTCCTAAATGTAATAAAATAAATAATAGTCAACTTCAAAAAAACTAGTAAAGGCCGATCAAGGGAAATCTATGATTAATAAAACTAAAACAAATAAAACTGAGTGGCATAATTGGCTACATTATGTTGCCAATTTTTTTAATACAAAAAAACTCTCCTCGATCGGCAGTACAAACAATTATACTCCTTATATTCCTGTCACATTGAACGGTAAAAATACTATTGGTTTGCTCGATTCTGGTTCTTGTTTAACCATTCTGGGTAATAATTCCCATGATCTCTTCTTAAAAGGTTTAAAACTCGATACTTCGAAACCTTTAGAATTTATCACTGCTGGCGGCGATAAATATTCGTCGCTCGGCTCGGTGCTTCTTCCTTTTGTATTCCAGAATAAATCTATTTCTCTGGTTACTCATATTGTACCAGGAATAAAAAATTCTTTGATCCTGGGTATGGACTTCTGGAAGGGTTTCGGTTTGTTTCCGGACCACATAGTGACGGTTTCGCCACCGAGTAAACTTGGTACTAGTGTCGCGGAATCACAATCCGGCGCCGCTAGTAAATTGGTTTCTTTTGATAGTCTGACAGAGGATCAGAGGGCTGTCGCTAACAATATAATTTCTCAATTTACCGATATTTCCTATCAGAAAAGGGGTCTTGGTCGTACTTCGCTCATTACTCATTCGATCGATACGGGTGACAGTCCTCCAATTCGTCAGCGTTACTATAGGATGTCCCCCGAAAAACAGCGTATTTTGATAGAACATGTCGATGAAATGCTTAAGGAGGATGTAATTGAGCCTTCGGAAAGTCCTTGGTCTAATCCCATAATACTTACTCCTAAAAAAAATGGCGAATTGCGTTTTTGTTTGGACAGTCGCAAATTAAATTCAGTAACAAAAAAAGATGCCTATAAATTGCCATATATTTCTGAGATTTTGGATAATTTAAGGGATGCTAAATACCTATCTAGCTTGGACATTTCAAAATGTTTTTGGCAGACTTTAATAAAAAAAGAGGACCGTTGCAAGACTGCTTTTTATGTTCCTTCTCGTGGTACATTCCAGTTCAAGTCTATGCCCTTTGGTTTAACAAATGCACCTGCGACTCAGCAGCGTTTAGCTGATATTTTATTTTACGGTCCAGAGTTCGAAAATAAAGTTTTTTGCTTCGTAGATGACATAATTTGCATTTCTAATTCATTTAGTAACCATATTTCACTTTTAACAAAAATATTAAATAAATTAAAGCAGGCAAACTTAACTATTAATCTTGATAAATGTAACTTCTTTAGAAATAAACTTAAGTACTTGGGCTATATAGTGGATTCAGACGGTCTTCACGCCGATCCCGATAAGGTTAATTCAATCACGAATTACCCTGTACCGACTAACAAAAAAGAGGTTCGTCGTTTTCTTGGCGCGGCGTCATGGTATAGAAGGTTTATACCTAACTTTAGTTCCTTAGCGGCGCCCCTTAATAAACTAACTTCTAACAGCAAAAAGTCGCCAGCGTTTTCTTGGTCTCAGGAGGCGGATTTGGCCTTTACTAAATTAAAGAGCTGTTTAGCTTCCTCTTCGGTGTTGTCTTGTCCAGATTACACCCAACCTTTTGAAATACACGCTGATAGCAGTGACTTTGGTATAGGGGCAGTTCTTTGCCAGATATTAAATGGGGAGGAAAGAGTCATAGCCTTCTACAGTAAATCCCTATCGGATCAAGAACGTAACTATAGTGCTACTGAGCGCGAGGCGCTTGCCGTTCTATCTGCTATCGAACACTGGCGTTGTTACGTAGAAAATGGGCTAAAATTCGTGGTGTATACGGATCACGCCGCGCTTAAGTGGTTCCTCACTCTTAATAATCCTACTGGCCGACTGGCCAGATGGGGTGTTCGTCTATCTGCTTATAACTTCGAAATAAGGCATCGTCGGGGTTCTGATAACTTAGTCCCAGATTTTCTTTCCCGTAATCCTAATATTATGTCCACAACATTTAACGTAAACTCTAATATAACAGCTATTTCCACTAAGGATCCTTGGTACTTGAATATTTTTAATGGCTGTACAAAATCTCCCACTTCTTATATAGACTATCAAATAATAAATAACAAACTATATCGTTTCAAAAAAAGTCTTAATCCTTTAACTAGAGAGTTTCAATGGAAAGAAGTTGTTCCGGCCGAGCAAAGATCACAGATAATAAAACAAAACCATTCTTTGCCCACTGCTGGTCACCTCGGTATATTCAAAACCTTTAAGCGTCTATCTCTTACCTATTATTGGCCAGGCATGTACTCGGATGTTGTTAGCGCGGTTAATTCGTGTGATGAATGTATCGCTCATAAACATCAAAATCACTCAACTCTGGGTCTTATGGGTGGACCTAAGTCTTGTTCTAAACCATTTCAGGTCATAAGTATCGATTTGATAGGTCCATTACCTCCTACTAGAAAACAAAATAATTTTATTTTTGTGGTCTGTTGTTGTTTTTCTAAGTATTGTTTGCTATTCCCTATAAAACGAGCCACAGCCGAAGTAATAACAAAAATCCTCGAAGAAAATGTTTTCTTAGTACATGGCATTCCTTCAACTGTCATACTAGATAACGGTAAGCAATTTATTAGTACACAATTTAAAAACTTAATATCTAAATATAAAATTCCCAATTTACACTACACTCCATTTTATACGCCCCATGTTAACACCGTAGAACGATATAATAAAACTATAACTACAGCTATTTCCACATTTATTGATAAAGACCACAGGGTGTGGGACACAATAATACCTCAAATACAATTTGCAATGAATTGTGCCGTTAACGAAGTAACCGGTTTCACACCATCATTTCTTGTTTACGGTCGTGAACTGATAACGTGCGGATCTCGATATGTTGTGTCAGATCAGAATATGGTACATGAGCCTATAGATTGTTATGCTGAATCGCTTGGTCATTTATCTAATATCTTCGAGAAAGTACAGGCGGCTCTTTTGTCGGCTCATCAACGTAATTGTCAGTCGTATAATCTTCGCCGTAAGCCGGCAGAATTTAATGTTGGTGATGTTGTTTGGAGGCGAACATTCTACCTAAGTGATAAGGATAAATATTTCTCAAAAAAATTAGCACCTAAATTTATTAAATGTAAAATCGTAGCAAAAAAATCTCCCTTAGTATATAAACTTTCAGATATGTCGGGTAAGCCGCTGGGCGAATGGCATATCAAAGACATTAAACTAATCAACTATAAACAATAATTATAACTAAAAATAATTCAATCTTCTTAAATAGTTACAAAAACCTCGTACGTTCAGCCGTACATTATAGTTTGTATGAATTGTTGTGCTGTTGACTGTACTCGAGTCTAGTTCCTGCGTTCGATTAATATTGTAGTAGTATCACCTGTTTGTGTTGCGATCATGTTATGTAACTAGGTACTTAACATTCCTTTGTTCTCTGCTAGACTGCTCGCGCACCGGTGGCGCTGTCTGCGCTTATTTTGTTTTATGTAGTTATGCATTAATACATCAATCCTTATTAATACCAATTTTTTTTTGCAAATTACTTTAACCTGTTCGGCTCGATTCTGTTCGCTGGCTAGTACCGTATCCTCCTGTTAGTTAGCCACCTACATGCACTTATTAGTATATATACTATACTGGAACTTCTCCAATTTCAGGGTTCCGGCCAGCCGTCTACCAGCTGCCTGCCAGCGCCGGCCAGCTGTCTGCTCCAGCACCATCTACTGACGGCGAGCAGTCGAATTTCCCGGCTAAGGGAAATTCTGGTCTAACGGGGGGGGTGTGTGACGTCGCGCATTCTCCTACGGCGGTCCTTCCTCGCTGCCCCGCACCGCATCACCCCCGAGGGCCATATATAAGGCTGCGCGCGTCCAGTGGAAGACCTCTTTCGGCTGACCTCACCATCTCAAGTTAAGTGGCTGGCTATTTCATAGCGGCTGCCTGACTGGATTTCGTGCCTACTTTGATCTCACGACCCCTATAATCTCTCATTAACGGTTATCTTTAAGAGTCTAACCTTTTGTAAAGTACAAATAATAAATATTGTGCGATTCGCTGAAACCTGGATTTATCTTCTCTCCTCACACATACCTTAAGTAATTAGTAAATTCCACCTACGTTATAGCAATGCAGATATTTTAAGGGCAGATTCAGACCACTCAACGACTCAACTGAACTACTTTCCTAAATAAACTTATGTCGAAATAGGAAAAAACCAATCAATAGACAACAACCAAAGAACCAAATCAAAAGAACCACAAAGACAAAGCCCAACAATTTTTTTAATTTGCTAGGGTTAATTTCAATCTGCTATACCATAATGCGAAACCATAGCGAGTTGTTAAGTAAGTAAGCGCCATCTATTGAGATTTCATGTTACTAAATTTACGATCAAATTCAATGTGTTATTTTATTAAAATAAATAGTTGCAGTGCATGTTTTCGTCTTTATTGATATGGATAATAGAAAGTAGAAATCCTAGCCTTATCTAAATTAAATTAAACGTAAGTAAACGCATTAACAGTTTTAAGCAGTGTTTGAAGTAAATTTTCAATCGACCATAGCTTCTTTTTCCCTTAACCGATTTTGACGAAACAAAGTTTTGACAACGCTCCTAACTATATGTAATCCAACTGTGAAAACCGCGTTTAAATCCATTGAGTATTTTCGAAGTTATAACGTACCAGACAGACATACATACATACATACATACAGACAGACAAAAATTCCAAAAACTGTCTTTTTGGTTTCTGTTACTCTTTTTAAACCGCACTCAATCAGTTTTTTTGAAAAATATTAAATGTACAGACACTCGCATTTTAGTGTCTTATTATATGTATAGACTAGCTGTTGCCCGCGGCTCCGCCCGCGTGTAGGTCGCTTTTCGCGTAACCTGTGGAAACTACAACTATCCAGACCTATAGTCAATTCTATTGTATCCTTTTCCCGTGCCAATTTTTTAAAGCCATTACATTGCTACGATATCATTAAATATTAGGGCCACTTCTTTCTCAAATACCGTTTTTAAAATCAATAGGAATCAGTATTAAACAGTCAAAACAATAAAAGCAGAGTGAAATTCGCTTACAGTAACAGTAACAATATCAGACAAAATTCGCTCGATAGAAAAATCAATGTTGCCTCCTTTGGAAGTTTATTTTCAATACTATGCCTAAAATAATAAACTTATTGTCCTGCTTTTTATACCAGCCTTTAGATAAAGAATTTATATAGTGAAAATCGCTGAAGTAGATGTTGTAGTGTTATTTTCCCAAATATGATGTCTACAAAATGAGTGAGCGCCGCGACTACGCGGCTTACGAACAACGTACCTTCAGAAGAAGGAGCCCTTAACATTAATACTATCAATCTTTGTCTCTAAAAGAGTAGACGCAGCCTATTACAGAGTCATTAGGACCTAAAATCCACTCTCAAAGTTTTAGTGGGCGTGAAAAGTGGAGTAAATCTCAATAAATAGTGATAAGTCAGATAAATTAGTCCTTACGACACGACCGTATGTTCCGTCAAACACTGATTTGATTATTTTTTAAACCAAAGCCGAACCAAACCAACCAATCAATTCAAATAGCTTACAATACAACACAACAAACGACCGATAAACAAACCAACCAATAGTACTAAATCAACAGCCAAATTTTTTTTTAATAATTAAAATTAATTGCTGCCGTAAGGTAAAATTTCAATCTGCTATTAAAATAAAGTCAGCGCCATCTATTGATATTTTATGTTACTAAATCATACGCCCACAAACATTCAATGTGTTATTTTATTAAAATTTAATAGAGACTGTAGTGTGTTTTTGTCTTTATTGATATAAGTAGAAATTCTAGCTGTATCTAAATTAAATACGTTTATGTAAATCGCATTCAACTGTTTAAAAGATTTGAAGCAGTGCTTGTAGTAAACTTTAAATGACCATAACTTCTATTTCCCTTAACCGATTTTGATGAAACAAAGATTTTACAACGCTCCTAATTATATGTAATTCACCTGTGAAAACAGCGTTCAAATCTGTTGAGTAGTTTTG
The DNA here is from genome assembly GCA_947044815.1 of Apomyelois bistriatella. Classification (NCBI taxonomy): domain Eukaryota; kingdom Metazoa; phylum Arthropoda; class Insecta; order Lepidoptera; family Pyralidae; genus Apomyelois; species Apomyelois bistriatella. The sequence goes on from OX345717.1 coordinate 1,861,419, forward strand.
AAATTATAACGCACCACACAGACAGAAAGACAGACAGACAAAAATTGCAAAAATTGTGTTTTTTGGTTTTTATTACTCTTCTTTAAATGCCCCGTAGAGGTTTTTTAGAAAAATATTTAATGTACAGGCACTCGATTTTTACTGTCTTATTATATGTATAGATAGATAAGTACAAAATACTTTTATATTAACGGAATTAACGCTAAAAGCTTTCTCTAAGTAAGAAAATAATTCTAGAAAACAAATAAAAAACGAAAGCAGAAAATTATTGTTTATGGCAGGATTCGATCCAGCTACTTTCTAGAAACATTACTTTACTAAAATATTAAAAAAAAATAGACTTCTAAAAAATTAATACAAAACAAAAAAAGAGTAAAAACAAAAGAAGTGATGTCTAGCAGGATTCGAACCCTCTACTTAAAAAAATTAACCGCGACCTCTACCGATAGGCCAACATGCTTTGCTTATTACTGCCGAAATTTCAAATGGGTTTTGTCTATAGGTACGCAAATTAACGCATTAAAAGTTTTAAAGCAGTGTTTGAAGTAAATTTTTAATCGACCATAACTTCTTTTTCCCTTAACCGATTTTGACGAAACAAAGTTTTGACAACGCTCCTAATTATATGTAATCCAACTGTAAAAACCGCGTTTAAATCCGTTGAGTATTTTCGAAGTTATAACGTACCAGACAGACATACATACATACAGACAGACAAAAATTCCAAAAACTGTCTTTTTGGTTTCTGTTACTCTTTTTTAATCGCACTCAATCAGTTTTTTTGAAAAATATTAAATGTACAGACACTCGCATTTTAGTGTCTTATTATATGTATTGATTAGTATAGATTGTTAGAATGAAATGAGCGCTTTGGAAGTGGTAGTAAACTTAATATAAGTAATAACTAATAATTGACGTCAATAAGTGATAAGAATATCCTATATTGAAAATAAACGATTTGAATTTGAATTCAGATTGTGTGTGCTTTTGTTTTTAGGGTTCCGTACCTCAAAACCTGTGTTTTTAGGGCAAACACATCCATTATAATGGAGAAAATACGATATACAGGGTTGTTTCACCCCTAATAAAGATTTTTATAAATGCAGACGCTAGCGACTGCGTTAGCGATTTTATATGACAACAATAAAAAAAATCCATACAAATAGCTATATTCAAACATACAGGTCAAAATCATAACCTTCTATTTTACATCGTCGTAATCGAGTAAAATTAACAGCACTTTAGCCTAAAAACCGAATCGCAACTTATCTTGTTAAAATAAAGGAAAAATTCCAAGTTGACACTAAACTGTCTTGGGAAGGCTTTATCTTAATCCCGACATCAAAGTTTTGCACTTAACTTCTATCTCTTTTTATCTTTACCTCTCGTTCTAACTTGTTTTACTCTTGACGAAGAGGGGATTTTTAAATGTCGTTCGTATCGTGTAGGTTATAAAGTCAATCGACCCTGTACTATGGAATAGATAAAAGTACTAAACCGGCACACCTTGGTGCCAAAATTTTTCGAAACCGCCTCAGTCTCTGATGGCTAGGTACATCAGAAAAGGAACTATCCTTTAACGAACTAATTAACATCTTAATTAACAGCCTAATGTGGCTTCCGAAGCACGGAACCATCTCTGTTATCAGACATTCAAGTGATTTTAGCCTGCAATGTGATAAAGTATGCTTCCGGTGGAATTAGAACCCACGACCATCTTTTTCCTTTCTTTTTCTTCTCAACAACTGGACCACAAAGGCAGTTGTTACTGTATTGTAGGAACCATGTCAGTAGCCGAGAGCGGCGAAGAACTCTGACACCGGGGTGTGCATGGTTGATTGGCCGTGTCATCTACACGAAGTGATAATGTTGGCAGTCAAGGAATTTTCACATCTCTCGCGCGAATATTTTTTTTCCTATTTCTGTACTATGCGTAGTAATTTCAATGTCGTATAAACCTTGTCACGAAAAGTAACTAAAAAAATCATAATAAAAAGCATTCTTGTAGAAATAACTACGTAATTTAGTAAGTTGAGTGATTTCTAAATACATTAGACGAGCGAGACAGAAAAGTTGGCCTTCGTGGAAAAGCAAGATGTTTCTTTTAGCTCAGAGGGGTTACTACCGTCTCTTATAACCATGCAAGATCCAGTGTAAGCGAGACAGCGCAATACATGGTGTAAGGCGACATCTCCTTTACTCAATCGTTCTTGCATGGTTTTAAGAGATGGTGGTAACCTCCCAGGTAAAGATTAAGACTAATTCTAAAGGACTTAGGTAGAAAAGAATACGTACGACGTATTCCCGGTCCGAAACAATTTGGGTTTTTTTCAAGGCTTGAGTGAATAGGCTATTAATGTGCCAACGAGCTCCATCTTAGACCGCATCTGTATTTAACATAGCCTTGATTCTGTAAGCTTTTATTTAAAACTTCAAATCTGAATCCGCTGTGAGTTTCTTGATTTGCATTCTAAAATTCCTTCCATGCTGGTCTGGGAGAAAAAGAAAAACATAGAATGTACCAGCTGCCTCTCTTCCCGCGCAAGCTGTAAAAGTCGTCTGAGGGAATCGTCGAATGGGGAAATCATGACATAGGCGATGCGGCTAGCAACCCATCACTATTGACTTCCTGTTTCAACTATCATTATGCTAAACGTGGTCTAAGGTCTTATGGCCCTATGCTCTGTCTACCCCGTATGGGATAAAGACGTGATTATATGTATGTATGTATTCTAAAAACTAGGTTGATAATTCGAATCTATACTAGCGCTACCCTTGCGAGCGTGTCAGCGAGATAAACTAGATTGGACGTGAGATTTTGTATGAGATGACGTAAGATGTGGCATTCTAAGGTAATTTCCCCGTCACTTCGAAGCTCACTTCTCACTTGTCATTTTGAACCTTAGCGAAGTGTGAGTGATGCGACGTGAGAAGCGAGTTGTTGTTTGAAATTTATAGAATAGACAGGCTGGTGGGATCGTGGTCGATTGCTGGACATCACTATCACTACATAGTATAAAACAAAGTCGCTTTCTCTGTCCCAATGTCCCTTTGTATGCTTAAATCTTTAAAACTACGCAACGGATTTTGATGCGGTTTTTTTAATAGATAGAGTGATTCAAGAGGAAGGTTTTTATGCCCATGAGAAGCCGGGGCGAGTCGCTATTTGAGAATATTAAAAAAAAAACAATTTGCCCTATCGAAGGTCGCATAAATAGATAAAGTTATAGCAATTGAAACGAGTGACACGTAAAATTTCCCAACGGGCCCAGTTATTATGTCTGGCCGACTTTCGATTGGGTTTTCGCAATGTGTACCTACAATACATATGTATTGTCAGCTATTAGATCATTACAATAGAAATACTTTTTATTGCACCACTAAATAATACAATTAAAACAGCTTTACTTAAAACAATGAGGCACAAAGGCGGACTTATACTTAAAGCAATCTCTTCCAGTCAATCTTAGGGTGGATGGAAAGTGCGTTGGCGCAGTAGAAACACATAAATAAATATATTTATCATAAATATAAGAAAACACATATACACATACAGTCATATACATACACATTATCTCTAAGACATTATCCTAACTAATATTATAAATATGCAAAAGTGAATTTGTTTGTTTGTTACGCTATCACGGCCTATCTACTGTACCAATCTTCCTGAAATTTCGCATACACATAGATAGAAGTATTGAGAAGGACATAGGATACCTTTCATCCCGGGAAGTAATACTGTTCTCGTGGGAAATTTGCGCGGGTGAAGCCGTAGGCCAAAGCTAGTACAATATAATTTGATGGTTTTTTTTTGTGGAAAGGAGATATCCCAAGGATGGTACCGAATATAATAAGGAAACCAGGATCTGATGATAAATCATGCTTTTACGGGAATAAAAATGTGGCATTGAGTTACAGTGTAACTAATCGGTATTTTTTTTCCCAACAGTGTAACACAAAATGGTGTAACTCAACGGGAACAAAGGGCTAAATGTGGTCTAAGGTCTTATGGCCCTAGGTTCTTACTAGCCCGTATGGGATAAAGACGTGATTAAATGTTTTTACAAACACATGGCAAAGTGAAGGAGACTGTTTTCAACTGAAATTATGAATCATCACTACATAGTACGAGTATAAAACAAAGTCGCTTTCTCTGTCCCTATGTCCCTTTGTATGCTTAAATCTTTAAAACTACGCAACGGATTTAGATGCGGTTTTTTTAATAGATAGAGTGATTCAAGAGGAAGGTTTTTATGCCCATGCGAAGCCGGGGCGGGTCGCTAGTACTTATTAAAATGTACATTACATACCAAACAAATATTAACCATTAAAATGCACTGTAAATCATACTAACGTGTTCGCGTGACCGGCTGGCGTTATTTTTTAATTATTCCAGGTCATATGAGGTCATGATAGTGGGTGGGGCGGAGTCGTAACTTCAGGAATGTTTTCGGGTTAACATTACTGTTTTTTTGCTATATTTTTATTGTAGACTGAAGCTTGTGAGTTCCAATAACATGGAGAAGCATATTTTGATCAAGCTGTTTATAATATTATTAGTATTAGGCTTAAATCATTGATTAGCTCACGCGTAATTATTTCTACGTGAAAAAGTCTGTCACATTATGTGCGCGAGGGAGGAAACAAACAATAAGTATTAATCATAGATTTAAAAAAAAATTGCGCGATTCGAAATACTTTGGTATTAACACTTATGCATTATTCGATCTACTGCTCACAGTACCACTAGTATATATTGAAGTTGAAAAAAATAATATTGTATATAAATAGGTGAATTTAAATCAACTGCTATTTTAAGGGCATATTCAGACCACTAAACTGAACAACTTTCCCAAATAAACTTATGTCGAAATACGAAAATTTTTTTTTTACCTCCCATACAAATTGAAAATCAGCTGATCTAGTTTAGTATGGAGAGTGAAAAATAAAATTTCGTATTTCGATGTAAGTTTATTTGGAAAAGTTGTTCAGTAGTGGTCTGTATCTGCCCTTAAAATATTTGCAGTTGATTTGTGTCCACCTTATATAAATAAATATATATAGGGACAAATCACACAGATTGAGTTAGCCCCAAAGTAAGTTCGAGACTTGTGTTATGGGATACTAACTCAACAATAATATATTTTATAACAAATACAATATATCTATAACTACGTTACAAAAAACGATTGATCGATATATTCCACACAGTTGGTTTAGGTTTTTTAAGAGTTTTCTCAGATATATCTAAGAGATTTTATAGCCTGATACATAATCCTAGAATCCGTCACGCGCTTGACCGTTCTATACGAACTTTCATCAACATTTTTTAGGACGCTTAATTAAAAAGAAATAGTTATTAAATACTAACATCTAAGTACCCATGTTTGTCAAAAATAAATGAATTATGAATTAGAAAATACCTCTACAATATTAGCAATCAGATGAATCAGTATACCGAACAAATCTAGATTTCTGGCTCCTTCCAGAACAATCCCAACTTGAGTTATAAAACTGTTATCTCAAGATTTTACGACGAAACTTTGAGGCAGGGTTCGCAAAAATTGCGCGTAGGAAGATGTTTTATTACTTAAAAGTTTTGGTTTTTAAATCGAGTGCGAGTTACGAGGGCAATTGACCTTGCACACCCTGTTGTTTCGTGTTTTACTGTTCCTTCCTCAGATAACGCTTGAGCGTATTCTACTCTTTAGTAAAAATTTTAACTCAGACCAGGTGCCTGACATATAGCTCTTCACTGAACACTTACAAACACAAAATCCGTAAATTTTATTATTTCACAAAATTATAAGATTTAGCTATATATATATATATACAAAATCTATATTTATAAATCTATTTAGACTAAATCTTCTTTGGAGAAAGCCTAAATTTCTTTGGACCAAATTAAATTTTTTTTTCAAAAAGCTTCAATTGACCCTACATTAATTTGTTGGTTTTGTTTGGCAGCACCTACACCTACAATGTTGTTTTTATCCCCCGACGCAAAAAGAGGGGAGTTATAAGTTTGACGTGTCTGTCTATCTGTCTGTCTCTGGCATCATAGATCCCGAGCGGATGGAGCGATTTCAATTTAGTTTTTTTTTGTATTAAAAGTAACTTATGGGCGAGTGTTCTTAGACATGATTGATGATAATCGGTTGAGCAGTTTAGAAGTTGTGGGGGTAAATGTGGGGAAGAATCACCGAATGTCTGCAAATATACTCGAGTGGGGTCTCAAATGAAAGCGCATCACGCGCACATTACAAAATATTATGTTCAATGAATATCGATTGAGATGTGAAAAAACTCTAGGGGGAAAATACCTAATATTTGAAAAATAAAAAAAAATTCGCCAAAGAAATTATACATTTTGAGTCATTTGCTGATACGGTTTTCTATATATCATGAACATTTGTCATGCTCCTGTTAAGTCCTGGTCATCTTAAAATACGAGGGCACGTTTCGACCCTCATAAAGTGTGACGTAAAATGTCCTATTTTGAATATTATCTCAATGGTTGTGAGTTGAATCGCTGATTTACACATTTCCGCAGTTTTGTCTGTATGGTTTGGCATCGTTTGCCTGTAGATTCAGGGGCCATGACTTCGATTTCCATGGAAAGAATACCTTTGTTTCATTATTCCCAGTTTGGTTAGGACATTGCAGGCTTGAATCACCTGATTATCTGATAATAAAGATGATTCCGTGCTTCGGAAGGCACGTTAAGCTGTTGGTCCCGGCTGCCTTCTGGTAGTCGTTAAAGAAACCACGTCAGAGGCGGTTCCGAAGAACTCTGACACCAGGGTGTGTATAGTCGATAGTTCCAGCAGGGATCAGCTTGTAGGGAGATCAAGCAGGTGCGACTGGAAAGAGATGCGAAATGCTAGTACAGCGCACTCTCCCGAGATTCGGCTCGTATAACCGAGGGGTTGGTAGAGCCATGGGAGATGGAGGAAAGTTCCAGCAGGGATCGGAAACCTGGTTAATATTATAAACCAGCTCATTTTTCGGGCCATACATTTTTACAGGGACCTTACGGGTACTTAGCTCAATCGGTATATACCCAAAAAATAATGGTCTTTAACTTGGTACCTATTTAGTTTTCTAAAATCGACCGCAATTTCTTTACCAGATTAAGTCGTTTGTTAGTTAGTTTTTAATCCTCACTGTTCAATGGAGACTTCACTATCACTATCACTACATAGTTTAAAACAAAGTCGCTTTCTCTGTCCCTATGTATGCTTAAATCTTTGAAACTACGCAACGGATTTTGATGCAGTTTTTTTTTAATAGATAGAGTGATTCAAGAGGAAGATTTTTTTGCTCATGCGAAGCTGGGGCGGGTCGCTAGTACCGTTATAAAGGATAAGTCAGTTGATCCAATGTTTTTAGTTCCCTCGCAGTTGGTTCAAAAAATAAACTTTTATAAGAACTCAGTTTTTCTCTAGAGGTTAAAAGTACAAAGCAATCGGGCCTCCCCAGGGTAGCTTTCACAAACTTTGGACTTTTGTCCGGGATATTTCAATTACTTTTTTTATTTCTCTTCCTAAGGAATTCCGCTAATATCCTTAGAATGATGGCTTAAGGCATGAGCGGTAGCGGAGTAAATACTATATTTTTTATTTATTTTTATTATTTAAGTAACTATTATCATCAATACTATTATATAGTTAGTATACCTTTTGATAGATAAGTGTCGATGTTTTTACGATTCAGTAATGTTATTGAGAATTCCTTTTAGGCGTGAAAAACAGTTTGTGTTTGGAACCCCCACTCCTTAATTTTGAGCTTATTGTGTGAGGTTTGTTTAATGAAGTGGGGGAGAAAAAGCTGCAGAGCGGACCCTGGGCTCCCAAGTAATCAACTGAGGAAGCAACCGGGAAAGCGCTAAGAGACAGAGAGAAAAAAAAAATTACTTACTCTTTGTGTTGTAGATTATTCTGACCTTGTTTAAGGGAGAATAATGATTCATTTAACCATTATAAACATATAAATTAATATATATATAGACAAATCAAACATATTAAGTTATGTAGCCCAAAGTAAGTTCGAGACTTGTGTTATGGGATACTAACTCAACGATACTATATTATATTTTTATAAGAAATACATTAGGATAAACACCCAAGACACAAGCCAATCAGAAAAATACCATTTTTCATCTTGACCTGACCGGGGATCGATTCCGAGATCTTGAATAGCGGTCTGGCATGTTAACCGTTACGCCACCTAATCCTTAATTTTGAGCAGTTTTCTGATTAAAATATTCTAGTAACAGTTTAATTGGCGTTAAAAGATGTCTACCTGTTTTATGAGGCTGTTTAAATCCAAAGGGCGTAATTCGTATAAAATTTATGGTTAATAAAATATTACTATTTCTGGTAGAGAGTAGAATGAATCTTAATTTGAAGATCTATTGATATCTGTTATAGGTCTTTTTTATACCGATTTCGAGGTAGCTTTTAAATAAATAAAATAAAATAAATATTTTAAGTGTGTAATAGTAGTTAAGTTTGTATAATAATACTCGTAGTTGTATTAATATTTTAGAATTTTCAATATAGGATATTAAAAAAAATATCCATAGGCTACGGTAACCACTTTCCATCAGGTACGGGACGTAGGCCTGATTGCTTAATCAGTAGTATAACAAAAATATGGACAAATCACACAGATTGAGTTAGCCCCAAAGTAAATTCGAGACTTTTAAGGGGATACTAAGAACGATAGATACTATATACGTTTTTTTCAAATAAATATACATTGTTAATTAACGAAATGCAGGTCAATCTAAAATACTTATATCATTTTTAAGCGGCGCCAATCGACCCGAATCACTTAAAAACATATTTTTACATACCACTAGCAGTCCACCCCGGCTTTGCCCGTGGTACATACATAGCAGTCACTCAGGGTGAATGTAGCTTTCTAATGGTGAAAGAATTTTTGAAATCACCAAAGTAGTTTTTGAGTTAATTCATTACAAACCTACACACAAAAATACAAATATATCCTCTTTATAATATTAGTATAGATTAGTAAGCCAACAGGCATATGACCCACCTGATGGGAAGCGGTTACCATAGCCTTTGGACGGCTGCAACATTGTGTTTTTGTGTAATATCAAATAAACATTTTTTCTTCCTTTCTCTCTTTCTTTCTTTCAGGGTGTCACGTGTGTGTTGCCGATCATTAACATGACATGATCGTATTTTCCTTATAGTTTCTTAGTGTTTCCTAGTTACATCCTTTGACGACCTCCGTGGCGTAATGGTTAACATGCCTGACCACTACTCAGGAGGTTCGACCCCCGGTCAGGTTAAGATGAAAAATGATCTTTTCTGATTGACCTGGGTCTTGGATGTTTATCTATATATGTATTTGTTATAAAATATAGTATCGTTGAGTAAGTACCCAAAACACAAGTCTCGAACTTACTTTGGAGCTAACTCAATCTGTGTGATTTGTCCCTATATATTTATTTATTTATTTAAAAAAAATCCTCGGCGATTATTGAGAGCCAAGGGTACTTATTTATTTATTTATTAGGAAGAAAAAACAGTAATACAACAAAACATTCATTAAGATAAACTACAAGCAAATACAATGGCTAAAATTGTAAGACCAAAAGCGAGGACACACAGCATGCTAAATATTTATAATAGACACAGACTTTTAATAATAGTCCTATATATGGTGTCATTGGTAATTACATGGAGCGACTGATTCAAATCAACTGACACAGAACACAGTATTTCTGTCATCTAGATAAAAGTCAAGAACAACAGCTGACCTGCCTTCAGAAGCACAGAGGAGCTAAGATAGAAATGCCTACTATTGGCAACTACGGGACTGCGAGACTGGAAGCAAGAGATCAAACGAAGTGGAAGATGATTGTTGAAGAGGCCAAGACCCATAAAGGGTTGTAGAAAGAAGGAAGAAGAATATTGAGGAATCTTGCAGTGGATTAGAAGTAATAATAATATAGTAATGATTAAATAAATGAATAAATAAAACGCTATCTCTTATATTTCGAGCCAAACATGTGAATTGGAGCGTAGTCCGCTTACGGTTCTTTTTAAATGTTTTTTTTTTATTTTTCTTTTATTATATATATGTTAAGAAACGGCATTTAATTCAAACTTCTTTGATTCAAACTATGTAAAGCTACAATGGTCGATAAAACAGTACTTCTGTTTTACCTCCCACTAGAATTTTTGACGATATATGTCAATTGGACTTATAAATGGTTCACAATGAAAATAATTAAAATACATTATATAAAAAGGAATTGTAGCTCAATTAAATATCTATAAATGTCGTTTTATAATATCTTTTTATTTATAACGAACTGTAGTCTACACCAAACAATGTATTGCTCTATAAAACCATGATTTTATTTTAGCTCATGCACATACCTATAAATAAATTAAACTAATAGTGAAATAAAATACAATTTACCTGTAAAAGAAAGAAACGACATTTAAAGATATTTAATTGTGCTACAATTCCTTTTTATATTTTAATTATTTTAATTGTGAACCATTTATGTCCAATTGACATATATTGTCAAAAATCTTAGTGGGAAAAGATCGGTAAAACAGGGTGTCGATTCTGCTAACGTTAAATCACAATCGTGTCAAAATAGTGTTTCAATGGTAGTGCTTTTTTACACAATAGTTACAAGAAATGTATATTTTTTTTATATCAATTCTGATGATCACACCACACACTAAATTCACATCACATCATACTGTCATAACTCTTGTAAATAGTGTGTAAAAAGCACTACTATTGAAACACTATTTTGATACGATTTTGTCTTAACGTTAGCAGAATCGACACCCTGAAGTACTGTTTTATCGACCATTGTAGCTTTACATAGTTTGAATCAAAGAAGTTTGAATTAAACGCCGTTTCTTTACATAAATAAGTAGCAAATTTTCACGGACTTACGAATAGGATGAGGTTTTGATTCGACTGCGTAATTATTTCGTAATGGAGGAACATTTAACTGGAAATGTATTTATCATAATATGAAAAAAAAAAAAACATTTAGAAGAATTGAGAACCTTCTCCTTTTTTTGAAGTCGGTTAATGAAATAAATGAAAAAGTTTAATATTTATTGAGATGACACTGACAGCAGCAGATTCTCTGACTCGGGCAGGAGTTTTTGGAGGGAAAGTAAACTGTCGCTATGTCCGCGCTGTATTTAATTTCCAAAACTTAGGTTTTTTCGAGTGTTTGTGCATAATATTGGTGGATTATTATTCGCAAAGTGTTCGTGAACAAGCGTGAGTGTTGGGAAGTGATACAGTTCGATTACGTGACTTTTTATCTTTGTCACCAAAATCTCCATGATATAGCTAAGTGAAATTTATCCACCGCTTCACTTAGCCATCTGACTCAGACTAGACTTACTTACTTGACTGGACTTGACTATTGACTTGAATTTTTGACTCGACTGACTTAAGTAGGACTGAAGAAGATTAATAAATTCAAGAAAGGCCTTAAAGGACTAGATTCCATGGCCGTATAAACTATTAAAAAAAAAAAAAAAAAATATTTATTTTAGAAATTCAATCAATGTGACAAGTTCTGATTTTGGCACCTGTTTTTAATGTAGGAAGGGAGATATTGGTGTAATATATAGAAAATAGCCGAATAAGAAATAACATAACAAAAATAAAAAAATAAAAGTAAAAATATATTGTCCCCATAACCAGAACTAAAGTATACAAAATTTCGCTCTGTTATCCGTTACAGACTTCACATATTGGGAACGTACATAAGGATTTAACCAGGAAACACGCTCAGATGAATACCATTGGTACAGAATCCTAAAAACCATTCCGACATCTTTTCACTTAACACCCGCCCATAGACAATAAGAAGGCATTTAACCCTAAATCTCAAAGACAATAATAAAAGTAAAAGTTCCAAGAATTGGCTGTGACGAGACAAACGTTGTAGGCGAAAAAGAAAAAAGCGCGGGAAATCACAGCACTCCTTTCATTTCCTCAAGTTAGGGTTGTCACATGCTGCTTGATATGTGACAGTTTTTCAGAAATATATAAGATGAATCAAATTATAAATGAATTACACAAACGCATGTGTTGCTCTGAAATTTAACAAAGTTTTATTTAGTAAGAAAAGTACAAAATACATTGTTTTTATAAAATGACTATTATTTCGTATGTACAACATACCTGAAATTTAACAAAGAAACAACATTTACGTTCATTATATCCTTCTCTCTAGTTTCTTTGAATAATATAAATAAAATACAATTTTCACCATTTACTTATTTTGTTTTACTCTGACAGGTTTTCTGTATACTGTTAATCAAGTCCAATCTATGGTATCTACTAAAAAGTATTTAAAGAAAAGATTCAATACTCTTTTCTTTACAAATATAATGTCGGATTTTTTTTGTTTAAAAGAATTAAAAAAAAAAAACCCCTCAAAATACCGTATAAGTGACTTTAATCCTTGTCACCAAAATCTCCCAAGTTAATGTTAAGTGAAATCTTTCCACCGCTTCACTTAGCCCTCTAACTAACTTGACTAGACATGATTACTGACTTGTCTAGACTCAGTGACTTGACTAAATGAAGAAATTTGAAATAAAACTTGATATTGGCAAAATTAAGCTATATGTTTGCCATATTTTGGATTAATTCCACAAAATTAGTTTTTAAATAAATATTTGACCGTAATTTCTCATTCAAATTAATATTTATGATGAGTTAATTTACATAGACTTTTATACCTAAGTACTTTAAAGTCAGTCTTAATATCTTAACCTGAGCTAAAAGAAACATCTTGCTTTTTCACAAAGGCCAACTTTTCTGTCTCGCTCGTCTAATGGGCTTGGAAATCACTCAACTTACTAAATTACGTAGTTATTTCTACAAGAGCGCTTTTTATTATACATTTTTTTTTACTTGTTTTATTTTTATATTTTACTAGCGACCTGCCCGCCTTCGCATGGGCATAAAAACTTTCCTTTTGAATCACTATCTATTAAAAAAAACCGCATCAAAATCCGTTGCGTAGTTTTAAAGATTTAAGCATACAAAAGGACATAGGGACAGAGAAAGCGACTTTGTTTTATACATATGTGTGATGAAAGTGCCTCTTATCTTATTCTTCCATATCTGGGAAAATTCATTTTACCCATATTTTCACGCAAAATGAATTTTCTTCATAAAATGGTAGTTACAATATGCTAGCGAAGCTTAGTCACCCAGGTACTGTAATAATAATTGATGATCAATATAAGATATATGGATGTAGGCTTAGTGTATATATAGTTAGAAGTTTGTAACTCCCTCACACGCCTGTACGAATAGGGTAGAAATAAAAAAATAGACTAAAAGATAATCTTGCCAATTACTTCACATCACAGACGAAAACAGATAACGAAGCAAGAAAATCGCATTGACTTAACTATCTTTCTTTCAATTCCGAATCCAACACCATACAGCCATCGGACCTTGTATTTTTTATCTACGCCACGCTGATCGCAGATAAAAAAAACTGAGACGCGAGAATCTCATGTCAAAAAGTCGGTAATTTCGTAAATCGAACACCATTTTTGAAAATCCTCGAGCGGCGGCTAATTCGAATATAGAACGCCAGGGTTGTCGATCAAATGATACGAAATAAAATTGGAATTGGGTGTGCCCTGAATATGTTAGGGAAAATTTGGGGATGGAATAGATCACTTATGTTGTCTTGATATGAAATATGTTTTTATGTTTGTTTTAGAGGAGGAATACCGTAAGTGAATTACGCATATAGCGTGTCTCATCATAATATTGCCATCTCATTGGCTCGATAGTCTCTTCCAGCAGACCCGAAGAGAATCTTTATATTTTACTTTTACTAATCATAAAGATTGTATTTAAGCTCAAAAAAAAAATCACAACACAAACGCATACCCTTCTTTTATTTTATCAGAGACAAGGGAAACTCCCTTGTCTCTGATAAAATAAAATAGAAACCAATAAAGTTCCACTTTTAAATCTCGTAAACGACCAATCAGCTGATTGTATTCCGAATCCGCCATTTTCGAAATTTAAAAAAGAGTCGCAAGCAACGCTCGTAAAATTTTATTTGCGCGGGAAGTTTATGTTTGGAATAAGATTAGAATAAGCCTACTTATATATTGGTGCAATCTTCATAAAAATCGGTGAGAGGAAGTTGTTCAAACCACAATTTTTTTGGACCTATAGTTTTTCTTTATTTGGATGGCAAAAAAGATGGCGTGGTCACTAATACCACAGGTTATAGAATACTCATACTAGAACAGATATTCAACTGCCATACGAAGACATGTAAAAGTCATCTGAGGGAATCGCCGAATGGGGGAATCATGACATAGGCGATGCGGCTAGCAACCCATCACTATTGATTTCCTGTTTCAACTACCATCATGCTAAACGTGGTCTAAATCTTATGGCCCTAGGCTCTGTCTACCCCGTATGGGATAAAAACGTGATTATATGTATTTATGTATGTCTGTACGAAGACACGCGCCGATTTTTACTGTAAGGATTAGCCCTAGGAATAGAGCCCTAAGCCACCTCTATTCATCTAGGACCATGATAAATGCAAACCTTGTAAAAAATTCGCTTTTACTCAAAGAAAAACAAAACTAACTTTAAATGAACATGGATAAAGGGGTCATTCTCCTCATAACACATTTACGCCAAGTTTCACATTTGTATCGCAATAAACGAATTGCAATGAAAAATGGACCTTGCTCTTTTACATTAACATTGACATTCCTATGCAGCATCTAATTTAAAAATATTGACGCACAATTTTCGCTTCTATAGCGAGGAAATAGGGTCGTGGACAATTGAGTGAAATTCGTGAGAGTTGCCGCAAACAATTATAGACTTTCCCTATTTATATTTAGGTCGGTATTTGCTTAGCAAAGTTTCGGGTTCGGTTTCCCGGCAATTTCGGCTGTACCTACAGGCTGTTTTGAATTTTTTATTTTATTCGTCGACTTGTTTTTAGGAAAATAACAAACGTATTTACTTTATGTTGGAACTTTTGTAACGAAAACTTCTTATAAGTAATTGCCTTACGCCCAAATACTCAAACGCTATTCAATTTTGAGAGCTGTTCAAGTATCATGCTGTCTCTGTCATATCGTTGACGTTCAGCGCGACAGCATGATACTTGAGCAGTTCTCAAAATTGAGTAGCGTTTGAGTAGTCGGGCGTTTACATGTTATATGATTAAGGGTAGGTTGCACCAAAGTACCAGATATCGTAACAGTTAGTCAAATATAACAGTAACATTACTGCTAACTATAACCGTTATAGCGACGTAGGTTGCACCGTCGTATTTTGTAGCATAGTTAGTTACCATGGCTACAAGTATAATGACGTCCGTAGATTATTCGACGTCGACCCGTCTGACAGATAAATTGACAATAACAATAGCGCTAACCGGTCAAGATTGGGCGGTAACGGTTAGCGTAGAAGTTTTACTTATTTTCCCGTCGTACCGTATGCACCATTGACCTGCACCATTGACTATTGACAAAATGGTGCAACCCATTTTTCACCTAACTGGTACTTTGACAACACAGTTATTGTTATAGTAAGTTGGTGCAACCCAGCCTAAATGTTTTAACGTCAAATACCAAGATCTTTGTAACTGGCTGTCAGAGCATTGAACCGACCGGAGACGCCAAACGTAGATAGGTACTTATTTCTGTGTGAAAAAGTCTACCATATTCTGAACTCGGGTTGAGAGGTTTTTGGAGGGAAAGTAAACTGTCACTATGTCCGCGCTGTATTTAATTCCCAAAATTTAGGTTTTTTCGAGTGTTTGTGCATAATATTGGTGGATTATTATTCGCAAAGTGTTCGTGAACAAGCGTGAGTGTTGGGAAGTGATACAGTGTCGATTACGTGACTTTTTATCTTTGTCACCAAAATCTCCATGTTATAGCTAAGTGACATTTTTCCACCGCTTCACTTAGCCATCCGACTCAGACTAGACTTACTTACTTGACTGGACTTGACTATTGACTTGAATTTTTGACTCGACTGACTTAAGTAGGACTGAAGAAGATTAATAAATTCAAGAAAGGCCTTAAAGGACTAGATTCCATGGCCGTATAAACTATTACAAAAAAAAAAAAAAAATCGGGTTGAGACGTCACTACGCACACACTTGTCAATTTTTTCCTTGTGTTGGGTGTGTGTTGATGTTGTAAAAAGGTTCTAAAGGCATCTGTTACAGCCCAACGACAGCCATCTAGCGACAGTAGTCAACAGTTGGCTTATTACGCCTTTTTAAGGACAGAGGAGCTCAAGATAGAAATGCCATTAGTATCAACACTAGCCAATCCAAGTCTGGCCGCGCTCCCCGCCGTTTGACATTTATTTATTTATTTACTAGCTGTTCCCCGCGGCTTCGCCCCGCGTGGGACTGGGTTATGTCGCGCCCAAAAGTAGTCTATGTTTGACCTCAGGTCGTTAACTACATCCCTACCAAATTTCATCACAATCGGTCCAGCAGTTTAGCCGTGAAGAGGTGACAGACAGACAGACAGACAGACTTTCGCATTTATAATATTAGTATGGATTGCATAGATTAAAAAAAAAAATTGCCTTAGAGCCGGCGCGATTCCTAATTCTATGATTTATTGAATAAAGGCACTGATAGCACTGACAGTTTCCCAATACGTGTTATAAGCTAGGGCAATTTACACAGGTTTATGAGACACATACATAAAACATGAAAAAATAAAGGTTTTGAGTTTATCATAAAAAAAATTTCACGTATGTCGAATGAGCAGTCAAGGCGTTTAGGAGTACCAAAGTCTGGTTTGTGGGCGCATATTGCGCGGTATCCGTTTGGGACGCCGTCGTAGATGACAATTTGGATGACATGGACGATCCAACACGCATTCGAGATTAGAAGTTAAAAAAGTTGACGCTTAATAACACACCCATTGTTTACTAAACTCAGGGCCCTGATCCAGCAAACACTGTCCAAAGACAAGTAACTTACAAACTCCATCAACTTCGGTAACTTTCATTACACCAAGTCTTTAAGTTCATAACCAACCCTGTATACAAAATTAATTTGCCAACAAAATATGCAACCGCCTGTATATATGTAAATTATAGCATCAACCGGCTCTCGGTTCGTTAGGCGATCCTTTTACGTCATGTTCGGTGCGATTCATGGGAGGTAGCGGTAAGCGATTTTGAAATAGATTAAAAAAGAAAAATTTTCCCCGTAGAGAGACCGCGCGCGATTCCAAATTGTTTGAATTTTAATAACTGGGCAATTAAAAAAATATCCATTAATTGCGAACGAGTTGAATTTTCAACATATTAACTTATTAAATTATAATTCCCTATAGTTACAAATTGCAATATTGCTTAAAACGGCCACTTTTAACAGTTTTGCAATTTGTAACTATATGGAACTATAATTTAATAAGTTAATATGTTGAAAATTAACTTCAGATCCAGAACCTTAATTGCAAAAGACGGATTTTCGATAACTTGTGTTTTCAGTGAGTAATGATTTTTAAATGACGGTGGCGCTAGTGTTCACCGAGGTATCGTCAACACTTGCACCACTCGTGAACTTTGTAAGCTCCTCTCACTTCACTGCCTTTAGTCGTTACCAGTGGTGTGATATTTTTCATTGTACGATCACGTCTGACTCCTGAACATATACTTAGGTAATGCATATTAATGTTCGTCTTACTTGGGTCTTCAGTTGGCAGCGTTCAAGTAACACCTTCAAGAGTCACGGGCGTTAATTTATTATGTACTAGCGACCCGCTCTGGCTTCGCATGGGTGCAATGCTATATAATACATGTATTATACATATAAACTATCCTCTTGAATCACTCTATTAAAAAAAACGCATCAAAATCCGTTGCGTAGTTTCAAAGATCTAAGCATACATAGGGACAGACAGCGAGAATAGGCTTTGTTTTATACTATGTAGTGATAGTGATACAAAATAATTAACGGTAAGTTAACTAAACGCGACCTAAGTAACAATTTTCTAACAGTTATGTTAAAAGTTATTTGTTTTTATTAAAATTTTAAGTGAAATGAAAATGAAATCTATATTTAACTAGCTTTTGCCTGCGGTTTCGCCCGCGTAACAATACTTTTCCCGGGATGAAAGGTATCCTATGTTCCTTTCAATACTTTTGGCTATGTGTATGCGAAACTTTAGATAGATCGATTCAGTAGATAGGGCATGAAAGCGTTACAAAAAAACCAAATTCACTTTCGCATTTATAAGATTATAATATTAGTTAAGACAGTTGGATTGGATGGATAATTGGATAATTTTTTTAAATATTTCCAAACGCTAATGATACTGTACCCTAGGAAAGCAAATCCGACTCACGCTTGACCGTATTACCTTTCGTCTAACACGAGAAACATAAAAACATTTTATGTTCACATAAATTATTGCCTTAGTATTTCGATATAAAGTTATAATGTTTAGTTATGGTTCTATTTTAACGACCTCCGTGGCGTAATGGTTAACATGCCTGACCGTTACTAAGAAGATCCGGGTTCGATCCCCGGTCAGGTCAAGATGAAAAATTATCTTTTTCTGATTGACCTGGGTCGTGGATTTCTATATATGTATTTGTTATAAAATATAGTATCGTTGAGTTAGTATCCCATAACACAAGTCTTGAACTTACTTTGGGGCTAACTCGATCTGTGTGATTTGTCCCTATATATTTATTTATTTTATTTATTTGCAACTACAGAAATATTTGTTGTAAGAAGGTCGCAGGCAGGCGCTGGATTCAGGCCGCTTCCAACCGGTCTTTATGGAAATCCTTAAAGGATGCCTATGTCATGCATTGGACAGTTTATTCATCTACTACTAACTTTTGGCCGCGACTTCGCCCGCGTGAACTTCCCTCGGGAACAATGGTTCTAAGCTACCTCCCCACCAATTTTCAGGCAAATCAGTTAAGCCGTTCTTGAGTTATAAATAGTGTAACTAACACGACTGCCTTTTATATACATATATGTAAGATTACCAAAAATAAATAGACTTACAATTTTTAACAATGCAATTTACTAGGTATATTCGGTTTTGAAGTTATATTGACCTTGCATACCGTGGTGTTAGATATTTAAGAAACAACATGTAAAATTAGTTGAATGAACTATATCAAAATCTTCGTAGCTCCTCTACGCCGTAGATTACCTACGCCGTAACTCGTCTACGCCGTAGCTCGTCTACGCCGTAACCGCCTACGCTGAATCTTACCTATGCGTGTATGTTTTCTTTGCCTATTAGTAGCGTACATTGAAGCTACGTAAACTTGTTATCCCGAGAAGCAAAAAAGGGGTGCTATAAGTTTGATGCGCCTATTTGTTTCTATCTGTATCGTTGAGTTAGTACTCTATAACACAAGTCTCGAACTTACTTTGGAGCTAGCTTAATCTGTGTGATTTGCTTCCTTTTTATACATTAAACTATCACTACAAACTACCGCTATCACTACATAGTATAAAACAAAGTCACTTTCTCTGTCCCTATGTCCCTTTGTATGCTTAAATCTTTAAAACTACGCAACGGATTTTGATGCGGTTTTTTAATAGATAGAGTGATTCAAGAGGAAGGTTTTTACGCCCTTCCGAAACCAGGGTGGGTTGCTAGTAATATAATAAAGTTGAAATTTGTTAGTTTGCACGCTTATAACTTGAAAACTGCTGGTCGAATTTACAAAATGAAAAAAAAATTGTATATGAAAGCCCGATTTTTGGGGAAGGTTATAAGGCTATAAAACATACACACTAAGGCGAGTGAAACCGCGGGGTACTTTTAGTTATAAATATAAAAACAGTAAATGAATAAACAAAATACTTAATACCTTTTTCCTATTACCAAGGTAATTCCTAACCTAATATTATTCTTCACTCAATTATTATAAGTAATTAAGATATCTTATCCTGTTATTAAATACAAGACTAAATGAGCCGTAATTAAAGAAAATATAGGATACTGTTTCAAGATAATATCGAATATTTAATAATGTATTTTGTGATGAAATATTATCAATTAATTACGGACCATTTGATAATTAACTGATTTCGTTTTCCGATAGCCAATTAATATTAACTTTTTAAACTTTTCAAGATAAAGAGAAATGTTTACATAGTTGAAAATCCTAAACTACTTAAATGATACCTCGGTGAACACTAGCGCCACTATCAGTTGAAAATCATTATTCACTGAAAACAAAATCCGTCCTATGTCATTAAGGTTCTGGATGTGTAGTTAATTTTAAAAATATTCAATTGTTAAATTATAGTTCCTTTTAGTTACAAATTTCAATATTGCTTAAAACGGCCACTTTTAGCACTTTTGCTATTTGTAACTATAGGGAACTATAATTTAATAACTTGATATATTTAAAAAAAAAATAACTTCAGATCTAGAACCATAATTACATAAGACGGATTTTCGATAACTTGTGTTTTCAATGAATAATTATTTTTAACTGATAGTGGCGCAAGTGTTCACCAAGGTATCGTCTTAAACTCAAAAATAAAGTACTTATAGATACGGAGGTCGTAGGTTCGAATATTACGTGTAACATACTTAGCACAAGCTGTTTTTAGTGCCTACAGGGCAATTTTTGAAATCTGTGACTCAAAATAGGTGTGCCCGATGATTTTTATTCGAAAACGGACTCTACACCTATTTTTTATTATAAAAATTAATTGCCTCCGTTGTCCAGTGGTTAAGGCGTTTGCCTGAAGACCCGGGGGTCGTGAGTTTGATTCCCACGGGAAGCATACTATGTTTAGTTGTTTCTGTTTGGTTAGGACATTGTAAGTGTGAATCATCTGATTGTCTGATAATAAAGATGATTCCGTGCTTCGGAAGGCACGTTAAGCCTTTGGTCTCAGCTGCCATCTGGTTATCGTTAAAGGAACCACGTCAGAGGCCGAAAACTACGCCACCAGGGTGTGCATGGTCGGTTGACCGTGTCACCTACCAGTAATGATGATTATAAAAACTCCACACAATATGCGTACCCTAGGCTCTGTAAGTTGAATATGACAAGGAAACACGTTTAAATATAAAACCAAGCAATAACATAGGAAGTTTGTTGGAAAAAGAGTTGAGTTAGTGACACTCTAAAGGGACAATTGTCACTCAGTGACAAAGAAAAGGGCAATCGCGTGGGAATAATAGCTTCGGCGTCACTTTCATAGTCTTTAAGGTTCCGCATACGAGTTACGAGCGGAACTAACTGGTCCAACTTATCACTATCACTACATAGTATAAAACAAAGTCGCTTTCTCTGCCTCTGTCCCTTTGTATGCTTAAATCTTTAAAACTACGCAACGGATTTTGATGCGGTTTTTTTTTAAATAGATAGTGAACATTTTTATGCCTATTCAAAGCCGGGGCGGGTCGCTAGATAAATGCGAAAGTGAGTTTGTTTATTTGTTTGTTTGTAAAGCTTTAATGCTATATCTGCCTAACTGACCTTCCTGAAATTTCGCATACACATAGCTAGGAGTATTGAGAAGGACATAGGGTACCTTTCATACCGGGAAAAAGCACTGTTCCCGAGAGAACCTCTGGCGGGCGAAAGCTAGTTCCTTATAAGTAAATTAAAAGACTTGTCTTTAAGTCCTATCTCAGAGATACTAGACTCAGAACTTTGTTTGTTTGTAAACTTTAATAACTTAAGCATAGAAATAAACAATAGCGGACTTATCCCAGAAACTTTTTGCGGAAGATGCGCAGAATTACTATATATAAATATATAGGGACAAATCACACAGATTGAGTTAGCCCCAAAGTAAGTTCGAGACTTGTGTTATGGGATACTAACTCAACGATACTATATTTTATAACAAATACATATATAGATATACATCCAAGACTCAGGCCAATCAGAAAAATAATTACTATAAATAAATGTATAGGGACAAATCACACAGATAGAGCTAGCTCTATCCAAAGTAAGTTCTAGACTTGTGTTATGGAATACTAACTCAACGATACTGTATTTTATAACCAAAACAAATATAGATAAACATCCAAGACTCAGGCCAATCAGAAAAATATCAATTTTCATCTTGACCTGACCGGGGATCGAACCCGGGACCTCCCGAGTAGCGGGCAGGCATGTTAACCATTACGCCACGGAATAGGTCGTGAGAGATTACGATCCGTCGTCCTGATTTGGCGGGACCAGTTTTTACAATGAAGCGACTACCGTCTGACCTCCGTAACCTTGTTTAACAGGGAAACCAGAATAATAAGTACATGATTCGGTTGTTAGTGATCAGCACTGTCAGATTTATCAGGCTGCCTAAAGGCATCTGACACAGCCTAACAACTGCCATCTATTGATAACAGCCGAGACCAACTTCCCAAGATAGAAATGCCACTAATGGCGACCAACTCAAACATGGCCGCGTGATCGCCGTCGCTTGACGCAAGCTATCGTTATGAACACGCACGCCCGGCTAGGCTTTCGAGCTACTAAAGCTCAAAGCAACCGCCAATAATATTTTTCATTTAATACGAGGTAGTCAGCCCTAATATATACTTTTTGAAATTTAAAGTAAAAAACAAACTGTTCTTTAAAAATGCGTGCGGAGTCACGGACAAGAGCTAATCTCTTCTTTTATATGAGTGTGCTGCCAACGCCATCTATTATCATGAACACAGAACCCGCAGCGTCGTTTCGCGCGCTAAATGGCTATAAAACAATAATTCATAATATTATTTACCTGTTATGGTACACATAAAAGGCTGTAATACTTTTATGGCCTAAGAAGGGATGAGTTGGATATTAGGGCTGGTTACAGTCATGTTTCGTGTTTCGATAATATTATGCGATTTTGTATACAACAAGGTCTTTTATCGATGTACAACTTTTCTGTTTGTATTTATTTATTTATATTTTTATACTAGCTGTTCCCCGCGGTTTCACTAGTGTGTATGTACTATAGCCTATAACCTTCCCCAAGAATCAGGCTTTCATATACAAAAAGAATTTTGCAAATCCGACCAGTAGTTTTCAAGTTAAAAGCGTTCAAACAAACAAACTCTTCGGCTTTTTTAAATTAATATATTTCACTACTTAGCTGCGAAGTCCGAAACGCTCTTTTTTCACCGTTTCCATCGTCACCCTCCCTGAACTTCCACAAATAGTTCGAGTTCAAAGTTATCCAAATCGGCCCAGCCATTCTCGAGTTTTAGTCAGACTAACAAACATCAATTGATTTTTATATATATAGATATATATATAGACTTTCTTTTATATCTTCTATATATATATAAAAGAAAGTCGCTGTCTCCGGCCCCAAATCCCTTTAAAACTACGCAACGGTTTTTTTTTTTATAGATAAAGTGATTCAAGAGGAAGGTTTTTATGCCCATGCGAAGCCGGGGCGGGTCGCTAGTATTTTAATAAAGCTGAAAAGTTTCTTTGAACTACTGGTTGCTTTCAAAAATTTCTTTCTGCATATGATAGCTTGATTCTTGGAGAAGTTTATAGGGTATAGTACATACACCACAATTAGCGGGTCAAATCGCGGCGGAACATCTATACACAATAGTATAACATACCTAGATGAGTGAAGAGCAAGCAAGGCTTGCGATGGCAACCTATTAGACGCATCTGTGGATTTGATCGATACTGCGATTATTACGGTCCCTTTGGCTGACCTGTTCTTGCAGCTTGGAACTAAATAGCCAACATTTATACTAGGAATATATCAGGTATATATTTTATTCTCTATCCGGCCGGCGGCGCCCACTTAATACTTTTAGTCCCAATATTGGTTTGCACACACATTCCTTGTGTTTTATCCATACACGAGGCATTTTCAGGCACTAAGTTAATTGTTGGATGCATGCGTCGCAAGGAATGTGCTAACTAATGGTGGCGGGCATGCTGGGACTAACAGTAGTGGGGGGGCGCCGGCCGGCAGTAGTTTGCATGAACTAACTGGTGGCGGAAGCACGCGAAGTAATTTGGTAAGTACTTGTAACTTTGACTTCCGCAAAGTAGCGCCTGAATCTATAGAATATATCTTTATCTCTTATTACCATCATTTTGTGTAACTGGCACGATCAATCAACCATATACACCTTGGTGTCAGAGTTCTGAATTGCCTCTCTCGTTACTTTAACGACTATCAGGTGGCAACCGGAACCCACAGCTTAACGTGCCTTCCGAAGACATACCGCCGTATTAAGAAACGTTTGATAAAACCATTTTAACTAAAATATGTTTTAGCTTTTTCTCTCTTACCTGACACCTCATGTGAAAGAACGAGACGAAACACATTTAATTAAAATAGGATTAACAAATGTTTCTTCATTCGGGGGTTAGGTGACAATTGATCCGCAAAAAGTCTCATCAAGGGGATTACTACAGTCTCTTAAAACCATGAAAGTTCCAGTGAGTAAGCGAGACAGCGCAATAAATGATGTAAGGCGACATCCCCCTTACTCACTGGATCTTGCATGGTTTTAAGAGATAATAGTAGGCCACCTGAGGATAGCCGTCTCTTATTATAATCCTTTCTACATTGCCAACAACAAATAAACAGTTACATACATACATATCATCACGCCTGTCTCCCGTAGGGGTAGGCAGAGACTAGAGATTTCCATTGGCTACGATCCTTACATACCTCCCTCGCCTCCTCCACACTCATCACTCTCGTCATACACGCTCGCCGATTTCGGGTACTCCTAAATAAACTAATAAATAAACAGTTTCATTCATAAAATCTAAACTCACCAAGTTTGATGTTGTTATGCTGGTGTTGATGGAGGTGCTGCTGAGGCTGTGGCTGCTGGGGCATCTGCTGCATTAGTGCTGGATGTGGGAGCTGCAGCAGCTTAGGCTCCAGCTTAGTAGCCGCAGCCACGGGAATAGGCCCAGCATTGGTCATTGTAGTCATCGTCGCAGCAGGCATCATTAGCGTAGACATCGTCAGCATTTTTTTTTCAACTACCCCCCCCTTTTTTATAAACTTTATATATTCAAACACACATACTTAATATTCCGTTAAAATAATCACATCAAAAGTCGAAAAGAAATTCAAGTTGTAATGTATAATTAGACTTTGTTTATATATTATATGTATAATATAATTTTGTATACACTATTTTTTTTTTGGTGTTTTTCACATTTCTCTCAATCACTTTTCCGTTTCGCAATTGGGTGCACTGGCATATTTTTTATATGTTTATTTTATTTTTATATAATATGATTAATCTAAATCTATGTATCTGGAAATATTATTAGATATTAATATAATAATTTTATTAATTTCTTGACGACCGACATTTTATTGCAGAATTGTGACCTTTCTTTATTTGATTTTATAAAATTAAGATATTTATTGCCAAAAAAATAAATACAAATAAAATAACAAAAAAATAATCACAATCAACAAATTATTAATAAAAATAGTTTTCCAACGAATTATATCTTGATTTAAAATAACTTCACCGATGATATTGAAATACGTATTTATAACTTTTGTTTTTTATTTGGTTACCATTTGTCTTTTAAATAAGAAAAATATGTGGATAATTCAAGCATATTTTTGAAAAGAAATAGAAATTTACGTAATAATATAATAAAAATCGTATATAAATCGTAATATAAATTAGCATCAATTTCTTAGTTTTACATTTATCTATTTTATTCCATCAAATTGACAAATTCTATAAAAAAGAATTCAGTAAAAATATAATCAATTACACGACATAAAAAATCGAAATTTACAAGAAAATAAAATACAAATACTTAAATGGTATTCAAATAGTATTCAAATTACCCTACCATGCCTTTGCTAACCTATCTGATATCAGCATCACATATAGTCTCTGTTATTCCAATGTAACTTAAAAAAAAAATCAAAATTCATATATAAGGTGAATTTAAATCAACTGCAAATATTTTAAAGGCAGATTCAGACCACTAAACTAAACAACTTTCCCAAATAAACTTACGTCGAAGCCCTACGAAAAAAATTTTGACCTCCTATACAAATTGAGATTCAGCTGATCTAGTTTAGTATGGAGAGTAAAAAATAGAATTTCGTATTTCGATATAAGTTTATTTGGAAAACTTGTTCAGTATGGTGGTCTGTATCTGCCCTTAAAATATTTGCAGTTGATTTGTGTCCACCTTATATAAACTGGAAAATTCTAGAAATCATCTGTGAATAAATCATAGTACTTACATACATACATATATATAATCACGTCTTTATCCCATGCGGGGTAGACAGAGCCTAGGGTCATAAGACCTTAGGCCACGTTTAGCATAATAGTAGTTGAAACAGGAAATCAATAGTGATGGGTTGCTAGCCGCATCGCCTATGTCATTATTTCCCCATTCGGCGATTCCCTCAGACGACTTTTACGGCTTGCGCGGGAAGAGAAGCAGCTGATACATTCTATGTTTTTTTTTCTCCCAGACCAGAATGGAAGTACATCATAGTACTTTTGTGTAGTTAAACATAAAAAATACGAGAAAACTGTGCAAAGCTGGGATAAATAAGTCATACTATATTTCATGCTCTGTCGGGGGTATGAAGCTAACAGGGTTTTCGCGTAGCCCATATACCCCCTACCTACCCCACTCCTATGCCACATGAGCAGTTAACGGACAGAGAGTAAATCTATATATATAAAAATCAATTGCTGTTCGTTAGTCTCGCTAAAACTTGAAATTGGCTGGACCGATTTGGCTAATTTTGTTCTTGAAATATTTGTGGAAGTTCAGGAAAGGTTTAAACGGTGAGAAAAGTGCGTTCAGGCGGTACGGAGTTTGCCGGGACAGCTAGTAATAAAATAAAAATGTTCTTCATTGCCATTCAGTTTTCTATACATTATATAGGTAACTAAAGACCCGCCTCGGCTTTGCTTGGACATAAAAACTTTCCTCTTTAATCACTCTATCTATTTAAAAAAACGCATCCAAATCCGTTGCGTAGTTTTAAAGATTTAAAGCATACAAAGGGACATAGGGACAGAGAAAGCGACTTAGTTTTATAATATGTAGTGATTAATTATCCGCTTGCCGTTCCACTTTTCTTAAATTGCGATACCCGACAGGGTTCATGTTGAACCTATTTTAAGACAGTGACTTTGTTTATAGTTAGCCCTGAAATTGTACAATATGAATTGCAATAAATTAATTGAAATTGAAATTGTCACTATCGTTTTCCCCCTCCAAACCGGAACACCGCAATGCAAGCTGCTATCTGGTAGAAGGCAAAGGTACTAATGTCTATCTCTGGTGTGTTTTCACTTACAAGAGGGTCTACACTACACATTATACTCATTAGTAGTCATTATTGCAAATAAAAATTTGAATATATTCTCTGATTACTCCTATTGTATAAACTTTTTCTCTGTTCCGTAACTACTCACGTGTAGCCCCCATCTTCTAAATAAAACAACAGTCACAGATTAATGAGGCTGCAAGAGTGGTACAGATTAAAAATAATTAACACGATTTGCTATTTATTTGCGTCAGTAGCCGCCTGTACGATCAATATCATCGATCGAGCGTGTTTTCTAGTTGAATAAATGAATGAATGAATGAATAAATGAATGAATGAATGAAAGAAATAAATAATGAATGAATGAATGAATGAATGGATGGATGAATGAATGAATGAATGGATAAATGGATGAATGGATGAATGAATGAATGAATAGACACTTTATTACACCAATTCTTTTTTAACATTCAATAACCAGCGATTGACCACGATCCCACCTGATGGTAAGTGCAGATGTGGTCTAAGATAGAGCTCGCTGGTTCATTAATAGCCTATTCACTCTGGCCTTAAAAAGACCCGGATTATAAGTGTCCGGGAATATGTCAGCCGGTGAAGAATTCCACTCCTTCGCCGTACGCATTATAAACGAAGAGGCATAGCGGCGTGTACGAGCTGTTGGTATTTCAACCGCATACGGTTACATAAATACATCATTGGATTGTATAGGATCTTAGTTGAATTGTAAGCTTCAGAGCTTAGGGCACGTTTTTAATCATGGTCCTAGGTTTGGCGGTACTGGTTATTACAACGGAGCGACTGCCGTCTGACCTCCGTAACCCTTTTTACAGGCAAACCAGTAGGACATGATTCAAACGTAATAGTGGCCAACACTGTCCGAATTTCCAGGCTGCCTAAAGGCATCTGACATAGCCTAACGAAACAACTGTCATCTACCGATAGCAGCCCGGACCAACGGCTTAACGTGCCTTCCGAAGCACGGAGTGGTTCGAGTAAAAAATAAAATGTCACTAATGGCGACCAATCCAAACATGGCCGCGCACTCGCCGTAGCTTGACGCGCGCTATCGTTACGAACACGCGCGCCGCGCTACTTTACCAAGCTTCGGAAATGGCAAGTAAATAAAGGTACTTACAAATAAACTGAGGCTTCCATAATTCCCTTATTTGTCACTTATTTCTAACTAGCGACCCGACCCGGCTTCGCACGGCTAAAGAAAAGAAGATTCAAGAGCTCTTGAATCACTCTAGCTATTAATAAAAACCGAATCAAAATCCGTTGCATGGTTTTAAAGATTTAAGCATACAAAGGGACATAGGGACAGAGAAAGCGACTTTGTTTTATACTATGTAGTGAAGTATAGAGTAGGCAACGTCTAAGCGTTTTTATGTATGCACGCCACTGGTCCGTAGTACTGCCGATCGCGCACTCTTGAAACACATATGTGGTCACGATCCTCAGCATTGAGGGACCCATGATGAAGAAGAAGTATAGTTAACTAGCTGTTGCCCGCGGCTCCGCCCACGTGCGCCTCGGTTATATTGCGCCCGAAAGTAGGCTATGTTTGACTCCTAGTGCTTAACTATATCCATACCAAATTACATCACAATCGGTCCAGAAGTTTAGCCGTGAAGAGGTGACAGACAGACAGACAGAGACTCTCGCATTTATAATATTACTAGCTGTTCCTCGCGGCTCCGCCCCGCGTGGGACTCGGTTATATCGCGCCCAAAAGTAGCCTATGTTTGACCTCAGGTCGTTAACTACATCCCTACCAAATTTCATCACAATCGGTCCAGCAGTTTAGCCGTGAAGAGGTGACAGACAGACAGACAGACATATAGACTTTCGCATTTATAATATTAGTATGGATAGTATGGAAGTATGGATATGGATGGTACGGAACCAGTCGTACGCGAGTTCGACTCGAACTTGGCCGATTTTATTATTGTTTGTTATAGCCTTCGACCCTTCGCGCTTATTTCATTTTAACTTTGACTTATCTTTTGTTTCGAACTTTTTAAACAGATTTTTTTAAAGTGAATAAGTAACAGTGTGCTTTGTATTTGGAGATTACCAAAATTTGGAATAGATTTTGACGTGACAACGTCTTAAATTAGGTTGCGGCTGGGAGTCACTTATGAAAAAGTGTAACGCTCGGTAACGTTACGATGAGTCACCGAACGAGAGAGAGGCCCGCCGAATGCCTTGCGTCTCTCTCCCACTCAACTATGATCGGTCTGCCGCGCGCGGCAGACCGCGCGCGGCAGATTATATTCATATCAATAAATATTCTACCGAGAAAAAGACGTTGTCACGTAAAATCTTCGCCCGTAAAACCGACTTTACAGGCAACCATTTTTTTTTAAAATCAAAATCTAACTTTCTTGTACTTTTTAGAGGGTTCAACTTAACTTGACAAACTAATCATAAGCTGGAGTATCCATTTTAATGAAAATCAAAGTAATGCATTGATTTTGATAAAATAACGTCTGGTACCTTTTTCTTGAGAAGATTTCTTTAGAGATAAGCATTCCGTGCTTCGGATGGCACGTTAAGTCTTTGGTCCCGGCTGCCATCTAGTAGTCGTTAAAGGAACCACGTCAGAGGCCGAGAGGCTGTTCCGAAGAACTCTGACACCAGGGTGTGCATGGTCGATTGACCGTGACGCCTACACGAAAGTTAGTTTAGCATTCCCATTTGAAAAGGAATTTTTTTTTCGATAAATTGGAACATTTACGGTTATATCTTTTGGATGCGTTGAGGTATAATTTTGATTATTTTACAGCTGAAAGATACCGTGGGCTTGTTATGTTGTATGTGTTGTACAAGTATTTTATGGATTTCAATCCATGCGATCCTCAGAAAAAAAAGTTTGACAGACGGACAGTAAAGTGATCTCATAAGGGTTTTGAATTTGCCTTTTGAGGTACGAAACTCTAAAAAAAAAGAAAAAGACTAAGTAAAAACCACAGCTTAAGGCTAAGTTAAAAATATACATTTGAAAAAAATATTTTTAAATGCAAATAAGAAAATCGCCCTTAAATTGTAAAAAAAAATCTAAAAAATAAAATATAGCCTCGTTGAATTAGTATCTCATTACTTTCTTAAAAGCAATCTGTGTATTTTTTTATGTTTTATAAAAAGAAAAGTACACAGAAACCCACATTAATGAGACAGAAATAAATTTAAATATTTGCCGAGCGCGACGCCACGACAAATAAGCCTTAATGTGTACAGTACATGTACCCTTTTTACTCGACACGACAAGTAGGGTTGGCAAAAATGTAATTAATTCAATTTACCGAAAGCAGAAGCGTCAGCAAAAAAAATTAAAGGACCTATTTTTTTTTAATGTTGCACAATGCACAGATTGGTTACAGAATCACTAGGACTGATATCCAAACGCCATACAAAGACTAACCCCCGTATTAAGAAACATTTGTTAAGCCTATTTTAGTTAAAATGTGTTTCGTCTCGTTCTGTCACATGAAGTGTCAGGTAAGAAAGAAAGAGCCAAAACATATTAGTTAAAATGGGCTTATCAATTTCTTGATACAGCGGTGATATATTAACGCCATCTATAGATCTCTTAAAACACCGATTCTCAATCCGATAACTTATTAGTACTATCAGTTTGTGGTAGGATGACGATAATTTGAAAAATCGTGTTTGAATAATTTGAATAATTCACGCTCTTTTTTCGCCATAAATATGTGAGATCTCAACTAAGCTTTTATTTTTTCAATTCTCGTTGCGGAAATTATTTGCAAAAAAAAAGAACTCAACCTTTTTATTAGAGAATGGGACCACATGCCCAAAGTAACTATTTCACGCATAGTCACGGGAAAAAGTTGGCTAACACGAAACGAATAAATATCTATCTAACTATCATTTTTCTTTTCCTTTTTGTTTTTGATTTATAACAGGATCTTTTTTCTGTTTGTTTGTATGTCTGTCTGTGTCAGACAAAGAACAAAAGCTCAAAGTCAAACATAGACTAAGATTTTTTTCAAAATCAACTCTCAAGGGTCTGCTGTCGAAACATAAGATACTATATCCTTATATTTTTATCTTTCAAAGCCAAACACAATCATCATCAGTGTATTATTTTACTTAATTCTTCCATTTTGTTTTGCCGACCGTCCCCCGAGTCCCGCAGTACGCATTCCTCCGCCCCCATTAAAAAGCGGACTCAGGACGAGTTGGCCCTAAATTGCCAAACTCGCCCCATTGACTCGCCCTGGCAATGTTCTGAATACGTCTCTGTATTAGTAAGTATGTACAGTCAACTTAGTTTATATAGATTACTAGCTTTAAAGAGAGAATTTCCCTCAAGAACATTGATTTTTCTCAGGATGAA
The DNA here is from genome assembly GCA_947044815.1 of Apomyelois bistriatella. NCBI lineage: Eukaryota > Metazoa > Arthropoda > Insecta > Lepidoptera > Pyralidae > Apomyelois > Apomyelois bistriatella. The sequence continues at coordinate 1,893,134 of OX345717.1, forward strand.
AGGTACCCTATGTCCTTCTCAATACTACTAGCTATGTGTATGCGAAATTTCAGGAAGATTGGTTCAGTAGATAGGGCGTGAAGAGGTAACAAACAAACAAATATACAAACTCACTTTCGCATTTATAATATTAGTTGGGATTGGGGTATTCTTATTTTTTTCTTTTTTAGCTTTTTTCAAATATAGGGTAAAGCCAAAGGCGTTTTCTAACAATAATCAATTATAATCAGTTCATTTCGTGTAGGTGTCACGGTCAATCGACCATGCACACCCTGGTGTCAGAGTTCTTCGGAACCGCCTCTCGGCCTCTGACGTGGTTTCTTTAACGACTACCAGATAGCAACCAACAACGGTTTGACGTACCTTCCAAAGCACAGAATTGTAAATTATATACAACTAGCGACCCGCCCCGGCTTCGCATGGTTGGAATATTATGGGTTTCGCTTACATAAAAGCCTTCATCTTGGATCACTCTATCTATTGAAAAGAACCGCATCAAAATTCGTTGCGTAGTTTTAAAGATTTTAAGCGTAAGGGATATAGGGACAGAGAAAGCGACTTTGTTTTATACTATGTAGTGATAGTGATAGTGATAATTTTTTTTTAAAGAAGTGGAAATAATGATGGTTCATAAGTATTATAGTTTATACAACAATTGACGTCAATAAGTGATAAGAATATCCTATATTGAAAATAAACAATTTGAATTTAAGATCACCTTAAATATTATTTTATTTTTAAAAATATATAATTTATAATAAATAAACTTATGACAAAAATAAAAATTAAATTAAATCTACTCTTAATTTAAGTAAGAAATATTATATATCATATATTTGAATTTGAATTTGACATACATGTTTGGCCTATCTGGCATACAAATTGAAGTAAGCGGCGCAACGCGTTATCTCATTTGATTGAAGTTATATCATGCAAAAAAATCAAATAAAAAATAAATAAAAAACGTCTTATGCGAACAGGGTTCAAAAGTGGTAGAAAATAAACCGTGCACCTGGCAACCCTGAAACACTAGGCCATTTCTGTAGCGTCAAAGAGAATACCTGAATAGCGAAAATGAGCCGCGAGCTGGTTCACTTTTTAATTTTTACTTTTTTCTTCATTAAGCACGTACAGTATTCAGTATATTCGCACTGAATTGACATTCAGGAGATAATTATGGTATTTGTAAACAAAACTTAGCTTGTAAATAACAATTACTTCTGGGCGTCGATTCTGCTAACGTTAAGTCAAAATCGTGTCAAAATAGTGTTTCAATAGTAGTGCTTTTTACAAGTGCCGTAAAAGTCGTCTGAGGGAATCGCCGATTGGGGAAATCATGACATAGGCGATGCGGCTAGCAACCCATCACTATTGATTTCCTATTTCAACTACCATTATGCTAAACGTGGCCTAAGATCTTATGACCCTAGGCTCTGTCTACCCCGCATGGGATAAAGACGTGATTATATGTATGTATGTATGCTTTTTACACACTATTTACAAGAGTTATGACAGTATGATGTGATGTGAATGTAGTGTGTGGTGTGATCATCAGAAGTGATATAAAAAATATATACATTTCTTGTAACTAGTGTGTAAAAAAGCCACTACCATTGAAACACTATTATGACACGATTGTGACTTAACGTTAGCAGAATCGACGCCCTGTGCCCCGCCCCTAGTATGAGTTTTTCTTAACGCAAACGCTAGCGACTGCAGTGGCGTGCATATCATAAAGACGTTTAGACGTTGCCTACCCTGTACTTTTGTACTAAATAATTTAAAAAATATGTAATCAAAAATAAATCCATACTAATATTATAAATGCGAAAGTCTGTCTGTCTGTCTGTCTGTCACCTCTTCACGGCTAAACTGCTGGACCGATTGTGATGAAATTTGGTAGGGATGTAGTTAACGACCTGAGGTCAAACATAGGCTACTTTTGGGCGCGATATAACCGAGTCCCACGCGGGGCGAAGCCGCGGGGAACAGCTAGTCCATACTAATATTATAAATGCGAAAGTCTGTCTGTCTGTCTGTCTGTCTGTCTGTCACCTCTTCACGGCTAAACTGCTGGACCGATTGTGATGAAATTTGGTAGGGATGTAGTTAACGACCTGAGGTCAAACATAGGCTACTTTTGGGCGCGATATAACCGAGTCCCACGCGGGGCGAAGCCGCGGGGAACAGCTAGTAATAAATATTTTTTCTCCATAATATATTGAATTATCTTTACAACGCCATCTATGAATTCGCGCGAACACGCGGCGCGCCGGCCCGTAGGCGCTGCTAGGCTAGGCCAGCTTTTTAGTATAACGTCTGAAGTTTACTACTCCCACTAAGAAATCACTATGTACAGATGTGCTTTTGCTTGTGTAGTAGTGCAAGTAAAAAACTTACATGAACAGACACATATGCGCTAAATCACGAATGTGTGAGTAAATTTAAGACCTCCACTATAGATGAAACAAAATGCTATGAGATGACATTCCATCTCGCTCTCACTTTTGTTACGGCCAATTAGAATTAAGCGGTACACATACTTAAATCTGATTAGTGATTACGATCAATTGCAGCAACATGATAACTGTGTCTATTGGATATTAAACGAGTAATGCTGCAAATTTAAAAACGCGTAGACTTGAAGACTTTATAGAAACAAGATGACATTCCCAATTCCGTAGGGTTATATTTTTATTTCCGTATCGAAATCAACAATGTTTGTTTTGCTTGCATGCATTTGTTTATTTTGAATGTTTAATTAATTGATAATTGCATTGTGCATTGTTTACAATGAGGTGAAAAAATATCACTTTTGTTGTTAATAAATTTACTCAGTTGTAGTTTAAAATTTTCAAGTGATTGTTGTAAACCGAGTGTTTGTTTATAAAAACTATAAAATGACGTGCTAAGTAACCTTTCATTTGACGAAAAAATGGCAATAATAATAAATGGATGTTATCAACCGGGATTGATTGGATTTAGTTGAAGTGAAGGGTAAGCTAACAACAAATTATTTAATATTATTTTCAAATTAATATGATTGCTATGCTTTTCCAAAACTCCCACAGGAGTGCAGAGGTTAAGGCGGCCGTCTTGAAATTTTTCAGGGCCTAAGTAGGTACCTACATGATTAATATATTTTATCTTCTTGCTCGTTACTGTTTTAGTTGTAACTCAAATACCTACCTATACCTAAATTATAAGTGTAGATTAAAATAAAAATAGTTCTGGTCTAGGTAGGTTATTGCCTACCCTAAGGAAAATGTCTGTGCACGTCACTGAGCGACTGCGTTAGCGATTTAGTATGGCAAACCTGTACAGCGCCTCTGGCGGATAGTAAGGCAACTAAGAAATTCCATACAAAATCCTAACGCAGTCGCTAGCGTCTGCGTTAGAAAAACTCATACTAAGGGCACTGGTTAGGGCATGATGGATGAAAGGAGATTGACGAAAGGAATATACAAAGCAGAGTTGGCTGGGAGAGTCAGTCAAAATCGGCATTGAAAAACATACTGCGACCAAATAGGAGCTTATTGAAAAAGGGAGACATTAGGAGTAGTCGAAATCGGCAAGCGTGTATGACGAGAGTGATGAGTGTGGAGGAGGCGAGGGAGGTCTGTAAGAATCGTAGCCAATGGAAATCTCTAGTCTCTGCCTACCCCTACGGGAGACAGGCGTGATGATATTTATGTATGTAACTACTCATATTTAACTGACATTCAGGAGATATTATTATGGTATTTGTAAACAAACTTAGCTGTAAATAACAGCTATACATGGAAATGCCAGGAATGGCGACCAATCCAAAAATGGCCGGGCTCTCCGTCGCTTGACACCCGCTATTGTTACAAACATGCTGGATTGTTTTCTCCAGCTATTTATATCCAAAAAAAATTATATAAATCGGTTAATTGATTTAAACTGTTACTAGCAATAGCTTTTATTGGTTTTGATAATACGATTTAACCCTTACTTAATACGTAACAAAAAAGCATGCTGGGGATGTTCCTGGAAACGCTCCGATTTATTCATATTTCTTCTATTTATAGATATACTAGTAGTCCACCCCGGCTTCGCCCGTAGTACATTCATAGCCTATGTCACTCAGAGTGAATTAAGCTCTCCAAAGGTGAAATTTTTTTCGAAATCGGTACAGTAGTTTTTGAGTTTATTCATTACAAGTAAACACACAAAAATACAAATCTTTCCTTGTCATAATATTAGTATAGAAGTAATAAATATCAAGTAAAAAAAAAAAAATACAAAAATTTAAATTATTTATACACCTTTTTAACAAGAACGCGCTAAGATGAGATAGAATAACGAGATTCAAACACACATTCAGGTAAGTAAATACTACCAAATTTATATAAGACAAGGTAGGTAATAAGAACACGACAATCTGACAAAGATATCTATATGTTATGTTTGTTTTACGCCATAGACTTTACCATAGACAAAGGGACAGAGCTGCCACACATAAATGTTTTCGATCTGTTGATTCGCGCAAGGGTACTTTCAATAGAAATCGTTTTTTAATCATTCCTCACTTTTACTAGAAAGATCACTAACTAAATGTCCTTTTTAAACACTTTCGGATGAGCCGTCGCCTTATTTGACAAGGGGTCATGTTATCAAAGAAAAAATTTGCGGAAGATTTGACACCTAACAATTTTAAAAGAGTGACGAATTATCCTCGGATGAGATTTTTTGCGGTACAATTTTCACCTAAGTCGCGTTAGACTATGGTTACCACTTCCGGTCAGGTGAACTGTATGCCTGGGCTACTTAATATTATACGAAAAAAATCGGCCAAGTGCTAGACGGATTCGCGCTCTGAGGGTTCCGTACCACCATAAAGATTTAACAGATTTTTTATGTTCGTTTATATATAAGTTTGTAAAAAAATAAACTTTACAGATTATTGTGTTCATTTATAAGTTTGTAAAAAAATGTATTTATTAATTTTCTTAATATTAAAAACTACAAATTTACAGTTTATAGATTTATTCCTAAATTAGTGCCGTATGATATTGCTTCTTACCAAATCTCATGATTCTAGGTCAACGGAAATTAACTCATGGGTTTTTAATTCTTATCTGACATCGCAAAATTTACAAAAAATTACGGTCACATCTATTGATCGCGTTGACGTATAATTTTGATTATTTTGAAGACAAAAGAAATTGTAGGCTTGAGTACATGTTATGAATTTCAACTTGATACGTTTACGTGTTTCTTAGTAAAAAATAGTTTGACAGTCAGAAGGACAAAAAAGTTGTCATAACTTTTTGTCTTTGAGGGACAAAACCCTAAAAATAGACACAAAATACATATAGAAAGCGTGTATAGCTATAAACAGTACAAAGCCAGTGAAGCCGCGGGCATCGGTTAATATCTCGTACAAGGAAGGTCTATTTTATTATAAACTCTACGTCATTATGGTATTCCGTAATAATATGTTGATTTTTCATTAAACTGTGATATTTTTTTGATGAGATTCGTTTGTATTTCATTACTAGGATGAATGAGTAATTCAAAATCTGAGGTTATATAGTAAAGTGAGTAGAATACGAAGTGAAGTAGAATAAGTAGGAAAACGAGGGCTCCAAGGCAAACTGTTAAATATACAACCAGAAAAAACGCTAGGAATAACATTACTACTCGTACTAATTTGTCGCGGCGACACTACCTTATAAATAGCTCGACTGACAGATGATGGCCCTCTTGTTCCTGACATCTACCAGTTGAGTACCTCTCGTATAAGCTTAACGCTGACTTTGTGCTTGAACTTGTCAGGACTCTGTGCCTCTAGTATGAGTTTTTCTATACGCAGACGCTAGCGACTGCGTTTGGATTTTGTATGGAATTTCTTAGTTGCCTTACTAAATATTTTTTTGTACTATTAAGTAGGCAAACAGGCATATTTTATTTGATTTTTCACTAGCGACCCGCCCCGGCTTCGCATGGGCATAAAACCTTTCTCTTGAATCACTCTATATATTTAAAAAAACTACATCAAAATCCGTTGCGTAGTTTTAAAGATTTAAGCATACATAGGGACATTGTTTTATACTATGTAGTGATTTAAATAATTCTAATGTAAATTCTAGAAATAAAATCAGTGTTAAATTTTTATTTAATTATTTTTATTTATTTCTTTACACAAACGTTTATATTAATGTATTTTTTTATTTTTTCTTGATGAACCGTTTCCTCATGAAAATATTTTCTCTGTTGAGGTGACACATGGTTGGTTAGTCTGGCAAGTACTGCATAAGAAAGGTCACAGTTTACTCTATTTTTGTAACCGATCTATTGTGCTGGTACAGGGTTGAAAAAAACATATTTCACAATTAAATTTTTAGCAGTATCAAACAATAACGATCTATCTTCTATCTTTATAATAAAAATCAATTCCTGTTCGTTAATCTCGCTAAAACTCGAGAATGGATGGGGCCGATTGGGATAATTTTGGTCTTGAAATATTTGTAAAAGTTCAGGGAATTGTTTAAACGGTGAAAAAAGTGCATTAAGGCGGTACGGAGTTCGCCGGATCAGCTAACAACAAATAAGTGCACAGCATAAAACATTATTTTTAACTAAAATATAATATTAAATTAAACTATTTTATACGGTTTTCTATCGCGTTTATTGCTTATATATTTATACCGTATAAAATAGTTTAATTTAATGTGTAACAATCGCGAAAACATAAGAAATCATTAAAATATAATAATAATAATTGTTTGTATCATAACTTTGTAACAAAAGGATCTTGTTATCCGATAATAAAGAAAATTGTAATTATTTACATAAAACATGTTTTATGAAAATAAAGTTATCATATCTAAATAAAATCGAGCGTCGACCGAAAAACAGCGAAGTCTTGGTAATAAAGTTCCGTTTTTACACTGCATGTACGATACCCTAAAAAGGGATAACCCTACTTTTCTAAATTCCCTTCAAACGATATCAAACATTATGCTTAATATAAAAAAGGTTTCTTTTGCCGTGCTTCTATCGACATAACTTTTCATCAGTTAGAATGAAGGACTTGATAGTCGTCCATTTTTCATCGATTCTATATAATTTAATAAAAATCTTTTCCGTTAGGAAAAATATTTGATGCATGTTAAGGCTGTTCCTTCGATCTCACTAGCGCCACTTCCCAAAGAAAAAAATTCTCTTTCTGTAAGTGAGCTTATCAAAAATCCTCGCGCAACTTTTTTGCTAGTATCCTTGAACTACATTAGAGCCTCGAAAGTCATTGAAATACTATCCGCTTTAGTTTTCTTTGTAAAAATTACTAAAAACGGCCACTTTTGACAGTTTTTGTAAAGATTTCTAAAGCGGATAGTATTTCAATGACTACCGAGGTACTAACTAGCAAAAAAGCTGTGCGAGGATTTCTGATAAGCTCACTAATAGAAAGATAAATTATTATTTTTGGGAAATGGCGCTAGCAAGACCGAAGGAACAGCCTCTTTAGAGTACGTTCCATGAATTTTTTTTGGGGCTTTGTTCAAATACTAATTAGTCAATGTCACTCACTTATAGCCTATTCACTTTATTCAAAATACTCTTTTAGAAATTAAATGATTTCTTGGTCCTAACTGTCATCAAAGGAACTACGTCAGAGGCCGATAGATGGTTTAGAAAAATATGGTGGAATTTAATGGGGACAACCACAGAATTTAGAAATATTAACAAGAAGTGGCATAGCACACGAAAAACGTGTTTACATTTATTGCCACTGTTATTGGTCGATAATATTAGGTGGCTTTGTTGTAAACTACGTAATACATTTCTAATAAGGTGTGGTGTGGTTTACATGTATGAATTGAAGATAAGAAGAGAGAATACGCTGCCACACTGATCCTGGAACTAAATCCGCGTCAAAACATTTCTATTCGGATAATTTATCTGTTCTGTAGGGACAACTATTTAATTGTAAGACCTATATTTAAACTCATATTCTGTGAAAATTCGAGAACAAATGACGGGAAAGTATGAAAGGAGATGGGGATAGCTTTGCCCAGCAGTGGGACAATATAAATTATTATAAGAAAAACAAGCGAATAAATAACAAACTCTGACAGCGTGCAGGGTCTTGACCACGTAACCCACTTAATACGAATGGGGATTAAGGGAATCACCACAGTGCGATTGCGGAGCACCCGCCCAGACCCTGTCCCGTGTGGTAAACGAATGCCCACTTCACCGTTTTCCAGGTGGAATGAGGGAGCTTCACGACCTTACGCCTGCCGCTGTCAACTGGCTGAGGAATTTGAATATAGACATCTGATCCATGCAGGACGAATGCCATATATATGATGAATGATCACTGACTCAAAATTTTTCAAACCAATGTCAGCTTAAATTCTGTATCATATTCACATGTTTTCTCTTAATTTTTTCAAAATAATAAAAAGAAATTACGAAATTTTCGAGTTAACAAAAGAGAGGTGTCAAGGGAAACCAGGATGGAACGAAGTTTTCTATGAGAGAGAGAGAGAGAGAGAGAGAAATACGCGCACGACTTACAACTATAGCAAAAAGTTTCGTTACAACTTTTGGTTTTAATTTTCCCGTCTAGCCCCCTTTCGCAATGCGCGGTAAGGTCGTTCCAAAAACAAAAAAAAATAACGCAATCTAAACCCTCCTCTTTTAGAAGTCGGTCGAGTACATTTACTCACTTATCAGTTCAGTACGTGTTAGTCTGGTCCATAAAGACACTAAGCTAAATTTTGCTTAATATTAAATTAGAGGAGGCTTTCTAGCCATAGAACAAACATTCATTAGTAAATACGCTGGCGACAGCCATAATAGTGTTGTGGCGATAAATTATCGATATCGATATTTGTGATTTGAATAATGCTAGTATTTATTTGAACTTTGTATAAGTACAATCTGTCTGGAGTTGCTTACACTCTCGTTCCCGTGGGAATTTGTAAAAATCCGTTTGTAGCTGATAACTCCTCATTAACATTCTTTCAGTCAGCCACAGGCTGTCTACTGCCGGACATATGTCTCATCAAGGATTTCTAATATTACTGGTTGGAAGCGGCCTGCGTCCAGCGCCTGCCAGTGACCTTTTTCAGGTCGTCTGGGCATCTGGTCGGTGGGTGTCCGATGCTGTGCTTGGCGGTGTATAGTCGCCATTCAAAAACCTTTCTGCCCCGTCGGTCATTTTAGCGGTTCGACTGTTAAAATTTCTTAATAACTTCTTAAACTTATTAACGAGTTGTTTAGAATTTCACAAATAATAAGTAAATTCGAATTCGAGGTTTAATATGATTATTTGACGTTATAAAAATAGTTATAGTGAAGTGTAAGGATAAAGTATCGATACTCCTTGAAAAACTTTTTTATCGATAACTAAGTCCCATCACTACGGCATTCTAATTAGCGACCGTTGCGTAATGAAATTTTCAAATAAACAGTTGTCAGGGGACGAACCTACGCTAGTTATGGGCTCAACTTCTGTATAACAAATACGAGGTCACGTCTCAAGCCTTTACGGGGTAGACAGTCTAGCTAATCCCATTTCTCTAATCTTTTTTTTTTCGAGTTGAAATGACTATGCTATATTTTTATACAGGGTGGAAGGGTTAACACCGTTACCCTTAATACTGGAGGTTCACACCCATATTCTCAAACGTTTCCTCATAGGTCTCCTCCACTCAACCTCATTCGAGGACGCCTCAAGGAAGTCCTCCAACTTTCCTTGGAAATGGTATTCTTGATTGTTTCCTTGAGGAAACTCCAGTGAGGATGAGTCAAGGAATGACGTTCCGTTTTATTTCTGTATGTTGGTAAACCGCTTAACTTTTTGACGTTAAGAGAGTTTTTGTTGATGTGATCTGAGTATAGAACTTATTACAGTAGGTACAAGTTCTTTTAAATCTGGTCCTCAATAAAAGCACCTACTTTTCGTTAAACGAAACGTTCAAGGTACCTCTCGACCGACCTTATATTTTGACAGTTCGTTCCTCACCTCTATTGAGTAATTTCCTTAAGGTGAGGAAGCTAGTGTCAACTATGAATACCATTGAGCTCGAGGAGGATGAGTGGAGTTTGAGGAAACGTTTGAGAATATGGGTGTCAGTATCATAAGAGTTTTTAAAATAAGTATACAATTATAATATTATGTTTCTTATAAACATAATAACGTAATATGTACGTACATACGTTAATTCCTGTAAGTTTGATCAAAAAGTCCGATAGTCAATGGCGCTTTATAAAGTATGAAAGTGATAAAACAGCAGGGTGCAGCTGGTATGTCATAACGCCTATACTTTTTGGTTTAAAATAAATTTAGATTTTTTATAAACACCTGATTCTTTGTTCCCCTTCACTAGAGCAGGACAGCAATCTGAAACAATGAAAAAAAAATTTTTAACGTTATAAGGTAACCCTAAAAATCTAAAGTAGTTGACTGGTAGAGAATGCCATATAGCATCAAGTCCACCATTTGTACACTTTATTTTTAATTTGTGCAATAATTTGTACAATAATGTTTTAAATTAACAAAAAAAAAAAAACAAATAAAAATATAAAAAAATAACCTCTTAAAATACACCTAGAAAACTGCACCAGAAGCGGTTATCAAAATTTAAATTATTTCACAAACAAAAATAAAATATTCAAACTTTGGCGGAGTTATACGGCAAAAATCATTTAAAAAAAAGAACGGAATTAAGAACCTTCTTTATGACATTCGGTTGAAAATCTTAATATCTCAGATGAAAGGCAGGGATAGCTTGAGGTGATACCTCGGTGAACACTAGCGCCACCGTCATTTAAAAATCATTACTCACTGAAAACACAAGTTATCAAAAATCCCTCTGCTGTGATTATGGTTCTGGATCTGAAGTTAATTTTAAACATGTTAAATTATTAAATGATAATTCCCTATAGTTACAAATTGCAATATTGCTTAAAACGGCCACTTTATTAAAATTAAAATTAACTTCAGATCCAGAACCATAATTACAGCAGAGGGATTTTTGATAACTTGTGTTTTCAGTGAGTAATGATTTTTAAATGACGGTGGCGCTAGTGTTCACCGAGGTATCACCTTAATAGCTAGATATCAGGCGTCGATTCTGCTAACGTTGATCTTAATCGTGTCAAAATACTGTTTCTTTTGTAGTGCTTTTTGCACACTAGTTACAAGAAATGTATATTTTTTTTATATCACTGCTGGTGGTCACACCACACACTACATTCACATCACATCATACTGTCGTAATTCTTGTAAATAATGTGTAAAAGGCACTATTTCGACACGATTGTTACTTAATGTTAGCAGAATCGACGCCCAGATAAGAACAAAATTCTTTCCCGAAATTCCCAAGGGAACGCAGACGGAGTCCGGGGCGGCTACTAGTATATTTTTATGCATTATCAGATTTTCAAGTCGTTGGATCGTATCCAAAGCTTTACATGGCAGTCGTGCTTTATCACTCAGAGCTTTCATGCAGCTAGCTTATACTTAATGCTTTATAAGGTTTTTTTTATAGTTTCACCTGTTTTAGTATGTTTTTACTGAGCGATTTTGTATCTTAGCGTTTTTCGTGAGTTTTTCATACTTTTTTAAAGTTCTGTATTAATTTCATAAGTTTATACTTAAAATAAATTTTAATGCATTTGATTTTTCATCAAAATCTATCTAGCACTTTAGCAATGAAAACATAACAGACAGACAGACAAACAGTCAGGTATGACATGGTAATGGTTTTTTTTTGTTGTTATCTCTACATAAATACGTAACTCGTCCTCAGGCGATAGAAACATAAAATTTATAGACCGTAATCACATACATATTAAGTCCAAATTATTTAGTCAAAAAACTAGGATTATGCTTAAATTTCATTATATTACATACGTATATATTCAAACATTGGCGAACAAAGAAGAGCGGTGTACGCATGCGCGGGGGAGCGGGACGGCGCATCGGTCGAAACCTATATTGCAATTCCAGCTAGAGCGAGACAGTTAGAGTCATAAATTTGTACGAGGTATGCTCTGTGTGTGCTGCTAATATATATGTGTGAAGGATTTTCGTTTACGTGAAACCGGCTTCATACTATCTTTGATGTTTTTAGAGGAATCATCTTGCTAATATGAATGAATGAATGAATGAATGTATGAATGAATGAATGAATAAACACTTTATTGCACCAATTACAAATGCATCTTGGATTGTACAGGACCGAAGATGAAAATTAGTACAAAGGCGGACTTATCGCTTATGCAATTTCTTCCAGCCAACATTAGGGTAGATAAGCTAATTTAGTAAATATTTCTAATTAAAGTCCTAATAACTACATTTATAGACAGACACATTAATATACCTACTTAAATAAAGTATACTAGTAAAGTATAAATTAGAGAATCACAGACTATTACTTCTTTTAAAAGACGAGTGAAACTCTGAAAACCATTTCCTTTCGCAATCATCATAGGTACCTATATGTATATATGTAGTATATCGATAATAGTGTATGTATTATATATTTAAAATATTTGTATGTATGTTTATTTTAACATATGTTATGTTATCTAATAACTATTCCTGTCACAATTTTATGCACACGCCAGTCTACCTGTATTAATCACCTCTACTCTCACGGGTCTACTGGAAGAGATTTCTATTGAAATAAGTAGTACCTTTGTACTGTGTTTTATATTGTATCCTATATTCGTATTTTTGTCTTTACTTTACATCTTTAGTATAAAACAATGTCGCTTTCCGCTGTCTGTCCGTATGTAGGTATGTTTAGATCTTTGATACTAAGCAACGGATTTAGGCGCGGTTTTGTGTGATTCCAGAGGAAGGTTTTTATAGCCGTACGATGCCGGGGTGGGTCACTAATTATATTCCTATTATAAGATTTAAAAATTTCATAAATAAATATATACGGACAAATCACACAGATTGAGTTAGCCCCAAAGCATTATACTAATTCTGTGCCCAAAGTAAGTTCGAGACTTGGGTTATAGGATACTAACAAAATAAAACTATAATTTTATAACAAATACATATATAGATAAACATCCAAGACCCAGGCCAATCAGAAAAATTATATTTTTCATCTTGACCTGACCGGGGATCGAACCCGTCACCTCACCCACTCAGAGGTTTAATGTCTTCCTGTACTGGCAGCTTTGTTATATCCACGTACAAATTTAAGATTCAGTTATTTGCTATGTTAACATCCTGCGATTTCTCCCTAATCCCTGTTTATATTAAATATTTATTGTTGGGTCCGTGTTTCCAATATAACCCTTTAAATATTTAATTAGTTCAAAATTGACCAAAGGCGTCGGTATATTTAAATTAACTAACAAAACACCAAATTCTAGCTGGTCCATTATTTAAGACATATGGATATCAAGACAAAGAGGCAAAGTCACATAACTTAGGATAACATAACCTAAGTACATACTGGAATATCCATACCTTTTATCAAAGTCGATCCAGTGGTTTAACCGTGAAAGCCTAACAGACGGACATAATTTTGCATTTTTTATATTAGTTACTAACGACCCGCCCCGGTTTCGCATGGGCATAAAAATCTTCCTCTTGAATAAATCTGTTAAAAAAAACCGCATCAAAATCCGTTGCGTAGTTTTAAAGATTTAAGCATACAAAGGGACATAGAGACAGAGAGAGCGACTTTGTTTTATACTATGTAGTGACTATAGTCTCTGCCTACCCCTGCGGGAGACAGGCGTGATGATGTGTATGTAAGTATGTAAATTACTGATTTAAAAATCATAATATTAAAACTGTCGAGAAAATGCCATGGTTAGGGATACATGGAAGGTTAGTGGGGAGGCTTTCACCCAGCAGTGGGACATAAACAGCTAAAAGATATATATTCCTTGACTTTATTCTCAACTAGCGACCCGCCCCGGCTTCGCATGGGCATAAAAACCTCCCTCTTGAATCATTCTATCTATTAAAAAAAACCGCATCAAAATCCGTTGCGTAGCTTTAAAGATTTAAGCATACAAAGGGACATAGGGACAGAGAGAGCGACTTTGTTTTATAATATGTAATGATTTTCTTTGATTATTTATTCTCAATCAAAGTATTTTTTTCAATAAGCAACTTTTTTACTGGCAGTAAAATAACAGCTTTTTTGGAATTTCACGTATTAAATGAATAACTATATTTACTCCTAAATTTAATTAAGGTCACCACTATTTAATTTAATTGGGTATTTTAACGACCATATAGAAACTACCATAGAAAAGCCCAAAACAGTTATAGCGATTTTAATGGGTTCAAGAGAAACGTACAAACTTTCTCGATTTTAATTAAATTTTATGAAATCCATTAAACTAATAGATTATTATTGGACAAGCTACAGCCCTGCAACTCCGTTTGCCTGGGAAAAGTAATGTTTGACCCTTGGTACTAAACTATAAACATACTAAATTTAATCAAAATTAGTCCAGCGGTTGAGCCGTGAAAACGTATCACTTTTCATTTTGACCTAACCGGGGATCGAACCCCGAACCTCTGAGTAGCGGACAGCTAACCATTACGCCAAGGAGATCGTCATAAGTGTCAAAATATGTGTAAATTAGCCAAAATATCCAATTACGTGAGCGAAGCCGCGGGTAAAGGCTTGTACATGATATCCGAAAAGGGATAAGGGCTAGGATCAATTTCCTTCTCGACATTAGGGTCTAGGTGTGAAATATAGAGTATAAAAGGTACTTGACATCGTTTATTGATCAGATGAAAAATATATGTTCTGTCTGAACATGAGTGGATACATGGAACAGGGAAAATGGGGATAAATAATTAGTACCTGGGCGACCGAGCTTCGCTCGTTTTATGCAGAAAATCTTTTTGCGTGAAAATATGGGTAAGATGAATTTTTCCAGACATGGAACCTAGCTAGATTATCTTTTTGACTATGTAAGAACTTATGTTAAAAATTTCAAAGAAATCGTTAGAGCCGTTTTCGAAAACGCGAGTACAAATAAATTTATATATTGCTCGTTTAATAGTATAGGATTATGAATTGACTCAATACCAAAGTATATAAAAATCTGTTCTTTAAGCTCGAGAATGGCTGTACCGATTTGGTACATTTTGGTCTCGAAATATTTGTGGAAGTTCAGGGATGGTTCAAAGGGTGAGAAAAGTGCGTTCAGGGTTCAGACGGTACGGAGTGCCAAAGCTCAGCTAGTCACTACATCACTATCACTACATAGTATAAAACAAAGTCGCTTTCTATGTCCCTATATCCCTTTGTATGCTTAAATCTTTAAAACTACGCAACGGATTTTGATGCGGTTTTTTTAATAGATAGAGTGATTCAAGAGGAAGGTTTTTATGCCCATGCGAAGCCAGGGCGGGTCGCTAGTATAATATAAATCACTAATGTTTTCTCTGCAGTCAGGTAAAAGCACATATTTATTTCTGCCTCCTCACGACTTGCCCTACATTAACATACACCTATTGAGAGCTTAAAAAAGCGCTGACTAGGGTCATAAAGCTCAGACTCAATATTCTAAAGGTGTTGACCGTTTATGGGCCCTTAAATAAAGGAGCTTCGAAAGCTCCATGAGCGATACGACATTAAAGTTCAAACATAAGGAAAATACTTTAAATTATGTATATGCCGAGATACCATTTATCTGATGGAAAGCGGTTACCGTAGCCTATGGTTGCCTAAAACACCAGGGGTGTCATGTGCGCGTTGCCAACCAAGAAACTTTTCACGCCCTTTTTTAAAAAACCTTATGTTTTAAACCTTTAAAAAAACCTGACAGATTGTTTCCACGTAATTTTTAACTTATTTTAGTAGTTAGTAGAAAATAATAATGCATTTATTAGATTTTAAAAATTGCATTATTTCAGGGTTGAGAGTTGACAGTTTGTATGAATCTTTGCTTTTTTTAAAGCGCGACATTAGTATCTTAGTATTCGATATAACAGAGTCCACTGCAGGCGGAGCCGCGGGCAACACCTAGTAATCATATAAAGTCACATAATATATGAGATCCAGTCGGCTATAAACCATATCTCAAGGGAGAGCAGTCGACTTCCAGAATGTACCGAATACCTGCCGAATTTACACTATGTTCAGTAAAGTCTCAACTCAAGTCCCGGTCAGGTCAAGATGAAGAATGATCTTTTTCTGATTGACCTGGGTCTTGGATGTTTATCTATATATGTATTTGTTATAAAAATATATCATCGTTGAATTAGTATTCCATAACTCAAGTATCGAACTTACTTTGGGGCTAACTTCATCAGTGTGATTTGTCCCTATATATTTATTACTTCTTTAGTCTACCTATATTTATTTATTCATTTTTTTATAAACATGAATAAATACACAAAAATATCAATCCCATACATTTTGTTCTTGTCGAAATTCGTCAACGTTTTGAAATTGTGACTTTTGCTAACCTGGTTTTCGATTTACACCTGGTATATAAACGTTGCACCTCTAAGTAAATTAATAACTAATTCTCCATAGGGTTTGCTTATTGACTCAAATTGACTGAGCAGTGTTTGCTGTAGCTGAATCCAATTCAGTATCTATCAATAGTAATCAATATGTATCTATACGTTTACTACGTGTAGTAAATTTATTTCTGCCTGTCGATTCTATAAATTTCAAACAACAACTCGCTTCTCACTTCACTATTCACTCACACTTCGCAAAATGTTCAAAATGGCCAGGGAGCTTAGAAGTGACGGGAGAATCACCTTACAGAATGCACTATCTTACGTCATCACTACATAGTATAAAACAAAGTCGCTTTCTCTGTCCCTATATCCTTTTGTATGCTTAAATCTTTAAAACTACGCAATGGATTTTGATGATATAGATAGTGATTCAAGAGAAGGTTTTTATGCCCATACGAAGCCGGGGCGGGTCGCTAGTTTGTTATAAAATATAGTAATCATTGAGTTAATATCCCATAACACAAGTCTTAAACTTACTTTGGGGCTAACTCAAACTGTGTGATTTGTCTTTATTTATTTACAGAACCCTAAAAAAATCCACAAAACCTACCCGTTAAATGGGTATTTGCCAAAATTATGTTAAATATGACACGCGCCCGTCGTGTGCGTTAAATGGCGGTATTTCAATCAGAAGGACGGGGTTCGAATATTAAGTGGGTTATGGGTAATTCACCCTTCCCCATTGTTGTTTCCCCACTTCCCCGCTTCGGCCAGTTGGAAAACTATTATATAACTATTTCTGTTGGAAATGGGTCGTCGTTGAACTAGGGGTTGTTTTAGGTGAAATCTTATCTGTTATAAGAATGAGGAATAGTAGAGGTTTCTGACAAATAAAAAAATAAAAGTATAGACAAATATAATGTAATTAAAAGATCTTAAACTAATTACTTATACTATAAAATAAAATACACATATTTAAAAAAAAAGCTTAAAAAGTTCTAGTCCCGGCAAATCATTACCCCGAGGTAGGGTGCCCAGAAGACTGGCAGTATTGCAACGTTGGATGGCAATGCTGATTTGTTGGGCGAGGTAAAGGAGGTTTTCCTAAATTAACCAAAGGAAAAGTCATGAAAAGTAATACCAAAAATACTAGAAGTTAGGTATTTTACTAGCGAAGTGCCGTCTTAGATTTTATTCAATTTGACCTGGGCCTTGATTCTGTAAGCTTTTATTTTAAACTTAGTATCTGAATCCCCTGTGAGTTTCTTGATTGGCATTCTAAAAACTCGGTTGATAATTCGAATCTATACTAGCGTACCGTGTGACGTGAGATTTTGTATGAGATGACGTAAGATGTGGTAAGGTAATTTCCCCGTCACTTCGAAGCTCATTTCTCACTTGTCATTTTGAACCTTATGCGAAGTGTGAGTGATAGCGACGTGAGAAGCGAGTTGTTGTTTGAAATTTATAGAATCGACAGGCAGATTTTAGAGTAAAATAAATAAAGTGATTGGTGGCGCAAATGGACTGATGTAAGCCCCTTAAAAAAGAACTATAAATTTCGACATAAGTTTATTTGGCAAAGCTGTTCAGTTTAGTGGTCTGAATCAGCCCTCAAAATATTTGCAGTTGATTTAAATTTACCTTATAAATAATCCATATGCTGCCAACTTACAGAAAAAATTAAGAAAGCCCGCTTACGTCACACGCACAATTTATTTGACCATGTAGTAAATTTTTTAAAACGAAAGTCATTGGTTTTTTTGTTACGTATCTCTAAAAATACGTGCTTAATAAAAATCTGATTACCACAAACTGTTTAATAAGCCTATTCCTCTAACTGGTTATCGAATAAGACATCTTTGTAAAAAATTGGACTAGCCAATTCTAATAATTTGTGTAAGCCTTCGAAATCGATAGAGATTGCAGGGCAGCGAATGCTGAGCAAGTTTGCTTGAATAAATCTGATTGCAAACTGGATGGATAGAGAATATAACACTGGGTATGAGTGTAGAGGTAAAATGTATACTTTTCTCTGTAGCCCACTGTAGGTATGTGGAGAAACTAGACGATATAAATGTCAGCGATTCATTTCCTAAGTTTATTGAGTACCATCATGCTTACGTGACCTAAGGTCTTATGATTTCAGGCTTTGTCTACCCCGTATGAGATAAAGACGTGATTATATCTCTCAGACAGACTCAGGTTATATCGCACCCAAAAGTACCTAGCATATGTTTGACCCCTGGTCCTTAACTACCTATCCATTCCAAGTTTCGTCAAAATCGGTTAAGCGGTTTATCCGTGAAAGCGTTACAGACAGTCCGACAAACTTTCTCATTTTTAATATGAGTGTAGATATGGATATTTTGTAATGTTTACATTTGTTTCGATGCAATAACTAAACTAAACTAATACATCCTTAAGAGCCTAGATGCTCAATCGACAAATATTCACAATATACAAAGGGAGGAATGTTACAAAAATGATTTTTTTTCCGATGTTCGTGACAGCATCGCGTGCTCACCTCTGTAATTGTTAACGTAATGATCCAGTGCGAGCGACGCGATAAAACTATATCTTTACATATCTTATTCTTAGCGAGTCCACTGTAAAAACTAATACTTTTGATTAGTTGTGATTTACTTTCTTATTTTATTTATTTGGTTTACCAGTGATTGCTACATCAGTACCCCTAGTAAGAGTAATTTTAAAGTGTTGTACTGAGCCCCTAGTATGAGTTTTTCTTAACGCAGATGCTAGCGACTGCGTTAGGATTTTGTATAGAATTTCTTAGTTGCCTTACTATCCGCTAGAGGCGCTGTACAGGTTTGCCATACTAAATCGCTAACGCAGTCGCTAGCGTCTGCATTAAGAAAAACTCATACTAGGGGCACTGTACAACACTTTAAAATTACATTATACTTATGCTAAATGTGCAAATCTTTTAAGGTGAACACCACATTCATTCATTTTTAAACAAAGAGTACACAATACAAAACAAATTATGTAAGCATACTAAGTTTAAATAAGGCTCTGGTCCTACAGAACACCACCAATAGCATAACAAAAGCTTGTCAATGAGTCATGGTGAACATCGCAATGTCTGCCTAACGCATTATACAATTGACACATTTTTAACCCCCGACGCAAAAAGAGGGGCGGTTCTTCCTCGCTGCCCCGCACCGCATCACCCCGAGGACCATATATAAGGCTGCGCGCGTCGAATAGAAGACCTTTACACTCATACACCGCACTCGCCGGCGAGTGCGACGAAGTAGGAACAGTAGCTCGTTTACCAGGTACCGGAATGTACCAGGGCGCTTCTCGCCACCAGTAGGCTTTTCTTAGGCCCTTAAGGCACCCTAGTGTCGGCCCTTAAGGCAATGAGCGTTTGCATCGCTCGCGAGTTTGCATCGCTCGCCATTGCTCAAAGGCAAAGCCCATGGCCGAGGTTCGTCCCAACTGGGAGCCCCTTGCGCTTTTGCCGAAAAGGCTGAGTGGCGTCAAGCCCTCGCCTCAAACTGTCCCGCTGTAAGTATAAAAGCTCATCGAAGCTAATACTGTAGGTCCGTCATAAAAAAAAAAAAAAAAAAAAAAAAAAAAAATAGAAGACCTCTTTCGGCTGATCTCACCATCTCAAGTTAAGTGGCTGGCTATTTCATAGCGGCTGCCTGACTGGATCTCGTGCCTACTTTGATCTCACGACCCCTATAATCTCTCATTAACGGTTATCCTTAAGAGTCTAACCTTTTGTAAAGTACAAATAATAAATATTGTGCGATTCGCTGAAACCTGGATTTATCTTCTCTCCTCACACATACCTTAAGTAATTAGTAAATTCTACCTACGTTATAGGGGTGTTATAAGTTTGACGTGTCTGTCTGTCTGTCGGTCTGTCTGTCTCTGTCATCATAGCTCCCGAACGGATTTATTGTTTTATTGTTATATTAGTAGGAGAGTTACCTATGTCCCAGAATAGTTCGACGATTTGGCGAAACTAGTGGCTTGGATACGTTACATCGATGAAGCCTCTAAGGCGCTTAGCCTGCGCTAATAAATCTATACTAATATAATAAAGCTGAAGAGTTTGTTTGTTTCTTTGTTTGTTTGTTTGTTTGTTTGAACGCTCATAACTTGAAAACTACTGGTCGGATTCGCAAAATTCTTTTTGTATATGAAAGCCTGATTCTCGGGGAAGGTTATAGGCTAAAGTACATACACACTTATGGCGAGTGAAACCGCGGGGAATAGCTAGTTGAAAATATATCTGCCACTGGACATCATGCTTGTGTTAACACAGTCCACTAAAGTTTGCGTGCTCACTTAACACACCATACCACGGTTAGGAAATATGAAAATTAACGGCGGTTATTGTCGGATATGTCTCTTTTTAGCCTACAATGCAAAAGTGGGATGTTATGTTTTGCTCATTTGAATGATGATAGAGTACAAAATAGGCTATTTCTTAAATATCTCAGTGCTTGGAATTTCGGCATGTGTTTTGGAAAGCACGTTAAGACGATACCTCGGTGAACACTAGCGCCACCGTCATTTGAAAATCATGATTCACTGAAAACACAAGCTATCAAAAATCCATGTTGTGTAATTAACTACTAGTCTATCTATATCTATATAAATAAAAGAAAGTCCTGTTAGTTACACTATTTATAACTCAAGAACGGCTAAACTAATTTGGCTAAAATTGGTGGGGAGGTAGCTTAGAACCAAGAGAAGGACATAGGGTACCTTTTATCCCGAAAAAAGCACTATTCCCGAGGGAAGTTCACCGGGGCGAAGCCGTGGTCAAAAGCTAGTATATCTATATAAAAATCAATTGCCGTTCGTTAGTCTCGCTAAAACTCGAGAATGCCTGGGCCGATTTGGCTAATTTTGGTCTTGAAATATTTGTGGAAGTTCAGAGAAGGTTTAAACGGTGAGAAAAGTGCGTTCGGGCGGTACGGAGTTCGCCGGGTCAATTAGTTTAATATAGATGAATACAGAAATATCCTGTATTCCTTTGTAACTCAATTGTCTCTAGTAACGAGTAACTTATTCATTATATTTTGGTATTCATTTGTTTATACCAATGTATATAGCGTCCTCGCCTACAGCGGATACCCTCATCATATCATGGTTAGAGTTAATATATTGACCCTAAAGGGCTCAATGTAGAGCGCGCGCAACTTTAAATCAAGATCCTCAATTTCTTAGCTTAAATAATATAGGTAGACATAATGCGATAACGCTTATATAACTAGATAAGTGGACTACGTGAGATGCGAAATGGCAAAAGAAATAAAAGATATGGCCTTATTCATTAAATTACCAAACGTTTTTTAAGCCCATTTTAAGTTAAATATGTTTTGGCTCTTTCTCTCTTATCGAAATTTACCGTGAAAGAATGAGCCAAAACACATTTTAGTTCAAAAAGTATTAGCTATCCGACCGAATTACCCATTCGTGTCTAAGCTTTGGCACTAATCACGGTAAAGATAGGAGCACCAACCCCGCTCCTATCACTGGGATCCAGCCTGAAGCGTACCAATCCCTCGTCCGTGCCTACCTATGTTAATCTACAGTTACATTTGAACACATATTAAAATTATCAACAGCAATATCATATCAATATCAAATACTAATAAAGGCCATGTTAAATCACTAGAGCACAATACACGTCTGCACCGCTCGGCGAACCCAAGGAGAAGAGAGCGTTACACTCATACTCTCCCCGACACTACTACTGCCAAGAGGGGTTTACCTGTAGTGGGGAGATATCTGTCACGTGATGTTACCGGGCGCTAACAAAAGGTATAACAAACGTTTTCTTAGTTTTTATTAATAAGAGGTGGTTTCGAATCTATCAGTTTAAATCAGGTATAGAGTAACACACGAAAATAAATAAATTTATGAACTAACTACCTTTTGTCTGCGGCTTTGCCCGCATGAATTTCCCTCGGGATGACAGGTACCCTATGTCCTTCTCAATACTCCTAACTACATGTATGCGAAATTTTAAGAAGATTGGTTCAGTAGATTGGCCGTGAATATGTAACAAACAAACAAATATACAAACTCACTTTCGCATTAATAATAAACTGACGAAAAAATAACTTCCATCAAGCCTTACCATAATGCATCATCAACAATTTGGACTCTATTTTTTTTTATTTTATTTCTATTAAAAATGAGGGAAATATTTATTTACAAGACAATTACATAAACTTGAAAAAATAAAACTAAAGACTTATAATATTAGTTGGGATATTTTTAAGTAGTCCGTGCTCTATATAAAATCTGATGCTTACTCTAACCTTTCAACCCGTTAACGATGACATAGCGAAATCCGCCCCAATGTCGCTTTCATGCTACAAAATGGATTGAAAACTTTTGATGTTAAAATTTATCAGCGTTTAAACATGGTTATTAATGTTAACGCTAGTTTAAATACTCGGGTTTGCTTGATCATCTTCTTTCTTAAGATTGTCGCGATTTCGTGATATTACTTAGACATTCGCGTGTGGCGGGAGATCTATGTATCTATGCGTAGTTAGTGTAACTGTAAGTTTTCATGGACGTGGATTTTTTAACATTAATTTACTAAAAAAAAAAATTTATTATTTTGTATTTATTTTGAAGTCTATTTATTTATTTCCAAATTCATGTACACAGAAAAATATACAAAAGAAAAGAACATAGAATAAAGAACATTAGTACAAGGTAGCTGCTTATTTCTAAAGAAATCTCTTCCAGCAGACCCGAGAGAGGAAACGAGAAGAAAAGGGTAACAGGCGTGTACTAGAATATTATAGTATAATAAACATACATACATAAGTACATACATACTTAAATAAATAAATAATAATATGTCTACCCATGGAACTGAACCTTCAGTATAAAGGGTAGCGGTGTTTACCCTGCTACCCTTTATAAAAAAACAAGCAGTCTACCTCGGCTTCGCCCGTAGTACACACACAGCCTATATCCTTCGTGGACGGTGTGGCTTTCAAACGATGAAATATTTTTTCAAATCGGTCTTGTAGTTTCGAAGCTTATTTGATACAAACAAACACTTCCCTCCACCTCCCACGGCTCTACCAAACTCTCGGTGACACGAGCCGAATCTCGGGAGAGTGCGCTGTACTAGCATTTCGCATCTCTTTCCAGTCGCACCTGCTTGATCTCCCTACAAGTTCTCTATAGTGTCGCCTATCTATGCAATCATTGCATTTTAATAACTCTCCCCCATCTTTAGGGGGCTTACGTTCACACGTACGCCTCGCTTCTCGGCCAGAGGCCAGCTTCTGTCTTCTAGGTCTTTGAGTTTGTCACAGTTTCAGTTTTTCTCTTCATCTTCTTCTTTGTCTGCTTGTGGCAGTATTCTTGATGTGATACAAACAAACAAACAAATATTTCCTTTTTATAATATTAACTAGCCGACCCCGCAAATGTTGTTTTATATAAATTACTAGCTGTTCCCCGCGGCCTCGCCCCGCGTGGGACTTGGTTATATCGAGCCCAATAGTAGCCTATGTTTGACCCCAGGTCATTAACTACATCCCTACCAAATTTCATCACAATCGGTCCAGCAGTTTAGCCGTCAAGAGATGACAGACAGACAGACTTTCGCATTTATTATATTGGTATGGATTACTGGGTAATTTTAGGGTGAACAACCCTTATCACTTAAGGGTATGAAAAATAGATAGTAGCCGATTCTCAGACCTACTGAATATGCGTATAAAATTTGGTAAAAATCAGCAAAGCCGTTTCGGAGGAGTAAGGTAACATAGTGACACAGGAATTTTATATATAAGATATAAAAGTATAGAAAAAAATCTGAGACTATCATCTCGTCAGAGTTTTTCTCCTAAATTTTCAATTTATACTTATTTATTTGTTACAGAAAATGTATGTTCGTAACAGCCAATTATGTGGGATACAGAAAATAATTTGCAATCTAAATATATTACGGTACTTGTGCGGTAGGAGAAAACAATCCCAGGCATCGCCTGGGGGCAGACGTTGTTAATTTTAATTACTTTTCAACTGACATCCGAGTCCGAAAATAAATAAAGACACCGCGCTGTGAATTTCATAATTTTACATTTGACATTCGCATTGTGTAGGTTATATGGTCAACTGATCCTGCCCGCTCATATTTTATACTGACTTTATACATTTGATTGACATAATATTTTATAATAATATACACTTTTATAAATACATAAATAAAAATATAGACGTCGGCGTCTTGTTGGTGATAATAAAACCAACCAAATTTTTAAATACGGCCTTTATTATAGCTTTTTAACACACACACTGAAGGGAAAAACAAAAGACTAAACATATCAAAATTATAAAAGTATAAAAACATAAATAAATATAAAAAAGAGGCTGATTGAGCCATCGATGCTCATCATCCAGATACATAAATACATATATAGTAAAAGTAAGTTCGAGACTTGTGTTATGGGATACTTGTTCAACGATACTATATTTTATAACAAATACATATATATAGATAAACATCCAAGACCCAGAACAATCAGATAAATATCAATTTTCATCTTGACCTGCCCGGAATCGAACCCGGGACCTTATGAGTAGCGGTCAGGCATGTCAACAATAGGTCGTCACAATACATTTAAATAAAAATAATAATAATATGAAACTAACTAAAGTTTTGGTGGGTCGATTATAAAAGTTAATTTTGTTATTTTCTACAGTTTTTGTTTATGAAATACTTTTTACTTTACAACAACTGGATTGCGGATGCTCATAATAAGGAAGATTGGCGCGGATGGAGGGGGGCTTATAAGACGAGACCTCGGTGAACACTAGAGCCACCATCAACTAAAAATCATTATTCACTGAAAACACAATTTATCAAAAATCCCTGTTATGTAATTATGGTTCTGGATCTAGTTAACTTAATCATAATAAATTATTAAATTATACTTCCCTATAGTTACAAATTGCAAAACTGCCAAAAGTGGCCGTTTTAAGCAATATTGCAATTTGTATTGATAGGGAACAATAATTTAATATGTTTAAAATTAACTTCAGATCCAGAACCATAATAACATAAGACGGATTTTTGATAACTTATGTTTTCAGTGAATAATGATTTTTAACTGATGGTGGCGCTAGTGATCACCGAGGTATCGTCTTAAAGCCAGTAACCGTATAAGACGATGATGAAGAAAAAAACATAGAAGTCTATTCTTTATGCCAGTAACTACAACTGTTACTGTAGTAACCAGTAACTGTAAGTAACTACGCTGTTAGGTAAAAGTTTATTAATACATAGGTGGATATTGTAGTTTAAAGATTAAGAAACTAAGAAATTAAGAAGAGAGAAGAAGTATACATACATAGATACATATTTGTTTTGGTTCTTTTTTTGCACTGCGCTAATTTCACCAATATCTCGGTTATAAGAACTGTTGTAAAAGTAAGGGAATCCTATTATTAGCTTTGTTATTGTTAATTAAGTGTTATTATGCTGTTGGATTTCTAAATAAATAAATATAAAGACTCTTAAGTAAATCAAATAGCAACATCAGACACTTTAGTTAACTAAGACGGCAAGTTACTCAGGTTGTATTAAAGTTTTGAAGCATTTCCCTGACCTACAAGTTTCAATCGCTTCTGAAGGCTTTTAAGCGGCCATCTTGGATAACGAAAAGGATCACTGAGATTGCTGCACTAGAAGGTAAATCTGTGGCTTATGTCTTTAATCCAATCGATTGACATCAACGAGTCGCTGGCAATCGAACAGAATATTATTCGGACACACTGTCTGAATTGACACTTTTTAATTTTAATATTTTTACCAAAAAATCGACACTATAAAATTTAGTACACTCTAAATGTTTAAGAGCAGTGCTTTTGTCAGTGGAGTCTCTTCCAAGTATTTCTATCTTCCGCTAGCCTTTTCACCTCCTGATACGACACGACTCCCACTTTTTCATTTATTTGTTCTATAAAACTCCTTCTCAGTCTACCTTAGTACTAGTAGTACTAGTCTTCTTACTTAAACTTACACTCAGATAAAATATAAGCCACATTGTGTGTTGCTGTGTCTCACTGGCCAGCAAGCGGATGGACCTCTTTGGAGCAGTGTACCCTGACCTGGAGGACTATAGGCACTCCGCACCAGGTGATGTTCTGAAGCTCATGCAGTCTTTCTTCAGAAATCCCAGTGTGGGTGAGTAAGGAATGGGGCAAGTACAGAAGGATCAAAAGTTTCGAAGTACTTCGTACGACTACGTAAAAAAATGGAATTAAGCACTCCGTCTTAACTTTTTTCTTTTCTGTCCTAACAACTTAAGTATTAAATTTTCTAGCATAATGAAAATTTATTATGACATAGGAATTAATAAATTATAGGTTAACGAGCTAACTATAATGGCTCCCGTGTTCTTTCCATAAACTATGAACAGTATTTTTTAAATAACTATGTTCAGCGATGTAAAAAAAAATATTACTCATCATATTGCCTTTCCAGTTACAAAATCTATAATAAAGAAAGTCGTGTTAGTTACACTATTTATAACTCAAGAACGGCTGAACAGATTTGGCTGAAAATTGGTGGGGAGATAGATTAGAACCAGGAGAATGACAGGGTACTCATACCGGGAAAAAACACTATTCCTGAGAAATTTCACTGGGGCGAAGCCTCGGGTAAAAGCTAGTAACTTATGTTAGCGCCCGGTAACATCACGTGACAGGTATCGCCCCACTACAGGTAAACCCCTCTTGGCAGTAGTAGTGTCGGGGTGAGTATGAGTGTAACGCTCGCTTCTCCTTGGGTTCGCCGAGCGGTGCAGACGTGTATTGTGCTCTAGTGATTTAACATGGCCTTTATTAGTATTTGATATTGCTGTTGATAATTTTAATATGTGTTCAAATGTAACTGTAGATTAACATAGGTAGGCACGGACGAGGGATTGGTACGCTTCAGGCTGGATCCCAGTGATAGGAGTGGGGTTGGTGCTCCTATCTTTATCGTGATTAGTGCCAAAGCTTGGACACGAATGGGTAATTCGGTCGGATAGCTAATATCAGAAGTTGGATGATGAAAGAATATTTCTTAATATTCTACCACGCCTAGTAAATTGTACATGTTTTGTGATACTTAATTGTTAACATTCTGACACACACGCGTAAGTAAATTTAGCAAAACGGTTAGATCAAATGTAATCTAAAGTAGTGAAAAAGTTTTAGTGAGTGTTAAAGTGTAAATGTAATGTTGTGATATGATATACCACAGCTGTAAGTATTGGTGCAGAAACGGTAAGTCTTTTCATGTTTTATGTGACTCCAATCCTAAAAAGTGTAAAAGAAAAATCGGTGAAAATTATTTATTTTGTGGGTATTTTAAAAATGATATGAAAAAAAAAAATCTTTACGTTTGGGTATTTGTGATTTAATTCGATGTCAATATATTGAAAAGGTTAACGATAATATTTGGTTTATGTAATGATTATGTGAATTATTTGTGTTTTTCATTGTCTTATCCGTGAGTCCTTAAACGAGTGATGACTTTGATAAATCTACTTTGGTATCTATTGTTTATTTACTTAAATGTGGTTAAATTATGTGATTGCTTAAGTTAAATTGTTACAATACGCGAAAGAATCACTAGTAGTGAAAATGAAGTGAGCTAACCTACGAAGGAACAGCAAGCTTAAGTAACTTTGTAGGTATTTGAATAAAATGATGTGCAAAAAAAAAATGACGGTTTCTGATAAAATACAGTTTGTAAATGTTTGAAATATAGTTGTTTACTTCATTCTCGATTTTAGCATAGGTGAGGGTTCCGATCAGTTAAAAGCCACAAATGACCGAAACGGAAAGTCACAAGGGGCTCGGAACACTGATAAACAACCCAAGATACTATGCATTATCGAGGTGGTTATACATTGAATGTCTGAAATAAAGTTGTTTACTGTCATTTTCGATTTTAGCATAGTTGAGGGTTCCGATCAGTTAAAAACCAGAAGTGACTGAAACGGAAAAGTCATAATGGTCTCGGAACACTGATAAACAACCTAAGATACTATGCATTATCGAGATGGCGAGGTCATTATAGAAAAAGCATAAATGGTGATTTGTACTCAATCAATGTATTATTGTTTCATGGTTCGAGCTCGACGGTCGGGGACGACCGGATTTTTCAGGACGGCCGAGTGTTAGCGCCCGGTAACATCACGTGACAGATATCTCCCCACTACAGGTAAACCCCTCTTGGCAGTAGTAGTGTCGGGCTGTAAGTATTGGTGCAGAAGCGGTAAGTCTCTTCATGTTTTAAGTGATTTGATTCCTAAAAAAAAGGGGTGAAAATAAAATATCTGTGAAAATTATTTACTTAGTGGGTATTTCAAAAATGATGTTGAGAAAAAAAAAAATGTTAACCGTTGGGTATTGGTTTTTGACTTTGATGTCAGTACACATTAAAAAGTTTAAAAGGTTAATAGATGTATTTGGTTTATTCAATTATAATGTGAGTTATAAGGGTTTTTCATTGTATAATCTGTGAGTACTAAAGTTAGTAATAGCTTTGGTAAATATACTTTGGTGTTTATTTACTTGAATATGTGGTTTTATTATGTGTTTGCTTGAGTTCAATATTAACGAAATAGTAACTAGTAATGAATATAAAGTGACTTACGAAGGAATAGCAAGCGTAAGTAACTTTGCGAGTATTTGAATAGAATGATGTAAAAAAATGTCGATTTGTGATAAAACTTACACTTCAGTTGGAAATAACTTGTTTTTATTAAATATCTATTTGCCGAAATGTATCTTGACTGTGTTTGATGCTTTGATTAAATATGTCTGGTGTATGTGTGTTCAGCAAAGTTCACAAGTTGTGATAGTTGGCCATGACCTACAACTAGGTACAGTTGTTTGTGGGAGTGCATGGTGATACACAGCATCAGCGGCCTTAGGTGCTGATGGCTGTACCATGTTGTACAAGCAAGTTGGCCGACGATGGGATAACTTGCTTAACTCTTCGTGGCAGCTAACGCATCTTGGGAATATATTGTTAACACCGTATTAAGAGATCATTTATGACAGGTTGATTGGTGGACCTGGTTATAAAGGTCACCGATATTAAAGTATTTATTTCCTGTTTGTTTTTAGCCATACACCAGACCACAACGGTCGGGGACGACCGGATTTTTCAGGACGGCCGAGTGTTAGTGCCCGGTAACATCACGTGACAGGTATCTCCCCACTACAGGTAAACCCCTCTTGGCAGTAGTAGTGTCGGGGTGAGTATGAGTGTAACGCTCTCTTCTCCTTGGGTTCGCCGAGCGGTGCAGACGTGTATTGTGCTCTAGTGATTTAACATGGCCTTTATTAGTATTTGATATTGCTGTTGATAATTTTAATATGTGTTCAAATGTAACTGTAGATTAACATAGGTAGGCACGGACGAGGGATTGGTACGCTTCAGGCTGGATCCCAGTGATAGGAGTGGGGTTGGTGCTCCTATCTTTACCGTGATTAGTGCCAAAGCTTGGACACGAATGGGTAATTCGGTCGGATAGCTAATACTTATATATGTAAGTCAAAGTTGAAACCCGTTTTTAGTTAGAACGCGTATTTTACTAGTTTTTTTTTTTACTTTATGGAAGGTCTGGTAATTCTTTTACCTCATCGGCTTATAAATTACAAGGGGGTATGTAATGCATAATTATATTAAGAAAAATTTAAATATTGGCCATAAATATGGCAGCGTACGCGTGGTAGTTAGTGGTATTTAATACAAAAAGAAAACTACTAAAACTACTACAATTAGTAAAAGATACTCGTATGAGTAACTTTAAAAAAAGAACGATTGTAATTGCGCAAAAAAAGCGGCAGTTAAAAAAATACGTGTTCGAAATTCAAACGCCAAAATTACAAACTGTTTCGCAAAGCGCGTTAATCTACATTCGAAATTTTGAACAAAAATACTAGTTTCCGTTTTCACAAGTAAAATACTTGTGTCACTGGATGATATACGTATTCCAAATTTAAACACAATAGAATGTACGAGTGTACTCCATAGAGTTTATATCAACTATAGAGTGGGCTTTGGGAGTCGGTGTGAATAGAGGTGTAAAAATAATATTTAAAATAATTACCGTCATTTTCTGTGTCAGCGATCTCAATTATGACTTATCAATCATTTATCTTTCTTATATATAAGAAAGGATTTGTTTATCTGACTGAAGTTTGACTAATGATATCTGATGATAATATGCCTATCCAAGTAACGGCTACAAATTCAGTTGCTTAACGTTGCTGCTACGTTTCATCTTTGTAAAAATATTGTCTGAATATATCTCTCTCTTAATCCCTTACTCTGACTTCTTATTGCATTGCTATGTTTCGGTTTTTGAAATTTATCAATTACTGTTTCATCAGATCTTAGACAAAAGTAAATTCATTTTACCGAATCAATAAAAAAATTGCAGATTTAGTAGACCTTTGATCACGTGCTATCATAAGAATGAATTTAAGGCCATCATCATCTTTTCATATAGGTGTCACGGTCCATCGGCCATGCATATACCTCTCATCAGTGTCAGAGTTCTTTGGAACCGCGTCTCGGCCTCTGACGTGGTTCCTTTAACGACTACCAGATGGCAGCCGGGACCAACGGCTTAACGTGCCTTCCGAAGCACGGAATCATCTTTATTATCAGACAGTCAGGTGATTAAAGCTTGCAATGTGCTAACCAAAGTGAAAACAACTAAACAAAGTATGCTTCCCGTGGGAATCGAACCCCGGAGGCAGTTGATTTGGAAATAACTAAACAAAGTATGCTTCCAGTATGACAACCTCCGTGGCGTAATGGTTAACATGCCTGACCGCTACACAGGAGGTCCCGGGTTCGATCCCCGGTCAGGTCAAGATGAAAAATGATCTTTCTCTGATTGACCTGGGTCTTGGATGTTCATCTATTTATGTATTTGTTATAAAATATAGTATCGTTGAGTTAGTATCCCACAACACAAGTCTCGAACTTACTATGGGGCTAACTCAATCTGTGTGATTTGTCCATACGAGGGGTATGCCAAAAAAAACTAGATACTCGGAAATTATAATATTTATTTTTCATTACTAATATCTATCTTTTCAAAGTATTCACCATGGGCATGTTTACATTTATCCATGCGTTTAAACCACTTGGAAAACACCTCTGACCAATCTTTTCGAGATACCTCGAAAATTTCGAAATTGTAGGCAGCTTGTGCATCTTCCTTGCTCTCAAACCTCTTACCTTTCAATTTCTCTTTAATTTGAGGGAACAAATAAAAATCGCAAGGTGCTAAGTCAGGGGAGTATGGTGGGTGAGCTAGAAAAAATACATTTTTTGAATAAAAAATTACGATTGTTCTGGCCGAGGTGTGCGGCGACGCGTTGTCGTGGTCCCAGAGAATGTGCCAGATTCCTGACTTCGGTCGCTTGTCACACCAAGCTGATAATACTACTGGGGCACAAACTGACACATACCACTCAGAATTAACTGTTTTTTGATCTTCTAATAACACAGTAGCGATATGACCGGTCTTACAAAAAAACGAGGCAACCATTTGTTTCTGCGTGCTGCGCGCACGACGACATTTTGTTGGTGTTTGTTCATCATCAAAGCACCATACAGTCGATTGTCGTTTTGTTTCGGGGTCGTAATTATACAGCCATGTTTCGTCACCGGTAAGTGTATCGTATACGTTTTTTTTCTCACCACCGTCGAATTTCTCTATCATATATCGGCACCAATCTACACGGCGGTCTTTCTGCTCATCGGTCAGTTTGTGCGGCACCCATCTTGAACAACGCTTACGGAGAGAAAGGTAATCTTGAACAATGGTTTGCATTCCTGCTGATCCAATGCCCAGCTCTCGCTTAAGCTCTACATATGTAATTCGTCGGTTTTTACGAACTAGTTTTTCAACTGCTTGGACATTTTCTCGTGTGACTGCGGTTGGCGGCCTACCTGTCCTCACTTCATATTCAAAGCTTCCCCGTCCTCTCCTAAATTCACCAAACCAATTAAAAACTGTTGCTCGTGAACAAGCAGACTCCCCAAAAGTAGAAACCAAAAGTTCAAAACATTCTTGGGGTTTTAAACCTTTTTTGTAATCATAATAAATCATAGTGCGAAAATCACGTCGACTGAGTTCCATTGTTGCAAGCAAATTCCCGCCAGATTCTCACAAAAAAATAATCATTTATATGGACTTTAAAAAAACCGAGATTTTGACACCGCACGTCTTTCAATTATATTTACATATTAAAAATATTGTTTACAAAAAATATGGAGTGATCTACATTTCAATCAATTCTGTGACTAGCCGTCTAAACTATAAACAATAAAAGAAATTGAAAATTTTTACGGGTGGCCGTGAAGCCCCTTAAAATAAGAGAGACGACACAAGAGACATTGTCAACGTCTTTGACAACCAGCGTCAATTTTTCTGTTTATATATATCGGCATAATAATCTGTTTTTTATTATACATTATGCTTTATATCCATAACTTTCAACACAACTACGGATGAATTCTTCTCGGCGGGGAGCGATGTCGACAACTCACCGACTCGCACATCTCCGCCAATCGAACAACCAGGATATCGACCACATGAACAGATTTTATATGGAATCGAAGCTTCGCAATCCTTGCCTCCGTCGGCATGGTCTACACATGCACAGTCTGTGCGGCGTAGTAGGCCCCCCGTAATCTGTGATAACAACTACATTACATGTGATCAGTGTTCCGATGGTCGTCGATTCAAAGGGCGTCGAGGCCTCAAAATTCACATAGGAAAATCTCACAAACCGTCCAACTTATCAGTTCCTCTTACAATAGAGCAGTCATCCCCTCTTACCTCTCTTACTCCAAATTCTAAATTTTCTTTTGACGATTACCTAATCAATCTAAATTCCAATATTCGAATAGTTAAAAGAATTCCGAGAGGAGCTAGAGTATCTCTTGCCAAATCGCTATCTGCTGCCTTACAAAATTGTATCACACATCAGTCTGTAAAAACACAATCATGGCAAGACCTTCTTACATTTCCCTATTATTATTTTCATGTCCCTTCAAATAATAATAATAAATCATTAACATCTTTATTAAAATTAAACTGTACTAAAATTCATGACCAACATTCATTTAAAGTAAATAAAAACCCAAGAAAGCCATACAATTTAAAAAAAAACTGTTGAGAGTAAGGCAATGGATGGCGATCTTAGAAACGCAGCGAGAATTCTTTTTTCTAATGATACTCTTGCTCCTAATAATGCCGATACACTGAGGAGCCTCCGTGATAAGCATCCTTTGGCCACTTTACCCTCCATGTCTACAAGTCCAGACCTTTCGGCTCATTCGGATCTAGAAATCAAAATTGAAGATACTTTGGAAGCTATTATGTCGTTCCCCAATGGCTCTGCGGGTGGCATTGACGGACTGACACCACAGCATCTCAAAGATCTGACTGGTGCGTCCGCCGGTGACGCTGGTAGGGCATTGTTGAACGACATAACAAAATTTTGTAATTTTTTGTTCACCAAACATATTTCAGATGACTTCAGAAAGTTATTATTTGGAGCTCGTCTCTGTGCCTTCAACAAAAAAGACGGAGGCGTACGCCCAATCGCCATCGGCTGCACTTTCCGCAGGCTAGCATCAAAACTTGCCTGCAGAAAAATGTCCTCAAAATTTCAAAATTTATTTCAACCTATTCAACTAGGATTTGGTAGCCATGGAGGAAGTGAAGCCGCAGTACATTCGACCCGCACTTTCTTAGAGAAAGATAGCGAGGCAGATGTACTGCTCAAAATTGACGTCAAAAATGCTTTTAACAGTATTGACAGGTCTACCCTGCTAAACGAAGCTCATATTCATACACCAGAAATTTATAAATATATTTGGAACTCTTATAATTGTCCCACTAAATTATTCTTTAATGAATCGGAAATTTCTTCAGAAGTAGGCGTTCAGCAGGGTGACCCTCTAGGACCAGCACTATTTAGTCTAGGAATTCACCCCATAATTTCTAATTTAAATTCAAAATTAAATGTCTGGTACCTAGACGACGGAACTTTAGGAGGTAAAGTTGAAACTGTGCGAAACGATTTGATCAGAGTTATAAATAATTTTCGAAAAATTAACTTGGATATTAACATGGGAAAATGTGAACTTTTTGTTTCAAAAAAATTTAACGAATTTGATAAAAATTTAATTATACAAAATTTTAAAGAAATTGCACCAGAAATTACAATTTTGGATAACAATTCACTTTATCTTCTTGGAGCTCCGTTACTCGAGGAAAGTATTAGGCCATTATTAGAAAATAAATCAAAATTATTTTCTGAAAACGTCAACAGATTGGGTCTTCTAAATTCTCACATCGCTTACACCATTTTGAAATATTGCTTATTTGTCCCTAAATTCACTTATATATTAAGAGCATGCCCAATCTGGAAACATGCTAATTTTTTGGAAAACCTAGATGCCACCCTTAAATTTGCTTTAGAAAAAATTCTAAATTTACACCTCGAGGAAAACGCCTGGATTCAAGCATGTTTACCAATTAGATATGGTGGCATAGGTATTAGGAAAATTTCTAGTGTCGCTCTTCCGGCTTTTTTGTCGTCGGTGCACGGTGTATCAAACATTTGCGCAAAAATTTTAAA
This sequence comes from Apomyelois bistriatella, assembly GCA_947044815.1. NCBI lineage: Eukaryota > Metazoa > Arthropoda > Insecta > Lepidoptera > Pyralidae > Apomyelois > Apomyelois bistriatella. The sequence continues at coordinate 1,928,292 of OX345717.1, forward strand.
AGGTGAAATTCAATCACATGAGGAGATACACTGTTGCGGCGACGCAATTGAAGCCTGGAAATCTCTCTGTCCCAACGATATCATCCCAGAGGCACCAATCCGTCAAAAACTTTGGGATGATCCGTTGGTACAGAAAGAACATAAAAATTTGGTTCAAAATTGTTTCAGTGATAATGATCGAGCCCGGCTTCTCGCTGTATCAGAGCATGAATCTGGCCAATGGCTTCACGCCCTCCCCTCGACTGCTCTCGGAACACTTTTCGACAATGGCAGTTTTCGTATCGTTGTAGGTCTTCGTCTCGGAACTGCCATTGTCGAACATCATCGGTGTTCTTGTGGCGCCGACGTCGACAAGAAAGGTCTCCATGGGCTGCACTGCTTAAAAAGTGCTGGCAGATTTTTCCGCCATGGCTCCTTGAATGAAATAATCAAAAGGGCGCTTGCCACCATCAATATCCCTAGTGTGTTGGAACCACTAGGGATAGCTCGGGATGATGGCAAACGCCCAGATGGTCTTACACTGGTCCCTTGGGAACGGGGAAGAGCACTCGTATGGGACGCTACATGTGTCGATACGATGGCTCCTTCCCGCCTAAGGGGCACAGTCAATAGGGCCGGAGCCGCGGCGGAGGCTGCTGAAGACGCCAAGCGGCGCAAATATGAATCACTTTCTAATGATTATATATTTGCTCCGCTTGGCGTTGAAACATTCGGTCCATGGGGGCCAACTATGAAAAAAATATTTAATTTTTTGGCACCGCGACTTGTCGACGCCGCTGGTGACAAGAGGGCCGGCTCATTTCTCGCGCAGAGAATAGCAGTCGCTATTCAGCGCGGGAATGCAGCTGGGGTTCTTACTTGCCAGTATCAAGTTATTGAGTAAAGAGTATCTAATTACTTTTGGCATGCCCCTCGTATGTATGTATGTAGTATGAGTTGAATTCACGACCCGGATCCACGGAGGCAGTTGATTTAGAACGCGCTCTATAGCTATCGTTACACTTAATAAAATATTAGATAATACCACTACAAGTAATACGTAAGTAGTTCCCCTAACAAAATACCTGTTCCAAAAACAATGAAATGCGTACCGTCACTCGATATAAAAAAAAGTTGTTCCAGCGTAATTCAAGCCTCCAGCTAGTTTAAAATGTACATTGTATAAATAAGGGAAACGCTTTGATCTTGCCGCCTTTGTAATGTAACCTTTGATGTGCCGGCTCGAATATTGGTGATGTTTAAGTTGAAATACGAAGTGCGCCATAGATTAATGTACTCATTTATTTATTTTGATACTAACTGCGCGCTGCTGCTTCTTACTGGTAGGTAGTCTTTTAAAGTTTCTTAAGTTTATCAATTTTTGCCACAATATTTTTGATTTTCCAAACTTTATAAAAAGTAAAAATAAAACAAAATTCATTATATTATACGTATATAATTGTACCATTTACCGTTTTACAGTACCACTAGCTGTTACCCGTGGCTCCGCCCGCGTGGAACTTGGTTATTATTACCAAAAAGTAGCCTACGTTTTATCCCATGTCCCTGACGTAACCTCCATATCAAATTTAAACAAAATCGGTTCAGCCATTTTCCTGTGAAAGAGTAACAAACATCCGTACATACTTTTGTGTTTATAACACACTAGCTTTCGCGTGCAGCTTCGCCCACGTGAAATTTTTCCCGGGTTGAAAGGTACTATGTCCTTCTCAATACTGTTAGCTACGTGTATGCGAAGTTTCAGGAAGATTGGTTCAGTAGATAGGGCGTGAAGAGGTAACAAACAAATAAATATACAAACTCACTTTCGCATTTATAATATTAGTATGGATAGTTGGGATATATTTATTAGTAGGTAGGATTTGAGTGACATAAATCGTGTGGTTTTTGGGTCAAGAGTGACCCTTTCGTTATTATCTCAACAAAATAAGCATCAATTTCGGTATCAAATTAAAGTTGAAACACAAAGCAAACTTGCGCGGTTCCAGGTCCAATAAAGAGTCCACTTTGAAACCTTATACCCACAACTCCGGTTACTAAGGTACAGTCCGCTCGGTTAAATGTTCCCCAACATTTAACATATTAAATTATAATTCCCTATAGCTACAAATTGCAGTATTGCTTAAAACGGCCACTTTTAGCAGTTTTGCAATATGTTACTATATGGTACTATAATTTAATAATTTAATATTGTTAAAGTTAAAGCGGATTAGTTCTTTGAAGTGGCAGTGGGCAGGGCGCATAGCGCGACGAACCGATGGCCGATGGGGCAGATTCTCGAATGGCGCCCACGCACCGGCAAGCGCAGCATCGGACACCTACCGACCAGATGGTCAGATGAACTAAAGAAGGTCGCAGGCAGGCGCTGGATGCAGGCCGCTTTCAACCGGTCATTTTGGAAATCCTTGGGGGAGGCCTATGCCCAAAGTAAACTTCAGATCCAGAACTTTAATTACATAACATGGATTTTTGATAACTTTTGTTTTAGTGAATAATGATTTTTAAATGATGGTGGCGCTAGTGTTCACCGAGGTATCGTCTTAATACTTTTGTGTGTTTCCTCACACCGTGCACAGAATGTAGCAGACTTTTTTACGTAGTAATAAGTGCACGTGCCATCTCTGGTGGGTTTAAAAGACTAAAAGATATAATTTTGGGCCAGAACTCAAAAATAGGCTAATTTTTGGCGCGATTTAACCGAGTCCCATGCGGACCAAGTGATTTATATTTGATGTTCGATTTCATTTTGTTATTAATCGTTTAGAATGCCTAATTTACAATAATTATGTACTCATGTTTTATTCGAATAAAATTTTTATTTTTTTTATTTTAATTCTTGAGGCTCCTCCTTCGACCCTCACGCGAGGATTTCTGATAAGCTCACTTACAGAAAGTGAAAATTTTTTTTGGAAGTGGCGCTAGTGAGACCGAAAGAACAGCCTTAAACTTGGCCCTGCTGACTGTGGTGATAAGAGTCAATCGACCTTGTCTGCCTTGGTATCATTGTTTCGAAAATGGGACACTGCTACTATGTTCGTTTATTTTTAGTCTGTGAGAATACTAGGTCAATCGACCCTCCACACTTAGGTGTTTGAGTTTTTTCTGACCAATCAAATATCAAAGTTTAAGTCAGATAAAAAATGGAATTCGTTTTTTTTTTAATATTATTTTTTCGAAATACTAACGATATTAACTAACCAAGCTGACTGTACCTTTCCCCGTCATTAAGTTACACAATTTCTGAAAGTCAATTAACAATATTTATCGACAAAATGAGTTGAGACAGCGTATTATCAAAATATATAACCCTATTTATAACTTTTGAATTAACAATGAGATGAATTAATTAATTATTGTAGGTTAATTGAGGCAATCTTGCTTGATTGCTTCGACGTGCGAATATTAGCATATTAAATTATGATATACAAACGGGCACCCGTGGCTCCGTTCCCGTGGGAATTCCGGGATTTTCTTTTATATTAACTTTGTCTTGACGACAACAAAAACAAATAAAATACATAGCATAGGGACAGAGAAAGCGACTTTGTTTTATACTATGTAGTGATGATGTATTTCTGTTGCAATAATGTCATGCTTCTAAAAGTGTTAATTAATCGATAGATTTTTTTTTGGAAGCCAAATGTCTGTAATATGTATGTAGTTCATTATTCGCCGACAATCTCATTCTTTGTTGGTCCAATGGTTGACTGGTAGAGACTGCCATATGGTGTTAAGTCCACCATATGTACACTTTATTTTTAATTTGTACAATAACGTTTTAAATCACTACATAGTATAAAACAAAGTCGCTTTCTCTGTCCCTTTGTATGCTTAAATCTTTAAAACTACGCAACGGATTTTGATGCGGTTTTTTTTAATAAATAGAGTGATTCAAGAGGAAGGTTTTTATGCCCCATGCGAAGCTGGGGCGGGTCGCTAGTGTCGTTATATGAAAAAAGTCGTGTTAGTTACAATATTTATAACTCAAGAACGACTGAACTGATTTGGCTGAAAATTGCTGTGGAAGTAGCTTAGAACCAGGAGAAGGACATAGGGTACCTTTCATCCCGGAAAAATCACTGTTCCCGAGAAAATTTAACGCTGGCGAAGCCGCGGGCGAAAGCTAGTAATAAATAAATATCCAAACGGAAAAAAGGCTATAGGAGAGAGAAAAGATTATTTTACAGGGATCCCTAAAAGCTGGGTATCCGTGTCACAACCTATTTAGTATTCCGAATGGCAGTCGAGGGTAAACAATGTCTGGAAAAATATTCATTTTTTTGACAGGCAGGGCGTTTTACCCATTGTGTAGTCAACTAATTGGAGGTTCTGGGTTCGATTTCGAGGCATGTTGAAAAATTACACTACTATATTTATTTACACTTTGACATTCGCGAAACAAAAACAAATCTAATAACGTTTATCAAAATAGGTTAAGTCGTTTTTTAGGTAATATATTCCGTGCTTCGGAAGGCACGTTAAGCCGTTGGTCCCGGCTGCCATCTGGTAGTCGTTAAAGGAACCTCGTCAGAGGCCGAGAAGCGGTTCCGAAAAACTTTGACACAAGGGTGTGCATGGCCGATTGACCGTGACACCTATTCGAAATGATATTGAATATAGATGGACATACATACAAACGTCGGTTCAGTCCTTTTAGTTACAAGGGAATAAAGAGACGGACATAAATATAAACCTACATACTAAATGTAAACTTTCATACATACAGGTAAAACACATAACCTTCCTATTTTTACTTCACCACAGTCGGATAAAAATTAAACATGTCTGATACCACTAAATATGACCGAGTGCTATTTGCTGATTGTACGGCGTAGCCGCCTACGATGTAGCTTACTACGGCGTAGCGTCGCTACGACGCCGTAGACATGCTACGCCGTAGTCAGCTACGCCATAGTCGTTTGATTAATGGTTTGAGTTTATCATATTGTATTTTATTTTCACGATTTTAAGTCATGTCACTCACGCATTGCCAACTTATTTTTTTTTATCTAGTCAACGTGTGTGATTTGTCCCTATACATTTATTTATTTAACGGTCTAATGCCTTTAGTAGGGTAATTTTTGATATTCCGTGCTTCGGAAGGCACGTTAAGCCGATGGTCCCGGCTGCCATCTGGTAGTCGTTAAAGGAACCACGTCAGAGGCCGAGAGGCGGTTCCGAAGACCTTTGACACCAGGGTTGCAGGGTTCCACCGTTGCATTTATCTTGTGTAATGTATTTTTTTTGTTAATATTTGTGCAATACAGTTATTATAAACAAACGATCGGCTATCGAGCTTTTAAGTCCATCTGCCTCTTAAACATAATATCATGTAAGCCTTTGATGGTAAATCTTATGATTTAAAACTATAAGAGCTTTGTAACTACTGCGAAGCTTCCGAATAACTTTGGCGTTGTAGAACTTCAAAGCTCACGAATTCAAAGGAGATGCCGATACTTATTTGGGGACAAACTAAGGATGGCACAGAAGGATAACCACTGGTAAATTACATAGAAGAGATGAATTAACCTAATGAGCACCTGTCGATTCTATAAATTTCAAACAACAACTCGCTTCTCACGTCGCTATCACTCACACTTCGCATTAAGTTCGAAATGACAAGTGAGAAGTGAGTTTCGAATTGACGGAGAAATGACCTTACAGAATGCCACATCTTACGTCATCTCATACAAAATCTCACGTCCGATCTAGTTCATCTCGCTGACACGCTCGCAAGGGTAGCGCTAGTATAGATTCGAATTATCAACCGACTTTTTAGAATGACAATCAAGGAACTCACAGCGGATTCAGATTCGAAGTTTAAAATGAAAGGCTGACAGAATCAAGGCGGGTCTTTGGTTAGTTCCAAAGTAGTTAGTTTTTCGGGTTTGATCCCCGGTCAGGCCAAGTTGAAAAAATGTATTTTTCTGATTGGCCTGGGCCTTGGATGTTTATCTATATATGTATTTGTCATAAAATATACTATCGTTGACTTTGTATTCCATAACACAAGTCTCGAACTTACTTTGTTTACTTGCCACCAGTGGCGCATTGATCAGTACAGGACATTCCTCATTGACATTCACACGTGTTTACTAGTGATGCGTTCGTAAATCAATACATTTTTATGCCATTCGGTGTCGAGACTCTGGGTCCGTGGGGCCCCGCAGCAATGGGCCTCTTCAAAGATATTTCGAAGAGGCTTATTGATGCGACGGGAGACCGAAGAGCTGGCGCTTTCCTCGGCCAACGAATAAGTTTGGCAATCCAACGAGGAAATGCTGCCAGCATCTTCGGAACATTGCCACATGGACCTTTTCTATGATTTTTGGTAAGTATTTTTGTTTTTATAAACAATTGTAAAGCGGTTTTCGGGAAAAATAAATGAAAAGTTATCTTTACTTTCTCCTACTCTTTTCTAAATATTTGACAATTAATAAATATGCTTAGCCAAAGTCACAATCGCAAAACGTTAACGAGGTACGACAAGAACAAAATGTATGGGATTGACATAAGATTGACCACGTGATTTACCGCGGCTTATGTCAATCCCATACATTTTGTTCCTGTCGACATTCTTTAGCGATTTGAAATTGTAAGTATGGCTAAGCCTTTTGTTTTATTAGTGACACTATTCAACATTTTGTAAGGGAAAATGTTTCACAATTTATTAATATTTGATATTTTCTCGTCTATTTTCAAATATTTTTCATACTTACTACAACTAGCTGTTCCCCGCGGCTTCGCCCCGCGTGGGACTCGGTTATATCGCGCCCAAAAGTAGCCTATGTTTGACCTATGTTTGAACTACATCCCTACGAAATTTCATCACAATCGGTCCAGTAGTTTAGCCGTGAAGAGGTGACAGACAGACAGACAGACTTTCGCATTTATAATATTAGTATGGATTCTAGACAAAACCAAAAACCCATAAATCATATAGTAACTAACACGACTTTCTTTTATGTATATATTTGTAAGATAAGATATAAGACAGAAGTCTCAAATTGTATATGATTAAATGCAATTTGACATTGACTAATACAACACAATATGTTTTCGAAATGAGGGTGATCGTATTGCTACTGCGGAATCCTATAAACGAGTTATTGAATCCTTTCTGAGAACATTTTCGGGTTTGATCCCCGGTCAGGTCAAGATGAAAAATAATATTTTTCTGATTGACCTGGTTCTTGGATGTTTATCTATATATGTATTTGTTACAAAATATAGTATCGTTGAGTTTGTATTCCATAACACAAGTCTCGAACTTACTTTGGGGCTAATTCAATCTGTGTGATTTGTCCGTATATATATATTTTATTTATAATTATTATTATTTTATAGAATTAGGTACATTTTTCTTCGTCCAAGTATGTTACCCGGTTACATCTTCAGCTCACGTTTCAGAGCCCAGGGTACGCTATTAATCATAGTCCTGATTTGGCGGAACTGGTTACTACAATGGAGCGACTGCCGTCTGACCTCCGTAACCCTTTATACAGGAAAACCAGACTCACAGGAACAAGACCCTGGTATGTTAGTGGCCAACATTGTCAGATTTTTCAGGCTGCCTAAAGGCATCTGACAAAGCTTAACGACTGCCATCTACCGATAACAACTGACACCAACGGCTTAACGTGCCTTCCGAAACACGAGCTCAAGATAGAAATGCCACTAATGGCGACCAATCCAAACATGGCCGCGCACTCGCCGTCGGCGTCGCTTGCCGCGCACTATCATTGCAAACACACGCCCCACGTTAGGCTATCAAGCACCTACTATTAGGATATATGTTTCATAATAACTTACTAACTCCGCTGGCTCAGCTATCTAAAGTAGATCTTGGCCACCGAAACGAGAAAACGCCACAGTTTCAAAAAATAAAGTTTAAATAAATCAATAGGCCGAATGTTTAGTTACTGGCATAAGTTTGTTAAAAAGGTATTCTCCTTTACACATATCGTTTAGTCGTGGGTCGTCAAAGTGTACAGAGCTGTGCCTTATGGACGAGAGTAAGTAGAAAACAGAGACAAAGCTAGATCGTTTTACAATAACTATTTATTTATTCAACTACTCACTTCACTTCATATAGCTATGCCTCCGTCCGCTGCGTATCAGAAGGGCAATCTAGGAAATAAATGAAAAATGGAATAAACGACGTGAAAGTCAAACGACCAACTGGTAAAACGTCCTACCTGGCCCCCTCCTTCCTTTTATCTTTCCTTCAATGATGTTTTTCATCAAACCATCGTGTCGTATTAAGAAATAAAGACACTACGCTTACCGTTTCTCAAAATGTGTAGTGAGTTAGATAGTTATTTGATAGTTAGATAGTTTGATGATAGTTAGTTATATGTGTGATCACTACATAGTATAAAACAAGTCGCTTTCTCCGTCCCTATGTCCCTTTGTATGCTTAAATCTTTAAGATTACGCAACGGATTATAATGGGGTTTTTTTTAAATAGATAGAGTGATTCAAGAGGAAGGTTTTTATGCCCATGCGAAGCCGGGCGCTTCCCGCTATCTGTCCCTATGTATGCTTAGATCATTAAAACTACGCAACGGATTTTGATGCGGTTTTTTAATAGCTAGAGTGATTCAAGAGGAGGGTTTCTATAAATGCACAGCTTTGTATCTATGGCTATCTACTCTATGCCTTCAGCTTTATAAGGGCTATGGCCAGTCAAGCAGAAAAGGGTCCCCGTCTATCGGCCATTTTTAGGGCAAAAGATTAAAGGGAAAAATATTGTGTGTGAACCAATATTCCTGGATTTTGTCAGTAAAAAAGTACTTTTATACTTGAATACATTTTCACCGGTAGTTAAATAGGTATACTAGCTGTTCCTCGCGGGTTCACTCGCTTATGATGTGTATGTACTATTAAAGGTGAATTTAAATCAACTGCAAATATTTTAAGGACAGATTCAGACCACTAAACTGAACAACTTTCCTTAATAAACTTATGTCGAAATATGAAAAAAAAAATTTGACCTTCCTTACAAATTGAGAATCAGCTGATCTAGTTTAGTGTGGAGGGTGAAAAATAAAATTTCGTATTTCGATATAAGTTTATTTGGAAAAGTTGTTCAGTATAGTCTGTATCTACCCTTAAAATATTTGCAGTTGATTTGTGTCCACCTTGTATATAGCCTGCTTTAAGGATAAGGCTAACATATTAATAGAGAATTTCTAAGTCCAATCAATAGTTCAGCCCATATAACGATCTCTGCTTGACCCAAAGGTTGACTGTTAAATAATGTTCTTATCATCAAGTTTACCTATTGTGCTATAAAACTGTATTTTGTATATTAATGTTTACATAAATAAATGTTCCATATGGAAAGTGTAACAGCTTCACAAAAATAGTAAAACGTTGTCTTACTCATTAACTTTCAGTCACAGACCTGAGTGACGTAGGTACATAATTGTATATCATTAATAGAATATTCATTCTATATTCTTAAGTAAAATTTACTATCTGACTGGCTGGAAAAACTACTGTTTTTCTATTGAAACATTACTCTTCACTTACCATAATAGAAAAAAAAAACTAAAAACAAGAGCTGGCCAGAAAAAGTAGGCCAACAAAAAGTATATGCAGGTTGCCATATGCCGCCGGTCTTAATAAAAAAGTATAACCTTCCATATTTAAAATGAAACATGCAGCCAACTTCCAAAACTTAAGAAGCCAATATCAGAAATTCAAATTATTAGGTTGGCCACACCTGCGCTGTTGGCCGCGCGCCAATGTTGGCAGCACCTGTTTACCACAGAGTAAATATCATTTGAACAAAGGAAATGGCACATACACAGCCGAAACTGTTGCGTCTTGTTTGAAATTAAAATCTTTCATTCAGGAAGGAAGATCTTAGTGACTTGATGAATATTTCATTGAATGGAGATTTCAATACATACATTCATATAATCACGTCTTTATCCCATACGGGGTAGACAAAGCCTAGGGCCATAAGACTAGACCACGTTTAGCAAGATAATATATGAAGAGAATCAATGCTAAACAACGAATTCGCGGACTAAATAGAAAACAAAAAAGAAATGGAATATTAAAAGAATCGAATTAACCAAAAGTTGCCAAAAGTAAACCTCATCGATACAAAGGCAGTCTTTGTTTTTATGAAAAGGTTTTGGAATTAAAATATAACCTTTTTGGAGTCGTTCAACCGTTCAATCATAGATTAAAAAATTTGCCTCGAAGTAAACTTTTGATAACTACTGATTTTGTAGAAAAAAATATATATAAGTATTCTTCAGATTAGATATTTTTAATGAGAGGGTTCTTAATGGAATACTATACGGAGGAAAAATAAAGAGGTTGAAACACTGATATATTTTTTAATCCATCAGATTGAGTAAGCCAGAAAGTAAGTTCAAGACCATAGATTAAAACAAAGAATTTGGATATCGCGAGCGAAATTTTTTTAATCTATGGACTAAAAAAAATACCTTGCGTCAAATCAAAGACTGATGACCATGATGAGACTTTTCAATACATATCTTAATTCATTTATTTCACTTCAAACATTTTACAATCTTTGAACTTTTTTACTATAAATTAGGTAATAATAGAGGATATTTAGAAATGGATGACAAAACTGCTTTGAATCTCTCTATAGCGACATATACACATAGATTAAAGAAATTTGTCCCGCGCGCGATCCCTAATTCTTTGGCTATATAAGACAGATGACGCTAAAAAAATACGGGAATTATCAGAAAAATTTGTATCAAAGTCTAAATCGCGCTTGCAAAGTTTCGTCATCGTCGAAGCCGCGGTTTCCCAGGCATCACACCCGGCCTAGGGAGTTTTGGCGGGAAGGTAAAAGCCACGACATGTCCGGGTTGTATTTATTTTCCAAAATTTTTGCCTTTTCGAGTATTTGTGCTGTGCATGATAAAGGTGGATTATTATTCGCTAAGTGAACAAGCTTGAGTGTCGGAAAGTGGTACAATGCCATATAAGTGACTTAAATCCTTGTCACCAAAATCTCCAAGTTATTGCTGAGTGCAATTCTTCCACCGTTTCACTTAGCCAACTGACTGACTAAACTGACTATTATAGACACTGACTTGACGATTAAAGTGGGACTGAAGAAAATTACTAAATTCATATAATATATATAATAATATAAGTATTGTACTTCTACCCCCCTTACAAGCATCTCCTCTCTCACTCGCTGGTTGGCTGTAAGAGATCCCTTTCTGGGATAAGTCCGCCATTGTACTTCTATTTTTAATTGTATGCTTGTACTACTTTTTTTGTACAATAAGTTTATTACAAACAAACAAATTTAAGAAAGGCCTTTAAGGACTTGTTTCCAGGGACGTAAATTAAAAAAAAATAACACCCGGCTTGGCGGAAAGATCTTCCCATTAGGCGATCGAGCATATCCTTATCACTCCCGCCTCTTGTCAAATCTCATTCTTTTCCAATATTTATATTAAGAGGATTATCCTTCTACAAAACCAAACAGCGAACGAAACAGAAAACTTAATATTCATAATTTTGCATCGGCGGCCATCTTGTATTTGGCAGTGTGCCATGTCTTGAATTAACCAAGATTTAGTGAAGTCCAATATATTCTTAAGCACTAACTCAGAATATAGGCGTTATATATCAAGAGAATTGGCAATAATACTACTTTCTCTCAATGGTTAAGAAAACACGTGTATTAGGGATCAAAATTATATGAATGTGTTTCCTAAAGGCATATTCTTTCGGGTTTTGGCGGGAAGGTAAAAATCACAAGTCGGTGTTGTTTTTTTTTTTCAAATTTAAGTTTTTTCGAGAAATTGCGAAAAATAATGGTGCATTATTATTATTAAAGAATTTAAATTAAACCATAATGATAAAAAGGCGTTATTAAGTAGATGGCGCTACTGTCTATGATAAACTGCGTAGTACTATTATATAGGTATTCTGTGACTGCGTGTAACACCGCGGGGGCACTGCTAGTTACATACTTACTTACGTCATTACTTACATACATACTTACGTACATTACTTACATACATACTTACGTCGGCCATAAGACCTTATCCTCTCTTAGCATAATGGTAGTTGAAATAGAAAAACAAAAGTGATGGGTTGCTGCCGCCTATGTCATGATTCCCCCATTCGCCGTTTCCCTCAGTCGACTTTTACGGCTTGCGCGGGAAGAGAAAAAGCTGGTACATTCTTTATTTTTCTATTTCAACTACTCCAAAATGGTTGCATTTAGTGTTATTATAGGTAGGTATATAAAAATCAATTGCTGTTCGTTAAAACTCGAGAATGGCCGGACCGATTTGATTAATTTTGTTATTTTTTTTGTATAAGTTCAGGTGGCTTACCACCATCTCTTAAAACCATGCAAGAACGATTGAGCAAGGGAGATGTCGCCTTAAATCATGTATTGCGCTGTCCCGCTTACACACTCGTTCTTGCCTTACATGATTTTAAGAGATGGTAGTACCTAGGCCACCAGGGAAGGTTTAAACGGTAAGAAAAGTGCGTCCAGGCGGTGCGGAATTCGTCAGATCATCTAGTCACTATCACTACATAGTATAAAACAAAGTCGCTTTCTCTGTCCCTATGTCCCTATGTATGCTTAAATCTTTAAAACTACGCAACGGATTTTGGTGCGTTTTTTTAATAGATAGGGTGATTCAAGAAGGTTTTATGCCCATGCGACGCCGGGACGGGTCGCTAGTTATTTATATACAATCCTTGTCCCACTTTGCAAATCCACTTCTCATCGAGTACGTCTGCAGTACAACCGTGTTTCAGTTATTGAAAACTAACTGTGACAGTGTCGTGGCTGCCAGCCAGCGGAATGACAAAATGGCCGCCCGCGGTACACTGGTACAATATTTTGTGCAATTATCTCTGGTTGGATGTCGAAGTTGTTTTTGGTGAGTAATTTTTCGCATACATGTGTAACCTCTTATATCTGTAATTCATATTTTTCGTCCTCTAATTTATATAGACTATTTTATGCTCAATGCTTTTTTTGCATAGAATTTAAAAGGCAAATCTTTTTTTAATCTATGTCTTTTTGCGTATGTAACCTCTCAATCACACGATTGATTTCGCAGGTGTAGTTTTCAAGCATCATGCTATCCTGAAAATTCAAACTATTTATTTATTTGGATGTTACGAGAAAACATGCATAGATGAAAAAATTTGGAAATCTTGAGACTTTTTTTCTTTGTCTGATAATGTTACCTATTAAATATTACAGTGTTATAAAGCTACATCCATATTCCATTCCATACTAATATTATAAATGTGAAAGTCTGTCTGTCTGTCTGTCTGTCTGTCACCTCTTCACGGCTAAACTGCTGGACCAATTGTGATGAAATTTGGTAGGGATGTAGTTAACCGAGTCCCACGCGGGGCGAAGCCGCGGGGAACAGCTAGTTATATATAATCACAGTAGACGGAGCTTAGGTACATAAGACCTTAAGCCACGTTAAGCATGATTGAAATCAATAATGATGGGTTGGTAGCCGCATATTCGTATAACTAAACTAGTGACCCACCCCGGCTTCGCATGGGCATAAAAACCTTCCACTTGAATCACTCTATCTATTAAAAAAACCGCATCGAAATCCGTTGAGTAGTTTTAAAGATTAAAGCATATAGGGATATAGGGACAGAGAAAGCGACTTTGTTTTATACTATGTAGTGATAACTTCTTGGTGTACCATTTGTACACATTCTCAAAACAAAATAAAATAGAATTGTCTTAGAAAATATAACGCCACAAATGTTCAAATGTGCCATCGTAAATACGTATAATACGGGTATGGAATCTCGAGGAATGCGGCTTTAGCAAAATACGGCTCCGTGAGCATAGATTCCTTTGCTCACTGAAATAAAACTTAAGTCTATGTGTGGATGAGTCACGCGCACTTTCTGAACCAATTGATAAAGACATATGTATCAAACTGTTTTAAAACAACGAAAAAATGGTTTAATTTTTCTGTAAAATGTTACAATAAAAATATATTATTGAAAAAGTTAAAAAAGTTAATGGTGATGATTGAAAATCAGTGTTTTGTTTTCTGTCTGAGCTATCTTGACACTGAGTTATTACCTTTTTGTGTTACTGCGGTACAATTATGTTTTTGACTGTGTTTTTTTTGTAAATGTGTGTGTTTTGTGTCTCAGTTATACAAATAAAGTTATTATCTATCTAAATCTTACATACATACATATAATCACGTCTTTATCCCATACCGGGTAGACAGAGCCTAGAGCCATAAGACCTTAGGCCACGTTTAGCATAATGGTAGTTGAAACAGGAAATCAATAGTGATGAGTTCTATCTAAATCTTATTTTATGAAACTAGCTTTTGTTCCTGGAAAGAGGTAGAAAAGCAGGCCTGCCGCTGTCAACTAGCTGAGGAATTTGAGTATAGACATCTGATCCATGCAGGACGAATGCCATACGCAATGATGATGATGACCAGCTTTTGTTTCCCGTGTTTCACAATTAAATGAATTGATTGATTGCTTTAATTTTTTATCTGATCTTAAATCTTGCTAATTTAAAATAGTTTTATCTAGATTTTAGAAAGTGGACCCTGGTCTACTAAGGAAGTAACTAAAAACACAACTGGGTAGGCGCCTAGCTACTTAATGAATTGACAATTATATCCTTAATTCATAAGTATTAACAAACCCTTATTACGAGTACGTAATATACCAAAGTAAATACTTAACAAATATTTTTTTTACCGACATTACCTAAAAAACACGCCAAGAAAAAGACTATTTGTTTTTTTTTTATCATAAAATTTGATATTTTAGCAAATTATTATAAATTTACAATTTTTTCTTTTAATAGGGCAATACAAATGACGAAATTATAGAACAATTTCGAGTATAAGCAAAGCTCGAACGCAGATGCAGTGAAGCTTATCCATAAATAGATAATCAAAGGAATAGGAGGATTTATTCTTTGTCTCTGGTTTAATAGAGATTTGTAAAATGCTGGCCGCTTTGCAAAACGCTGCAGTATATTTTAATCCTAGACGATAAATAAAATTTAATGGATATATTTTTTTCTATTTTAAATTTATGCAATGTTTTTATTAAGATCGTAGCTCGGACGCGTGCGCGGACTGCAGAAGGGTTAGATGATATGCGAAACAATGGGATCAATCTACAGATTTTTTTAAATATTATCCCATCCCTAAAATTTTAATAGAAACCTGGTATTCTTAAGACCCTTTAACCTGGTCAATGGCAAATTAAAATATAATTCGATTTGCAAAACAAAATTCCTGATCATTTATTTATTTAATGATAGTATTTAATTTTTAATTAATCTAGAAACTAAAAAATATATACTATTTAGATAATTAAAAACAAAAACCTAAACTAATTACTGAAACGAAAAAATAATAATAAATCAAGTTACAAAAAAAAAACTTACAAAAAATCTAGTCCCGGCAAATCATTACCCCGAGGTAGGGTGCCCAGAAGGCTGACAGTAATAAAATACTATTATAACAGTTATTTTTTGGTTAATACAGGTCGACCAAAACCCGCCGTTGCCTTTATCTTGTACAATGTATTTTTGTTCATTTTGCGTAATAATGTTGTTATAAATAAACAAACAAACCCGTAATGACAAATTTCATCAATTATTTCTAAATATCAACAATGTGTTTTAGGCTATGCACGTATTCCATGCAATTAAACGTTAGGAGTTAACCATCCGCCATTTTGAATTCTGGCACGCCGCCATTTCCACCAGCTTAGTTTTCAATGAATGAAGTTACTGAATGCGACATATTCAGTGTTATGTTTTGCTATTGTGGGCATTCAAAAATTTGTTCTTAGATGTTATCTTTAAGGTGATACCTCGGTGAACACTAGCGCCACCGTCATTTAAAAATGATTACTCACTGAAAACACAATTTATCAAAAATCCCTCTGCTGTAATTATGGTTCTGGACAATTATAAGCCAACTAGCGCCACCAATCTTTTTATTTATTTTACTAAAATCTAAGAAGGCAGGCCGCTAGTAAATAACTTCTAGTATTTTTGGTATTACTTTTATTTTTGATTATAAAGAGCGTGTATGACGAGAGTGATGAGTGTAGAAGAAGCAAGGGAGGTCTGTAAGGATCGTACCCAATGAAAATCTAGTCTCTGCCTACCCCTGCGAGAGACCGGCGTTAGATTTATTCTATACACAAACCGTAAAATTCTAACAATATGTTACTATAAATAATATATATTTTATACAAATAAAGCAACTTGATTCTTGAATCTGACGTTTATACGGATCGAAGTAAAAATCCCCTATTTTAGAAATGTGTTAAAAATAAGACATATTTCATTTTTCATCAATAACATAAAAGACAAGGAACCCATATTTTACTTATATTTTTGATAACCTTTCCAAGCACACCATATGAAGGCTTAAGTCTACACGGAACGCGCTTTGAATAACGCTCCTCATTTTCAATCCCCAGAAAAAACATCTCATTTCAAATATACCCAAAATGAAAATATAAATCCGGTACCATATGCACCTCAAATAAACAGTAGCGTATAGAGGCAGACGTATATCGTTATCTTTGCCATAGGCATAAACAGAGAAAATTGAAAGCGTGTCAGCAATTTGACAGGCCGCCATATTGGAAAATGGCGTTTCCCGCGCGAATTCACGTCACGTACCGGCCCGGAATTTCGGACAAATGTCCGACTTATTAGTAGTTCTGTGTTTCGTAATTTGAAGACTGTAAATATTGGTTTTGTGTGGACGTGAAAATAGGGTTGTTCTCCAAATATTGAACTAAATATTTTCACGCTTTTTTCATAATACCTAAATACTTTTTGTAAAATCGCTGAACTGAAGCCATGGATTTTTAATACATCAATTTTAAGGAAAATAATTATATTTTAATAAAAACAACAAAATAATAGAAATAATACAAAACTTAAAATAAAAATGGTCCTTGCGGCATTGTACCGAAGACGCTGGCAGCAATTCCTCGTTGGATAGCCAAACTGATGCGTTGGCCGAGGAAAGTGTCAGCTCTTAGATCTCCCGTTATATCAATAAGCCTCTTGGAAATATCTTTGAAGATGCCTATTGCTCCAGAGCCCCAAGGAAATTAATTAAATTTAATGAATTTTAAAGTGTAGTTACAATATCATTATCTTAATATAATAATAATATTCTGTGGCTATTCCTTGAAGCTAAATTTTTAAGTGCGCTTTGTAAAGATACCTATTTTTTTAAATATAATTTTACACGGTGCAAATTAAGGTGATACCACGGTGAAAACTAGCGCCACCGTCATTTAAAAATCATTACTCCCTGAAAACACAAGTTATCATAAATCCCTCTGCTGTAATTATGGTTCTGGATCTGAAGTTAATTTTAATCATATTCAATTATTAAATTATAGTTCCATATAGTTACAAATTGCAAAACTGCTAAAAGTGGCCATTTTAAGCAATAATGCAATTTGTAACTATAGGGAATTATAATTTAATAATTTAATATGTTTAAAATTATGATCCAGATCCAGAACCTTAATTACAGCAGAGGGATTTTTGATAACTTGTGTTTTCAGGGAGTAATGATTTTTAAATGACGGTGGCGCTAGTGTTCACCGAGGTATCACCTTAAGAAATATTTATTTAGTCTATAGATGTTGTAGAACTTTATTTAACTAATTGATCACTTTTAATTGATTGAAAGCAGAAATCAATAGTTGAACCAGCATCAGACTATTAAGTTTAGTAAAAAAAATAGGGCCATTTGTAAAACTATACTGTGTAGTGTTTTTCAAAATCTACATCTAATGTAGTTACAGTCATCGCGTATATTAAATTATTTTTAACCAACTTCAAAAAAAGGAGGATGTTCTAAATTCGTCGAAATGTTTTTTTTTTTAAATACGTATGTTACCAGATTAGTCGAAGACGCCTGCGGACCGATATGAAAAAATATTTTTTTGTTTGAGAGGGTATACTTTCCAATTGGTCCCATATTCAATCGACTTCAGGTTTATTAAAATGTTTTATATGAAGCACATTTAAACAACAATGTATTAATTATTACCTTTTTGAGTAGTAGTTTTCAAAAACTTTTTAGCAATTCCCATGTTGATATGTTGATATTCATAGTCTACAGTCTGCACTTAAAAAAATCGAACCATGTCAATAAAACGAACATACCTTTAAAAATGAAAATGGAAATCTCTAGTCTCTGCCTACCCCTACGGGAGACAGGCGTGATGTTATGTATGTATATCTACAAAAAAAAAAAACATTAAAAAAATACGTCGAATCGAGAATCTCTTTCCTTTGACTTTGGTTGAAATAATATAAGAGAAAAAACTTCTCCCGAATTTGTAATGATTATTCAAACTCAAGGTAACATTTGAAATTCAAAATAATCACTTTGAAACGAAAATATACTTTTAGAAGAAACTTTTACATTCGCCATCTTGCATACTATTCGGATAGGTATTCAAATAGTACCTACTTATTTTTTTATATAACTTTATTAGCAACTAGTATAGTGATGACGACTAGCTGGATAAAGATAACGTAATATACAAGGTGGACACAAATCAACTGCAAATATTTTAAGGGCAGATACAGACCACTATACTGAACAACTTTTCCAAATAAACTTATATCGAAATATGAAATTTTATTTTTCACTCTCCATACTAAACTAGATCAGCTGAGTCTCAATTTGTATGGGAGTTCAAAATTTTTTTTTCGTATTTCGACATAAGTTTATTAAGGAAAGTTGTTCAGTATAGTGGTCTTAATCTGCCCTTAAAATATTTGCAGTTGATTTAAATTCACCGTATATATATATATTTTTTTTTGATGTGGCAATAATCCACCATATGGCAATCAGTCTTATAGCTTATTTTTGCCAGTATCAAGTTTTATATAAATGTTCTTCATTTTGTCGAGTCACAGAGTCAAGTCAGTAGTCATGCCTAGTCAAGGGCTAAGTGATATGGTGGAAGTTTCACTTAGCATTATCTTGGGAGATTTTGGTGACAAGGATTAAAGTCACTTATATGACATTGTACCACTACCCAACACTCACGTTTGTTCACGAACACTTAGCGAATAATAACCCACCTTTATTATACACAAATACTCGAAAAAACACTAATAAGATTAGAAAATAACAATGACGATAACTGTGACTTTAGCTTGGCGCCAAAACTCCTATAAACGTAATTCTATTTAGTCCGTCAGTTAGGTTATAACTATCTGTGCTGCTCTTAAGTGCAAGAGAAATATAGTAATCTATTGTTTGGACCCTCGTCCGTTTAAAAGCTTGGCTTAACACCAAATTTCCCAAAGAAACGGGACTGCATTAGTGTTGAACAGTGACGTCACAAATGCGTTTGAATCGGCGCCACGCTCCATTAAAAAATTAGGTCGCGTTATACCAACGCTGTTTGAATATTTAGTTTTTTTTTTTTTCTGCGAAGCGATACGCGAGCTAATGGATTAATATTTGATGCTACATCCTCTTTTTGTCAGTGCGAATATCAAGTGTTCCATATTTAAAAATTAAAACATAGAGTTGTGTTTGCTTGTGTTGTGTTGTCGTCGAATTTTAACCATACTATTCGCATATTAGTCTTATTTAGGGCGTGGATTAAAAAATTAAAAATTTTCCTCACATCAAACCGCGCGATTCGAAATTCTTTGTATTTAGGGCAATCTATACTTAATATAATAAAGCTGAAGAGTTTGTTTGTCTGTTTGAACGCTAATAACTTGAAAACTACTGGTCGGATTTGCAAAATTCTTTTTGTTTATGAAAGCTTGATCCTTGGGGGAGGTTATAGGCTATATAGTACATACAAACTAATGGCGAGTGAAACCGCAGGTAACAGCTAGTATTTTATAAAATGACTATGGGATAACCCTCGTGTCTAATGCCTGGTTTGCATGTATTAAGTACTTACCTAGTTAAAAATATGTAGGCAAGTATTTTCATTATAAGAATATTATGTGTTTCTCTCTTATAAGAAACTAGCGACCCGCCCCAGCTTCGCATGGGCATAAAAACCTTCCTCTAGAACCACTATCTATTAAAAACCGCAACCAATCAAATCCAACAAATCCAATGTTTTAAAGATTTAAGCATACAAAGGGACATAGAGACAGAGAAAACGACTTTGTTTTATACTATGTAGTGATAGTCATAAATGTCTTAAACAATAGACCATATTTATAATGTGATATTTATCTATACTAATATCATAAAGAGGAAAGATTTGATTGTTTGTATTGAATAAGCATCGAAACTGCTGGACCGATTTAAAAATCTTTATTTGTTGGAAAGCCACACTATCCCCGAGTGACATAGGTTATTTATGTACCACGGGCGAAGCCGGGGTAGACTGCTAGTATTATACTAAAGGCCTTAAACAACTGACCAATACCACAAAATTAATTTATTTTTGGAATAATGCCGTGTACATACCTTTAATTAGGGATCGGCAAACAAAGTCAACTTCTACAAACAAACGCGATAAATATAATGAGTAAGATAATTTAAAACATTTCAGTCCCATTTAATTTCTTACCGACAATGGAAGGGAAAAGGGAGATAAGAAAGAAAGGTATGCAAAGTACAAACAATAGCTTTGTAACTGATTTTTTTTAGATTGCGACTGTTTATCGTTGGGGTAAGATTACTTTTTTAGTCAGACAACTAATAAAAAAAGGATAACAGGAAAACGCGTGTTAAATTTGCGTACCGAAAATTCTGAACCAGCATCATTAGAAATTTTAATTTAAAAAATTAAATATAAAATTATATGCGACAGAAATTTGGGCTCTGTATTTAATTTTTTAAGTAATAATGTTTATAAGCATTAAATATAGCACATCAGTTTTATTTATATAAATCTTATAAATATTAGTAAAAGCTGGGCGATAAAAATTTTAAATTTAAAACAAATTAAAATTTATTTAATTTAAATTTAAAATTAAATTGAATTAAATAAATAATTTTTGTTTAAACAAACAAACAAACTGTTTATCATATTAGTATAGATACCTACCTAGGTATTTCTAATAAACTTACGTAATCTGTCGTAATCATAACTGCATTATTAAACTGTGTTATGTCAGAATTTTTATTAAAAAAAAGTCGGAGATTACACGGCTTAAATTGTCACACTTCACAATACTCATACTTCCATACTAATATTATAAATACGAAAGTCTGTCTGTTACGCTTTCACGCCTAAACTGCTGGACCGATTTTTATGAAATTTGCTATGAATATAGTTAAGGACCAGGGACCAAACATAGGCTACTATTGGGTGCAATATAACCAAGCCATTAGCAACAACTATATCACTATCACTACATAGTATAAAACAAAGTCGCTTTCTCTGTCCCTATGTCTCTTTGTATGCTAAAATCTTTAAAACTACGCAACGGATTTGGATGCGGTTTTTTTAATAGATAGAGTGGTTCAAGAGGAAGGTTTTTATGTTCATGCGAAGTCGGGGCGGGTCGCTAGTTTTAAATAATTTGAGACAACCCATGGCAACTTCAGAGAAAGCTGGCAACACAGGACGTTGGACGCTGCAATAATTTTTCCACAAACGTATAATAAATCCAAACTGAATGTATTAAATCATATTTGTTCTATTGCCATTTCCTTTCGGCCAAAAGACTATCAATCAATCGGCCAGGCGATCCATCAGTCCTTAGAATTTGGCGGGAACCATTAGAGAGGTTATGTTTACTTAATTAACAAATGTGTGATCTAGAAACTTCCGACCGCGACCAAATGCGGGTAACTTGCAAAGTCATATCATAATCACTATCACTACATAGTATAAAACAAAGTCGCTTTTTTGTCCCTATGTGTGCATATTTAAAAATTGTTGTTTTTGATTGTTTATTTGTTTGTTTTCGTGAATAAGCGTGAATTTTGGCAAGTGGTACAGTGTTAAATAAGTGACTTGATTATCCAAGATAATTGCTAAGTGAAGTACCTATTTCCACCGCTTTACTTGGCATTCTTACAAAACTTACTTGACTAGTCTTGACTACTGATTTGACTAGACTAGTTACATCTATCCTGTTTGTGTCCTGGGTACTTACGTCGCCCTTAAAAACCATAAAAAACATAATAATATCTACTTACTAAAATGAGTAATTTTTTACGCTGATTATTTTTTTCTACAAAAAAAAAAAACATTTATTTTTTTATGCCTTCGATCTTGTAGGTACAAAGACTTGTAGGTAAGTAAAAAAAAAGTATTGCTTTAACAACTTCCCAACTAACTTACGGCGGAAAAGTCAAGCAATTACGAAACTAAAAAAAAAAAAGTACCTATTGGTCTTTTGTAAGAAAGTTTCAAGCTGATACACTGTAAGCTCGGGTTGGGAAACTTACGAACTTTGTTAGTTAAAGAATAAAAACTATTAAAAAGTGGCGCAGGTCGAAAATGTTATCGTACTCTAAAAAGCCTGTGTCCAGGGCTGTTAAATTGTTTAAAAATAGTTTCATCGAACTAATTCAGGTCGAAAATATTATCGTGACTTAAAAAACCTGTGTCCAGGGCCGTAAAATTATTTAAAAATAGTGATTGAACTATGCAGGTAGAAAATGTAGACGTCCTTTATAGAATTTGTATATCCAGGATCAGTGATTTAGGAGTTTGCTTAAAGTCCTGGAGGTCGTTGGTTCGATTACCAAGGGAAGTATATTTTGTGAAGTTGTTAGGATATTGCAGGCTTGAAACACCTGATTGTCTGATAACAAAGATGGTTTTGTATTTCATGTTGCCTACTATCTCTAAAATCCATGCAAGTTCCAGTGAGTAAGCGGGACAGCGCAATACATGGTGTAAGGCGACATCCCCTTACTCACTGGATCTTGCATGGTTTTAAGAGATGGTAGTAGCCTCACAGAATGCACTAATATTGTTCCTTGCCATTACATTTCAATATTGCCATCCTTGCATTTGTTCATTGCCATTTGGTGGTCGATAAAGAAATTCCACGTCTGACGTCGAGAGGCGGTTTCGAAAACTGACACCGGGGTATGCAGGGTTGCTTAGTCTTGTAACCCACACGATACAAACAAAGAATCCAAGATAGCAAAAGATACTAAGCTTAACCACTTGAGGTTTTGTTTCCCGTACTTATAGGATCATGTTTGTATTTGAATGTACATGAATTAAGTAAAAATAAAGAAATGACGTAAAATTGGTTAATAAAGTGTATGTGCAGTCGGGAGCAAATAAATCTGACCCCCTATCACTATCATATGATAAGTAAGTACGGTAAGAGGGGAGGATACTTTTATCTGTCAAACAATTGGCTTTAGAATAATAGGCTAGTTGACAAAATTTCAATAACTGCTTAATATTTTAGCTTATTAGGCATTTTATCGAAAAAAAAGGTTTATTTATTTTTAATCGAGCGTTTACATTATAAATTTCGCGTTTTAAAATACCATTTTTCAATTTGGTTCCAAAACGCACAAGACTGTCATGGCGTCTTGAATGACGTCACGCCGTGCGAAACAAACCAAAGAGCGATCGTGTCTTCGTACGTTATAGCTAGTTTTAATCGTTTAAAAATAAATTTCTCATATTATAAGTACTGTATAGTGCCCCAGTGTGATAGCACGACGTTGATAAAAACGCCAAACAAGTTATTTATATATGTTCCAAACAATGGAGAAATACGGAAAAAGTGGCTAAAACTTGCAAGAAGAGATGATGCTCATACTTTAGAGATCATACTTTATGCTAAGAGATCCCTTCTTGGGATAAGTCCGCCATTGTCTTCTTATTTTAATAATGTTCTATTTACTATGTATTTTAAAGCAATAAAGATATTACAAACAAACAAACTTTATCAACAGGTTCAAGAATGTATTTTTGTGAAGATCATTTTGATTAAGTATTTCACACAATACAATCTATTACTTAATTCGAGCAAACTAGATGTGTTTTGTAGAATCCCTATTTTCTAAATAATAAATACATGAGTTCAGGTTAAGTTGTATCACTTTTAGGAGTGAACGTTTCATTTTAGTTTTCTAATTAATGTTACAAACATACTCTTTTTATTATTCTAGTTGCCAAATGATATGACTAATTATATGGAGTATCATATGAAGGGAACAGTAAAATAGTAAACAGTATCTTGCAAAATGTACGTCACAAGATTAAGTTCTTGTGTACCGAACTGAAATATCACATAGCATTTAAGCTTATAATAAATATTTTATACTTACAAGGAAGTTTTAACATTGCGAAATTCAGATGAGCAAAAGTTACTGTTCGACGCGAAAAAATATCCAAGCATAACGGCATCGATTCTGGGCAAATTATTACTGTCTGCTTTGCTGAATCCAGATTCCATGGTTAATTCTTTCAAATTATAATTAGCAAAAACTGTATCAACTTGATATTAGTTGTTAAAAACCAAAATTTTATCAAGAACCGGTAGTGATACTCGAAACGTCAAAGACAAGATTGGAGTTTCGCACGGCGTGACGTAACGCTTTCTGATTGGTGTTCACTGTCACGTGACTAAAGGTTTCATTTTACGAAATTTATTTTTAAAAAATATTATTAATCTTTAACGCTTTTAATAATTAAAATTGTTTGTTATTTTCTCCATAATATAATTAATCATTATAAACCCCTATCCATTATATTTATTCTTAATGGACACAAGCCTATTACACAATAAAAATATCTATTTATGGCCAAAAAGAGTTAAAAAAAAATGTTCCTTGTTTCGGTTCGGTATATAACATAATCGTAATTTCACAAGGTACATTTAATAAATTATAAAAAAAAACACCAGAAAATCTTTTTAAGAAAAAGAGGTACCTACCAACAGTGCTTAATCATACAAATTTTACTTACATATAAATGAGTACCTATATATATATCCATACTAATATTATAAATGCGAAAGTCTGTCTGTCTGTCTGTCTGTCTGTCTGTCACCTCTTCACGGCTAAACTGCTGGACCGATTGTGATGAAATTTGGTAGGGATGTAGTTAACGACCTGAGGTCAAACATAGGCTACTTTTGGGCGCGATATAACCGAGTCCCACGCGGGGCGAAGCCGCGGGGAACAGCTAGTATATATATATTCTTAAGTAATATTTTAGTTTTAATTAAATAGGTCAAATATAAAAACTTAAAAACAAAAAAAAACTAAGAAAGATTTTTCTTAAAAAAAAATAATTTTAAGTTATTTTTCAGTGTTATTAAGACACGACATAAGAAAATAGAAACAACGGTTATTATATTATAAGAAACTGTATAAATACGATAAATTCATTATGTAAGTATTTTAAAAAGTATCACGTATTTATGTCTTAATTATAGTCGAATCAATCATCACCTGAAATAAACTTATAACCAAAGTCAAAAATAGTCGAGGTATTCAAATACTTAGTTCAAATCACGTGAACTCAACAGTTTTATTATTTCCCATTCGCATAAACAAGAATTCAATCATGACTACGACGCAGCTATCCATCAGTCGTATTAAATATGCATAAGCGGATTAAAAATTCAAAATGGCTGGAAAAGTATTGTATGAAATTGGACTTACTACCTTTTGCCATCGGATCACACTCCACGATACAAGCACAGTGCAGTGGGAACAAAGGATCCTTGCGTTTCACCTCCCTCCCCTCCACAGATTAAAAAAAAAACTGAAAAATAGCAAACCGTAGCCAAGAACACGTCAAAAACGCGATTAACACTGGCCAAAAGGAACGATTCCCGCGAAAAACACACAAGTTTTCGAATTTCGAATCGCGAATCGGTAACACGGCTTATGTTTCTTTTTTTTTTTTCGCAAATTGAAAGGCCACAATTCTGCGCGGTCTTTTGTTAGATGTCGGTCGCGAGCGTTCGATTTGCAAACACCCGGTACGAATTTAGATTCGAATTATTTTATCTATAGCTTGTTTTTTTTTAATCTCCAAAACGATGGCGATTTGTATGAGTTTTTTGTTATTTTTATTGGTATTATTAAAATTGAAAACACATACACCGTCTTTCGGGAACGTACGCGGCACACTGAAGCCTCTGCAGGCTTCAGGGAAGGCTGTATGCATTGATTAGGCGTAGCTGACGGAGTGTAGCCGTCCTGTTCTAGCTCACGCATTCACTGTCCCTTTCTCCCGCGTATCGTAGTCGTTAGCAGCAACGAATTTTGGCTTCGCAAAAGCACACAGTTTCCCAAACGTTTTGCCAAATTTAATTACTTACTAGTGTAGAAAAGTATTTTTTGATCGATTTCAACGCATGCAATTAGTTTTACTCAACGTTTAGAGTTGGTTTTAGTAATTACATTTTGGAGGGTTTGATACATTCTCATCAGATAGTTTTATTTGCTTTTTATTTTTAAAAAAATATCGAAAATAATAATTTACAGTTTAATTCGTTTATGGTTTGAAATAAAATATCTAAAATAATAAAATTTTATTTTAGCTATTATTATATGGAATCCACTAATCGTAGTACTGCAAAGATATTCCCTTATTTCCTTTTACGGCATTTACGAAAAGAAATTGAGTTGTCTATTCTTAAGCTCTTGTTTTTCTCCGTTCAAAGATAGAAACCGGTATTTTGAGGACCCAAGAATAACGGTTTTAAAATGTAGAAGTCGATTTAATATCCTTTACAATGACCACAAGCCCTACATTGCCTCACCAAGCAGTCGGTCTAACGCCCGAATACTCAAACGCTACTCAATTTTGAGAGCTGCTCAAGTATTATGCTGTCGCACTGAACGTCAGCGATATGACAGTGATAGCATGATACTTGAACAGCTCTCAAAATTGAGTAGCGTTTGAGTATTTGGGCATAAAAACCTTACGTTTAAGGTAAATACGATGGGACTGGGAAAAATCTACATCGGTACAGTGAGCTGCAGAGAAATCTGACCCCCTTTCAATAGCGATACCTGTGGCAAAGGGGTCAGGGTTCTCTGCAGCCGACTGTACATAAGAGCTACAAGTTTCTTGTACTTTGAGAAACACAGTTCTTACTTTAGACAACTACAATGGTATGATAAGAACAAAACTAAATACTTCTAAAATACACGATCTCGTCTGCTAAGTTTGACGATTTTTAGCACTAAGTACGTTAGTGACTTTCAATCAGCAGCTAAATATATACAGTGTGTTCAGTATGCAAAACTGAACTATTTATTTTTTTAAACATAGTTTTTTTTTCTCTAAGAACATACTAATATTATAAACTAATAGCGACCCATAAAAAACTTCCTCTTGAATCACTATCTATTGAAAAAGAAGCATAAAATTCCGTTGCGCAGTTTTAAACATTTAAGCATACATAGGGACAGTGAAAACGACTTTGTTTTATACTATGTAGTGATTATAAAGGACCTAAACTATACAATTCATATGTCTATTTAATAGATTCATGGGGGTTACTATCGTCTCTTATAGCAAGCCCGAAACGAGTGAGTAAACGAGATAGCGCAATACATGATGTAAAGCGACCTCACGCTTACTTAAGCGTCTTGCTTATTGTTATTTTGCTGAAGTCAAAGTCTTTCACGGCTAATCCGCTGGAATGATTTTAATGAAATTTGGTACGGATGTAGTTAAGAACTAGAGGTCAAATATAGGCTACTTTTGGGCGTGATATAACAGAGTCCCACGCCGCGGATAACAGATAGTAAAAAATAAGTCATGTCCCTCACAAGTATTTTTAATTGATTGAGGTAAAAACATTGGTTGTGGTGTCTCGTGTATGATTTATAACACTGAGCTTGCTTGCTTTTCAACTTCGCAATTATCATTATTTCGTGTAAATGTAGTTTTATCTATAGTCCGAATGGGGAAATCATGACATAGGCGATGCGGCTAGTAACCTATCGATAATTCAAGAAAGGCCTTAAAGGACTAGATTCCACGGCCGTATAAACTATTCAAAAAAAAAATAGCAACCTATCACTATTGATTTCCTGTTTCAACTACCATTATGCTAAACGTGGCCTGTCTTATGGCTCTAGGCTCTGTCTACCCCGTATGGGATAATGACGTGATTACATGTATGTATATGTTAATCTATAGTTTGAGCATCTTTGGGAAGCGCGTTGATTGCACCAAACATATTTTAAATTTCTGTATCTGACAGATACGACCGTGACCAGATATTATGGCGATCTGGACTTGCAGGAAATGTACTCGTATATGCTTTGCATTTATTAAGACGTAGTTTTTGTCTAACAAATATATTAGTACTAAGCTGCAACCTGCCATTTAACATACATTGTCTTCGTCCGAGCGTTTCCCCGTTACATCTTCAGCTTACGCTTCAGAGCCCAGGGTACGCTATTAGTCATGGTCTTGATTTGGCGGAACTGGTTATTACAATGGAGCGACAGCCGACAGGAATATGATCCGGTTGTGTTAGCTGCCATCTACCGATAACAGCCGGGACTAACGGCTTAACGTGCCTTCCGAAGTACGGAGGAACTCAAGATAGAAATGCCACTAATGGCGACCAATCCAAACACGGCCGCGCACTCGCTGTTGCCGTCTTTTGACGCGCATTATCGCTACGAACACGCGCGCCGCGCTAGGCTATCGAGCTCCTTTATCATACAATTGCATGCCTCTACGTTTCAAGGGGCATATATAGGCAATGTCACAGTTTCAAAACGTTAACGAAGTTCGATAAGAACAAAATTTATGAATTGATAAACACTTTATTGCACCAATTACATAAATACATCATTGGATTGTACAGGATCGACATTAGTACAAAGGCGGACTTATCACTAATGCAATTTCTTCCGACCAACCTTAGGGTAGAGAGAAACAAAAAACATTGGAGCGCGAGCGATACAGAAAACTAATTAATAAATATGGTTATTTAAATATATACTTAATAAAATCTTAAGACAAACACATTGGTAAACATCCATACTTCCATACATCCATACTTCCATACTATCCATACTCCATACTAATATTATAAATGCGAAAGTCTGTCTGTCTGTCTGTCTGTCTGTCTGTCTGTCTGTCTGTCTGTCTGTCTGTCTCTCTGTCTTTCTGTCTGTCTGTCTGTCATCTCTTCACGGCTAAACTGATGGACCGATTGTGATGAAATTTAGAAGGGATGTAGTTAACGACCCGAGGTCAAACATAGGCTACTTTAGGCCGCGATATAACCGAGTCCCACGCCGGGCGAAGCCGCGGGAAACAGCTAGTACTTAAATAAATTTATAAAATATAAGAACTAATAATAAAGTGGAATGTATGTATAGGATTGACATAATATTGATTGATTGATTGATTGATTTAGCGCGACTTATGTCAATCCCATACGTTTTGTTCTTGTCGACATTCGTTAGCGTTTTAAAATCATTACTTTGGTTATGGCCCTTGAGCATTATACGATTTTATTTATTATTTTCATTATGATCTTAGATTATGTTGTACTAGTTATTACAATTCAGCGACTGCCGTCTGACCTCCGTAACCCTTTTTACAGGGAAACCAGACCCACAGGAACATGACCCGGGTGTGTTAGTGGACAACACTGTCAGATTTCTCAGGCTGCCTGATCGTAAGAGGATGTTTGAAATAGTTGTTCTTTTCAATAGCCTATATAAAACAATCTGAGACTTTCTGCCCCGTGACTGATAGAGTGAAATAGACGAAAGGACCCCCTTGATTCTGTAAGCTTTCATTTTAAACTTCGAATCTGAATCCGTGAGTTTCTTGATTGGCATTCTAAAAACTCGGTTGATAATTCGAATCTATACTAGCGCTACCCTTGCGCTCGTGTTAGCGAGATGAACTAGATTGGACGTGAGATTTTGTATGAGATGACGTAAGATGTGGCATTCTGTAAAGTAATTTCCCCGTCACTTCGAACCTCATTTCACTTGTCATTTTGAACCTTATGCGAAGTGTGAGTGATAGCGATGTAAGTTTGAAATTTATAGAATCGCCAGAGGTATGAAATAACAAATCCCATAGATACGTATAATTCGACTAGATTTTATGGCACGGGCTTTAATCCTATTATATGTTAAGGATGTTAATTCATACATTTAGATAGGCACGGATTTAAACTGGGTTAAAACTATTATTTAACTCTCCCGAAAACTATTCAGAGAAAGGGAATAAAATAGAAAAATAAAGTAAAATAGCGACGAAACAGGGACAAATATAGTTTGACGACCTCCGTGGCGTAACGGTTAACATGCCAGACCTCTACTCAAGAGGTCCCGGGTTCAATCCCCGGTCAGGTCAAGATGAAAATGGTATTTTTTTGATTGGGCTGGGTCTGAGGCGAACTTTAAGCGGCTAAAAGAATTCTCGCATCGGTGGCATAAAATTCGAAGCGGCCTCGAGAGGGGCATAACTTGAAAAGTAGGAGCATATCAAGAATACTGCCACAAGCAGACAAAGAAGACGAAGAGAAAAACTGAAACTGAGACAAACTCAAAGACCTAGAAGACAGAAGCTGGCCTCTGGCCGAGAAGGCAAGCGAGGCGTACTTGTGAACGTAAGCCCCCTAAGGATGGGGGAGAGTTATTAAAATGCAATGATTGCATAGATAGGCGACACTATAGAGAACTTGTAGGGAGATCAAGCAGGTGCGACTGGAAAGAGATGCGAAATGCTAGTACAGCGCACTCTCCCGAGATTCGGCTCGTATCACCGAGAGGTTGGTAGAGCCATGGGAGGTGGAGGGAAGTGTGGTCTGGGTCTTGGATGTTTAACTATGTATGAATTTGTTATAAAAATATAGTATCGTTGAGTTAGTATCCCATAACACCATTCCTATCTTAAGTTAATCTATGCTCCGGAAGGCACGTTAAGGCGTTAGTCTCGGCTGCTATCGGTAGATGACAGTCATCAAGCTAAGCCAGATGAGTTCAGATAGCCTGAAAAATCTGACACACTCCATAAGAAAGAAAGACAAAGGAAATATTTAAAAAAATACGCAAACCGTCTTTGTCATGTACAGTCGCAACACGCCAAACAATTATTCCTTAAGTCAATGTAATAAGGTCTAAGTTTGACTACAATTGTAAACATATTAATGGACGTTACTGTACTGTCTCCAGCGAGATGTATTTAATAATGGACACACAGAAAGATTGTCACGCCTGGTCATAGCGTCAGCAGAGAAAGAAAGGGAGGGAATCGAAAGGTTTTTTTTTAAAAAAACTAATAACAAAAAAAAATATTATAAATTTTTGAGCATTTTTTCTGCATGCACGAAAAAGATGATGAACGAGAGAGAGGCATGATCGGCTCGAACAATCGCCTCAGTTCGGTTCGAGCTGCATCTATCTTCCACTCCTTCTGTGTATTTTACCCTAGTATGAGTTTTTCTTAATGCAGACGCTAGCGACTGCATTAGGATTTTGTATGGAATTTCTTAGTTGCCTTACTATCCGCCAGAGGCGTTGTACCGGTTTGCCATACTAAATCGCTAACGCAGTCGCTAGCGTCTGCATTAAGAAAAACTCATACTAGGGGCATGTAGATATTATTTGACGTTGTCACGTCATACTACTTTATAGAGAAACAATTGTTTTATTTATTTTTTTAAACTTTATTGTACAAAACACAAATGTAAAGCACAATAGGCGGACTTAATGCTAAAATCATTATCTAACAGTAAACTATTTTGTAATCACTAATATCTAAAACTAACTATGCTTCGCAGTTTGACACGCCCGTGATGTGTATGTACTTTAGCCTATAATCTTTCCTAAGAATAGGACGATAAATGGCAAAAAAAAAAAACAACCTGACCGTGACCGAATATTAATTTATTTTTTAAAACAACTTATAACAAATGAAACTAAAATAAACTAAACTTATTCTCTCTTTTTTGTTAGGGTATTCCCTAACAAAAAAGAGGAGAACAAGCCATTGGTCCTGGATGCCATCTGGTGGCTTACTATCATCTCTTAAAACCGAGAACGATTGAGTAAGGAAGATGTCGCCTTACATCATGTATTGCGCTGTCTCGCTTACTCACTCGTTATTGCATGGTTTTTATAGTATAATATCAGAGGGGTTACTACAGTCTCTTGCATGGTTTTAAGAGATGATGGTAGTCGTTAAAGGAACCAAGCCAGAAGCCGAGAGATGATACCAAAAAACGGTTACGTGTACATGGTTGATTGACCGTACCACCTTTACAAAATGATAATGCGCCTTTGAAAGGGTTGGGATAATTGACTCGTTTCTGAGATAGCTCGAAACACACACACATATTTGCAGAACCATTATGACTAACACTTAAAGAAATACTGATGCTAAATAAGCATTATTTTTTGCTGACGGTACTCTCAGAAACGCGGCCATTATTCGTTTTATTTATTATCGTTGTGGGTACTATGTTTATTTAGCGCCCCGGCGTCGCCTGTCCTAATTGTAGGACAGAGGGCGGGATATTATATAATAGTACTAGCGACCCGCCCCGGCTTCGCATGGGCATAAAAACCTTGAATCACTCTATCTATTAAAAAAACCGCATCAAAATCCGTTGCGCAGTTTTAAAGATTTAAGCATAGTGACAGAGAAAGCGACTTGTAATATCTTTATTGCTTTAAAATACATAGTAAAAGGAACATTATTAAAATAAGCGACTTTGTTTTATACTATGTACTTAGTGATATGTATATTTATAAGTGTATGTGCATAGATATTTATTATATGCTAGCTTTCGGCCGCGGCTTCGCCCGCATAAATTTCCCTCGGCAACAGTGCTTTCTCCCGGAAAGATAGGTACCTACCCTATGTCCTTCTCAAGACTCCTAGTTATGTGTATGTGAAATTTCAGGAAGATTGGTTCAATAGATAGAGCGTGAAGTTTAGTTTAGTTTTCCAAAGCGCAAGTGGAGAAGAAGCGGCGCCACAAACTCCACTGCAGCATTTTCTCCAAAAACGTCAATATACAAAATTTTTTGAGAAAATAACATTTGCAAGATCATATAACATTCCTTTTGGCTTCGCCGTAGTAGGTTAAAAAGAGCCGAGAAACACTACATAATAAGAGCCTCACAGCATCATATAACATAATATGTACTTACATTATAGCAAGGGTTGTAATAATATCCACCCTTAATTGTACCAACCCCTACTATCCCGGTCTAGTGTTCGGAGTTTAAATTCCTTAAATACTTAGCAACGCGTTCTAAATTTATCTTATACTAGCTCTCGCCTAGGGATTCATTTGCTTGTAGTATTTGTACTTTTTTCAAGAATTAGGTCATCATATCACTATCACTACATAGTATTAAACAAAGTCGCTTTCTCTGTCCCTATATCCCTCTGTATGTTTAAATCTTTAAAACTACGCAACGGATTTTGATGCGGTTTTTTTTAATAGATAGAGTGATTCAAGAGGAAGGTTTTTATGTACATACGAAGCCGGGGCGGGTCGCTAGTTTAATATAAGTAGTGATTCTAATGACTAGTATTTAAACTAGCTGTTCCCCGCGGCTCCGCCCGCGTGGGACTCGATTATATCGCGCCCAAAATTAGCCTATATTTGATCACTGGCCCTAAACTATATCCTACAAAATTTCTTCAAAATCGTGTGCTAAATGGTGACCAATCTTATTCAGACCACATTTGCTGTTACTTGACATGTGCAACTGTTACAATCTCGCTTGCCTCTCTAGACTATCGAGCTCCTCGAATGAAATTTAATAATTCCCTTAATCGCCTCTTACTACACCCACGGGAAAAGAGGAAGTGGTCTATTCTAATAGGAGACCGCATAAGCAAACAAAACTACTTATAAAGCTATTATTAAATGCAATATGCAAGAATTGTGCTACGTCGTAGCAGTCTACGACGCAGCGTCTACGCCGTAGAACAGCTACAGCAGTAATATTTAATAGTTATCAATTTAACCTGTCTATATATAGCACGCTTATAATCTGTGGTCCAGAGGTCAAGGCGTGACTTGAAGACACGGAGGTCTTGGGTTCGATTCCCACGGGAAGCATACTTTGTTTAATTGTTTCCAGTTTGGTAAGGACATTGTAGGCTTGAATCACCTGATTGTTTGTTCCTATCCGTGGTTCGTAAGGTATAACTTTGACCCCGGCTGCCATCTGGTAGTCGTTAAAGAAACCACTTTGGAGGTCGAGAGGCGGTTTCGAAGGACTCTGACACTGTATGATGGAGAATAATAGCATTATTGTTGCTTTTATTATGTGTTTTTTTATAAAGCTTTATCAATACTTAAAGCAGCATAAAATTCTTCTTCTTCGTTCGAGCGTGTTTCCCGGTTGCATCTTCAGCTTACAGCTTACGCTTCAGAGCCCAGGGTACACTATTAATTATAGATCTGATCTGTCATCTAACGATAACAGCGAGAAGCAACGACAACGTGCCTTCCGAAGCACGGAGGAGATCTAAACACAAAATAATTATACTTTAATACTAAACGTAGCTCAAGATAGAAATGCCACTAATGGCGACCAAACCAAGCTAGGTCGCACCAGCTGTCAAGCGACGGCTGGTGCGACCTATCGTTACGAACACGCACGCCCCGCTAGGCTATCGAGCTCCTCGGGACTATTGAGCAAATACCCGCATACAATCATAACAAATGACTTATTCCGCTATCACCATTCAAATTCCGATATGTATTAGCCAATAAGTCATTTGGCTATCTCACTTACACATATCATGTCAGAATGAGATGGAAAGATATTGGGAAAGTGTTTCTCAAATATTTTGGGTTACGAACGACACATTTTTATTACAAAATTTGTTTACGTTGTTTTTTTACCAACCTTAGACATAAGTTTTACTAATATGATAAGTCACTGTTACATAAGGTGATACCTCGGTGAACACTAGCGCCACTGTCATTTAAAAATCATTACTCACTGAAAACACAAGTTATTAAAAATCCCTCTGCTGTAATTATGGTTCTGGATCTGAAGTTAATTTTAATCATATTCAATTATAAAATTATAGTTCCATATAGTTACAAATTGCAAAACTGCTAAATGTGGCCGTTTTAAGCAATAATGCAATTTGTAACTATAGGGAATTATAATTTAATATGTTTAAAATGAACTTCAGATCCAGAACCTTAATTACAGCAGAGGGATTTTTGATAACTTTTGTTTTCAGTGAGTAATTATTTTTAAATGACGGTGGCGCTAGTGTTCACCGAGGTATCACCTTAAATAAATAGATTCATTCATTCATTTTATGATGAAAGGCTATTTTGATTATTAAATCGTTACATAGTAAAACATTGTTGCTTTCCGCGGTCTGTCCCTAAATATGTTGAAGCTTCGCAACGGATTTTGATGCGTTTTTTTTAAATTTATAGAGTGATTCAAGAAGAAAGTTTTTATGTATAACTCATAATATTAGTAGATAAGTCCGACATTGTCATATTTTGTTTCGTTTTACTTTGTACATTGTATACTTATACATTAATTACTGGTAGAAAAGAAACGTCTGATATATAAAAAAAATATATATATTTAAATAATCAATAATACAGGTAAATACTATAAGAAAGAAAGTAAATTAATAGTTTTTTTTATAACTATATTTGAAACTACCGACCCTCCTCGGTTTCGCATGGGCATATAAACATTCCTCTTGAATCACTCTATCTATTAAAAAAACCGCATCAAATTCCGTTGCGTAGTTTTAAAGATTTAAGCATACAAAGGGATATAGGGACAGAGAAAGCGACTTTGTTTTATATTATGTAGTTTTGAAACCACTGGCGTCAAATAAGGGTTGCATAAGGTTATAACTCAATGGAAATAATATGAAAACTGAATTGTGGTCAACGTGGTTTCTATTCTATAGATTTACTCAGATTTCAATTGATTCTATGACAAATATTATATGAAATAGTAGTTTTGATACAGTTAGAAATAATCTATCCATACTTCCATACTTAATATTATAAATGCGAAAGTCTGTCTGTCTGTCTGTCTGTCTGTCAAAACTGCTGGACCGATTGTGATGAAATTTGGTAGGGATGTAGTTAACGACCTGAGGTCAAACATAGGCTACTTTTGGGCGCGATCATCAGATCAGGTAGTATTTCTATATATAGAGGTATAAAAGAAAGTCGTGTTATTTACACTATTTATAACTCAAGATCGGCTGAATTGATTTGGCTGAAAGTTGATGGGGAGATGACCTAAAGAAGGTCGCAGGCAGACGCTGGATGCAGGCCGCTTCCAACCGGTCGTTCTGGAAATCCTTGGGGGAGGCCTACGTCCAGCAGTGGACGACCGTGACGACGTGCGGCTGAAATGATGATGATGGGGAGGTAGCATAGAACCAGAAGAAAGACATAGGGTACATTTCATCTTTATCCCGGGAAAAAGCAATGTTCCCGGGGGAAGTTCACGCGGGCAAAAGCTAGTATATTGTAGTTTACCGCATAAAATACTAAAATTGGTAGACTTCGGCTATCAAGGAGCTCGATAGCCAAGCAGGGTTAACTTGAAACGATTTTGCGTGTTAAGGAACTAATAGTGTGACCTTATTTGGATCGGTCACTACTAATGGAATTTCTATCTTGAGCTCCTCCGTGCTTGAGAAGACACGTTAAGCCGTTGGTCCCGGCTGTTACCGCTTAAAGACGTTAGGCTGTGGCAGATGTCTTAAAACAGCCTAAAATATGAAAATAACTTATAGTACCTCTAGTATGAGATTTTATAAACGCAGACGCTAGCGACTGCGTTAGCGATTTTGTATGGAATTTCTTAGTTGCCTATATTAGTATGCCATATATCCGCCAGCGGCGCTGACACCAAGTGACAATTTCAAATCGCTAACAAATGTCGACAAGAACAAAATGTATGAGATTGACATAAGCTGCAGTAAATCACGTGGTCAATCTTATGTCAATCCCATACATTTTGTTCTTGTTGTACCTCGTTAACGTTTTGCGATTGTGACTTTGGCTAAGCACCATGGATTGTCATACAAAATCGCTCACACAGTCTCAGCATCTGCGTCTGCTCTTACTATGGGTACTTATTTATTTATCGTGTGGCCATCCTTTTCGCTGTGCTTACTTAATTATACTCTAAAACTACACTCCTTTAAATAGTCAACAGCTTCGCTCGTCAGGTCCTTGAATTCCATCGGCGCTCCTTGTATTTGGTGTTGGGACATTCAAGGATTTATGTGTCGCACCGTCTGTTTAGGGTTTCCACATTCACAGGCCTCAGCGTCACTCCAGCCCCACTTTTTGCGCAGGTATGCAGGTAGGGGTACTAGTTATGATTATATTGGCCTAGTCTCCACTGTACTCTCAGGGATCTGACAATGCCTTGTCATTGGCGGTGTTTTGGTCCTCACAAATATAATTTACCAGTCGAGGTTCTAATACAAGCAAAAAAGCCCAAGATGCTGTGACGCTGCTACCACTACTCCTGCAGCCCGGACCAGTCGCCTCTCACCTCGTCCCGAGCACCCTATAAATGGCCCGACTGGTGGTTGATCGTCCTCTTTGGCTCGACATCTGCCAGTTGAGTACTTTACTATTTTCTTCAGTCCCCAACATTTGTGCTACGGAATATGGATAGTTCATATCCATATTCATTTAAGGTGATACCTCGGTGAACACTAGCGCCACCGTCATTTAAAAATCATTACTCACTGAAAACACAAGTTATCAAAAATCCGTCTGCTGTAATTATGGTTCTGGATCTGAAGTTAATTTTAATCATATTCAATTATTAAATTATAGTTCCATATAGTTAGTTGCAAATTGCAAAACTGCTAAAAGTGGCCGTTTTAAGCAATAATGCAATTTGTAACTATAGGGATCATAATGACGACCTCCGTGGCGTAATGGTTAACATGCCTGACCGCTACTCAGGAGGTCCCGGGTTTGATCTCCGGTCAGGTCAAGATGAAAATTATCTTTTTCTGATTGACCTGGGTCTTGGATGTTTATCTATGTATGTATTTATTATAAAATATAATATCGTTGAATTAGTATCCCATAACACAAGTCTCGAACTTACTTTGGGGCTAACTCAATCCGTGTGATTTATCCCTATATATTTATATTTATTTATTTATTTATGTAGTTCTACCTGTCGGTTGCCTGGAAGAAATTGCTTTAGCGATAAGGCCGCCTTTGTACATCAAAGCTGAAATGTATTATTTATTTCTTTGTTATATTTTTGGTGCAATAAAGTAAAGAGTTTTATGGTTATTAGTATTTGTATCTTTTTTAAGAATCATGGGTCTATTCACCCCGGGCTTTTGAGAGGCTTGCGCGGGAATATTATTGTTATTATCCACGACCCTAACTTTAATTGTATCGCGCTTAAAATAAACACCAGTTTTATACTTCTATTTGATACCTTTTATTACTACTATTTACAAATTTTATGTACAAAAGAATAAACAAAAATTGAAATAAAAAAAAATAAAAATAAAATATGTTAAAATTCTAATGCTTCGTCCTCTTGCCCGTGAAGCATAGTAGCAAGAACACTGGCTGCGTTCCCCCTCTGGATAGCTATGCTAATCCTTTGGGCGAAGAAGCAGCCAGCCCTCTTGTCACCAGCGGCGGCGATCAGTCGCGGAGAGATCTTTTTGAAAAGATAAAATTTGTAAATAGTAGTAGTAAATATATAATTCCTTTTATTTATCTCCTACTCTCGTGTATAGCTCAAACGTTATAATGCAACTGGAAAGGCGATATGATGAAAAAGAGAGGGGTTATGTCAAAAATGATATATTGTGCGAACACAAGTTTACATAACAGAGTAATGTGGCGGTTGACTTCGAACCTTACGGTGTCATGTAGAAGAGAGACAGCCGTGACATCCAAAAATATATTATAATGCGAAATTGTCTGTTTGTACATGTATCTGTCCACTAAGTTATATATTACTAGCGCCCGCTCCGGCTTCGCATGGGCATAAAAACCTTCCTCTTGAATAGCTCTATCAATTAAAAAAACCGCATCAAAATCCGTTGCGTAGTTTTAAAGATTTAAGCATACATAGGGATATAGGGACAGAGAAAGCGACTTTGTTTTATACTATGTAGTGATTTAGATAAATTGTAAGACCAGTGGCAGTGGTTGGGCAAAGAGACAAGGACATCGGAATAACTTTGAGACATACATTCATGCAAATAAAACCTAGGAACTTTTCCTGTTGGCCCTTAGTCGCTTAAAGGATCATTACGCCTACTTTCCGAAGGTTTAAGAACGACGTTTCTTTTCGCACGCGTGGCGACGGACGAGACTAGCCCAGAAATTGTGTCCCGTTAAATCTCTGCGTCAAATGCCCCCTCCACTAGCGCTCTGTGGTGCATCATACGTACTGTAGTGCGCTGTACGCACAGGCATAAGGAACATCATTCCTCACGCGTGACCGACAACACGTGAGCGTGGTTTTTTATTCCTCATTAGTTCTCATAGATTGAAAAATTAAATTTTGCCTCCGCGCGCGTTTCCAAATTCTTTGGTAGTTCTATCGAGTTTGACAATGTTAAATATAACTATTTGACGGTGAAACTAGTAAGAATGATCCAATATTCCCACCTACTATGGCCCTACAGACCTCTCGTCTTCTCTATTTTCGTCATACGCGCTTGTCAATTGCGGGTACTAATAATGATTCCCTTTTTCAAGAGCTCTGCTGTTTTGTCGCAGTATATTTTTGAGGCCCACCCTAATAGACTCTCCCCTCCAACTTTGTATATAAAATATATGGAATTTTGTATTTCAGTTAAGTTTTTTTAATTAAGACACAATCCCAATGAAACCGGGTCGGATTGCTAGTCAGCACATAATTTAAAATTTAAATACTGGTTCCGTTTCGTGTAAACCGGAACGGTCTATTCATTTGGGAAATCAAGGTGTGTTTACAGTGTCCGCGAGTGTGCGTGTATGAGCCCTTTAAACGTCCGGCGCAAGTGTATAAGAGGAGCGAGAAGCGATTTATTTATAAAAATACTAGCTGTTTCCTGCGGCTCCAGGTTTGTCCATTGTGCCAAAAAGTAACCTATCTTTGACCTCTGGTCCTTAATTATATACAATACCAAATTTCATCAAAATCGGTTCAGCGGTTTAGGCGTAAAAGTGTAACAGATAGACAGACAGACTTTAACATTTATAATTTTAGTATGGATTTGTCACAGATTTTGTATGCGTTGAATCAAATTTAAGTGTATTTACATCTTCTAAGCCTTATTTTTGTTTCATCCCCAACTAAAAACCTACAAAACTAGGGGTCGCCCTATTTGGGAATGCCTATAATATTAGAATTCACCATTATTCGATCAGCCGATCAGTCTTACTTACCGTGCTACTAAACACTACGGCGTAGACGTTCTACGGCGTAGCACTCGCAACGTAGACCTATGACGATACAAATGTTTCTGATAAAAGAAATAGTCTTAATAAGTTTGTTTGTTTGTAATAATTTTTAACCGACTTCAATAAAAGGAGGAGGTTCTCAATTCGGCGGTATGTTTTATTTTTTTTATTTTTTATGTATGTTACCGGATTACTCAAAGAAGGCAGGACCGATTTAAAAAATTTTTTATTCTTCGAGAGGGTTTACTTTCCAGTTGGTCACATATTCAGCAGTTCAGGATCTGATGATCGGATCATGGAGAAATCATGCCAATTTTGACTAGCTGCTGGCTCGTTAATAAGCATATTTTAATAAAAGAATCGGCACCGACTTCAGATTTATTAAAAATTTTGATATGAAGCATATTTAAACAACAATGTATTGATTATTTCATCTATTTTAGTTCAGGAATTGGAGTCGGTTTCGTTTTTTTGGCAAAAACAATTATATATGAATACAAAAGCGTAAAAAAAAAAAACAAAAGTACAATGGCGGTACTTACAGTCAACCAGATTATGACAGAGAGGATGCTTATAAGGTAGTAGTAGAAGTTAGAAGTACAATACAATACTTACACGATACACATACATGTATAAATAAATAAACATACACAAATATCATATTTTAAAGACACCATTAACAAATCTTTTATTACCAAAAATTAAAGAAATAAACTTTGATACTAAACAACTTTCCCTAAGGATCCAAACTAAGGCAAAATTAAATAATTGTTAGATAAAAATATCAATAGGATATAAACAATAGGACTTTAATATCACTACATATCACTACATAGTATAAAACAAAGTCGCTTTCTCTGTCCCTATGTCCCTTTGTATTCTTAAATCTTTAAAACTAGGCAACGGATTTTGAAGCGGTTTTTTTATAGATAGAGTGATTCAAGAGGAAGGTTTTTATGCCCATGCGAAGCTGGGGCGGATCGCCAGTATACGATAATTTATAAAATCTTTTAATAATATGTAATAAGTACATAAGGGGCGTTAGATTAAAAGTTAATTACAGAATTGACAAACCGCTTACATCTTATTACTTACACCACACCTCACGCACACATACCCACAATGACCGCCTACAAAATTCATGTATTACTTACGAATTACACACTAACATATACCGGGTTCGGTTCCCGGCTGTTCCGGCCACAGACAAACATACAACTAGACACTTCATTCATTCATTTCGTGTACAATCGACCATGCACACCCTAGTGTCAGAGTTCTTCGGAACCGCCTCTCGGCCTTTAAGGTGGTTCCTTTTACGACTACCAGATGGCAGCCGGGACCCACGGCTTAACGTGCCTTCCGAAGCACGGAATCATCTTTTTTGTCAGACAATCAGGTGATTCAAGCCTGCAATGTCCTAATCAAACTGGAAACAACCAAACAAAGTATTTTTACCATGGGAATCGAACCCTCGACCCCCGGGTCTACAGGCAAACGCCTTAACCACTGGACCACGGAGGCAGTTACTCACGGAGACACTGATAATAGAGTACCTAGATTCCGCGTATTTTTGTCGTTGGTGAAATTTGCTGGGCCGACCCTATCCTTGCAGCTTTGAAATACCTAAAAAGGCCATTAACTAGGTCCAGAATATACCTGTCTTAAAAACTATAGCTACTCATTTGTCATGCTGTAAATGATGGTCACAATCCTCAGCTCCTGAGTAGCTTGAAAAGTAATTAAAGTGATTAAAAAGTAATTTATAAGTAACCCTCTTTTTTAGTAAAACACTATTATCTATATTATTGTATATCTGTGGTTTTGAACCTGTGTCTACAAATTAGCCGACGGCGATATTTTTTAACCGACAGGGTTTTTTTGACCTACTCCGAGTTAACCCTCACCTTTTATTCAACTCGTCTTGTTTGCCCGTTAAAGGGTTAAACATGTAAGGCTTTTGTGGATTGGTTCGCTCTTAGTTTTTTTTTAAAATATAATTACACATTTATTACGTGTAATGAAACGTGATTTCTTTGTTTTTAATAAATTTTAGCATATTTTATTTATAATATATATTATATATATTAATTAAAAAATCTCATACTTGGGGTACATAAAGTAATGTTTCATACAGAGGAGCGCCAAGTTATTTTAACTGTCATTTACAATCTGCTAAATTAATTTGTGTAAGTAATTTTCTTAAGTTGGCAAGTGTGAAAGTTTCTGATTATGTTCTGTATAGATATTACGTTTGAACTTAATTTAACGGAGGAAGGACTGTATTTTTATAAAGTATCTATATATATAAAAGAAAGTCGTGTTAGTTACTCCACTTATAACTCAAGAACGGCTAAACCGATTTAGCTGAAAATTGTCAGGGAGGTAGTTTAGAGCCAGGAGAAGGACATAGGGTACTTTTCATCCCGGGAAAAAGCACTGTTCCCGAGGGAAGTACACGCGGGCGAAGCCGCGGGCAAAAGCTAGTTATTAATAAAAATTGCTTTGGATTCACAATGTTTTTTTTTTTTTTTCGAGACAACACACAGTTAAAGTTCGTAGTAAAAAAAAAAAAAAAATCAATCATCCTCAATCAAGGAAATCTACATAGATAAAAAAAAACAAATGCCTGGAGTGTGATTTCCTATTTTCATGAAAAACTCAAAATCAAGGCAATTTTGAATTTTGTAGAAAAATAAAAAATATTAAAAGTTTGTTATTATCATTAATAGACACATATATTAAATTAAAGTATAGTTCCCTATAGTTACAAATTGCAAAACTGTTAAGTGGCCTTATTTTGTTACGTATTTTTTTTTTGTTTCTTAGTATATAAGCTATACATATTTTTGTTAGAAGCTAGCATACGCATAACATCGCATTGGCAATGTAAGCTATAAAGGTGTTATTGTTTCTATATTAAAATAAAAAATAAAGTTTAATATAGTTAAAATTAACTTCAGATCCAGAACTTTAATAACATAACACGGATTTTTGTTAACTTGTGTTTTCAGTGAATAATGATTTGAAATGATGGTGGCGCTAGTGTTCACCGAAGTATAGTCTTAAATGATGATCTAGAGAGTAACTTTGATATTTACATGCTTTAAGTTAGACATAGTCGTTTGGGATTTGAAACGGGTGAGTTGCACTGTCTCATGTTTAAAGTGATGCCCTGCTTAGTTTAGTTAGTTATGTCATGCTTTTATTGGCTAAGAAAAATATTTATTTCTTTTTCTTGCTTAAAGATGACACTATAAGGATTTGAAATTCAATTGAGTTGAAATCTCGTTAATTTATGACGAAATAAGAATGTGAATGATGAAAACACGTTTTTTTAAAGTATCGTCATCCTATCTTAAACTGATTTAGTGCGTAATTAGAATCACAGTGTCCCAAGTGATCGATAGATGGTTTTAATTTATCTTAGTATAGATTCTATTATAGTTAGTAGGACACCGTGTTAGAGATCACGGCCATAACAAGCGCTCCTGATAGTATTGATTCTAAATAAATAAATAAATAAATATATAGGGACAAATCACACAGATTGAGTTAGCCCCAAAGTAAGTTTGAGACTTGTGTTATGGGATACTAACTCAACGATACTATATTTTTATAACAAATACATATATAGATAAACATCCAAGACCCAGGTCAATCAGAAAAAGATCATTTTTCATCTTGACCTGACCGGGGATCGAACCCGGGACCTCCTGAGTAGCGGTCAGGCATGTTAACCATTACGCCACGGAGGTCGTCAGTAAATATATTATAACATTCTTGTTATACAGTAGAACGAGATAAATATAAGATGATATTAGACTTATACACTAGTATTTATTTCGTTATACAATGAAGTTAGGGTCGTAGATAGTACTATTGGAGGTTGTATTATTATA
The DNA here is from genome assembly GCA_947044815.1 of Apomyelois bistriatella. Classification (NCBI taxonomy): domain Eukaryota; kingdom Metazoa; phylum Arthropoda; class Insecta; order Lepidoptera; family Pyralidae; genus Apomyelois; species Apomyelois bistriatella. The sequence goes on from OX345717.1 coordinate 1,972,590, forward strand.
TGCTGGCCATATAATCTATTACTCTACTGTCATATTTAAATGTACCTAGTTACGGTTTGTTGATATTCATATAACTGATATTGTCACCTGAAGCTTGTGAAATATATAATATTCACCACGATAGTCTAGCGTTTATCTATCATAATAAGCTGTAAGCACACTGCTGTCTCCGTTATTGTATATATTCCATCAGGTTATGTGCACCACGCACTGATAGTGCTAGAAAAATAAAATTGAGTGGTTGAATAATACGTGAGTAGTCTTTTGCTGTAACTATGTCGGAAGATAGCGTACATGGAATTAAAAAGCTGAAGGGATCTGTTGATTACCCAACATGGAAATTTATGGTGAGAAATTACTTGGAAAATAAAAATTGGTGGAAAGTAATATCTGAAAATAAATCTGATTATGTAGATTATGCTGATTTAGATAGAAAGGCACGTACTACGATTTGCTTATTGTTAGAGCCTGAGTGCTTTATGCACGTTTATAAAGCAAAAACAGCAAAGGAGGCTTGGTACAGTTTGCAAAAAGCATATGAAGATAAGGGTTGGGGTAGACGAATCCAAATACAGCGAGAGCTTTTTAATAGTAAGCTGGATAATTTTAGTTCTATGGAGAGTTATATTTCAAAAGTAACATTTCTTGCACAACAATTGGATGATATTGATGCTAAAATTCCTGATGATTGGATCATATCTATATTGCTGGGTGGTTTGACTCCTGAGTACAGTCCCCTTATTATGGCTGTTGATAATAGTGGACAAGAGTCACGTTGGAGCAAATTAAAATGAAATTGTTGCAAGAAGGTAGTAGACAGAGCAAAATGAATATAGACTACGAGCAAGCTTTGGTTACACGTAAAGGACCAAATGATGCCAGATCTAATAACAAAACAAATGATCGTAAGCAGAAATTTGTGTTCAAGTGTTTTAGATGTCATAAACAAGGGCATAAGGCGTCGGAATGCAAAGAGCATGAGAAGACAGCGAACGTATGCCTGAATACGAAAGAAACTATTAACAAAGATAAATGGTATCTTGATAGTGGATGCTCCAATCACATGACACATGATAAAAACAATTTGGTGTCATATAAACCTGAAAAGAGCAACATGAAAATCTCTGTAGCAAATGGAGAAAAATTGTCAGTCAAAGGACGAGGGAATGCTGAACCACAAGTCAGCGGAAACGAGAAATTGATTTTAGAAAATGTTTTACATGTTCCCGATTTGTCGATGAACCTTATTTCGGTGAGCGATTTGACTAAAAAGAATTTTTCGATAAATTTTAACAAAAGAGGTTGCATGATTCAAAATAAGAACAAAGTCATTGCAAGATGTAAAGAAGTTGACGGAATTTACGAGTTGACAGAAAAGAGAAATAATGTCGTAAATGTGACATTGTCAAAACAAAATGAAAATATTTCGAACTTATGGCATAAAAGGCTTTGTCATTTAAATAGAAATTATATGTCTTTGATGAAAAATATGGTTACGGGTATGGAATTTAAGAACATAGATTTGTGTGAACCGTGTATACCATGCATTGAAGGGAAGACATGTAAGAGTCCTTTCAAAAACAAAGGTACAAGAGCAAACGACATATTGCAACTAGTTCATACTGATATTTGTGGTCCGATAGAGGAACCGTCGTTTGGAGGTTCGAGATTTATTTTACTTTTTATAGATGATTTTACTAGAAAGACTCATGTATATTTTTTGAAAAATAAGAATGAGACCTATTATAAGTTCCGTGAGTACAAGGCGGAAGTTGAGAACGAGACTGGCAAAACTATTAAATGTCTGAGATCTGATAACGGTGGAGAATATTGTAATGCCAAACTCAAAGTATTTTTGAAGTCTGCAGGAATAAAACACCAAACTAGTGTACCATACACACCGGAACAAAATTCTGTCGCCGAGAGAGCTAATCGGACTATAATAGAGAAAGCAAGAACTTTATTGTCGGAATCTAACTTAAGCAAGAAGTATTGGGCTGAGGCAGTTAATACTGTTGTATATTTAAAAAATAGAAGTCCAACAAAAGCTTTGAATAATGCAGTGCCTGAAAAGCTTTGGACAGGAAAAGATGTAGATGTTAGTCATCTGAGAATATTTGGTTGTGTAGCTTATCGTTTAATACCAAAACAAAAGAGACGCAAAATGGATATGAAGACTGAACCGATGATATTTATTGGATATCCAAATAATCAGAAGGGTTATCGTCTGATGAATCCAAAGACAGGCGAAGTGACAACGGCGAGAGATGTAAAATTTTTAGAAAATGTTTTTCTCGCAAAAGATGATGTAAAAGAGTCATCGGAGGTTGTTATAAACTTGAATTCAGAGCCTGATCAGTCTATTTTACCGAGCAGTTGTATAAATGTACCTGTTGTATTGGAAAATCATGATGACGTGTATGATGATGCCGTTGATGAGAATATAGGTAACCAAGAGTTGGTACATGAATCTGCGGAAATACTCGAAGAAGCTAACACTGATACTGAAGAGGAGGTACTACCAGATTTATCAGAAAGGAGATATCCTTTGAGAGAAAGAAAACAAATTGATAAATACGGATGTCTTATTGTACCAAATAATATTGAAGGTGATCCATTGACCATAGAGGAAGCTTTGGCAAGACCAGACTCCGAATTATGGCAAAAAGCGATAAACGAAGAGTTAATGTCACTGAAAGAGAATGAGACATGGACTTTGGTTGACTTACCAGCCGATAAAAGGCCGATACAGTCGAAATGGGTGTTTAAAATTAAAAAGGATAGTGATGGTAAGATAACAAAGTATAAAGCCAGGTTAGTAGCGAAGGGTTATACACAGGTTAGTGGAATAGACTATACAGAGACTTATTCTCCTGTAGTTAGAAACTCTATTTTACGATTATTGTTATCTTTAGCTGTAGAATATAATTGGTTTATTGACCAATGGGATGTAACAACTGCATTTTTGTATGGTAGGATAAAGGAGGATATTTATATGCTTCAACCAAAAGGAGCAGTTGTAAAAGGCAAAGAGAAAATGGTTTGTAAGTTACAGCGATCACTGTATGGTTTAAAACAAGCATCAAATGCATGGTTTAAAGAATTGGATAGTGAAATGTTAAATTTAGGCTATCAACAATCAAAAATAGAACCATGTTTGTATCAAAAACAGCTTGAAAATAACAAGAAGTTAATTGTTGTCATATATGTGGACGATATTTTTGTATTTGGAAATTGTGATAAAGAAAAGCAAAGGTTAAAAACAGGTTTGCTTGAGAAGTTTAAAGTAAAAGATTTAGGTGCAGCTAGGCATGTTTTAGGCATGAGATTAAGGAGAGATAATGGTGTTATTTATCTCGATCAGGAACAATTTATTCAGGAAGTCTTAAATAACTTCAAAATGTCTGATGCAAAGCCTGTTTCAACTCCAATGGAGGTAGGAGTGAAATTGGAGAGGTCGACAGGTACGCGTTGTAATCTGCCATATCAAAGTTTGATAGGAAGTCTTAATTATTTAGCCTGTAATACAAGACCAGATATAGCACACGCGGTTAGTGTACTATCACAGTTCAATTCATGTTATGATGAAGTTCACTTTAAGTGTGCTAAACGGGTTTTAAGATATTTAAAGGGTACGTCTGATATGTGTTTTACATTTAGAAAATCTGGGGACTTAGACTTACGTGGCTATGTAGATGCTGATTGGGGTGGAGCTCTAGATAGGAAATCATTTACAGGATTAATTTTTAAAATTGGTAAAAATGTTATTTCTTGGGAGAGTAGGAAGCAACCAACTGTTTCGTTGAGTTCCACAGAGGCAGAGTATGTAGGACTGAGTCAAGCTTCAAAAGAGGCACTTTACTTGAACAGATTGTTAAGTAGTTTGATATGTGTTGAAAATAAAGCTGTAGTTGTTTTCAATGACAACCAGTCTGCACATAAAATAGCAGGTAACAAAATGATGCATAATAGGACGAAGCACATCGATATTAAGTATCATTTTATTAGAGAATGTGTACTAGATAATAAAGTTGAAATTCAGTACATGCCAACTGATAAAATGATAGCGGACATTTTAACTAAAAGTGTTCATGGCCCGAAGTTAAAAGATTTTTTGAAGGATTTATCCCTATCAAATTATTCTATTAAGGGGGCGGGTTAGTTTGTGTTTATTTTTTTGATATTGATGTACTTTAAAACTGTTTTGTTAAGTTGTAATAGATTAATTTTTGGTGATGTTATTATGCATAGTTATGTTTGTTAGGTGTTACTATACTCATAGTTTACTAAAGTGTATGTTTGGTATAGTCAGACACAAAAGTGTTACATTATAATTTATTTTATGTACCTGCTGTTGATGGACATGTATAGTATTGGTTGATGCCTGTACGTAATAGATTAAGGGGGCGTATTGGAGGTTGTATTATTATATGCTGGCCATATAATCTATTACTCTACTGTCATATTTAAATGTACCTAGTTACGGTTTGTTGATATTCATATAACTGATATTGTCACCTGAAGCTTGTGAAATATATAATATTCACCACGATAGTCTAGCGTTTATCTATCATAATAAGCTGTAAGCACACTGCTGTCTCCGTTATTGTATATATTCCATCAAGTACAAGCACAAAGTTGGTGACTGAAGTAAGAAAAGCAGTAATGTACTCGACTGACAGATGTCATGCGAAAGAGGACCAACAACTACCAGTCGGGAACGCCGAGATGAGGGGAGGTGGTCCGGCTTCAGGGGCTCGTAGTGACAGCCCAGCCACAATATCCATCGCGGTCCAAAGAGACTGCGAGTTTAATGGGTAACTATAAAACTGGTATGAGCATACAGGGTGTGCATGGTCGATTGACCGTGACAACTACACGAAATGATGATGAAGTTATGATCAGATTTGACTGAATTATTTGATTTTGTTTCTGTATTTGATTTTGTGAATTTGATTACCTAGTCAATAGTTAACTCTAGGTTAAAACCACTGTTGTGTAACCGGCTCTTCCTGTATTAATGACTAGCTTAGAGTCTGAATATTTTACGATACAATTAGTTTACCTTCCTGTGAGGCGCTGGGAATGTATGTGTACAGTCAACATCGAATGTCGAATACCAATTATATTCTTTACTTCCACTTGCTCGGAAATAGCTTCATTATTTAAAAAAAAACAATACGTCAATAGACTCATTGCTGGCCGCTAATGGAGGTATTTTAATGTGCACGTTTTCATACATTAGGTTTTTTAGTTTCACTCTGGCCAGTCTACCAAAAAATACCTATTCTGGCGATCGTTAATGGAAATTGCTGGACACTTTTGTTAGGTTGATCCATAGATTTAAAAAAAAAATTTGCGTCTCTTCAAAGAGACCGCGCGCGGATTCGAAGTTCTTTGGGTTGGTACTAACCATTAATTCTATTATCGTTTAAAAATATGTATGAACATTTTAAAAAGTTTCAAAAAAAGAACACAGCGAATGCTGGCTTGTTGTTGACGCCATTTTAAAATTTGATACGATGTTGTTTCGTCTCAAGAGGATTTCAGAGAAAGTAAAGTATATAGTATACAAGCCACATGTTTCAGTACCGACTGACTCTATTTAAAGCATTAAACCAACCGAAGCTCAGAAGCCTTCCGAAGTAAGGAATCATCTTTATTATCAGACAATCAGGTGATTAAACAACTAAACATAATATGCATCCCGTGGGAATCGAACACATGACCCACTGGTCCACAGGCAAACGCTTTAACCACGAGAGCACGGAAGCCGTTGTAAAGTTCTTATCAATATTATAATAAAAGATTTGCTAAAAATCGGACTCCAATTATTTTTAAAGATTTGGAAATCTTTTTTTATTTTCTTTCAATTTAAGCAAAATCTAAGTTTCTTGAAAATAAACGTCTGGATTGAAAAAAAAGGTTTGATTTATTAAAATTAAAAGAAAAGACAGTCGAATTTGGACAAAACGATTAAGATTAAAAAATGAAGACGAAATAGACGAAGAAATAAAAAATGTTCAGGCTTATAATTCTTTTTTAAGGTTTTAAACGAATACTACACTGCCACAGATTACAGTATACTTTATTAGTAAATTCAACGGCCATACAAAAAAACACACCGGGTTCTAGTGTACTAATAGATTCCTTCCCATACTGAGATATTATTAACGATATCTATCGAAACTGCTTTTCTAAATCCGAAAACTCAGTTCTTGGTAGGATTCTTTGAAAAATTGGATTCATAATTCACTACTGGATAATGATAGGTACATGAAAAGTTAGTAGGCTTTTGCCCAGCAGAGGGACATAAACAGCTAAAAAAAAAAAACAAATTTTTTACACTCTTTGATCGCAAAAATTGGCAGTATCTTAAAACGATACCTCGGTGAACACTAGCGCCACCATCATTTAAAAATCATTATTCACTGAAAGAAAACACAAATCATTAAAAATCCGTGTTATGTATTTAAGTTTCTGGATCTGAAGTTAATTTTAAACATATTTAATTATTAAATTATAATGCCCTATAGTTACAAATTGCAATATTGCTTAAAACTACTACTTTTTGCAGTTTTATAATTTGTAACTATATGGAACTATTATTTAATAAAGATCTCGTCTCCTTACTAACTAAACCTATTTCTTATGCGAAGGATAGCTACAACTGGAGAACCTGCCTATCCTAACTGTTATTACAGGATTGGTCGAATTCAGCACAGATTCAAAAATATTTGCTTTTCATTACAAGCAAAACTCTTTTTTATTTGCAATCGTATTCGATAATTAAGACTTGTTTTTGATTAATTTACTAAAAATATTTTTTTATTTCGTGTCTATTTTTTAAAAAATGGGAATTATTTTTCCTTTGGTTATTTCAGAAAATCACTCATAACCGCCGTAAGTGGCCAATTTTTATTCTGTCAGTTTTTTTTTTAAATTGAACAAAGGCAAAAAAATAAAGTAATACCAAAAATACTAAACGTTATTTACTAGCGACCTGCCTTCATAGATTTTTTCAATTTGACCTGATTTTAGAGTAAAAGAAATAAAATTATTGGTGGCGCTTGAGGCTTATGATAGCCCCTTAGGGATTCGTACTAGGGCATGCATTTCGAAATTTCGAAACTTCATAGTTTCGAAATTTCGGACAATATTTGCTTGCGACGTAATTTCGAAATTTGCAACTTTAATTTCGAAATTTCGAAATCATTTTTAACCGACTTCAAAAAAAAGGAGGAGGTTCTCAATTCGTCGGAACGTTTTTTTTTTTTATTTATGTTACCGGATTACTCGAAGAGGGCTGGACCGATTTGAAAAAAATTTTTTTGTTTGAGAATGTATACTTTCCAATTGGTCCCATATTCAGCAGGTCAGAATCTGATGATGGTATCATGGAAAAATCGAGGGAACTCTTCAAGTTTTGTATTGGGCATGGGTATTTTTTGATATATTCCATGTAAGTAAGGTGAGACGATGCTAGAAAATTTAACCCACTTTCCAAAATGCAACGTGTTTACAACTTTTTAGTTGTAAGGCATTGCGTATTCAAAACTAAAAAGTGAAAAATAATTGTTTTTGCCAAAAAAACGAAACCGACTCCAATTCTTGAACTAAAAAGGATGAAATAATTAATACATTCTTGTTTAAATATGCTTCATATCAAACATTTTAATAAATTTGAAGTTGGTATCCTTGTTGATGAGTCCATTTGCACGCATATCCCGCGCCGTTGCACGTATATATCGTTTTGGGTTTGCCCCTTCTACCAGGCCCCGGGGAAGGCAGCATGGCCTTGTACACTTGCCACTTGTTCCCAACGTAGCTTACCGGTTTGCGCAAGACGTGACCGTACCATCGAAGGCGTCTCCTGAAGCTTATCCGCTATGTCACGTACATGAAGGATGCTTCGGACGCGGGAGTTTCTAATCCGATCTTTCCGAGATACCCCACACATCCACCGCTGCACTTTCATCTCTTTCCGTGACACGCAGCTGTTGCTTGTGCCGTTCAAATACGGGCCATGCCTCCGTGCAGGACAGGCCTAATGATGGATATATCTCCTGCGACAACGGGATTTCACACAGCACACCTTCAAGTAAGTTCTAGAATGCCGTCTAATCTGTGTCTCTGTGACCAACTTGATGGCCTACTATCATCTCTTTAATCTTCTTCTTCTGCAAGAACGAGTTATTAAACGAGCGCGCTACGTGATGGAAGGCGACATCTCTCTTACTCAATCGTTCTTGCATGGTTTTAAGAGATGGTGGTAAGCCACCTGTGGCGCGTAGGCACTTATCAAGTAAGTCGTAACCCCTTCAACAAGCACCGTCAAGTCCATCAGTTGGTCTCTGAAGCGTTTCATTTCCAAGACGCCATTCCGGAACCCCTCCAAAAGCAACACGGCCACCCCGCTGTCGCCAACAGGTGAACCGGTATATATAAGCTTGTAGCCATTCCCAATAGCACGGGACATGCTGCCCTTCCAGCGAGTCTCCTGCAGGAACGCCATGGCCAGCCTCCGCTTGTCGAGTAAATGGGCAAGTTTCCTCGCGCGTCCGGTTAGCGTGCCAACATTCCACGTGGCGAAGAGGAGCTTTTTGCGTTGGGTTGGGGCTAGCGTCTTTAACCGTGCCCGCCCCGGACACGGCAGTCCTTGCCCATATGTCACAGAAGTCAGGCGAAGCTCCTGCGCACTTTTAGTTGTGGCGCCCTATTCTTGATAATATTCCTTCTGGTTCTTCTATTCTTCTTACCATTTAGATTTGGCGATTTTTGCCGTATGACCTTCAGGCCCAGGCCAGAGCCTTAATCAGCAGGCGCACCAGCTTGCAGGTGAGGTTGACTTGGGCCCCAAGGATGCTGATGGGGCCCCAAGAACGCTCCAAGTTATAGTTTTACAAACGTTTTAATATTCCATTACAAAGGTGTTCCTTGAGCTTCGAAATTTCGAAATTTCGAAACTAATCAACCTAATTTCATAAGCCAATTTCGAAACTGAAAATCTATGAAACTGCATGCCCTAATTCGTACACAAAGAAGAAGAAAAAAACGATCCGACTGAATTATGAAATGTATGTGATATTATCTCAAAATCTTCAAGTTTACCTGCCCACAGTGGTTCAGTGGTTATAATGCGTTTCCCTGAATACTCAGAGGTTATGACTTCGATTCCCACTGGAAACATACTTAGTTTAAGTGTTTTTAGTTTGGTTTCGACATTGCAGGCTTAAATCACCTGATTTTCTGATAGTAAAGGTGAGGAATCGGAAGGGACGTTACGCCACTAAGTACTAATCTTAACTTAGTGCCTTTGTGCCTGAGAATGCCTCGCGTAGAGGTGAAACACGTGTCCCAAGTAATGTGTGTGTAAACTAATGGTGGCGGGCATGCTGGGAATAACAGTAGTGGGTGGGCGTGGGCGCCGGCAGTAGTTTGCATGAACTAACTGGTGGCTGAAGCACGCAAAGTAATTTGATAAGTACTTGTAACGTTGACTTCACAAAATAACAATAAGCAAGACGAGATGTCACTTTACATCATGTATTGTAATTTCGTTTACTCGCTCGTTTCGGGCTTGCTATAAGAGATGATAGTAACCCCTATGAATCTATTAAATAGACATATAAATTGTATAGTTTAGGTCCTTTATAATCACTATATAGTATAAAACAAAGTCGCTTTCTCTGTCCCTACATCCCTTCGTATGCTTAAATCTTTAAAACTACGCAACGGATTTTGGTGCGGCTTTTTTAATAGATAGTGATTAAAGAGGAATAATATTATGCTCATGCGAAGCCGGGGCGGGTCGTTAGTAAGCACATATAATATTTATTTCATTAATCGAAAATTTGACTCTGAATTGTACCCCGCTCAAAGGTAATCCATAACGTTGAATATTCAATTAATCAGGACCATCCCAAGCTTGGTCATAACCGCGAAATACATTAGTCATATTGTAATTGGCGTAGACAGATTTTATTCTGATTGAAAATTATCTAAATTCAAATAAAGTTCATGAACTTACTTTAATGAAAGTAGAAGAAAGTGAAAAACTGCATTGAAATGATTGTTGTAATACCAGTATTTCCATAGAACTAGGAACGCGGCTCTAATAGAGGTAGCATGACAAGCTAAACTGTCTTACCACTCATACACGATATTTACGTGTATGCCATCCTTGGGTTCACAGTCTACTAATGTCTATTGCGGAGTATATACAAGGACAACAAAAAAAATCAATTTTGGGTATTAATGCCGATTTATGCCTTCACAATATGTAAAAATAATTGTATAAATCCAAATATGAGTTCTCCTGATACTTCTTTTTACGTTTTATACAAGTTAAAGCCTTATATTATGTAAAATACTACAGCAAAATCAACGCCATTTTGAATGAAAAAAATATTATTCAGTCAAGAACATGTGCTAAGCATAGTGTTGTTGCTCTTATGTTTCTTTCGTCAAGTATCGATAAACGAAGTTAGGAGGCGAGTTTGGAGTAAAATTCGGGTTTAATAATCAACATCATTCTTGTAGGTAAATGTCAACGGGAAATGAATGAAGAATCCAGTTTCCAAAGTTACTAGTGTTACCATTAAATTCCGGAAGATGGCTATTATTCTTGTTTGTAACGTCTTACTAAAAATGTTTACTTATTATATGACAATCTTCGGGATCGAAAAGAAAAAACGAAATGCCTGGTTTTCTTATCTCCCTGTGACATCTGTTGAAGTAAAACTAGACGTGGGTTTTAACGTTAAACCCAGAGAGATGGTTAAGAAAAATCAGATAATTGGATTTTCAAAGTCCAATGGACTACAAAATCATAATAGTGGCATTCACGCAATTTTTAACCCAAAAAGAGGGGTATTATAAGTTTGACGTATCTGTCTGTAGTAATGGATAAAGCGATTTCAGTTTAGTTTTTTTTTGTATTAACGGTAACTTATGTGCGAGTGTTTTTAGATATATGTTTGATGAAAATCGGTTGAGTCGTTTGTAACTTGTGGGGGTGAAAAGGGAAAAGAATAACCGCATGCCTGCAAATATATACTCGAGTGGGGTCTGAAATGAAAACGCATCACGTCCACAGTACAAAATAAAATGTTGAATGAAAATAGGTTAAGCTGTGAAAAAGCTCTAGGGGTATTAGTGGGGAAAACACCTAATGCCTGGAAAATATATGGGTGAGAGGCAGAGGGGGAGAAATAAGTCGAACTACAGACAAAATTGTTATATAATAAAAAAAAATATCAAAACAATGATGCCAGGCCTTAGAGGGTCCAATGACCTCTGTGACGCAAGAGTGTGCAGGGTGAATTGAGCTTTTTTACCCACTTGATATGAATTAATAATCGAAAAGGGAAACAAACGCAATATAAAACATTACAGCAGCTATTAAACATTAGTTCTACAGTATATTAGGCCGATTGACTTTAGAAGGTATTAATACATTATGCAAGTAACTTGAAAACGTTAAATCAAGCCTGACTAATAATGCGCCACGACGTCAAGCCGGCACGTCTTGGGTTTGCCCCTTCACCATACCAAGCCCCGGGAGAGGTGGCATGGTCAAGACACCTGTTTCCACGAGACGTGATCGTACCATCGCAAGCCACTCTTTAGAAGCTATCTATCTGCTATGTCATGGACATGAAGGCTGTCCCGAACGTGGTGGGAGTTTCTAACGCGTTCTTTCCACGATATTTCACACATCCAGTGCGGCGGACAGTTCTAATGAATTCTGGAATCACAAGTGAAACCAGTCATCTCAGGCTATTTTGCTCATGCTCCTGTTTGCTTCGACTTCTGGTTATTTTTTCATATTGTTTCATGATATACTTATCGTGTCGAGTCTGGCTAATTACCACCATCGTCAGAACTAGTAGGTACTCCGGCACTGACAATGCATTGTTTGTGGTTTAATAGTTTAATAAATAGAATTCTTCAAGTCAGACCATGCTAGCCCATACAGATATAAACCTTATATTATGATTAAATTTAAATAGTGAAATGAAATCAAATATTAATAAAAACCAATAAAAAAATAACAATAATAATTCAACGTATTCTCGATATATCGATGCTACGCGAATCTGTTACTTCACTAATTTTGCCTGCTGTCATGTCAGAATGGCAACAAATAGACGTAATAATTATACAAATGGAATGAGTTATTACTTTTTAGAGTGACGATAAGCATTGAACATCGTGTCTCTGTCACTGAAAAATATATATATGGCCATCACGTGAAAACACATTCTTATCTCACTAATGATACATACCTATTAATTATAATTAATTAGATGGTTTCGTGCGATTGACAAGTCGCCCTGGTTATTTAAAACATAACAGATTTTTAATATGGATATAGTCACTATAAGATGTTATTAGGTTAGCTTATTATGCAACTAGCGACCCACTTCGGCTTTGCATGGGCATAATAACCTTGCTCTTAAATCACTCTATCTATTAAAAAAAACGCATCAAAATCCGTTGCGAAGTTTTAAAGATTTAAGCTTACAAAGGGATATAGGATAGTGATAACCGAAGACAAGAGGTCCGCTTAAGAAGGGACTGAATAAATTAACCGGCTTGGTATTACATGGATCTCATACATAACTTTTGACGGTAGAACAACTAAGCGAGACTTGGAATTTTTATAAGTTTTGTTTTTGATGGTATCTCATTTCTTTTTGTAGATTACAGATAACTACTTTACGACATACATATTGCCTCTTGATAACGCGGGCGAAGTATAAGTATGCAGGTACACTGATTCGTTCACTGCGAATGAACTTTGTTATCCTATATATTTATATGATATTACAAAGTTATTTATGCAGTTGGTGTATCTAGAAAACTGGACCGAAATTGCAAAATATTTTAGTTTTCCCTTGGGTTATTTATATACTAAACATTAATTACATTCTAAATTTTAAGCTTATGTATATGCTGCAGTGCCACTACCGCGCTCCAAGATTCTTGCTCTGACTGCAACAACGCAATTTTCTGATATTACTGCAAATCTATTAACAGATTTGGTACTTAACATTTGGTCATAGTCTAGATGACCTATGGATATCAGCTCATTAAGATTAGTTCAGTTTATCATATTCAGTGCTATTATTTGAAAGAGCGAGTAAAAATAATTTTATAATGTTGCTCTAGTTTATGGAAATTAAGTAAACTGTGACTAATAGATAAGACATATATCGGGCATAAATTCATACCAATTTTCCAGTCAGAATTTCAAAAGAGAATTTTATTGTAAGTACACTCATCTATAAGTAGGTACATATAAATTCGAGGATGATTCCGTTCGTTTTCCTGTCTATCTATTTAATTAGACCATGTATTCAAACATAACAATAAATAATAGTAATTACTAGTGATACTCCATGTATCAGTACTATTATCTATTCTGTGGTATCACGAACGTAAATAGGCTAAAGTAACTGTGCGCTCATTTTTCCCGGCCTTATTTTATATTATGATTATATACTATATATTTATTTTTATATCTTCTCTCTAGCGTGTTTTTCCCGGTTTTCCCGGTTGCGTCTTCAGCTTACGCTTCAGAGCCCAGGGTACGCTATTAATCATGGTTCAATGAAGCGATTGACGTCTGACCTATGTGTCATATTTATTTATATATATTAGTAATTATAAATAAAAAAAATTGTATGTACTTGGTAAATAATAGTCGTATTGAGAACGAGAAGGTATCTTTATCTCCAGACCAGAACAAAACCTACGCTCAAACATTACAAACTGCAATACCGTACGTACACTTCGAACTTTTTTACGAATGTAAACTTTTTTCTATTGCTCGAGAATATACATGGAAACTTTTCCTGCTCAGACTCATCTTTTTGTGTAGGTGACACGGTCAATCGGCCATGCATACCCTGGTGTCAGAGTTCGTCGGAAGGCTTTCCCGGCCTCTGACATGGTTCCTTTAACGACTACCAGAGGGCAGCTGGGACCAACGGCTTAACGTGCATTCCGAAGCACAGAATCATCTTTTTTATCAGACAGTCAGGTGATTCAAGCCTGCAATGTCCTAACCAAACTGGAAACAACTAAATAAGCTCCCACGACCCCTGGGTCTAACAGGCTCAGACTGCTTAGTTGGTCGGAGTGGAAATACAGTGCATTTGTACTAAGACTAAATCCTGTGTCATAAAGTCTTTTTTGTTTGATTTTGCAATAAGAAAAGTTTGTGAACTCATTCCATAATGTGTGTATTTGGTGACTCACCCCCCCCTCCTACCCTCCCTTACCTCAGCCCTTACCGCCCGCAAACGGCGCGCTAGGTTCCCATACATTTAATGTCATATGTTATATATCTATCTTAAGTGACGCAATTTTTTTTTTTAAATCTATGAGTATTTCAATACGAAGAACATAAACAACAGTTTAACGTTGGACGCTGTTAGCCGCTTGAGTTTGTTTTAGTGTTGGGACCGCGACGAGACGGTTCAGATGTCGATATCGACAAATCAGATAAATTACATGACAAAGGAATCGAAAAAGGTTTGTTGGGATGGATTGGGCATGTAGTATAGAGGATGGTTCAAAGGAGACTGGCTAAAGGTATGTCTGTCTGTCTGTCACCTCTTCACGGCTAAACTGCTGGACAGATTGTGATGAAATTTTGTAGGGATGTAGTTAACGAACTGAGGTCAAACATAGGCTACTTTTGGCGCGATATAACCGAGTCCCACGCGGGGCGAAGCCGCGGGGAACAGCTAGTAAATAATAAACTAATAAGCCTTAGTACTTGTACTCATGTTTCGTTTTATGTAGAATCCTAAATATCTTATAATATAGGTAATACTGTATATATAAATAAAGTAAATGAGTATAGATACCTATATATGTAAGATAGATGCTCACATAATCACAGTGTTGTCATGGCTAACATTTATTAAGTTACCAAGTAATTTATTTATTTAAGATGTAATCGTCAGAATCATAAAAATATTTAATTTTTTATTTAATATTTATTTAATTTTCAAATTTTTAAGCACTTTTTTCGAAAATAAAAAACAAAAGATGAAACCCCTGAATTCATATCCCTGAATATGTAAATGGGAAAACGCTAGAATAACGATGATAAAATACCGTTTCGAATAGGAGGTTATGGTCTGGCAATTGAAATCACCAAACGATTTATAAATAAACCTTAAAGTAGAATATAATTTGAAACTCGAAAAGAGTTTCAAATTATATTCTGCATTTCCTGCATTTCCTACATATAAATAAATAATTCATCGACATCGTCCCATCACTAGAAGCGCAGGTGAAGTCGTGTTAACTATCTCCATCGTACATCACTTAAGTGTCTTATCAGCATTTGCAATCAAATATATTCCTTAAAACCTTTACAATTGAACCCAAATTCGACTTCACCAAAATTTCTCATACGTCGTTTTTTGCGCGGGAAACGTGTCTTTTATGAATAGTATTCCGTTGGATAATTTGATATTTAGTGAATTGTATTAAGGTTGATTTTGGATTGTGACAGTTAAGATAGTATATTGTATATTTAAGCAAATTAACCTGTACTGATATATCCTTTATATATAATACTGTTTTAGTGTTATCTCCTGAAGTGTAGTTTCCTCTCATAAGATTCCTAAACTGTAGAAGGAGAGTGAAGGTTTTTAGGGTCCGCCGCCATTTAGGAGTCCAAGGTGCTTAGCCAAAGTCACAATCGCAAAACGTTAACGAGGTACGACAAGAACAAAATGTATGGGATTTACATAAGATTGACCACGTGATTTACCGCTTATGTCAATCCCATACATTTTATTCTAATCGACATTCGTTTTGAAAATTTTAATTTGGCTACCGGTGCATGTCACTTCAAAGTGACTCATAGTTAGAAGTATCTTAGCTTAAGTATAGTTCTAAAGTAAGCACGTCGAACCTTTGGATCCTGTATTACCCCATCCCTTACTCACCCACACTGGGATTTCTGTTTCTCCCAATGGTTGACTGGTAGAAAATGCTTTTAGTATTAAGTCCGCCAATTGTATATGTATTTTGTACATAATGGAAGAAAAGTTTTAATAAATAAATATGTAGGCAGAAAAATAAGCTGGTTTTGATCTGGTTCTTGCTAACCTTTATAAAATTAACTTACCCTTAGTGACCGTGGAGGTTGCTGCCGGCAAGCTGGGCACAACCATAGACACCAGTGGACTTGACACCTGAAAATAATAAAAAATATAATTCGAGTAACTATCTCTGTGGTCTAGTGGTTAAGGCGTTTGCCTGAAGAGCCGCGGGTCGTGAGTTGGACTCCCATGGGCATACTTTGTAAAGTTATTTCCCATTTAGCCTAACTAAACGGGAAACAACTTTAGCTCTGGCTTAGTTAGTAGTTTCCCTACTGCCTCCTTGGGCCAGTCGCGGTCGTGAGTTCGACTTCCACGGGAAGCATACTTTGTTTAGTTGTTTCCAGTTTGGTTAGGACATTGCAGGCTTGAATCACCTGATTGTCTGATATTAAAGATGATTCCGTGCCATCTGGTGTGGTCGTGAGATAAGTCAGAGACCAAGGGGCGGTTTAGAAAGTGCGCATGGTCAATTGACCTTGTATAATACCCGGAAAGGGGCACGTTAAAATTTGTATGAAAATCGGTTACTGCGCATTCAAGCTAGGGCATTTCAATTTCTTGCCAACTTACATGGCGGGAACTATCGACATCATGATGAAAAATTTAGTCTAAGCAGATTGGCTGACTGGCGATTTCGTTCCGGTCAATCGATCCCGTTTTCCCTGGTTTTGTTTCATTACCTCTTTACTGGCATTATAATCGTTTATTTTTAATCCGTTGATTGACCTGGTTTCAGGGTTTTTGGCTCTCAGGCTCATGTTGAAAGAACAAACACGATCACAATGCCCTAAGAATCAAAAAGCTAATTCACTGGTTTTGTGTTGTAAATGCTTTTCCATGATATTTACAATTTCCTTAAAAGTTTTAGTTTTTGGTACACAAACTCACTAATAACTGTTAAGCCCCCGTCAGGTAATTCAAATTTGTGGAATTATCAAGGACCGATGACAATACAATAATTCGATAAGTTTATCTCTAAAAAGTGGAATATAAATATAGTTAAAAAAAAACTAAAAAAAACACGCTTTAATGAGCAATCGAACTAAAAAACGAAAAATAAATTAAACCAATAAGCGTGTGGGGTGCTCGACAAATGAAAAATATGGCACAAGCAAAGTTCTTTTCGTTATAGTTTTAAATCGAGAGAAAATATCTCGCAAGCAAATCAGTCTCAAAATGACATCGTGCGCAATCGTTAAAAAAATATCACCTGTTTTTCGAAAAGAGAATGTTAAGAAATGTTAAAAGTATTATTTCAAAAAATATTGGAATATTTTCTTTAGAGTTATCATAGTTACTCTACATTTTGTTAGAGAGCGCGCTAGATATACAAAAATATTTAATAATGATAAACGCCATTCAAAACAAATAACAATGGAAAACTTTTTCTTTATTATAATCAGCGTTTTTACGGTTATATTCAGTCGTCGAGATACGCTTAAAGCTAAGTTTGTTTTATTTTTTCCTTAACTAAATAGGATTAGTCTTTGTTTGCACTTGCTCTTATTCACATGAATTTTCTTTCGTCATTCGCCGGTTGACTTTAAGAGATCCCTTCATGGGATAATTCCGCCATTGTCTTCTGATTTTACTATTATTGTATTTACCATGTATTTTAAAGCAATATAGATATTACAAACAAACAAGATTCTTAACTTAATTATACAAAATGATTTCTTATGTTTTCGCTATTGTTACACATTAAACGCAATAAACGCGATAGAAAACCGAATAAAATAGTTTAATTTAATTAATTATACAAATTAAAAGACTTCACACTACTTTAATATCCGACTGCTTAACTAAGTGTTGTTTGTAGAAGAAATCCGTTAGTTATTTTGCTTTCACCTATATTATTTTAGAAAAAAAAACTATCTTTGGCCAGAAATGAAAGGTGGCGTAAAGTATATGTTTCGGTTACAATTTTACTATATAATACTCGTATATGTGTGTCGCACTGTTGGGCAAAGGCCTTTCTTTTACTAATATTCACGCCAAATTCATGGACTGCGCGCTCTATACCACTCAATAGTTACTCTTATCATTTTACTTCATCTATAAAATATTGAAACAGTCGTATGTTGGCAACATTGACGTATCTTATCGGTGGGATGGTAATATTTTCAATTGTTTTTTTTCGCTCTGTCTTCTTTATTGTATTTTCTTACATAGGCGTTTTTATTCCATTCTGGGAGCGAGAAAAAACATTGAGCATGCGGTGTTTCTCTTTTTAAGTAAGGAGTAAAAATCGATTAAGCTAATGAAAAGGAAATAATAAAACAAAATCAGCCGAATTGAGAACCTCCTCCTTTTAGGAAGTCAGTTGAAAATATTTATTTATTTATTTATTTCTTTATGTATACAAAAATACAAATATAGGATACAATATAAAAAACAATAAGTACAAAGGTACTACTTATTTCAATAGAAATCTCTTCCAGTAGACCCTAATATCTAATTTTTCAGTCCATACAAGGTTTAAAAACGACTTTGTCAAGAGAGCCATGCTATGGGTTTCTCTCACAGTCTCACTCGATTAAAAAATTGATAAGGAATTCGTAATATGAATTCGATTCGATTAATTGCTCAAAGTGGCGTTTTTAGACCCACAGACCTTGATCGAGCCGAAGTGGCTTGTTAACTACCTGTCCGCTACTCAGGAGGTCCCAGGTTCGACCCCTGGTTAGGTCAAGATGAAAAAAAAATATTTTTCTGATAAGTCTCGGTCTTGGATGTTTATCTAGTGTTTGTTATAAAATATAGTATCCTTGAGTCACGAACTTTGGGGCTGACTCAATCTGTGTGATTTGTCCCAATATATTTATTTATTTTATGGTTATAACGTTGATAATTACTCTTAAGCATATCCCCGGACATGCTAGCTATTGTCGACAAACTAATTACCGTTACAACTGCCTCAAGAACCGAGATCAAAAAGACAGATTTTCTTATTATCCCTAATATGATAATGCTTGTAACCCTAAGGGTTTTTGTGTTTCCACTGTCACTGTACGACAACACAATTTACTATAGACAAAAAGCAAAGCGCCGTTGTAATTTACTACCATGTTTTGAAGCAAATAAATGAATTGAATTTGCTTTTGAACTTCGTCTACACAACTGGTTGGTCGACCTCCGTGGCGTAATAGTTAACAAGCCTGAACGCTACTCAGAAGGTCCCGGGTTCGATCCCCGGTCAGGTCAAGATGAAAAATAATATTTTTCTGATTGGCCTGGGTCTTGGATGTTTATCTATATATGTATTTGTTATAAAATATAGTATCGTTGAGTTAGTATCCAATAACAAATGTCTCGAACTTACTTTGGGGCTAACTCAATCTGTGTGATTTGTCCCTATATATTTATTTATTTATTTAGAGTGGGGATATAGGTCATAATTAATCCATCCGTTAAGATGATAATATAAGTGTGATAGAATCTGCGACAGTAGGAGGAGCTCGATAGCTTAGCGCGGCGCGCGGGTTCGTAATGATAGTGCGCGTCAAGCGACGGCGAGTGCGAGGCCATGTTTGGATTGGTCGCCATTAGTGGCATTTCTATCTTGAGCTCCTCCGTGCATCGGAAAACACGTTAAGCTGTTAATCCCGGTTGTTATCGGTATATGGCATCGTTAGGCTATGTCAAATCTGATAGTGTTGGACACTAACAAGCCCGGTTCATGTTTCTATTGGTCTGGTTTCGAAACACGCCCGAAAAAAATCACTAGCAGGAAGCGCAAACACACTTTCCCATCAGGAGTTAAAAAAAATATTCCATGAAATGCCTTTTTCTTTTTTCATCCGTATGTATTTCAATCACAGCTTAGGCAAGCCAAGGGTACGCTTTCATTATAGTCCTAGATTTAACTGCACCGGTTATAACATATTCTTCCATGCTGGTCTGGGAGAAAAAGAAAAACATAGAATGTACCAGCTGCTTCTCTTCCCGCGCAAGCCGTAAAAGTCGTCTGAGGGAATCGCCGAATGGGGAAATCATGACATAGGCGATGCGGCTAGCAACCCATCACTATTGATTTCCTGTTTCAACTACCATTATGCTAAACGTGGCCTAAGGTCTTATGGCCCTAGGCTCTGTCTACCCCGCATGGGATAAAGACGTGATTATATGTATGTACCTATGTATGTTTTAACAATGGAGCGACTGCCGTATGACCTCCGTAACCGTGAATTCTCGTGTCTAATAACAATGGAACCGCACTTACTGTTAGTTCGTCCGTCCATGTTACCTTATTAGGCGGAATGTTGCCCCCAAGCGATGGTCTACATGAAGGTGGATGATTCTTCTCCACTACAAGACATACTATATATCCCAACTAATATTATTAATGCGAAAGTGAGTTTGTATATTTGTTACCTCTTTACGCCTTATCTACTAAACCAATCGTCCTGAAATTTCGCATCCGTCGGAAATATATGCGGGCGAAAGCTAGTGCCTTGTGAATATAATTGACATTTTTGAAGAAAATGCTGCAGTTGAGTTTGTGGCACCGCTTCTTTTTTTTAAAACATTTATTGGACAAAATACGACGGACTTAATGCTAAAAGCATTACCTAACAGTCAACCTTTGGTTAAAGCAGAGAGCTTGAATGTGTGCTTCTTCTCCACTTGCGCTTTGGAAGTGGTGGCAAATTTAATATAAGTAATGATTGACGTCAATAAGTGATAACAATATCCTATAATAAGGATAAAAAAAATCATTTCATTTCATTATAAACTAGCTTTAGCCCGCCGCTTCGCCCGCGTGATGTTCAGTGCTTTTCAGGAACAGTGCCTTTTCCCGGGATGAAAGATAAACTATGTCCTTTTCCAGTGCCCTTAGTATGAGTTTTTCTTAACGCAGACGCTAGCGACTGCGTAAGCGATTTAGTATGGCAAACCTGTACAGCGCCTCTGGCGGATAGTAAGGCAACTAAGAAATTCCATACAAAATCCGAACGCAGTCGCTAGCGCCTCATACTAGGGGCACAGGTTCTAAGCTACCTCCCCACTATTTTTCAGCCAAATCAGTTCAGCAGTTCTTAAGTTATATAAATTTATATAATAATATTTAATTATATATATAAATTTGGTAACTAACAAGGTTTCCTTATATATATTTACAGATAATATACTAATGTACGTCGTGCTCTTTAATAATCATCAAAGCGAGACATCCAATTGTATCTCCAGTCTACGTTTTAGAGCCCAGGGTAAGCTTTTAATTATGATCCTAATTTGGCGGTACTGGTTATAACAATGGAACGACTGCCGTCTGACCTCCGTAACCCTTTTTACAGGGAAACCAGACCCACAGGAACATGACCCGGGTGTGTTAGTGGACAACACTGTCAGATTTTTCAGAAAGATGAAGCTATCGGAAGGCACGGCAATTGGTCCCGGCTGCCATCTTTACTCCTAGTACGAGATTTCATAAACGCATACGCTTTTAGTTACATTACTATCCGCTAGAGGCGCTTTAAAGGTTTGTCATACAAAATCACTACATAGTATAAAACAAAGTCGCTTTCTCTGTCCCTATGTCCCTTTGTATGCCTTAATCTTTAAAACTACGCAACGGATTCTGATGCGGTTTCTTTTAATAGATAGAGTGATTCAAGAGGAAGGTTTCTATGCCCATGCGAAGCCGGGGCGGGTCGCTAGTACTTAGTTTATAAAATCTATATACAAGAAAAAGGTACCGCGTCCGAGGCTGAGAGGCGGTTTCGAAGATCATGTCAATGTGGTGTGCATGGTCGAACACTATATGATCTAGGTCTTCGATTCTTAATTACTTCAAAAAAAACTTTCAATGTTGTAAGATGCCATATTCGATGCTATATGCTACTGGAAAAATACCTTATTTTCATGAATCTTGACTGTAAGTACCTACATCTACATACAGGGTTAAGTGAGAATTATCTTAGTAAGTGCCTTGTTACTCCTGATAGTAGATATACTAACTAAAGGGGATGAAATGATAACCTAAAATTGAAACTATGACGCGTTTACCCGACTGCAAAAGGAGAGTTGTTCTGACATATAAATATTTACTTGTTGCGCGAGCCGAGGATAAATATACGCTAGCTGCCCCGGCGAAACGCACTTTTCTCACCGTGTAAACCTTTCCTGAACTTCCACAAATATTTCAAGACCAAAATTAGCCAAATCGGTCCAGCCATTCTCGAGGTTTAGACGGACTAACAGCAATTGCTTTTTATGATAAAAAAAAAAAACCTAAACTAATTTCTTACCTAAACAAAAAAAAATACTTACAATAACTCTAGTCCCGGCAAATCATTACCCCGAGGTAGGGTGCCCAGAAGGCTGACAGAATTGCCACGTTGAATGGCAATGCTGTTTTTTGCGCGAGGTAAAAGCCAGCCCTCTTACTTACCAGGTCACGGGTAACCTCCACCAATTTGCGGGCGATAACGCCGTTAAAAAGTTTTTATTATTTAATAGAGCGAAGTGGATTATTAGCAGGGACACACTGTCTTCACTGGAATAGAATATCTTTCTTTTTTTTAATTAATGTAGTGGTATTTATTTGTTAAATTTATTCGTTTATATTATCAGAACTTAGGTGGAATTCGTACGAAAACAAATGATATTTACAAAAATATTTTGATGAATAACTTTGACATCATTGTATTCACAGAAACTTGGTTAAATAGTAATATATCGAATAGTGAATTTATAGATAATAGATACACAGTCTATCGCCGCGATCGTACATTTTCAGAGTTTTATTCAAAGGTTGATGGTGGAGGTTTATTGATCGCTGTACACAGCAAGATTAAAAGCAAACGTTTGATGGATAAAGAGAGTTCTTGTGATGATCTGTGGGTTGAAATAGAAATTAATGATAGTAATATAATAAAAAAGTTGGGAATATGTGCTGTTTATACCGTCTGTAGTTCATCTCCTTTTAAATTTAAAGAACTCAGTACTTTTTTGGATAACACAACAGAAGTTGCTTGTAATTTTGATGATATTCTTGTGATTGGAGACTTTAATATGAGAGGTATTATTTGGTCTAAATCTATTGACGCTAGTTATATGGTTGCAAATAATTACAACAGTACTCTTGGATATGCTTTACATGATTTCATAGCTTTAACAGGGTTACATCAAAGGAATTCTGTCACCAATTGTGAAAATGTAATTTTAGATCTAGTATTAAGTAATGTATGTTGCGATGTACAAGAGTCTCCTTGTTTGATAAGTAAAATGGATCGTCGCCATCCACCGCTTTTGTTAACTGTTAATCTTGAAATGGTGTGTCTCTTGGATGCTGTGCCTCGTTCTGACTATAATTTTTATAAAGCTAACTATTGTGAGATTTTAAAGGAACTGAAAAATGTAGATTGGTTGGAATGCTTCAGAAACTGTGCTGATGTGGATTTAGTAGTTAAAAAGTTTTATGATGTACTAAATGAAATAATAATTAAATTTGTACCAAAACGAAAGCCGCGAAAGCTGTCTCATCCAGTTTGGTTTACCCGAGACCTTATTCGCCTCTTAAAAGAAAAAGATAAACTTAGGAAAAGATGGCGTAAGTATAAAAATTCTCGAGATCGGTTTGAACTGGATTTAATTAAAAAACGATGCGAAAATCTGTTTTCTCTTTGCTACAAAAACTACATTGATAATATCGAGTCAAACATAAAAAACAACCCAAAGGCATTTTGGTCCTTCATTAAACAAAGAAAAAATACATCTAATGGAATACCTTCTCGAGTGCATAGTGATGGGTTTAGCGCGGCATCGTCGGGATCGGAAGTGGTGGAATTATTTGCGTCTCACTTTGGGTCAATATATAATTGCACGAATCCCGAAACTAATCAGTCATGGCAAAACACGAGTAATGACACTAATGACCAAAATATTGAATTTAAGTTAGACATGATTGTTGTAAGTGAACGACAGGTACTCAATCAGCTAAAGAAACTGGATCCAAACAAAGGTGCCGGTCCCGATAATATTCCCCCGCGTTTTGTTAAGCGTTGTGCGGAAGCTTTAGCTTATCCACTGACATTGATTTTTAATAGGTCATTGAGTAGTGGTCACTTTCCTTCTTTTTGGAAACAAGCTAGGGTAGTTCCTATTTTAAAAAAAGGTGACCCGTCTAATGTTAAAAATTATAGACCTGTATCTATTTTATCAGTTTTTCCAAAGATTTTCGAATCACTTATTTGTCCGGTGCTTGTAAATCACACTAAAAGGTTTGTAACGCCTAACCAGCATGGTTTTCGGGAGGGAAGATCTGTAGCCACAAATTTAGTTTCATATTTAACGCCTATTATGTCTGATGTTGACCGTAACCTTCAAGTAGACGCTATTTACACAGATTTTTCCAGTGCTTTCGATCGCGTTGATCATGCTGTCCTTTTATTCAAGCTTTTCACTCAATATGGTATATGCGATAAACTTCTGAGATGGTTTGATTCATATTTGTCAGGTCGCGAGCTAACTGTGGTCGTAAATGGATACCAATCCAAAGTATATATTGCAAACTCTGGAGTGCCACAGGGTTCTCATCTTGGTCCTATCTTGTTTACCCTGTTTATAAACGATATAACCAAATGTATACGCAATTGTAGCTGCTCTTTATTCGCCGACGACATGAAAATATATCGAACTGTTTCGTCGGAGGATGATGGGCGATTAGTCCAAGATGATCTCAATCGGATTTCACAGTGGTGTGTGGATAATCATATGCTATTGAACATAAACAAATGTCAACATATTTCCTTCACTAGAAAGAGAAAACCTATTCGAACTCAGTATAATATTGGCGGAGAAGATGTTACGTCTGTCCCTGAGGTTCGCGATCTGGGCATTATTCTAGACTCAAAGCTAAGCTTTATTTCACATTACAATAATATTATAAAAAAAGCGTGTAAAATGGTTGGTTTTATTAGACGCAATACAAAAGACTTTAAAAATGTTTCTACAAAAATTATCTTATTTAACTCATTAGTCCGTAGCATGCTCGAGTTTGGTAGTGTTGTCTGGAATCCTGTTTATGTTGTCCATTCAACAAGAATTGAGCGTATACAAAGATCTTTTTCAAGACATTTAGCATTCATATCTCCGGGTGTATCCTCCAGGTGCTCTTATGATGAGCGTCTTTCATTGTTTGGTCTTAAAACTCTGGTCCAGCGGCGCCGAATGCTTGATTTGATATTTCTTCAAAAAATAGTGAGAGGTTTATTGTGTCCGAATCTATTGAATAAAATAGAAATCTGTGTTCCAAATTTAAATAAAAGACGTAGTTATAAAAAAAGTTTTTTCTCAGTTCCATGTAGTAAAACCAGACTGGGTAAACACGCTCCTATTTCTAGATATGTTTCAACTTACAACGATTGGCATAAATTATTGAACTTAGATATTTTTCATGATCCTCCAAAAACTTTTAAAAATAAAATTTTACAAAAATAATATAATGGGTTAATTCATTTAGTTTGTTTCTATGTATTCATTAACTTTTCCAAAATTTTTATTTGTTGTTCTTCTGCTGCTTTTATCGGTCATTACATAAATAAAATATAATATTATATAGAACTTTATAACTGAATGTTGTGCACATCTGTAATAGATATAAGCACTAGATTAAGTCTTAAAATGTAAAATTGTATGCTTGTGTTTATATTGTTGATGTGCCTTATAAATAAAATAAAAAATAAAAATAAAATAAGATATCAGAAAAAGATCATTTTTCATCTTGACTTGATAATAAGTACTATAACATACTTAATCAAAGGTTAAAAGCCGTTAATCTTGGCTGCCATCTGGTAGTGGTTAAAGGAACCGTTTCAGAGGCCGAGATTTGGACCACCAGGTGGTTCCGAAAAAACTGACACTAGGGTGCGTATAGTCGACTTACCGTGTCATCTATACGAAATGATGATGAACGTAGTATGTAGAATATAAAAAAGTGAATTGAGAACAGAAGAAAACATGTTAGGACATTTACGACTCAAATATTTTATGAAAACATAATTGTAGATTGTTTTATCTTATTTACAACAACAAAAAATATCCCTTTCGGCCGCCATAGCAACTGAGTTGCACAACCAGTTGTGAAAATGGAATTTATATTCTTACTTTTACTAACTCATTTTCCATTTCTAAAAACATTATTTTAGTTACTACTGGCGCCATCTATGATTTGCATGTATCAACTTTTAGTGAAAACATGGGGGGAAAACTCAGTGATGTGTGAATGAAAACCTATTTTCCCTAGAGACTGCGTGATACCGAGCAATCGTAATAGATGGCGTTGTACGAAAATTTTGATGATTCGGGTTAATATTATTTTAACATTGCATTCGGAAGATGGTAAAATAATATTGCTTTATAATATTCTTTTTGGGGGAATCTATGGCATAGGCGATATAGCTAGCAACCCATCACAATTGATTTCCTGTATCAACTACCATCATGCTAAACGTGGCTTAAAGTCTTACTTATGACCCTAGGCTCTGTCTATCCCGTATGGGATAAAGACGTGATTATGTGTGTGTGCGTGTGTACTTCGTAAAATGTATTTTTACATAAAGAAAAGCAACCTAAATATACTCAAATATGATTTTATTGTGTGGGCCGTATGCTTGGTCGCCGACTCTTTGAAAGTATTCCAATTTGGCATACATAAAGAGTCTACAGGTAAACGCCTTAACCACTGAACCACGGAGGCGTGGGTTCGATTCCCACGGAAAGCATACTTTGTTTAGTTGTTTCCAGTTTGAGACATTGCAGATTTGAATCACCTTAATGTCTGACAATAAAAATGATTCCATGCTTCGGAAGGCACGTTAAGCCGTTGGTCCGGGCTGCCATCTGGATGTCGTTAAATTAACCACGTCAAAGGCCAAGAGACGGTTCCAAAGAACTCTAACACCAGGGTGTGCATGGTCAATTGACCGTGACACCTGCACGAAATGATGATATGATGATACCTACATGAAAAGCGGTCCAATGCTCAGTAGGTTAAATCAGGCTGTTTACACTATTTAGGGTATTGTGTCTAAAACCAGTTGTTGTGTAAGCACTCCTTTGTTTCAATTCAAACAATACTTCAATTGCTTTTTTTATTTCATTTCAGTACTAACATATGTTTCAAATCAGTTGTTAACTTACACAGATTATTAAAAGTACCATCGATAGCATTCTTACTTTTAAATTTTGTATTTTTTTTAATATCTTTAGTTATACCATTGCATGGTTTGGTTTATTTATCAGTGGTTTAAAAGTTAAATTAAAAAAAAAATTATTTATTTACAAATTCATGTACACAGAAAATTATACAAGAAAAAACATAGAATAAAGAACATTAGGACAAGGGTGCTGCTTATTTCTAAATAAATCTCTTCCAGCTGACCCGAGAGAGGAAACGAGAAGAAAAGGATAACAGGCGTACTTAGGTATATGTGTTGAAATAAAAAAAAATATTTAAAAGAGATTTAGTAAACGTTGAAGAAATCGCAATAGATCTTGTTAATCAAATTCAGATAATATAAAATTTTTGACATTATAATTCGAATTGTGTTAATAATAAAGATTGTATTAGTATTAAAATGTTAATAAAAGATAACAATTAAGATCTTAAGAGACAGATTTCATTTGAATAAAACAAGAACATATCAATAATAATACTGAAATAAATTATAATTAAAAACATAATCCTGCAGCAAACAATAATGGAACGCCTATTATTCATAATTTGCATAAATATAGTCCATTGTAGTCATAACGTTCAAACAAATCGTTCTGATATAATCATAACATACGCTGGACATGTCGAAGCATTAAATCCAGTTACAGAAACTCCTAAAACTACTAATAATAATGAAACTACACCTACTGCTAATACTAATACTAACAAAGTAGAAGATATTGCAACCACTGAAGTATCTATAACTACGATTGAAGAAGTTATAACGACTACAGAAGAGACTAATTTTGAATATCCACCTGATGCAGACGAAGTCATTTTCGTGCCTAATGATAAAGATGTACACAGAATAGAAGATGTTGAGAATGAGTTTTATAGCAGACCAATGAATATTGGTGATATTATGACCAAGACTGCTGTAGTTGATGTAATGAAGAAAGCGGAGACTGGTAAGGGACTTTTTTTGTTTATAATGTAAACTAGCGACCCGCCCCGACTTCGCAGGGTCATAAAAACCATCCTCTTGAATTCACTCTATCTATTAAAAAACCGCATCAAAATCCGTTGCGTATTTTTAAAGATTAAGCATACAAAAGGACAGAGAAAGCGATGAAATCACTGAGCACGGTTGCAAAATATCTCCATTGTGTATCATGGATCTTGTAGAGAGAGCTTACGAGTAGATATGGATCAAATACGCCTTCAATTAACGGCTGGACCGATTGATAAAATTGGGTATGGATTGATAAAATTGCTAAAACGGCAACTTTTGACACTTCGAGGATTTTGGATAAGCTCACTTACAGAAAGAGACTTTTTTTTGGGAAGTGGCGCTAGTGAGACCGAAGGAGGAGCCTTAAGTACCAGGGGTCAAACAAAGGCTATTTTGGATGCGATATAACAGAGTACCGCGCGGGAGGAACCGCGAGAAACAGCTAGATAATAAATAAATGAAAATTGTATTCCAGAATCACCAAATCAAGACATCTTATTCATAACTGGAAAAAACGCGGACAAAGAGGAACCGCCACTAGTAAAAGAGAGTGAGAAGCATATGGACACGAGACGAAGTGGGAAAAAGAAGGCAATAGCGAAGAAGCTGGATTGCAAGAACCTGAGCTGTGGAAACCGGCTGGATTCCATCTGCGGAGGGAAAATGGAACATAACCAGTGGAAATACAGACTATTCTTGAATGAATGCTTCTTCAGGAAGGTCAATTGCAATTTCAATTATGAAGAAAACAGTGAGTATTTTTATTCCTTCCATGCTGGTTTGGGAGAAAAAGAAAAACATAGAATGCACCAGTTGCTTCTCTTCCCGCGCAAGCCGTATAAAAGTCGACTGAGAGAATTGGTGAATGGGGAAATCATGACATAGGCGATGCGGCTAGCAACCCATCACTATTGATTTCCTGTTTCAACTATCATCATGCTAAACGTAGTCTAAGGTCTTATGGCCTTAGGCTCTGTCTACCCCATTTGGGATAAAGACGTGATTATATGTATGTATGTACTTTTATTAGTAATTTTAACTTTTTATTTAAGTAAGTAGGGAATGATGCGAAATCTACAAAAATGGCGAAAAAAGCAAGAAGACGAAAGAGATAAAAATAATCGTTAAAATACACTTAAATTGGCATTCTATCATCATAATAATTTTGTGTAGATGACAGTCAATCGACCATGTACACCTTCTGCCGCTACTGATCCAAAATTTCCTGCAGGATATGTCGAAGTAAAGAAAGAACGGTGCCGTAACGTCGGTGCTCACCTCCTCGCGAGGCCCAAGGTCCAGCCGACCCCGCCCACCATGGTGCCACCTAAGGAGAACTTGAATATGAGGCGAAGCTTCTCTTCAAGGAGGTAATATTTGCTTAACCTCATAGATAAAAAAAATTGCCAACCGCGCGCGTATTATTCTTCTATGGCTTAGTGTTAGACAATGAGCTGAAGAGACGTTTTGCGCCTGAGCCGAGCTAAACGGGGACCATTTTGGTGCAAACTTCCATTGTCATTGTTATTTTTGTAATTACTCAAATGTACCAAATAAAGGTTCTGTTTTTTTCTTTTTCTTTCTAGGTACCCGAGCAAGGACATGACCTTTGCAGGGCTCGGAAACCTGGTTATAATAATAAACCAGTTCATTTGTCTGTCCATACATTTATACAGCGACCCATAGCATTACGGTTCCGCTCAACCGGTATATATACCCGAAAATAATGGTCTTAACCAGTTTCAAGTATTTAGAATCCTTAAATCGGCCAGTGTTTTAAATTCCCAGGTTTTTTGGGTCTTCACAATACCGGTTCCAAGCCCAGTGCCCCTAATATGAGTTTTTCTTAAGGCGCTGTATCCCCAACTCTTAGGTATTTAAGAGGAGTGAAGTGCGATTATAGTACGTACTCCTAATGAAATAAGGTTGAAAGTGGCGATACTGGGTTGGCCTGTCACTAGTCTCCGTTCAATGCCATTTCGGGTGAAATTTTTCAGTTTTAATTTAATATTTCAATAATTATGACTAAATATTGTAATTTTTTTAGGTATCCCTCTGGGTCATTATGTTATTTTTTTAATGACGTAAAAAAATTGGTAGTTGTCGCTGAAGATATCAAGTAATTCGCGACGAAACCTTTTCTGGATATAGCTTTTTTGCTATTTTATTTAGCTAGGTTTTAATTATTTTTTTTAAATATTTTGATGTAATCATTTATTTTGATCCTTGAACTATACTTCATATTTTTTTCATGCTTGTATTCCATGAAGAATAAAGCTAACTGCGCGACGAAAAAATAGACGTTTTACGGTATGCCCCTGATACACAGCGCCTTAACGCAGACGCTAGCGACTGCGTTAGCGATTTAGTATGGCAAACCTGTACAGCGCCTCTGGCGGATAGTAAGGCAACTAAGAAAGTTCATACAAAATCCTAACGCAGTCGCTAGCGTCTGCGTTATGAGAAACTCATACTAGGGGCACTGGACCTTTGTACTAAGGTTGAGAAATAGGATTAT
Organism: Apomyelois bistriatella; assembly: GCA_947044815.1. NCBI lineage: Eukaryota > Metazoa > Arthropoda > Insecta > Lepidoptera > Pyralidae > Apomyelois > Apomyelois bistriatella. The sequence continues at coordinate 2,003,417 of OX345717.1, forward strand.
GGCAAAAACCGACTCAAAATTGACCAGAAATTATTCAACAATCTCCTTATTACTCCAGGTCCATGAACTTGGATGTGGATGGTCGTTTCTGCTCCCACCCCTGCCCCAACTCCTGCCCTGATGATTACGACCCCGAGTGTGCTGTCTCCAAGAGCGGCGAGAGGAGGGTCTTCGTCAACCATTGCAAATTGGACCTTAACTCCTGTTCTTATGGTCAAAGTACGATAAAACCCCATTTAACTATAATCTATACTATAATATTATAAAGCTGAAGAGTGTTTTTTTGAACGCTTATAATTTGGGAACTACTGGTCGGACTTGAAAAAATCTTTCTGTATATGATAGCTTGATTCTTGTAGAAGGTTATAAGCTATAGTACATACACGCTAAGGGCGAGTGAAACCGCGGGGAACAGCTAGTGTATTATAATTACATAATGAGTATCTATCTACTTTAATCAACTTGTTGATTGCTAGATTTAACTAGTATAGTTTTAGCGTTCCCGTTATCTCAACACATAATTTGTATCTATATGTGAATACCTATTATTGGCTTTTTGTTATACAATCTGTTACCTATGTAAATTTATTTGCTGTTGGTCATCCAAATGTATAAAATAAAATATATATATACAAGGAGACATTTGTCCCGCGACCCCCCATTATGAGATTTTATAAACGCAGACGCTAGCGACTGCGTTAGCGATTATTTATTACGCCGCCTCTTGGCCGCTGACGTGGTTACTTTAACTACTACCAGATGGCAGCCGGGACCAACGGTTTAACGTGCCTTCCGAAGCACGGAATATGGAATCAGACAATCAGGTGTTTCAAGTCTGCAATGTCCTAACCAAACTGGTAACAACTAAACACAGTATGCTTCCCATTGGGAATCGAATCCAAGACCACTAGGTCAACAGGCAGACGCCATTAACCACGGGACCACGGAGACAATATCATCCGAGTGTGATTCCAAGATGCATCTTCAGCTTACGCCATTATTTTGTTTCAATAGCTCTCATACAAAAAACGGTCCCCTACGCTATTCAGAATCCTTTTTTATGGAATTACAAGCTGTCCCGGCGAACATCGTACCGCCTGAACGCACTTTTCTCACCGTTTAAACCTTCCCTGAACTTCTACAAATATATCAAGATTAGCCAAATTGGTCCAGCCATTCTCAAGTTTTAGCTAGACTAACGAACAGCAATTGATTTTTATATATATAGATTTTTAAAGATTTAAGCATACATAGGGACATAGGGACAGAAAAAGCGACTTTGTTTTATACTATGTAGTGATAGTGATAAATGTCTTAAACCATAGACCATATTTATAATGTGATATTTATATATCTATACTAATATCATAAAGAGAAAAGATTTTATTGTTTGTTTGTTTGTATTTGTTTTGAATAAACATCGAAACCGCTGGACCGATTTAAAAAATCTTTAATTGTTGGAAAGCCACACTATCCCGCGACATAGGCTATTTATATACCACGGGCGAAGCCGGGGTAGACTGCTCGTATTATACTAAAGGCGAGTGAGTGAATAAATGACATGACTGTATAATGAATATCCTAACGTATTTTTTTTTGTCGTTTTTTTGCTCTATAACAAAAAGGGAGGTATGATAAGGAACGCCTCGTACGCGAGTCCAATTCGCACTTAGCCTTTTTTTTTCAGTGTGGCAGCTGCGCCCCCTATCGGAATGCGTCGGCGGCAAAAAGGCTGATATGCGACAAAACAGAGGCTTCATAGCGTGGATGCAAAGAGTGGGGATGGTCGACAATAAGGGGAAACTAATGCTGCAATAAATTACTGTAAAATAAAAAATAATAATGTATAAAATTCCCTTGTCACAATGTTAGTTAAGGTTCTGGATCTGAAGTTAATTTTAAACATATAAAAATTATTAAATTATAATTCCCTATAGTTACAAATTGCATTATTGCTTAAAACGGCCACTTTTAGCAGATCTAAAATTCGTAACTATATGGAACTATAATTTAATAATTGAATATGATTAAAATTAACTTCAGATCCAGAACCATAATTACAGCAGAGGGATTTTTGATAACTTGTTTTTTCAGTGAGTATTTTTAAATGACGGTGGCGCTAGTGTTCACCGAGGTATCACCTTAAATTACCTAGAAATAATTTATATGGCAAAACAACGTTTACGGGGTCAGCTTGTATATATATTTAGGAACAAATCATACGCAGATTGATCCAGCCCCAAGTGAGTTTGAGACTTGTGTTATGGGATACTAACTCAACGATACTAAGTATATTTAATAAATTACATAATATAGTTAAGCATTCAAAACTCAGGCCTATCAGAAAAAAACATTTTCCATCTAGATCTGACCGGGGATCGAACCCGGGACCCCGTGAGTAGCAGACAGACATGTTAACCATTACGCCAAGGAGGTCGACGTCGAATATGTTAATTGCACCCACATACGATACATTACCGGGTTAAATTTAATACAGGGTCGATTGACCATGCATACCCTGGTGTCAGAGTTTTTTGGAATCGTCTTTAACGTGATTTCTTAGTTCGTGGTTCTTATTGAATTCGGCAGCTCATGATAACACAACGCTCAGAGTGTTACGCGAACGGAGCCACAGACCACAGCTAATAAAACATAAATATTGATATTCAGTTCCCACCCCCAACCCTCAGAGAAATTCCCCGGCGAAAGGGGTTGAAATTATCTTCCTAATTGCGATTTAAGACCTCCAAATTAAGGTTCTATTGGGGTACAGAGATTACTATTATATTGCTTTGAAATCTAGTTATTTTACGGACAACACTACAAAGTACAGTGAGCCACATATAAAAGTAATCCACTTTTAATGTGAGTGTTGAGCCGTATGTCTGTTTGCCTACTTTAACTATTTAAAAATCTGTATTTTAAACCCCGACGCAAAAAGAGGGGTGTTATAAGTTTGACGTGTCTGTCTGTCTCTGGTATCATAGCTCCCGAACGGATGAAGCGATTTCAAATATATTTTTTACGTAATAAAGGTGACTTACAGTGTACTTATGTTTTTAGACATGTTTGATGAAAATCGGTTGAACCGTTTAGAAGTGGAGGTGAAAGTGGGGAAGAACAACCGAATGTCTGCAAATAATATGTTGGGGGTAAATCAGTCGACCGTCACCACTAAAAAGAAAATGTGTCGTGGGTTTTTTAAAGTTTTTAAATATACCTAATGTTATCATTATAATTTTTGAGCTGCTTTATAAATTTTATAGCTAAAGTAATGTCCAGACGTTTTGGCAGGGCATACTTAGGCTAAAAGCCTAGGCTATTAGTGATCCAGACAGGCTTTTAGCGTGTTAGCGGCTAGACTAAAAGGTTTAGTGGGTTAGGAACACGGAGGATATATAGAGGTTAGGAACGAAATTGCAATTGACTTTTTAAATTTAAGAGGAAAAAAAATGTATTACTTCTCTATTAGGTTGCTGACATAGCCCAGCGGATTATCTCTTTGAAGTCGCTGTGGGCGGGGCACATAGCGCGACGAACCGATGGTGATGGAGCAGAGAGTTTTCGAATGGCGATCACGCACTAAGCGCAGCATCGGACACCCACCGATCAGATGCTCAGATGACCTGAAGAAGTTCGCAGGCAGGCGCTGGATGCAGGCCGCAACAACCGGTCATTTTGGAAATCCTCAGGGGAGGCCTATGTCCAGCAGTGTGTAACGCTCCCCTTAATATACCTAAATATACATGCATATACCTAACACTGCACACCAAATCTATATATAATTACTATATACTTACTCTACTAAAATCCTAATTTTAAGATGCTCTTAACCTACTAATTTTTTTTTATTATTAAATATCTATTTGGTTTTAAATATCTATTTGTTTTGAAATATCTATTTATTTTAAATATCTATTTGTTTTAAATATCTATTTGTTTTAAATATCTATTTGTTTGGCTTGAAAATTTGGCTTGTGATATCTAGTGGAGGAATACCCTGGTTGCAATCCGAAGCTTAACCAGATTCTTTTAAGAGTATTATCAATATCTATAAATACAAAATGCTACTAAGTTCCAGCTTTTATTAATATCCTACTCTCACACTATCTCCTCAGCTACTATTAATTTATTTAATATCCTACTCAACCTATTACTTGCCCTAATAAATGAATGAAATAAAAATAAGAGTTTTATCAAATTTGATTTAGTGAATCTACATAGACTTTCATATTAAAAGTCCTAGATTAGAAATCATCCTACATGTTCTTACTAAATCATTTGTCAACCATTATTAGAAATTGACCTATTTTATTGGACATTATCCTACTACACAGAAGAGGTGTTCACCTACACTAAATAGTTAAGTTATTATGCCCGGATTTCTAAGTCTCAGATTACGAATCAATAGTCTTATTGTTAGATAGATGTAGGTCTCTTAAACAATGTCGAATAGTTTATTATAGACTTACTATTAGTATTACAGGTCTACGAATGTTCTACAAGTATGAAATTTCTACTTGAAAGATATAGTTACTTATTATTTACAAATAATAATTAGCTCATACATATGGGTTTTTGCAGCAAGGGCAGAGCACCGCCACCGCTCATACCGATAGTCTTCGTCACCTTACTTGGCCTGACTTCTCCTGCAACCCAGCCTTTATTGTATTTACACAAAAGACCATTCTACTAATAGTCGGTGAAGTTTAAGTAAGTCAGTATTGTAGACTTAAGTGGACAAGAGGAGAGACAAAGTGTCTCCAAGCGCTATCCCAACACTACAGTGTGTGATTTCTTCAACATCACTGCGATATTTGCTGAGCTGTTTTAAATAATTAATTTTACTTAATACAAAATATAGACTAATCTTGTCTTCTTATTTTGCTATCTCAAGACTTATTTTATGTCTTCATGGATTCAATCTTACAATCCACTCCTATAGATTGTCTACTAAATTAATATTTGTTAGGATAACTAGATTCTTAGATGAATTTAATATGTTTATACTAGAACGGAATACTTTTAGTAACATATGAAGAGATCCATATTATATGTAGATAATTAAAGTAGGTAAGTGTCAGTTAAGAAGAGAGTACTTCTCATTTGAGGTAGAAGAAGATAGATTAGGTAATAAATAAAATATTATTGAATCTGATATTCAGATTAGTAGTTTACAACTATAAGTAGGTTAGAATATAGTATTATCCAAGATATCTGATTAATAAGTGATATTTAGTTAAACTATATTATTCTTGTTCCTTCCAAGAAAATTATCATTTATATGTAGATAGTTTTAGAGTGACATAACTTTGCTTAGGAATCTTTTTCCAAGTAATTTATAAGTAAGTGAATCAATCTTACATTCACATGAGTATTATAAGACAGGATCGAACCCATGGCAAAAGCTATGTACACTATCTTGAAATTAGATTAATTCAATAATAAATAATAGGTATCCAGGAAAAGATGTGTCTCATGGGAAATCTCATGAAAAGCAAACTTATCTCACCGCTTCTGCATTTGGAGACAGAGGTTCGCTTGGCTTGACCATAGCATCACCAGATAAGACCTCCACACTCAAGAATCCCTCCAGGAAAACCAGATAAACATTAAAGTAGTAATATCACAATTGTTATTATTTTCTAGAACGAACAAGACAACTGTAAAATAAATAGGTAGATAATATTGTTTGATACCACAATATTCTTGGACAATTCTGATATCCTTGATAGATATTTATATTGAAAATAAATTATTTTACTTTCTTTGCAAAGAAACAATATAGGGAAAATAGAAAAATACATTTTATTTTATATATACTTTTTTTCTTTTGGACGTGGTCATATTGAATATGGAGCCTAGGTTCGCTTACCCCCATAAATTATAGTTTTATGTCCTTGGAATTTACTAATTTCACAAGAAACACAAGGTTTTCCACTATTATTTTCGCACTTTTCACTACACTGTCGATTGCCGTAACGCCTACTAACTATACAACCTATTTCCTAGAACTATGCCTATACTAACTATCCACTACCATTCCCTAGAGCTAATCGCGTCATTTCGAAAGTGTGATATGTGTAAGTCTGATTCCGGTGTAAGAATCAGGCTGTCTAAAGCTACAGAATAAGCTGTTGAGAGACTTTCTCTCGCTAATCTAGATATTTGCTCCTAATCACCCTAGCTCTGTAATAGTCCACTCGACCTTAGCCAAAGCCAGTGAACTCTAGTCTCACTACAAACTGGATTGGGCAGATCCCTCCTAATTCTAGCAACCCGTGTAAGTAGGTTAACCTTTATGGGATAGGATCAGTTGACCTAACCTGGTGATGACTGAAGCCATGAAGCGTTTAAGGAACAACACGACCGAGAAACGCGTACTTAGACGGATTCGCATGTATATCCTTCCTCGCTCATCCCTTCAGGTAGCTAACTAGACTCTAAAATGCGAGTCCCAAAGCCTCGCCACAAGACTTTGTCTTTCTACCTTGTCACACAGTCAAGCCTTTAAGTTAACACCGCTGGGTTTCAGGGCAAGACTGATGACCGTTGATAGCACCTCCCCGATCATAAAGCAGATCTTAAAAGAATTTTCTTCATAAAACCCCGAGACGCCTGGATTTAGGCTATCCTCTAGGTCCCATGAAAACTATCCAAAACAATCACGAAAATAACTAAAGTGTACTACAAAATGGCGCCCTTAACCTCAGACCTGTTATACTCACCATGAGGTCTGAAATTAAGACGAATAATACTAAACTACCGCGAATCTACACTGCCCTAAGCTAAAAATGTGCTATCAACCCCACGCAAATAACTTCTTCTTTCTTGATTATAAAAATACTTTACAGAGAAAATGTTGACGATCTTCTTGTGTTTTCTTCCGAGTTGAGTCCCCAAGTGTCCGAGAATAAGAGTCCTCCGCAGCCGTCCAAGAAAAAGTGTCCCGCAGCCGTCCAAAAAAAAGTGTCCCGATGCCGTTCAAGAAAAAGTGTTCCTTGCGGCCTCCCGCAAGCCTATTTATCACCTAACCCCGTACCTCATTCCCCGTGACGCTAATGTTCATCTACCGGCGACTCGTGAGATACTCTTTATTCTATTTTGTACTTAAATAATTTAAAAAGCTAAGCCTGTCCCATTATACAAGATTTAAAATTAACGTACAAATTTTATAAGTAATATTCATCATTCATTGATGTATAAATTTATTAAATTATGATATCATGATAATAAAAGTTAGTCAACAATCACCGCGTCCTCGACATATTCCGTTTTCAAAAGAGGCTTCGGTTTTTCATGACTACCTACATTCATCGCGTCCTACTGTACGTTCAATTTTTAAACGAGGTCATTCGTTGTTCGTGACCAATACATCTCCCTTTAATACTTAATTTCAGATAATTTAAGGTTTTAACATTAAATTATTGATTTTATATATTTGTCATTTGATTATATATTATTGAATTCAAGCAAATAATCTTATTCTAAACAATTAATATTTTTTAAAACCTGAATTGATCAATCGCGCAATCTTAATTTCCGCGGCGATAGTTTACCACATCTGTCACCAGATGGAGCAAAATTTACCAATGAAGTCTCTTTCTCTTCTCTTTAAAATCAAATTAAAAGAATATAATCCAACTTCCAGGAATTTTTTCTCTTAAAATTCAAATCCGAATATTTAAACTCAGAAACAATTCATAAATAATAGTTACAAATTAAATTTTCCTTGCGTGATGAACCATCACTAACGTACAATGTTGCCCCTCAATTAAATTTTCCTTGATTGATAAATCATCACTAACGTATAGTGTTGCCCCCTCATTAATCTAGATAGAGTGAAATACAATATTGTGCGCAAGCAAAAGTTACCGACTTTTCCGTAGATGGCAGCATATTTCTATCCTTATTTTATATTATCTATGGATTACAATTAAAACTCCAATCAAAAGCGGAATATTTGAGAATGAAACGAATGCACAAATAAGTGTTTCGATTCAAGTGGACAGCCTGCGGCTGAAATGATGATGATTACTTCTCTTACTTACTTCCCCTTCTAAAGACTCTGAGATGTGAGCTACCGCGACTGGGAAACACGTTATGATGATGGAAGTAAATGTATGCCATAACCTACTCTACAGTATATAAGTGGCAAGGTAAGGTACTTACAACTTAAACAGTTCAAGTTAAACATGTTAACTATGCAATAAAGAGTTAACTAAACATTGTTAGTTTGTATGGGCAACTGTTTATATTAGACTAATAGTTTGTTCGCGGCTAACTAGTAGAATATAGCCCATATCTATCTGGAATAATAAACTGCCCCCTTAGTCCAGTGGTTAAGGCCTGTAGGGGATCGTGGGTCCGATTCCCATGGGAAACATACTATGATTAGTTATTTCCAGTTTAGTTAGGACATTGCAAGCTTGAATCACCTGATTGTCTGATAATAAAGATGATTCCGTGCTTCGGAAGGCACGTTAAGCCGTTGGTCCCGGCTGCCATCTGGTAGTCGTTAAAGGAACCACGTCAGAGGCCAAGAGGCAGCTTTGACGAACTCTGGCATCAGGGTGTGTATGGTCGACAGACCGTGATCCCTACCCCGTAAAACGAATGGCAGAAAAGATCTAGAATAGTGACCACGCACCGGCAAGCGCAGCGTCAGACACCCACCGACCAGATGGTCAGATGACCTGAATAAGGTCGCAGGCAGGCGCTGGATGCAGGCCGCGCCCAACCAGTTATTCTGAAAATCCTTGGGGAGGCTTATGTCCAGCAGTGTAGTCCCAGACTATTCACGACTTTATAAAAAAAAAAGTTACAAAATCACTACATAGTATAACAAAGTCGTTTTCTCTGTCCCTCCCTTTGTATGCTTAAATATTTAAAACTACGCAACGGATTTTGATGCAGTTTTTTTTAATAGATGAAGTGATTCAAGAGGAAGCATTTTTTTATGCCCAAGCGAAGCCGGGGCGGGTTGCTAGTATTAGAATAATGAAAAAACTGTTTTAGGACGAAGACCTATCTAACGATACCAAACAATGCTTTGTTCAAAAAAAAACATCTCTCAGTTACATGTATAAGGTACCATAATTTTTTTTTTTTTCAAAAGCATACTTTACAATTATGTTGCTGCTTCGAATAAAATGCCAATGACATACGGACAGAAAGACATGGCGAATCTATAAAGATTCCGATTTTGCCATTTGGCTACGGAACCCTAAAAAGAGATGAAAAATCGTCTCAGAATTGGCTATGAGATGAGATATTGTCCTAAAACGCGGGAAACAGTAGCTAGTCCTATTAAATCCTAGTAAATGTTACCATGTAAAAACAAACTCTGCAGCTGACTTTATGAATAGTACCAGGGCGACCGAGCTCCGCTCGGTAGTTATGGTATCCATCCATATTAATTAGAGGTGTTACTGATATAACTGAACCGATAACACGAACATAATATGAGAAGAAGAATGCGTTCGCAAAGAACGCGTTCCCGAAGAACCGTCAAGAACATATCGTATCAGTGAACCGACTGCGTTACTGCGTTCCGCGCCCGTTCGCGTTCCGCAAACGTTCTCGGTTCTCGGAACGAGAGAACGAACGGAATTCGCTCCGAGCCGCGTCGGTCTCGGTCATCCCTCGGCGACACGAGCGAAGCCGAACTGTTTTATTTATGTATAGGCGGAAACGTGACTGTAAAAAAACGCAGAATTATTTATACATTATGTTATTAATGATTTGTAAATAGGGTGATTATCTTTTTAAATACGCCAAGGTAGAATACAATACATCGTAATTTAGTATTTCTTAGGCATTAATATTATAAATGCGAAAGTCTGTCTGTCTGTCTGTTCCTCTTTCTCAGCCAAACGGCTAGACGGATTTTGATGAAATTTGGTATGGATTTAGTTGAAGACCCGGGGTCAAACATAGGCTACTTTTAGTCGCAGGTGGAGCTGCGGGAAACAGCTAGTGGTGGTATATATGGAAAACACAATCAGTTTTTGTGAAAGCATAACGATAGCGCGTTGTACTTTTTCAGTAAATAGATAACCGCCATCTACCGTTGTTAGTTGCATTCCTTAAGTACTTTCCACGTTTCAGTCCTATTTGAATTGGTAGGTACACTGGGTACACTATTTACTCCGTGGATTGGTAAGTATTTCCTTTGGGTCAGTGGTAGAATTTATCATTCAATTTTTAACCGACTTCAAAAAAGGAGGAGGTTATCAATTCGTCGGAATCTTTTTTTTTTATGTTTGTTACTCGATTTCTCAAAGACGCGTGAACCGATTTGTAATTCATTTTTTTGTCTGAAAGGTTGGACCGTCTAGTTGGTCCCATATTAGTTTCCACAGGTTCTGAGGACGAAATCCTGAGAAAATGGTGATACTTGGATGACTTGTGATTTGAAACTATAATGCTTCTTAGGAAAATATTTTATTACGTTATAACGGAATTAAAAATTCTTTCAAGCCATTTCAATATAATATATGCGCGATTTATACTGATTTAATACTTTTATACTCCAAAACAAAAAATGAAAGAAAAACAAAATTTTCTTTAGTTGGGATTTGAACCTGGAACCACCGAGTACAAAGTAGTAGTCTTAACCACTGGGCTATCGAAGCAGACCCGCCGGCGCCGAAATTATTGTACTATAACTACAATTTCATGCGGAAAATCTTTTTGCTGTAAAATATGGGAAAAACGATTTTTTCCAGACATGGAACCTGGCTAGATTAATTTTTTGACTTTATAAGAACCTACGTTTAAAATTTCAAAGAAATCGTTAGAGCCGTTTTAGAAAACGCGAGACAAATATATATACATACATACAAATATTGCTCGTTTAATAGTATAGATACATACATACAAATATTGCTCGTTTAATAGTATAGGATAATCGCTATGAGCTCTACATGTTTGTTTTTATTTATTTATTTTTATTTAGTATGTGTAGGTTATATTATTATATAATATTATTTTATATTTACATCTTTATTTTATTTATACCTTTTGTGTGTATATTTATTTACGTATATATACTGCGCCTTCGCCTTTTGATTTGTCTTGGTTTTGTTCTCCATCCACCCTAAGGTTGACTGGAAGAGATTGCATTAGCGATAAGTCCGCCTTTGTACCTTACCTAGTTTTTAACAAAATTATGTATACACTAGCTGTTCCCCGCGGCTCCGCCCGCGTGGGACTCGGTTATATCGCGCCCAAAAGTAGCCTATGTTTGACCTCAGGTCGTTAACTACATCCCTACCAAATTTCATCACAATCGGTCCATCCGTTTAGCCGTGAAGAGGTGACAGACAGACAGACAGACAGACAGAAAGACAGACAGACAGACAGACTTTCGCATTTATAATATTAGTATGGATTTGTTTGGTGCAATAAAGAGTTTTTCTATTCTATTCTACATCAAAATGAGGTACCCTTGATGAGATATTGTCCTTATAAAAAACTTACTAATATTTTATCGATGCTAATACTAAGACGCAACCGTGATAGCGCTAAGTCGAGAAAGACAAGACTGTCTATAGTTATATTGCATACTGCGGTTTCGCTTATAATTAGTATTCTGCAGAGATTTCGCGGCCCGGCGACTTTCAATTGTTGGACAAATTCCTGTTATTTTTAATTAAGACTTAATTGTAGGGCTGGCGACGATGCCAAGTTTATTATTAAATCGAAATTGCCGATTCCAACGTTCATTTGAAGCTGAATCGATTAAATATATATGTTTTTTGCAATTTATCTGAATTAATTTTAAATATTTTTTGGGATGAATTGTAAATTGTAGGTATGTGTAAGTAAGTAAAACACATTATTCCACCATAGAAAGTACAAACCTACTTACTGTCTAACAAAAGGTAGGAACAATTGGTGGCATTTTTAATTAGGTAAATAAAAAATAAGTATATTATATTCGCCATAATTATGGCGAGAAAATGTAAAGACATTATCTTTTGCCTGCGGCTTCTCTCACGTGATACTCTATTATCTTCAAGAAATGGCCATGCTATTAAATATGTTTTACCACTATATGGCCACCGCTCTGTCATAACATAGCCTCTTCTCAATTCTCAACCGTGCAGGCGACTGAGCGTTGAGGCATAAAATTCGAAGCGGCCTCGAGAGGGGCATAACTTGAAAAGTAGGAGCACATCAAGAATACTGCTACAAGAAAACAAAGAAGACGAAGAAAAAAAACTGAAACTGAGACAAACTCAAAGACCTAGAAGACAGAATCTGGTGTCTGGCCGAGAAGGCAAGCGAGGCGTACGTGTGAACGTAAGCCCCCTAAAGATGGGGGAGAGTTATTAAAATGCAATGATTGCATAGATAGGCGACACTATAGAGAACTTGTAGGGAGATCAAGCAGGTGCGACTGGAAAGAGATGCGTAATGCTAGTACAGCGCACTCTCCCGAGATTCGGCTCGTATCACCGAGAGGTTGGTAGAGCCATGGGAGGTGGAGGGAAGTGAGCGTTGAGGCACATCATTGATGCAACTAAATATATAAAAAGGTTTGTTCAATTTAAAAAAAATGGTCTTCTATGTTGTATCATCAATACAAATACTCTTTATAGCACCACAAAATAATAAAATTACATAAAACAGCTTAACTCAAAGTATGTTTAAAAGAGTATTTGTACTGTATTGTATTGTATTGTATCATCAATGTTCTTTCTGTACAATAAAGTTTTTACATACAAAACTCTGCAACAGTAACCGTTGTCTATGGTATGTCAAAAAATTACAAATAATACCCCTTCTTTAACTTCCCATGGGAATAAAAGCTCTGAGAAGCTTCCCAGACAGCTGCTAGTCCTCGTCCGAGCGTGTTTCCGGGTTGCATCTCACCGGGCCCAGGGTACGTTTTTAATCATGGTCCTGATTTGGCGGAACTGGTTATTACAATGGAGCGACTGCCGTCTGACCTCCGTAACCCTTTTTACAGGGAAACGAGACCCACGGGAACATGGTGTGATACTGGCCAACACTGGCAGATTTTTCAGGCTTGCATCTGACATCGCCTAACGACTGCCATCTACCGATCTATCTACCCAGACAGCTGCTAGTATTACATAGTTGCAAAATATAATATATATTAATTACTATTTGAGAATAGTCCAAGACATACGGTTTGGGATATAACCGCGTAAACGCTAAGATGTCAGGGATAGGAATAAAAATGACATTTTTAAGATACATAGGTAAGTATTATAGTTGCGAATGCAACATGAAAAAATTAGCACTTACATAAAGATTAATTATGCGGGCAGACAGAGTCTAGGATCATAGACACAGAAATTATAATAATATAGATCATAGGCCTTACGAAACATTTTCATCATATTGGTGGTGACAGCCCTGTTAGTAAGTTTTTAATTAAATATCTAAATTCATGCTACATCCAAAGATAAGGAGTCTCGCGCCCTCGCGGATGTAGCGCGATCAACAAAAACTGATACTTGAAATATTAAAAAAAAAAACACTAAAATTTTATTAAAATATTGATTTACAAATTATAAAGACAATTTCAATCAATAAGAAAATAACTGTTGTTAGAGGTGACTTCAAACAATGAAAGAGTTCTCAATTTACGTGTACCTATGGTTTGGCTTGGCCGGTGGCGGATTCCACTGATAAAAGTATTACCAAAACAAGTGGATGTTAGATTAAATCTCTGATAATGGAGACGAATCTGACGATATATGTTGAAATCTGTTTAGGCAAATATTTGCCAACACAATTCATTAATGTTAGCGCCCGGTAACATCACGTGACAGGTATCGCCCCACTACAGGTAAACCCCTCTTGGCAGTAGTAGTGTCGGGGTGAGTATGAGTGTAACGCTCTCTTCTCCTTGGGTTCGCCGAGCGGTGCAGACGTGTATTGTGCTCTAGTGATTTAACATGGCCTTTATTAGTATTTGATATTGATATGATATTGCTGTTGATAATTTTAATATGTGTTCAAATGTAACTGTAGATTAACATAGGTAGGCACGGACGAGGGATTGGTACGCTTCAGGCTGGATCCCAGTGATAGGAGCGGGGTTGGTGCTCCTATCTTTACCGTGATTAGTGCCAAAGCTTAGACACGAATGGGTAATTCGGTCGGATAGCTAACATTAATACCAGATAATTCATTAATACCGTTTTTTGGAACTGCCGTCTGACGCCTACTACCATACGGCAGCCGGAACCAACGAACGGCTTAACTTTCGCATGGATTTAAGAGATGGTAAGTAGTAGGGCACCTGTCAACCATTGGAAAAAACAGAAAAAAGTATCAAGATATGTTGGTCTTGCACATCCGTGACAGCGCGTAAGACTATGAACAAATTGTTCACTCGCTCGGCAGAGGGGCTGGATTATAAGTTTCTGAGCTAAATCCGTATATTTGCCATAATATCTCTCAGAAATCAACATGTGACAATTTTATTTTCACGACCTCCGTAGCGTAACGGTTAACATGCCTGACCGCTACTCAAGAGGTCTAATGATATATTTCAAAAACTATATTTTTCTGATAGGCCTAGGTGTTTTATAAGTACATTATTTATTTATATTTAATGTTATTTAAAAGATAACAGTACACGTAAGCGGATTTTTTAACTGCGCCTTTATATCTTTGATCCATTCTGGATAACAAACTCTCATTGCATCAGGAAATAAAACGAAGATTATAGATAATTATGATAATCTTTTTTAGCATGCTTTTATGCGGTTTTTACCATCATTTAGAGATATTATTCCAAAAGTTTTATTCTCTATGACTGAAGCACGTGCGAATCCAGATCAAGTCGCTAGTATAAAACAAACAAAAATTTACGAAAAAATAAGTAAGACCGAATATTTTAATATAACATTAAACACGTCATAATTTATTAAGATATTAATATATTGAATATGTGGGTTTGTCTGTTTCGGAAGTATCTGCAAGTAATGGCCTCTCGGGGTTCTTATGAATTTATGAATCATTCATCCCCTTTCGTTATGTTAAAGGGATGTTTATATTTCCGTGCACTTAAGGCTCTACCTGTGTTAATTCCTCATCTATCTTAAACTAGCTTTCGCCAGCGGCGGGAATTTCCCAAGAGAACAGGATAGGGGGCTTAGCCAAAGTCAAAATCGCAAAACGTTAACGAGGTACGACAAGAACAAAATGTATGGGATTGACATAAGATTGACCACGTGATTTACCGCAGTTTATGTCAATCACATTCATTTGTTCTTGTCGACATTCGTTAGCGTTTTGAAATTGTCACTTGGCTACGGGTGCTGTGCTTTTTCCCGGGAGAAGAAGGTATCTTTTGTCCTTCTCAATACTTCTATCTATGTGTATGCGAAATTTCAGGAAAATCGGTGCAGTAGATAGGGCGTGATAGCGTAACAAACAAACAAACTCTCTTTTGCATTTATACTAAATAAATAAATAAATCTTAATACAAATTACTAAAACAAAAAAGTTTTTACAAAAGAGATATTAAATAAATGTCAATAAAAATAAGGGTGTCTGAGCAAGGATAAAAAAATATCCTGTGTTTTAGACAGTAAAATGCAAAGAAGTTCGAATCGCGCGGTCTCTCTAGACTGACGCAAAAAAAAAAATTAATCTATGGTAAAATGAAAATATAAAATAAATTCAGTAAACAACTAAAGAAAAGTTAAGTTATTAAATTATACCTACTTGTACTATTGATATAATTGGGATTATGATTTAGAAGCTGTGGTTTGATCGGTGGAGTCCTTACCAAGTGCCCCAAAGTAAGTTCGAGACTTGTGTTATGGGTTACTAACTCAACGATACTATATTTTATAACAAACTAGCTGACCCGGCGAACTTCATATCGCCTTAGCGTAATTTGATTTTCTTAATTTTTTTCTCCGTAAGAACCTTGTACAGAGTATTAGAAAACTACAAAAAAAATCAGCCAAATCGGTCAAGCCGTTTTCATGCTATGTCGTGACAACGGAAAACGGGTTTCATTTTTATATATATAGATACATATACAAGGTGGACACAAATCAACTGCAAATATTTTAAGGGCAGATTCAGACCACTAAATTGAACAACTTTTCCAAATAAACTTATGTCAAAATACGAAAAAAAATTTTTGACCTTCCATATAAATTGAGAATCAGCTGATCTTTTTTAATATGGAGAGTGAAAAATAAAATTTCGTATTTCTATATAAGTTTATTTGGAAAAGTTGTTCTTTATAGTAGTCTGAATCTGCCCTTAAAATATTTGCAGTTGATTTGTGTCCACCTTATATAGATAAACATCCAAGACCCAGGTCAATCAGAAAAAGATCATTTTTGACCTGACCGGGGATCGAACCCGGTAGCGAGCAGGCATGTTAACCATTACGCCACGGAATTACTAGGTACTGAAAATTTACTATTTTTTTATTTGCAATTCCCCTTCTTCACTTCCCCTCATTGTATCAGGAATCAGGAACCTCAAAAAGGCCATTTACTCAACTTTGAATAGATAAAAGCCGTAATACAATGAATATTCATGTTGAATGAATATCTGAATATTCTACCTCGTTAAGGTGTTTTACTGAAAGTTTTGAAAAAAAAAACGAATTTATTCTACACTAGCGACCCGCCCCAGCTTCGCATGGGCATAAAAACCTTCCTCTTGAATCACTCTATCTTATAAAAAAACCGCATCAAAATCTGTTGCGTAGTTTTAAAGATTTAAGCATACATAAGGACATAGGAACAGAGAAAGCGACTTTGTTTTATACTATGTAGTGATTAAGACAGATTTTTTTATTTTCTTTTATTTATTTCTTCTATTTGTTAATTTATTTTTAAGTATATTAACTAGTCTTCTTGTTATTTGTCTACTAAATTAATATGAGTATATTTTTAGGAGACCAGGATGGCGGTCATTACAAATCTGCTAATACCTATTATTATACAAGCTATAGATTTAGATTTAGTTAATTTAGACAAAGCAAGACAGCAAAGAAATATATTTAAATGTTTCTGTTTAACGTTTTCACCTCGCAAATTAATAAAACAACCACAAATTGCCACTCTGGTTCCATCAAACTATTAGGAAATGTGCCAAATAGCTAATTATATTGATATGTTAATCCTTTATGTTATCTGTGGACGATATGTCGTAGTTTAGTAGATGGACGCATTTGTATCTGTCTGTAACACGACTTGAGTAATGTGTGGTGACATAACTAGGTGTATTCGGGGTATATACACACAGACCAATAATCACACTAAAAATATTTATCACTACATAGTATAAAACAAAGTCGCTTTCTCTGTTCCTATACCCTTTGTAAGCTTAAATCTTTAAAACTACGCAACGGATTTTGATGCGGTTTTTTTCATAGATATAGTGATTTAAGAGGAAGGTTTTTATGCCCTTACGAAGCAGGGGCGGGTCGCTAGTTTACAAATATATGGAAAAATCACACAGATTGAGCTAGCCCCAAAGTAAGTTCGAGATTTGTGTTATGGGATACTAACACAATGATACCATATTTTATAACAAACAAGCGACCTGCCCCGGCTTCGCATGGGCATAAAAACCACATCAAAATCCGTTGCGTAGTTTTAAAGATTTAAGGATAAGTACATAGGGATATAGATATAGGGTCAGAGAAAGTGACTTTGTTTTAAACTATGTAGTGATACATATATAGATAAACATCCATGACCCAGGCCAATCAGAAAAATAGTGGAGAAATACCGTCCCACCAAAAACATTCTGTAATAAATAGCTAGCCAAGTCTCGATGGAGCTGCGATGCTTATTTATCAAATAAAAAGTAATGAAATCTCTAAGCAAAGCCAAGACAAGTCTATGGTTTCTTTACTACGATTTCTACATTAATATATTTGGATTTTATGTGACGTGTGATCCAAATCAACGGCCATGTCACGTAAAATCCAACCATGCACATCCTGGTGTCAGAATTCAGAGACGTGTTTCCTTTAACGACTACCAGATGGAAACCGGGACCAACGGCTTAACGTGCCTTCCGAAGCACGGAATCATTTTTATTATCAGACAATTAGGTGATTCAAGCCTGCAATGTCCTAACCAAATTAAAAACAACTAAAGAAAGTATGCTGGGAACCGAACCCACGACGGTCGTTTTAACCACTGGACCACTGGCAGTTATTTCGGGTATATATATCGGCAGGTATAGATAATTAAAGTCTGCCCGTCTGTATGTCACGGCACGCTCTACTAACAATGTATATAAATAACATCGTTTTCATCAGCTCATTTCTATACAAACAAGACTGTCCGCCTGGTTGTAAATATAGCCGAAACTATTGGGGACGATTGAGAATTAGTGAGGAATTTCAAACAGCTGTACCGGGTTCGATTCCCGCACCGGGTAATTATTTGATTGTGCTTTAAGCTTTTAAGCCTACTAACAATTAAATTATCCACATCATAAACTTAGGGATAAAAGCTTATATTATAATGATTTCTTATGTTTTCGCGATTGTTACACATTAAATTAAACTATTTTATACGGTTTTCTATCGCGTTTATAGCTTATATTATGTCAAAAGTGGCGACCAATCCGAATCAGACCACACCCGCCGTTGCTTGACAAACACGATCGTTACGGCTAAACAGTGGAACTCCATGCCAGCAGACGTATTCCCGGAATCATACGATTCGGGTATTTTCAAGGCTAGAGTGAATAGACTATTAATGTGCCAACGAGCTCCATCTTAGACCGCATCTGCATTTAACATCAAGTGGGATCGGGGTAAAAAAAAAAACACAGCCCCATATATGGTCGATATTCTTGATACAAAAACACAAATAAATAAATAAGTGAAGCCAAGTATAACATTGTAATATTCTCCCTCATTCAAGACCCCTCAAAAAGATTAATGAATACAAAATGAGTTAGAAATTAAAATCAAACAATGCCTTTAACTCTTTGTAGATACAGTCACATCAATTTCATCAAATACATCCTAAATTAGTCTTTATTACAACTGCTGAAAGGTCTAATTGGATACAGATTTCTTTATGTTAACTGTACTTTCTTTGGCGCTTCGGGGTTGAGTCGGGACTTTGTACATCTTTGAATTCACAAAAAAAGTTAAAGAATATGCGACTACAAAGAAAAAAAAACAATTACTTGTTATTGTTTTTTCTGATAAAAAAAGAAAAATTGAAAAAAAGTTGGTACCATTTCCCCGGGGTTTTGTGGAAATTTAATTAAGTATAGAAACAATAAATAGTAATTAGAGATGTCTCGTTAATTTCCGAACTAAATTTCCGCCGATTCCATAATCAAAATTATACCTAATCTCGTAACAGCTGCCGAAAAAAAGCCTATTGCATAGATTAAAAAAAAAATTGCCCGCGCGCAATCTTGCTTTTGTTTTATTTTTCTTTATTTTTATTTTTTTTGAATAGTTTTTACGGCCATGGAATCTAGTCCTTTAAGGCCTTTCTTGAATTTATTAATCTTCTTTAGTCCTACTTAAGTCAGTCGAGTCAAAAATAAGTCAGTAGTCAAGTCCAGTCAAGTAAGTAAGTCTAGTCTGAGTCAGATGGCTAAGTGAAGCGGTGGAAAAATTTCACTTAGCTATATTATGGAGATTTTGGTGACAAAGATAAAAAGTCACGTAATCGACACTGTATCACTTCCCAACACTCACGCTTGTTCACGAACACTTTGCGAATAATAATCCACCAATATTATGCACAAACACTCGAAAAAACCTAAGTTTTGGAAATTAAATACAGCGCGGACATAGCGACAGTTTACTTTCCCTCCAAAAACTCCAGACAATAATGACAGACCTATTTTTCTTTACTACAAAGAACATAGACACTTTCAAAATCAGATAAGTCACTGAAAAATATATTTTTTTTTTTTTGTTTTTTTTTTTTTTAATAGTTTTTACGGCCATGGAATCTAGTCCTTTAAGGCCTTTCTTGAGTTTATTAATCTTCTTCAGTCCTACTTAAGTCAGTCGAGTCGAAAATTCAAGTCAATAGTCAAGTCCAGTCAAGTAAGTAAGTCTAGTCTGAGTCAGATGGCTAAGTGAAGCGGTGGAAAAATTTCACTTAGCTATATCATGGAGATTTTGGTGACAAAGATAAAAAGTCACGTAATCGACACTGTATCACTTCCCAACACTCGCGCTTGTTCACGAACACTTTGCGAATAATAAACCACCAATATTATCCACAAACACTGGAAAAAACCTAAGTTTTGGAAATTAAATACAGCGCGGACATAGCGACAGTTTACTTTCCCTCCAAAAACTCCACGGAAAAATAAAAAATAAAATTGGTCTGATTTTTTTCCAATTCCAAATTAAAAAATAGCATAACAAATTCTAAGCACGTGCGGCGGTTAACCCCCTCTGCAGCGCGCCGGTCTCGTAGCGGAATAGAACAACAGACTGGTACAATCGACCCTTTGTCGTTAGGATTAATATTTAAACAAGATACCTGAAGCGGTGAGAGAGGGTTATATCGATATAAAATTATATCGACATTAGCGAAATTTTATTAATGAATTGCTCGAATCAAAATCAGACGAAATATATTTTTATTTATTTGTTGTACAGTGGGCTGCAGAGAAATTTGACCCCCATGCCACAAGTATCGCTATTGAAAGGGGGGTCAGATTTCTCTGCAGCCCACTGTACAATCTAAAACACACATTTTTATATTTATTTGTTTACAGTTAAAACGCGTTTTCAGAGCATATGTATAAGTATAGTACGAGTATACTTAATAAAATATATCACAAAAATACAATAGATACATACAAAATTAAAATGTTCGTCCGAAATGATTGAAAATTGCTAAGATAATGTCTACATGGAAACTAATATTTTTTTGTAATATAAATAGTTAGCCATTGACAAGAACTACGAAAAAGAACATAGAAAAGAAAACATGAACCAAAATTAGCCTAATTTCAAAGGTTAGAGAGGCAAAGACTTTTTGGATACTCTACCAAAAAAAAAACACCAGTACGGTAGCACTTCAATGGCACCCTCTTTGTGTTATGAGCGTCAATCTCGTCTTCAAAACAATACTTTATAAAAATAACCACTCGTATCTCGCTTCCTTTATCGACTGCTCAACAATTCTATCGATATTTTCCCATCGGTCGCATCACTACACGCCCGCAGGCGACGACGCGTTCCAATTAGCCAGTACAAACATACGGAGCTACAGACAGACATACATATTAATATTTTATATATATGTATAGAAACTGTTTGGAAAGACGTTTACGGAATGTAAATATTGAGGTTAAATTTATCTAGCAACGAAACAAATTGGTTAATTTTTTCTTAAGTAATAATAGGTGATTGTTTAAATAAAGCTATTAATCTAGACAAACTTCGTACGATCTTTATTGCATGTCGTATCCACCTATATGTGTTTGTTACATTTAGAAAATAGCTATATGTAATACTTTAGAAATAAGTAACAATGAACTTAAACAAATGTTGGTAAACCATTAGGTATAAATAAATAAAAATATAGGATTCAGATACCTTTATCTCTAAGTAAATATCGACAATCTATCCATAGTTTAAGCGCTGTGCTCTTGTTAGTGGAGTCTCTTCCAGGTGTCCCTATCTTCCGCTAGCCTTTTCACCTCATGATACGACACGACTCCCACTTTTTCCTTTATTTGTTCTATAATACTCCTTCTTGGTCTACCTCTTCCCTCTGTGGCGACACTAGCGCCACAACAAAAAACAAAAACTACCAAAGACGCACAAGAGATGGCGTTAAGAGCAAGAAAATCGCAACTGCATACAAAATAGCAAAATTACTATGAAAGTCTAAATCGCGCTATCAAAGTTTCTACGGATTGGAGCATATATACAACCTCCGACAAGACATCGTCGGAGCCGCGGTTCCCCAGGCATAACACCCTAGCCTGGCGGGAAGATCTTCCCTTTGTGGCGGTCGAGCATAACACTATCGCTCCCGTCACATACTCCAAACCTCTATCTTGCAATTGGAGTATGAGAATAAAAAAAAAGAACTAACCAATTGTCTAGAATGGGTGTTTGTTACAATCGTGCGTCCAAATCAAATCTAATCACTTTTATTTTGCGATGTGTGTGATTGATCGGCGCTAGTGAAATTTTGCCATCTGGTAGTCGTTGAAGGAACCACGTCAGAGGCCGAGAGGCGGTTCCGAAGAACTAGTCGTTTGACCGTGACGCCTACTCGAAATGATCATGATGAGTGGAATTTTAACCGATTTCCTGTCCATAAAACTATTAAATATTAATAATGGAGTCTCGACCGTCACCTAGAGAGACTCTCGCTTGGCAGTTGGGTCAAGCAAGACACAAATACAGAAGGCAGTACTTCTGGATACGGCCCGCATTGTGAGAAGATTCCTCACTCTGGAGCCCTGACCACCAGCAGCTTGGGTCTTCACTCCGCTGCCGATGGGTGCCCCTTTTCATAATTTTAAATGTTTTATTGTATACATACATACATATATTCACGTCTTTATCCCATACGGGGTAGACAGAGCCTAGAGCCATAAGATTATTTATTTTTATAATAAATAATATTTGAAAATGTAAAAGAGATAATTTTGAGAAAATTGTACAGGTTCGAAAATAAAATTGAGTACAATTAAAGGGTTTATTCTTCGTTCGTCCTGAAATTTTGTCCCACATTTCAAAAAATTATTCGTTTGTCCCAGTCACTTTTATATTCCCGGTTTGTCCCAGTTCACAAGAAGGTACTTTAAAGGTTCAGCTAACAAAGAAGTATTTTGAAGGAATAACAAACAAAAACCTATATTATTTAGAAAGAAAATTACTTATAAAAAACAACGGGTCGAACAAGGAATGCAAAGTGGGACCAACTAGGAATAAAATAATAAAAATAGTACATCGGGACGAAGGAAGCATAATGTTTGGGACTAACTAAGAAATTTATTAGTGGGACAAAACTCAGTGGGACAAACGAAGAATGAATCAATTAAAGGCGGACGTAAATTGAAAAAAAAAGAAAACAAATTGAAAGTATACAATATCACATAATAAACTATTAAATAACTTCACACCTGCATGAATTTCCAATTCCCGCCAATACCATAACCACAGATGAAATAAACGCACAGATACAAACCACATCCATAGACAAAAACCAGCGTCTCTCAAACTTTATAAATACTTTATTTATACCATACTCGTCTCATGTATTGCGCCATCTCTCTCCATGCGTTTCGAGCTTGCTAAGATGGTATGTAAGTGCCCCCATTCAAAGTCACATGGTTACCGTTTAAAGCCTAAAAAGGGAGTGGCTTTTTAGGATTCCGTACCTCAAAAGGCAAAAATGGAATTCTTATAGATCACTTTGTTTATTTTTAGGGTTCCGTACAAAAATGTAATAACGGGATCCTTATAGGATCACTCGTGCGTCTGTCTGTCCGTCCGTCCGTCTGTCACACACAGCCAATTTTCTTCGAACCTACTGAACCAACAGATGAAATTTGGTAAAATGGCGTAATCCTGAAACCCAAACACAGACGTGCAAAATAAACATTTTAACAAGTAAATATTTTTTTTAAATATGGGGGACAACAGAAATTTAAAAAAAAAAATTGCAAACCTTACCCCGTTATATATCAAATAAAAGGGCTCGTTATGAGGATCTCAAATATATATTTTTGACGATAATTGTAACATAAATAGTTTTGATTTTTAATCATGAAAGAAGACAAAAATTAACCATTCCCTCCCTGATCTCCGAAACTGCTGAGCTTAAAATTTTGAAATAAAAATACGAAATATAGTTACATTGCTTGTAGATTACAGGAAAACCTACAAGAATACTATCAATTGACAATTTAGTGCTAAATTCAATTTATAACGTACGACACAGGCCGAGAGGCAATATCGAAAAACACCGCCTGAATAAATGAATGAAGTCAATTTTTGCACACTTTGAGAGCCACTGCCATAGACTATAAATAAAAAAGATTCGATCTCCGTTAATTGAATGATCGGCGCTGGTCAGCGATTCGGTTCCTTTTCAGTCCGGCCGTTTCGCTTTTGCCTTTTTCTGTCTGAAAAAACAATTTTTAACCCCAGATTTTAAAAAGGGTTATAATAATGTAACCTTTTGATGTGCTTATGAGTATAAAATTTTATATTAGCATAATGTATTTAGAATTGAGAAATACAATTAAGGTGATACCTCGGTGAACACTAACATATTAAATTATTAAATTATAATTCCCTATAGTTACAAATTGCATTATTGCTTAAAACTGCCACTTTTAGCAGTTTTGCAATTTGTAACTATATGGAACTATAATTTAATAATTGAATATGATTAAAATTAACTTCAGATCCAGAACCATGATTACAGCAGAGGGATTTTTGATAACTTGTGTTTTCAGTGAGTAATGATTTTTAAATGACGGTGGCGCTAGTGTTCACCGAGGTATCACCTTAAAGTGGCTTAACATTTATAAGTGCACATAACGATCGTGCTTAGAAAGCGTGCTGACTTGTAATAGTCACCACTAGTCTCATTTCGTGTAGGTAACACGGTCAATTGACCATGCACACCTTGTTAAATTTCGATATTGAGCAACTCCGTGTCTCAGAAGGCATAGTAAGCGGTTGCCGCCGCTAGATGGCAGTTGTTACACAGTGCCAGACAAATACAACTCTGGCTTTGTTATTAGTGTCTCGTTAATAAATTTCGTGTGCGGAACCCTAAAAAACGCAGTCTGGTTACAATTTCGGTCCAGACATTACTAATTGACTGTTCCGACCTCCCCTTGACAATTTTTATGTCTTTTTTGGGCATATGGCGAGAATGTGAACGATGCGTCTGACTGAGGACAGATAAAAAAAAGATTTTGGGTGTCGATGTTAGAACAATTTGAAATGTTGACACCAAATTAGTCACTTTGACAGTATAACGGTTAACATGCCTGACCGCTACTCAAGAGATCCCGGGTTCGATCTCCGGTCTTGTCAAGATGAAAACTGTTTTTTTTTTCTGATTGGCCTGGATGTTTTTCTATTTTATGTATCAGTACTAAGTACATAGTACAACACAAAGTCGCTTTCTCTGTCCCTATGTCCCTTTGTATGCTTAAATCTTGAAAACTACGCAACGAATTTTGATGAGGTTTTTTTAAATAAGTAGATAGAGTGATTCAAGAGGAAGGTTTTTATGCCCATGCGAAGCCAGGGCGGGTCGCTAGTTGACGGTATAACGGTTTACATGCGCCTGACCGCTACTCAAGAGGTCCCGGGTTCGATCCCCGGTTCTGTCAAGATGAAAACTGATTGGTCTGGGTCTTGGATGTTTATCTATATATTTGTTATAAAATATAGTCTCGTTGAGTTAGTATTCCATAACACAAGTCTCGAAAATCATGCTCGGTCTGCTTAAGATATCCTAACCAAACTGAAAATAAATTTATAAAGTTTACTTTCCATGGGAATCATAACCACGACCTCCGAGTCTTCAGGCAAACGTCTTAACCACTGGACCACAGAACCAATTTACCAAGACTGTCAAGTACTCAATGATATTTGAAACCATCTGATAAAACGGAAAAGAGAAAACAGTTACATTACAAACATTACAAAAACATTTGACAAAATCAATTTTCGCCTGTGGCAACACAGCGCAGACACACGTAATTGAGTGTTGCCAGCCCCCTGTAATTTTTCCACCATTTCTGACCAGATGGCGGCCGGCGAGGGTTGAAATTAAATTAAGGTCTCTCTCTACATTGATCACTGTGGACGTGAGAAAAACGAAATGGGATTGAATTGACATTGTACAATTAGATAATAAAACTGTAATGGTGTCGAAACACTGGCCAGTAGTAAAGAAATTAAAAAGAATATATAGTTGCTTCAAATTGCACGTTGTTATTTTCCCTCCAAAAATAATAATCATAACTCTAATCACAGATTGTTTCATACTCTGTATAAGTGGAAAAATTATATATTTTTTAAATACAAATTGTTTTATTTATTCACTAGCGACCCGCCCTAGCTTTGAATGGGCATAAAAACCTTCCTCTTGAATCATTCTATCTATCAAAATCCGTTGCGTAGTTTTAAAGATTTAAGCATACATAGGGACAGAGAAAGCGACTGTGTGATTTAAGGTTGACTGGAAGAAATTGCATTAGCGATTAGTCTGTCTTTGTACTAATTTATGTTATCGATCCTGTACACCAATCATGTATTTATGTAATTGGTGCAATTAAGTGTTTATTCATTCATTTATTCATTTAACAGCCCGAGAGTTATTCTGTAACAATTAACTGACCTACACGCACCGCTAAAACCATAGTAATTTTAAACAATACACACAAAAAGATAGGGAACTATATAATAAAACATAATATAAAACTTGAGGTTTCACATGACTAAAAGGCTATTTATTTCTTTGCGCAGAGAATAAGCATTACCATACAACGTGACAATGCTGCCAGCCTTTTGGGAACATTTCCCAATGGCAATGATTGTTTAATTTATCTATTTTTTATTTTAAATCTTTTTTGTTAGGGTTTTAGTTTATAATATAGTTTTTTTTTATTTTAAATTGTTTTAATATCCATACTTATATTATAAATGCGAAAGTCTGTCTGTCTGTCTGTCTATCACCTCTTCACGGCTAAACTGCTGGACCGATTGTGATGAAATTTGGTAGGGATGTAGTTAACGACCTGAGGTCAAACATAGGCTACTTTTGGGCGCGATATAACCGAGTCCCACGCGGGGCGGAGCCGCGGAGAACAGCTAGTAATTAATAAAATAACGTATAAAAGTTATGTGTAGTAATTTAACTTGAAAAGCGTAATGACATGAGAGAAGTGATGATGAAGCCTACGTCTTTAAGCCCGCCCTTTATTGCAATGAAGTTAATAAATAATGAAATAGATATGCACCCTTATAACATAGAAACCAATAGTGTCCTATAAAATGGAGTGTTAACATCTTGTATTGTAGGCAATCTTTGTCGATGCAACCATTTTTACCCACAACTGGACAGTCTCCGTGGAATGATGACTGAAAAAATATTCTAAAACTATTCCCTCCCGTTCCCGTGGGAATTTCCGTTTTTTTTTTCTTCTATACAAAGTTTTTCTGACAATAATTAACACAATAAAGACTTTTCCAATTTGGTGCATTCGTTAGAAATTGCTATATACAAGGTGTACACAAATCAACTGCAAATATTTTAAGGGCAGATACAGACCACTATACTGAACAACTTTTCCAAATAAACTTATATCGAAATACGAAATTTTATTTTTTACTCTCCATACTAAACTAGATCAGCTGATTCTCAATTTGTATGTGAGGTCAAAAAAAAATTTTCGTATTTCGACATAAGTTTATTTAGGAAAGTTCTTTAGTTAAGTGGTCTGAATCTGCCCTTAAAATATTTACAGTTGATTTAAATTCACCTTATATACCTATTTGCGGGCAACCTCATGCCTTGAGTTCATTCAAATGGCTAACTTCATCGAACAAAGTAATTGGTGAAAGTTTTAAACAAATCGGTTCAGTACTTTTGGAGATAAGCATGAACATATAGACAGACAGAAAAATATTCAAATTTGATTTCTATTATTCTTTTTAATTGTCTCTATCTATTTCAGTCAAAATTAACAAATGTATAAACAAAATATTTTAATGTTTTATTATATGTATAGATTATATACTCTATCTACAACATGAAATGCAATCACTTCACTTTCCCCGACCTGCTGGTATGTCAATTAACTCGAACAATTTATGTCGGGTCGTTACGACCCGGATTTTAGGGTTAATTGTACCGGCGAGCCGTTACAGGGTTAGGTCCGAAATTTTTGGAATATTGTCGTGTTGCTCTTAAAAAAATAAAAAATAATCTCAACAGTCCAATATTCAACACTGGTTTTACAACTGTTTATGCATATTTACCGATTATGAGTGAGCGAGACGGCGCAATGCATAATGATACTAGCGACCCTTATATAATAACCTTCCTCTTGAATCACTCTATCTATTAAAAAAACCGCATCAAAATCGTTGCGTAGTGTTAAAGAATCAAGACTTACGAAGGACATAGGGACAGAGAAAGCGACTTAGTTTTATACTATGTACCTAGTGATGATGAGAAGAATTAGGAATAACTGTATTGTCAGAAAAAACAGTACTGCTATAGTCTGATATTAAAGATGATTCCGTGCTTCGGAAGGCACGTTAAGCTATTGGTTCCGGCTGCCATGTTATGTCGTTAAAGGAACCACGATGAGAGGCGGTTCCGAAAAACTCCGAATTGCTTGATCGATTGACCGTAACATTCACACGAAGTTATGATGCTGAGCGTTTGTGTTCCTGGGTACCCTAGTATGAGTTTTTCTTAACGCAGACGTAGCGACTGCGTAAGCGATTTAGTATGGCAAACCTGTAAAGCGCCTCTGGCGGATAGTAAGGCAACTAAGAAATCCCATACAAAATCCTAACGCAGTCGCTAGCGTCTGCGTTAAGAAAAACTCATACTAGGGGCACTGTACGGAAGCCGTGTTACTTATTTGAAAAATTGGTAGCATTCAGGTCTTAGATGTTTATCTATAAGTGCATTTATTTATTATAAAATTTTGTAACTTCCATGCTGGTCTGGGAGGAAAAGAAAAACGTAGAATGTACCAGCTGCTTCTCTTCCCGCGCAATCCGTAAAAGTCGTCTGAGGGAATCGCCGAATGGGAAATCATGACTAGGCGATGCGGCTAGCAACCCATCACTATTGATTTCCTGTTTCAACTACCATTATGCTAAAGTGGCCTAAGGTCTTATGGCTCTAGACTCTGTCTACCCTGTATGGGATAAAGACGTGATTATATGTATGTAAAATTTTGTATCGTTGAGTTAGTATCCCATAACACAAGTCTCAAACTTACTTTGGGGCTAACTCGATCTGTGTGATTTGTCCCTATAGGTATAATTATTAATTTCAATAGACAAACGAACAAACATCTGGTAGAAAAAAAACTGTACAGACTCAAGTCGACTCATTAGAATTTCAATTCGTAGGAGGGTTGGTTTGTCCCGTCTTGAATCTCACGCGACAATGACTCCAATTTCACGATTCGAATGGTTGTATTACGTTCGAATTTCATGGATATTCCCCATAGAAGTACAAAATCGCGCGCGGACGCCAAGCATTTTCATTTAATATATGGATATTCCATTATGTTTTTTGATAGTGTTGGCCACTAAATCACACGGATAACATGATATTATACGAATTCGTCGATATTTTACTGAAATAATCGGCATCGACTTCATATTTATTAAAATGTTTGATTAGACGCATATTTAAACAACAATGTATTGATTATTTCATCCTTTTTAGTTGAGGAATTGGGGTCGGTTTCGTTGTTATCAGCAAAAACAATTATTCCATTTACAGAAGAATAAAAAGATTTTTTATTCCTTCCACAGTTGAAATGAGAAAAAAAATAGATTTCATTCTAATTATCACTATCACTACACAAAGTCGCTTACCGCTGTCTGTCCCTATGTATGCTTAGATCTTTTAAACTACGCAACGGATTTTAATGCGGTTTTTTTTTATTCAAGAGGAAGGTTTATATGTATATATACTCCGTGCGAAGCCGTGCGGGTAATTTAAAATTATTTTCTCTATTTAAAGGAGAAAAAAAAGTTTATTTTGATTCAGTTGAAATAAGAAAAAAAAAGTAGATTTCATTTAATTATTACAAATATTTGCCTGTGGATGAGTACTAAAGCAATGTCCACATTATTCTTCAAAAGAGAAACATTTAAAACAATGATTCAATCTTGTATTTGTAAGCCCCTGTTCAGATAAAAGGGAATTTTTAAGACAGCCGTTTTTAAAAGATACGGTTATCTTGAAGATGTTTTTGTTAACCGACTGCCCGAAAGAGGGTTATGTTTTTAGAGCGTATTTATTTATTGTCGCTCTTTTTACCTTTACAATACAATACAATACAATACAAAACCCTTTATTGCACATAGAATACAGAAAATAGGTTAATAAGAACTTAAATATAAAACGCAAAAGGCGGCCTTATCGCTAAAAGCAATTTCTTCCGGGCAACCTTTGGAAATGGTGGTAAATAACGAAATTGAATAGACGGTAGTGCGGGGTATATAAACTTACTTGAAGTAGATATATGCCTAATAAGATAAAATTATATATACACATACATAAATACATATTAAAACATATGCCTAAAAGAATATTAACCTCTATACCTCTATAGTATGAGATTTTATAAACGCAGACGCTAGCGACTGCGTTAGGATTTTGTATGGAATTTCTTAGTTACCTTACTATCCGCCAGAGGCGCTGTACAGGTTTGTCATACAAAATCGCTAACGCAGTTGCTAGAGTCTGCATACATAAAAACCTATACTAGGGGTACTTACCCTATAAGACTGGCCGGATTTTAAGATAAGGTACACTAACTAAGAAACTGCCTCCGTGGTCCAGTGGTTAAGGCATTTGCCTGTAGCAGGAACTGTGAGTTCGATTCCCAGGGGAGGTATAGTTTGTTTGTGTCCATATTCACTGTTGGACAGTGAACATAGGCCTCCCCCAAGGATTTCCAGAATGGCTTATAATGATTGAAATTCCATGTGGAATGTGAAATTCCAATCCATGTGCCTATGTCTATGTGTGTTGTGGACATATTGACGCTGAAGTCATGACACAAGACTACGTC
The DNA here is from genome assembly GCA_947044815.1 of Apomyelois bistriatella. Lineage (NCBI taxonomy): Eukaryota > Metazoa > Arthropoda > Insecta > Lepidoptera > Pyralidae > Apomyelois > Apomyelois bistriatella. The sequence continues at coordinate 2,034,209 of OX345717.1, forward strand.
ATTCAACTTTTTCGAAAATTGGGTCTGTTTGTTTTATTTATTATGGCATCGTAACACGATGCGAACACTGAGCACCTGAGAGTGAAACATGTAAATCTTCACCTCTTTATCAGTGTTCGTGCATCTCCCATTAATATAATTATGATCGAAGATTCTAGCAAAAAAAAAAACAAATACTCTCAACTGTCAGTACTGTCACGCTATCACCGTCCCCTCCCTAGCGTTTAAGAAAACAGTGATTAGCGCAAACTTCCAACGACCCCATTTGTATGCTTATTAGAAGCCCGGACACTTTCTGCGATGTTTTGAAGTGTGGTGCAAGTCATAGACTAATTAGCAAACGTGATGTGGTCAAGGAAACATTAATAAATTGTAATCAAATCTCAATTGCAAATTAATCGTGGCACGTCTAGCTAATTCGTGTTAAGAACTAAAAAGTAAAGTTATTATATTGTTAATATTATTCAATCGTCGAGATAAACGTGTACACTGCACCTCGTGTCTCATTTCCTGCCATAGACTTTTGCTGGAGATTTATTTTTGGTCCGCGAGTTTACGCATGCTGTACCCCTAGTATGAGTTTTTCTTAACGCAGACGCTAGCGACTCCGTTAGGATTTTGTATGGAATTTCTTAGTTGCCTTACTATCCGCCAGAGGCGCTGTACAGGTTCGCCATAGTAAATCGCTAACGCAGTCGCTAGCGTCTGCGTTAAGAACTCATACTAGGGGCACTGATCCTGTTGTTTTTGTTTTCCTGTTAAAAGAGTAACAAAGGACTTGTTTTATTGTTATAACTACTTACTTATATACCTAACTAGCTGTTCCCCGCGGCTTCGCCACGCGTGGGACTCGGTTATATCGCGCCCAAAAGTAGCCTATGTTTGACCTCAGGTCGTTAACTACATCCCTACCAAATTTCATCACAATCGGTCCAGTAGTTTAGCCGTGAAGAGGTGACAGACAGACAGACAGACTTTCGCATTTATAATATTAGTATGGATATAATATTTAGGGCTATTTTTATTGATTTCTGAATTTGGTATAGCAAAAAAACTGTGAAATATCCGGCGCAGCTCCACATGTATATATCTTATAACTTAGACCACACCCAAAGTATTCAAGTTTAAAAAATACAAGCCGAACTGTAATTACGCGACGTCGTAGGACGAGACGCATTAAGAAGTTGTCCCATTTTGGACAATCCCAGGGCCATGAAAACAAATTGTCTTTGCTGTGGTCCTCAAACCAGTAAGGAGTTTTTTTTTTAATAGTTTTTACGGCCATGGAATCTAGTCCTTTAAGGCTTTTCTTGAATTTATTAATCTTCTTCAGTCCTACTAAAGTCAGTCGAGTCAAAAATTCAAGTCAATAGTCAAGTCCAGTCAAGTAAGTAAGTCTAGTCTGAGTCAGATGGCTAAGTGAAGCAGTGGAAAAATTTCACTTAGCTATATCATGGAGATTTTGGTGACAAAGATAAAAAGTCACGTAATCGACACTGTATCAATTCCCAACACTCACGCTTGTTCACGAACACTTTGCGAATAATAAACCACCAATATTATGCACAAACACTCGAAAAAACCTAAGTTTTGGAAATTAAATACAGCGCGGACATAGCGACAGTTTACTTTCCCTCCAAAAACCCCCCAGTAAGGAGTATCTCACTTCCATAGACAATATAGAGGAAACCTTTTTGTGGCAATAGAGAACCTTGTGGTATGAGAAGTTCGGTTTTCATCAGTCAGGTAATTCAATCCTGCAATGTCCTAACCCACCCTTCCGAAGTACGGAATCGATAATATACTGTAAACATAGGTATCCATAAAGTCATAAAAATTTGAAAACCTTCCTAACCCCATTCTAAAATATTCTCTATTCTTTTCTCTCGTATCTATATTTGACACGAAAGAACGAGACAAAACACATCTCATTTTTATTAATTATGGGGGGTTATGTTTATCAGACCCTAAGGCTTCAAAGCAGTAAAGTGCTATGACGAAAAAATGCGACACGACTAACAACAAATATATTCATAACATGTCCAAATAATTCATAATACAATCTTAACTTTTCAACTTTATCCCATTGTAATAAGTTTCAAATTTTATTGACTTTCAAACGTACAGTGAGCTGCATAAAAAGTGTACCTAGGGTGTAAATTTAAGGGTAAGGTGTACTTGTGGCCCACTGTACAAGGAACGAGGGGCGACAAAAAAGATATTAAAGTACGCATATGTTATGTTCAGATATGATATATTAAGGTTCTATAAAAATATATTGAAATGTTCAGAGTTCTCGCCTTACAGATGTATTAGGGTATCCATACTAATATTATAAATGCAAAACTGTCTGTCTGTTACGTTTTCACTGGTCAGCCGCTAGACGGATTTTGATGAAATTTGCTATGGATATAATTAAGGACCAGTGATATTACTAGTGAGACTCGGTTATATCATATCACGCCCTAAAGTTGCCTGTTTGACCCCTGATCCCTATATTCATACCGAACTTCCTCAAAATCGGTCCAGCGGGAAAGAGTAACAGACAGACAGACTTGCATTTATAATAATAGTGTATATGTAGCTGGAAGAAATTGCAATTAGCGATAACTTTTTGTACTAAATTTATTTCTCATTTCGCACGAAAAACGTGTCACTAGTTTGGAAAATGAACGCCACTGTTATTGGTCGATATATTATTAGGTGGCTTTGTTGTAAACTACGTAATACATTTCTAATAAGGTGTGGTGTAGTTTACATGGGTTTACATGCATAAATTGAAGATAAGAAGAGAGAATACGCTGCCACACTGATCCTGGAACTAAATCCGCGTCAAAACATTTCTATTTGGATAATTTCTCTGTTCTGTGGGTACAATAAAGTGTTAATTCTTTCATTTATTCATACATAAGTATTGAAGTTTTTGGGGTCAAAAACCACAACCCTCCTTTCTCACCTTCGTCGCAATCGGTTAAAAACCTCACTTATATTCCTAAACATCCCCGTCCGAGCCGGGAATGCCACAAATCTCCAAGGCACATAAATCTGTCGCGAACAGGAAGAGACACCGTTAACCACTTAACCATAAGCCCCTTTGATATAACCAGCACGGGTATTGGGTAATATATTGAAAAGGCTTTTGAAAAGGGCTCATTTGAGAGTAATTTACTAGTTGTGTTCCCCAGTTTCACTCGCCCGGGGTCCTCCGTGGTCCAGTGGTTAAGGCGTTTGCCTGTAGTCCCGGGGGTCGTGGGTTCGATTCCCAGGGTTAGGACATTACAGGCTTGAATCACCTGATTGTCTGATAATAAAGATGATTCCGTGCTTCGGAAGGCACGTGAAGCCGTTGGTCCCGGCTGTCATCTGGTGGTCGTTAAATGAGCCGGAGGCCTGGAGGCGGTTCCGAAAAACTCTGACACCAGGGTGTGCACGGTCGATCGACCGTGACGACCACTAGATATAATGATGACGACTCGCACGTGATCATCATTATTGCATATGGCATTCCTCCTGCATGGATCAGATGTCTTAATTCAACTTCCTCAGCCGGTTGACAGCGGCAGACGTAAGATCTTGAAGCTCCCTCATCCCACCTGGAAAACGGCGAAGTGGCCATTCGTTTACCACATGGGATAGGGTCTAGGCGGGTGCTCCGCAATCGCGCTGTGGTGATTCCTTTAATCCCCATTTATGGTTAGTTTTCAGTCAGTTTGTTTTAAGGTCCAAGTCAAAGCCGTGTCTTTGTACTATAGTAATTTACCCCAAGAATCAGGATATTTATTTAACTTCATTACATACAAATGTAAATGGCGGTCTTAAAGCCATAGGCTTTTTCTACCAGTCAACCAACCAGTGTGCAAAGAAGAACATCTTTTTTGGGGTAAGTAAGATGCGAGAACCAAAAAAAAAACTATGTAAATATAAAGGATATAAGAATCCATACTAATATTATAAATGCGAAAGTCTGTCTGTCTGTCTTTCTGTCTGTCTGTCACCTCTTCACGGCTAAACTGCTGGACCGATTGTGATGAAATTTGGTAGGGATGTAGTTAACGACCTGAGGTCAAACATAGGCTACTTTTGGGCGCGATATAACCGAGTCCCACGCGGGGCGAAGCCGCGGGGAACAGCTAGTACAAATATAAATGGCGGTCTTAAAACCATAGGCTTTTTCTACCAGTCAACCAACCAGTGTGCAAAGAAGAACATCTTTTTTGGGGTAAGTAAGATGCGAGAACCAAAAAAAAACTATATAAATATAAAGGATATAAGGATATCATATATATAAATAATTTTTAATTCGACCAATAGGTAGTTCTAAAGTTTTTACTAATTACTTTTTTTTCTTCTTTTTTTTTATATTTTGGAAGTCGCCTCTGCGGCGTAGGCCTCCCCCAATTCCTGTTAAACTTCAAAATCTACCCTTCAACAACTTACCTCGAGAAAGTTAAGGTATAAATAAAAAGAGGTAATCCAAGCTCCAGTTCAGCCCGCCTCACGTAGAAGCTATAAAGGCACCGCATTACGACTCCATACCGCAGTTGTTATATACAGGCTGTTTTTTTTTACCCGACTACGGCGAAGCCAAAAGGAAGGGTAATGATTTTGGCAGTCTATGTATGTAAGTATGTATGTTCCACCGTAGCGCCTAAACTACTGGACCGATTTTAATGAATGAGGTGTCAAAAGATTCGTAAAATGCGGGTAACATAGGCTATATAAATTGTTTTAAAATTTTAACTGACGGAATTTAAAGCACAATGATCATTTTGTACCTATGCATTTCTGGATTTCTATCTCAATAATTTCCTTGTTTCTAGACACCACGTAGTCGGGTTATAGTCTTTTTTTGTTTGATTTTTATTTGATTCCTACAGTATAAATATTTTTTTTTTTGATACGAGTAGATATATTGAAATGAAGTACACGAAATCGGCGAGCGTGTATGACGAGAGTAATGAGTGTGGAGGAGGCGAGAGAGGTATGTAAGGATCGTAGCCAATGGAAATCTCTAGTCTCTGCCTACCCCTACGGGAAACAGGCGTGATGATATGTATGTATGTATATTGAAATGAAGAATGTGTACCTTTAAATAATGTAGGTATATTTGTTATATTTAAGTACTAGCTTTCGCCTGCGGCTTCACTCGCATGAATTTCCCTCGGGAACAGTGCTTTTTCCCGGGATGACAGGTACCCATGTCCTCAATACTCCTAGCTGTATGAATTCAAAATTTCAGGAAGATTGGTTCAGTGGATAGGGCGTGAAGAGATAACAAACAAACAAACTAAATTACACTCACTTTCGCATTTATAATATTAGTTGGGATCGGGATATAATAAAGACTTCCTTCTTTAAAATACCTACATCCTGTATATAAGGTGTTACTTGGGGCACACTTTACGCGCCACTAAATTTCGTGGCATGAATATGTTATATTTTGGTATTTTATGAGTTTAAGTTATTCTTAACTAGCGACCCGCCCCGGCTTCGCATGGGCATAAAAACCTTCCTCTTGAATCACTCTATCTATTAAAAAACCGCATCAAAATCCGTTGCGTAGTTTTAAAGATTTATGCATACATAGGGACATAGGGACAGAGAAAGTGACTTTGTTTTATTTTTTGTTAACTCCCTTTTGGGGTTATATATATTAATAATTTGAGTTAGTGATACATCGTTCTGTATCTGAAATTATTTTTAAACATATTAAATTATTAAAGTATAGTTCCCTATAGTTACAAATTGCAAAACTGTTAAAAGTGGCCATTTTAAGCAATATAGTATTATACTAGTGTTCACCAAGGTATCGTCTTAAGATAAAAATGTTTATATTGTGTAAATAACCTGATCTCAATAAATTAAATTGCCTTTGTTCCATCCATAGTTTTTCTTAACGCAGACGATAGCGACTGCGTAAGGATTTTGTATGGAATTTCTTAGTTGCCTTACTATCCGCCAGAGGCGCTGTACAGGCTGGTCATACAAAATCGCTAACGGAGTCCCTAGCCTGCGTTTAGAAAAACTAATACATACTCGTCATCTCGCTGTTTTTCTGTTTACATTCTAAGCAATATAACCTTTAAAGGTTGCCTGTGCTATATAACCCTATATATTTCAGTTTTAGGAAACTATTTTTTTTATACTATTAAGTAGGCAAACAGGCGTACGGCCCACCTGATGGTAAGCGGTAACCGCAGCCTATGAGACGCCTGCAATACCAGGAGTATTACGAGCGCATTGCCGACCCTGGAGGAATCTTTTTACGCCCTTCTTGAAGATCTTGTTGTGCTTGGTAGTTATTTATATAATTTACATACATACATACATAGTGTCACGTCTTTTTCCCTTACGGGATAGACAGAGCCCAGGTCCATAAGACTCAAAGGCCACGGTTAGCATTTTGATGGGCATATAGGTGGATAGAGCAATCAAAATAGTGATGGGTTGCTAGCCGCATAGCCTATTGATATGATTCCTCAAAATTTCGCCCATTCCCTCGATCGGTTTTTACGATCTGCGCGGGAAGAGAAGAAGCTGGTACATTCTACGTTTTTTTTCCCTCCCAGACCAGCGTGGAAGGATTATATAGTTTCCTAAAAAAATAAGTGGGAAGAAAGAGCAAGCGGTCCTTATACTGTAAAATCGCTAAGACCACGAATAGTATAAAGATGAAGGCCCCCCCCCCCCCCCCAGTAAAAACTTTTTAAACTACTACAAAACATAAAAGTACCATTATTGACGTCTCTCGACTGGGGTCACCCTAAATCGGATATCAGAAATGGACGGGCTGACCAATACGTGTATTAAGTTTTTCTTTTCTTATCTGTGGCCGGCACGCCGCGCCCTAACATAACATAAGAGATCGTGTAACGCCGAGTACAAAAGTGTTACGCAAATTAGCTATCATTCTCCAAATCCATAATAAAATGACATTTCACTAAAAATAAAAGTGACTTCACGATTTTGATATTATAATTACTTCCAGTACCATAGTGTTTTAAGAACACATAAATTAAAACTACATGTGAACATAGACCTAGGAAATATATATATTTTTTAATCTATGACATGAATGAAAGCTACTTGCTCAACATGTATAATTTGTATGATAATGGTACAATAAAGAGTATATCTATCTATCTATCTTGCTAATATTTTTTCTCTATAAACACCTGAACTACCTATAAGTCATAGATTTAAAAAAAAATGCGTGCATAGATTAAAAAAAAAATGCGAGAGACCGCGCGCGATTCGAACTTCTTTGCTATAAGTACTGAAAATATTTAAACTTTTATGGCAAGATATCAGTACAGCCTGATAAATCTGACAGGGTCACAAATATTAACACATTATGTTCTAACTTTATATGGATGAAAATATCCATGATACGGAAAAAAAGAAAAAAAAGAAGATATTATCTTCTTTTGGGTCTGCGTGTGCTGGTGATTTCTTTAAAAACACGCAACCTCCTCGTAAGTAAGTACTCATGTGATTTTCTATGGAAAATCCTGTGTAAGTACATAATAATTGTTATTGTGTAAGCATAATCAATCATTTATTTATGTAATTGGTGCAGTAAAGTGTTTATTCTTTCATTCATTCAATAAAAAATAAAATCTGAAATGAATGTTTTTTTTTATCGTGTTGCCCATTGAGTCACCGACTGTACTTTCCTAAGAGGAACCGCGGGGCTATCTGGAGGGCGCAGCTAAGTAAACGTTATTTTTGCCGCCCTTGACCGCTGTGGGGAACGATAACTCGGGTTAAGTGACTTTTTTGACAACTATGTTGGTTGTCTATCTATTAAAAATAACCGCATCAAAATCCGTTGCGTAATTTTAAAGATTTAAGCATACATAGAGATATATACAGAGAAAGCTTCGTTGTTTTAATTATACTATGTAGTGATTTGTCATACACGAAATCCACAAGATATTTATTTATTCTTAAATCGGATACGCCCGTATTTTCATTCATCCCCCAACAATAATATGTAAATGCAATTCGAGAAACCCTCATGCGTCTTCCACGGCTTATAAATTGTAAGGAAACTATAATTTTATTCATGATGCTTTTTTACGCTTTTTACACTTGAAATAATGGTTCTATTTCAAATGGGCTTTGTATGCGAGTATAAGGTTATTTATTTACTACGTATTGTCCGTGACTCCGCCCGCGTGGTACTAGGTATCATCGCGCCAAAAAGCACCCTATGTTTGACCCCCGGTCTTTAACTATATCGATAAAAAATTTCATAAAAATTGGTTTAGTCGTGAAAGAGTCACAGATAAGACGTTCGCATATATAATCTTCTTTTTCGTCCGAGCGTGTTTCCCGGTTGAATCTTCAGGTTACGCTTCAGAGCCCAGGGTACGCTATTTAATCATGGTCCTGATTTGGCGGAACTGGTAATTACAATGGAGCGACTGCCGTCTGACCTCCGTTACCCTTTTTACAGGGAAACCAGACCCACAGGAACATGACCCGGGTGTGTTAGTGGACAACACTGTCAGATTTTTGAGGCTGCCTAAAGCCAAATCTCCCTGTGAGTATCGATAATATTCGTGAGCCATCACTCATAGCAGACATGTTTAAAAAACATTTTTCCGTTAAATCACCATTGGGGCCACCACAGTCGACCTGCAGTGTGGGACCGGGTGGACGGGAGATGCGCATTAGTTTCACTGTTGATGACGTAGGTAAAGTAATCAAGTGTATGACTGGAGGCAAGTCTCCTGGACACGACTGTCTAAGCATTGAACACCTACAATATGCTGGGCCACACTTGCCGAGGCTCCTAACTATACTTTTTAATTTGTGTATGAGTCATTCTTACTTGCCCTCTGAGATGATGAAAACTGTGGTGGTGCCAATTGTGAAGAACAAGACTGGAGATACCAGTGATAAGGCCAATTACAGGCCGATCTCGCTGGCTACGGTAATATCGAAAGTGCTTGATAGTCTGCTTAATGCACATTTAAATAGTTTTATTAAACTACACGAAAACCAGCTTGGTTTCAGACCTGGACTATCTACGGAGACTGCAATATTGTGTTTGAAGCAGACTGTTAGGTACTACACAGAGCGTAAAACCCCCGTGTATGGCTGCTTTTTGGATCTGTCGCAGGCGTTCGACCTGGTCAGTTATGATACACTGTGAGTGCAGAAGTTAGGGGAGCTGAAGGTTCCACCAGAACTGTGTAACATCTTTAAGTTCTGGTATCTCAACCAAGTCAATATGGTCAAATGGTCGAATGCCTTCTCAGAACCATATAGGTTGGAGTGTGGAGTAAGGCAGGGGGGCCTATCCTCGCCTAAACTCTTCAATCTGTACATTAATGCGCTGATAGAGGAGCTCAGTAGCTTGCATGACGGCTGCCACATTGATGGTGAATGTCTGAATAATATAAGTTACGCAGACGACATGGCTCTCCTGAGTGCCTCTGTTTGTGGTCTCGACAGGCTGTTGGGAGTGTGCGAGAGATATGCCTCCAGTCACGGCCTGAAGTATAACGTAAAAAAGAGTGAGTGTATGGTCTTTCAGGCCGGCACGAAATGTCCGGATACCATTCCACCCATCAAACTAAATGGTTCATCCTTGCAAAGGGTGAACAAATTCAAATATCTTGGCCATTGGTTAACCTCTGACCTGAAAGACAATACAGACATTGAAAGGGAACGCAAGGGCGCTGTCTGTACGTGCTAACATGATAGCCCGTAGGTTTGCTCATTGTACTAAACAAGTAAAAATAACACTATTTAGAGCGTACTGCTCATCTTTCTACACGAGCAGCCTTTGGGTTAATTATACGCAGAAGCAGTTTAGCGCCCTGAGGGTCCAGTATAATGATGCCTTCAGGATGTTGGTGGGGCTGTCCCGACGCTGCAGCGCGTCGGGGATGTTCGCTGAGGCGCGCGTGGATTGTTTTTACACAACCATGCGCAAACGGTGCACGTCCCTGGCGGGCAGGCTGCGGGCTAGCACCAACAGCATCCTGAGTATGTTTGCGTCACGAGCTGATCTTCGGTATGTGAACCATTGCTCAATGGTTCACATACTGAGGAACAGACAAATGTGACGCAACCTATAATCTATGTTTTATTTTATATTGATCTACTAACATTAGATTTATAAGGTTTTCTGTTTTACTAAGAAATAAATTGATCCCTGGTTGATATAATAAAGAAACTTATTATTTTTATAAAGGCATCTGACATAGCCTAACGACTGCTATCTATCGATAATAGGACCAAGGGCTAAACGTGTCTTCCGAAGCACGGAGGAATTCAAGATATAAAGCTACTAATAGCGACCAATCCAAACATGGCCGCGCACTCGCCCACTTGAGGCGCGCCGCGCTTGGCTATCGAGCTCCTTAAATGAAAGAAATATATCAATCTATAATCACTATTAAATTACATAGTATAAAACAAAGTTGCTTTCTCTGTCCCTATGTCCCTTTGTATGCTTAAATCTTTAAAACTACGTAACGGATTTTAATGCCGTTTTTTTTAATAAATAGAGTGATTCAAGAGGAAGGTTTTTATGCCCATGCGAAGCCGGGGCGAGTTGCTAGCAATATTATAAAAAGTGAAGATTTGTATTTTTGAGTGTATTTTATTAATTTTTTTATTTATTAAAACTTTATTGTTCCATATGTACAAATTACTTATACAATTGGCGGACTTAATGCTAAAAGCATTCTCTACCAGTCAACCATTGGGGGAAACAGAAAAACTGTGCGGAGCAAAAAAGTTACAGGGGAAAATAGTGTATGTTTGTAATTAATAAACTCAAAATCAACTAAGCTGATTTTTTTTAATTCTTTCATTATTGGAAAGCTAACATTCACCCTGGGTGACATAGGCTATGTATGTACAACGAGTGAAGCCGGGGTGGACTGCTAGTCTATAATATAAAACAACATAATTATTTTTAGTACTCACCTTCTTTAACCGGTTGCTTTAATACATAAGTAAGTCCCGGAACGCCGCCAAATATCTATAGACGCCATCACTTTGACCGGTTGATTCTGACAATTTGACTCCTCACTTTGACAACAATAATGGTGTTTCTACTTTGACACCCCACGCTGGTCTGAATTGACGTCGTTTTCATTTCATTTTTTTTTTTCAGATTTTCCTCGATATTCCCACGATAACGGGAACGAAGCCCACGCGGCTACAGCTAGTATAATATATAGCCAGATTAATATATTTTTATCTTAACCTGATCGGGGATCGAACCCGGGACCTCCTGAGTAGAGCCTCCTGGGCAGGTATATTAGCCATTACGCCACGGAGGTTGTCAAATTACTTTGCGTGTTTTGCGTGTACCAGTTAGTTAATGCAAACGACTACATTTTTTTGTTTTTTAATTATTCTTGTACTCACCTTATCACCAACTTTAACCGGTTGCTTCAATACATAAGGAAGTCCCGAAACGCCGCCAAATATAGACGGCATCATGGCTGGAGCGATTATCACTTTGACCGGTTGATTCTGACAATTTGACTCCTCACTTTGACAACAACAATGGTGACACTTTCTACTTTGACACCTCTCACTAGTCTGAATTGATGTTGTTTTCATTTCAGGTTTTTCAGAATTTCTCTCATTTTTTTCAAATAATTTTGGCTTTTTTGAGTCTTTGGGCAATTCTAGTAATGGTGTTTTTCGTTTGATGTCTTTTGGTGTTTCCAATAGGTATGTTTTTTTTGTCTCTTTATATGGGCGGACTAGAAGTGTCTTTGGTTTTAGTGAGGCCCCCGAAAGGGCCTCAGGATTGCTTTTTGGATCCAATTTGGCAGTTTTTGTTTGGGCTGTGTTTCATTAATTTTATTCTTTTTTAACGTCTTGCTTTAGGGCGTGTTAGTGGACAGTATTTTTTTATGTTTTTTTTTTATTCACAATAGCAAACAGCCAGTGTTTAGTTTTACCTCGTCAAACTAATCCTTCATTCAAACTAAGAAAATTCTTATAAATAAATTGTTTTAAATAATTGTTAAGTAGTTCTTTTATAAGTTGATTGTTGAAAGGAGATTTATTTTACAAATTATTATCTATATTTTGCCAGCAAACCTCAAAATTTTTAAATATCCGGGTATTGCAAAGTCACAGTAATTTATTTAGGTTTATATGTTGTTGGCACGTATTTAGTAACTTATTTTTATTCTATATCTCACTTTATTTGCTTTATTTAAAAAAAGTTAAGTTTATTTGTGTTTATCAAAGTCATCGTATTTTCACTTTCACCTGTTTTTTTGTTTATATTTTTAAATCACTGAATATAATAGAAATAATTTTAAATTGGTTAATTATTAATATCGCCACAAATCACCACAGAAAGTCAGTTATTTCAAGTCAAAATAATCCTTCAAGTTCACTAGCACAAGGTCAATAACCTCACGTAAACAAACCCTCGTGACTTTGTTGACAAACAAACAAACATCCACAGAAAACACTCGAAAACTCCAAAAAAAAACGTCTTGAAACAATAAACGGTTACAGAACACTTTTTCAAATATCGAACATTAATTTCCAGCTGGCAATTCGAAATTTAAAAATTTAATTTTTGTAATTCGTACGCGGATTTTCCGCACGTGCGATACGATTAACGGTCGAAAGCTAACTAAAGCTTCGTATTGAGGTAGGCAGAGCTTTGGTGGGTGTGTTTTAAGGCGTGGTCTAGGCACGCCCATCGAATATTTTAAATTATTACTACTGTCTAGACTAAGATGGCGGTTTTAAAGATTTTATAGAAATAACAGATTAGATTTTGGAAACTTATAATTTCAAAGTACTGTTAAAAAATCGTATCGACTTATTTATAATTTAGATTTATTTTATTTAACTGTTACACATAAAACTACAAGATATTATTCTCGCTCGGACCGATCTAAACCTAAACCGCTGGAGCGATTTTGATGAAATTTGGTATAAAATTGGATATTGGACCAGGGGTCAAACATAGGCTACTTTTGGACGCGATATAGCTGAGCTACACGTTGGAAGAGTTTGCAATAACTAGTGGTATCCAATCCATCCAATTTCCAACTAATATATATAAATAAAAAAGTGAGTCTATTTGTTGTTTTTTTTTATGCTTTCACGCCTTTCTACTGAAAAAATCTTCCTGAAATTTCGCATACACGTATAAATACTGTAAAGGACAAAGGGTACCTTTCATCCCAAAAAAATGCATTGTTCTTGAGGGAAATTCACGTGAGCGACAGCTAGTTATTTATAAGGTACAAGTGCTACATAATCTGCCTATTAACGTCACATCATAGTTCAACACAAAATTTAGATAAATTTTTCACCGCGATAAATACATGCAAAAACATAACCCTCCTTGTCGGCAGACGCGTAAAAAATTAAAATCCTTTGTCCTTGTAAAACAATGTCTTCCCGACACAAAAGGTTGTTTTTTTTTTTAAAATTGATTTATCCCCCTCATTAGAATGCGAGAGGTGACTCTTGTTGCGGAAAAATCAACAAGATGACAAGATCGATGAATTTTTGGGTTCCTTAACAAGAACCAGGAAACGGTGATATTTATTATTGGACTAGCTTTAGCCCGCATGAATTTCCCTCGGGAACAGTGTTTTTTCCCGGTATGAAGGGTACCCTATGTCCTTCTCAATATTCCTAGCTATGTGTATGCGAAATTTCAGGAGGATTGGTTCAGTAGATAAGACGTGAAGAGTTAACAAACAAACAAATATCCAAACTCACTTTCGCATTTATAATATAAGTTGGGATACTTTTTCAACCATATAAATGTTAGAACACACATAGTCGCACGGAGTTAATTAACCAAGGGATCTAAAAACGCCACTTTGAGAAATTCATCGAATCGAATTCATATTATGAAATTCTGTAGCAACTCCTCTATTTTTTGTAAAATGGCCAACTAAACTTTGCAATTCCTCTTCAAAAACATTGCAAGAAATAGGAATAGCTAAAGAATTGCTAAGGAATTCGTAATATGAATTCGATTCGATGAATTGCTCAAAGTGGCGTTTTTAGACCCACAGTACCTGGGCGACTTAAGCAGAAAATCTTTTTTCGTAAAAATATAGGTAAAATGAATTTTCACAAACACGGGACCTATCTAGATTATCTTTTTGACTTTGTAAGAATTAAGTTTAAAATTTCAAAGAAATCGATACAGCCGTTTTTGATAACGCGAGTAGGTACAAATCTTCTTCTATACATATATTAAAATAGTAAAAATATTATGTCCGTACATTTAGTTATTTTGATTGAAATGGATAGAGGGACATTTAAAAAGAATAATAGTAAGCAAAAAAAAAATTGTCTGTCTGTCTGTATAATCACGCTTATCTCCGAAAGTACTGAACCGATTTGCTTAAAACTTTCACCAATTGTTTTGTTTTAACTCGGAAGAACATCTAAAGTTTGTTTCATCAAAACCGGTTCATTAAAAAGTTCATAAAAATAGTTATCGCGCAAAATATCTTTCGTCCCGTCTTATCGATAACTTTTGTCCCGAGAAAAAGCACTATTCCCGAGGGAAATTCACGCGGACGAAGCCGCAGGCAAAAGCTTGTGTCAATATACGTGTTACCTTTACAAGAATGGGTTTAATTTACAATAACTGCACTTTAACTGTCCAATTTAGATGTCAGGGTTCAAAATTAACCGGCCCTTAATTTAGGATAACGACCGGACCCTATTTACAATAACTACACCACAATTTGATTGGCTGCCATTCGGGATAGGGATTCAAGTATATTCTACTCTAGCCATAGATAAAAAAAAATGCCTGAATTTGCCGCTCGAATTCTATACTTCTATGATTTTAGCCCGAAGAATTTCGAATCGCGCAACCGCGAGGCATTTTTTTTTTAAATCTATGTTTTAGCCATTGAAATAGGAAATCGGTTTGACGTTTTCTTAATATATGGTTTTAGCAATTGATTAAAAAAATTTGCCTCGGCAGAGAGACCGCGCGCGATCGAAATTCTTTGGTTTAGCTCAGTTTCTTCTGTGACATTTGAAGACCTTTGTCACCAAAATCTCCAAGTTATAGCAAAGTGAAATTTTTCCACCGCACTTTTCCTTTGACTAAACTTACTTACTTAACTCGACTAGACTACTGACTTGACTTTTTGACTTGACTTTTTGACTTGACTTGACTAAGTAGGACTGAAGAAGATTAATAAATTCAAGAAAGGCCTTAAAGGACTAGTTTCCATGGCCGTAAAAAGTGTTAATAAAAAATAAAACAAAGTTATCTTTTTTTCCTTTTGAAGTACGGAACCCTAAAAATAAAATACATACGAAACTATCTATGTTTGATAACTATTTTGCCTTTGCCTGTCAGATACAGTTAAAGGGTCGGCCTATTTGAAACGAAGCTTTTGAACAAGCTTTTGAACTTTCAGATAACGCAGCTTTATCTTGACATCCTGCGGGATCCCTTGAAATGTGGCGTCCTCCGATTGAGCTTTCGAACTTAGCTTTCTTATTATAGCGGTTCGCCGGTTACAGCCGAAGCTGTGATTTGGAGCATACATTCCACATTCCTTCTTATTTTTTGGGTTCCATACCATAAAAGGCAAAAACGTAACCCTATAAGATCAGTTCGTTTTTCGTCTGTCTGTCTGTCTGCTGTCAAACTTCAAGTCCGGCTTGCGACCGCGTATTCTATGTAAAAATCAAATAATGTGTTTTAATTTACGTAAATTACTAGCTTTTGCTTCGCCCGCGTGAATTTTCCTTAGGAACGGTGCTTTCCCGAGATGAAAGGTACCCTATGTCCTTCTAAATACTTCTAACTATGTGTATGAAAAATTACAAAAAGATTGGTAAAAGCTGAACAAACAAACAAACTCGCTTTCGCATTTATGATATTAGTTGGGATGGTGGGAGCTACGGAGCGTAGCAGCTACGAAATCAAAATTGATTATAGTTGCAGCAAATACTCGTAGACAGGTTGCTACGTCGTAGGTCGTAGCGTACAGGTGCTACGGCGTAGCGAATTCGTAGCGGCGCAATAGGACAAACTATATTTTGTCTGTTTGTTTGCCTGAACTACTTCTTCTTTATCCGAGCTAGGTTTTCTCTCATGACCATGCTGTCCCATAGTACTCAGAACTTTAGTCAGCCGAAATTAAAAAGAAAACTCACTATAAGCTCAAGTCAAGGTTCTCCATGGTTTTTTAGGCGACCTTGAGCTTTCTTCTGCTTGGTGTTTCCCTACGAGACCGAATCAGAAATGAGGAGATCCGTAGAACAAAGGTTGCTGATATAGCCCAGCGGATTAGCTCTTAATTGGCAGTGGGCGGGGCACATAGCGCGACGAACCGATGACCGATGACCGATGGCCGATGGGGCAGAGGGGTTCTCGAATGGCGACAATGCACCGGCAAGCGCAGCATCGGACACCCACCGTCAATATCAGACAGCCTGAAGAAGGTCGCAGGCAGGCGCTGGATGCATTCCTATAAGGAAGCATATGTCCAGCAGTGAACAGCCTGTGGCTAAAATGATGTTGATGATTACCAGGAAACTTTCCTAGTAATCAAACCATTTGGCAAATAGCTTGGTGATGAGGAAGAAAGGAGATTTCTCTTTTCCAGATGAGGATTCCTTGAGCTACATTTAGTGTTGCTGTGACTCACTGGTCAGCAAGCGAATGGACCTCTTTGGAGCAGCGTACCCTGACCTGGAGGACTATATGCACTTCACACCAGGTAATGTTTTCAAGCTCATGCAGTCCTTCTTCAGAAATCCTAGTGTGGGTGAGTAAGGGATGGGGTAAGTACAAAAATGACCCAAAGGTTCGACATGCTTCCTATAATTTAGGATCCATACTTAGATAAATTAGTAAGTATTCCAAACAAATTTAAAACATTTTTGGGACTAGCTCAATCTAGTTTTTCTACTTCATCCGAGCGTGTTTCCCGGTTGCATCTTCAGCTTATGCTTCAGAGCCTAGCGTAAAATAGTTATTTCAAACAAAATTATATTATTAGCATACCTATATGTTAATAATAGTTTTGATGAGACTAGCTCAATCTGATTTGTACAATTCAAAATTTTGTAAATTCAACATTTTGCAAATTCAATGTTTCGGACCTGAAGGTAAAATACATAATATATGTGTATATATCACAGATTATGAAATTTTTTCATTTGAATTAGTATTTTTGAAAATTATACAATTTGACAAATATTTACTTAATGGGATGGCTCATGGACCCTCGATGGAACTTGGCCGCGAACACCAGAACTCTCCAAATTATTAAGGTACATTTTATATATATGTCGGTATAATAATTTTTTTATTTGAGCTAACACAATTGCTTTTACAGTTTGATGGCGGCCTATTGAATATTGTGTAAATTAAAATGAAACACAAGTTGACTTACGAAAGAACTTAATTTATTTAAAAATTAAAACAAGAATAGCCTAGATTCACTTTTTGTTTTTATTCTGTGGTCTGCCAGTGTTCCCGCCACCTCTAGCCAGGGGAGCGGGCCGCCCTCTGTTTCCAAACGCACCTCTGGCGCCACCGCGACCTGACCTCATGTTCTGGCCTCCACCTCGACCTTTCGACATCTCTGTTCGGCCTCTAGCCTTTACTTGCGTCTCTTCTTTCACCATATCAATAACCTCATCTGGAATTCTCAAATACTTGATCGTACTACCTCTGATATAGCATTCAGGCATCCTCCAGAATTTGTCACCATCTCTTGATGTACAAATCACTTCTCTGAGGTTTATATTCATCCAATTATCACAACTTACAAGGTGTCCGTTGTAGGTCTCACCGTTTTTCAATTCCACAAGCATTGGATGGTTTTGAGCTGTCCGTAGTAGCGATAGAGGCAACATTTTGATTTATTACACAAGTTTATAAAGCCAATAAGTAATTTATTATTTGTAAATTTTTAATTTTTATCAATTTGCGCTCAATTTGTTTACCTCAAACAACAATATTTTTAGGTTAGATTGTTAGGTTTTTTATAATGCCGACTAATACAAATCTTTCAAAAAAAAACATTGGCAATTAAAAACTGTAAACCTAATGTATTTATCGTTTCAATAGTTAAGAATGTAAAATTATTTATTTAGAATCTAACTAATCGATCGAAAAGATACCAAAACAATAAAATTCCAAACAAAATTACAATCAAAAATTGACACGTAAAAAGACCTTTTTCTAATTGTCATCTGTCAAAGTGACATCAATAACTGTGATTGTCAAAGTGACGTTTATCTTTGTTTGTGGTAGGTAGATACCAAACAAAATGGAGTTTTTGGAGGGAAAGAAAACTGTCGCTATGTCCGCGCTGTATTTTATTTTCCAAAACTTAGGTTTTTTCGAGTATTTGTGCATAATATTGGCGGATTATTATTCATAAAGTGTTCGTGAACAAGCGTGTGTTGGGAAGTGGTACAATGTCGATTACGTGACTTTTTATCTTTGTCACCAAAATCTCCAGTTATAGCTAAGTGAAAATTTTCCGCCGCTTCACTTAGCCATATGACTCTGACTAGACTAACTTACTTGATTAGACTTACTTGACTTTTGGACTTGACTGACTTAAGTAGGACTGAAGAAGATTAATAAATTCAAGAAAGGCCTTAAAGGACTAGTTTCCATGGCCGTAAAAACTATTAAAAAAAAAAAAAAAAAACCAAACAAAATGGCCGAATGGCCGTAAGAAATCTATAAAGTCTCCTTTATTTGAAAAGTTTTGAGTATTTTTCAACTAAAATATCTTCTTCAAAATGAATGAAATAGATATTAATATCGAAGGCTTTAACGTCAACGGCATATGTGTTGGCTGTTTAAATTACAAACGCAAAATGTACAACGACACTAGAATCAATGACTGTTTCAAGTTGTTGGGCAATATCGAAGTAAGTTTTAATTGTTTTGTATTAATAAAAGTAATTAAACATCATTCCGATCGAAATAAACGCTTTTATGAGGCTATGGATATCCAATTTATGTCATAAATTAGGTTATAAAATATGTAAACAAGAACAAAAAGTATTGGATTCGCCTTTATTTGTTTTTTTTAATTTTTTTTATTTGGATGTTTGCCTATATTGTATGTGTTTCTGCCTTAGCTCATTATTTTATTAAGAATTTGTGTTGTTTTTAAAAGCCGCATACAAATTTACATAAATATTAAGCTTTGAAATTTTTGTTCAATTCACCCCTAATATCCTATAGCTATAAAAAAAAAATATTCCAGGTGCCAGAGTGTCTTTTCATTCAAGTGTGCTGGGAGTGCCTGGCAGCAGTCCGCACTGTAGATCGTTTCCAGAAGCAGATTGTGAGGAGTTTCGATATCCTCCATGACTATTCAAGAAAGGTAAATTTCAGTTGAAGTATACAAAAGGATATGAGGTCCCAATTTTTTTATTTGTTATGATCCTAGTTTTTTATGTTCTAAACGGACCAAGGGGAAGTACACGTAAAATATGGCAGGATGACCTGATTCAAGAGTGGATGGCAAATGTCTGAGAGGTCTTTGCCCAGCAGTGAGACACTTAAGGTTACAAAAAAATAAGAAAGATGGATGTAATTTTTTTTCGAGTTGAAATGGCTGTGCTGTTTTGACAATAGGAATTATTAGAATAAAGAATGCTTTTTGGTAAACTCTTATTTCATTTATTTTAATTTTTTTATTAAAAAAAAGCCTTAAATTCATGTTTTTTTTGTATTATTTGGGACAATAAACAACAGTACAATATAAGTGTTATTCTAAGTAACATTTAAATAAATCCTAATGTAATAATATATCATTCCATTGAAAATATTTATCATCTTTCACAGCACATGTTCCTGGATAACCCGTCAGACTTGTCCCAACACGCTCAGACTCGGCTCAGTACAAGTCCAGTGTATACGGATTCCAACTTATTCGAACCAGCTCCAGACAAAGTTGAGGTCAAGGATGAGCCACCGCAAACTGATATTGAAGTTGGTGAGTAGTCTCTTTTTTTACCTAACTGCGCGAGTTGGGTTATGTTTAACGAAGTATTTACTATGTTCGGAATTATTAATATTTAAGCAAAAAAAAAGAGATGGATCTTGTTGTGTAATGACCAAAACCTGACTGTCACTAATTAATATCAGATCTACAGGTCGGGTCATATAAATAGAACGCTGGAGGAGAGAGGAGGGGGTAGATTTGCGCAACACGCGAAGCCAACGAACCAATCGCGTGCGCCAGACGACACCCCCGCACCGCGCTCACCGCATACAGCAATACAGCGCCGCAAGCGCAGCTCAACAGCCAGCGTTCTTTTTACATGACGCGACCAATACCTTCACAATACTTCACTTTATAAATACCCAAAGTAAGCAATTACCCACACTAACATACCATATATAACAGTATGAATAACTTTAGATTAGCAGACTGACAGACAGACTGCAAAACCTTATTAATAAGGTCAGTTTTCCCTTTTGGTCGGAACTGAACCTAAAACAATTTTTTTTATAAGTACGCACAAATATTCCAAAATCAAACAACATTAAATTCTTCAGCTTTCTTATAATTCCAACTGATATTATAATTGCAAAAGTGAGTTTGTATATTTGTTTGTTTGTTACCTCTTCACTCTTTATCTACTGAACCAATCTTCCTGAAACTTCGCATACACATAGTTAGGAGTACTGAGAAGGACATAGGGTACCTTTCATCCCGGGAAAAAGCACTGTTTCCGAAATATACGCTGGTGAAGCCTCGGGTAAGCTAGTTTCTATATAATTAAAAAATCAATTAGTTTTCGTTAGTCTCGCTTAAACTCGAGAATTACTGGACCAGGTTAATTTTGGTCTTGAAATATTTTTGGAAGTTTAGGGAAGGTTTGAATGGTGAGAAATGTGCAGGTTCAGGCGGTACGGAGTTCGCCGGGTCAGCTAGTTAGAAGATAATTTACTTTTATTACAGCTGTACCCCCTATGCCTGTCAAAACAGAAGATGAAGACGATGGTATACAAAATGATGATCTTCCCATAGACGACAATTCCATAGACAATATAGCTGATGTCCCAAAAGACCAGTCTTCAGATGATGATGTACTGCTTTCTAAACTGAAGAAGAAAAAACGAAAGAAAAAGAAATCGAAAGGTCATGATGTGAGTATGTATTTATCAGCATTTCATAACTGCCTCTGTGGTCTAGAGGTTAAGACGTTTGATTGGATCTCTAATGTCATGGATTCAATTCCCACGTGAAGCATACTTTGTTTAGTTGTTTCCAGTTTGCTTAGGACATTGCAGGCCTTAATCACCTGATTGTCTGATGCTTCAGAAGGCACGTTAAGCCGTTGGTCCCGGCTGCCATCTGGTAGTCGTTAAAGAACCATGTCAGAGTACGAGAGGCGTTTTCAAAGAACTGACATGTGAGGGTGTGCATGGTTGATTGACCCTGTAACCCAAACCAAATGTCTTAGCATGTCTCCGGGATACATTAATTTTATGATGAAGACAAACCTACACCCTCTGTTGGTAGGGAATAAAATAATCTTCTTTATCCCATATGGGGTAGTCATTATGAAACCTTAGGCCATGTTTGTAGTTAAAACAGGAAATCAATAATGATGGGTAGGGACTGGGGGTCTAAAATCGCCACTTTGAGCAATTCATTGAATCGATTCATATTACGAATTCTGTAGGAATTCCTCTATTTTTTGTAAAATAGCCAAGTAACTTTGCAATTCCTCTTCAAAAAAAAAAATTAAAGAAATAGGAATTGTTAAAGGATTGCTAAGGAATTCGTAATATGAATTCGATTCGATGAATTGCTAAAGTGGCGTTTTTAGACCCACTGATTTCCGTTAAGCTATCCATACTAATATTATAAATGCAAAAGTCTGTCTGTCTGTCTGTCTGTCTGTCTGTCTGTCTGTCTGTCTGTCTGTCTGTCTGTCTGTCTGTCTGTCACCTCTTCACGACTAAACTGCTGGACCGATTGTGATGAAATTTGGTAGGGATGTAGTTAACGACCTGAGGTCAAACATAGGATACTTTTGGGCGCGATATAACCGAGTCCCACGCGGGGCGAAGCCGCGGGGAACAGCTAGTGTAGGTATAAAGCATTACTGTACCTATATTTTAACTCTACCTTCATACCGTACTTTGACTTAACGAAAATTCATTTGTTTGTGATTTGTATGCCGATCCTGGCTTGACATGTTTATCTGTCTCTTTTGCTTAACATCGACACTGCATGTAATTTATGTGTATGTTACTATAATATTTTTAACAAATAAAGCATCTTGAATCGTATTTTATAGGGGTTAACCTAAAAAAGTTTCGCGGTGCGCATCGTCTATGTCATGATTCCCACATTCCACAATTCCTTCGGACTTGCTAACTGCGCGGGAAGAGAAGCAGCTGGTACTATCTATGTTTTTCTTTTTCTCCCAGACCAGCGTGGAAGAAAAGACCGACAAAAACAGAAAACTAAAAAACCTACCGGATGATTTGGTGGAAGTGTACACGATGACTGAGGATGAAATGTGGACAGTTCGGAAGGAGGATGTGGCCAGCGCCGAGTTCCAGGGTCTGAAATATAAATGCGAACATTGTATTATGGGCTTCCTGTCTTCGAAGCTCAGGAATGCTCATATAGAAAGCAGGCATCAGCAGGTGAGTGACGTCCACTGCTGGACATAGGTTTCTAAAAGATATTTTGGACCAGCATCCTTTCTGTGCCCCTAGTATGAGTTATGACTGCGTTAGGATTTTGTATGGAATTGTTGCCTTACTATCCGCCAGAGGCGCTGTACAGGTTTGCCATACTAAATCGCTGACGCAGTCGCTAGCGTCTGCGTTAAGAAAAACTCATACTAGGGGCACTGGTTACATCTTCAGCTTACGTTTCAGATGGATATTTTGGACTCTTAAAATTGGGAAATTTTGTGTAAGGGTGCTACTTATTTCTATAGAATTTTATTCCAGCAGACCCGCTTTAGGAACTTAAAAACAATAAAACATTCCAACGAATTGAGAACATCCTCCTCATTTTTCGTAGTCTTGTTTTTGAAATTTTGTTGAATTGCTAAGAAGGCAGTTAGTACTTTTAATTAACATGTATTATTATAATAAACTACGCTTTATCTGTACACTAGCGACCCGCCCCGGCTTCGCATAAGCATAAAAACCTTCCTCTTGAACCGCTCTATCTATTTAAAGAAACCACATCATCCGTTGCGTAGTTTTAAAGATTCAAGCATACAAAGGGACATAGGGACAGAGAAAGCGACTTTGTTTTATACTATGTAGTGATTAATCTAATCAAACTAATAGTATAAATGCGAAAGTGAGTTTGTATATTTGTTTGCTTGTTTGTTACTCTTCACGCCCTATCTACTGAACCAATCTTACTAAAATTTCGCACACACATAGGAGTATTGAGAAGGACATAGGGCACCTTTCATCCCGGGAATGGGAATTTAGGATTCGGTTTTTTTTTAATAGATTGAATGATTCAAGAGGAAGGTTTTTTTGTCCATGCGAAGCCGGAGCGGGTCGCTAGTTCAAAACAAAATACAACCAAACTAGCCTATTATGTCGTTTCTTCCAGAAAATTGACACTTGCTGCCGATGCGATGTATGCAAAGCGTACTTCATAACTAAAGAGAACCTCGCTTCGCACCGCGGCCTGCACGCTTCCGCGTACCGCTGCCGACGCTGCGGCTTCCGAAGCGCTGCGAAGCGTTTGATGTCGCAGCACGTGGCGAAGCACGACGTGGCCGTGTACCGGTGTACTGAGTGCGATGCCAGCTTCAAGTTAGTCACATCTTGCTAACTTCAAGTTAGTCACATATTGCTAGCTACAAGTTAGTCACATATTGCTAGCTTCAAGTTAGTCACATATTGCTACCTTCAAGTTAGTCACATATTGCTAGCTTCAAGTTAGTCACATATTGCTAGCTTCAAGTTAGTCACATATTGCTACCTTCAAGTTAGTCACATCTTGCTAGCTTCAAGTTAGTCACATCTTGCTAGCTTCAAGTTAGTCCCATATTGCTAGCTTCAAGTTAGTCACATATTGACGACCTCCGTGGCGTAATGGTCAACATGCCTGACCGCTAATCAGAAGGTCCCCGGTCAGGTCAAGATGAAAAGTAATCTTTTTCTGATTGACCTGGGTCTTGGATGTTTATCTTTATATGTATTTGTTATAAAATATAGTATCGTTGAGTTAGTATCCTATAACACAAGTCTCGAACTTACTTTGGGTCTAACTCAATTTGTGTGATTTGTCCCTATATATTTCTATTGTGTATTATTTCATTAACATCTAAATCAATAAATCATTAATGCAGTTTTTGAAGTACACATACAAATAAAAATATTGCTCGTTTAATTGTATAAAGTTATAAAAACGTTTTTTTTATCATAATAGACTTTGTATATTAATGTTTGTCTGTCTGTTTGTCCACAGCACTCGCTCCAAGCTGACGTACCACAGATCGCTGTGCAGCCGCGAGCGGCCGCAGTGCGATTGTTGCGGGAAGGTGTTCGCGAACAAGATGACGCTCAAATACCATCTATTGTGAGTGTCTGTCTGTCTGTTTGTCCACATCACTAGCTCTTTCACTCGTCACTGGGTAACTGGGTATAAGAAAATTGTATATAAAAAAAATCAAGACAGATGTTCGGCGCCAAAAATGTGCATCGGCAGATTTTTTTTTTTTTCAAATCTTTCGACTGTGATATCGAAATAAAGGATTTTGAAAGACCATAAACAAAAATATATACTTACAACTATTTTTTTACGTGTTTGGATTTTTTTTGCTTAAATCTTTTCAAAGTCGCTTTTCGCTGTCGGTCCCTATGTATGCTTAAATCTTCGAAACTGCGCAACGGATTTTGATGCGGTTTTTTTTAATAGATAGTTTGATTCAAGAGGAAGGTTTTTAGGCAAAAAAAAACCTAAAATATTGCACCCGTGCAAAGCCAGGGCGGGTCGCTAGTGAGAGCATATATGAATAAGAGCTTGTAATTTTTTACTTTTTTATTGTCAACAGGGCCAATAAAGTAATAGGTAGCAAAGAGGAGAAGCCGAAGGAAAAATTGTACATTCCCTGCAAGGGTTGCGACAAAGTATTCCATTCTAAGAAGAGCTACAGGGCGCATTCGTAAGGCATTCCTATTAATTTCATTTAGTTTGGAGAACCTAGTCTTAAATCTATACTAATATTATAAAGCTGAAGAGTTTGTTTGTTTGAACTTGAAAACTATGGATCGGATTTGAATAAATCTTTCAGCATATTATAGCCTGATTCTTGGGGAAGGTTTTAGGCTATACATATACGCCAAGGGCGAGTGAAACCGCGGGGAATAGCTAGTAATACATATTCATAAAAAAATAATTGTTAGTCTCATACAGCCAGTTACAAAAAAAAAACTTATTCTCGCAGTCGGTAATTTAAATATTGCTGGCCGCTAAGAATGCGCATTTAAATAATTTGAAAAAGGAACAAAGCGAGCGCTGCTTTGTTGGCGCCAATGAAAAATTTGACACGATGTTATTTCTTTGCGAGCGTTATATTATATATTTTTCTTTATTACTCGGCCGCATACAGAAAAATATATACCTATTCTAGCGGATGGTTATTTACACATTGCTGGCCTCTAAGAATGCGCATTTAAATAATTTGAAAAAGGAACAAAGCGAGCCTTGGTGGCGCCAATGAAAATTTTGACAAGATGTTGTTTTATTGTTTTAAAAGTACTCGGCTTCGAGAAAAAGTCTATTACTCGGCCGCAAATTGCTTTATTTTCGACCTCGATAGTAACGTACTATCTCTTCAATAGCGTTATACACGAAGGGCCAATGGAAGCGGAACCTCGCTCGACATACAAGGAACCATCGCGAGAGAGAAGCCGGGGCGCTTCACGAGTGTCTAGTGCAGCAAATCATTCTATATTCGAGACTCACATTTTTAAAATCAGATTAAGAATGGACAATATTTCATACATTAGGTTTTTTAGTGTCACTCTGGCCAGCTACAAAAAAATAAACCTATTTTAGCCGACGGAATATCGTAGACTGCTGGCCGCTAAGAATGCGAATTTAAATAATTTGAAAAAGGAACAAAACGAGCGCTGCTTTGTTGGCGCCAATGAAAATTTTGACAAGATATTGTTTCCTCTCGAGCGTTGCTTTGTCTTTTATTTTATTTTTTCTGTATTACTCGGCCGCAAATTGTTTTATTTCCGGCCTCGACAGTAACGTACTATCTCTTCAATAGCGTTATACACGAAGGGCTGACATACCCGTGTCAGATCTGCGGCAATCTGTTCCAATGGAAGCGGAACCTCGCGCGGCATACAAGGAACCATCGCGAGAGAGAAGCCGGGGCGCTTCACGAGTGTCTAGTGCAGCAAATCATTCTATATTCGAGACTCACATTTTTAAAATCAGATTAAGAATGGACAATATTTCATACATTAGGTTTTCTAGTGTCACTCTGGCCAGCTACAAAAAAATAAACCTATTTTAGCCGACGGAATATCGTAGACTGCTGGCCGCTAAGAATGCGAATTTAAATAATTTGAAAAAGGAACAAAACGAGCGCTGCTTTGTTGGCGCCAATGAAAATTTTGACAAGATATTGTTTCCTCTCGAGCGTTAAAGACTTTGCTTTGTCTTTTGTTATTTTTTTTTTCTGTATTACTCGGCCGCAAATTGCTTTATTTCCGGCCTCGACAGTAACGTACTATCTCTTCAATAGCGTTATACACGAAGGGCTGACATACCCGTGTCAGATCTGCGGCAAGCTGTTCCAATGGAAGCGGAACCTCGCTCGGCATACAAGGAACCATCGCGAGAGAGAAGCCGGGGCGCTTCACGAGTGCCGAGAATGCGGGAAGTCGTTTTCTAGCCGCGACTGCTATAACAATCATATGAGATTGAGTAAGAGACACGCGCATCCTGATGCTTATATGTGAGTTGTTGTGTTTTTTTTTTTGAATAATTTATACGGCCATGGAGTCTAGTCCTTTAAGGCCTTTCTTGAATTTATTAATCTTCTTCAGTCCTACTTAAGTCAGTCGAGTCAAAAATTCAAGTCAATAGTCCAGTCCAGTCAAGTAAGTAAATCTAGTCTGAGTCAGATGGCTAAGTGAAGCGGTGGAAAAATTTCACTTAGCTATATCATGGAGATTTTGGTGACAAAGATAAAAAGTCACGTAATCGACCTGTATCACTTCCCAACACTCACGCTTGTTCACGAGCACTTTGCGAATAATAATCCACCAATATTATGCACAAACACCCGAAAAAACCTAAGTTTTGGAAATTAAATACAGCGCGGACATAGCGACAGTTGACTTTCCCTCCAAAAACTCCGAGTTGTTGTGTTTATTTACAGTTTTTGTCATTTTTGTCTTTTAAGACGATACCTCGGTGAACACTAGCGCCACCATCATTCATCATCAGTGGCCGTTTTAAGCAATATTGCAATTTGTAACTATAGGTAAACTATAATTAATAATTTATTATGTTTAAATTTAACGTTAGGTCCAGAACCTTAATTATATAACAGGTATTTTTGATAACTTGTGTTTTCAGTGAATAATGATTTTTAGTTGATGGTGGCGCAAGTGTTCAGCAAACAGTGGTATCGTTAGCTCGGGTAACGTTAATTTTCATAAAAATTAACATTATCTCCTAACAGAAGTATCGTCACCTTTTTTGTTAAACCATTCTTTTATAACTAGTGATCGAATAATCGGATGCATATTTACCTAAAGTTATTTTTTGGCTAAGAAAATATGAAAGCGGCTAATATGGTCTTAAAACATATTGTTTAAATATAAATCCCGGGATTTCAGAAAATTCGAGAATGCAAAACTAATCGCATACGTAGCATGGAGACGACTCATTTAGCGTTTAGTATTATGAATTTAAAAAACCCGGGACTCTGGTATTACATAATTATTTATATGTGTCTTTGTTTAAAGTTAATTTAGCCTCCGATGCTAGTATGTATGTGTGTGTATGTAGGGTGTAACAGGAAAAGTAGTGTGTTAGTTAAAAAAAAAACATTACTATAAAATAATACTTTATTGCACATTTACAGGATGAAAAAAAATACATGTTGAAATAATTAAAATATACATAATTATTAATAACATATTATTTAAATTAAGTACCATATGTGTAACAACTTTAATCACTATCTATAACTATAATTTGGTCACTGAAATCTGACGATAATTCTGAAATCGCTTGTTTTTTTACGATCGATACAAAGGTGCATTCCATATTAGCAAACACCAGGGTGTCGATTCTGCTAACGTTAAATCACAATCGTGTCAAAATAGTGTTTCAATTGTAGTGCTTTTTTACACACTAGTTACAAGAAATGTATATATTTTTTTTATGTCACTTCTTATGGTCACACCCCACACTACATTCGCATCACATCATACTGTCATAATTCTTGTAAATAGTGAGTAAAATGCAGAACAATTGAAACACTATTTTGAGACCATTTTGAGTTAACGTTAGCAGAATCGACGCCCTGAACGCAAGTATCTGTATCTGTATTCACTCGACTTAATTCTATAACCAAAACACTGTATTCGTCGATTCCGGAATCCCGGGATTTTTTCCAATACAAAAGTGCATTCCATAACAGCCAACACCTCAACTTTAGGTAAATATGCATCCGATTATTCAATCACTGTTTATAAAGATACCCATATTACCAATACCAAAATTAACATAATGGAAATACGTTGATTACCGCTACTTATAGTGTCAATTATTTGGTAAAGGTAGGCTAGGTATTATGTATATTCTGTAATAAACCCTGTTTAAGATAGATTTTTTGCATTTATATTATTATATGTTAATTTTATTAAAATATGGGCTTCCATGCTGGTTTGGGAGAAAAAGAAAATCAGAAGGTACCAGCTGCTCCTCTTCCCGCGCAGGTTGTAAAAGTCGCCCGAGGGAATCGGCTAGGGGTAATCATGACATAGGCGATGCGGCTAGCAACCCATCACTATTGATTTCCTGTTTCAACTACCATCATGCTAAACGTGGCCTAAGGTCTTATGACCCTAGGCTCTGTCTACCCCGTATTATAATGTATGTATGTATGTAAAATATAGTAATATGGGATTCAGTAATAATTCCTAGTTTCTTAGTAATCTTTGTACTCAAATACAATAAAATATATAATACTAGCTGTTCCCCGCGGCTTCGCCCCGCGTGGGACTTGGTTATATCGCGCCCAAAAGTAGCCTATGTTTGACCTCAGGTCGTTAACTACATCCCTACAAAATTTCATCACAATCGGTCCAGCAGTTTAGCCGTGAAGAGGTGACAGACAGACAGACAGACAGACAGACCGACAGACAGACTTTCGCATTTATAATATGTTTACATTTTCTCTCGCAGCCACCAATGTAGTTTTTGTGGCAAGAAATTCGCAACAAAATGGTGCATGGTCGACCACGTGGACTGGGAGCATCTGAAGAACATACGCTACCAGTGCACCATCTGTTTCAAGGTGAGTGGTAATTACGCATTTGGTTTAGTCGCAATTGGCCCAATTCTAAAAATGGCTAATTTAAAATTGAAAGTTGTTTCCGTTATAAGAGTTAGACATTTTGTGAACTAGACATTCTGAGAAATGAAATAAAATGAACTGAAATTGTTTAAAATGAAATTGTTTATTTTCAATTATAGGATGTTCTTATCACTTGTTGACGTCAATCAGTACTTATTGTTTGTATGCATTGATAATGATTTTTTACAGTAGAAAACTTAAAAACAAAACCTAAATTAAATTTTTATCAATTAATCAAATAATAAATAACTTAAATCCTCAGGCTTTCAAAACTGCTAAGATTTTGGTCGCGCACGTGAAGAATATACATGAGGGGGCGAAGAGGGAGGTGGAGGGGGAACATCTGTGCGAAATATGCGGAAAGTCTTATAAGGTAAGGTTATCGCCATAATATTGTGTGGTTTACGAGGTCAATTGATCCTCCACACCATGGTGACAGTTTTTTTATCTGTCTTTAGGTATTTGAAGTAGTTTCTATAATGACCACCAGGATGGCAGAACCTGTATTGTGTGATTTTTTATTATTGTTAACTGTTGTATGTATTTAGGTATACAAATAAGCATACTAGCCCATATAAATAACTAGCTGTTGTGCGCAGCTCTGCCAAAAAATAGCCTATGTTTGAGCCACAGTCTTTAACTATACCCATACCAAATTTCATCAAAATTGATCCAGCGGTTCAGTCGTGAAAACGTTACTTCGTTTTTATAATATTACTAGCTTTCACCCGCATAAATTTCTCCCGGATACAGTCTTTTTTTCCCCGGGATGTACCCTATGTCCTTCTCAATACTCCTAGCTATGTGTATGCGAAATTTCGGAAAGATTGATTCAGTAGATAAGGCGTAAATAGGTAATAAACAAAGAAATATAGAAACTCACTTTCGAATTTATAATATTACTTGGTATTATGGATGGATGACATACAAATTAAATTTAAATCAAAGATTAACTAAAAACGCCGATAACTAATGTTATAATTCCGCTTTTAGACAGAGAAGCGTCTAAAAGGCCACGTGTGGGCGATGCACACGCGACGTTCGACCGCCAAATCATTCAAATGCAAACTGTGCCCAGCAACGTTCACCTGGCAGACGTCCATATACAAGCATATGAAGATGATGCACGACACTAATAAGAGGAACAAGGTTTGTACCAAGATATAACGTTATTATAAAAGTGATTATAAACTTTATTTTATCTTGTAATTGTTGTTTTACATAAATAACATGTTTCTATTAAGGTGATACCTCGGTGAACACTAGCGCCACCATCATTTGAAAATCATTATTCACTGAAAATACAAGCTATCAAAAATCCGTGTCATGTAATTAAGGTACTAGATCTGAAGTTAATTTTAAATATATTAAAATATAGTTCCCTATAGTTATAAATTGCAATATTGCTTAAAACGGCCACATTTAGCAGTTTTGCAATTTGTAACTATATGGAACTATAATTTAATATATTTAAAATGAACTTCAGATCCTGAACCTTAATTAAATAAGACTGATTTTTGATAACTTGTGTTTTCGGTGAATAATGATTTTTAAATGACGGTGGCGCTAGTGTTCACCGAGGTATCGTCTTAATAGTGTTCGTAATTTTACTTTAAACGCTTTCAGCCCCCAAGATCAATACCGCTGAAGAAAGAGGACAGCCACCCGGACATCGATCTAGCCAACCGTATGCAGTTCTACCAACATAACATAAACAACATACAGAACATGGCACCACCGGTTCCCATTTCATTTTAGGTTCCATCATCCAATTTTTTTTTGGGCGCGTGGTCACCCTATATTTACGCTTGTGATACCTTTTTTGATTTCAGAAAATCAGGTGACAATTGTATGTTGTAAAAATTATACATTCTTAAAATTGGCCGTTTTGAGCATTAGACATCTTGAGAATTGGCCCTTTTGCGAATTCATTAAATTTTTTGTTAATTCAAAATTGGCCTATTTTCGACTGTTATCCATTTTGCGTATTGGGCCAAATGCTAGCGTAGAACTGCGTTGAAAGTGCTTTAGTGCAGGCTTATGTCCGATTGTGAAGTGAAAAATTAATTTATTTGACTTCATTTTAGAATTAAACCGAAGGTTTTTTTCTACCAGACCACTTTTTTTTGAAGGTGTGCCAGTATATAAGTTTGATATATACTTCTATTAAACTTTGCGCCGCACTTAACTAGAGATTACTATCAGCGAAAAACCATGCAAAAACGACTGAGTGAGGGAGAGATGTCGCCTTACATCATGTATTGCTCCATCTCGCTTGCTCACTTTTGATTTTTTTTCTAGAAGTCAAGTAAGCACTCTATTTCTCCTTATGTTTGACTGGTAATGCTTTTAGCATTAAGTCCGTCAGTTGTATAAGTATTATTTTAGAAATATATTATAAATTATTTAATACTCTTTATTAATAATAATATTTACACCTTGATTAAACTGAAACTTTGCCTTTAAATTATAATTAGATAATGTACTTATAATGTTAATTAATAGAACTGCCATATTTTGCGTAGGTTAAGTTTATAATATACAATTTACATATATTTGTGGTTTTATTAAGATACTTTTACTGCTTTTTTTTCAGTAATCTAAAGGCTCATAATAAGTAATCAATATTTTTTTACGAGTCAAAACACAGGGTCAAAATCAACATCAGGTTAGTGGCCAACACTTCCAGAATTTTCAGGCTGCCATCTATCGATAGCAGCCGAGACCAACGGTTTAACGTGCCTTCCGAAGCACGGAGGAGCTCAAGATAGAAATGCCACTAATGGCAACCAATCCAAGCTAGCCCACGCTCACCGACTCTAGACTTTGTAATGCAAGAAATATTTTAAAATAAAAGACCTCAATGTATATAAATAGTTTTTATTCAATAATTATAACAGTTAAACAAAGCATATTAATAAGCGTTTTATAATAAGCAGAAAGCAGTTTTTTATAACTTAATAAATGCAACATTTGGATGACATAAACGATTAAACATTATTACTTAAAAAGAAGGTGTTTTTTCAAACACTAGCAGCCTGCCCCGTCTTTGCACGAATTAAATATATACTTTTTGCTGGAAGAATTTCTCTTAACATGTTAGTTAATTCTTAAACGTTACCTCATAGTTCGAATTCACTCAACCTCATTGGGGGACGCCTTAATGAAGTACTCAAACTTCCTTACAAAATAGTATTCTTAATTGTTTCCTTCATATTATTTATTATATACACCAAATTAACCGTTTAAACATTTTAAAAAAAGATAAATTATTTCATTCTCTATATTTCTGTCCAAAACAATATCTTCGAGGCTTGCTTAAGGTACCTCTTAACTTTATTCAGTTCGATCCTCACCTCCAGTGAGGAATTTCCTTACGCTATCATAAGCAAACTAGCGCCACTAATCATTTCTTTTATTCTAAACTCAGAATACCAAAAATACTACAAGTTATTTACTAGCGAACTGCCTTCTTAGATTCTTTCAATTTTACCTGATTTTAGAGTAAAAGAAATAAAATGATTGGTGGCGCTAGCTAGTTAGCTTATGTTTCCGCCTTAAGGTGAGGAAGCTAGTATCGACTATGAATACCACGAGTGAGGTTGAGTAAAGTTTGAGGAAACCATCAAGAATACGGCGTTTATTCCCGGTCGTCCCCACCATGTCGTCCCCACTGGGGACAAGTTTCCCACTCCAGTGGGAAATAAAAAGTGCCAATCGTCACCACTGGGGACGAACGAAACTTTTTTTTCCCACTCGCCCCCAGTGGGGACAACATGGTGGGGACGACCGGGAATAAACCGAATACGGGTGTATTGTAAAAAAAAACTGTTGAAACCCACAACAATATTGGCGCGATTGGGAAAATGTTGAGTGAATTTTTACAATCGCGCGCAGACCGACATAAAAAAGCAACAGTATGAAGTTAGTTGCTTAATTTTTAAGCAACTTTATACTGTCAAAAATAAAAAGATGTATAACTCCTAACGCGTGTACATAAGTACAAGCACTTTTTTTATATTTAGGCCCATGGTATATTATGATCAAATGTAAAACAGCCTTAATCATCGTTAGCTAAAGCCTTAAATTTATTCGCCATGGCTATAGTCTCCTCCTCATCATCCTCATCACCCTCATCATCTTCATCATCATCAGCCTCACTGGACCTCCTGTCGTCGTCACTATCGGACGTTATTGAAGCCGGATCGTCGTCATCTTTCGTTAACGCTTGCACCCATCTTACGTATTTTAGCTCGGTGTGATTTTCGAAAATTTCTGAAAATTGTTAAAAATTGATCTAAATTTTATAGGTATAATGCACACAGATTGAGTTAGCATTAAAGTAAGTTCGAGATTTGTGTTATGGGATACTAACACAACGATACTATATTTTATAACAAACTAGCGACCCGCCCCGCATTCGCATGGGCATAAAAACCTTCCTCTTGAATCACTAATCTTTTTAATTGTTGTTCACTTTTTCCATTGTGTTTTTGTGTAATATCAAATAAATATTTTTTCTTTCTTTCTTTCACTAACTATAAAAAAACCGCATCGAAATCCGTTGCGTAGTTTTAAAGATTTACATACATACAAAGGGACATAGGGATAGAGAAAGCGACTTTGTTTTATACTATGTAGTGATAGTGATACATATATAGATGAACATCCAAGGCCCAGGCCAATTAGAAAAGATCAATTTTCATCTTGACCTGACCGGGGATCGAACCGGGGGACCTCCTGAGTAGCGGACAGGCATTTAACCGTTCCGCTAAAGACTAGCCAAGTTAGTCAGGGGGCTAAGCGAAGCTTGGGAGATTTTGGTGACAAGGATTAAAGTCACTTATACGACATTGTACCACTTCCCAACACTTACGCTTGTTCACGAACACTTAGCGAATAATAATCCTCATATAATATATACACAGACATATTGTTACATACTTTTACCTGCCCGCCAAAACTCCATGTTAATTTTAATGAATAGGTCAACGTTTATGGTTTACCCACCTCTGTTGTCTGTGAATCCAGGCGGCCTCAACCATAGACAAATCTTCCCGTCCAACGCCATTCGAAGGAGACTGTTTGCCGCTCGGTACGTGTCCAATCTATAAATAAAAACATTAAATTTAAAAAAAACCACGACACATTTTCTTTTTAGTGGTGACGGTCGATTGATTTACCCTCAACATATTATTTGCAGACATTAGGTATTTTCCCCACTTACACCCCCAGAGCTTTGGAACAGCTCAACCGATTTTCATTAAACATATTATTTTGTAATGTGCACGTGATGCGCTTTCATTTGAGACCCCACTCAAGTATATTTGCAGACATTCGGTTGTTCTTCCCCACTTTCACCCCCACAACTTTTAAACGGCTCAACCGATTTTCATCAAACATGTCTAAGAACACTCGCCCGTAAGTCACCTTTGATACGAAATAAACTAAATTGAAATCGCTCCATCCGTTCGAGAGATATGATGACAGAGACAGACAGACAGACACGTCAAACTTATACACCATTCTTTTTGCGTCGGGGGTAAAAAAGAAAAGAAAAATAAAACTACATACCTACTTAATATTATAAATCTGAAGTGTGTTTGTTTAAACGCTTATAACTACGGTCGGATATAAAAAAATATTACTGTATATGATAACTAGGTGTCATCGTCATGTCTTGAATCGTTCTAGCTACTGATTCTAACAGAGGGTGTGATCTATTCTTTACCTTACCTTTGGTAGCCATTTGACCATCCGTCACACGTCCTATCTAGCTGGCTGTTGCGTCGTTCTAACATAGGAGGTGGTCGATTCTCTTGTCTTTCTAGCTTTAAGCTTAATAGCTATGTCTTATTTCTAGCTTTAAGCACTAAGGCAGGCAGTTCAATACTATTTAATAGGCAAACAAGCTACCTGATGGTAAGCGGTTACCGTAGCCTAAGGACACCTAGATAATCTGTTATTTCTTATCCGATGTCAACTCGGGAATTCTATTAATCGGTGGAATCTTGTCTGAAATAACAGAGGGAGTGGTCTATTCTCTTACCTAGCTGCCTTGGCGGTGAGGTAACCCTTCTTCTTGGCCCAGCCGTCACAGATGTCTCTCGGTGACCAGGTGTCATCGTTTTCTGGGTGCTCGATACGAAGTAGTTTGGGCAAATCTAGTCGTTCTGCTAGATATCTGTAAATTGAAGTAATAAGTTAATCACTATCACTACATAGTATAAAACAAAGTCGCTTTCTCTGTCCCTATGTCCCTTTGTATGCTTAAATCTTTAAAACTACGCAACGGATTTTGATGCGGTTTTTTTTTAATAGATAGAGTGATTCAAGAGGAAGGTTTTTATGCCCATGCAAAGCCGGGGCGGGTCGCTAGTTAAAATATAATTTGAACAAAATAAATCTGTATAAATAAAGAAATGTATATGGAATCACACAGATTGAGTTAGCCCCAAAGTAAGGGATATTTACTCAAACAAAAATATATATATTTATATATAGATAAACATCCAAGCCCCAATCAGAAAGAATCATTTTTCATCTTGACCTGACCAGGGATCGAACCCGGGACCTCCCGAGTAGCAGTCAAGTATGTCATTCCGCCAAAGAGGATCACATTCAGCACCTTATATTGATGACAGGAATGCGTTGAGTCCACTTCCCTCCACCTCCCATGGCTCTACCAACCTCTCGGTGATACGAGCCGAATCTCGGGAGAGTGCGCTGTACTAGCATTTCGCATCTCTTTCCAGTCGCACCTGCTTGATCTCCCTACAAGTTCTCTATAGTGTCGCCTATCTATGCAATCACGCGTTGAGTCCAGTAAGTAATTAATATTCTTACCTGATTGTGGTGTAAGGTTCTCTGAGTTGCGCTATGGGATACGACCCCATTAAAATCTGTATGGGCCGAGGGACGGTCGACGGAAATACCAAGCCGGGACAATCGCACAGACGGACCTACAACATTTATATTGTATTTTTGAACTAAGAGTGTCTAACAAGTATATTACTTACTGATAAAGTGTATTATTTACTGTTGCCGTGTATTTTTGACTGTTATTGTGTATTTTTATATAACTTTACTAGCTGTTCCCCGCGGTTTCACTCGCCATTAGTGTGTATTTACACATACATACAAGAATCAGGCTTTCATATACATAAAGAACTTTGCAAATCCGACCAGTAGTTTTCAAGTTATAAGCGTTCAAACAAACAAACAAACTCTTCAGCTTTATTATACTAGTATAGTTTTGGAGAAAACAAGAAAATAACAAATTAATAGTAACTTGCATTGTATATTAATGAAAAATACAAAAATCTTACTTTAGGCGTCAAAAATATAGTCTGAAAATGTTTAGTGTGTGCTAAACAGAGACTTTATTTCTTCCCCATTAAAAAATCTGTTATGGAAGACCTCCCAACGTTAGTTTGTTATATTATAGACAGATT
Source organism: Apomyelois bistriatella (assembly GCA_947044815.1). Classification (NCBI taxonomy): domain Eukaryota; kingdom Metazoa; phylum Arthropoda; class Insecta; order Lepidoptera; family Pyralidae; genus Apomyelois; species Apomyelois bistriatella. The sequence continues at coordinate 2,071,264 of OX345717.1, forward strand.
GAGTTATTTATTTGAAGTTAGACAGATTGAGTTATTTATTTGAATAAAATCAAGTGTATTTTTGATTTTGCAAGTATATTACTCACTAAGTAAGCAATAAACGCGATAGAAAACCGTATAAAATAGTTTAATTTAATATATTACTCACTGATAAAGTGTATTATTGGCTGGTATATAGTATTATAAACTGTTGCCATGTATTTATAACTGTTTTCGTGTTTTTTTAATGAACTAAATCTAATAATAATGAACTAATAATATTTTCTCTACTACTAATATCTAATAATAATGAACTAATAATTTATTTTATAACTAAATAAAAACTTAAAAATCTCACCTGAGGCGTCAAAAATATAGTCTGGAAGTGTTTCGTGTACTTTCTTCACTATTATAACATCTACTATACTATACTATTATTATAAAAACTTCCCATCATTCGGTTGTTATATTAGACAGCAATGAGTTATTTATTTGAATTCATGTGTATTTTTGATTTCACAAGTCTATTACCTACTGATAAAGTGTATTATTGACTTGTATATAGTACTAGCTGTTCCCCGCGGCTTCGCCCCGCGTGGGACTCGGTTATATCGCGCCCAAAAGTAGCCTATGTTTGACCTCAGGTCGTTAACTACATCCCTACCAAATTTCATCACAATCGGTCCAGCAGTTTAGCCGTGAAGAGGTGACAGACAGACAGACAGACAGACTTTCGCATTTATAATATTAGTATGGATTATAAACTGTTGCCATGTATTTTCAACTGTTATTGTGTATTTTTAATAACAAATCTTACCTGAGGCGTCAAAAATATAGTCTGGAAGTGTTTCGTGTGTCCTGGCGTTCGGGAAACAGACACAACTTTCTTCCCCATTATAGCATTCATTAGGGAAGACTTCCCAACGTTGGGTTGTCCCACGCATCCTATTGTTAATATCCCGTTTTTGTATTTCTCGTGCTTGTAGTACGTTGTGTCTGCTTTTTCTATTATTGTTTCACCTGTCGAGTAAAATTTGATTATTATTATTATTGACCTCCGTGGCGTAATGGTTAAGATGCCTGCCCACTGTAGGTTCAATCCCCGGTCAGGTCAAAATTAAAATTAATCTTATTCTGATTGACCTGAGTCTTGGATGTTAATATGTATTTATTTTAAAATTAGCTGTTGCCCGCGGCTCCGCCCGCGTGCGCCTCGGTTATATCGCGCCCGAAAGTAGGCTATGTTTGACTCCTAGTGCATAACTATATCCATACCAAATTTCATCACAATCGGTCCAGCTGTTTAGCCGTGAAGAGGTTATAGACAGACAGACTTTCACATTTATAATATTAGTATGGATTTATAGTGTTGTTGAGTTAGTATCCCATAAGGTGTAATTAATGGTAATGTTTACCGGTCATAATATTTATGTACTAGCTTTCGCCCGCGGCTTCGTCCGCGTAAATTTCCCATAGGAACAGTGCTTTTTCCCGGGATGAAAGGTATTTTCTAGGTCTTTCTCAATACTCCTAGCTATCTGTATGCAAAATTTCAGGAAAATTGGTTCATTAGATAGGGCGTGCAGAGGTAACCAACAAACAAATATACCAACTCACTTTCGCATTTATAATATTAGACATGCCTGTAATGATAGATGTAAGATTAAATAATCTCACTAATATTATTAATTTAAAGCCGATAGTTTGTATGTTTGTTACTCCTTAACGTTCAAACGGCTGGGCCATTATTTATGAAATTTGGTATAAAGGCAGCTGATACCTTGGACTAACACATAGGGTACCTACTTTTTATCTCGGAAAGTACGCGATTTCCGTAGATTTGGTCAAAAAACGGCACTTTATAAAGAAGATGGCGCTGGTCTGTATAAAAAAAACGGGGGTAGAACCGCAGGTTGCAGCTAGTAATGTTGTAAATGCGAAAGTCTCTGTCTGTCTATCGTCTGTTATGCTTTCACGGCTTAAATGCTAGACCAATTTTAATGAAATTCAATTAAGGACTAGGAGTGCTATTTTTGAAATGTATGACATACTAAGACCCGCTGGGTCGAATAATTATCGTTCCAGTCACCGGTTATATCAAATGAAAATCATTCTAAAACGAACGATAATCATTCGACTCACCGATTTTCATGTCATACATTTCAAAAATAGCACTCTAGCGGTCAAACAATATAGGCTTCTTTTTGGTGCGACATGACCGAGGCCCACTCGGGCGGAGCCGCGGGCAATAGCTAGTTAAGAATATTTAAACAATTCCATACCAATTTCCGTGCTCTCATCTTCATCAATCTCCAAAGAGGACTCCTCCTTGATTTTCTTCTCCCACGAGCTGAGATCCACGTCTTTGCCTACAATTTGTTTGCAGGCGTCTAATATTTTAGTGGCGCCCTCTGTGCACATCTGCTGGCGACCTTTCCTACGTCGGACTTGTAAACCTGACGGCAAATAGACAATTAATAAAACCATAGATTGAAAATGCTATAATTGTTATAATAAGTTTTACGGCTCTGGAAGCTAATTTAACATTCTTAAGTCGTGCTTCGGAAGGCACTTTAAGCCGTTGGTCCCGGCTGCCATCTGGTAGTCGTTAAAGGAACCACGTCAGAGGCCGAGAGGCGGTTCCGAAGAACTCTGACACCAGGGTGTTTCTTTAACGACTACCAGATGTCAGCCGGGACCAACGGCTTAACGTGCCTTCCGAAGCACGGAATCATCTTTATTATCAGACAGTCAGGTGATTCAAGCCTGCAATGTCCTAACCAAACTGGAAACAACTAAACAAAGTATGCTTCCCGTGGGATTCGAATCCACGACCCCGGGGTCTACAGGCAAACGCCATAACCACTGGACCACGGAGGCAGTCGTTCTACTGTATAACACTAACGTTATAGAGTCAAGTAACATATTCTTACCTGCTTTATCTTTAGTGACACCCCTCAAATTGTACCCCGGGCACGAGGTGAAGTACACGACCTTAAGTCCCGGACATGTCTCAGTGAAATACTGCTGCCAAGCGCAGACCACCGAAGCTGGGACTAAATCTATCTTGTTTAGAACCAGAATCATGTCTTTCTTCTGATCGTTGACCACGTAATCGTATAGGGATGGGGGGAACATCATGCCCTGGGGAAGAAAAATTGATTTTTGAACTTACTTCACTATCACTACATAGTATAAAATAAAGTCGCTTTCTCTGTCCCTATATCCTTATGTACGCTTAAATCTTTAAAACTACGCAACGGATTATGATGCGGGTTTTTTTTAATAGATATAGTGATTCAAGAGTAAAGTTCTTATACCCATAGGAAGCCGGGGCGGGTCATATATCATATACTAGCGTATGATCAAATGAAAAATCTAATTATTTTAATCATAAAATTAACATATTTTATTCACAAAGACCGTGTATCGTTGAGTTAGTATCCCATAACACAAGTGTTGAACTTACTTTGGGGCTAACTCACTCTGTGTGATTTGTCCCTATATATTTATTTATTTTATGTATTCACTCTACTATTCCAATACGCGCCGCTGCGCGTACGGTGTTGGAGTCTGTAAGTTTTTCTTGGACAAGGATTTTATAAAAAAAAATAAAAAAAAGATTAAAAAAATAATATATATTTTTTTTTATACTTATTTTAATGTCTACTCATGATATTGAACCTCTAGTATCAAGAATAACGGTGTTTGCCCCCCTATATAATCTGTGCCCCTAGTATGAGTTTTTCTTAATGCAGACGCTAGCGACTGCGTTAGCGATTTAGTATGGCAAACCTGTACAGCGCCCCTGGCGGATAGTAAGGCAACTAAGAAATTCCATACAAAATCCTAACGCAGTCGCTAGCGTCTGCGTTCAGAAAAACTCATACTAGGGGCACTGTAAAACAGAATGCAACAAACAAAAATAACGGACATACTCACAGCATATCTTATGTCCACTATGAGCAATAGCACATCGCACATCTCCAAAACCCTCCACAGTTGTCTCCACGTCTCCAAGTTTAGTTCAAAGTACGACACGTCCTTCCAATGTTTCGACGCTTGTAGTTGGTCTACGTAAGTCTGGAATTCAAATGAATGAATGAATAAATGAATATTGCACCAATTAAGCGACTGCCGTCTGACCTCCATAACCCTTTTATACAGGGAAACCAGACCCACAGGAACATGACTCGGGTGTGTTAGTGGCCAACACTGTCAGATTTTTCAGGCTGCCTAAAGGCATCTGACATAGCCCAACGACTGTTATGTACTGATAACAGCCTGAACAAAGTCTTAACATGCCCTTCGAAGCATGGAAGAGCTCAAGATAGAAAATGTCCTTATGTGTATGTGTCCTTTAATTAACTATTTTTGCATTCTATTTCATGAAATTTGGTGCATTCCTTCTGAATCCATACTAATATTATAAATGCGAAAGTCTGTCTGTCTGTCTGTCACCTCTTCACGGCTAAACTGCTGGACCGATTGTGATGAAATTTGGTATGGATGTAGTTAACGACCTGAGGTCAAACATAGGCTACTTTTGGGCGCGATATAACCGAGTCGCACGCGGGGCGAAGCCGCGGGGAACAGCTAGTTGCTATATATTAAACTTATGCCTTGAGTTCATTCAAATGATGATAACTTTTTTTAATGAAACAAACTTTAAATGTTTTGCTGAGTTAAAACAAAGCAATTGGTCAAAGTTTTAAGTAAATTGTTTAAGTACTTTCGGAGATAATGGTAAAAATAAATAAACATATAACAAAAAAAAATCTTGCTTTCTATTAAGTATTCTTTTTAAGTGTCTCTATCCATTTTAGTCAAAAATACTAAATGTACAGACATAATATTTTTACTGTTTTCTTATGTGTGGTACCTGAGCGACCGAGCTTCGCTTCTTTAAAGCTAATAGATTTTCTGCATTAATGAAAATATGGGTAAAATGAATTTTCCCAGACATGGAACCTAGCTAGATCATCTTTTTGAATATGTAAGGACTTACGTTTAAAATTTCAAAGAAATCGTTAGAGACGTTTTCGAAAACGCGAGTACAAATAAATTTATATATTGCTTATTTAATAGTATAGGATAGATTAGAGGACTTACTTTAAAATACCGTTGTTCCTGACTGTCCAACTGTGCCGGGGTCATGTTGAAGTCCCACGGCGGTCTCTTAGGGAATGTCAGCTCGATTGGGAAGAAGTCAGCCGGATTCACTTCCATGTCCTTCTCCGATACGGGGTTTAATGATTTTCTGGGGACAAAATACGATATCTTAATGTAAAATATGTTTAACTAGGTATTTGACTGCGGGTCTACCTGCATGTTACTTGGTTATATCGCGCCAAAAATAAGCCTATGTTTAATCACTGGCCCTTAATTTTATCCATAGCAAATTTTATCATAATCGGTTGAGAGGTTTCGCTATGAAAGCGTAACAGACAGACAGAGAAATTGTGATAGGGAAGGCTTCATAAATCATACGAAGTACAGTATATTTTTTTTATCAGTAATATTATGCGCTATAAGCAGATTTGTTGGACTGCAGTACGCGTTCGAGTGGGTCCTCCAGTGAGAATCTCTACCCATCTTGTTAAGAATAATAATATCTTTTCAGTTGCTTTCTGTACAAACACATTAGCAGCTTGGTAGCCAGATCATTAGGGTGAATCTCTAGCCTCTCCTGATATCTTTCAGCAGCCATAAGAACTTATTGGCTGCTGAAATCAACAAATAAAAATAATTCAAACTAACAAAGCATCTTCCTTCTTCAAGTTCAACTCCTCATCAGTCTCTCGGTAGAACTTCAGAGCGTATCTGTTGGAGTCACCGCGTCCAGCTCGGCCTTTAGACGGCTGGTAGTTGACTGAGACTACATCGTAAGCATTGGAGCCTGATGACGCTGAAAACAAAACCATTGAAATTAACACTTTCTCAGTGAAGTATGTGTCCCTAACGTGATTGAAATTTTAATACTAGACGCTGCCCATAAAGAGACACATTGCCATAATCTTTGACCAAACATCACGTTACAAATACGTGACTGGGTAGGCACATAAACAAAAGCAGAAGCAAAGTATTAATCACTTAAATCACTGCACCTTCAGTCAATGCTTTTAAAAATAAATAAGACAATGTATAAAATCTCTAAACTTAAGATGCACACGCATCAGCTTCATATGCTGCTAGTGTGTTTAAGAATAATAAATAAGTAATTATGTCGATAGAGCCTGGGATGCACTAGTATGCCCCAAGAGTTTAATAATAAAAATATGTGGCTCAAAACCCTTTAGGCGACTAGGGGCCAACTGGATAAGTTACTTTATAAAATTGAATTGTCGAAGTATAATTATGCCAATATAAAAATGACTATTTTTAGTTTTATTCTTTAGGTTAAAAGTATAGATTAGCAGACTTTGCCAGGAATTCTGTGGGCAAGGCCGCAATGACGCCGGCGTAGTGTGTAGCAGTCCTAATTACTTTAGAAGTTAATAATTCAAGTAAAAATAATACATAACTTACTTGACAAAAGCAAGGTTTTATTCTGTCTATTCTTCTTCGCCTGTATCTGCTGTCTCTTCGCTTTCCCGCTAAACGGCACCTTTCTTCTATCTTGCGGCATTTTAACCTCAATCTGCTGAAATTTTTAATGTGAAATACAATGAAAAAGGTTTTGTGTTATGTGCGTTTAAGTAGACTACACCTTGAAAAATGATCTCATTCACTTTGTTTATAATATAAATGTGAAATAACAGGCGTAATTAGCACTAGGCACGCTATAATCCACGATACGACACGATAAACACTAAAGTATTCAAACAAGATAATAATTGATTTACGGGGTTGTTATTCAAAGCATGAGTATCGCATGTGCATTGTCAAATTTACCTGCGCTTGAAGAAATGAACTTTCGAGAAATTCCAGTTGGAAAACTAAAATTTCACATGGGCAAAATGGATGGAAGAAACGGTAAAATCAGCTGCAATTTCTGCGAAGGAGGAGCAAGCAAACAATGTTTTTTCTTTTTTCCAGCTGGTTTTTTGTTGACATTGACAACGAAAGAATGATAATGACTTTGACATTTCCCATTTTTTTTTAAATGTGACTAGCTCAAAGAATTTATATACAACACTAGAAATTACGAATAACAATAATCGCAAAAAACAACATTCAAAATTAATCCTTATTATTCTACTGCAAAGTTGATTTTCCTTTAAAGCCTACATACAAATACATAACGTTCCCGAAATAACACCTTTTGTAGGTGTCCCTTTTCCTCTTGAATATTATACAACTTACTAGAAAGAGATACCTACAAACTTTAGGTGTTATTTCGGGAACGGCTTTTGTCCTCCGTAAGCATTCTAGTGTTATATATAAATTCTTTGGACTAGCTATAAGCACCGCATTAACCGCATATGCAACATTGCCCCATATATAAGTACCAAATTAAAAAAATACCAAATAAAGATATTGCAACTGCAGCAACTGGATGTTGCCATGAACTGTATAACAAGCTCTAAACGGAAGAGGAAGCAAGATAACATGTAAGTATTGTGTTGCGCTTATGCCATTTCACTCGTTTTGGGCCTGCTAAAACAGATCATGGTAACACCCCTGATCGACCACTAAGGATTTCATGGGGTTACTACCGTCTCTTAAAACCTTGCAAGATCCAGTGAGTAAGCAAGATAGCGCAATACATGATGTAAGGCGACATCTCCCTTAATCGTTCTTGCATAGTTTTGAGATGGCGGTAAGCCACCATATCGCTCGTTGGAGAGCGAGGTTTATTCTTCCTTGCTCTGTGCACTTGCCACGTGAATTCCCCCTCGGAAACAGTGCCTTATCCAGGGATGTAAGTCAAAATGATGCCCTATGTCTTTTTCATACTTAAGTGGAATTTCAGAAAGTATAATGAAGGAAGAAAATTAGTTCTGAGATTGGCCGAAAAATTTATAGGGTAATAAAAAATAAGAAACGGTTTTGGCGCCAAGCTAAAGTCGCTCAGTTACCGTCAATGTATTTATTTTCTAATATTTGTATTTTTTCGAGTACTTGTGCATAATAAAGGTGGATTATTATAAGTGTTCGTCAACAAACGTGAGTGTTGGGAAGTGGTACAATATCGTATACTTAAGTGACTTTAATCCTTGTCACCAAAATCTCCCAAGATAAAGCTAAGTGAAACTTCCACCGCTTCACTTAGCCCTTGACTAACTTGACTAGACATGACTACTGACTTGACTTGACTGACTCGGCAAAATGAAGAACATTTATCTAAAACTTGATACTGGAAAAATAAGCTATATGTTTGATTGCCATATTGTGGATTAAATCCACATCAAAAAAAAAAAGAAACAAAGAAACTCACTTTCGCATTTCTAATATCTAATATCAATTTCTAATATCAGTTGGGAAGTTGAGACTTCCGGTACGGAGGCCGTATTGCTCGAAGTATGGAACCAACATTAAGGAGATAAAAGTACCTCTATATTCTTCCAAAACTATTTATAAGTTCACAGAAATTAAAAAGAAAATACCACCAGATTTAGAACCTCTTTCTTACTCCTTTATTTTAGAATAATAGTAAGTTTATGATTTTTAAACAACTTTGATTTTATAGTGCGACATATGATCGCAATCTCTCAACGTCTGCGCCGCTTGCTCCGGAGTGAGGTCCCTCTGCGACTGCGCCAGCATCTCGTACCCCACCATGAACTTTTTGACTGAAGCAGACCTGAGGAGTGGGGGGAGGTAGAGCCCATGGAGGAGCCAGTGTGGGGAATCCCCTTGTGAATGGTTTGGGCCAGTTGGTGCTCCTGTGACGAAAAAAAATAATTTGTGATGGCCAGTAAATATTCTTGTTACAGAGGAAGGATACCCACTCCCACAAAATAATTTCTACTAATATTATAACCGTGAAAGTTTGTAAGAATGTATGGATATTTGTTATGCTTTTACAGGAAAACGGCTGAACGGATAGTTGAAATTTGGTGAAGATTGCTAAGACCCTAGTACAACACATAAGCTATATTTTACCCCGGAATTCTCACGGGAGCGGAGTCCCAGGCAACAGCTAGTAAGTAAATAAAACAAAAAAATACTTACCATGCCAACCCATGCTATATGGAAAACTGCACTTAAACAAATTGTCATATTTTGTGTTCAACTGCTTCATGATGTCTGCCAGACCCTCCTTCTGGTCTTCATTCAGGTCAGTGAGCCTCTGAGGCCTCCCGTGGATCGGCAGCAGCATCGTCTCAAAAGGCCACACTGCCCAGTATGGGACTAAGGCTACCCATTCTGCATTCTGGATTACAATGCGTTCCTAAAAAAAATCTGTGGTTTAGTGAGGAAGTTACACTATCGACGAGGACACTCCCTCCACCTCCCATGGCTCTACCAACCTCTCGGTTATACGAGCCGAATCTCGGGAGAGTGCGCTGTACTTGCATTTCCCATCTCTTTCTAGTCGCACCTGCTTGATCTCCCTACAAGTTCTCTATAGTGTCGCCTATCTATGCAATCACTATCGACGAGGAATCGGTTTTAGCCAGTCAGAAAAACCTTTATGTTAATGTAATAAGGTAATTTTTCCTTTGTGCGGTGTCGCATTGCGACCAACCCAAGCCGATGTGAACGGAATAAGCGACACCTTATTTATTACGTTGACATAAAGGTATTTCTGTAGGTCGACCGCCTATCTCGATTCTCACCTCTCGTAATGGCTACTTGTATCGCTATCGCCACATTTCGCTCCGCCTAACACACAAAATGCATTATAAAAAAAATTTTTTTTGTTCGTTGCAACTCAATTGACAATGTAAACAAAAAAATATATATTTTTAAAGCGTTTTGTGTGTTCGGCGGAGCGAAATGTGGCGATAGCGATACAAGTAGCCATTACGAGAGGAGAGAATCGAGATAGGCGGTCGACCTACTGACCGGCTTAAGCGGCTGAAGCCGATTACATAACGATAACTGTGGGGAGGCTAATAAATAAAGTTGCTTATGATAGCCAAGAATGAAAGCAACCCCATCGAAGAAAGCCTAGCTCTTTTATTGATATTATTATTATTGTCGAGTGGAAGGCTTGACTTTTATAGATGATGCGATTAGAATGACGCGTTTGCCTCATAGTGGGTTTCGATTTCCATTCTAAAGCGTACGTTGTACTTGATTTGGCAAACGTACATAATAAATACGAAGAAGAAGCGGAACTTACTTGTTTCTCCAATTCTTGCTGCAAATAGTCCACTAGTAACGGTGTGCCATGTTCCGCGTAATATTCTTTTTGGCATCTGAAAAATATTACACACAGTTTTATTGACTTTTTTTTTTCAATGCATCTAAATACACAGCTGAATAATATTAGCTTATTGGTTTTTGAAATTTATTGCATTGTAGAAGACCAAATTCCCTAATTAGGTCTTTGGCTAGAGATAAGAAAAAAATAATATTGCAAGGTACAGGTCACGTCTTTTAAAAGAACGCTGGAGGAGAGCGGAGACAGTGAAATACGACAAGCCAACCAACCAACAGCGTGCGCCGGACGACAGTGGTCATCGCAGTCTCCTAACATCTTCCTGGAGGATAATACGTTAATTATGGAAAGGGTTTGGAGCACGAAGCAAATTTTGGAACATAGATGTGTTAAACAAAGTAATATAAACGCACGAAAGAAGTTATTCCAAAAAAACAACTAATACTACAACGGGTCTACTACTACGGTCACGGTAACGGGTCTAGGGTACATATTTGAAGTGTACATGAATTAAATAAATAAACAATAATATAGGCTACGGTGGGCTTACTTATCTTTCTTAAGCGAGCCATTTATGTCAACCTAATTGAATAAAAAATAATACCTTTCTTTGATCCTAGCTTCGTTTGGGAGAAAGCTAGAAGCCCAGATCTGGCAATGTGGGTGGGGGTTGGAACACCCCATAATGGCACCCTTGTTTTCAAATATCTGCACCCAGGTGTACCGCCGCCCTAGTTCTTTAGTCTGGTTTATCCATCTAAAAAATCGAAAAATAGTTATACATATTATCGTGTTGATTGCAATTGACAAAATTTGGCAAAATAAGCTGGATCATCTAAAATGTTATTTATAAATAACAAATAATTTTTTTCAGATTGTTCTAAGGCAATAAAAGCAATCATCTAATTAGGGTCACATCTTTTACATCCGGCTCGAAGGACGCGATGTAGGTGACGAGACCCTAGTTCACAGATCTGTGCCCTAATAAGATGTGCTAATAATATGAATTTGTAATATGCCTATACTTACTTACTGGGTGGCTCGACGACCCAAGGTGGACCCTGGCCTCCGACACAAGAGCTCTCAACTCCCCCCCATTCTGCGCTACCTCTTGCCAGTCAGCTCTTTGGAGGGCTTTCAGGTATATGCACACTTTGTCCCTCCAGCGATACCTTTTAGCGGTAGCTGGGTCGAAGGAAGGCTGATGATGAATGATGATGGAAGGCTATTTGATACAAGGTTGCGACACCGCCGCCGGGGAATCGGGCTGAGTTAACTTTGCGTTTGATGTACCTATTGCATCGTACAATACTCACTCTTCAATAACAGCCATTATTTCTTCAACTGTCATCAGAGGGATAGTCATTGATGAGTCTGGATGGAAGCACATAACTCTGCAACCAAAATTGACAAAATATTATGATCGATGACGTTAGTTATGATTCTCGGCGTGGCTTAGTACTACCGTTCTTGAAATCATGCAAGAATGAGTGAGTAAGCGAGACAGCGCAAATTGCGCTGCGCAATACATGATATGTTGCTGTGCTGATTTTGTGGTACCAAATAAACAGCTTTTCTTTCTTTCTTTCTTTCATGATGTATAAAAGCGACATCTCCCTCACTCAATCGTTCTTGCATGGTTTTAAGAGTTGGTGTTAAGCCATCTGGTTATCAAAATATATGTTACGAAGAGTTGCGTAAAAATGTACTCGTACTTACCTGCAGGTGCCTTTCGCTGCGGCAGATCTGAAAAGTGGGTGGTCAGACTCTGGAGGCTCTGGAACCCTCTCCAGCAGTGCTGGGAAGTCATTAGGAAAGACATAAGTTGACGTGTAGATTGGGTTGCGCTGGAAAAAGAAAATGTACTTATTAAAAATGTTTACCTCATTGGACGCTAAAGTGTAATATAATATACTAGCGACCCACCCCGGCTTCGCAACCTTCCCCTTGAATCACTCTATCTATTAAAAAAACCGCATCAAAATCCGTTGCGTAGTTTTAAAGATTTAAGCATACAAAAGGACATAGGGACAGAAAAAGCGACTTTGTTTTATACTATGTAGTGATAGTGATAGTGAAGTGATGCGCGCACATAGGAGTCGAGAGCGGCCGAGTAATGTCAATTACAATACTCTGACAATCTCAAGATTCAAATTCAAAATTCCTCAAAGGCCCTCAAAGCAAAGGGTTGTAGGTTACCTTCCTCTGCAGATGTCTTCTTCAGGGTATTTGACAGCGTTAAAAAGGAGACTCGCTCGTTAGATTTATCGACTAAATCTAAATAAAAATCAATCGGGGGGCACGTTACGCCGTTGGTCCCGACAGCCGGTTTTCGTTAAAAGAACCGCGTCAGAGACCGAGAGACGGTTCACAAGAACTGTGACTCCAGGATGTGCTTGGTCAATAGACGGTGACACCTACTCGAAATGGTGATGAAGTTTAATTCAGAAGTTCTATCTAGCTACCTGTCCATTGGCCCTCAACGCCCCAGCTTTTAATGGGTTGTTAGGATCTGGCGGCTGGTCTTCCACGGCATCCTCCACCTGCCCACTCCAGGGCCTCAGACAGCGGTGGGGAGAGACTAGTAGCCACTCATCTTTTAGAGGATTGTACCTTATGTGCTGGTGTTCTGAAAATGGGGTATGGTTATTTGTTTATATAAGGTGAATTTAAATCAACTGCAAATATTTTAAGGGCAAATTCAGACCACTAAACTGAACAACTTTCCCAAATAAACTTATGACGAAATACGAAAAAAAAATTTTGATCTCCCATACAAATTGAGAATCAGCTGATCTAATTTAGTATGGAGAGTGAAAAATAAAATTTCGTATTTCGATATAAGTTTATTTGGAAAAGTTGTTCAGTATAGTGGTCTGTATCTGCCCTTAAAATATTTGCAGTTGATTTGTGTCCACCTTATATATTTCATGTACATAACTAGGTCTACAGAGGTTGTTTTTGAAATTCGAGAAATGATTTTTATCCCATTAAGTGGTTTCTCCTTTGTAATAACCCGCCAAATTAGGACCATGATTAATAGCGTACCCTGGGCTCTGAAGCGTATGCTGAAGCAACCGGAAAAAACGATAACACACGGGCCTAAGAACAGAATAAATAATAGGTGTAGGTATTATACTAACGTAACCAAAGTGTTCGTTATTGATCTGTGACTTTCGAAATAAATGTACAATAAAAGTAACCATAAATAAATACAGTCTCTTAGCCTATCAGTAAATATTGATGATTAAAAAGTTATTTTAAGCAATTGTTTGTCGATTCATAAATAAAAATAACTGACATAAAGCTTTATCTAATAGGTTATCTAAGAAACAACAACAATAATCCATACTCCATACTAATAATATTATAAATGTGAAAGTGTGTTTGTTTGTTTGTCCTTCCTTCACGCCGTAGCTAAGCAACAAATCGACCTGATTTTTGGCATAGAGTTAGTTGAGATTACTGGAATATTTGTATGTGTACACCAAAAATTTTCTAATTCCACGCGAGCGAAGCCGCGGGTAAAAGCTAGTAAACTATAAGTATAAGACATCCCTTTCTAGCATTAGTCCGCCATTGAACCTACTTTTGTTTTAATTGTTTTTTATTTTGTTTTAGTGCAATAAAGTTATTAAAAACAAACATAACTTACTTACCAGTAGGTTTAAATTCCCGGCTCATAGTAGCTACAATCTTCGCAGTTACAGAGGAACTGAGTTGATTCACTTGTTCTTTTAATGTTCGCTGATAATGAACTACCGTCAAAGATAAATTAAAATTTATTGATAGTTCTATGCCTCCATGTTTTGGTATTCTTCGAAGGGCATACCAATAAGTCATCATCATCATTTCAGGCGCAGGCTATCCACCGCTAGATATAGGCCTTCCCCAAGGATGGCCTGCATCCAGCGCCTGCCTGTCATCTGACCATCTGGTCGGTGGATGTGTGTTGCTGCGCTTACAGCTGCGTGGTCACCATTCGAGTACCTTTCTGCCCCATCGTCCATTAATTCGTCGCGCTGTATGTGCCCCATCCACTGCCAATTCAAAGGGCTAATCCGCTAGTACCAATAAGTACTTACTTCTATTATCAGCTGCCTAGTCTTTTTCTTTCAAGTTGTATTCCTCATAACAGATGGTCGTCGTGACCACAATAATCCAATTTTGGCAGCTGGTTTTTAGTGCTTCTAGGTCTAACTAAAGTCAAAGACTCAATTTAAATTAGTTGGTTTATTAATATTTATATTATAAAGTATGCCTAATATCTTGAGATACAATTTTATTTTATCCTTAGATCATTAAACCAAATGGAGTGGTCTCTAACAGGCGACCAAGTTCAAGTATTAAACTAAAGCCTGAACTTGGACATACTTATTTTCCACTGAACTCTAATATTTTATTCAGTTTTACTACTGTGGCGATTTTAGCGCCACAGTTTAAAAAAAGATAAGTACACTTGTAAGTAGGCAGTTAAGTAGGTACTATCTGTTCTAAAATTGATCTATGATGCAATATATTACTCTAATATTCTTGTTGATAATGTTTGTCAGTTATCTCAAGAGGAATAATAGTTTAACTTTTAATATTAGAGACAGTAGGTACTTAGAGTAAAATGTAATCCACTGAAAAATCTCGTCTTAGCGTTTCCCCGGTTACATGCTCAGCTGGTTTAAATCAGTGCTGGATAAAAAAGCCAGTGCTAAAAGAGAATTCAAGAAAGGTGTAAAAAATTCCTTTCATGGCTAGCAGAGCGCTTGTTGTGAGTCTTCTAGTGTTGCAAGCTTCTCATAGGTTACGGTGACAGCGGGCCATAGGCATGTTTGCCTATTACACAATGCGCAATACATGATGGATAACTGTAAAGCCACATCTCGCTTACTCCCTCCCTCGTTTCGGGCTGCTTAGTAATTCGTATTTCGGGCCTGCTTAAACAGCTCATGGTAACCTCCAAGTAAACAAACATGTCTGCAGTTTTGCCACCTAATCGTCATCTGTCAATGTCAATATTGTCAATTTGACTTTCTTTTGGTTTTGTTTGTTTCGCTGTTTCGCTTTGTGTCTTTTACTTGTTGTGGTGAAAAATTAAAAACTGGATTTTGTGCTAGAATATCTAATACAAAATCCTCGTTAGAGGAGTATAGTATTCGTTGATCTAATATTATTTGTATAAATCGTGTGAGCTGTAATTTACGATGTAAACTTGTGAAAGAGTTAAAATTATGGAGTGGTTAGTATTTAAATCGTTGAATTTACGTACATAAAAAACATGTTTTAAAGAGCTTAAATATCTTCATTTTTTAATTCAGTTTCTCATTGGAGACCAGGTCGTCTCACCCTTCTTCAGATCAAGTGAATGCCCTAATCTCTTTCCTGGAATCACGGCTGGATCTAGCCAAAGGGTTCGGCAAGACTCAAAAGCAGAGAGAAAGAGCGAAAAAGGAGTGGTTTCGAATTACGCTGAAGTTGAATAACATGACTGGAGGCACGGTTAAGACTGTCAAGAGGTGGATGAAGGTAATGCCCGATAAAACTATAATTAGCAAAAAATATGTAAAGAAAACCTTTTCTTTAATTCTCCTTGCGGAGTCATCGACAATATTTTGAATGATTAGACATAATATCATGGTGACATATAATATAAAAATATGGGAATTCAGATATAAAACTTAAATAATTGTATCCTTTATTAGTTAGTTTGAATACCTGAAATAAAGGCTTTAAATGTAGTTTCTTTATTACAGGTAAGATGATGTTTTTGTTCACTTAAGTTTGTATCACCTATAGATTATAACTGTTATGTTTATAAATAAACTTTACTTTATTACAGAGAAACCTTTAAGTTTTTATTTTCCGGTTAAAATATCATTATAAATATTTACTTATAGGCAGGCAGTTGTTGCAGCTGATGTGTCTATCAAACAGTGTTGATAGTCATTAATTCACTGATTAATGTTTATTGTTGCATCCCATAACAAAAGGCTGTGTTATGTTAGTAAGGTTCTAGATTTGAAATTAATTTTAAACATATTCAATTATAGTTCCCTTTTGTTACAAATTGCAATATTTAATTTTATTTATTTATTGCATTCACATTGTACAATAACAGTTATAACTAGATACTATAATAGATTGCTTAAAACTGCCACTTTTATCAGTTTTGCAATTTGTAACTATAGGGTACTATTATTTAATAATTTAATATGCTCAAAATTAACTTCAGATCCAGAACCTTAATTATATAAGACGGATTTTTGATAACTTGTGTTTTCAGTGAATATAATGATTTTTAACTGCTGGTGGTGCTAGTGTTTACCAAGGTATCGTCTTAACTTACGGACAAAGAATTGTATTACAATGTATTCAATTACAGTACTGGAGTGACAAAAAAAGCGCAGTGAAAAAGAAACAGGCGACCATAGAGAAGTGTCAGCAAGATGGTGACGACGACATGCCAGAACTTTCCGACAATGAGGAGCGGATCTTGGCGCTGATCAGGGCTTGTGCAAACCTCACTAAGCCCCAACTATGCAGACAAATTAAAAGAGAGCCTTTAGTAAGTTGTAATGTACATTTTTTTGTTTGTTAAGTAGAGTTAAACAAAAAAAAATTATTCCACCATTAGAAATATTCTTCTTCTCTGTCGTTTACTCATTATTGAGGGATGTGGTCATCATGGTTAACACCTGCCACAATCTTCCTCCAGGTGATCCTGTCCTGGTGGCCTACTATCATCTCTAAGGCGACATCTTGCTTACTCACTGGATCTTGCATGGTTTTAAGAGATGGTAGTAGCTGAATGGACCTCTGCAAGGATGTACTAGTGATCTCCTGCACTGTATCCGACCATCTCTGGAACTTTCAACACGGCCAGTGATGAGGAGGTTTTCCAAGCTATCCGGGTTTTGACAGTATGACCGAAGAATTTGAGGACTCTTTGTATGCAAATAGTGCAAGTAGTGTGATGAAGTAGTGATGAAGGGTAACCTTCCATTGTGTCTTGAGCGCAAATTCCTTGACATGTATATTCTGCCCATTCTTACCTATGGTGCACAGACTTGGCCACTAACAAAAGATCAAAAGTCCAGACTTAAGGTACGTAGTACTATTACTAATTCTGTGCTTAAGGTTTGCCAATGTATGGAATGCAGCATACTGGGCATAAGCCACAAGGATCGGGTAAGAAACACCGAGCTGCGCTCCAAAACCCAGATAGTCGATGTGGGCGTTAAGACGGCCAAGCTAAAGTGCGAATGGGCTGGACATGTTTGCCGCATGCAGCCAGATAGATGGGCCCGTATAGCAACATTCTGGGTTCCAGAAGGCCGTATACCGAGGGGCGGACCACGCAAGAGATGGCGGGATGACCTGGACATATTCGAGACTGGATGGCAACAAGCGGCGAGGGACCGGGACGCGTGGAAGACAAGAGGAGGGGCCTTTGCCCAGCAGTGGGACAATTAAGGCTATTAAAAGAAATGATTAAGTATGTTGAAATCACTGGCCGTGTTGAAAGTTCCAGAGGAAAAGGCCAAGAAAAGGATCACTGGTACATCCTTGCAGAGGTCCATTCCCCTAGCCCTGGACGGGTTCGCCTGGAGGGAGATCGTGGCAGGTGTTAACCGTGATGGTCACGTCCCTCAGTCATGAGGAAACGATGAAGAAGGAAGGATGTTGACAGGCATATGGGCTGCAAAAGCACGTGGACCTTTTTACACTAATATCGGCCCGTCACGATCAATCGACCATGCACATCCTGGTGTTAGAGTTATTCAGATCCGAGGATACAGTATCCCATACACAAGTTTCAAACTTTTGAAGCTAACTCAATCTGTGAAATTTATTATTTATATTTATTATATTTATTATATTTATATATATCTTAATAATAAGGCAGTTTGCCTTTAGACCCGAGGGTTGTGGGTTCGATTCCCACGGGAAGCATACTTTGTTTAGCTGTTTCCAGTTTGTTTAGGACGTTGTAGGCTTGAATCACCTGATTGTTTGATAATAAAGATGATTCCGTGCTTCGGAAGGCACTTTGAGCCGTTGGTCCCAGCTGCCATCTGGTAGTTGTTAAAGGAACCATGTCAGAAGGTGAGAGATGGTTCCGAAGACCTTTGACACCAGGGTGTGCATGATCGATTGACCGTGTGCCGAAATAATGATTGTTTATCATTTTAAATCCAGGAACAGAATCAAGTAGAGAGTTCGCCAAACAACATAGTGACGTCATTCTTGGTGGAGGAAGAAATAGGAGAAGAAACTAGTACAGTAAGTGGCATGTTTTCACTCACATACTTATAAGAGTAATGCCCGAATACTCAATCAAGTATCATGCTGTCACTGTCATATCGCTGACGTTCAGCGTGACAGCATGATACTTGAGCAGCTCTCAAAATTGACACCCATATTCTCAAACGTTTCCTCAAACTCCACTCATCCTCACTCGACCTCAATGGTATTCATAGTTGACACTAGCTTCCTCACCTTAAGGAAATTACTCAATGGAGGTGAGGAACGAACTGTATATAATATAAGGTTGGTCGAGAGGTACCTTAAGGAAGCCTCGAACGTATCGTTTAACGAAAAGTAGGTGCTTTTATTGAGGATCAGATTTAAAAGAACTTGTACCTACTGTAAAAAGTTCTTTGAGTATTAAGTATTTTGTTGTTTTATAATAAATCTATGCCAGTAAGCTAAAATTGAAAAATAAACTTTGTCAAAAGCTCTTTTTACGTCAAAAAGTTAAGTGGTTTACCAACATATAGAAATGAAACGGGACGTCATTCCTTGACTAATCCTCACTGGTGTTTCCTCAAGGAAATAATCAAGAATACCGTTTTCAAGGAAAGTTGGAGGATTTCCTTGAGGTTGAGTGGAGGCGACCTATGAGGAAACGTTTGAGAATATGGGTGTGAGTAGCGTTTGGGTATTTGGGCGTTAGTCTCATTAGGCTAGTCTAAAAAATATGATAATAATATTTATATGTTTTTTCGATTAATAAATAAAAGAAGAAAAGAAGAATTAGTAAATAATAGACCATTTTAGAGATACAATTTGAATGAAAAAAAATATTAAAATTGTGATTTATTTTTTATTTTATTTTATCATACAGTGTTTTCGTCACTCCGCGTTGAAATAAAGTAGTCAGGTCAGTTTACTGGAATAAAAATATGACACATATGGATAGTGTGTGTGTGTGTACCTATGCGTTGATCCAAGGTATCAGCTACCTACATACCAAATTTCATTAAAAATGGTCCAGCCGCTTGAGTCCGAAGAAGTAAGAAACATACAAACTTTCGCCTTTATATTAAATAAATAAATATCTATATATTTATTATGGGGCTAACTCAATCTGTGTGATTTGTCCCTATGGACAAATCACACAGATTGAGTTAGCCCCAAAGTAAGTTCGAGACTTGTGTTATGGGATACTAACTCAACGATACTATATTTTATTTTATAACAAATATATATATAGGTAAACATCCAAGACCCAGGTCAATCAGAAAACTATCATTTTTTCATCTTGACCTAACCGGGGATCGAACCCGGGACCTCCTGACTAGCGGGCAGGCATGTTAACCATTACACCACGGAGGTCGTCTATATATATATATTATTAGTAGCATTGTGGGATTATCTTTTGTCTAAAACGAATATCACTACATAGTATAAAACAAAGTCGCTTTCTCTGTCCCTATGTCCCTATGTATGCTTAAATCTTTAAAACCACGCAACGGATTTCGATGCGGCTTTTTCAATAGATAGAGTGATTCAAGAGGAAGGTTTTTATGCCCATGCGAAGCCGGGGCGGGTCGCTAGTATATGTATAACAAAAAACGAACAATTTCACTGCTTGTTTGCCCGAGTTTTTGTATGGCGTCGAGTTGGCCAAACAAATTGGTCCTTCTCGTTCTCATGGACTTTCCTGTTTCCCCATCTCACTTTTTAACAAAATGACAATTCATAGCTGAATCTTCAGGTTCTAAATCTATGCTAATCATTTTTTTGTTTCAGGAAGATAATAACGAATCGGATGACGTATTTAATGTGAGTTTATAAATTAACTAGCTGGTTATGTCGCGCCCAAAAGAAGCCTATGTTTGACCCTTGATCCTTAACTATATCCATACCAAATTTCATCATAATCGGTCCAGTGGTTTAGCCGTGGGAGCGTTACAGACAGACGGATAGACTTCCGCATTGATAATATTAGTATAGATTAGCGGTTCCCCGCGGTTTCACTCGCTCGTGGTGTGTAGTACTGTAACGACAGGTATCTAACTAGCAAGAGTTAGATACTAGACGGCGCTGTCAAAAGTTGTTGACTATTGCTTCCCTATTTAGCAGACGTGATGTGAAATATTTATAAATTGTAATCAAATTTTAATTGCAAATTCATCGCGTCACGTCTGGCTAATACGTGTTAATAATTAAGTCTTAATTTAATATTATATAGTTATTATATTTAGTTAATATTATCCAGTCATCGAGAGAATAAACGGTGTATACTTCACCTCGTCTCTCATTTCCTGCCATAACGACCTCTCACCACTAGATGGCGCTGTTATATATACACATAGCCTATAATAACCTCCAAGAATCTGGCTAACAAAATTGTTTTCAAATAGCAAATCTATATATATATAAAAGAAAGTCGTGTTAGTTACTCCACTTATAACTCAGGAACGGCTGAACCGATTTAGCTCAAAATTGTCAGGGAGTAGTTTAGAGCCAGGAGAAGGACATAGGGTACCTTTCATCTCGGGAAAAAGCACTGTTCCCGAGGGAAGTACACGCGGGCGAAGCCGCGGGCAAAAGCTAGTGTACTTATAAAATATATTTTGTTTTCACAGGATACAAATCATACAATACAATCTAAAGTGGAAAATAATACGCCTACAGTCTCAAGTAAGTTTAATCAAGGTAAAATTAATGTGCTATCTATTTAAATTCAAGGAATACTCAACATATCAAGATACTATTTTTGTTGATCATGTTAAGACGATACCTCGGTGAACACTAGCGCCACCATCATTTAAAAATCGTTATTCGCTGAAAACACAAGTTATCAAAAATCCGTGTTATGTAATTATGGTTCTGGATCTGAAATAAATTTGTTCACCGAGGTATCGTCTTAACATGAACTACCATCAGAAGAGTTCACCGAAGTACCATCTTAAGAAATCTTTCATTTTTATCCATATTTGCGCATAATAAGTCCTAAAGAACGTAATAGTGCGCTTTTGGCCTCGGTTTCGCCCATATAGTCCTCGTATATCGTGCCTAAACGTAGCCTAGTTTAACTGTCAGTTTTTAACTATATCCATACTAAATTTCATTAAAATCCGTCCAGTGGTTTAGACATGAAAGCGTAACAGTAAGACAGACATACAGGTTTACGCATTTAAAATCATAATCGTCAGCTGTCTACATCCCACTGCTGGACATAAGCCCCCCCCCCCCCCCCCCCCCCCCCTCTGTTTATTTTATACATCCCTGCTCTGAGCTACCGCAATCCGGTACCCCTAGTACTGCGTCTGCGTTAGGATTTTGTATGGAATATCTTAGTTGCCTTACTATGCGCCAGGGGCGCTGTACAGGTTTGTCATACAAAATCGCTAAGGCAGTCGCTAGCGTTTGCGTTTAAAAAAAACTCATACTAGAGGCACTGTTGTCGCCATCTACCTTCCTAATATCATCGACCCATCTAGCCGCTGGACGTCCAGTACTTCGCTTTCCATGTATAGGGTATCACTCCGTTACAGCCTTACTCCACCTACCATCGCTCTTTCTAGCCAGATGTCAAGCCTAGCGCATCACTATCACTACATAGTATAAAACAAAGTCGCTTTCTCTGTCCCTATGTCTCTTTGTATGCTTAAATATTTAAAACTACGCAACGGATTTTGATGCGGTTTTTTTTAATAGATAGATTGATTCAAGAGGAAGCTTTTTATGCCCACGCAAAGCCGGGGCGGGCCGCTATTTATAATATTAGTATGTTTAGAAGTATGGATAGGTTTCTCTGCAGTATATGTGTTAATTTTGTTTTAGGTTCCCGATGGAGTAATACGACAGTGCCTCCAAAACAGGACCTACCATCGTTGAACCATGCCAACTTTCAGTTGGTTGCAGACAGGCTGTGTCGGATAGAACAGCAGAGATTGGAGCTGGATAGGAGAATGGTGGACATAATGGAACGGAATAGTGACAGGTAACTCTTGTTACTAGATGGCGCTGTCAAGAGTTGACGACATCTCATCGCTAGATGGCGCTGTCAAGAGTTGACATCTCACCGCTAGATGGCGCTGTCAAGAATTGACGACCTCTCACTACTAGATGGCGCTGTCAAATATTAAAACTCGATATGACTAATTTAAAGAGTGTTTGGTCTCATTGCCAGTAGAAATAGTCCATTCGTCTGTCTGTCAGCAATCCTAATTTTCATTTTTTTATTATCGGGACAGTGGGCCTATTATCATCGCTTAAAACCATGCAAGATCCAGTGAGTAAGGGAGATGTCGCCTTACATCACGTAGTGCGCTATCCCGCTTACTCACTGGATCTTTTATGGGTTTAAGAGATGATAGTAAGCCATCAAAACTGTATACAGGGCTCGGAAACCTGGTTAAAATAAAAAACCAGCTCGTTTTACATTTTCACAGCGACCGCTAGCATTACGGTTCCGCTCAACCGGTATTTCCCCGAAAATAACGGTCTTAACCAGGTCTTTAGGACCCTAAAATCAGCCGCTATATTTATTTACCAGGTTAAAGACCGTTATTTTTGCGCCTTTAAAATACCGGTTCCGAGCCCTGACTATATATGACTAACTAGCGACCCGCCCCGGCTTCGCATGGGCATAAAAAACTTCCTCTTGAATCACACTATCTATTAAAAAACACCGCATCAAAATCCGTTGCGTAGTTCTAAAGATTTAAGTATACAAAGGGACATAGGGACAGAGAAAGCGACTTTGTTTTATACTATGTAGTGATTTGTTTTTTTCTTCTTCTAGGGACCATTTGCTCGCGGAAGCTGTGAAAGCTATGGGGGAAGGTCTGAAAGCTTTGGCGCAGGCTATAGCCAAGAATTGATTTCTGAGAAGCTCTATGAGGGCCGTTAGCTTTTTGGCTATTCAGTAATGATAGTTATAAGCTTTTAATAAATAAGCTTTGTACGGCCATGTGGTTCCATTGCCTAAGAAAAAAAATTAGTTCCTTTTCCTGCCAATAGATGGCGCCACAAGAAATGAAAAAAATAAATTTAGTTTAGATCCCCCTTGTATTAGCGAAAAAAAGAGTAAATTATTAAAACATGACTATTTAAATATCGTCATTCTACCACAATTTAGTGCTTTATGTAATAAGTTATTGGATTTAGAATCACAGTGTCTCAAGTGATCGATAGATGGCGCTGAATGTCTCAGTATGGGGAAGACTGTTGGTACACTAAAAATAGGCGGGCGTCTTTGTATGGCGTTTTCATAGTTAGACCCCTGGACCGATTTTGGTGAAATTTGAATGGATATGAAAAAAAATGTGAATGGATAAAGTTAAGGAACAGGGGTTACTTAAGCTACTTTTGGACGCGATGCGGGTAGAGCCGCTGGCAACAGCTAGTTGTACATATAAAAAAGACGAAGCTACTGAAAATATTATGTAATAATAAAGTGTCAATTTTTGTAAATATTGTACATATCAAACGTTGTAAATATATTTTATAAGTAAAAAAATTAGGTTAATAAAATTTTACCTTAATATACTTTGTTTTTTAATGGCAAAAGCATTGCCTCTCCATAATTCTAAGTTTTTATATGTTTTTTTGCTATCGGTTTCGTAAGGTTTTTGTACAGAAGTAATTTTAATTTACACACACACTTAGTTACCTCACCATCCGCCAGGGGCGCTGTACAGGTTAATCATATAATATCGCCAAAGCAGTTGCTATCGTCTGCGTTAAAAAAATCTCATAGTAGAAGCAAAAGCAATAGGTAGTAGGTTAAGTATAAGGCAAAAGATATTTTTTATCTATTTTAATAATCTTTAATATGCAATGAAATTATTCACGCAAATGTAAATTCGTCTGTTTTGACTAAAATTTTGTAAATTGACATTCTGGAGAAAATGATGCAGTGGAGTTTGTGGCGCCGCTTCTTCTCCACTTGCGCTTTGGAAGTAGTGGTAAACTTAATTTAAGTAACGTCAATAAGTGATAAGAATTTCCTATATTGAGAACTAGCTGACCCGGCAGACGTTGTCCTGCCCTTTTTTCTACCTCTACCCTACCCAACACCTACCCTACATCTACCCTCCACCTGCCCCACACCTACCGTACAGTTAAACAAACTTATCTGTGCCGGTCGCGATGGCGCCACAATCTATGTCTATTGCACAAAATTGTATGAAGTTTCCTTAGTTCAGGTTTTAGCCACCGGAACCGATAACTTTGCCTCACTGTACACCTACCCTACCATACACCTAACTTACACCTACCTTACACCTAACCTACAACTACCTTCCACCCTACTTACAGTCCACGGACATTTTGTATCGGAAAATGTTTTCTTTTATTTTTATTTTTTTTCATCATATTCTGCTATTCGGGGCGGAGACAAATCCAACGAATCAATAACCATGAAAATTAGTTCAGCAGATCTCGAGTTATAAGTGTTGTAACAAACCCGTCTTTGTTTTATATATATAGATAGAGATAGTTAAACAATTTGAATTTGCTGTCTAAAGCCATTTTGATTCGCCAAAACACTCCGTATCCCGTTCAATTCAATTCTTTTTATTCAATTCACGTTGAAAAAAGTCTTTTTTTTTTCTAAACGCATACGCCAGCGACTGCGTTAGGATTTTGTATGAAATTTCTTAGTTGCCTTACTATCCGCCAGAGGCGCTGTACAGGTTCGTCATACAAAATCGCTAACGCAGTCGCTAGCGTCTGCGTTAATAAAATCTCATACTAGGGGCACTGTATCCAAAATCTGTATTTTATCTAAATTGTATAACATTGACACACTGACATAATACGCCAGACGGAACGGAGCTTTCGAA
The DNA here is from genome assembly GCA_947044815.1 of Apomyelois bistriatella. NCBI lineage: Eukaryota > Metazoa > Arthropoda > Insecta > Lepidoptera > Pyralidae > Apomyelois > Apomyelois bistriatella. The sequence goes on from OX345717.1 coordinate 2,096,590, forward strand.
TGAGTTGCCAAGTTTCCGGAATCTGAGACTGAGATTATAAAATAAATACGTAAGTATACGTACATACATATAATCACGTCTTTATCCCATACGGGGTAGACAGAGCCTAGGACCATAAGACCTTAGGCCACGTTTAGCATAATGGTAGTTGATATAGGAAATCAATAATGATGGGTTCCTAGCCGCATCGCCTATGTCATGATTTCCCCATTCGGCGATTCCCTCAGACGACTTTTACGGCTTGCGCGGGAAGAGAAGCAGCTGGTACATTCTATGGTTTTCTTTTTCTCCCAGACCAGCATGGAAGATACGTAATACGTAAGTATATACAGACAAAATCACGCAAAATGTTCTACTAGATCACGGAGGCTGAATGTAAAAGTATGTTAAGGCTGCATTTTGGCACTTTATCTAGAAAATACCGCGGTTTTTAAAGTTTCGACGCAATGCAGGCTACACTGGGGCAATTCCAAGCTTGCAACCTTGTATTAGGCCACGGCCGTTAGTAAATTAACTATTTTCTTATAAAAATATCTTAGTTTTTTATTTTCCTTAAATTTCGTCTTTATTAGCACTAGGGACCTGCCCCGGCTTCGCATGGGCATAAAAACCTTCCTCTTGAATCACTATCTATTAAAAAGACCGCATCAAAATCCGTTGCCTAGTTTTAAAGATTTAAGCATAAGGATATAGGGACAGAGAAAGCGACTTTGTTTTATACTATGTAGTGATATGTTGACCTGACCGGGTTCGAGCCCCGGTCAGGTCAAGATGAAAAATGATATTTTTCTGAACGACCTGGGTCTTGGATGTTTATCTGTATATGTATTTGTTATAAAATATAGTATCGTTGAGTTAGTATCCCATAACACAAGTCTCGAACTTACTTAGGGGCTAACTCAATCTGTGTGATTTGTCCCTGTATATTTATGTCAATTTAGAAATATATATGCGACAACATGTAAATAGTCGTATATTCTATTTGCCTTGGTGCACTATATAAACAATAAAATAAATCTAAACTAAAAATATATACTAACTAGCTGTTCCCCGCGGCTTCACCCCGCGTGGGAATCGGTTATATCGCGCCCAAAAGTATGCCTATGTTTGACCTCAGGTCGTTAATTACATCTCTACCAAATTTCATTACAATCGGCCCAGCAGTTTAGCCGTGAAGAGGTGACAGACAGACAGACAGACAGACCGACAGACAGACTTTCGCATTTATAATATTAGTATGGATAATACATATTTAAAAAAGTTAAACCCATAGATGGTCGTTATTGATTATGTTGATACTAAAGCCTGTATGTGCAACAAAATGTTGCAGAAGAAACAAGTGACTCTGACTTCCGAAATCCAACGGGATTTAAGTCATGTATACCCCACTGCCCTGTACTCCGCAATTTCGTGACGTCAGCAGGCCTTACCCGAAACCCGCAGTGCTGACTGCGGGCCGAGCATGCGACAGTGCAAAATTTACAATACAGTAAAACAATTTATATGGATAATTAACTTTGTTTCAATCCTAATCCTATCCTAACTAATATTATAAATGCGAAAGTGAGTTTACTAAATTGTTTGTTTGTTACGCCGTTACGCTCTATTTTCTGAACAAATCTTTCTGAAATTTCGCATATACATAGTTAGAAATATTAAGAACTAGCTGTTCCCCGCGGCTTCGCCCCGCGTGGGACTCGGTTATATCGCGCCCAAAAGTAGCCTATGTTTGACCTCAGGTCGTTAACTACATCCCTACCAAATTTCATCACAATCGGTCCAGCAGTTTAGCCGTGAAGAGGTGACAGACAGACAGACAGACAGACTTTCGCATTTATAATATTAGTATGGATATAGATTTAAAAAAAATTGCGTAGCCGCGCGCATTTCCTAGTTCTATGGTTGAGAAGGACATAGGCTAGATAGGTTAAAAGTGAGAGACATCTTATCTGTTTGACCATTAACTGTAACCATTTTTACTGCAAACAAATTTTATTTGGTTTGTACCTAATATTCCGAGAAAAAGCAGTGTTTCCGAGGGAAAATCACGCGGGCGAAGCCGCCGGCGAAAGCTAGTTATTTATGCAACTGAGTAGGTGAAGCAATAAACGCTTTCCTTGAAGGTTCTCATGTAGCATTAGAATATAAAATTGCGCGCGGTCAAGCAATTTTTTTTTAAATCTATATATTGTAGATCCTCGGAAAAGGTAGTAAGACCGACAGACCTGACAAATATAAACCAAAAATTTTCATTAAAATCGGTCAAGCCGATTTTGGTGAAAACACTGTGACACGGCGATTTTTATATAACGAAGTTTTGTTTATTGAAACTTTATTGCACATACAAAAAATATGTAGAAGGTGGAGTGTGGGTTTCCACTAAACCAACTTCTAACAAGATCGGCATTCAGTCGCACACGATGTGTAGTTAAGTATAGCAGTAGGAAGCAGACGAAGCAGTAGTAGGTAGAAAGCGGAGAAGGTATAGAGAGGAACTTGATAGCAAAGAGGATAGTATATACAGATAGATATATTACAATTTCACAACACAGTTTACAATATAAAAATATCGACACCAGAGACGCGTGTCATGTGGTAGAGAACCGACGAATGAAGAACGCCGCGATCCGTCGATGTTTTTCATTGCGCGCGCAGCCGTTGCCAAACGATAGGTTGAGGTTTGTTATGAGTGGCGAGTGTCTCGCTACACCACTCCCCCAACCAGACCGTAACTACGGTCGATAGTAATTCGGAAACCTTACTCGTCTGCCGCTCCGGGTTGTTTTAACCTCTTGTTGTCCCTCTGTTTGAGATGTTGTCGTCGTCGTCGGTGGCATCGTTATAGGACTATGTATATCTTTTGTCAAATAAGCTGGCTTCAGTCTGTCAATAGTGACGTTGGATGGTTTACCTCGGACATCTATCTTGAAAAATTTCTCCTGCCTCTCGAGGACTTTGAAAGGTCCGGCATAGGGTGGTTCGAGTGATGCCCTTACGTGATCTTGCCGAAGAAAGACATGGGATGCGGTATGAAGATCGCGTGGAATGTAAAATGGAGAAGTACCATGCCATGAAGCAGGTTTTGGAGAAAGCTTAGCCATATTCTTTCGAAGTCGGGTTACATACTGGGTGATATCTGCTGTCGTGTAGTCATCTTTGGGAGATAGAAATTGACCAGGTAGCTGGAGTGGCTCACCATAGACGAGCTCAGCTGGACTGGCTTGTAGATCTTCTTTCCAAGTATTTCGGATCCCCAGCAACACCAGTGGAAGCGATTCGGTCCACTGTGAAGAGTCATGGCACATTATGGCAGCCTTGAGCTGGCGATGGAGACGTTCTACCATGCCATTAGCAGCTGGATGGTACGCTGTAGTACGAAGATGTCGCGCGCCGATCATAGACGTGAGTGCATTGAAAAGGTGGCTCTCGAATTGACGACCACGGTCCGTAGTCACGCGAGCGGGACAGCCGAATCTAGCTATCCAGCCAGACACGAGGGCAGCTGCGCAGGTCTCTGCTGTGATGTCCTGTAGGGGGATAGCCTCAGGCCATCGAGTAAATCTGTCGATGACAGTGAGGCAGTATCTGTAACCACAAGACAATGGTAAAGGTCCTACGAGGTCAATGTGAATATGAGAAAACCTCGCAGAAGGAGTAATGAAAGATGAGAGATGAGAATGAGTATGACGGGTGACTTTGTTTTTCTGGCAATTTAAACATTGCCTAGACCACTCTCTACAGTCCTTACGAATCCCTGGCCATACGAATCTTTGTGTAACCAGTCGTACTGTAGCTGTATTCCCTGGGTGATTCCAGTTATGCACCATATTGAAGACTTGCCTTCTTAAGTTCGGAGTGATGTATGGTCGAGGTGGCTGAACAGAAGTGTCGCAGAATATTGGTAAGTTAATGTGTGCTGTTCGTATCTTCCTTAGCTTCAGAGCGGTACCATGTTTAAGAAGGCCTTGCAGCTCAGGATCAGCTTCCTGGGATCGTGCAAGTTCTTGGTAGTCGATGGCCACGGAGATCTCATCTAGGCGCGAGAGAGCATCAGCAACCACATTCTCGGGTCCAGGTATGTATCGAACGTCTGTTGTAAATTGAGCTATGTAGTCTAGATATCTGAACTGGCGAGGTGAACATTGGTCTCTATTCTTTGTGAAGGCAAAGGTGAGTGGTTTATGATCAGTTAGTATGGCAAACGTCCTCGCCTCGACCATGTGGCGGAAGTACTTAATGGCCTCGTAAACAGCTAACAGCTCCCGGTCGTATGGGCTATACTTTTTTTGAGATGGGCTCAGTTTATGCGAATAAAAGGCCAAAGGTTGCCACTCCTTTCCTTTTCGCTGTTGCAAGACTGCACCAATACCCAAATCTGATGCATCAGTCACGATGGCTAAATCCGCAGTTGGGTTTGGATGGGCAAGTAGTGTGGCATTTGACAATGAGGTCTTACAATCTTCAAACGCTTTAAGCATATCAGGTGTCATATTCACTGGATGTGAACCTTTAACTTTAGGGCCAGATAGTACTGCGTGCAGCGGTGCTTGAAGTTGAGCAGCGTTTCGTATGAAGCGACGGTAAAAGTTCAGCATGCCCAAGAATCTTCGAAGCTCTTTAACAGTTTTGGGAACAGTGTACTCCTGAAGCGCTTGGACTTTAGTAGCGAAGGGTTTAGTACCGGCAGCTGAAACTGAGTATCCTAGAAAGGTTACCTCTTCTTTTCCAAGGAAACATTTTGATGTGTTCACCCATATGCCATATTGTTTGAGGCGCCCGAAGAGTATGCGAAGATGAGCTTTGTGTTGTTCCACTGAATTTGAGAAAATCAAGATATCGTCGATGTACCCATAGCAGAAATCAAGGCCCAGGAGCACTTCATCAAGGAACCTTTGAAAAGTTTGGGCAGCGTTTCTTAAGCCAAAAGTCATGAACGGAAATTCAAAGAGTCCGAACGGTGTAGTAATCGCTGTTTTGGGAATATCAGCAGGATTTACAGCTATTTGATGGTAGGCCTTAACTAAATCGATGGTGGAGAAGATGGAACATCCAGAAAGTTGATGTGAGAAGTCATGAATGTGTCGTATAGGGTAGCGATCAGGTATAGTGCGGGAATTCAGAGCTCGGTAGTCCCCACAAGGTCGCCATGAATTGTCCTTCTTTCTCACCAAGTGCAAAGCCGAAGACCATGGACTCTCCGAACGGCGAGCAATGCCACTGGCAAGCATGAACTCAAACTCCTTCTTGGCAGTCTGAAGTCGAGCTGGATCTAGACGTCGTGGTTTACAAGATACTGGAGGTCCTGGCGTAGTCTTAATATAGTGTAGTGTGCTGTGCTTTGGCGGTGAATGCACACCAGCAGGCCTTGTAATCTCCGGAAACTCTCGAAGTATTTGATGGAATTCTGACTCACCATTAACAGATTTCACAGAGGCGATATCGTCAGTGGTTCCTGTTCTTTCTGAAATGGCGGCGACATGTAAAGTTGTAGTACCGTCAACCAGACGTTGATTCCTGCAATCAACTAGTAAGTTGTAGTGGCTAAGCAGATCAACACCAATGATGGGTTTTGACACGTCGGCTATTGTGAAGCTCCAAGAAAATATGCGTCTGAGTCCTAAATTGAGATGAAGCTGTATAGGCCCGTAAGTATGGATGATACTGCCGTTTGCCGCTATTAGATCATACTTGGAACGAGCGCAGGACGTCTTGACTGCTGACCGTGGGAAAACGCACAAGTCTGAGCCAGTATCCACAAGGAATTGCATTTTCGTGGCGCGGTCGGTGACAAAAAGACGGCCTGTAGATGGAGGGCAGTCGTTGGCCGCTACTTCCGACCGCCCTGGGCGTTTCCCGACTCGAATGTGCAGGGCTGCCTACACTTCTTCGCCTGAGCTCCAAAAGTATAGTGGTAGAAACAGTGCGGGTGGTCTGGCGGTGGCTGTGTGTAATTCGAGCGACTGCTTGAGCGGTTTCTCTGAAAACTAGGCTTGAAACGTGAGTGACTTCTGTTATTCCTGTCATTAGTAAGGGCTGCTACTTGCCTGGTTAGCTCATTGACCTGCCTTGTTAGCTCTTCCATAGGCGAAGATGGTGCGATGACAGTAGAAGTGCTAGCCATGGAGACCTGAGGTGAAGCATGAGCAATTTCGTACACTTTATCAGCCAATTCTCCCAGTTTATCTAAAGAAAGATCCATCTGTGAAGCAATAACAGTCTGTATATTCTGTGGCAGTCGACTAGTCCATAAAGTGGCCAAAAAATCACTGGGTATTGAAGGACCCGCTAAACTCTCCAAGTGACGCAGGAATTGCGAGGGCTTTCGGTCGCCAAGCTCCTCGTGCATAAGTAATTGTTTCACGCGCTTTTCCTGTGAAGCGGACAGACGCCTTATAAGCTCGGTCTTCAATTTCAAATATTTGTCCTTTTCAGGAGGCCTAGTAATGATATCTTTCACTTCGATGGCGTATTGGTGATCAAGCTGTGCTACGAGATAATTGAATTTTGTATCATCAGTAGTAATTCGGGAAAGATCAAATTGACACTCTAATTGGGCAAACCATAAAGCCGGTTCTTCTGGCCAAAATGGTGGTACTTTTACACCAACTCTCAATACTTCATCAATTTTAATCACTTTTTCGGACTCGCACATTTTAAAAACAAAAGTCGCTCACCACTCGTGTAAGTAAGGCCACGGCCAACCTCTTTGTTGCTATTGGCAACGAAGTTTGTTTGACAGGAAAAAATTTTATTCAAAATTATTTTTATTTTATGCTCACGATTTCCAGGTCACAAATCGGCGCAAAAGGTGCTTCTTGTTCGTAGTCGGTGGTCACCAGTGTAGAAGGTGGAGTGTGGGTTTCCACTAAACCAACTTCTAACAAGATCGGCATTCAGTCGCACACGATGTGTAGTTAAGTATAGCAGTAGGAAGCAGACGAAGCAGTAGTAGGTAGAAAGCGGAGAAGGTATAGAGAGGAACTTGATAGCAAAGAGGATAGTATATACAGATAGATATATTACAATTTCACAACACAGTTTACAATATAAAAATATCGACACCAGAGACGCGTGTCATGTGGTAGAGAACCGACGAATGAAGAACGCCGCGATCCGTCGATGTTTTTCATTGCGCGCGCAGCCGTTGCCAAACGATAGGTTGAGGTTTGTTATGAGTGGCGAGTGTCTCGCTACAAATACAATAAGTTTCATTCTCTTTCATTCAAACCTTAATCATAGATTTAAAATAAAAAATTGCGTCTCGATTCGAAATTCTTTGCTTGATACACAGGTGCCATGAACATGCCAAGTGCGAGTTGGACTTGCGCTCTGCGTATAACTATGACAATGAAAAATGAAAATAGTTTATTTAGTAAGTATACACACGGTACTTAAGGTTCATAAATCGCTGACTTTCGACCCCCGACTTTTGCTAAGGCGTAGGAATCATATGGTAGCCCCAGTAATTGTAGTTAAAACTGCTTTTGCCGAAAGACAATATATACACTTATCTTCACATTTATATAACCGGTTAAATAGAGAGTTAAATATATACCACCTAACTAGTCGTAATTGTAAAATACTTATAAATAACTGGCTAAAGTCTCAAACATACGAAGAAGTTGAATCTCTTTTGACTCTACAAATTCAACCCCAAAATATTTAAAATTGTGCCATTATATTTTTGTAAGCATGTCTGTATCTATTTTTCACATAAATTAAAATTTGTAATTACATTATTGTCTGCAAGTAACACACATTTAATTATTTAAGAGCGGGTCTTTCTAACACAGGTTTATATAACTTAAAAGAAAGGCCCAACCTTAGTTCTAAAATTGTAATGTTTAAGACAATAAAAGAATTTTTAATTTTTTTTTTAATTTTAATTTTAATTTTAGTATTATTTTGATTATGTATTTGTTATGAATTTCAACTTAATACGGTCATGTGTTCCTCAAAAACAAAAGTTTGACAGACAGACAGACAGACAACAAAGTGTATAAAGTTTCCGCTTTTGAGGTACGGCACCCTAAAAACATGGGACTGCGGAAAATTGTATCAAAAAAACATTTAAAGTGCAAAAATATGTTTGTTTCTCACGTCTTCGTAGCACACGTCTACGCCGCTACAGCGTAGACGCCTACGCCGTAGAAGCGGCTACGAGACCTTTGCTACGTCTTAACGATAATTAACTAGCGGCCGCCCGGGGCTCGTTCCCGTGGAAATTCCAGGAAATCCCTGACATCTAACTGCTAAAATATCAGGTTCATAAGTACCTTTTTTGAGATATCGTGTTTATTATTTAAGTGAGTGACCTTTCGTTTTTATTTATAGCCTACTAGCTTTCGCCCGCATGAATTTCCCTCGGGAACAATGCTTTTTCCGGGATGAAAGGTACCCTATGTCCTTCTCAATATTTCTAACTATGTGTATGCGAAATTTCAGGAAGATTGGTTTAGTAGATAGAGCGTGACGAGGTAACAAACAAACTCACTTTCCCATTTACAACATTAGTTAGGATTTAACTTATAAGACGGCCAGGCTTCTACCTCTTCTGTTTCTCAAAGATAGTTAGCGTCGGGCAGGTGGTTACCTATTTAATTTTACATAGTCAAACTCTTCATGAGCGACTCTTTATATCAGTCAAAATAGGTGTGTGTGAAAAAAAAAATATGGTCCCTTTTGTTTAAAACTTATTATTATTTTTAAAATTTTGAATTCCGCTCATACATTGATAGAAAGAGCTTTCGTTTTTTTTTTCGTATAATTGTTTAATGGTTAATTTCGAAGTTTATTTACACGAAAAACGAAAAAAAATATTAAATGCGAAATTTTGGACTATTGTTACTTAATGTCACTTCATCCGTTAAGCAAATTTTGATGAAATTTGTATTATTAGGATAATTTGTAGCCCATCGAAGAAAATATCCTACTTTTTATCACGATAGAACGAAACCACGGGTAACAGCTAGTATGTATAATAAATTACACCCAAATCTCTCGGTAGTAAATCCTGAAAACTGTGTCATACACATGACGGTGATGTTTTGTCTCTTTCCCACACAACCATTACGTACACACTACATCAACCAATAGCAAAATCTATATGATCTGTATTATAAATTGTCTGTGTCGATTTAAAAATAGACCAACATTTTGTTATGAATATGTTGATAATTTTAATTTCAGCTGCATGTAGATATGTTAAACGCCCATCAGCTGTATTTTTCACACAAGCAAAATTCACTCTTATTGACTGCTCACAAAAGTTTACTTTTGTCCGTCTAAAACAAAAATTATTATCACCCTAATTACCAAAACTAATTCAAAAATCGAATGTCCTTAATAATTTTTTGCCAAATATAAGAAATTCGCATTAAAAAGAAAAATATTCCATTTTCAAATTTCGATGGAAATGGAACGCTGGGTGCGCGCGCATGCAACATCGACCCGATATCTGTTATCGCGGCTGGCAGTGAACGTCCGACCATCGCGCGGGTCGGACGCATGACTTTATGGGCGAATTACAGTACCCCGGCGCGCCTGGCGTCGACGACGAAAGACAGTATAGGGCTCCGTTCAGACGAGCCCCTCAGTACAGATGGCCGGCTCCGCAGCCCCCGCAACCTTCGGCCTTCGCCCCGTGGCGCAGGGCTCCGGCCCCGCCGCGGCCGCCAGACTACCGACGTAGTGCTTCATACCCTGGAAAGCCAGATGAACCATACCAAGTAAGTCAGTGAAAATGATGCGCAGCGAATGTTTTACGCAACACTGGCTGGAAAATTGAAGATTTGACACTCAAAAGAACATAAAAGGATTCGAAATTCAAATTTGATAGGGATATGTCGGATTTCGCAAAAGGGATTGTTCGAACAGATTTTCGTTGGTAGATATTTTTGTACTAAAAAAATAAATAGAATTCGAAATTCAAATCAGTCATTAGGGTAACCAAGTCGGACTTCGCATAAAGGATTGATCGGACTAATTTGCTCGGTAGATATTGTTTATGGTGTACGTTACAAGTCTGTGTTTAGCGTGTCGACTCGTAAAACAAAGTACGTAGACGTGACATACTGTGTTTTATCGTGAACACATCAACATAACACAAAAACAGCCGTAACTGTATCGATAACGCTTATAATGAAACACGTAAGTTGGTTAACGTTTTTATTTGAATTTTCTAATATTTTTTTATAAAAAATAAAATAGTTCGAGTAAGTAATATTTTTTATCTGCTTATTTGGTTTTATCGTACTGATTAAGCGATATAAACATAAAAAATAATATATAACATAAAAAATATCATACAACTTAATCAATATATACAATTTGGTCAACTTTCGACCAAATAGTAGATTACTACATAAGTGTTTAAATTTTTTTTTTTAAATTAATTACAACTGTACAAAATTAACTTAGAGTGCATAATATTATTGTTAAATGTTAATTTCTTCCATATTTATCCATCAAGAGAAATACTAAGTACAGTGGACAACATAAAAAGTATACACTTTAACCTTACACTGACACTTTAGGTGGTATACTTACTTCATTTGTCCCACTGTATTTAGTCGGACACGCCATGAGAAAAGTCAGACAATCGCCTACGTAGGAAAATGCCTACGTCGTAAGATCTGCGTAGTAAAACTTATAGGCAACTAGCTTTCGCCCGCGGCTTCGCCCGCATGAAAACTCTCGACGACCTCCGTGGCCTAATGGTTGACATGCCTGATCGCTACTCGGGATTCGATCCCCGGTCAGGTCAAGATGGATAATGATCTTTTTCTGATGGACCTGGGTCTTGGATGTTTATCTATATATAGGTATGTATTTGTTATAAAATATAGTATCGTTGAGTTAGTATCCCATAACACAAGTCTCGGAAATTACTCAATCTGTGTGATTTGTCCCTAAAAAAATCCCTCGGGAAGGCTTTTTCCCGGGATGAAAGGTACCCTATGTCTTTCTCAAGACTCCTAGCTATGTGTATGCGAAATTTCAGGAAGATTGGTTCAGTAGATAGGGCGTGAAGAGGCAACAAACAAACAAATATACAAACTCACTTTCGCATTTATAATATTAGTTGGGATTTACTTATACAATGCATATTTTTATGATGTTTCATATACGAATATGTGCACATATTCGTTCCATATTTTCCTCTCACTCTCCCTTTATCTCTCTCTTGATTAGTGTTCCAGATACGCGTAATATTGTAACATAGGCTGCGTTCTCACCGCCTCTGTGGTCTAGTAGTTAAGTTGCCTGTAGACCAGGGGGTCGTGGGTTCGATTCCCACGGGAAGCATACTTTGTTTAGTTGTTTCCAGTTTGGTAAGGACATTGCAGGCTCGAATCACCTGATTGTCTGATAATAAAGATGATTCCGTGCTTCGGAAGGCACGTTAAGCCGTTGGTCCCGGCTGGCGGCTGGTGGTCGTTAAACGAACCACATCAGAGGCCGAGAAACGGTTTCGAAGAACTCTGACCTTTTCCATCATCATTATGCAATTCGTTATATATATCTGCCTAAAAAAATAAAAAATTAAATTGATGTAGCTAAGCTATCAGCGTCTCTACATTTTTTCTACATAAAAACAAATCTTCCAAAAGGTAAAAATAAAATAGAAAAATAACTAATATTTAACCTAATATAATGCGTGTTTAATACCTTATATATATTTATTCCTAATTGTGGAAAATGTATGTAAAATGTGAAACGCATGCAAAGCCGACGCGGTTCGTTAGTAAAAATATGATGGTAGGTACATAATTCCATTTCATAAACCGCGCAATCGATGCACTTATCCCTTTTAGATAGTGTTTTGACGCCCACGTCTTGTTGAAATGCCTAGTACGTAGGTATTGTTTATTTTATTAAAACTAGCGACCCGCCCCAGCTACGCATGGGCATAAAAACCTTCCTCTTGAATCACTCTATCTATTTAAAAAAACGCATCAAAATTCTTTGAGTAGTTTTAAAGATTTAAGCATACAAAGGGACATAGGGACAGAGTAAGCGACTTTGTTTTATACTATGATAAACTGTATAAGATAAATTGTTTAAATACTTTTTTTTTTCATTTTTAAGATACACAGTTTATGTATTTTATTGGAAACAAAATAAAAACAAATATAATAAAGTCAGTTTATTGTTTTCGTAGAATTGATAGTTTATACTTAGATTAAAAGACAAAAAAAAGTTATAAAACATTAACGGCATATAAATAGATCCAATTTGGGGTATGGTATGGGTCAAATTGTAAACACTTTTATTATTTTTTTAGATAATTGCTGCGCCATTTTAGAAATAATGTTTAAATTTAATTGCACTAAACATATCAGTTAACTAAAAAGTAAATACTTATCTACTTATTAGTTAACTGATCAACTGTCCAAACAGAACTAAAAATCTGGGGGGTTAATTATGATAAGCGTAATATCTTCAAATTATGAACCTAATAACAATGAACGTAAGAGTCATTTTACGAGCACGTGAATCGAAAAAATAAGACCCAAAGATTTAGTAACTGATAATACCTCATTTAATTTTGATACATACAGAAAAATTACAGCGGCTTCATAGGAAAATTTTGAATGTCATGATGTAACCATTGAGTCAGAGGGTGAAACAGGGTGACTATATCTACGTAATATTGTGGAAAATTCATAAAATTTGATACGAAATTCGGTGGGCGCTATATTTTCTTTGGTAGAGGTATTATGCGTTAGGTTTTGACTGATACATGTGTATTTAATACAAAATTAATTCATAAAATTTAGGCTTTAGGTAATATTTAACAACCACTAACAAAACAAATTAAAAAATTAAATACTCAAGTATTACGAGTGAAAATTATATTCTGTAAGAAACTGATAGCTATTTCAGAAAGAAAAATATTTTTGTTTTATTTTATTTCATTTTCATTTTATTTTGAAAGTACACAAAGCAGCATAAATTTAATTATTATTTATTATTTTTATTAATAAATAAATACTTAATTCAAAAATAAACATTGTCCATTATCATTGTCAAAATATAACGCTAAATACCTGGATATAAAATAAATTAAAAAAAAATTGTCTGTAGAGACCGCGCGCGATTTTCAAACTCTATTGGACATGCATACTAGAAAATGGAAAAGAAAAAATAGCGTCGTCTCTTTCACTCCTACGGCGTAATCAGTGAGAAAAGGAGAGCAAGTCATCATCATCATGGCTGCCATCTTAGAATTTAAGTTTGGAGGTCAGGTCAGCAAACGGAAACCGTCGCTTAGGAATAATTAAATAATAAAGTTTATTAGAAATAATTAAGTCAAACTAAAGGAAAACAAGTCATTGTCTATCACGTTTAATCGAAGATAAGTAATAGATAGGTAATGATTCTGATGATTATAGCACGTTATACTCTCGTGAGATGGATATTTTATTTTATCTGTGATTTAAATTTTTAAACTATCCTATCTTATACTATTAAACGAGCAATATTTGTAAGTATATATATAAAAAATTATTTGTACTCGCGTTTTCGAAAACTAACGATTTCTTTGAAATTTTAAACATAAGTTCTTACATAGTCAAAAAGATAATCTAGCTTGGTTCTATCTCTGGGAAAATTCATTTCACCCATATTTTCACGCAAAATGATTTTACATAAACAAGCTCACACATTTTTAGAAGATATGAGTAACATACTAACAGAAGGGTGAAACTGCAGCAAACAACTAGCGAATAAAGAAAAAAATCTTTAGCAACTTGAATACAATTGCAAAAATGTACCTTTTTTGCGTTAGGTAAGCCCGTTGTAAGTACGTTTGTTGTCGCGACCGTCGTAACAACTTGTTTGAAAAACATCGCATTCTTTTCAAAATATGCTCTGTTATGAAATGGAAGGGAAGTCTTCGTATACACTGTATGCATTGACTTTGACACAGACAAATTCTCTATTTTACTCATCATCATTTCGTGGAGGTGCCACGGTCAATCGACCATACACACCCTGGTGACAGAGTTCTCCGAACTGCTTCTCGGCCTCTGATGTGGTTCCTTTAACGACTACCAGATGGCAGCCGGGACCAACGGCTTAACGTGCCTTCCGAAGCACGAAATCATCTTTATTATCAGACAATCAGGTGATTCAAGCCTCCAATGTCCTAACCAAACTGGAAACAACTAAGTATACTTCCCGTGGGAATCGAACCCACGACCCCCGGGCCTGCAGACAAAAGCCTAACCACTGTACCACGGAGGCAGTTTACTCGACTTACATACATATCATCACACTTGTCTCCCTCAGGGGTAGGCAGAGACTATAGATTTCTATTGGCTAAGATCCTTACAGACCTCTCTCGCCTCCTCCACACTCATCACTCTCGTCATACCCGTCGCCGATTTCGGGTACTCCTAATGTCTCTCTTTTTCAAGAAATCTGCCATTTGGTCGCAGTATGTTTTTCGAGGCCTTTTATTCATACATATTTTGAAAATTAAAAAATAATTACTTTCTAATAAGTCGTCTTCTAATTGCTAGAACGGCCACTTTTGACACTTTTTATTAAGGTTTCTAAAGCGGTTGGTATTTCAATGACTTTCGAGGTTCTAAATCTACTTAATGTAAGTTAAGGATACTAGCAAAAAAGTTGCGCGAGGATTTCTGATAAGCTCACTTACAGAAAGAGAATTCTTTTTTGGGAAGTGGCGCTAGTGAGACCGAAGGAGGTATAACGAAACCACATCTCATTACGGTTGTCAGTACAGCTACAATAGGGATATAATAATGTATTGATTGATAATGCTCCACATCCATTTTGACCGAGACCGGGGCTGACCTAGTTTGGCAGGCCGCAGTGCGGAGGGCGCCATGTCATTACATATCCATGATCAGTGGACGTCGTCTTCTTCAGCTTTTTTGTCTTAGAAGGAGGGTAATTTTTTTACCAGCTTGCCTCAAGTTTTGTTATTACACGACTGGCTAAAAATCAAAGAATTTGGAATCGCGCGCGGTATGACGCGAGGCAATTTTTTTAATCTATGCCAAAAATGAACTAATGTTTGAAAGGGGAAGGTTACGTTTTGCATTCGAGAATTGAACTCCTTTAGGCGCGCTTGACATGACATTGACCATAGACTAAAAAAAATACCTGGGTAGAGACCGCGTGAAATTTTAAGAAGTTGGAATCGCGCGCGGTCTCAAGGCAAATTCTTTAATCTATAAATTCATAGAATTCATAGATTGAAATTTATTTTTGAGATGAGTATAAATCCACTGAACTCGCGACACCGTTACACCTCAATAAACTACACTTTTCACTTCTTACGGCTATTGTTTTTTTTTTAATTTATACAATTTACTTTTCCCCGCGTTTTCGCACGTGGTACCTATGTATGTTATAAATTCCAAGAGTCAAATGAAAATGATTCCCAGGTATGTTTGTGGCGAAAACGGTCGGATTTTTTTAAGTCTGTCTAAAGCATCTGAATAGGACGTAGAAGTCCAGTTTCCCTGATATCCCTACTTTGAGGCAGCACTGTCGCACTGCGGGCCAAACTAGGTCACGCGACCCGCAGTTTGTAGCCCCTGATAGTATATGTAACCCTGTACTCTAACTGATACTATGTGTACCAAATTCTAGCAAAATGAGAAAATTTTATGACTATCTCTTTTAAATTCTGACCAGTAGGGCTTGCCAGTATATCATTTAATATTTCAACGAATCTATATATAAAACTAGCGACCCGCCCCGGCTTCGCATGGGCATAAAACCTTTCTTTTTAATCACATTATCTATTAAAAAACTGCATCAAAATCCGTTGCGTAGTTTTAAAGATTTAAGCATTTATAGGGATATAGGGACAGAGTAAGCGACTTTGTTTTATACTGTGTAATGATTTCCGTGTTATAATGTTAGTTACCTAACTCCTCCGAAACGGCTTTACTGATCTTTTCCAAATTTTATATGCATATTCAGTAGGTCTGAGAATCGGCTACCATTTATTTTTCATACCCCTAATTGATAAGAGTTGTTCACCCTTACATTACCTAGAAATAATTCATATGACAAAACAACGTTTTCGGGGTCAGCTAGTATCTATAAAAAAATCATTTGCTGTTTGTTAGTCTCGCTAAAACTCGAGAATGGCTGGGCCGATTTGGCTAATTTTGGTCTTGAAATATTTGTGGAAGTTCAGGGAAAGTTTTTAAACGGTGAGAAAAGTGCACATTTATATTATTAGTAAGAAGTTGGATTGCATTAATGTATCGAAAATAACTATACCTACACTGAAAAAAATACTTACATAAACACAACCAAACTTTCGTAAATCTATAGCACAAAAAAGTGACTACATAACTCTTTACAATATGTTACCAAACCTTTTGTCTTTTTCTTGTAAATCACTTTTGTTAAATCAAGTACTTAACGGGTTTTGGCGCCAAGCTAAAGTCGCTCAGTTATCGTCATTGTATTTATTTTCTAATATTTGTGTTTTTTCGAGTATTTATGCATAATAAAGGTGGATTATTATTCGCTAAGTGTTCGTGAACAAGCGTGAGTGTTGGGAAGTGGTACAATGTCGTATAAGTGACTTTAATCCTTGTCACCAAAAACTCCCAAGATAAAGCTAAGTGAAACTTCCACCGCTTCACTTAGCCCTTGACTAACTTGACTAGACATGACTACTGACTTGATTTGACTGTGACGAGTCACAGTCAAATCAAGAAGAAGAAAAAATGAAGAACATTTATCTAAAACTTGATACTGGCAAAAATAAGCTATATGTTTGATTGCCATATTGAGGATTATATCCCCAAAAAAAAAAGTATTTAACTTCATTAGTATCTTGTAAAACTTTGGTTATTTCTCAAATAGCCGAAGTAAGTAGATAGGTAAAATATTTTTTTCAGTGTTATACTTTATTTTTATTATTATTATCACGAAATCTGGCACACATACACGATAAACTCATTCCCAGAGCAATATAGTCGTTATCTATCTATCGTTATATTCCTTATCAGTGTGTTGTGATTTTTAACCGACTTCCTCAAAGTGGAAGGTTATCTATATGGAATGTTTTTAATTCGACCCTTCATGTCCTGGAGTCATTTACGAAGTGGTTAAATATACGATTTTCCTAAATGGCATCTGACACTGTCTGCAATAGAGCGATGAGGGCATTTACCATCATCATGTCGTGTAGTTAGGGCAATCGACCATGCACATTCTGGTGTCAGAGTTCTTCGAAACCGCCTCTCGGCGTCTGACGTGGTGCTTTTAACGACTACCAGATAGCAGCCGGGACCAACAACTTAACGTGCTTTCCGAAACACGGATTCTTCTTAATTTTCAGACAATCAGGTGAATCAAGCCTGCAATGCCCTAACCAAACTATAATATGATCAAGATATGTTGAGGGCATTCAGACAGAGAAGCTCAGGATAGGCCTGAAGTCGACCAATCCTATTCAGGCCGCGATCACAGTCCCTTTACACGCACGATCGTTACGTAAACGAAAGAAACGGCAGTATTGAGCTGTCTAGTAGTAGGATAACTTTTTTTTTGTTTGACTTTGTAACCAAATAAAAAAAATTAACAAGTTTCTTTGTAAATCAAGGCATAAACTGTAAATCTGCACGTGGCAGTTTATGCTGTAGGTAGGTACATACGGACGGACATATTATAGCGTTTCAACATAGCCTTGAAAGTTAACTACATACGATAAGGAGAAATTATAGTTTTTACGACGAAAAACTCGAAAAAGCGGCTTATATCGATTTATTTTCGTTCAAATAATACTGAATCGTCATTAATAATTTGACTGTTTTTCAGTTTCAACTTCGGCTTGGTTTCCAGTTTGGTTAGGACATTGCAGGACTTTTTGTGTAGGTGTCACGGTCAATAGACCATGAACAGCCTGGTTTCAGAGTTCTTCGGAACCACTCTCGCCCTTTTAGCAAATACAAATGGCAACTGAATTCTCCTTATTTTATGTTTTCCTCACATAAATTATATTTCTAACAAATGGCAACCGGGATCAACGGCTTAACGTGTCTTCCGAAGCACGGAATCATCTAATCAGACAATGAGTTGATGCAAGCCTGAAATGCCCAACCAAACTGAAAACAACAAAACAAAGTATGCTCTTGGGAACCGAACCCACGACCCTCAAGTCTACAGGCATACGCTTTAACCACTGGACCATGGAGGCACTTTAAATCAATTTAATTAAGTAAATATTGTACAGGCTGACCTGCGTGAGATGTGCGCCGTAAACAGTGGGTACCCCTAGTATGAGATTTTATTAACGCAGACAGGATATTGTATGGAATTCTTATTTGCCTTACTATCCGCATATGACAATTCTGACACCCCTAGATGTAATTGTCATACAAAATCGCTAACGCAGTCGCTAGCGTCTGCGTTTAGAAAATCTCATACTAGCGTACAGGGGGCTAAGCCAAAGGTACAATCGCGAAACGTTAACGAGGTACGACAAGAACAAAACGTATGGGATGGACATAAGATTGACCACGTGATTTACCGCAGCTTATGTCAATCCCATACATTTTGTTCTTGTCGACATTCGTTAGCCTTTTGAAATTGTCACTGGGTGCAGATTAGAAAACTGTGGCGCTCTCGTTTCGGAGGACAAGATCCACGTCGGGTCTGAGACAGCGGAGTAAGTACCTAAGTAAAGGACAGGTTTTCGTACTGAAAATTCAAATGAAGGTGCCAGGTTCACTGCACGATAAGGGCGCACCGACCTGCTGAGCTGATAATGTGGTGTTTTTTGGTCCTATTTTGTTTTGGCGTTACTTTTTATAACTTTAACTATGTACATAAAATATTTTTTATATAATTTATATTTTAACTTTTCCGGGCCTTCGCTCTCGTGAGAATTTCGGTAAAATCATTTTTACTTATAACTCTACCACAAAACAGAGAAATTATCCGAATAGAAATGTTTTGACGCGGATTTAGTTCCAGGATCAGTGTGGCAGCGTATTCCCTCTTCTTATCTTCAATTATTACATGTATGTAAACCTCACCACACCTTATTAGAAATGTATTACGTAGTTTACGACAAAGCCACCTAATATTATCGACCAATAGCAGTGGCAATAAATGACGCGATCAAATTCCCATTTTTTCTGTATTAAACGTTGGCTTGCAAGCCAAACTAGTGTAGTGACACGTTTTTCGTGCGCTATGCTACTTCTTGTTAATATTTCTAAATTATGTGATGTAAACAGATCAGAGATTTGAGAACCTCTTTTTTAGCGAGTCGATTAAAAAGCAGACATGGGACCTATTTTCATTGCACTAGATATCTCTACGTACTTATATGTACTGATAAGACAGATAATGATAAGATAAGAGATGTGTGTACGAGTGATTAGAATTTTTTCGAAAAATCTAGTAATATTACTGATCTGGCGTCACGGTGTGCAGTGTCGATTGACCGTGTCACCTATACAAAATGATGATCAACTGAATATAAATAAGAATATCCATAATCCATAAATCCATACACTTGCCCAAATATCGTAAAGTAATATTGTTAAAAATTCAAAAAAATTGAAATAAAATCATAGACTTATAAAATCTCGCGCCCAGACCTTTTTTTAATTTTTTTCAAAATGTATGTTAAAAAATCAATGAACGACCTATTTTAGTACGCACTACACTACCAACATACAGATAACAAATGTGTACAGAGCATCAGGTGTTTTATTATCACCACTTGTGTCAATAGGTAAACAATTTTGGGCTAATAAAATTTTCGGGCAGTTTTGAGGTTAGAAAATGTTTAATAAAAATCGGGTTTTTCTCCTACTAATCCATACTTCCATACTAATATTATAAATGCGAAAGTCTGTCTGTCTGTCTGTCTGTCGTGAAGAGTCACGGCTAAACTGCTGGACCGATTGTGATAAAATTTGGTAGGGATGTAGTTAACGACCTGAGGTCAAACATAGGCTACTTTTGGGCGCGATATAACCGAGTCCCACGCGGGGCGAAGCCGCGGGGAACAGCTAGTGTATTATAAACGCCAAAGTTTGTAAAAATGTATGGATGTTTTTACTATATCACAGTAAAACGGCTAAACCGATTTGGCTGAAATTTGGAATGGAGATTGCTTAGACCCTGGAACGACACATACTATTGAGACTTTGGCATTCTAGTCCATGTAGTCTGCAAAAGATGGTATAAAAAGTATGCTTTTATTCTTATACTTGTCACTAGCATATGAATGCCTAATTGGCTACACCACATTATGTGCCTAGCGCGCGTTGCTTAACTTTATAGTTACTTTTTTACACAAATAAACGACTGCAGTGATGTAGTTATTTGGTAAAACCCCAACAGGGAACTATTTATTTAATCTTATCGTACCTACGTCCCGATTAGTTTCGGTAGAATAGGTAGGTATCGACCTAATAGGTACCTTTTTTATTTGATATATTTTTAAATCTCTTTTCTTTTGCAACCCATAAACCCTGTTTCCAAACAAATTTCCATACTCTAGCATTTTATCGCGATACGATCAATCACGATAGGGCGAGATGAGGAAAGTACGGCTGCGGTCTTATTTATAGCGTATGAAGCTTAAGGCTGTTTCTTCGGTCTCACTAGCGCCACTTCCCCAAAAAAATTCTCTTTCTTTAAGTAAGCTTATCAAAAATCCTCGCGTAACATTTTTGCTAGTATCCTTAACTTACATTAAAACCACGAAAGTCATTAAAGAAAAAGAAGATTTCTGCTTAAAGAAACGCCTTTTCTTTCTATCATTGTAGGTAAATTTTGTACCTAAACTTGACTTTTGTAAGAGAGTGATTATTACGTATATTTTCTGTGATAGTCCCTTTCTTTGTCAATGACCGAAAATGACATAGAACTCTACCATCGCGCGCTTGGTCAAATCAAATAGAGCGCGTTTTCCCGACTTCCTGTTGACATTCCGTCCCTTTTCACGAAATTCACACCCACAGATTACAAAACAGCGAAAATAACTATTGAGTCTGCTGGAATATATATGTACCAATGTTTTTTTTTTATCTTTTACCCCGTATATAACTATTTTTTGCTGTGTACATGAATTATTACTATTAAAATAATCGCTGTCTGATAAACCGTGGTTTATTATTTGTTGGTAGGTAGTTGTAGTAGTGTATGATGGATTGAACTGTGTAACATTTAGACAAGTTACAATTTATCCTAGCTCAGGGCTCAGACATTTGTCTGCCAAGTTGTTCATAATATGTATGATTTTATTTTATCAGAGTTTTAGTTCAACAGTTTAACGAAGGCATTACAAAATAAACTTACTCTAACCGCCGTATTAAGAAACGTTTGATAAGCCCATTTTAACTAAAATATGTTTTGGCTCTTTCTCTCTTACCTGACACTTCATGTGAAAGAACGAGACGAAACACATTTTAACTAAAATATGTTTTGGCTCTTTCTCTCTTACCTGACACCTCATGTGAAAGAACGAGACGAAACACATTTTAACTAAAATAGGCTTAACAAACGTTTCTTAATACGGGGGTAAATCTCTAAATAAATAAATATTGTACCCCTACAAAACTTAGTGTAAGTATATTTACTTTGACAAAAATACTGAGATTTAAAACTAGCCCGTAACTAGAAAATAGTTTTAAACCTGTGTTAGGCTACTTTCTCAACGATATTTTATATAATAACGATATATTATATATACTAGCTGTTCCCCGCGGCTTCGCCCCGCGTGGGACTCGGTTATATCGCGCCCAAAAGTAGCCTATGTTTGACCTCAGGTCGTTAACTACATCCCTACCAAATTTCATCACAATCGGTCCAGCAGTTTAGCCGTGAAGAGGTGACAGACAGACAGACAGACAGACAGACAGACCGACAGACAGACAGACTTTCGCATTTATAATATTAGTATGGAAGTATGGATATGGATACCTCTATATATCTTGCGGAACCCAGGAAACGAGTTGGAGGCCATGTTCGAATGTTGTAACAAACTCCTGAAAAGAAATTATATAAGCAAGAGGAAAATACAGTAACTACTTATACTAAAATAAGTAAAATAAAATTTTCACCAAATAAAAAAGGGAATAACTTTCCACGTTTCTTATATAATAAAAGACCTCGCAATGTTGCCAACTGACAAGACTTTAAAAGAGCGAAATGTAGCCAATTGCGGCGCGGGAAAATTAGGTTAGGTGACTCGAAAATAGAACGCGCCATATTTGTTTCAGACCATAGAGATGACAGCACTTCTCTCTGTGACTTCTTTTGTCTAGATAGCAAGTGAAATGAAGTACAACAAGTACTTAATACGTTACCAACAATAAAATCAGGGTTCGACATCAGCAGCCTTTGGGAATGGGAACATTTAGTTTTGTTTATTATTATTTTGCGTTTTTGTGCTTTACAATAAGGTTTAAATAATAATAAATGGGACCTTTAACTATTTTTTTTTGTTTGCCTTTATAATGTAAATACACAATCTGTTTAATATTTATACAAAAGCAGACAGTTAGTTTTGGCGCCAAGCTAAAGTCACTCAGTTATCGTCATTGTATTGTTTTTCTATAATTTGTGTTTTTTCGAGTATTGGTGTGCTGGGAAGTGGTACAATGTCGTATAAGTGACTAAGTATAATAAGTCACCAAAATCTCCCAAGATAATGCTCAGTGAAACTTCCACCGCTCCTCCACTTAGCCCTTGACTAACTTGACTAGACAGACATGACTACTAACTTGACTCTGTGATTCGACTAAATGAAGACACTTTTATTTTTTTTTATTTAGTTACGCATTCCATTCATAATTTGTCGAAATGTTAAGCTATTAATTGTCCTGATTTTGCGAAAGTCTAGAATAAGAACATAGTCAGCTACATTTAATTAATACTATTAATATGATTAATTAAGCTAATAAATATAGTTTTAATGTGCGTGGACAAATTTAAAGTACAGTCGGGTAGCTACTGCGCTTTCTTGGCAGATATTTCATAGATAAAAAAATCTCCTTTGTACCTACATCTATCTATATCTTTTTAATTAAGATAAAATAAATCGGCCAAGTGGGAGTCGAACTCACGCACGTAGGGTTCCGTAGCTTTATTTAATTAGAACGGCAATAAAATCACGTTTGTTGTATGTATTTTCTTCTGTTTTTAACCTGTTTATTGTTGTCAAAGAAATTTAACTATCGGAATAATTCTGTGGTTCTTTTAGCGGCAACAGAAATACATCATTACTAATAGTTTTAACTATCTAGCTATCACGTTCATAAGAAACAGCATGGTGACAGATAAACAGTAGAGTCTGGTTTTCACTCTTTGGGTAAGACACTTTTCATAATTGTAGGTAGTAGGTATATAAGGTAGTTGCCAAATAAACAAGTTCTAAATGCGCACAATATAGTGAGATGAGACATCATAAGAATCCATGACATTAGGTTTTGGACTCGCCCAAGTGTGATTTTAACTGAGTCATATCTTGGAAAGTTTTGAAGTTATCACAGTTATTTATTTATTAATATTGCTATTGTAGTTATAGCTATCAAAAGGAGCTCGATAGCCTAGCGAAGCGTGTTTGTAACGATAGCGTGTCAAGCCGCGGCGTGTGCTAGGCCTAGGTTGGATTGGTCGCCATTAGTGGCATTAATAAACTTATATTCCATGCTTCGGAAGGCACGATAAGCCGGTGGTGCCGGCTGTTATCGGTAGATGGCAGTCGTTTTTGTCAGATGCCATTTTAGGCAGCCTGAGAAATCTGACAGTGTTGGCCACTAACACACCCGTGTCATGTTTCTATTGGTCTAATTTCGCCGTAAAAAGGGTTAAGGAGGTCAGACGGCAGTCGCTTCATTGTAATAACCAGTACTGTCAAATCAGGACCAAGATTAAAAGCGTATGTAGTAAGCGCAAAGTTTGTGAAGGCAAAACATGTTGAAATTGTATTATTTAAACACCATAAATGCACCTATTGTATATTGTGACATGTTTTTGGCAAATAAAATTATTTTTATCCTTGCCGCGCACTCTCCAACTTCACCGCACACTTTGTTACTTAACGCTTGCTAATTATCGTTAAGAACACGCAGGCCCCGCTAGGCCTTCTAGCTACACAATCCCTAGCGAACATAAAAACGTGACGAAGATATATTCATTCTATTAAAATATGTCCCAAGATCCATGCCTACACTATCTTTCATCTGTCAATTAACTGTCACCATTATCTGATAAATTATTATCTTATCCACAATTCGCTTTACAATACAGCGTCAAACTGCTCTTGTAATTCCTATAGTATTCATCCCAGCGTTTTTCCGGTTGCATCCTATTCTTAGCGAGGCTTTGGAGTTTAGGGTCCGCTTAAACGTGATGTCATATTTTTTACGGAGGTTAGACGGCAGTCCTTCCTTTTAGTTTCAGGCCTTACTTGGCGGAAGTCAAAGTTACAAGTGTAAGTAGGTACTTAGGTACTTGTTACTTTGACTTCCGCAAAGTAACGCCAAAAATTACTTTGCGTGCTTCCGCCACCAGTTAGTTATGCAAACTAGACTGCCGGCCGGCGCGGCGCCCACCCACTCTGTTAGTTCCAGCATGCCCACCACCATTAGTTTGCACATACATTCCTTGCGACACGTGATTTACCTCTGCATAAGCCATCCTCAGGCACCAAGGCACTTATTTAAATTGTTAATTGTTCGACGCACAAGCGACGAATGACACAAAAACATCATCGCATCGCAACGCTTCCATTTTCCCACTTTTTACAAAAGTGGTGGGGATCAATATGCCAAATATTTAGCAATGGAGAATTATTTACATCTGTTTGTTTATTAATTAAGGGATACCTATTTAATGTTTAACCGACTTCAAAAAAAGGAGAGGTATCAACTAAAAAGGATGAAATAATTTATACAATGTACTTGTTTAAATAAGCTTCATAACAAACATTTTAATAAATTTGAAGCTTCAGATTTATTAAAATGTTTGTATAAAGCATATTTAAACAACATGGTACAAATTATTTTATCCTTTTTAGTTGAGGAATTATAGTAGGTTAAGTTTTTTTTTGGCAAAAACAATAACTTATCTTAATGTGGGGCCGTAAGTTTACCTACACAGTATTACCAAAAAAATAATTTTAATAAAAAATATACAGAAATTCATCAACAATCAAAAATTAATAAAAAAGTGTCCATCAAAATAAAAAAATAAATGACACTATGCCGCCCCGTTTCCGCCATTAGATTGCTATCTCTGTCATTGCCAAGTGGGGGAGGGGGACAGCGTTAATGAAATAGAATTGAGGTCGTATACCTACGCCCTTTTTTAACCGACTTATAAAGAAGTACATTTTGAAATCGTTTTTAAATTCATGTACTTATCATTTGAATTTTTTTTTTATTTGTCAAAGAGCCCGTCGAATACTAGGAATGAAGGTCGATTTAAGAGAACTAAATATTTAGTAGTAAGATCGTTATTTTTCGGTAAACATCGGTCAAGCGGAGCCTTAAAAATAAATGTTGGTGTAAAAATATGAGTACCTTAATAAAAAATAAAATGTATGGCTAGAAAAATGACTTGATTTATCACTATCATCCATACTAATATTATAAATGCGAAAGTCTGTCTGTCTGTCTGTCTGTCTCTCTGTCTGTCTGTCTGTCTGTCTGTCACCTCTTCACGGCTAAACGGATGGACCGATTGTGATGAAATTTGGTAGGGATGTAGTTAACGACCTGAGGTCAAACATAGGCTACTTTTGGGCGCGATATAACCGAGTCCCACGCGAGCGGAGCCGCGGGGAACAGCTAGTTACTATATAAAACAAAGTCGCTTTCTTTGTCCATATGTCCCTTTGTAGGTATGCTTAAATCTTTAAAACTACGCATACGGATTTTGATGCTTTTTTTTTAATAGATTCAAGAGTGATTCAAGAGGAAGGTTTCTATGCCCATGTGACGCCGGGGCGGGTCGCTAGTTTATTATATTTCCGATCCGATCCCTGTAGATGAAAGTCTGTCTCTGTGTTATCATAATCAGAATCTATTTGTATACAAAAGGGCTGTCACTTCTGTACCTACTTCTTTGACATGTCATAGATCATAGACGTTGTCACATTGAAATAACACGTATTGTGCCTATCAGCCTATCACAATCGTATATGGGTCACGTCACGTCACGCCGGTCCGATAAGCTGTTAGTTCACCCTAAATTAATTCAAGTTTGCTACCCTTAAGGTGGTATCCACGCCTATTAAGTTGAATTCAAACTAAATTTGGACAAAATTTTGAATGAATTATATAAGACACAGTGTTAGTCAAAATATTATTCACCATCACCATTTCTTGTACACGGTAGATCGACCAAGTACACCCTGTTGTCAGAGTTCTTCGGAACCACCTCTCGGCCTCTGACGTGGTTCCTGTAACGACTACCAGATGGCAGCCGCGATCAACGGCTTAACGTGCCTTCCAAAGCACGAAAACATCTTTATTATCAGACAATCAGGTGATTCAAGCCTGCAATGTCCTAACCAAACTGAAAACAAAAATAAAGGTGTTTTCCGAGGGAATCGAACCCACAATCACCGGATCTGCGAGCAAATAGCTTAAGCACTGAACCGCGGAGGCAGTTAAAATATTATAAGTATCACATAACTAAGTTTCAGAGTAGTTTTCTATTTCTTATACTTATATGTATACCCTCTTCCATGCTGGTCTGGGAGAAAAAGAAAAACATAGAATGTACCAGCTGCTTCTCTTCCCGCGCAAGCCGTAAAAGTCGTCTGAGGGAATCGCCGAATGGGGAAATCATCACATAGGTGATGCGGCTAGCAACCCATCACTATTGATTTCCTGTTTCAACTACCATTATGCTAAACGTGGCCTAAGGTCTTTTGGCTCTAGGCTCTGTCTACCCCGTATGGGATAAAGATGTGATTATATATATGTATACCCGCGAACTTCTATTTATGTCGAGAGTTAAAATCGAATTGACCACTTTCCCCCCCGGCTGTCCCACAGGAATAGCTGACATTTAAATCTTCCTGCATTCTATCTGGATATATCTGGCCGGCCATCTTTGTTTTGTTGTGATCTGAGTACAGATCACAGACTATAAATGATTTTGAGACTCGATTTTAAGACTATTAAGCTTCCATTAGATATACTAGCTTTTCTCGCGGCTTCGCAAGCGTGAAAGTCCCTCGGGAACAGTGCTTTTTCCCGGGTTGAAAGGTATCCTATGTCCTTCTCAATATTTCTTTCTATGTGTATCTGAATTTCAGGAAGATTAGTGCAGTACATAGGGCGGGAAAACGTAACAAACAAACGCTTTCGCATTTATAACATTACTAGCGACCCGCCCCAGCTTCGCATGGGCATAAAAACCTTCCTCTTGAATCACTCTATCTATTAAAAAAAACGCATCAAAATCCGCTGCGTAGTTTTAAAGATTTAAGCATACATAGGAAGATAGGGACAGAGATAACGACTTTTTTTTATACTAGGTATGTAGTGAAGTTGGAAAGTTAGGATTAGGATTAAAGGAATTCTAGCTGGATTAGGATTAAAGGTAGTAAGAGCGCTATTTAAAAAAAAAGCCTCTAAAAGATGGTGAATAAACGAGTTTACGTTGGGAACATGTGTCTAGCCATGCCGCCTCCGCCAGGGCCAAGTAGAAGGGGAAAGCCTAAAAAGTGCTGTCTCGACGTCGCAGTAAACGATATGCGTGCGTGGTCTCACAACTAAGGATACCGAAGACCTGGCGAAGTGGAGGAGAAAAAGCAGGAAAGCAGACCTTGGGCTCCCGAAGCAATCTGCTGAGAAAACGTCCCGGAAAACGCTAAAATTAGAGAGGGATGGTGAATAAACGAAATGAGCATGTTGCCCTCTCAGTTGCTCAGTTCGCCTTGTTTGATTTGTCCCCCATTGTGCAGGAGACAGGGCAAATAAGGCACGACTGAAGGTAAACCATCGACTGCACCGCAGTCAGACAGGCTGCGTCAGAGAAACCCCCCTAGCACGGCCTTCCTGACATCTTCCAACACCAGCTTAAAATCTGTTGAGTGAGTGAAGGTACCTAACTGCTGAAGGCGAGCGGTGGAGGGGGCCAAGTACTAGTAGTACCACGGGCGAAGCCGGGGTGGACTGCTAGTCCCAACAAATATTATAAATGCGAAAGTGAGTTTGTATATTTGTTTGTTTATTATCTCTTCACACCTTATCTACTGAACCAATCTTCCTGAACTTTCGCATACATAGAGCAAGAAGTATTGAGAAAGACATAAGGTACCTTTCATCCCAGAAAAAAGCACTGTTCCCGAGGGAAATTCATGCGGGCGAAGACGCGGGCGAAAGCTAGTTTAGTTGATAAAGATGTGACAACAGATGATTTTGTAATTTTTTTAGGGATACATACCCAATGGGTAAAAACGAAACCCATTACTAAGACTCCGTTGTCCGTCAGTCCATCTGCCACGAGGCTGTATCTCATGCAGAGTGATAGCTGGACAGTTAAAACTATCAATGATGATGTATTCTGAGGGGTTACTACCGCCTCTTAAAACCATGCAGCATCCAGTGAGTGAGTAAGCGAGACAGCGCAATACAAGATGTAAGGCGACATCTCCCTCACTCAATCGTTCTTGCATGGTTATGGTAGTTAATGGTGCATAGATTAAAAATGGTAGGTAAATAAATATATAGGGACAAATCACACAGATTGAGCTAGCCCCACAGTAAGTTCGAGACTTGTGTTATGGGATACTAACTCGACGATACTATATTTTTATAACAAATACATATAAAGATAAACATCCAAGACCCAGGTCAATCAGAAAAAGATCATTATTCATCTTGACCTGACCGGGGATCGAACCCGGGACCTCCTGAGTAGCGGTCAGGCTTGTTAACCATTACGCCACGGAGGTCGTCAAGGTAGTACGAGCTGTTATTTAATTTTCACAGATTATGTATTGCTATTGCCGCTATAACAATATATACCTAAAAATTGAATAAAATGACTTCTTATACCCTTTTTGAAAATCTTCATGTTGTTAGTCTTTTGGAAAAACCGTGTTAGGGAGATTGATTGATTTCACAACACCAGCGTACTTAAAAGGAAATTCCTCTTCTATATTCGATCCTTAGAATGTTTAGTGACCTAAGAGTTCCATTTTACAATTTGAAAATCAAGATATAAGTCCACTAGGTGCGGTATATTTCCGTTTTTTTTTTCATACCATTCAAACAGGCTTAAAGCCAAACTGATGGGAGGCGGTTACCGTAGCCTATGGACGCCTGAAACACCAGGGTGTCACGTGCGCGTTGCCGACCATTAAGAAATCTTTTCACGGCCTTTTTGAAAAACCCCATGTTGTAGTCCTTTGGGAAAACCGTGGCAGGGGAGTTGATTCCACAGTACCAGCGTACATTGGAGGAAACTCCTCTTAAGGTGATACCTCGGTGAACACTAGCGCCACCGTCATTTAAAAATCATTACTCATTGAAAACACAAGTTATCAAAAATCCCTCTGCTGTAATTAAGGTTCTGAATCTGAAGTTAATTTTAAACATATTAAATTATTAGATTATATTTCTCTATAGTTACAAATTGCATTATTGCTTAAAACGGCCACTTTTAGCAGTTTTGCAATTTGTAACTATATGGAACTATAATTTAATATGATTAGAATTAACTTCAGATCCAGAACCATAATTACAGCAGAGGGATTTTTGATAACTTGTATTTTCAGTGAGTAATGATTTTTAAATGACGGTGGCGCTAGTGTTCACCGAGGTATCACCTTAAAGTAAGTTGGCACAGTCCAACATTTTAATTGTATTCTATACTATACTATATTAAGCTGTAAGACACCCGAAAAACATATAAATAAATAAGTGTGTCGTGACGATTTTGAGTCTAACGTGTGCGTGTTTGTTTTTTATATTTCTTTTATTATTATTTTTCTAAATAATTTTATAAAAACAAATTTTGGCGTATAATTATACCTAATGCCCAGCAGTGGGCTTCGAAAAAGACATGTTGGGTATATAATAGGTAGGCAATTTTTAAACTTATAATTTATTAAAATGTAATTCAACAGGGCTTATTATTCATAAGACTAAGTTTATTCCGCGGGGCTGCAAGTAGTTAGGGGTTAATTAAAAGTTATCTCAACTTCATAACTACCTAAAATATACAATAAATGGTTTTAACTAAGGAGCCATTTTGCGTTATATATTCTAACTAGCAGTCCATCCCGGCTTCGCGCGTGGTACACACATAGCCAATGTCACTCGGGGATAGTGTGGCTTTCCAACAGTGAAAGAATATTTCAAATTGGTCCAGTAGTTTTAAAGCCTATTCGATACAAACAAATAAACAAACAATCAAATCTTTCCTCTTTAAAATATTAGTATAGATAGCTGTAGCACACGGCTCCACCCGCGTGGGACTGGGAAAAACCTTAGAATGTTAAAACCGTGGCTGTACCCTTTATTGTCTATGGAAACCTTATACATGTATGTATAAGTAGTTACCTCTTTCATTCTAAAAATGACAAAACCAATAAATTATTTTAAATATGATTTTACTAACGTCGCTATAAATAATAGCACATTGTATATGGCTGTGCAGTTAACTTCCATTGCCTAAAAAAAACTTTTAATCTAAACAAGCTGAGGCATTCCAAATTCGAATGTTCACTCCATTCTTGCCAACCCCAGGGACAATGATTACTTACCGTCTACATTTTTCATTACCGCTTCAACAACAGAATGTAGATTAGCAATTTTCGCCGTTATTACAAAGCAGCAAGCTACAATTTTCCCTGAGAGTTTCCCTCACGTTAGCGCATTGGCGCAGTGACGTCACACTGCGTAAAGGAAAATAGGTCACTAGGTTTGCCGTATGTAAGCCGGCCAAATATAATAGATCCCTAAGAGTTATAAGTTAGTACCGAATGGCGGTTCTTGATAGTATGGTTTTTAAACGGCTACTGTAGACAGAGCTCTGGTTATATAATGAAATTAAGAGGTCACGTGTCTTCTTAATGTTGTCGTTTAGTACGCAAGTGTGCCTATACTTTGATTTATTAGTTTTTTTTGGGTCAAATCTTCATAACCTGATAAGTAGCCTGTAAGCCAGGGCCAGGTGAAATACCATACGGATGAAATTTTAGCTACTCAGGAGTAAAATTCAAGAAAAAATTGAGTATGATTTATATTTTCTTAAAAAATTAAAACCATAAACACATTAAGTACCTGATATTGAGCAAAAGTTGAGCAATCATCAACCAATAAGTAAATTAAAAAAAAATTAGGTACCTCTAGTAGTTAAAACATGGCGGACTTAATGCTAAAAGCACCTCACAGTCAATTTTTCTTTCTATTGACAACCTCCGTGGTGTAATGGTATACTGCTACTCAAGAGGTCTCGGGTTCGATCCCCGGTCAGGTCAAGATGAAATTTTTTTTTTTTTTATTGGCCTGGGTCTTGGATGTTTATCTATATATTTATTTGTTATAAAATATAGTATCGTTGAGTAAGTATCCCATAACAGTCCCGAACTTACTTCGGGGCTAACTCAAACTGTGTGATTTGTGCCTAAAGAAAAAAAATTCTGAGTTTCAGTTTTCAGAGATTTTGCTTTAAATAAACCACCTTCGGAAAAGTTGTTTATGACGGACTGGTCTATGGTTTTAGATTCTCATGGACCGTGGAGACATGTTCCGCCTTTTTACAATGAAATTTTACTCTATTATTATTATTAAACGAGTTTTTTCTATATTGTTACAGGAAAGAGGTGGATTAGACAACATGCGGTCCTTAGAACATTATTTAACTGATATCATGAGGGCGGATACTTCGGATCACATGAAAGGTAGGCAAATTACACTAATGTAGTGTGTTTTCTTTGCTAATTTTGTATCATAAAGTCCCATTGCCTAAGAAAAAGATTTAGTTCTTTTTCTTGCTAATAGATGGCGCTACAAGGATTGAAAAATATAAGATCCCGCTTATTTTTATCAAAATAAGAGTGTGAATAATAAAAAAGGATTTTTAAGCATCATTCTATCACAAACTGATTTAATGCTTTATTTAACAAGTTATCGGATTTAGAATCACAGTGTTTCAAGCAAAGAATTTTGACGCTTTTTTTTGTCTATGGTTTCAAGTGATCGATAGATGGCGTTAATACCTACCTAGGTTTCAATATGGGGGCTCTATTAGTACACTAAAAATCTGCGCCAGTCTTTGTATGGCTGTTAAATATCTGTATTAGCTATAATCAATGTTGTTTGTTTGTATGTAGTTACTGTGTTTGAGCTAATAAACTCACACATGACAATAATTCAATTTTTGTATTCAAATGATACCGTCACACAGTGCAAGTAGCTGTTCGACAGTAACTGGTTAGGTCGGCTCGCACTCTAACTCGCACTGTATAACCTTCAGCTTATGTCGATAGCGATGGTTTTGTTATGAATGTTATAATATAGAAGGGGGGAGTACCATGCATGTCGTCGTATATATGCATAAATTCCATCTGGCTTACCTACTTAAACTTACTTACTTACTTAAACTTACTTACTTAACTTACTTTTATGGTGTAACCGTGGTAACCCCAAATATAATGTCATTGAGTTTTTTTTAATGCGAAAGGATAAGCGCTATGATGAGAGGTAGGGGTGGTAGACAAAGCTTCTATGCAAGTATACTTGCTTCTATGTTTCGGCCTGTTTAAAACACAGATAAACTCACATTACGCAACACTGCTCAATTACCCTGACTTCCTTTTTAGCAGCTATGTGTAACGACAACAAAAAAAAAACAACCAACTCACTTAAATAAAACAAACAAGTGTTGGCAAGAATAGTACATTTACTATTCTATATAAGTCGATAACGCTGTTTTATTTATTTGCCAAAATTTAGGGTTTTCTTCGGTGTTGGAAAAGTCCTGTACGAAATTGTCCCATCATTTGTATCCATCTACTAATCGAATCTAGACCTGTGCCCCTAGTATGAGATTTTTAGACGCAGACGCTAGTGACTGCGTTAGGATTTTGTATGGAATTTCTTAGTTGCCTTACTATCCGCCAGAGGCGCTGTACAGGTTTGCCATACATAAATCGCTAACGCAGTCGCTTGCGTCTGCGTTAAGAAAAACTCATACTAGGGGCACAGCCCATAGTATGAGATTTTATAGACTTGACTGCGTTAAGATTTTTTATGGAATTCTTAGTTGCCTTATTATACGCCAGGGGCGCTGTACAGGTTTGTCATAAAAAAACGCATACGTAGTCGCTAGCGCTGCGTTTACATAGATAGTCCCCTAGATAGTCAGGCAACTAAGAAATTCCATACAAAAGCCGAACGCAGTCGATAGCGTCTGCGTTTATAAAATCTCATAACGTACCTACTGGGGGGTTACTACCATCTCTTAAAACCATGCAAGATCCAGTGAGTAAGGGAGATGTCGCCTTACATCATGTATTGCGCTGTTTCGCTTACTCACTGGATCTTGCATGGTTTTAAGAGATGATAGTAGGCCACCTGAATAGTCTTAACCCTACTCATAAATGCTTGAAACGCCATATATAGGTAAATAAGCAGTATAATGTTATTTCTATTGTTTTGCCGACTGTATGTAGTTTGCATAGTGTCGTCACAGTAGAACATAGAACTCATTGTGGGAGCTAGATGTGGCACTTTTGGTGTGATCGTAATTTGTGCTCCCTCCAATACCTCCCCACCAATTTTCAGCCAAATCAGTTCAGCCGTTCTTGAGTTATAAATAGTGTAACTAACACGACTTTCTTTTTATATAGATTATGAAAAGACGTGTTACTCATATTTGTTTATAATTTGAAGTAAAGCTTTACGACATTAGAATGACTAGTAGGTAGATTAGAATTTTGAATACAGATAGACAGAAATATGCCAGTATCAATTACAACACATATTATTATATATTTGTGCTTGCACACTTACATATTTTCTATGTGGATAATTGTGTAATTTTCTGGACTTTTAGCATGACTTTTCAAAATTCCGGTTGAAAACACTGTAAATATTCTTATAGTTTTGTAACAATTAAGAAAAATCACATAAAATTAATATTTCATTCCCTGATCACTGAAGACAATGAGTTAAAAATTGTGAAAAAATAATAGAAAGTAAGTAGCTTACTTTTTTTTCTTACTAAAATATTACTTTGCAGATTTTAGAAAAACCTTTCTGCAGTAAACTTCATTTATAAAACCCGTTAAATTAAACACGAGCTAAACGTGCACTTTTTTAGCTTCTTTATTTGTAACTATCTGTTCCCTTCGGTTTTACCTGTTCGTGGTTTTTTGAGATATTAGCCTTTATAAGAATTAGGCTATCATAATAATATTTAGAATATATATTTCAAATCCAACCAGAGCAGTTATATGCTTTCAAACAAAGC
Source organism: Apomyelois bistriatella (assembly GCA_947044815.1). NCBI lineage: Eukaryota > Metazoa > Arthropoda > Insecta > Lepidoptera > Pyralidae > Apomyelois > Apomyelois bistriatella. The sequence continues at coordinate 2,131,060 of OX345717.1, forward strand.
AACTATAGCTTTAATATATTAGTATAGATAGACACCATGATAAAACACTGTTCCAACTTTTATTTCATTAAGAAAATGCTTGATTGTTTAATTAAATTCACAATGGAAGGTCACGCGAGGCTTATAAAATGTACAAAAAGGCTTATTTTAATGCCGCAAACCGGATTAGAGACTCGGAGGCGAAGGGGAGTACTTAAAACGATTAAATTTTGTGTATATAATGAGTTTGTTTTATTTGTATTTATTTAAGATAATCAAATTAACACTTTCGTGGACAGTAAATGAGATAACAATAACAGTTAATTGTTATCTACGCCGAGAGACGTTACTGTCAGCGAAAGTGTTAATGATGTCATACAGTGTAGAGTGCGTGGTAGAACTTTGAAAAGTAAGCAATTTTTCATTTGGAGACTTTGGGAATATACTCGGAAAAGTTAATAAATTCCCGGGAACGGCACATCATTAAACTTTGAGATCGAAATTTGCTACGATTCGTAACAAAATACAACATTTCAGTGCTTAACATTTCATTTATTTTCTGGTGATATTTTTTTTAAATACAGTTTAAAAAAAAACATTGTTCGGCGGCAGAATCAAGTGACGTACTGTACTTACATTAGAGGCCAAGGGATCAACTTAATCAGCCCTTGACTTTACATTTCAAGTTCACTCCAAGGTCACCGCTCCACATACAAGCCACATCTAGTGGCTTTATATCGCCGCGACAATGCCGCTTTGCGCAACAACCTTTTGTATGACGACCTTGCCTGGTTTTGTTAAATAATTAACTGGCTCTGAAAAACATTTGTAGTGTGTCACTTCTAGCCTATTGTTGTATCTGTGTTAGTAGGTATCTGTATTTAAAAACAATATTTTTTAAGCATAGCTATGCATGAACATAGATAGTGTATGGCATTGGGTTATAATTAGCAATAATTTAACTAATTTCGTTTTTGTATTGAAGAAAATGAAGGAATATGCACATATTGAAATAATAATCATAACCAGGTATCGGAAACCTGGTTAAAATAAAAAGTCAGCCTGAAACAAACACACTTTCGCATTTATATATAACTAGCAACCTGCCCGGCTTCGCATGGGCATAAAAACCTTCCTCTTGAATCACTCTATCTATAAACTACACTTTAAAATTTACGATATATGATATACCTAGTATAGATTTTACATTGTAACATAGTTATCTAAATGGCAGAAACTTCACGGCTCGTCTATAATGCGAATTTCGTGCTCAATGACTGTGAAATAAGTGTCTTTACATTATAAAAAAAAATGTACTTATAAGTAGTTCCTATCAATATCAATTATCAATAGGTACATATAATAAGACACTAAAATGCGAGTGTCTGTACATTTAATATTTTTCAAAAAAACTGATTGAGTTCGATTAAAAAGGAGTAACAGAAACCAAAAAAACAGTTTTTGGAATTTTTGTCTGTCTGTATGTATGTATGTATGTATGTCTGTCTGGTACGTTATAACTTCGAAAATACTCAACGGATTTAAACGCGGTTTTCACAGTTGGATTACATATGATTAGGAGCGTTGTCAAAACTTTGTTTCGTCAAAATCGGTTAAGGGAAAAAGAAGTTATGGTCGATTGAAAATTTACTTCAAACACTGCTTCTAAACTTTTAATGCGTTTAATTTAATTTAGATAAGGCTAGGATTTCTTCTTTCTATTATCCATATCAATAAAGACGAAAACACGCACTGCACCTATTAATTTTAATAAAATAACACATTGAATTTGATCGTAAATTTAGTAACATAAAATTTCAATAGATGGCGCGAATTTGCGTACCTATAGACAAATCCCATTTGAAATTTCGCCAATCTCTAGCGACGTATGTTGGCCTATCGGTAGAGGTCGTAGATCATATTTTTAAGTCGAGGGTTCGAATCCTGCTATAGATGACTTTTTTTTTACTTACTTTCTTTTACTTGCTTTTTTTACTTACTTTTTTTTATTTACTTTTTTTTTCGTTTTGTATTAATTTTTAAGAATTTTTTAATACTTTAGTAAAGAAATGTTTCAAGAAAGTACCTGGATCGAATCCTGTCACAAACAATAATTTTATGATTTCGTGTTTTATTTGTTTTCTAGAATTATTTTCTTACTTTTTTTTATAATTTTGAAAAGAAACAAATAAATTCATTTGCAAATTTATTTCAGGATAAACGATATCGCAACCCCTTACAAATCATATCTAATAGTTTGTCATTGACGACATTGAAAAAGAAGATTAATCAAATGGTTGACTGGTAGAGAACGCTCTTAGCGTTAAGTCCGTTAATATATAAGTACTAGCTGTTCCCCGCGGCTCCGCCCCGCGTGGGAATCGGTTATATCGCGCCCAAAAGTTTATGTTTGACCTCAGGTCGTTAACTACATCCCTACCAAATTTCATCACAATCGGTCCAGCAGTTTAGCCGTGAAGAGGTTACAGACAGACAGACTTTCGCATTTATAGTATTAGTATGGATATGGATTTTGTACTTATCTATCTATCTTTACATATAATCGGACAGTAAAAATTGAATGTCTGTACATTAAATATTTTTCTAAAAAACTGATACGGGGCGATTAAAGAAAGACGTGTAACAGAAACCAAAAAAAACAATTTTTGGAATTTTTGTCTGTCTGTCTTTCTGTATGTCTGGTAGGTTATAACTTCAAAACTACTCAACAGATTCGAACGCGGTTTTCACAGGTGGATTACATATACGTTCAACAGTTTTGTCAAAACTTTGTTTCGTCAAAATCGGTTAAGGGAAAAAGAAGTTATGGTCAATTGAAGTTTACTTCTAGCACTGTTTCAAAACTTTTACAGAGTTGAATCCGGTTTACATAAACGTATTTAATATAGATAAAGCTACAATTTCTACTTTGTTTTATCGATATCAATGAAGACAAAAACACACTGCAGTCTCTATTAAATTTTAAAAAATTAACACATTGAATGTGTGTGGGCGTATAATTTAGTTACATAAAATATCAATAGATGGCGCTGAAGTTAATTTAATTATTTTTTTCTCATATGGTATTATAGCAGATTGAAATTTTTCCAGCAATTAATTCTAATTATTTCAAAAAAATTTTGGTTGTTTATTTAGTTCTATTGGTTGGTTTGTTTATCGGTCGTTTGTTGTATTGTATTGTAAGCTATTTGAATTGATTAGTTGGTTGGTTTGGCTTTGGTTTAAAAAATAATCAAACCAGCAAGTCAGTTCAGTTGTTGTTCGACGGAACATACGGTCGTGTCGTAAGGTCTAATTTAACTAACATAACACTATTTATTGAGTTAGGTTCTAATGACCCTGTAATAGGCTGCGTCTACTCTTTTAGAGAAAAAGATGTGATAGTATGAATGTTAATATTTTTAGTTTGATATCGTAGCAATAGCTAATGGCTTTATAAAATTGGCACGGGAATAGGATACTACTTATAGATTTAACTATAGGTCTGGATAGTTGTAGTTTCCACAGGTTAAGCGAAAAGCGAACTACACGCGGGCGGAGCCGCGGGCAACAGCTAGTTATTCATAATAACAAAATGCTTTATTATCATAAACTAGCTTTTGCCCGCGGCTTCGCCCGCGTGGACTTCCCGGGATGAAAGGTACCCTATGTCCTTCTACTGGTTCTAAGCTACCTCTTCACCAATTTTCAGCCAAATCGGTTCAGCCGTTCTTGAGTTATAAGTGGAGTAACAAACACGACTTTCTTTTATATATATAGATATTATATCAAATTGAACCCCTTCGAATGGCAATGCATATCTATTGAATTAAGTACCATTAGAGCGATAGTCTCCGCGTTCTTTCTATGTCCTTTTCAATATTTCTAACTATGTGTATGCGAAATTTCAAGAAGATCGGTTCAGTAGATAGGGCGTGAAAGCGTAACAAACAAACAAACTCACTTTCGCATAAATAATATTACTAGCGACCCGCCCCGGCCTCGCATGGGCATAAAAACCTTCCTCTTGAATCACTCTATCTATTAAAAACCCGCATCAAAATCCGTTGCGTAGTTTCAAAGATTTAAGCATACAAAGGGACATAGGGACAGAGAAAGCGACTTTGTTTTATACTATGTAGTGATAGTTAGGATTATTATTATTCTTAATAGGTAGTTATTGAACAAAATATTATTAAGTATGTATAAAAAACATGTAGGTACTAACAAAAGCAGCTATGCCTCTACTTCTTTTACCTTGAACCAAGGTCCCGAGTAGTCGTGTTTTTCAGGTCTTATTAATAATATTGTAGAATAGATAATAAAAAAGCTAAACAATACATATTGCTACTATTACTACACTTAAAAGATCACTGATAATCTTACTTGATTTGTCTTCCTCCTAGTCTACACCTGGGTTGTAGTGTCACAACAGCACAAACACACACACAATGGTGGAGCTTGAGAGGCATAAGCAAGAGTTGCATATCATTGCACGGAGATGAAGACTATTTTGCTCCGCACAGTTTTTCTCCCAATGGTTGACTGGTAGAGAATGCTTTTAGCATTAAGTCCGCTAATTTTATAAGAATTTTGTACTTATGGAACAATAAAGTTTTACCCCCCATATTTAGAAACGTTTGTTAAGCCCATGTTAGCTAAAATGTGTTGCGTCTCGTTCTTTCACAAGTGTCAGTTAAGAGAAAAAGAGGCAAAAAATATTTTAGTTAAAATGGGCTTTAACACACGGTTCTTAATACGGGGGTTAATATATAAATGAAGATGCTGTGTTGGAAGTGTGGGGTGTCGCTGAAAGACCGCAAGAAACTCCCGCATTCGATGCAGCCTTCGTTTTCGTGAAGAAGCGGACAAATTTCAATAGTCGTCTATATACGCTAAACTTAAATTATTAAACCATTGATTTAAAAAAAAGCCTGCGCGCGATTTCCTAATTATATGCCTTTAACTCTGAAGCCTTCAACCTGTTTAACGCAGTTTTAATTTTATATTTAACCGGAAATGCTTTACGTATAATAATGGCAAATAACACATTAAGTAAGGGTGAAATTTCACCTATAAGATATAAAAAAGAAAAATTTTGTTATAATGGAAAATATGTTTTTTCTATTGACAAATTTAGCACCTGTTCTTTATAGTCAAATCAAAAGACAACACATAAATGCCATTCAGTATTAATAGCTTTGACAATAAATTGATCCAAAAAGATTCATTGAAAGCTGACATTTTCAGTTTGGCTCGCTAGACGAACAGTTAAAAATAACGAGAAGCATAGACTAAAATCTTTTAATACAACTCGTGACTTTAAAACAACTATCAATAGATTTTCCACGTTAGCCGGCAAGTTTAAATATTATATCACATCTTGGATGGAACGAATCACACGTGTCTAGTTTAAAGTTAGTAGCATAATAATAGGACAATAAACCGGCTGGCTGAAGATGTTGCTTAGTTGTAACAGATTTGGTAAATGTTACGCGTTTTAAATTTAGTCGGTTGTCAAATGAGGCAGATTGCAACGCTCGGTCTTTCGTCTTGTCAGTAACAAACTACGCGCGAACGCATGCGTACCGCGGCTAGAACGACAATTCGAAAATTTGAATTTAGAACGTGGTTGTGCTATTTATAAAAAAAAATATTGTGTACGCTCTGGAGTGCAGTGAACTCTGGTTTTTATTTTTTTTATGTTACGCGCAAAGGAAAGTGGTTTTGGATGGAAGTCATTTTAGGTGTATATTTTTACTACTTAATGAGTTCCTAATTATTTTTCAAGGTAAAAATAACTAAGTATTTTGGGAAAGAAGGAGAAAAACCAACGTTATCATTAATTAAAGTCATAACTAAGAGGCCAACCTCTGTAGATGAACGCACATGTATTTAATGCATGTGCAATCATTCAATGACATATTTTTTGGCGCGTGTGTTGATATGCATATGCTAGAAAAGCTTATATCAATATTACCTTCTTGTTAAATCGAAATGGCTAATTAGAGATTTTAAAAAAAAATCTTTAAGTTACATCTGACTCTAATTTTCTTCTTTCGATATTAACGTTTTTATGATCGTACTTAAGCCCTACGACACCCACTAAAAGATTATTTATGTATTACAGACTAAATTGTTAAATTATAAAGTAAACAATAACTAATTAACAAAAATATATACAACAGTATATTTACAAATTTATACAACAAAAAAGAAATAATAAAAAACTGAAATTCGACAGCCGAATAAGAAATCATATTCGTTGAAACCACATCTAGCAGCAAAACTTTAAATCTCTGTTTTCCAAATTTAAATTTTCAAAAACACCAATAATATTGATCTTTCGTTGTCGCCTTTGGTATGATTGAGTATTTTTAAATTTTGAATTAGTTCTCGTAGGGCATAGATAAAAAAAAATTCCGAAGAGACCGCGCTATTTCATAATCTATGTCGAGTGTCTCTTTTTTTAACCGACTTCAAGAAAAAATGGAGCATGTTCTCAAATCGTCGGAATGTTTTTTTTTCTTTATATTAATATCAGAAAAGACGTTCGTGTATATTCTACATAGAATCCCTAAGGCTGGTTCTAATAAATAAGTAAACTACTGGTTTCCGAATGATGTAGAGTCGTATCTCGTATACAGTGTGCCGTCTCACCTCAGGCTTATACATGGTATTGAATTCAAAGATAACAATGGACTTAAACTTGTACTTATGAATATTCATAAAAACCAAATAAAAAATTGTTTAAATAGAAAAAAAAAACTTATCTATGCCGTCGGTAATGGCGCTACTATCTATTTATCTATTGCACAATAATTGTATGAAGTTAGTAGTAGTTCAATTTTTTGAAACTAAACAATGTCACCTATTTCAGAATAGACACCTTTTTTCTGTCTTTCGACTGAAACTTACATTGTTTATATTTTTATACACTACTAGCTCTCCATTAGTGTGTATGTACTATAGCCCATAACCTTCCCCAAGAATCAGGCTTTCATATACAAGAAGAATTTTGCAAATCCGACCAGTTATTTTTCAAGTTATAAGCGTTTAAACAAACAAACTCTTCAGCTTTATAATATTAGTATAGATATCAATAGACAACAAAATCTGTTTATGAAGAAAAACATGGAGTTTTGGCGGGAAGGTAAAGTCATCTAGATATTATCGATGTACACATGATAAGACACGAAAACACACAAATTTTTGAAAATAAATTCAAAAATTTGTGTGTTTTCGTGTCTTCTACTTCAGCCCATCTTCGCCCAATCCTGAGTGTAGGCATCTAGCAATGCACGCCATTCCTATCGGTCTTGCGCTTTCCGCATCCAACTCCTTCCGGCAACTTTGACCAGGTCATCGGACCATCTGGCATTAGGTCGGTTTTCAAGTGTTTGTGTATAATATTTGTGGATTATTTTTCGCTAAGTGTTCATAAGAAGATTTAAGTGACTTTAATCCTTGTCACTGAAATCTCCCAAAATAATGCTAAGTGAAATTCTTCTACCGCTTTACTTAGGCCTCTGACTAACTTGACTAGACATGACTACTCACTTGACATTTTTGACTTGACTAAATAAGCTCTCTGACTACTGGCTTGTCTTTTTGACGAAGATGAAGATAAATAATAAAACTTGATACTGGCAAAAATAAGTCCGATTATGACTACAAAAAAAAACTAAAAACAATTCGATCTTGACCAATATCCTAGAGCCTTAACCTAAAAAGTTAAGTTTTTATTACACCAATAAAAATATAGTTTTTCCTTACGTTACAAGCCTTGATCGAAATGACATTAATATTCAGTGAACGCATTGAAAATAACCTTTTTGCACAAACTAACAATATATTTTAAAAAAAGTCGTAAACAAACTTTTGACAAGATAAAAAAACAATAAGTTTTTATTACTAAAAAACTTAATGTTTTTTTTTAAATAATGTTTTTAAATAAATAAAAACACTCTTTAATTGTATCTAATTTATTCCAATCACATGCTAACACGCTGCATGTATTTCTGTATGTATCATTTAGTAGGGAAACAGGCATACGGCCCACCTGATGTAAAGCGGTTACCGTAGCAATAGGCACCTGCAACATCAGGGATGTTACGAATAAATCTTATGTAGAATCAAAAAACGTTTTTTTACATATAGATACTTATAGTTACTTCGCTGGCTCAGCGACCCGAAGTGGATTTTGGCCTCCGAAATGAGAGCGCCACAGTTTTGTATTCTGCGCGATGGCTCGCCAGTTTACAGCGCCCATCTCACGCAGGTCAGCCTGCACAGCATCGCTCCAGCGACCGACTGGCCGTCTTCCTGATATCTTTTCCAGATAGACTGCTTTGAAGCAACGATCCTCTCTCATCTTTCTTAGTGTCCAAGCAAGTCACTTATGTCTATATGTACCTATTAAACTCTATCTCAAAAACTACTGAACCGATTCTAATGAAACTTGGACAGTTTTTTGCGATACTGTAACTGACTTACTTTGAAAATAAGAGGAAAGACATATCTGTGTAAGGCTCACGTGTTTAGAATCCACTTTCTTATTTGATTTCATTCTTGTATGGGTTGCATGGTCCCAAACATCCTGGTGTTAAGAGTTTTTCGAAACCGTCTTTCCACCTCTGACGTCTTTAACGACCACCAGGTGGCAGTCGGGACTAACGTGCCTTCCGAAGCTCGGAGAAACTCCTAATATACCACTCACTAGTGGTGACCAATCCAAGTCAGGCCACGCTTGCCGTCGCTTCATACGTACGATAGTTATAAACACGAATGTTCTCTAGGCTTTTGCTCATCATTTGTTTCTGTCATTAGATTAATTGCACATTACAGTTTAATTACAGATTAGTTCAGAACGTCAAGTAAGAAGTATTTAATAGCAATTAGTAACTATATTATTGCGCGTAATTTGTCATGCTCATGCTTAGATAATTTGATAAAGAAATAACTGAAATAACATAAAAATTGTATTTTTACTCGATTAAAGCGTTTAAACTACTGAACCGATTTAAATGAATGAGGTGTCAATAGAATCGTAATAATGGTCCGGTGACATAGGGCTATGTAAATTGTATCAAAATCAGATACTAACCTCAAAAAGTATATACTGAGACTTAAAATAATCGTCACGTGTTTGGCACAAAAAGTGTCTCTCAAGCACATTACAAATATTTTAATATTGCTTGGTATATAACATAGAACTAGGAATCGCGCGCGGCTTTAAAGCGAGGTAATTTGTTTTATATATATTACTATGGTATTAAATAAACTATAGTTGGTAGCTCAAAAAAATATTTTCAAATATAGATTTGCAAGAGTTCCACATAAAAGGCTGCGTTACTCCATGGTTTACTCATAAACACACCTTGATATTTTCTTTGACGTTACCTAGCTACACCTGTTTGAATTTGGAACAGATTATTTGCTTCAACGAACTACGTTCCAAAAACTCTACCTCGCCCATTCACATTTTCTTTTTTACTCATCGCCTGTTTATGCCAGTTATTTCACCTGACATTGTTTTTTATCTGTGCCGTTTCCTAAACAGTCTCTCCCATTGGCACGGAGCCAACGCGAGTTCCGTATATTTTGTCAGCGTTCCGTTTGCCGCAATGCTCTAATTATGTAATAAACATTAAAAATAAACCACCTTTGGGTAAATGCGGATACAATTTTATTGTTTGTTTATTTGTATTTTGTCTATATAGATGTACTTACTAGTGTTATATTATAATATTGTTTTGTTTGAAGACCCTCAATTCTAGAAATACCAACGAATTTGAAAAATTCTATTTGCATATGACCCATTTGGATCTAGACTGACCTAGATGGTAAATTATTTAAAACCATTAAAGTTTGATTATATTATTATGCCTATTCAGCAATCCAAGGTTCTAACTATTCCGAGGGTAGACGAATATAAACGTAGCATCAAGAGGCTATTATTTACGGAAAAAAGTACAATATAATTTAAGTATTTATTTTTATACAATATGTTTTTTAAACTTTTATAAAATACATACATTTGAAATTATTGTAGTTTCAATACATAATTTTCTAAAATTATGTCTGTAGAGTTAGACACAGTAACAGATTATAAAGAAAAAGAGATTTTTGTACCTATGTGAAGCGCTTCTGTGATAAGAAAATAAGTTTTCTTCGTTTTCAAGGCTTTGACTATAAGTACAAATTCTTTTAGCTATTTGCATTGAAACATGTTCTAAATTGGTTTGTATTCTGTGACCGGTCACACACACACACATTATTCATTGTCAAATTCCGAAAAAATCTCAAACCCTGACCATCCAATTCTCGATTCGAAAATTCGAATTGTAAACATTAAACAATGCTACCAACCTTGAGGGATGCGCTTACGAAAAAGTTACGCAACTTAGTGATGTGCACGCGTCGACGAGTCAACATCGATAGAGCCGGTGATGCGACGCGCTAGGCCAAGGTGATTTTTAATCGATTTGATTTTATTCTGATCGATCGTGGCATGATTTTTAATTTGTTACTCAATGAATTCAGATAGCCATCTCAAAGTTTCGATATTCGGGTGATTTGAATTTTAAATGCTACTGAATAATATGTAGAGCAGAGCAATCGTATCAATTTTAATGATGAAATGATTACTCTACATATTTATGAACTTTTGCCAGACGTACAGTTTAGAAATGAACACATAAAATCGTATTACTCATATTAAAATATCTATATCTACTAATATAATAAAGAAGAATAATTTGTTGTTTGTTTGTATCGAAAAGGCTTTGAAACTACTGGACCGATTTGAAAACCTCTTTAACTGTTAGAAAGCCACACTATCCCCGAGTGACATAATACCACGAGCGAATCCGGGTTAGACTGCTAGTTTAAAATAAAAGTAAAGCTCTGTTACAAAATTCGGAATACCAAATTAAGGTAAAGGCACCTATTATGAACACGGTCTAATTATGGACAGTTTTTAATAAAACCTCAAAAATTGGGAAACTTAAATGTTTTTTTCCAAATGACTGCACTAATAAATTTTTCAATCATTCCAGACATTGTATAAACCATTTTTGACAGCAATCAGCCTTTAAGTTTTCAGCCCTAACAGTGTTTCACTCACGCAGTGTTTTTTTGTGTCGAAAATCCGAACTTCTTATAAGAATCTTAATGCGAGTAGGTATATTTATTGTCTTTTTTTTCGACAGTTGTAAGGTTTTTGCTAAAAATCTTATTATTTATTGAATCATTGATAGCAAAAAATTATTTATGCAACTTGACTAAAAATATCATATAAATTTTACCCTTTCAATTTATCAATGTTTATAATTGGAATTTTTTTCATCTTGTGCCCATATGTGGACAAAATGTCTATAAAGTGATTTTTCGTTATGTTACATTGACATCATATACTACAATACAATCATTTAACATTACCTTTTGTAATAAAATCTGCAGCAAATTAAAACTCTGTCAGTTTAAGAACATTCTGTTCATAATTAGGTGTTCAAAACTGGTCCACTATTTTAAACGACTAATTTTCTAATGTAAAAGTATATTGCTGTTAATGTCATTCTCCCAAACTGTATAGACCTATCATTATATACTATTTGGGCTTAAACAAGTACAACTTGGCTGATTATTAAAGAACCATTGAACATATATTACCCAGCTAAAATGTCCATAACTAGCTGTTCATATTGGATAATGTCCATAGTTGGGGGTTCATAACTAGATTTTGCTTGTCCATAAATGGAGTCTCACTTAGGGTATTTTTATAAAATTATATTTAATTGCAGCTAGTATTTATCTTATTTTAAACATTGAATAATCATTAATTAAAAGGCTCTTTATTTATCTTCAAACCCCTAGGAATGTGTATTGTAAAATTTACAAATTACAAATGAAAAACGCAATTTTTTTTCTTATACTGTCCATAATTGGTGCATTTACCTTATATATATTCGGGATAACTCAACTACTACAGCATTTGTTTAAATAAAATCTAATTTAAATCAAGCCTGACGCTTGGATTAACTAGCTATTAGTTGCGGCTTAACACTCGTTGTTTTTTCAATGAATATTGATTTCTTCTTTTTTCGTCTTTTTCTTAAATTAAATTAGCCCTAAAAGCCTTAAACTGTATCAAACCACGCAGATATTTTGCTTCAAACTAATTTGTTCAAAATAGATCAGCTCCTTTTACACAATATATTGTATAACCTCACCCTAATCATTAGATTTATTTAGGTACTTGTAATGCAACACATTACTAAAACTAAGTGATCGTGACTCACATTGTATCTGTTGAAAGATAATTTAAATAATAAACAATTACGGTGATATAATTTTTGGATTTAGCTATTGTTTGATCTGAAATATTTGTTTTGATATTATTTTATAAGTAGTTAAGTAATATTGAACTGAAAAACTATTCTCCGATAATATTTTGCAGGTTTTCTTTTATTATTGCACCGAATAATAAATATTCTAACGGATTAAGTGTCTCTGTTCTGTGCTACGTCTTTCCAAAAGAGGAGAGGCTTTTCCCGTCAGTAGAACACATACAGTAAGAAAAGAAAATAGGTGTCTGGTTTTCCTTTTGTAAAATTTAAATTGAAAATCCTTGATGTGTGTATTGAGTGGCGCTAGTGTTGACCGAGGTATCGTAGGTGCAGATATAATTATTGCAAATACTGTCATAACATTTTGTAGTTATTGGAGCGGTCGTGTACAAAAAACACAATAGTAATTCAATAATGGCGTCACGTCACAAGTTGGCTGAAGTGGTTATTGAAGGTCAACATTACATTGACACAAATTGTAGAGAAAAAAACAAAACACAACGCTGTATTGTCTATGGCACTGATTTGGTAGTCTAATCTATTATTTTTACAACTAAAACGCGGTTGTTTATTCGTTTTACTCACTTGTGACATATTATATACTAGCTGTTCCCCGCGGCTCCGCCCGCGTGGGACTCGGTTATATCGCGCCCAAAAGTAGCCTATGTTTGACCTCAGGTCATTAACTACATCCCTACCAAATTTCATCCCAATCGGTCCATCCGTTTAGCCGTGAAGAGGTGACAGACAGACAGACAGACAGACAGACAGACAGACAGACAGACAGACTTTCGCATTTATAATATTAGTATGGATTTCGATAATTATCTTTTTCTTTATTTCGAATAAATCATTAGCTGTTTTCTTTTTTTTATTATTTGTGTAGTGATGGCCAATTGCCTGACTAGTGCCAGTGGAATACGATACTAGTTTTTATTTATAGCTATATACTAGCTGTTCCCCGCGGCTTCGCCCCGCGTGGGACTCGGTTATATCGCGCCCAAAAGTAGCCTATGTTTGACCTCAGGTCGTTAACTACATCCCTACCAAATTTCATCACAATCGGTCCAGCAGTTTAGCCGTGAAGAGGTGGCAGACAGACAGACTTTCGCATTTATAATATTAGTATGGATTATTAATCTATACTTCCATAAGTCTGTCTGTCTGTCAATTGCTTTCACGGCCAAAGCGCCGGACCGATTTTGATGAAATTTAAGAATCAGGGATTAAACATATTATAGACTATTTTTGGGCGTGATATAACCGAGTCCTACGCAGGCATAGCCGCGAGCAACAGTTAGTAAGTTATTTAATTCCTTTATCGCCTTTTACGGCATCCATGAGAATAAAAGGAGTGGTCTATAGCCAGATAGTAAGAAGTACTTGAGAACTTACAGCTATATTTACTTAGATGTTTGCAATTTTGATATTCAAGTAAAATAACATAAATTTATCACTATTTCTATATATCTTTATCAATTTTCCCAATAGATACCTCTCTTAGCCAATCCAAGATTTTGTTATCTTATCTAGATGTATTTGTGACAATTGCTGCATTTTACATAAAACAAATCCTAATAATCCCTTTCTGGGATAAGTCCGCCATTGTACTTCTGTTTTCAATTGAATGCTTTTGTATTTACTTTCTTTTTTTGGTACAATAAAGTTATAACAAACAGTCAAATTAAAAAAATATACCAATAGCCAAGTCCAGTCTTTGTCACACACAAAAGTATATGTTTACTTTTTCAAGCCTAATTATAAAAATAAGTACATTGTGAATTAAAAAAAATACATACATACAGTCTTCTATATTGATAAAATTGGAAAATCGGTTAAATATTTAAAAGTATCGATAAAATAAATTTCATCACTAATCAATAATAATGAAAAAAAAAATGCGTACATAACATCACTATTTTATTCATTTATTTATTGCTTACATTACATATGTATTACAAAATGGTGTCATATAAATAGATATTCTATGCCAAGGTGTAGCTTTTTATTTATAACCAAGTATATATTTAAAATCTGTGATATATCATTTAAAAATTATGATAATAAAATGATAGGCAAATAAAGCAGTACCCTTAGTATGAGATTTTATAAACGAAGACTTTAGCGACTGCGTAAGGATTTGGAACGGAATTTCTTAGTTACCTACCATACTATCCGCTAGCCGATTTGTACTTAATATATTTAAATAAAAAATGACAATGATCGTATATTATCGCATTATTATCATCGGTATCAATGTAAACGTGTTTGTGATTAAAAAATTAAATCAATTTGTCACGTTTTAATCAAGATTTATCGTCATTTTGTGATTAAAGATAAACAAAAGACAATTTCACTTGTTTGTTTTTTTGCTTCTGATTATACGCTTCCCGCCAATTTAAAAAAAGGAACATACAATAAATAGGTACATACGTATTAGCATAGCATCTTCTCTCTCACTCGCTGGTTAACTGTAAGTGATCTCTTTCTGGGATGAGTCCGCCATTGTACTTTTTTTTTAATTCTATGCTTTTTTATTTACTTTTTTTTAGAACAATAAAGTTAGATATTGCAAACAAACAAAAATATTACGAGCACTTACGTTCAGAAATACAACCTTGTGAAGGCTTAACTAACTAAACTTAATATAAGTAATGAATGACGAATAAGTGATAAGAATATCCTATACTAACGACCCGCCCCGGCTTCGCATGGGCATAAAAACCATCCTCTTGAATCACTATCTATTAAAAAAAACCGCATCAAAATATAGGGATAAAGATATAGGGACAGAGAAAGCGACTTCGTTTTACACTATGTAGTGGTAGTGATTATTAACCCCCGTATTAAGAAACGTTTGTTAAGCCTATTATAGCTAAAATGTGTTTCGTCTCGTTCTTTCACGTGAAGTGTCGGGTAAGAGAGAAAGAGCTAAAACATGTTTTAGTTAAAATTGACTTATCAAACGTTTCTTAATACGGGGGTAAGAAAATAGCATTAGTAAATCGCGCGCGGTCTCTAACAGAGAATAAACTGATTTGATCTGTCGTTTTCATAGATTATGCTCTCAAGATATATTGTGGTTATTATAAACAAGCTACGATGACCGTGCATCCATCACTTGGTCGTCATCCTTGACTGCCAACTTAATTTAAAAAAAAAACAAGGCACTTCCATATTGCATTACCACTTTTCTTACTTTTTTAATGTTTTTTTTTTAGTGTTGTGTTAAAGTGAAGTGTAAAATGTTTTAATGTTAAAGTGAAATTCAAAAACAATAGTGCCAACATGATTAACGAACGATTAGTGAGCAATATGGCTTACTATGGTAAGTTTTTTATTTTATTTTTTACTAATAATTTATTTATTTTTTAAGCTTCAGTTAACTCTAGCATTTAACTTTAACCAAACCCGTGTGTCTGTCAACGATTAAATTAATTATGACGTTACAGAAACATTTTATTTTTATATTTTGGTGAAAAAAAGATAAAGCTGGTTAAATTAATCTGTGGCTATATCGGACATCAGTTCTTCTAGGATTCCAATCATGGCTACTTGAATTTGGAACGTTTTTGACTTGAATTTAAAAAGATTTTAAAATAACAGTAAAACACGTCAGGCTCGAAGCTATAAAAAGTTTGATAGCCACAACGAAGACAATTTTTTTTTATATGTTTTACGGCCATGGATTCTTGTGTACTTTGTTTCAATTTATTAAAACGATTATTCCTGAACTTTAAGAAGTACAATATTTATAATTGGCGGATTCAGTATTTCTAACATATCTTCTAAATGTATGTCTCATTTTCTAATATTGTTCAATTCTCAGTATAAAGTAGCATTATAATATTGGATATTTTTAGGCACCTTCTGACCTAAAAATAACGTAATTCCACTGATATTTCTCCATCAAAAACCATGCCAGGGCTCCAGTCCGCCAATATAGGTCATCTAGGCTCATCTGTCCTATATTCCGTTGCCATGGCGACGGCCGGCCATATTGCAGTAACCATAGTTACCGCGCATGCGTGCGTTCTAATGTCAGATGATAAGGCGTGTCTTTCAAGCCACCTGCATATGCAAACATAAAATTATATTCTACTTAGGTATATAAATAATAAACTTCTCAAAGAATCAGGCAATATTAATGCAGAAAGAATTTTTCAAATTAACATCTATGGACATTATGTCTCTATCTATTATATTATGGTATGGTTGATAAGATATCTAAATCACCACCAGTCAACCACCGAGCATGGAATTCTCATATCGCTCATCGCGAGCGAATATTTTTCTTGCTCTGTGCACTTTACAGTCTTCTTCTATCGTGTCAATGGCTACTTAAGAACTATACCTAAGTATATAAATTTAGCCCAATAGGCTTCCTGACTCATATAAATTTTGTTGCAACAAATGTTTATTTCTTACAGTGACCAACGAAACCAAAATATAACGACTTACGTTAAGAAAAATGCAAGATGGCAGTATAATTTTAATTTCAAATTTACTTAAAATTCGGAACTGTCAAAACGCGGGCCGGCCATTATCCGCCATAATGTGACGCAAGCGGTATGGTGAATTGTCAGTTCAGACCTATTTTTAAATTCTGTGATTCGTCCGAAGTTGGTGGTTCGAATGATTCTCATTCGACAAAACTGTGGAATGTCATGATTTTCACGCGTAATAATTGTTTTTAGCGAGAATCAGGTTTCAAAAATAGCACCTTACATAGGAAGCAACATTTTCGGGAGAGTCAGAGGTCACAGCAAGACCACCCTTCCTATTCTCCATGCGTGCTCCATGCAGAGTGAGTGAAGGTATTAGAAGAAAATCTGCAAAAGTACTAATCTATTCTGTTTTATTTATGGTGGACTTGGATTTTTTTCTGTTTTATTTATGGATGACTTGGATTTATGCTATTAGCATTAAGTTCTCGAATTGTAAAAGTATTTTTACTCTTAGTAAAATTAATAGATAAGTAAATAAAAATCAATGTGGCGCAAAAAAGTTACGAAAGGAAATACTTTTCAAAAATCCACGATAGTTTAATAGGATTCTGTTCATATCCTGTACACTAGGATTATCTAGGGCATTGCAACGCTATTATATAATTGAGCTTGTTTCCGTCCTCTTTCCTGCCTACTTTTAGGGTTCAATATTAAATGGCTGACTTCGAAGGTAACAATGAAGCTACACAGGCTTTTGCATGACATACTATTAGTCAACATCCATACTTCCATACTAATATCCATACTTCCATACTTCCATACTAATATTATAAATGCGAAAGTCTCTCTGTCTGTCTGTCTGTCTGTCACCTCTTCACGGCTAAACTGCTGGACCGATTGTGATGAAATTTGGTAGAGATGTAGTTAACGATCTGAGGTCAAACATAGGCTACTTTTGGGCGCGATATAACCGAGTCCCACGCGGGGCGAAGCCGCGGGGAACAGCTAGTCTTTAATAAATCAGTCAATCAGATGATTCAAGCCTGCAATGTCCTAACCACAGGTTATAGAATCCTAACCAAACTGGAAACAATAATACAAAGTATGGTTATCCCTTTGGGAATCGAACCTACGACCCCCAACAGGCAAACGCCTTAACCACTGGACCACGGAGGCAGTTCGGATCATAGTTATTTAGTTAGATAGTCTCTGCCTACCCCTGCGGAAAGCAGACGTGATGGTTTATAAGTGTGTATCGTTAAACATTTGAACCGTAAAACAATGACAATTTTCTACCCGGATAATCGTGACCGCGTTACCATCTGACCCGGTTCAACCGGGTCAGAATGTGATGCACAGTTTTATTTTTATAGTATTGGTGGATGTCACATGAGTAAATAATGTAACGGTGAGGAGTGTAGTGTAGTTTGTGGTGCCTTCTTCTCCAATTGCGCTTTGAAAGTGGTTGTAAACCATTTATCCATCTTTTTTTTATTGATTCACTAATAAAAATCAATAAAATAAAAATAAAAACCTAGATATTGGTATAAATCATTGAGGAGCTCGATAGTAGACCGCGGCACGCGTCAAGCGACGGTGACGGCGAGTGCGCGGCCATGTTTGGATTGGTCGCCATTAGTGGCATTTCTATCTTGAGCTCCTCCGTGCTTCGGAAGGCACGTTAAGCCGTTGATCCCGGCTGTTATCGGTATATGGCAGTCGTTAGACTATGTCAGATGCCTTTAGGCAGCCTGAAAAATCTGACAGTGTTGGCCACTAACACACCCGGGTCATGTTCCTGTGGGTCTGGTTTCCCTGTAAAAAGGGTTACGGAGGTCAGACGGCAGTCGCTCTATTGTAATAACCAGTACCGCCAAATCAGGGTGTCGATTCTGCTAACGTTAAATCACAATCGTGTTAAAATAGTGTTTCAATGGTAGTGCTTTTTTACACACTAGTTACAAGAAATGTATATTTTTTTATATCACTGCTGATGATCACACCACACACTACATTCACATCACATCATACTGTCGTAACTCTTGTAAATAGTGTGTAAAAAGCACTACAATTGAAACACTATTTTGATACGATTTTGTCGCAGAATCGACGCCCAGGACGATGATTAATAGCCCTTGGCTCTGAAGCATAGGCTGAAGATGCAACCGGGAAACGCGCTCGGACGAAGAAGAAGATTGATATAAATCATTATATATGGAGAACTGGCGCCTGTGCTATAGGGGTCATCAGGACTCGCAAAAAAATAGTTATGATTGGATAAAAGATAAAACCATAGAATTCCAGCAAACGTATTCCTGAACACATAATTTGGGTCTTTTCAAGGCTAGAGTGAATAGGCTATTAATGTGCCAGCGAGCTCCATCTTAGACCGCATCTGCATTTAACATCAGGTGGGACGACCGTGGTCAATCTGGACTGGACATTGAGAATATTGAGAGAGAAAAAACATGCAATTTTTTTTAATCTATAGATAAAACATAGAATATGGAAATCGGGCGCGAACGACAGTTTTTATTTTTTATTTTTGAGAATAAACTATTTCATTTTATTTGTCATTTTTGAGAACAGCTGAACGCACGGCGCAGGCCCGCCCTACCACGTGTCGGGGTCAACGACCTCGCTTTGATAACCGTTTGATAAAAGTCATGGTGACAGGTGCCGAAATGATATAAGTTGGTTCCATCTCCTATCAACCTCTAAAGTATTAAATATTATAAATACAAAAGTGTATGTCTGTTAAGCTAACCGCTGAACCGATTTTGATGTAATTTGGTATGGATATAATTAACAAAATGTTTAAATCCGATAAATTCAAATAAATAAAAACAAACTAACAAAGGGTTTTCAAAGTCATTTTTAAAAGATATTTTAAGTTTATTTTTATGTTATAGTAAAAGACCGCCGTAAGATCAAACGGCTACTTTTTGGTGCCATATAACCGAACACTACGCGGGCCAAGCCGTAAGCAACGGCCAGCTTATTATAAAATATAGTATCGTTGAGTTAGTATCCCATAACACAAGTCTCAATCTTTTGGGGCTAACTCAATTTGTGTGACTTGTTCGTATAAATTTATTAATTCTTTGCAGTCACTTAATTAAAAAAAACGTCCTCCACTTATCATTAAAAATAACTGTTTTACAAGAACATCGCTCTCCCACGTTCAACATCAATTACATTTACTAATTACTGATTACAACTGTAATTATTGTTGTACAAACATACGTGCCGGAATAGTCGCTTTAGTGCATAAAAAACGGTCAAGCGCGAGTGCGATTAGCGCTAGATGGGTTTATTTATTAAAAATTGGGCAAGTGAGAGTTGGAATAGGGCATTAGGGTTCCGTAGTTAAACGTCATACTAAAAGATTTTACATGATGTTTTTTAAAATTTAGGTAGGTAGATTTTTCATTTATTATTTTTAAATTATTATATAAATTCATAAAATTCAAATTAATTGAAACAAATTAATAAAATGTTTGCAGATTTCAGTTTTATTTTTATCTGCTGTATAACATTTTGTTAAAAAGTATCCCTTATTCCTATATATCGAAGATTTAATTTTAATTAAATGTTAAATAAATCTAAATTCCCAACATTTACGGTCATACCCAAAGAATTAGGGCCATGAAAATTTCTTTTTTAATCTATGGTCATACCTTCTGTTCGTATTCTTTCAAATATTCTTAACAGATAGATTACTTGAACAGAAATCTAATAATGGTTCCCTTGCCTTTTGAACGGAACACTAAAAACGGCCTCATTTTATGCAAATAAATTAATTGATTGACACTTATATATCTAGCTATCTCACTTTGTCTTACCTCTTTTTCACAAGTCGGGTAATAAACATGTCTAAACAAAGTGGACGCATTGGCGCCTTCTAATCCTTTTAACTTCACTATTCTTGGAAAATCCCTTTATAGCGTGACCCACTTACATACTTGATATTGTTAGTACACATACCACAGATAATACCTTACATATCAGCTTTTCCTCTCATCGTAGCGTTTTTCGCATACGCATGGTCCGAGTTACGAGGTTTTTTAGAGAAATCAGAAACAACAGATACCTATATAGGTACCTACTTATAATAATTATTTATTCAAAACAGATAATTTCTGTAAATAAATTTGTTGTTACCATAGAAATCGCGCATCGGCAATTTTATTTTATTTATGTTTGTTACCTAATTTCAAATAAAAAAAAGAAATTCATTTTCGCGAACAAATTACCAAAAAGAAAACTTATTTAATTTATGATTAAGACTTTTCGTCTTAATCATAAATTAACCTACTTAGTAAATCTTTCAGTGTTATGTGATTATACGGAACCCTCGGTCCACGAGTCCGACATGGACTTAGCCGAAGTTTTTTTAATATTCAACGCTTTACTTCTCTTTATTAATATTCATGGATATTTTTATCACATATTTTTTTCCATTTAACAAATAAATCATTATACCTACAACAAATATACTTTTACATTTTTGTATGTTTTAACTTACCAACTTACTACAGAAAACTATACTAGTAGTAAGAGATACTCGCATTTGGCAAATCACAGAAAGTAGCTTTAAAAAAATAGGGTTTACGCGGATTACCATAAGATGAAAGAATGATCTTTATTCGCAATGAGAGATAGAGTCCCTTTTATTTGAGGGATTTTAGGATTCACGTCAGTTAATTTATTTGCGTTTCAACACGCCTCTCCGGTTTTTAATTTTCTCGAACGACTTTCTGGTATTTGGGAGGTTAGGTTTTTATACCTTCTCCACGCTTTGTAATAGATTAGATGTAGGTAATAATGCCTTGGTCTACCTGGACAAACATTGTCTAAATTTCACTAGCACCCATTTAAAAAAAAATTTACTTATGACAGCCTGATTCTTCAGAAAAAATAAGGCATTACTAGCTTTCGCTCTCGTGAATTTCCTCTTAAACAGTGAACACTTTTTCCCGGGATGAAAGGCGCCCTTTGTCCTTCTCAATACTCCTAGCTATGTGTATGCGAAATTTCAGAAGGATTGGTTCAGTAGATAGGTCGTGAAGAGGTAACCAACAAATATACAAACTTTCGCATTTATAATATTAGTTGGGATTGGGATACATACACAAAGTTATTTGAAGTTATTTGAATGCACTAGCTCACAAATATAGTAGTTCGTCAACAAAACCCAGAGTCATAGACAAAGGAAGTGCGCCATTACGCGGCCTCGGAGCCCCATTCATTACATTACAACTGATTCAGTTTATACCTGCTCATTCATGATTTCTGACACTGCGCAGTTTTTCAACGGTAGCTTAATAAATAAATTTTCCAGGCAAACTCGTAAGATTCTATATATTATAAATGCTTTCTATCTGTCTGTTACACTTTCACGGCTAAACCGCTGGACCGATTTTGATGAAAGGTATGCGTATTATGGTAAAGAACAAGGGGTCAAATATATGCTACTTTTAGGCTCAATATAACCGAGTCGGGAGAGTCGCGGGCAAAGCTAGTATAGTTATATAGTGATCACAGTGACACTAAAGATATCACGTGCGTAAAGGGCTAGGCTAGGCTACGGTGACCGCTTAACCATATTTTGCGGGGTGCGATTTGACCACTTGACAATATATTATTAAAAAGAAATCAGCCAAGTGCGAGTTGGACTAGCGCCTGGAGGTTTCCGTACCACCACACAATATTAAAAAATACTTAACGCGTTATTTTAAGACTTATGCCTTCCTTTAATTTGTCTCTGTAAAATGTGTTTTCTTTATTTATTTATTTTCTTAAAAATTAATGATAAATTTAAAAACTTTACAGTTTTTAGATTTATCAAAATAAACAGTTATTTAGATAAATCTAGGTATAATATTGCTTTATTTAGTTCAACGGGAAGTACCGCATTGGTTTTGATTCCCATCTGATCCATCCCACTGGCAACATCGGTCATATTTTTTTATCGCATTAGTTAACTTTGACTATTTTACACCCGAAAAAGACCGTAGTCCTGGTGGCCTACTATCATCTCCTAAAACCATGCAAGTTCCTGTGAGTAAGCGAGACAGCGCTCTACATGATGTAAGGCGACATCCCCCTTACTCACTGGAACTTGCAAGGTTTTAAAAGACGGTAGTAACCCCCCTGAGTGTATGTTATGAATCGTTATGAAAAATCAAAGAAGGCATGAACATATCGGCTTGATACGTCCGTGAGTTCCTAAGAAAAAATTAAGACAGACGGACAATAACGTATAACATATAAAGGTATATATTTGAGGTACGGAACCCTAAACAGAGTTGTTATTACGATAAATAATTCCTTAGTTGAAGGCTTTTTTAGTTAACAACTCCACGGTGCTTGGACAGAACCGTAGTTTCTAGGTCACTGGGTGAAAAAATCAATAGGCAGTATCATTTAGAAGTGACGCCTTGCACCTGGGTAGATAGCGGGACAGAGAGAAGTTTCATATCAACGGTAGAGAAAATGTCTTACGCCAATAAATACATTTATTCGTTTAAGGGCACATCAGCCCACTAGCGCCACCAATCATTTTATTTATTTTACTCTGTAATCAGGTCAAATTGAAAAAATCTAAGAAGGCAGTTCGCTAGCAAATAACTTTTAGTATTTTTGGTTTTACTTTTCATAACGGAAAAGGCTGGAAAGCGGTAGAAGTTACGAAGAAAAAATAAAGGAAAAATTAATTAACATTCGTGTTATAAAGTCATGGATTTTAAAAAAAATGCCGCGACCCCGCTCGATTCGAAATTATACGATATGAAAATTTAAAAAAATATTGAATTTATATATGAAAGTAAAATCCACAAGTGTGTACTAACCTCAATGATATAAGAAGTGTCACTTTACGCCATAGAAAAAAAAATTGCCTGCGCGCGTTTTCCTAATTCTATGCTTTATTAATATATTTTTTTATTATTATATTTTTATTCAAGTTGCTCCGTTTAAACGGGCTACGGAGTTCAGACGGCGGTCGCTCCATTGTAATAACCAGTACCGCCAAATCGGGACCATTATTAATAGCGTACCCTGAGCTCTGAAGCGCAAGCTGAAGATGCAACCGGGAAACACGCTCGGACGAAGCCCTGTTGTAAAATTTCATACAATAGTTTCTAGGTCAATGGGCGTAAAATCAATACGGTATCAATGATGTTGCCGCTTCTAAACACCTATTTAGATAGTGACAATAAAATCCATACTTCCATTCATAGATACATACATATAATCACGTCTTTATCCCATACGGGGTAGACTGAGCCTAGGGCCATAAGACCTTAGGCCACGTTTAGCATGATGGTAGTTGAAACAGGAAATCAATTGTGATGGGTTGCTAGCCGCATCGCCTATGGCATGATTCCCCCATTCGCCGATTCCCTCAGTCGTCTTTTACGGCTTGCACGGGAAGAGAAGCAGCTATCACATTCTATGTTTTTCTTTTTCTCCCAAACTAGCATGAGAAGTTCAATCAGTCAATCAATTTATTTGCAAAAGGTATGTGTAAGTATACAAGGTGTTACATTAAAATTTTCCAATTACATTTTACCCCTGCCAGTGGTGTGCAAATTTAACAATAAATAAATAAATAAATATATAGGGACAAATCACACAGATTGAGTTAGCCCCAAAGTAAGTTAGAGACTTGTGTTATGGGATACTAACTCAACGATACAATAATATACATATTAATATACATAAAACAAACAAAATCAAAATCAGGTTATTTACATATTAATATTATAAATGCGAAAGTCTATGCTGTCTTTCTGTCAAGCTTTCACGGCTAAACCGCTGGACCTATTTTGATAAAAAATTGGTATGGATAGGTATAGTTAAAGACGACTCTACCTATGTCATCTATACACTCACATTTGTACGTCCAACTTATAACACTTCTCTTTTTTATCAGTGGCTAAAACACGATCGTGACCTGACCCAATTCCCACAAGAAGTGGCACGTGCTCTTTATATAATACGAATGCAAATTAAATAATCAATAGCTTCAAGGTATACCTAATACAATCTATAGTATAGGTACTAATCTAAGTAATATTATGAACTAGCGATCCGCCCCGGCTTCGCATTGGCATAAAAACCTTCCTCTTGAATCACTGTATCTATTAAAAAAATTGGCTGTGGCCACGAGTGATCCTATAAGGGTTCCGTTTTTACATTTTTGTACGGAACCCTAAAAACCGCATCAAAATCCATGGCGTAGGTAGTTTTAAAGATTTACCCCCGTATTAAGAAACGTTTAATAAGCCCACATTAACTAAAATATGTTTTGGCTTTTCCTCTCTTACCTGATACTTCACATGAAAGAACAAGACGAAACACATTTTAACTAAAATAGGCTTAACAAACATTTCTTAATACGGGGGTTAAGCATATATAGGGACATAGGGACAGAAAAAGCGACTTTGTTTTATACTATGTAGTAATAGTGATGCGATAGTGAGTTTGTTTGTTACGCTTTTGCGCTCTATCTACTGAACCGATTTTCCTGAAATTTGGCATAAGTACATAAGAAGTACACATAGCTAGAAGTATTAAGAAGAACATAGGATAACCTTTAATCCCGGGAAAAAGCACTGTTCCCGAAGAAAATTCAAGTGGGCAAAGCCGCAGGCAAAAGCTAGTGAATAATAAAGCTGAAGAGTTTGTTTGTATGAGTGCTAATAACTTTAAAACTTCTGGGGGTCTAAAATCGCCACTTTGAGGAATTCATCGAATCGATTCATATTATGAATTCCTTAGCAACTCTGTAGCAATTCGGCTATTTTTTGTAAAATAGCCAACTAAACATTGCAATTCCTCTTCAAATAAATTGAATGAAATAGGAATTGCTAAAGAATTGCTAAGGAATTCGTAATATGAATTCGATTCGATGAATTGCTAAAGTGGCCTTTTTAGACCCACTGGTCGGATTTCAATAATTTTTCACCATTGGATAGCTACATTCACCCTTTAGTGACATAGGCTATATATGTACCACGGGCAAAGCCAGGGTGGATTGCTAGTTTCTAATAAACTGGTTACACATCAACTTAGTAAAGCTTACCGTCAACTTACGCTTCAAACCCAGGATATTTGACATTGGTGTTTACAACGGAGCGACTGTCTCGACCTCTTTATCTTCAAAATTACAAGCAAACCAGTTGGTACAAAAAAAATCAATCTGACGAATTGTGAACCTCCTCCTTTTTTAAAGTCGGTTTAAAGGGTGAGCTACGGGTGTGATAGTAACACTGTTAGACTTTTCAGGTTTCTTAAAGGCATCTGACACAACTGTACAAAAATATGTCTTATATGTATATACAGAAATAAAAATTCATTAAAAAATATTTATTTTGTTACTTATTAACAACAACCTAACGACTGCCATCTAGAGGTAACGAAAAATGAAATAGAGATAAAGAAATGGCATTTTTGACGGCTAATCCATTTGACGACCTCCGTGGCGTAATGGTTAACATGCCTGACCGCTACTCAGGAGGTCCCGGGTTCGATCCCCGGTCAGGTCAAGATGAAAAATTATCTTTTTCTGATTGACCTGGGTCTTGGATGTTTATCTATACATGTATTTGTTATAAAATATAGTATCGTTGAGTTAGTATCCCATAACACAAGTCTCGAACTTACTTTGGGGCTAGCTCAATCTGTGTGATTTGTCTCTATATATTTATATATTTATTTATTTATTTATTTTAATCCAAGTCAGGCCACGTTGCCGTCGCTTAACACGCCTGATCGTCACATACATGCCCCACTAAGGTCCGCTCATTCACCATCATCATTTCGAGTAGGTGTCACGGTCAATCGACCATGCACACCCTGGTGTCAGAGTTCTTAGGAACCGCCTCTCGGCCTCTAACGTGGTTCCTTTAACGACTACCAGATGGCAGCCGGGATCAACGGCTTAACGTGCCTTCCAAAGCACGGAATCATCTTTATTATCAAACAATAACAATTAGTTTAGTTCAGTGCCCCTAGTATGAGTTTTTCTTTACGCAGACGCTAGCGACTGCGTTAGGATTTTGTATGGAATTTCTTAGTTGCCTTACTATCCGCCAGAGGCGCTGTACAGGTTTGCCATACTAAATTAAAACTCATACTAGGGGCACTGATGACTCCTGTTTACTAACCTATTTGTTTTGTTGACTGTACACAGGTCGCGCATTGCACCACCATTTTGGCGCAACGTCGTACATTGCACCATATGACATTGGCAACCGCCAATGGATGTTAAAATTGTACCTAGTATTGATTGTGAATGATATAATTTACAGTTAGGGACATAGTACATAGAATAATATGTACTACTATGTCCTACAACTTCGTAAATTTAGTCAAAAAAGAAATGATAATTTATGATAAAAAGAAAATTAAAAATAAAACAATTTTATTGAATTTTGTCATTTGCAAAGTAGGTTAAAAAGGATTCATAGAGCTCTGGCAAAAATCTAGGAGGCACATTTAATGCAAGCTCCGACTTTTTTTCTTTTATCTATGGCAGGCCGAAATTAAAACAAAATTAATTTTGCATTTCGAATGCGCTCGTCAATTTTTTTCATTCGCGTAATCAATCGTGGCGGAGGAAGCTCGTATATTTTTGCAAGATTTTTTTCGTAGTGAAAGTGCGATCGTTTTGTGATAATCCAAGTTATTTTGTCATATTATGTCGGTACATACGATTCCTCTAGTTACACCCTTTCTCCGAGGCCCGAGATTCCCGTATAGAAAGAGTAAGTTTTCCATATTTTTACCTTAGAAAAATAATATTTTGTTTACGTCTGTTTATTTTGTGCTATTTATTAATATATTATTTCTCAGACAAAATAATTAATATTAGAAAAAAATAATATTTCTTGGTAAGTTATTTAGCGTTTGTAAACAAAAATATTTTCATAGAAATATGGCCAAAAATTTCAAATGTCAATCCTTTCAATGAAAAGAAAAGGGACTTTACAAAACTCATTGCTGCACACTCATTATTTTAAATATTTAATTTTATTACTTAGCGGAATGACTTAAACTCTTACAACTAAATAAGATTTTTTCCGATGGGTTTATTTTTTTTATAAATAATACAAATTTTATTGAGGCTAGTATCATATTAACAAAAGCATCTAACCGCTATTTGGAATCAGGTTAGAAAAAATAATCTGTTCCTTAGTTGCGTTTACTCCCTAGATCACCTTTTACGTTAGTCGTTATTAAATGAATCAAGATAATCCACGACGTTAAGTACTGCGTCTTTATTTATATAACTAGCCGCGGCTTCATCCGCGTGAATTTCGGGAACTGTGCTTTTTCCCGGGATGAAAGGTACGCTATATCCTTCTCAGTAACTCTTCAAGTAAGCATTCTCCCTTTAACTGCCTCCGTGGTCCAGTGGTTAAGGCGTTTACCTGCAGATCCGGGATTCGTGGGTTCGATTTACAGTTTGGTTAGGACATTGCATTCTTGTATCACCTGATTGTCCGATAATAAGATGATTCAGTGCTTCGGAAGGCACGTTAAGCCGTTGGTCCCTACTGCCAACGAGGACGTCGACCGAGAGGCGCTGTCGAACTCTGACACCAGGATGTGTATGGTCGATTGACTGTGACACCTACACGAAATGATGATAAGCGCACTCTTCCGAGGTTTGGCTCGTATGACCTAAAGGTTTGTAGAGACATGAGAGGTGGATAGTTTGTACCTTAGTTAACTGAAAAAACAATATACAGAATGAAACCACGCCAAGATAAACCTTCTAGCCAGATGCTACACACTATATGCAGACGTTGGTGCAACGAGTTGATGGAGTAGGTAGGTACTAAAACAAGGAGGTCGAGATGAAAATATATAGAGCAACACAACTCTAGGCCTCGACAAAACGAGGCTGGACACGCATGGCCGCCCTGATCGGTAGGTTCGACAACCTTGTTTTTGTACAAATTTGGTTCAAGTTGACGACGCAAAAAAACTGTGGCGCGAAAATGGGTTCAGTATTGTCTATTAACTTGTGAGTTTTTGTTTTTGGATATATGTTGATTAATTATTTATTGTCTGCGTCGTTTTATAATGTATTTGGTAGCCTATTTAAGCTCGTAACAATATGAGGGTATCAAATTATACTGGGTATGTAACCTCCGTGGCGTAAAGGCTAAAATGCATGCCCGCTTCTCAGGAGGTCCCGGGATCGATCCCCGGTCAGGTCAAGGTGAGAAATGATATTTTGCCTGATTGGCCTAGGTCTTTGATGTTTATTTATTAGTATTTTTCATAAAATATAGTATCATTGAGTTATTATCTCATAACACAAGTCTCGAACATACTTTGGGGCTAACTCAATCTGTATGATTTGCCCCCTATATATTAGTCCCTATTTGTCCCCCTATCCTAGGCAGCGTGCTAGTGACACTAGGTATAACACGAGTATAGATTACGACGACCGCGCACCCATCTTTCGCAGGACTAAATGCTTGACTGCCAAAAAAAAGTATACTCTATCACTAGAACAGCGGATACGGAAGATTATTTTATATTCAAGCAAGTGTAAATACGAAAAATATATTACAAAACTATCAAGTGCAATAACAGTGCACCGGTTAATGAGTTCCGCTCTTGGCCTCTCGCTCACACGCCCTGTGAAAGCAATCTGCTGTGCCGCTCACACAAGGTAACGGACGGCTGCATTAACATATTTCCTACCGTCACAAACACAAAACACAATGAATTGTTCGGCAAATTGTAACCAGCCCATTACATACTCAAATGAATTACTTAGATGTAATGGATGCAAAAGTGCATACCATTATCAATGCTTGAATATAACATCTGCCTACTTCATGGCAAACCGCAACGACCTAATATGTAAATGGCGCTGTCCTTCATGCGCTAATGTAACACATAGGAAACATGACGACACCCCAGTAAGAGCTACCCAGAAAGCTACGATACCCTTAAACGACACAACAATGTCCGTAGATGATTTACTAAATGACGACCAAAACCACTCGGGAAATACGGAGCATTTGGCGGGGGATTTAAGCTCCCAAATAGTACACACACCTATAAACTCTAATACTAACTACAACACCATCACCTATGATCGATTTAGTAGCCTCTTGGATTCCAGAGTGGAATTAATCAAAACCACTTTACTTGACCACCTTACTGTCACAATAAAAACAGAAATTTCGTCTTCAGTTGCCAAGTTAAGACAGGAAACACAACAAAATATAAATAAAATAGAAAACAATCAGCAAATTTTAAATGATAAGGTTAATAAAATGAACCAAACTTTAGAGAAACTTGAAACCCAAAAACAAACACTACAACAAGAACTAAAAATACTGGAAAATAAGCTAAATGTGACACTTAACACTACACAAACATCACAATCATTTTCACCATTACACCTTAGAGAACTAGACATGGATAGAAAATTAGTACTATATGGACTAGAGGAGCGTTATGGAGTAACAGAAACGGACTTCCATGACGAAATAATTAATATTTTCTACAACATCATGAACATAAATTTAACAGGATACATAGAAGATTTTAAACGGATAGGGAAAAAAGGAACTAAACGACCACTAATCATAGAACTTATTAGTAAGAGAATGACAAAATATATTTTACAAAATGTGAAATCTTTTAAATATACAGGATTATATATATCGAAGTACATGGACGAAAGGTCACTACAGATAAGAAAACAAATGAGGGAACTATTACATACCGCTAGGAAAGAAGGAAAGCATGCAGTAATACGTGATAATAAGCTTTTTATCAATGGCAATGAACACAACATAACACAACAGAGACAAGACCACACTTCACAACATCAAAATCTAAGTGAAACCCTGCAAAATATCAGTAACAGTAGAACTACTAGCCCAAACGCAAAAACACATAAAAATACACAACACTTATCTCAAGACAACGGGCACTTACAACCACATACATTTCGAAACTGAATTTAAAGTTTTATTCCAAAACATGCGTAGTATTAAAAATAAGTATTATTTATTGGAGTCATTTTTAGCAGACAAACAAATACAGGCTATTTGCGTTTCTGAGACATGGGCATCCGAGAATCAAATGGACCTTATCAACATAAACGGCTATAAATTCGCGACCGCTTTCCATCGATGTGACCAAGAAGGGGGAGGGGCGGCGATTCTGCTACAGGAAGATCTCGACTATATAGAACGAACAAACATTAAAAAATTATCAATTCAAGGAGTAATAGAATGTTGTGGATTAGAGATCCCAAAATATAATACAATTCTTATTAATATTTACAGATTAGATAGCCAGATTGAGAAATTCTTTGAAACGTTGGATAAAATACTTAACACACTAAAACAAAACGACTTCAAAAAACATATCATTATAGGAGGAGACTTTAATATAAATATGATAATAAAGAATAATAATTCCTATACTCTTAATGAAATGATGATATCTTACAACCTCCACCAACTTGTAAACTTACCAACTAGGGTTACCAAAAAAACAAGTACTTGCATTGACCTAATATATTCAAATAAACAGCATAACCAAAAAGTGTCTGTCGAAGACTATGGTTTCTGTGACCATAGGGGATTATTGTTTACAGATATTATTACAGTTAGCAATAAATATAATACAAAACAAAAAAATAATCATGCATATAGAAGGATATTTAATGATAAAAACATTTCTAATTTTAAGCATGCCTTAGAACAAACCAATTGGAATAATATAATAATTGATGATCATGACATAAATACAAATTATAATAATCTTCATAATATTATACAAAACTATCTAAATAAATACATACCAAAACAACACATAAAAATCAATACAAAATCAAGTAAAAGTTGGCTTACTAAAGGGTTAAAGACCTCTTGTCGACATAAAAGGTTACTGCAGATATTTATTAATCAAACAAATGATAACATACTTAAAACATATTGCAAAACATATTCAAAAATATTAAAAAAGTCAGTAAATTTAGCCAAAAAAATTAAGTACTCAAACGAAATAAAAAAATCTAATAATAAAGTGAAAACCATGTGGAAAATCATACATAATATGACGGGAAAACAAAAAAGCAAATTAAAACATCCAAAACTAAAAATAAATGACACCATCATAGAATCACCCTGTAAGATCGCAAACACTTTTAATGATTACTTTGCAACGATAGGTGAATCCCAGTCCCAGTGTATGCCACAGACATCGCCGAGTGCACGTGCGCACGCGCACCACACTCTCGCGACCGACATCGGACAGCAGAGTCAACTAGGACCATCCCCCACAAACTCTTTATACCTAACAAATGTGTCAGAGAGAGAAGTATATAAAATTATAAAGAACCTTAAAAATAA
This sequence comes from Apomyelois bistriatella, assembly GCA_947044815.1. Classification (NCBI taxonomy): domain Eukaryota; kingdom Metazoa; phylum Arthropoda; class Insecta; order Lepidoptera; family Pyralidae; genus Apomyelois; species Apomyelois bistriatella. The sequence goes on from OX345717.1 coordinate 2,163,241, forward strand.
AAACAGTTTCGGTGTAGATGAAATCCCAACAAAAGTTATAAAGGCCTGCGCCATAGAACTCGCATTTCCCTTGACTAAATTAATTAATAAATCATTTGACGAAGGTTGTTTCCCGGATAAACTAAAAATCTCAAAAATCAAACCCTTTTTTAAGAAAGGCGATTCAACAGATAAAACCAATTATAGACCTATAGCATTGTTGCCAACTATATCTAAGATTTTCGAAAAAGCAATGGCAAATAGACTGTACAAATTCCTTGAAAAATATAAAATTTTAGACGAAAATCAATATGGATTCCGAAAACATCATTCGACAGCACTAGCTGTGTATAAATATATACAAGAATCACTAAATCATATAAATAATAAAAAATATACAGTAGGGTTGTTACTTGACATGACAAAAGCATACGACAAAGTTTCACACAAAACGCTATTGAATAAGTTATATAACTCGGGTATACGCGGACGAGCTTACCAATGGCTAAAATCATATTTGACGGATCGACAACAGTATGTAGAAATCGATTCTCACGCAATGCAAACAACAAAATCTAGCATGATGACTACAAATTGTTCAATTCCTCAGGGGAGCGTCCTGGGATGTATTCTCTTCCTGGTCTATATAAATGACCTGCCTAAACTCTTTCCTAACAACTTATGCGTGATGTTTGCGGATGACATATCGTTACTTTTTCAGTGTGAAACATCAAACGAAGCTAACACAATGTTACTACAAAACATCAACAAATTAAAATCATGGTTAGACAATCAAAATTTAGAGATTAACATAAATAAAACTAAAATTATTCAATTTCACCCAAGACAAAAAAAGCCACTAAAACTACATTTGACCATAGAAAATAAAAATATTGAAGAAGTCAAAAACTTTAACCTTCTAGGAATATCCATAGATTCATATATAGATTGGAAAAATCATATTAGAAATGTTAAGAGCAAACTAGCAAAATTTACGTATGCGCTGAGTATCTTAAAAGTAAACACGAATTATGAAACTGCATTAACGACTTACTATGCCTACGCGTACTCATGGCTTAAATATGGAGTGATACTGTGGGGCAACAGCGTAGATGCTCCCGACCTTTTTGTACTACAGAAAAAATGTGTACGTATCTTATGTAATCTGCCATACAGACACAGCTGTAAACCCTTTTTTATAAATAAAAAAATTTTGACCTTACCTTCAATATATATACTAGAGCTATGCACATTTGTAAGAAAACATAAACATCTCTTCACCCAGTTAAAAGAAATACACGAAATAAATACACGACACAAAGACAGATTAATGTTTCCAATATCCAATTTAAAAATGCATAGTAACAGCCCGTATGTAAGTGCAATAAAAATATTTAATAAATTACCGAAATCATTGCGTTTAGAGGAAAATGATAAAACATTTGCTAAAAAGCTGAAGGAATTGCTACTGCCCAAAGGCTATTACTCAATCGAAGAATATTTGAGCGATACATTATAAATAAAAAGGGCAGGTGGCTACTTCCGACGTTTTGGAGAATTCTCAACCGTATCATGACATAGGTTTCATTGTTATTTTATACTATCTGACGTATTCATCTAATTCATCTAATTAATTTAATTCATTTAAACATTACTTATTGACATACTTACTTATTTTATTATCATTATTTTTATTTTTATTTCGACATTAATTAAATTGTAATGTATAGATTTTGGTACCACTTCAAAGACTTCGCAACACCCAGCCTGGGTTTATGTACATTCTTACCAAATTATGTAATTCCACCTTCTTCATATTATGTACATGTAAGCGAGAAATAAATAAATAAATAAATAAAGTCATCCAACTCATCTCCGGCAATTTTTATGGGTAACAAAATATTGATTGGTGACCTCTGTGACCCCTTTGACCCTGGGGTCACCAAGTTGAACGCCCGTGGTGGCTTGCAACTCTGGAAAGTTAGGTTTGAGGCACACGCGAGTAAAATTTTTTACCGATAGTGTCTTACGAAGATGCCTTCGTTCGCGCACGAATATGTCACATAAAATTGGCTTGGCATGGCCATAAAAATCTTACTCTATCTATTTAAAGAAACAGCATCAAAGTCCGTTGCGTAGTTTTAAAGATTTAAGCATACATAAGGATATAGGGAATTAAGGAAAGAGATAGTGACTTTGTTTTATACTATGCAGTGATGTAGTGTTAATCTGTACGTCTAAGTAGGTAAGCATGAAGACTGTAAAAGAATGTATCACTTTGCATGTATTATAAATATGTGGTTGTGAGTGGTGACTAATGTTTACCAAAAAAAAAACGAATTTTTAACATAAAAACTCAGCTGAGTTTTCTCTTCAAAAATTCTTATAACCAAAATGTTAGTTGGGAGTGCAACCCCAACTTTACGAAGCGTTCGGTAGTTGCGACAAAAATGCGGTAATATAGACGGTGATTACGATGTCCGTCTGTCCGTTGTCGTTTGTCCTAAACCCTAATAGTTTTTAAGTATAGATTAGATACTATTTGGAAAAATTTGTTGAGAAAATCTTTTTGGGAATATTTAAACACAATCTGGTATGATTTCTTCATGATTGCGTACGGGTTGTCGGTTGGGAGTCATACCAAATTATCATTCTAGCGTTTTTCCGGTGCCAGTCCAATCCCAAGGGGTCCGTTAACCTCGTTGTCTTATTGTATTTAAGATTAAGATTCATGCCGACGTCATCCCTCCTTGGCAATGCTGCAATAACTAGTGATGCCATGTTAAAAACCATGATTTAAAGTGTATTTTATGGGTAACGCTGGCTCAGCGATCCAAATTAGATCTTGGCCTGCGAAATGAGAGAGCGCCGCAGTTTTGTATTCTGCGCGATGGCTCGCCACTTTACAGCGCCCATCTCACGCAGGTCAGCCTGCACAGCATCGCTCCAGCGACCGACTGGCCGTCTTCCTAATTTTCAAAGATAGGCTGCTTTGACATAACGATCCTCTGCCACCTCTCGGCACCGATAGTCTTATTACCGGAATGTCAGTTCTGTATGTCCATTCCCTGAATGCCTTTTCACTGAGTGTCCATTTCCCCAAGTGTCCACTTTCCCGAGTGTCCATTTCCCCAAATATATTAAATACTTTTAAAAAATTAAATTACTTTGAACCCTTTTCAACCGACTTTCAAAAAAGAGGTTCTCAATTCGGCTGATTTTTTTTTGTGTTTGCCCATTAGCGTTAGCTGAGGACATAACTACAGGGAGGGGAGAAGTTAAACACGCTCGCGTGATGATTGATATGTCCACCCTCGCTTTTGTACCACATCTTTTCTCCTAAAAAATCTATGGAACGACTATTTACATTTCAGTAAACATAGTAGGAGTACGTAAGAGATATTTTTGAATGCCTAGAGCTGGCTCATTGCCAAATTGTTGACAATTTTTTTACCAAAATGTCATTGACTCGTTGCCTCCTCAAATCCATCATGTGTGGCCTTGGACGAGGCAAGGCAGATTCAATTTATTGGCCTTAGGTATTTTTTGAAAGAATGTTTTTAGTAATGTAACTATATTTTAGTTTTATTTCCGATTGAGCCAATTAGCAACTTCACCTACTAGACTATGTCTGATCTTTCTCTTCTGGAAGGGAGAAAATCGTGAAGATATGTCCGCAGTAGTTTTCTATCGATTATTAATACTTCCAGGGTATGCCTGCGGTGTCTATTGACCTTGTGCCCATATATAAAAGCACACTATATATAGTAAGACAGTGTAAAAAAAACCTAGAACAATGTTTTTACACTTCTACTATTGAATTCTAAACCTTGTCGGCATTTCTATGTTATACGAGAATATGGTTACGTATAACTGGTGGTGGAATTATATTTCAAAATATAAATAAAACAATATAATTATTTTATGGCCAAATAATTCAATGCACCACCTTCTAACACTGAATTCTTCTGAATCTCTTCTTTCTAGAAAGATTTTTGGAGAGATACCTTTGTCACTTGACTCACTGGCGGTTTCCACTCATTGTCCATGTATGCTCTTTTGATCGCCCGATCTTTGATACGAAAAACAAATTTATTCATATTGTCTTCTGTTGTTGCAGGCAAGTCGCCGTTCTTCCCAGGCGTGGAGGAGGCGACTGTGGCAGCGGGAGCCGCGGGTGCCGGCTCGCCGTCAGTGCCGTCAGACCAGGCTCAGGATGTTGTGTCTAGACTCAGTGCAGCTGGTGAGTGGAGACTCAGTCTACCAGGGCTTGGAGGCGACTGTGGCAGCGGGAGGCGCGGGTCCCGGCTCACCGTCAGTGCCGTCAGACCAGGCTCAGGATGTTGTGTCTAGACTCAGTGCAGCTGGTGAGTGGAGACTCAGTCTACCAGGGCTTGGAGGCGACTGTGGCAGCGGGAGGCGCGGGTGCCGGCTCACCGTCAGTGCCATCAGACCAGGCTCAGGATGTTGTGTCTAGACTCAGTGCAGCTGGTGAGTGGAGACTCAGTCTACCAGGGCTTGGAGGCGACTGTGGCAGCGGGAGGCGCGGGTGCCGGCTCACCGTCAGTGCCGTCAGACCAGGCTCAGGATGTTGTGTCTAGACTCAGTGCAGCTGGTGAGTGGAGACTCTGTCTACCAGGGCTTGGAGGCGACTGTGGCAGCGGGAGCCGGGGTTGCGATCAGACCAGGCTCAGGGTTTGGATCGATGTCTAGACACAATATCTTCTCAGTTTCTTGATTTATAGCACAGACATTAAAAAAATTTCTAAAAAAAACCTAACTCAAATTTAAGGAATTATTGTTATTCAGGGTGAAGGTTGGGAAACTGCTATGTCAAATACAGCCAGGGGATGCTAGCTTGCCATCAGTACCGTCGTATTAGGCTCAGATGTTTTATTTTAGCTGCTAAGTGAAATGTAAAAAATTTCACTAAGAATTTTAAGGAACCATGGGAACTCTTCTACCTATCCTGAAAGAAACTACCGTGGTTAAGGACAATGCTACTGTAGGGAATGCTGCTTATAGATTGCATTATACTTTCACCAGGTGGCTTAACACCATCTCTTAAAACCATGCAAGAATGAGTAAGGGAGATTTTCGCCTTACATTATGTATTGCGCAGTCTCGCTTACTCACTGATTCTTGCATGGTTTTAAGAGATGGTAGTAAGCCACTAGGATGTTCTTAGATAAAATTGTGGTATTTTACAGGTCTGTCCATGTGCGTGACAGCGCTTGGGTCGCCGGCGCGGTCGTCTCCCGTCTCCGCCGGCTCTGAGCACGGCGAGCGCTTCAGTAGGAAAGTGTTCGTCGGGGGTCTACCGCCAGACATCGACGAGGGTATGTAGACCTTAATACTAACCTGCTTTTTCTTTATACCAACTTGCTTTCCCAGGTTTATCTGCTGTTGAGATGGGGTGGTCTTATCTTACAACAAGGAGACAACACTGACGAATTTTGGAACACGTCACTCTTCAACATTTGACCGTGTTTCCCAGTTATGTTCTATTAGCTTACGCTTCAGAGCCCTTTGTAATCCATACTTCATACTAATATTATAAATGCGAAAGTCTGTCTGTCTGTCTGTCTTTCTGTCTGTCTGTCTGTCTGTCACCTCTTCACGGCTAAACTGCTGGACCGATTGTGATAAAATTTGGTAGGGATGTAGTTAACGACCTGAGGTCAAACATAGGCTACTATTGGGCGCGATATAACCCACGCGGGGTGTAGCCGCGGGGAACAGCTAGTTTATACTATAAAAAGGAAAGATTTGTATTATGTGTTTATGTTTGTAATGAATAAACTCAGTACTGTGCCGATATCTAAAATTCTTTCACCATTCGAATGCTACATTCATCCTGAGTGACAAAGGCTATATGTATATGTACCACGGGCGAAGCCGGGGTAGACTGCTAGTGGTCTTAAATGTGGCGGCACTTGTTAATTTTTTCGTTACAATGGCGAGTCTGTCTTCTGACCTTAGTAAACATTTAACAGAAAACCAGAATGATAAATGTGTGTTAGTGGCCAATATTGTCATATTTTTCGAGATGCCTAAGGGTACTGACACAGCCAAACGACTGCCATCTAGTGATAACAACTGGGTGGCTACTACCATCTCTTAATACCATGCAAGATCCAGTGAGTAAGGGAGATGTCGCCTTACATCATGTATTGCGCTGTCCCGCTTACTCACTGGATCTTGCATGGTTTTAAAAGATGGTACCAGGGTTTAACACTTTAGAGCTCATGATAGAATAGCTAGTACTTATTGGCACCCATCCCAGTCAAACCACATTTGCTTTTTTTTTCAATTTGTATCGTCATTTACTTTGTGTTATCCGTAATAGATGCAGTCAATTTAAAAGTCATCAAATTAATTTGTTTTGTGTAGAGGTGTACCTACGTTCATCAATTTTTGTAAGTCGTTAACGCGCCCCCTTTCTGTCATTCCTTTGACAGCCCTGCGGCTTACATACATCATGAATTTTTAATTATCAAAGAGAAATACCATAAATCGATCTTCTGGATCCAAGCGTTTAACCCAGTCACTTCTCAGCCTACACTTCAGAGATATACTAATGCTTTAATCATGGCCTAAGATATTCGATTTGGCGGTATACTGGTTATTACAATGGAGCGACTACCTTCTAATCTCCGTTACCCTTTTTACAGGGAAACCAGACCAACAGGAACATGACCCGGGTGTGTTAGTGGACAACATTGTCAGATTTTTCAGGCTGCCTAACGGCATCTGAAAAAAAAACCTAACGGCTGCCATCTAGGATAGCATTCGGGAAAATGCGACTAGAAAACACGCTCGGTTGATGATGTCATACTTTGGGGGGATAAACAACAACATAATGCAATATTTGTATACAACTGAGTGAACCCTTTTAAAAGCTAAGCATTTCTTTTATTATTGAAAATTCCTTATCAAGGATGTGTTGCGTCGCTTAGCAACCGATGTGTAAACACTTATGTACAGTAAATGGTACTGTTATTACCATAAGTATTTGCTAACGCAGTCGCTAGCGTCATCAGTTGAAATTATGTATGTTAATTGCAATGCGCCACAGTCGAATCGAAAAGTAAGTTAGGATCTCCCATGGAATTTAAACCCATTGTTTGACATTGTTTGTGACTGCCAGCCCAGTGTCCTTTCCTTCTACTGGAGTACTTACAGGTCCTCACTTTAATCTGCAATAGTCACAATGAATGAATGGTTGCTGATACTGGTTTTAGAAAGTAGCCCTGAACCAACGGCTTAACATGCCTTCCAAAGCACGAAATCATTCTTATTATCAGACAGTGAGGTGATTCACGCATAAAATGTCCTAACCAAACTGGAAACAACAAAACAAAGTATGCTTTCCGTGGGAAACGAACCAACAACACCCGGGTCTACAGGCAAACGCATTAACCACTGGGCCACAAGGCAGTTAAGATCGCAGAATCCAGTTATCTTTGAGTAAGATTGTTTACGACAATTTTGTGCGCACTCCGGAATTTTCATCCTTAATTTTGACACAATTAAAGCCTTTCAAAGCGGTCGTCTGCCACCAGCTAATCATTGATACAAAATTCCTAAATATATGGGTCAAGCGGCAATGTTATACCTATCTAATATAACCACTGTTGCTGTCCTATTGTGTGACAAACAGACACAATGACAGCGGCGGCCTGGTTCCGTACAATGCGCCGTGATAACCTGGATTTTGTTGTCACTCGTGTACGATGCGAGATAGTGCTTGATATTTGATTTAAATAATCTGATGTTAATAAATAGGTGTATTTTAAAATCGTACTCTATGCGAACTGGACATTCTGCGACCACTGGACATTTTTCGAATTGGACATTCTGCGACTGAATGAATGACTGTATATGGAAAATATCACTAACTTAATTTATCTTCTAAAACTTTTTGACTGCCTCCGTGGTTAAGGAGTTTGCCTGTAGATCCGGGGTCATGGGCTCTATTCTGATGGGAAGCATTGTGACCAGTTTGGTTAGGACATTGCAGGCTTGAATCACCTTTTGTAATAATAAAGTTACATTGAGCCGTTAGTCTCATCGCAGCTGCCATCTGACAGTCGTAAAAGCAGCCACGAGGCGGTTCCGAAAAACTGACACCAGGGCGTACATGTTCGATGGACCTGAGTGCTCACTACTACTGCCTGTGACGCATTAGCACGTGTTAAACCTTAATATTTTAGGAGCTATCATTCATTATCATCCGACAGTGTTTCCCAGTTGCATGATTTTTAAAGCACAGTATATGCTGTAATCATGTTTAGTCCTGGCTGCCATTTTATCGTTAAAGAAATCACTGCAGTGCCATTTCTTAAAACTGACATCAAGTTGTGCCAATTTAATTTACTATTGTACCTTTTACTATTTAACCTAACTTTGAATAAATGACTTGTCCAATATAAGGCAGTACTGGTAAATACAATGAAGTGACTGCCCTCTGGTCTCCGTCAGCAATACAGAGAAACCAAGGACAATGGGATCATAATCCTAGTAGCCACAAATCTTCTTTTTCGTAATAGCGGTTTCCCTGTTGTATTCTCAGCTGGTCCAATTTCTCGAGTGGCGACCACGCACCGGCAATCGGATCGTTGGACACCTGATCTGGTGGTCAGTAGGTGTCTAACGATCCGATGAACGATCCTTCTTCTCAGCCTGACGCTGGCCTCAGGCCGAGAAGGCAAGCGAGGCGTACGTGTGAACGTAAGCCCCTAAAGATGGGGGAGTGTTTTTAATATGCAATGATTGCATAGATAGGCGACACTATAGAGAACTTGTAGGGAGATCAAGCAGGTGCGACTGGAAAGAGATGCTAAATGCAAGTACAGCGCACTCTCCTGAGATTCGGCTCGTATAACTGAGAGGTTGGTAGAGCCATGGGAGGTTGGAGGGAGTGACCAGGTGGTCAGATGAACTCGAGAAGGTCATAAACAGCCGCTGGATATAGGCCGCTTCCAACCGGTCGTTCTAGAAATCCTTGGGGTAGGCCTATGTCTAGCAGTGGACAGCCTGCGGCTGAAATGATGATAATGGCTCTCAGCTGGTTGTTTCGGAGCCCAGAAGCGGAGGCCAAAACTATCAACCCTTAAATACCAGAGGCTGCTCAAGAATGTCAAAATAAAATGTTGTACAAATTGTTTCAGACGAGATAACGTCATCGTTCCGTCGATTCGGCCCCCTGGTGGTGGACTGGCCGCACAAAGCGGAAAGCAAGAGCTACTTTCCGCCCAAGGGTTACGCGTTTCTACTGTTCCAGGTAAGTCTTAGATTTCTCAAACGTTTCTTCAAACTCGACTCAACCTCACTCGACCTCGTGGTATTCATAATCGACACTAGTTAGTGGTATTCATAGGAAATTCCTCATTGGAGTTTCTTCAAGGCAACAATTAAGAATACCATTTTGAAGGAAAATTGCAGGGAGGACTTCCTTGAGGCTTTCTCGAACGTTTTATCATCATCATTTCAGCCGCAGGCCGTCCACTGCTGGACGTAGCCCTCCCCCAATATTTTCCAAAACCATTTATTTTATCATACGTTTAATCATGACAATATTCCAGGACGAGAGCTCTGTGGCGGCGCTGATGGAGGCGTGTATCACGGACGAGGACAAGCTGTACCTGTGCGTGTCCTCGCCCACCATCCGCGACAAGCCCGTGCAGATCCGGCCCTGGAGGCTTGCTGATGCTGACTTTGTGCTGGACGCCAGCATGCCGCTAGATCCGCGGAAGACTGTCTTTGTTGGAGGAGTGCCACGTCCTTTGAAGGCTGGTGAGTCATTTGATCGGATTTCGTAGGATTTTAGGGTTTCTGCTTAGCAAGCTTCCTATAGGAATTCAGGGTCTTCGGCCATGTCAAAAGCTTAAGGAAGCTGGCCAAGACATTATCTTAGATATGAAGGCTTAAAACTGCTGGCTTCTTGGTTAGTAAGTAGTAGACAAGCCCGTGCAGATCCGGCTCTGGAGACTCGCTGATACTGACTTCGTACTAGACGCTAGTATGCCGCTAGATCCGCAGAAGACTGTCTTTGTTGGGGGAGTGCCACGTCCTCTGAAGGCTGGTGAGCGTCTTTAGAGCTAGATTTACACAGGAATTAAGGGTCTTTAGCCATGACAAAGGATCAAGGTAGCTGATGTGTCTTAATATATGGTCGAGAAGGCAAAAACTGCTAACTTCTTGGGCTAGTGGTAGAGCCGCCTGTGCAAATGTGTTGGAGAAAATCGGTGAAGTGAACTTCGATTGCGCGAGAATCGGGCCCCAGATCCGGCATTGATGACTTGCAGATGTAGATTTTGTGCTGGACGCAAATATACTGCTGGATCCTCGCAAGACTTGTCTCACAAGTCTTTTTGGAGGAGTGTCAGGTCCTCTAAAGGCTGGTGTCTCTTGATCGGATTTTGCAAGATTTTAGGGTCTTCTGCCATGTCAAATGATCAAGGAAGCTGGTGTGTCTAAGATATGATCGAGAAGGCTCAAACTGCTTGGGTAATAAGTGATAGACAAGCCGGCCCTGGAGACTCAATGATGTTGACTTCGTGCTGGACGCTAGTACGCCGCTAGATCCCCGGAAGACTGTCTTTCTTGGAGGAGTGCCACGTCCGCTGAAGGTCCTCAGCCATGTCCAAGGATCATGGAAGCTGGTCAAGACATGAAGGCTCAAAACTGCTGGCTTCTTTCGTCCGGGCCTGTGTGTCTGTCTTCATAACCCTAGCCCTTTTATCCATGTTATTTTCTGTGGGATATCCTGTGTAGTAATTATTGTGTACTAAGTAACATGAATATAAAAGTAAAGTTTGTTCTGACATGAATAAATTATTATACTTTGTTGTGACATGAAAAGTGAACTTTTTGGGTCGAAAGAAAGTAGATCTGTCTGAGAAGATTTGTCTGACATGAAATAGATGTATGTTCTGACAACAAAGTATAGTCTTTTCTAACATAAATTAGATGTCTGACATGAAATATGTATGTGCTGACATGAAGTAGCTAAGTTTGTGACATAAAGTAAATGTGTTTGACATGAAGTAGCTAAGTTTCCGACATAAAGTAGATGTCTGACATAAAGTAGACGTATGTTCTGACTGTATGTTTGTTTGTCCTAGTGGAGCTGGCGATGATAATGGACCGGCTGTACGGCGGCGTGTGCTACGCCGGCATCGACACCGACCCAGAACTCAAGTACCCCAAGGTAATTTTTTTTTATTTATTTATTTATTAGTTTTAGCGGTGTCTTACAGCTTAAAACATAGTATAGTTATATTATATACAGTTTGAATGTGTGGACTGTGCTAATAATCACATCACAAATCACCCACCTTATGATTTTTTTTAATATGTTTTCCGGCCATGGATGTAAGTCCTTTAAGAACTCTGTTTATTTATCCTTTTCTCTTTACTAAGTACATTTCAGATTTTTGGTGAAGGTCGTCTACGAGTATATTATTAAGTATATTAGTATTATAAATAACTAGCTTTAGCCCACAGCTTCGCCCGCGTGCGATTCCCTCGGGAACAGTGCTTTTTCCCGGGGTAAAGGTATCCTTAGTCCTTCTCAATACTCCTAGCTATGTGTATGCGAAATTTCAGTAAGGTTGGTCCAGTAGATAGGACGCGAAGAAGTAACAAACAAACACACAAACTCACTTTTCGCATTTATAACATTTTAAGTTTGTTTGTTTATAAATTTAGAACTACTGGTCCAATTTTAAAAATTCTTTCTTCTAGTCAATAACAAAGCGTGTATAAAACCTTAAGGAAGTAACTAACTGTTTGACTGGAAGAGATTGCTTTAGCGATAAGTCTGCCTTATTGTTTTAAGTAAAGCTGTTTTATGTAATTTTATTATTATTTGTATTGTATTGTATTGTACCAGGGCGCGGGTCGCGTGGCGTTCTCTAACCAGCAGTCGTACATCGCGGCGATCTCGGCGCGGTTCGTGCAGCTGCAGCACGGGGACATCGACAAGCGGGTCGAGGTGAACATTTTAGTTTATTTACACTCAAATACAATAATAGGAAACAGGAATAGGAATCGTTTTAAGGTTTTATTAATAAAATAAGTACTATGTGAATAAATTTCAAATTATGTCGTATTACGCATAATTTGTAATTACGCACATGTCGCACTCGTACATAAGTAAACAAATATCGACTGCGGCGGCTTCGTCGCAAAAAGTAAACACAAGAGCAGGCAAAGCTACCATTTTCTACCATTAACTTGTATTATGGCAACATCAATGCAGAGAATCTGTGATTTGATTAACCACCCCGGCTTCTCATGGGCATAAAAACCTTCCTCTTGAAACATTATATTAAAAAAACCGCATCAAAATCCGTTGCGTAGTTTTAAAGATTTAAGCATACAAAGGGACATAGGGATAGAAAAAGCGACTTTGTTTTATACTATGTAGTGATAAAATGATGATCTAATAATGGTGTGTTGTCAGATGAAGCATTACATCCTGTATGACCACAGATATTAAAACTTCAGTGTATATGACCATGCGTTAACCCTTGGATTGGCAAACATATTTTTTGTTAAATTTGGTAATTCTACGGATTTACTCTTGTTCTAGGGTCAGTAAGGGACTCTTAAAAAATAGTACGAAAAATCTGTAAGCTTCAGTTTTCCGGAAAATTGATGTACCACACATGGAACATTGCCAATCTTTCTTAATTTCTTTTGTATTAATGGATGTTCCACGGGTGGTACATTGCTAACTTAAGGGTATGAATGAGTAAAAAATTTTTTTTTTATATCAAATTTAATCATATTGTAAGGATACAATGTATCTCAGAAGAGAACCTAGAAATTGTTTTTTATCCTAAAAAAATACTCAATAAAAAAAAAAATATCAGCTAAGATATTAGCAGCTTAGATATTCTTAGCACAAACGTGGAAATATTGTACAACCTATTAAAAGTTTCGAATACAAAGTTTACATTTACATTTTTTTTTTGTATGAAATGATAAAAAACTGTTTCTAGGTTCTTTTCCGGGAACAAAACAAAGCCTAATGTTACATTTGATGCAAAAAAAAACATTGGTTTTCTGTTGACAATTTCTACAAGGACCTCTTTCATTTCCTATATCTGGAAAATGTCGAATGTCATCGATTGTACCAGCTTTTTCCGACAGTTGTTTCTCCTTTGGACTGATCACCAACAGGACGATTCGTTTTTGAGTAATTCGCCGTCGGAATCTTTCTCATATGGACGGTTCACCAACAGAATGTTTCACATTTGAGAGTTTCCTCGACATGACTTTTCTCCTATGGACTGTTCTACGACAGAATCTTTCATCTTCTGAGGTTTTGTCTACAGAATGATTCACATGTACATTGTTTCGACGACAGGAGTTTACTCCCAAAGATTACAAGATTCAAATTTATTTAGAAATTAGACCTTCGTCGGAATGTTTTATTTTATTTTTTATGTATGTTACCGGATTACACGAAGACGGCTGGACCGATTTGTAAAATTCTTTTTTTGTTAGAAAGGGCATACTTTCTAGATGATTCCATAGTCATCAGATTAGGATCTGATGATGAAATCATGGAGTTATTGAGGGAACTCTTGAAACTCAAAGCTGGTTCAGGATCAGGATTATAATCATTGTGGTCCGATATTTCATCGTCGCCTTTAAATATTGTATCTCCGAGTCTTTCCAAGGATGAATCAAGGGAGCCGTCACATGGAGAACTATTTGCTAGGGAAGAAGAAGTACTTGATAGTGAATACGAGTGGGTAGGAATTTCATGGTAGGAATTTCATGGTCGGAATCTGAGTCACCACTTCCTTCTGAACATGCATAGATATTTGGCACAAGTGCAAAAATCTTCGCAGCACGTGACTGCTTAAGCTGTAAAGAAGTAGAAAAAAACAAAAATCAACCCATAACCACAAAAGCATGAACTGGTTAAACAAAAAACGCAAATAAGTATGATTTAATTTAATTTTAACCCCCATTCAAGGTACATGCTAGGCTATATCAAAATCCGTAGGTAATTGGCAGTGGCCCACCCGAGGAACATACCAAAAAATAACAAAATTCCTTTTCAATTGGCAGTGTACCATGCGGGGAACATCAACATAAGGACGTTGTAAAAGTGATGAAAAACAAACAGTAGCGGTAAAATTAAAACATTATGTTGTTAACTATAATTTTAGGAACATGCTACAACAAAAATTTTCAGCCGCAAAGCATAAAAATACAATTAAATTATTTTCTTACCTTGAGCACTGAACAAGCACGATGTCTTGACGCCATTATAGCTGTCAAACAGACAGATATAGTGTTGTCAGGTGGTTAAAATATTTTTTTACCGAAAAAAGAATTATGGTAGTTTATTGTTTTTTAATTTTTGCACTTATTTTGTAAATAATAAAATAGCTAAATTTTCTTCAAGGCGATGTTCCACGCAAGGCACAGTACCAATCAAAGGGTCTTTTTTCTGTGCAATAAAAAGATATTAAAAACAAACAAACACACTAGAATGATGATCTGATGGTGATGTGTGTTGGCAGGTGAAGCCGTACGTGCTGGACGATCAGATGTGCGACGAGTGCGCGGGCGCGCGCTGCGGCTCCAAGTTCGCGCCATTCTTCTGCGCCAACGTCACCTGCCTGCAGGTAAACTATTGTTACATCTATAATTAGGCCAATATATCATTCTTCTGCGCCAACGTCACCTGCCTGCAGGTAAACTATTGTTACATCTATAATTAGGCCAATATATATGTTACAGCCAAAGTAATAAATCTGGATATTATATATATATTGTCTAGCTATTATTTATAATGATTTAAGATAAAGTGATAATTGACACATAATTAATCACATTAACTAGCAATTTTATATAATATCTTCGAAGACACTACATATACACGTACAGGTGGATCACAACCATCTCTTAAAACCATGCAAGATCCAATGAGTAAGGGGGATGTCGCCTTATAATGTAAGAACCAGTGAGTAATGTCCACACTGTGTGTGGTCGACATCTCGATGTCAGAGACTGGGTGTGAAAACATCTCGATGTCAGAGACTAGGTGTGGTCAACATCTCGGAGTCAAACACAGGGTGTGGTCTACATCTGGGTGTCAGACACTGGGTGTGGTCTACATCTCGATGTCAGAGACTGGGTGTGGTCTACACCTCGATGTCAGACTGGGTGTGGTCAAAATCCCGATGTCAGAGACTGGGTGTGGTCTACATCTCGATGTCAGACACTAGGTGTGGTCTACATCTCGATGTCAGAGACTGGGTGTGGTTAAAATCTCGATGTCAGATACTGGGTGTGGTCAACATCTCGGAGTCAGACACTATGGGTGTGGTCTACATCTCGGAGTCAGACACTGGGCGTGGTCTACATCTATCGATGTCAGAGACTGGGTGAGGTCAACATCTTGGAGTCAAACACTGGGTGTGGTCTACATCTCGGTGTCAGACACTGGGTGTGGTCTACATCTCGATGTCAGAGACTGGGTGTGGTCTACATCTCGATGTCAGAGACTGGGTGTGGTCTACACCTCGATGTCAGACTGGGTGTGGTCTACATCTCGATGTCAGACACTGGGTGTGGTCTACATCTCGGAGTCAGACACTGGGTGTGGTCTACATCTATCGATGTCAGACTGGGTGTGATCAACATCTCAGAGTCAAACACTGGGTGTGGTCCACATCTCGATTTCAGACACTGGGTGTGGTCTACATCTCGGAGTCAGGCGTTTTATAAAGTAGATGGTGCTGTTTTGCATGATAAATAATCCGTGGGGTGCAGTTAGTCATCACTTCAATACATAGTATAAAACAAAGTCACTTTCTCTGTCCCTTTGTATGCTTAAATTTTTAAAACTACGCAACGGATTTTGATGCGGTAGAGTGAATCAAGAGGAAGGTTTTTATGCCCGTACGAAGCCGGGGCGGGTCGCTAGTTATTAATAAAAGCCTCATTAATTTCCAGTACTACTGCGAGCACTGCTGGGCCACGATCCACTCTCGCCCGGGGCGCGAGTTCCACAAGCCGCTCGTGAAGGAGGGCGCCGACCGGCCGCGCGCCGTGCCCTTCCGCTGGTGTTAGTACGGCCGCGGTAGGAAATGGTAGGAATGGTAGGAAATGGTAGCTTTGGTAGAAATGGTAGAACTGATGATCGATGCTAAATGATTGATTTTTGGTGTTTTTTTTTTATAGTATTACCGGGATTGTTACTTGATCGATAATTATTAATTGTTTGTATATTCTTTTGAAAATAACTTGTTCTGTAACTAGTAATGGGCCAAAATGGTAAAAAAACTTCTTTTCTACCGTTGTTTAAATCAGAAAAATTCTCTAACGTGGCTTATGTGGTTTATCACAACGGTAGAAAACAGCTGAAATACATTCGCCCATCACTAATTACAACAAATCGAAATAGCATTTGTTTTTATTATGTAATAAGTAAATAAAATACGCTTTAATGTTTGAAAAATTAAATGCCTTATATGGGTGGGTTAAAATACTATGGCATAATTTATTAGAATAATATTTTTTTTAATACTACCTACCATTTCCTACGAATTCAGCCAGAATCGTATTTTGTATGGTAGTTTCCTGTCCTACCCGCACTGCTTTGTTGGTACTTAAACATCAAAAGTATCGTGAAAATACGGTTCTTCGAGAACTTGCCAGATACACTTCAGGAACTGCAGACTTAAAATCTACTCCGGAAAGTTGAGACGTAGAAGAGCTAGCCGGATTAGGTTTTTCTTCTAATTGGTAGCAACTAGCGTGTTGCTGACAACATTGCCTTTTTTTATTCCTGCACCGCAATGTTGTCGTTAACTAACGGATACGACATTTTCTGATTTGAATGCCAATACAGTGGCTATAGAGGAAAAATAACAATTGAATAAGCAACATTATCCAATGTTTAATATTTAAGCAGAATATTATAGAATTCAAGTACAAGGTGTTACGTTTGCTTTGTCGTTACCTCGGCGTCCGCTATTCTACAAATGGTATTGCCAGTTTATAACTACGATATTATTTAGTAGTTTTGGCGTACACCGGGGAGACGATGGCGCAAAGCATAGATTTCGATATAAGCAAAAATATGTATCCAAAAACTTAGCTAGTTGTCCGTTCGGAAATAAGCTCCATCTCGAAACGAAGTGTTGCGCTGCTACCACCGACATGTCTCGGCTAGTCGCTTCGATTAGTCGCAATCGCGTACGCTCACTCATCGTAAGATATTAATATAAGGCATAAAGTGTCTGAATTCTCGATATAAAAAAGAAACATAATTGTACCTGTGTAGCTAGAATGAATTTCCTAAGGTTTCCTCGATTTTCTGATTGGATACTGTTGCGAATGATTGTATGTTCGTCCCATTCGGTTGCTATGCGATGTCGTGTCGGTCTTGGGTTTGTTTTCAGTGTTTGAAATCAGATTGTGTTCAATATTCGTAGACACATTTGGTTGTCTGACTAATGTCATGGATTCGGATTGACTTGTATGATTAAGATATCTGGGTGTATGTAGGTGCTCCTAAATGCGCATTAGGTATGAAGTGTGACGTTATGTTATGTTGAGTTTATCAAACTTATCACATAATTCATAGCGTCGAATTTGGCTTGCAACATAACCAGCAACTTTATAATGCTTTCGTGCGCTAGGGAGCTGCGTATTGAAATATTTTGGAGTCTATGAACATCTTCTTGCAAGTCTGGTCCATTCGCCGATTTGATAATTTCCTGAATGGGATATTTTGGTTTTATCGTTTCCTGGGAGGTGGTAGGGACTCGTGTAGTACAAACATGTTACCAATTTGGCTGTACGTCCGTTTCGCGGACATTTTAATCTTTAAAACGAGATTAGATTTTTTAAACTAATTGATTTTGTATTCATTGGCTCAAAAATACAGCCCAAAATCCCATGTCTCGTCAATAGGACTGTAAAAATCTATTATACAGTCCCACAAAAAGAGCACAATTGGCGAATCGTTACGCTACTAAACTCGAATATGTAAACTACCCTCTTTTTATCGGGACTGTACAATAGAAAATTAGCATTAAAATGTTATTTATAAATGATATTTTTTTCGATCCGCCGGGATAGTGCAATAGATTGTAGGATAGTGTTTATAGAAATAATATTATAACCAATTTCCTAGGTGTATATATAATGCGGATAAACTTTATTTTTATAGCACTTTTCTTTTTAAATGACTGGCATTAATTGACAAATGCCATTGCTTACCTTAGAACTTTTTTAGGAATTATAAAATACCGTAGGATTGAACAGAAAAGTGCTATACTTACTAATGTTAGTTTCGTTGTTTAAACAAATTTCATTCATTTCGTATGTACTTAAAGATTTGTTACATTGATCTTCAATCAATGGCTATTGTTATTCTGAATAAGAATTTTGATAAAAATCCGTAGAAAGTTTGATTAACTTGGAACTTGATGGAAACTAAACTAAATTATTATTAAGAATAACATTCGCTTGCGTTAAAAGATTAATAAACAAGTAATCGGTAAAGACACCGTATCCCGATCGACCACGGACGTTTTATAGACTGTAGTTAAAAGACTTGCGCGAATTTTTTGATGGTTTTTTTCATGATTTTGATGCGGTTTTTTCGTGTTGTGTATCTTTTTCAGAATTAGATGAGAGGCTTGATAGTGCCTTGGTATTGCGACTGTGTATGGCGTACCCCTCCCTTTAATATGAGAATGAATAATGTACATCACCCGATCTGAATTTTGCTGTTGATAGATTAGCGTGAACTATACCCGTTTTGACTAGCTAGATTAGATGTAACATGCAATATTTGTTGCAGCAACAGTTCACGCTGCAGCAAAGTTTGGAGCGTGTTATTAATCATTTAATTTGAACAGGATCGTTTCGACTTGCGGCGCCATTTTTCTAACTACACACTTTCAAATGTTTGGGCACGCGTTCACCTTTGAACTTTAAGGATTGGATTAAAAGGCGCGTTTTGCTTGCACCAAGCAACACGTTTATATTAGGCTTTAGTAAAATTAAGATTGTTCATTAACCTCACTCTTGGCTCGAGCAAAACGGACCGCCACGCCGTTTCGATTTTTCTAAACGTTAAGTAGGTACAATTTGTATTATTACTAAATAGAGAGCATTTTAGTGAAAATTATTTGCCATAATATCTAGACTGCGATGACTTTTCCGTCGCCTCCATTATATGAAAATACACAATGTTCAACTAACTCAATTAAATGTAGACAAAAATATTTGCAAGAATTATATTTTCCTAGTATTTAGAATTATGTATTTAGGCGGCTGGGAAAGTCACGTAGTTGATTCGTTACAGAGTGGTCAAATATGGCGTTAAAACTCTAGTTATAGTAGAAAATTTAGTAGTTTCAGTAATAGTGAATAAACGGTGACGGAGTCGTTTCTCTTCATAAATTAAAAGCTAGAAATTTCCTATGAGATATTTTTGAACACGCCTTAAGTACGCCCCAGACACAGACTCGTGTCACTTAGCTTGGCACCTCGATTTTTCCGCTCCTTGGTCTCAGCTTTAATTTTTTATTGCATTTTCAAACTTCACACCAGTATCATCTACCCGACAACACTTAAATAAAAAATGTACTAACCACCTTTTGTCTTTGAATCGATGTATAATTATTTCTGCTAATTGATTTTATTTTTTAACCATTGCATTTGATGTATTTTTTTTTTGATGAAATTGCTCAATATACTTACTTGGTGAAATTGTTTGGTGCCCCCTAATCCTCCTAGTTGAAATAATGAAGAGGCGGGACGCGTGAGTGTGATGTATGGTCGCCCTGTCCCATTTTGTATTTTTGTATTTTTATAAAAAACGACAATTGTAAATTCGGACGTGTTTTTTTACTTTGCGCGCAACGTTTGTAACTTGAACGCTTGGGCGACTTGATTTTTTTTATAATGTAACGGTCTCGATGACCCGACAGGTCTTCAAGTAGTGGAATGAAATTCACTCGGGACCTTCAATTTTCCAAACATTATTAATAAGCTTCGAAATTGTCACCATTATTGCTCTAATTCAAAGTGTGTTATAAATTGAGGGTCCCACCTTGAGGGTCTGTATAACCCAGCGATTAAAAACTTAATTGGTGTTAGATTTTATAAACCGAGGTGTGTTTGGGATATGTGGTCTCTGCGTTTAGCTTTCTTAGCGCCTAGAAGCTTTAGCATGGATGGGTGTAAACATCGACTGTAATGTCACTCCATGAAGACTTGCGATGTCAAGTAGTTCGCAGGAGATACTAGTTCGATTGAGCCGTTGGTTCGCAAGGATTGTGTGTAATCTAGTTGAATTGAAACACGGGAGAAGATTCACTGTCTCCATTATTTTGTAACCCCCGATTATGGAGAAGTTAGATACGGTTACCGTATATATCGTCACTTGTGTGTAGTTTCATCGTTGAATAGTCAGTGGCGCTAGTGTCGGCAAGATCGGTGGCTAGTGTTGCCAGTATTGACTAAAATTTCTACCATGACCAGGCCGAGAAACTTTATAATTTGGAATTGTGTACCCGTCGGGGGTGTTTTAATTAATTTTATAATGTTTATTAATTATTATGTCTAGATTTCTCGTCCCGCAGTATTTTGACATGTTTTAGTTTTTAGACGAAGTTTGCGTTTGGAGTATTATGGTTTTTTAAGTTCGAAAGTTTCGATTCTGCGGGCCGATTTGTTTTTCTTTTGTTTGTTGAGCGTTTTTAACACACTGCAACTTAATATCAATTTGACAGAAAGTGAGTCGCAACGTTTTTGTAATTTTGTGATGTTCCAAAGAAATGTTGCAGCTAGTCGCAGTGTGTGTTGACCGCTGTAGTTTGTAGGCTGTTTTTGCTTCCTCGTTTACGCCGCTTTGCGGGTCTGTTCTTGTTGTAATTGTTGTCGCCAACTCGCGATCGGTATGTGTGACTAGATTGAATTCTTTTGATTTTAGATGTAATTTCGTGGTTCCATATCACTTGCTGCGACGCACCGCGGGGGGCATTGTCATTCTTTAATATTATATGAAGTATTTAATAGCATGTGTATACATTGTTTTGACGTAAATTTGTACTTGATATTGTAGTTAACTTGACAACTTGTTGTTGTTATTGACAATCGATGTTCAACCCCTCGTTGTTTCAGAGTGATTTTTTTCGCACTTTTTCACTTGCATGTAAATAGGTTCATACGTTGGACTTTTCTTAGTAAAAAGAAAAATTGAAAATCCGCAAAAAAAAAGTTTTTTACGATTTACGGCGGCGGACCGTGTTAGAGAAATTTTCGTCTTGGCGTCCGCTTACGGGCGTTCTTGTGCTAGGGTCTCTAGTAAAATTACATAATTTTTAAAAGAATAGCGAATGGTAGTGCAATTCATTAAATACATTACCTAGTTGTGTATATTATAATATAATGAGAAAATAGTACCTTAATACCTTGAAAAGTTGCTAGACAATATTGTTTTGAGGTTTTCCTGCACCGTCGTCTGTTCTTCACGTTTCATTATTATACTCGTGTATTTGACTAGGTGCATTAAAATTATTTTTTTAATAGACTTTATAAGCCAACTCCACGGTAAATATAAATTGCTCTGAAATCTTTTCATATCTGGGAGTCGGTTTAAATATAATTTAAATTGATTTGAAATAAGATTTATATATTTTTATAGGCAGTTATTTCAGTGACTTGTTAAATAGAATCCATTTCGTTAAACAAATATTTGCTACAATCAATTTATGTGTTACATTCGGTTCGGTAATTTTGGTACGGATGTGGATACACAATTTTTTTTAATGAATTTTCAATAACTTTCTTGAAGCGTAACAATATCTTATTGTCTATCCATGTCTAGATTGACCACACATTTGACTTTTTTAAACTAGTGACAGCTTTAGTGAGAGATAATTAAGATTAATTTAAGCCTTGTTTTAGAATAAGCACACGGTATTAAACACTATAGTTTGTAAAACTTGAACCGAACCGAATGGTTTTTTTACTGAGAAATTTCAATGTTTTTATGTATTCCAGGACATATGTTTCTATGCTTTTGTATGTAGTCGGATTGTTCATGCAGTTAAGACTATTGTGGAGATATTAAAATGAATTTGAAATCTTTTTCCTGTGTTTCATCTTGTAGTTTGTGTGGGAATAGTGCAATTGTTTTTTTTTTCTTTTATGTGTCACCCCTGCACACGATCGTTCTAATTGGTGTTTCTGAAGTAAATTAACTTAAACGATGGAAATTAATAAAAAAGTTATATACAATAAAATCTTATTCGGTGTTGTATTACCTAAAACACCAAAATAGGTATCGACCGTGTGCGGTTTATGGATAACCATCACGCTTTTTACACATCTTTAATTTTTAAGTGCGTGCATCTCCAATTTAATTGACCAAAGATTCGTCCAAAGACGACACCAAAAAGACAGGGCGATGGGCCCCAGTGATTCCTATAGTTTTTTTGTAGATGGCGCTCAGTTGCGGATATGCTCATTATTTTTTTTATTATATTATTATTTGGAGTTAAATGACAATTATTGTCAAAGGGACTGGCACTTGCTGGTAAGAGACTGGTTGCACTCGTAAGCAAATTGAATACAAGTAAACACAATACGACTTCTTGGGAAACACGGGCAAAAGAATTGGTTTGACCATGGGGAATGGTCGTTTCTCGTAGTTTGACACAGAGGGACCGTTTAGTCCATGTCGTCCACCAGGATCCCCCAAACCGATCCCCCAGGGGATCCTCACAAACTCTTTAGTTCATCACATCGTAAAACTACAGTAAGTAGTACCACGCCGTGGAGCTAAGGGTCACCTTTCGCAAAACCACATCGTTATAAAAAAATCCGTTCAATACTTATAGCTGTCCCACTTGATAGTTTTGTATGTACTTAAGTTCACAATAAAACAAAATTAAGATCATATCCGCACTCCTCATCCACGCTCTTTGTAATAAATTTTTCATCCGCTTTTATTGATGTATTTTTGAAGTTATTCCTATTATTTATATTTTTTACCAAGATTTTTTTTGTATAACTTTTTTTAATTTAATTAGTTATTCATTGTAGTTAGTTGTTTATATTTTTATTACCTACTTAATTAAAAGTGTTTATTCGTTTTTATTTCAGTATTTTTCAGATTTTCTATAAGTAATTTTACACTGCAATAGAATTAAGCTTTGCCAATAAATGAAGATGAAATTGCACATTGGCCATAAGAGGTTAAATTTAAGGTTAATATGTATAATAACATTCAAATGAAAATAGTATAAAAAAATGTAAAAATCGGTTTCATCAGTAAATTTAACATTGCAATGTAGATTCAGAAATTTCTAAATCAGAGCTTTACTGTTAAGATGTATTATTTTTATTTTAACAGTTTTCTTTATCAATAATAATATTTTACCGATTTTTTTTTACAACAAATTGAAGTTGACACCGTAAAGTTTTTATATATTTATATTTATGTAAAAACTTGTAGACGTAATTACGTAGTTTGAATTTACCTGTTTTTCATTATTTTTTATTGAGAGTGAATTATATTTTTGTTGTTTGGAATAATAGTATTAATTATTATAGCGTTATGAGTCACCTGCAAGGGAACGATTGTGTATCAAACGTTGGCTTAGGTCGGCCACAAGCGTCGGACAGATTGACTTGACCACTTTAGTTTGTAGTTAGGGTCCACTAGTCGACCGTCTGTGCTCGTCCTTAGTCACAATTGCCAACGTCTGATTGCGGTTTTTTAGAAATTACAGTTTATATACATGACTAAAGGAAGCCGGCTTAGCAGTAATCGACAAATTCATTGCGATCGCCTGCTAAACTGGTATTCTCTGTGTAAACGCCCTTACCCCTGCAGGTCTGTAGGTATTGTTTAAAACTGAAATACTTGAATTTTTATATGAATTTTATTATTATAATATGGTATTTTACTAAATATTAGTCCAATATTAAATCTTTCACGCTTGTTTTATTTTCCCCTAATATTTACATCCCTAATATCTATACATAGGTAATATTATAAAAAGATTATAATGGTTTCTTTCCAAAACTTTATAAGATGGTAAAATGCCTTTTTATCGCCGTTTAAACCTTCCCTGAACTTAAACTGAAATATTTCAAGACCCAAATTAACCAAATCGGTCCAGCTATTCTCGAGTAAGAGAGACTAACGCACAGCAAATAAGAAAGAAAGACGAAGATATGGTTTACAATGTAACTAACCAGTAAATATAACTAACTAGCTGTAGCCCGCGACTTCGTGCGCGTGGGCTTCGTTCCCGTTATCGTGAAAATTTCGGTAATTTCCCTATTCTTTCTTACAAAGTTTGTCATGACAAACTATTTCAATATTTTATTATATGTTTAGATTTTTACTGGGGTAATAAATAATATATGTATTGTATTGTAACTATGATACCTGTGCTATGTTACCTATAGTGGCTGAGAGTCTGCAGGCCCAACCTGGCATACTTGAATGAAAGAGAAACTGAGGAAGATAGTCTATCCTTTCTTTATACAGTAGAATAAAGAAAGGATTCACAGTTAAGATTATAAAAAAATATATTTAAGTAAAGTCTTTTGAATACTGGTATAGTCAATGACAATCTATACGTCACTTAATGATTGCATATTTGTCGATAATTTTATTTATTACTAGCTTTTGCCCGCGGCTTCGCCCGCGTTTACTTCCCTCGGGAACACTGCTTTTTCCCGGGATGAAAGGTACCCTATGTCCTTCTCCTGGCTCTAAACTACCTCCCTGACAATTTTCAGCTAAATCGGTTCAGCCGTTCTTGAGTTATAAGTGGAGTAACTAACACGGTACTTTCAGCAAATTTATTATATACCTTTATTATTAATATCCGGCTCGAAGGACCATATTATGTAGGTTCATAAAAACATGAAAGGGAAAGAACGCCTGTCTCACGCTTCGCCTCGCGAAAATGGCGAGTTTGCCTGTCAAACATGACCTTCATCATGATGGGGGGGGGGGGGGATCCCGAATCTGCCCTATAGGTACCGAACAAATGGTTAAAACCCTCAGCACAGCGCAACACATGATGTAAAGCGACATCTCCCTACCTCACTGAATCTTGCATGGTTTTAAGAGATATACAGCCCAAACACGTAGTTTGCTTGACAAACACGTTAAACATGACCGCAGACTGTCAAATAATTTGGCAAAAACGTAAAATTTGACAAATTGAGCGTTGACAACCTGTTTAAGAGATGGTGGTAAGCCACCTTTACGATTTATATAATACTAGCTGTTGCTCGCGGCTCCGCCCGCGTGGGACTCGGTTATATCGCGCCCAAAAGTAGCCTATGTTTGACCTCAGGTCGTTAACAACATCCCTACCAAATTTCATCACAATCGGTCCAGCAGTTTAGCCGTGAAGAGTGACAGACAGACAGACAGACAGACAGACACTCTATACAAAAAATATTGGTAGAAAAGAAAAGCGTAGAAAAGATTTATTTTGGCAACACACAATTATTGTCAATGTCAGAAAGTAACTACCTACATTGAATTGTCAAAAATGTCAGTAAGAAAGACTGACATGTTTGTAGTTTGTATATTGATTTTCTGGTGCGTTTTGCGTGTGTTTGTGCTTTTCCACTTCTTGTGTGTCTTACCAAAGTATTTAACGACATGGATGATAAAAACTGCGACGCGGAAAGCGTAATTACAAACTATATAGTCACCCCTCTCGCCACTTTAAACAACAAAGAAGAAAACAACAGTTGTGTAAAAATCATTCACACCGAGCCTTACTACAGTTACTGTAGCCACTGCCGTCTAAATTTCGTAGATTTAGTAGAGTATGAATACCACAATGTCGAAATGCATGGCCAAAAGAAGATTCACACTTGCAATGTATGCAACGCGCTTTTCCGCAGGCAAGATCATCTGAAAAGACACATGCAAAGTCTTCACGCGAATCAGAAATATTGTATCTGTCCCGTTTGCGACGAAGACTGTACGAGCCGCGAACTTCTACTGAAACATATCAAAAAGAAACATACAAATAAATCCGAGGTTTTTAAGTGCCGAGAGTGTGATTTTAAGTGTACATCCCTATCTGGACTTGAGAAGCATGAAAAAGGCAGGCATTTACCAATAGAGCGGCATATATGTCCCCACTGTTCCACGACTTTCAAAAGACGGGACCATATGTTGAGGCATGTAAAGTCTCAGCATTTGAATCAGAGTGT
Organism: Apomyelois bistriatella; assembly: GCA_947044815.1. Classification (NCBI taxonomy): domain Eukaryota; kingdom Metazoa; phylum Arthropoda; class Insecta; order Lepidoptera; family Pyralidae; genus Apomyelois; species Apomyelois bistriatella. The sequence goes on from OX345717.1 coordinate 2,189,479, forward strand.
GTCGTGCCCTATTTGTGGACAAGTTTATAAGCGGAAAGACCATGTAGCGAGGCATGTGAGGGAAAAACATAAAATGGGGTTTATAAATGGACGTTTGGTGAAGTCTGCAGATTTATTAGAATCATAACAAGAAAAAATATAAAATCTAATCAATTTTTTAGAGACATTTTTTAACTTGTGACATGTCCCAGAAATGAATTTATAGATTTGAAAGCCACCATTCAGACAGTGGCTCAAGTATTTGAGATTTGCTTCTCTTATTCTCTTTTCTATAAGAAAAAGTGGTTCAATGTGTCTGCTTGGTTTGCACACGAACATTTCACATAACAATAGTTTTCCTATTTAGTCTGATTGGAGCTGACGGGTTAAACTTTTGCTGAACTTATGTAGATAGTAAGACAAGATTTATTGTAAAATGTGTTTGATGCCTCTCATCAATAATTGGCATATTGGGACAACAAATAATTAACTGATAACGATAACACAGTAGAAAAGTAAGCATAAATGTACATTAAATTTAATTCAAATACCATATAAAAGTTTATGTTTTGGTAAAAAATTAAGAGATTACAATGATGATACTAGATCCTATAGATTGTTTTTTATTCCATGCAATAAAGTTTATGTGAAGAGGATAGGAGTTTGACGCATACCGTCCCATTCGCATTCGGTCACGAATTCAAAAATGGTCCCATTCGCATTCGGTCCTATTTGCATTTGGTCCCATTCTCAAAATGGTCAAAACCAGTGGGGGGTCACCCCACAGATAAAAGTTGTTTTTAACATTTTCAACCTACAAGTTGAACTTTTTACAATTTTAATATTTTTATAATTTTTACAATGAAGACGTTTTTTATTTACATATGAATGTTAATTTTTTCATAATACTTAATTGTTATGTTGAATTTGTAAGAATTTTGATTTTGAAACATTACACATAATTATTTAAAGCTATGTTTTTAATTTCAAGCCTACCTTTTTTAAAACAATACCAAAGTTTAACTTGTAGGTTGAAAATGTTAAAAACAACTTTTATCTGTGGGGTGGACACCCCACAGATAAAAGTTGTTTTTAACTGGTTTTGACCATTTTGAGAATGGGACCCAATGCGATTAGAACCGAATGCGAATGGGACCGAATGCGATTAGGACCGAATGCGAATGGGACGGTATGCGTCAAACCCGAAGATAGATAGACTACTTGTGTTTTCTCCTTACAAACATATTACCCTCTTTTCTCTATGGATAATTTAGACCTACTGTAAATATCCTTTTACCTTTTGATTTTTTGTTACTAGCTACCTACTACCAAAGACACTGACTAAACTACTAACTAAAGAAACTGATCTAAAAATCTCAAAAAATACTGAGTTTACTAATTTAAATACTGATTTAAAAAACTACTCCTTTTTCTTTAACTTTAATACGGAAAAATATAAAATTTTAAATCAAGATATTACAAATCCTAATCACTAACAAAACAACCCCTATCACTCTTCGGGAGAGACTGCCTTGGTGATATTATCTCTAAGACACAACATACCTATTTCTCTTTCTAGCTTCCCCGCGGTTTCACCCACCCGTGTTGGGTATGTCCTATAGCCTTTAAGCTTTTCCAAGAACCTTACTACCATATGCAAAAAGAATTTTTGAAATTGGACCTATAGTTCTAAGTTATCAAACATTCAAACTAACAAGCGCTTTAGCTTTATATATATACTAGCTTTCGCCCGCGTGAAATTCCCTCGGGATCAGTGCTTTTTCCCGGGATGAAAGGTACCCTATGTCCTTCTCAATGTTCCTAGATATGTATATGCAAAATTTCAAGAAGATTGGTTCAGTAGATAGGGCGTGAAGAGGTAACAAACAAACAAATAATAAACACTCACTTTCGCTTTAATATTATTAGTTGGGATGGGATTACTAAGATATAGATTTACAAAGATGAGATTTTGTCATGTTTTTTCTTCTTTTTAAGATTCCGTACTCCGTAAATTTTGAACATGGATTAAAAGTCTGTTTTCAGTTTGTCTGTCAGCAACCTTTATCTCATGAAACGCTTATTGATTATCGTAATTTTTATGTAAGTGGAAATTGTAAAATAAAAAAAAATGCTTATTGAATACTGATTTTTTTGTATTCTGTATTTTAATATTTATTACAAAATTATCAGAAATATGAAATATTAAAAAACAAAATAGGTTAAACAAGGAGACAAAAAACTATCTAGCAAAGTCAAAAAAATATATTTGTTACTAATTAGTTATTTTTAGTAATTGAAAAATAAACAGTTTCTCTTAGTGGATATAAAATAGATACGTTTTTTATAAAACCCAAGCCTTATAACATCATAAGCATGTGACTTGGAACACAATGGGTGATAAATATTATTGTCTGAGAGAAAGGTAAGTATTCCATTATTCTGCCATTTTTTGTGTACTTGAATTATACATAAATTGGTAACAATTTATTAACAGTTGTTTAAATTCGATTTAACCTTATTCGAATCCGAACTGTAGGATATATAGTGGATAATATGCATATACTCGTATTTATACCTGTTTGAAGACTCCTGGTTTTATTATCAAAATGTACTTTTTGCTAATGAAACCAACTATTTTAATATTGACTAAAATTAACTAAATGTTATTCAGGCCCCAGAAAATTTTATTACAGAACTTAATTAAATAGGAGGCTCATCGACGGCTTCACTCCCTGTTCCCATGAGAATTATAGGAAACAGAACTGATTTCCTAATTAAAAACTTACGTAGCAAATTTCAGTTTTAAAGATCGTATACCTAAGTATATTTTTAGATTTACTACCAGTGTAAGTCAGTCACCTCTAGCTCTAATTCATAAAAGGTCACCCAAAAGATCGTATGTTTTATCAAAATATCTTAAGTCAGAAAAGGTCAAAGTGTTAGCCAATCGACACAGTGTCTGCCTATCACTGGGGCCTATTATTATTATATCCGAAACAAACTTAAGTACCTACACTAAAATAAATATTAGAAATCTCAATGAATTTACTAACTAAATCCAAATGAAAAAATAGTCTTTAATCACTTGTTTCATATAAAGCTGGTGCTAGTGCAACTCATCTATTTTTCTATATTTCACCAGAAAAAGATGAAAAGTACCTAAATAGTTAACACTGTTAAGTAAATCAAGCAAAAATCGACTTTAGCGTCTGTTCAGACAAAGGAATAATGCTCGAGCAATTTGCCGGTTCCATTGTAAAAAAGGCTGTATTACCAAAGCCTAAGGGAGGTGCGAGCTAAACATTTTTTTTTTTTTACTTTGTTGCATGGTATATGTTTTTATGTCATTGGAGCCAGTAAATTGATCGAGGAATTATTTTTCCGTTGTTCATGCTCTATACGAAACCATTCAACAGAAACATGAAACAGATTTCAACGAAAAAAGATATCAAAAAACATAAATTCACTAAATAATTCGAGTTTTAAATTTTCGTACAGTAAATGGGCAGTTTTTTTAAAATTTAATCTTGCGCTGAGGCATTTTAACAACTCGTAAAAAGCAAAAACGTGACTATGGTTTTAATTAAAATTAAGAAGACCTAGAAAAACTACTAGATTTAGGATACCACAATTATTTTTTCAAGGCAGAAATGTTAGTTATATTAAAATAAATTAATGAATTTCAGGCATTAATGCATTATATCAAAACCATGTAAAAAAATTTATACTATGTAAAAAAATTAACAAAAAAAACCTAACCAAAAAAAGGAAAAAAGACAAAAAAATGTGTATGAAAATTGCGTATTTTATACAGAAAAGGTATAAGAAGCGTACATTGCAATAAGGAAAAATATAACTAAATTCAGCTTCAGCTGTTATTTTTAAGGCCGCCACTTCTAACATCTTGTGAATGCGGCCTGCATATGAAAACATACTAAGAACTATATCTACCATAGGTAAAGACATATTTTATATACATATATGTGCAAATAAAGCACTAGGTGGCTTACTACCATCACTTAAAACCATGCAAGATCGAGTGAGTAAGCGAGACAGCACAATACATGATTTAAGTTATCTCCCTTATGTTGTATACATACTCCTTGTATTGTCTATGTGTACCTATAAAAAATAAAGTTAGCCAGTATCCTACCAACGTGTTTACATCACCTTAATCTTTATTGCATGGTTTTAAGAGATGGTGGTAAGCCACAAGAAATAATTTACAATGAAAGCAGTGCTGCTATAATTTATGAAACTACCCACAAATTATTTTTCTAATATATCACATGTTATGTTAACTGTCAAAAGAATCTAGTCTTCGAGTTAACCCTTAACACTATATGTTATAAAGTTAAATAAATATAACTGCACCATTTATGAGAAAAAACTAACCTATACATTTGTTAGCTAAACAAACTAAATATACAAGAAATGGACAAATATGAAACATTTAATTTATGCTATAATGGGTTGATAACAACCTAAAATAATCAAGCAACATGGTTTCCGTACTGGAAGGGAGTATAGCCCTAAGGCTATACTATATGTATAGCATTATTTTACTATTCCAATAGGTCTGGCGTTTTTTGCGAGGGTAATTATACATACAATTACTGCTCTGCATACCTACATACAAACATACTGTCGCCCGACTGTAATGATGACACTAACACATAAAAAAATTAAACAAAACAGCAAATAATTTGTGTACGGATTACACACATAAATATTGCATAATTATGCCAATAATTTGGCTTGCACTTTGACAGAAGGAAACATAGCAAACAGCTACTCCCTTTCAGACCGAAAGATGTTTCTTGAAGAAAAAAAAACAATTTTACTATTAATAACTTCAGAAAAATATTTTCTAAGTCAAAACCTTACACAAAAAATATTACATTAAGTATATTATATTAGAAGTTATTATTGTAAGTATTCAAGGTACTTAAGATGGATGTAAAAAAATGGATGGATCATCACTGAACAACAAATTGGAGTAGTTCTATTGCACATACATCACACAAGCAGTGAGACTCATACAATTCCATAAATTTCAAAGCAGTATGAATAGAATAGAATATTTATATATGTACGTGTCTGTGTAGCAAACTTGTACGTACATTGAGTGGGACGGCTTTTAAGCAACAAGGAGATACTAAATCTGAAATAATTCATTCCAAGATGGAAAACAATTGGTCTGATCTAGGACCACCCTACTTCTCTTTTTTGCTCTTTAATCCTTCAGCCCTGGTAGCTGAACAATAAACTACATAATGTTATGTAATACAACATTGTAGTATTCCAGCTAAAATTGGAATCGGTGTTAAAATTAGAAAATGATACAACTGAAACATTATGTTTCCCAAAATATCTATGGACCTATATCCCAAACAATTGCAAATTTTTATCAATACATATTGAAATTCTCATGATATTGAAATCAATTCAATGCCTTATTACTTATTCTCTCTTACTTATTTGTTATTTGAGTAAAAATATCTATTTTGAATTGAACTGCTCAGCCAAGTGTCCTAGTTATGGTAACCAGCCCATATAGCTAGGTCAACTTGGTTTTGGTAGGGTTTAAAGCAATACAACCATTTATTTTACATCCATAGTTCATGAAGACAATATTAAGCTTAAATCTTATGCCTAAATCTTTCACACAATCATAACCTCTTATGAATGCGATTCAGGTGGCTTTGGAGAGATTCCCGTGCCTTAAACTTTAGAGAACACAATTCACATTGGAATGTTTTGTTTTTAAATATATGCTTATTCTGCATATGCTTAGCCAACTGTTCTTTATTCAAAAACTTTTTCTGGCACTTCAGACATGCATTCTCTTGCATTACTTGTTTCATTTTTAAATGACGGCGGAGGCAATACCTTGACTTGAAGGTAATGGAACACATCTCGCATTTGGACTTACTCTTTATCTGGTGTTGCTTTTGGCAATGGATGTCCAAATTAGCTTTTTTATTAAAAACAATTTGACATTCATTGCATTCAAATGTTTCTTGGCTTTGTTGTAACTCGTGATTGGACGTCATGTGGCGAAAGAAATGGCTGTTCTGGGTGAATTTTAGACGGCAGTACTGGCAAGTGTAGATGTATTTGATTTCTTCGACGGCCTTAGTCGATGGCAAGGCACTTTCTTCTAGGCGTCTCAGTCTGTTAGCTGGTCTTGTTATCCTAATTTTTGGACCGGTCCTAAGAGGTTTTTTATTCATAACTGGGCCGGGTGATGCTGTGTTGCTCTAACACTTCAATATATCATAGCCGTTAGCACTATTCTTAAAAAATTCTTAGTGTTTGGCTCAACACGTAGGCAGCTTAAATTAGTATTAGGCACAGCCTTTGTAGCACGCTTAACTATGTATGAACTTTTTGATCTTCTGAATAAATGATATTGAGTATAATTTAGATGATAATACACTGGATTTCACTAATATTTTGTTTAAAATACAAAATAAAACAAACCTTACTATCCAACAAGAAAGAACTGACATGCATGACATCAATGACATGAAAATAGTGACACAGACAAGATCACAAGACATGCATGGCATGACAGTTGACTTGAACCAATAGTGTTGCAAGAGTTTTTGGAGGGAAAGTAAACTGTCGCTATGTCCGCGCTGTATTTAATTTCCAAAACTTAGGTTTTTTCGAGTATTTGTGCATAATATTGGTGGATTATTATTCGCAAAGTGTTCGGGAACAAGCGGAGTGTTGGGAAGTGGTACAGTGTCGATTACGTGACTTTTTATCACCACCAAAATCTCCATGTTATAGCTAAGTGAAATTTTTTCACCGCTTCACTTAGCCATCTGACTCTGACTAGACTTACTTACTTGATTGGACTAGACTACTGACTTGACTTTTTGACTTGACTGACTTAAGTAAGACTGAAGAAGATTAATAAATTCAAGAAAGGCAAAGGACTAGTTTCCATGGCCGTAAAAGTATTCTAAAAAAAAAATAGTGTTGCACAGTCTATCCTCGAGGCTAACTCAAATAAAGTAAACGAGATGTCGTCGCCCGCCCGCCATGTAATGCGCCATCTCGCTTACTCACTCGTTCTTGCATGGTGTCCTACCACCATCTCTTAAAACCATGCAAGATCCGGTGAGTAAGGGGGATGGATGTCGCATTACATCTTGTATTGCGTTGTCTCGTTTACTCATTGGAACTTGCATGGTTTTTAGAGATGATAATGATAGGCAGACATTACATGCTCATGCACGCATGATGGTTTTCCATCAATCTAAGGGATGGTACTCGAAAGGTGAATCGAATCGACTGATTTCCAAACAAATCAATTGAATTTATTTAATTTATATCAAGAATTTTGAGATGATTTAATTGGAAATTAGTTGATTTAATTGTTCCATCGTAAATCATCGCAAAATTCTTGATTTAAACTTCAAAATTTAGGATTTTTTGTTTGGAAATCAGTCGATTCAATTTAACTTTCGAGTACCATCCCTTTGATTGATGGTTTTCCATCATGCGCGCATGAGCATGTAATGTAGTCTGTGATGTAATGTGTGCCTCGTAAACGCGACCACGTGGTTAACCACCATCTCTTAAAACCCTGCAAAAAGATTGAGTAAGGAAGATGTCGTCGCCTAACATCATGTATTGCTGCGCTATCTCGCTTACTGGATCTAGCATGGATTTAAGAGATGGTGGTAAGCCACCACAACCTTGATGTCAATGTAATATATATATAGTGATGTCAATGTAATGTAATAAATAGAGCTTGCGATAATGCTAGAATCAATCAATCTGAGTCTCTGTCAAATTCACGGCAGATAAAGCTCAAAGAAAAAAAATTATCGATAGAGAACGTCATAGACAATCGCAAATATACATTTTGACAATTGTCTTGCCTCCCGTACTTCATTCTTCACCCCCTTGTTCGCCATACGTTATTCTCTATAATTTTTGACTGACTGGACCATGTGGTGACTGGAAAATAGCATTGTGTTCACAGAGTGCCTTTATTATATTTGAAAATTGTGTTGATAATGTTTTGGTGGTGTTGTATTCCTTGTTAAGAAAGCAAAAGGAATAGTGTTTTACTAAGTACATACCTAAGTTTCTTAAAACCAAATCAGGACCCGACTAACCTAACTAACCTACAGAAGCTGTACCTAAGCTTCTGTATTTATGTGTGTCACAATAACTAAGAGATGTTGGCAAGATGGCAAGTTACTACGGCAATCGGCATATCCCAATTTATTTACTATAACTGATATACACACTGGGGTACATAGCACAAGCACATTCTGTGACTTGGTAAGTTGGATAATGTGATGGTAATTATGCTAAGTAGGTACCTAGTTACCTAAATAGTTTTATAATGTTACAAAAGCGAAAACCTTTTATTTCAGTAACTGCTTTAATAATCTAGTGGTTAAGGCGTTTGCCGGCAGACCTACTGGTCGTGGGTTCAATTCCCACAGGAAGCATATTTTAATGTGCTTTCGAATGCATGTAAAGGGTGCCCTCTGGTTGTTGTTAAAAGAATCAAGTCAGAGACAGAGAGGTCATTCCGAATCAGTGACGTGCACAGACATTTTTCTTAGGGTAGGCAAAAACCTACCTAGACCAGAACTATTTAGGTACAACTAAAACAGTAACGAGCAAGAAGATAATAAAATTATAATATATTAATCATGTACTTAGGCCCTGAAAATTTTAAGACGACCGCCTTACCCTCCGCTCCCGTGGGAGTTTTGGAAAAGCATAGCAAACATATTAATTTGAAAATATTATTAAATAATGTTGTTGTTGTTAGCTTACCCTTCACTTCAACTAAATCCAATCGATCCCGGTTGATAACGTCCATTTATTATTATTGCCCTTTTTTCGTCAAATGAAAGATTATCTACTTAGCGCGTCATTTTATAGTTTTTGTAAACAAACACTTGGTTTACAACAATCACATGAAAATTTTACAATTTTAAACTACAACTGAGTAAATTTGTTGAAAATAAAAGTGCAATTTTTTCACCTTATTGTAAACAATGCACATTGCAATTATCAATTAATTAAACATTCAAAACAAACAAATGCATGCAAGCAAAGCAAGCATATTGTTGATTTCGATACGGAAATATAACCCTACGGAATCGGGAATGTCATCTTGTTTCTATAAAGTCTTCCAGTCTATGCGTTTTTAAATTTGCAGCATTACTCGTTTATTATCCAATAGACACAGCTATCATGTTGCTGCAATCGATCGTAATCACTAATCAGATTTAAGTATGTGTAACGCGTAATTCTAATTGGCCGTACCAAAAGTGAGAGCGAGATGAAAAGTCATCTCATAGCATTTTGTTTCATCTAGACGAGGTCTTAAATTTACTCACACAGGCGTAATTTAGCGCATATGTGTCTGTTCATGTAAGTTTTTTACTTGCACTACTACACGAGCAAAAGCACATCTATACATAGTGATTTCTTAGTGAGAGTAGTAAACTTCAGACGTTTTACTAAAAAGCTGGCCTGGGCTAGCTAGCTAGCAGCGCGTATGGGCCGGCGACTAGGCGCGGCGGCGCGCCGCTTGTTCGCGCGAATTCATAGATGGCGTTGTTAAGATAATTCAATATCTTTTGTGAAAAAATATTTATTATTTATATGTATTGATTATATATATTTTTAATATTATTTATTACAAAAGGACAGGGTAGGCAACGTCTAAACGTCTTTATGATATGCACGCCACTGTTCCGAATGAACTCTCACCCCTGGAATAACAATGTTAAATTGGCCTTTTAACACATGATATGAATGAATTGCTATTGTATATTTTCAACCATCAATAATTTTATCTTTGTACTTTTATGTTGCAATAAATAGTCTTTATTAAATAATAGTCTACAAAAATAAGTTGTTTTAGTACTAGAACAAACTCTTTAGCTAATATTGTATGTTATTTTGATATCGTAGGCATGTACTGGATGCAAGCTGCTTTTGATTGGTCATGCTGTAAATTCTTGCGAAAAGCCCATTTCCAGCAGTGGACAGCTTGCGGCTCAAATGATCATGATGATATCGCATCACTTTTTAATTTTGGGATTATCAAATGCCCTTAATAATTTCAACATTTTCCTTTTCAGTTCACTATATTGATGGAAAGGGAGTGTCCTTCGTAACGCAACACATCAAGCTCAAACAAGTTGTGAATTTGACTGATTGGTAACTTTTTATAAATTAAAAAAAAAATAAGAAATAATATACTTATTAAATGATGTGTAAAACTCATTCGGTCTTTTATTTTGTATGTCATTACAACATTTTCATTAAGAGGTGATATTCCATGTTATCTTTCAGGAGATCCTGAAGGATAACATGGAATATCACCTATTAAAGTAACGGTTATACCTGTGGTTATACTGTATAAAACTTAAAACTCATTCTCCTTTGCCTAAATAGCTTTTTTAAAACTATAGCTGCCACGACGATATAAAAAAAAATACTTGTCATTTTGTATTTTTGCAGTCAGTGTTGCCATGAAATTTAATTTGCTATGGCCCAATTTTAATGTTCAAGCTTGCCCGTCTGATACGTAGTATCTCTATTTAGTTTGTGGTCAAATTCATAATAATAATTTCATCATTCATTTCATCTGTTATTTTGTTAAAATATATTTCATTATATTTTACTTTTTGTTTACAATTTCTTTCTTGCTTCCTTTCTTGTTATTTCTTTTTTTTTACAAATGCTGCTCTGCCTTGAATTAGGTGTTGAATGATAATTATTAAGGTTAACTGTTATTGAAATATTCACTACGAGCTTGTTATTCCTTTCTTGTTATTTCTTTTTTTTTACAAATGCTGCTCTGCCTTGAATTAGGTGTTGAATGATAATTATTAAGGTTAACTGTTATTGAAATATTCACTACGAGCTTGTTATAGCTGTAAGTATTTGAAAATCATGCTAATATCATGTAAACCTGTAGTTTTTTTTTACGTTAGAATCATACTTTAAGACACAAACTAACTAGAGATTAAGATGCATGTAGTTAGTAATGGTGTACTTAAAAAATAAATAAATTAACTGGTTGCGGTTTCGACGAGCATTTCCAAGGATGGTTGACATGATTGGCAATAAAATTGAGACATCATTAAATAACCCTTGAGTCCCAAGAGATATGGCTTAAGTTGCAACCAGATTTGGGCCCCTAAAACTAGGGGAAAACCTAAAACATGTTTCCTTGACGTTGCATCGAATAGATATGCGCGCAAATGGTCTTACAATCAAGAATGCCGAGTATCGTGCAAAGTGTAGAAAAAGCAGGAAACCTTGGGCTTTGAAGTGACAAGTTGAGGATGCAACCGGAAAAGAGAGCCACTACTAAGGTATTATTTAATAGATTCAGGTTTTACTTTGTGGAAGTCCAAATTACATACAAATACTTAACAAATGAATTTGCGTGCTTCTGCGAACAATTAGTTCATCACCTCGCATAGAGATGAAACAAGTGTCACAAGAAATTTGTGTGTAAACTAATGGTGGCAGGCATGTTGAGACTAACAGTAGTGGGTGGGTGCCAGCCGGCAGTAAGTAGTGGTAGAAAATTGATCACTTATTTCTTTAATAATAAAAAAAATATTTAATTGGGTGATTTATGAAAGAGCAACTCGTGAACAGAATACTGGCTTATATCTTAGACAAAAGAAGTATTGCAATCCAACAAGGGCATGCGGCTAGCATTTTGGGCATGTTGCCTCAAATTGTAGGTAGTTTTTAAGTTATTCTTAAGATATGATTTTCTTATTATTTTGTTTAAACTAGTTATTATAAATTTTATTAATTATTAATTTGGTTGGTATTTGCAGGTGCAGTATAACAGATTAACTACTATACTGTCAGCCGTTGTGACCGTCTGTATGTATATAATGGATTGCATGGAGACTACTGTACCAGTTGAAATCGAAATTGAAATAGACCTACCAATAACAAATATAAAAACTGAACCATCTGATGGTAAAAAGATCATTTTGTTTATTTTAGAGTCATACTAGCAACCCGCCCCAGCTTCGCATGGGCATAAAAACCTTCCTCTTGAATCACTATCTATTGATAAAATCCGCATCAAAATCCTTTGCATAGTTTGAAAGATTTAAGCATACATAGGGATATAGGGACAGAGAAAGTGACTTTGTTTTATACTATGCAGTGAAGTGATAGTGATGCCATAATGCTAATCCCATTCCAACTTATATTATAAATGGGAGAGTTTATTTGTAACCAATTTTGTTGAAATAAACTTTAAATGTTTAGCTGAGTTTGAATAAAGCAATTTTGGTGAAAGTTTTAAGTAAATCAGTTAAGTACACTTTGAGATAATGATGATCAGACACAGACAAAACTTCAAAAAATAATTTTTTTTTTGCTTTTGCCTTTTTATCTATCAAAAATACTAAATGTACAGAGAAATAATTTTACTGTTCTATTTTATGTATAGATTTATTTTTCTCTATTTACAGATGACACTTCTGTCGAAGAAAATACAAGCGCAATAGAAGAGTACAACCCAAAGACTAAAGAGGAATTGGTCTGCAAATTTTGCCAACGTCAATTTAAATTCTCCTCCGACTTCGAAAGACACAGCAGAATGCATACAGGCGAACGCCCTTACTCGTGCAACTTATGTGAATTACGTTTTAAACTACAAAGTCACTTGAGAAGACACTACAAAACCCACACTGAAGAAAAACCACATCAGTGCAATATTTGTGAAAGGACTTTTAGTGAAGTTGGTAGTTTAAAACGTCATATGAGATACCACACTGGCGAGAAACCTTACGAATGTAACGTCTGTCACTTTCGATTCAGCGAACTGAGTAGTATGAAGAGGCATTTAAAAACGCATAGCAGTGAAAAACCTATGAAGAAATTCGAATGTGAAGTGTGTAGACGATGTTTTAGTAACTCTTATAACTTGAAAAGGCATGCGGCTACACATATGGGAGAACCATTCGAGTGTAGTGAGTGCAGTCGCGTATTTAAGACATACTATTGTTTACAACTCCATTTGAGAGCTCACGAAAAACCTTTCAAACGCTCTGGTTACAGCAAATCTTTCGGTTTGAAAGATCATTCGAAAATGAACTCCGATGAGAATGCAGAAAGTGGTTTTTGTGAAACTGATTTTGAACTTAAACTTAAAACGAGTGATGAGACGTAGTCGCGAGACGCATCAAATACGCGCCTTATATTGTACATATTGCAGGGGACTAAATAGTGTTTTTTATATTTATAACTAGCTGTTCCCCGCGACTCCGCCCGCGTGGGACTCGGTTATATCGCGCCCAAAAGTAGCCTATGTTTGACCTCAGGTCGTTAACTACATCCCTACCAAATTTCATTCCAATCGGTCCATCCGTTTAGCCGTGAAGAGGTGACAGACAGACAGACAGACAGACAGACTTTCGCATTTATAATATTAGTATGGATTAATTTCACTAAAATCATGACAATCTAACTTCCTACATAATTATATAAAAGCGGAAGTTTGTATGTTTGTTACCTACTTCTTTACGCTCAGGGGTGTTGACTTGTGGTGAATGGGGACGCACTTTTTCTGCAAAAATTGACTATGTCAGTCACCTCAGAGCTCTTGAACGTTGCTCTCAGTAGCCAGATGCCATTTTGCTGCGGTCGAAACCGGTTTGGAGAAAAATAACGCTCAAACGGCTCCCCAATTTTTATGAAATTCTAATGGAGGTAGCTTGTCAGCTTTCATAAAAAGTACCCTATGTTTCACTCCAAGGTACAGGTCGGGTCATATAAAAAGTAGCTGGAGGAGACGGGAGACAGTAAAGTTGGTTAACACGGGAAGCCAATGAACCAATCGCGTGCGCCGGATCCCCCATACAGCGATACAGCGCCGCAAGCGCAGTTACCGACAGCGCTATCTCATCGCGGCATAACGTGACCTGGTGGCCTACTACCATCTCTTATAACCATGCAAGATCCAGTGAGAAAGCGAGATAGAGATACATGATGTAAATGGTTTTCCTCATATCTTAAAGATAGGAAACAGTTTGTAGAAGTGGAATACTACGACTTTGACAAAAAATAAATTAAGAATGTAAGATCATCGAGCAAAATCATCAATTCGTCAATACCACAAGGCAGTGTCCTAGGATCCCTGTTATTTCTTTTATATGTCTATGACCTTCCAGAAATAATGAGTGATTTTTGCGTCTTGTTCGCGGATGATATTTCTGTACTTGTATCATCCTGCGATGAGGATACATTACACAGGAAAACAATTACTACCTTAAAATTTATAAATGAATAGATGACCAACCACAACCTTGAAGTCAACTTGCGGAAAACTAAATTAATCTCTTTTCGTCCTTACCAAAGAAAACCAATAGATTTGAAAATACATTTTAATAACGAAGATTTAGAAATAGTAAATGAATTCACGTTGCTCGGATTAAAAATAGATACCCATCTTAATTGGAAATCTCATGTAGATTTTATAAAACGTAAAATGTCAAGTTTCGCGTATGCTTTAAGAGAAATAAAGAAAACTACGGACTTAAAAACTGCCGTCTCTGCATACTATGCATACGCCTACGCTTGGCTGAGCTACGGAGTGCTACTATGGGGAGATAGTACTGATTCAGAAAGTTTGTTTAGATTACAAAAAAAGTTAATAAGAATAATAACAAATATAAAACAAATAGAAAGCTGCAAGCCACATTTCCAACAATTAAATATTCTGCCCCAACCGTGTATTTATATATTAGAAACATGCAAATTAGCTCGCCACAATCTAAAGTTCTTCAAAAAAAGGATGGAAATAAATACCAGATATGATTTAACATACAAAAATAAATTACAACTGCCTAATTCTAAACTAACACTACACTCAGTTAGTCCTCTAGCTATGTCAGTCAAAATATATAATAAACTTCCGGAATACATAGAAAATGCCACTAACGAAAATAGTTTTATTAAACAAACGAAGCAACTTCTTCTCTCTAAATGTTATTATACTGTTTCAGAGGTGTGATACTTCCTGGCCGCGCCACTAAGCAGTACTCAGACGCTATCACACAAAATAGCAGCTACCTTGTCAGTACTTTCTTTTGATTATAAAGAAAAAAAGAGTACCTCAATAATTTAGGATTAATTAAGCATTAAAAGGGGTCCGGCCACAAAGTAGTACTTCCCAGCCGCGCCACCCTACGATAACAATAACCATTAAATTACTTCACAGGTGCTATAGCTTAAAAAAGTCTACCTTTTGTCTACCTTCCAAGATACTAATAAAATATGATATAACATTTTTCTCTTGGAATTTATAAGACGTTAAAAGTGGTCCGGCTGGGAAGTATGCTATGCAGCCAGTCAACTTACTGATGGTAAAGTTTTAATGGAAAGGAAAGGTTTCTATTATAAGCTACCTTTAGTCTACTTACGTTTAAAATTATTTTGATTTCAGAACAATAATATAATTTAGGATGAAAGGTTATTTTATCTTAGTAGTAAGTAACTTAAAATAATCAAGGCTAGTTGAACCTAGAACAGCTTCGAATTTTTTTTTACAATCCGTAAACTAACGGAAACATTCAAATTATGTAACTTAATAAAATATTTGAAAATAATATGATTCACTTTCCCTTAAACAGTGCAGCTAGCTATCAAAACGTAACAGCAACTTGTATACCTTAAGAGCGGAAAAGATCACACACTGGCTTTATATTTTTATCTTTACAAGTCATCATCATCAGAGCGTATTTCCTATTTGCATCTTCAGCTTACGCTTCAGAGCCCAAGGTACGCATCTTAGGGTTCCGTACCTCAAAAAGCAAAACGAAAAAATTATATATCTTGGTTGTCCGTCTCTTTTTTTTACGATCCTGGCAACGAGTCCTTTAAGGCCTTGCCTCTTGAATTTATTAATCATCTTTTGTCTTAGTTTAGTCAAGTCAAAACGTCAAGTCAGTAGTCTAATCCAATCAAGTAAGTCTAGTCACTGTGAAGCGCTGAAAAAATTCCACTTAGCAATAACTAGGAGATTTTGGTGTCAAAGATAAATACGTCACGTATTCGACACTGGACCACTTTCTAATACTCACGCTTGTTTACGAACACTAAGCTAATAATATTTCCTTGTCTCGTAATGTTCAAGTTGCAAAATAACATATATAGTTACAAAAAGTTAAAATCTCATAAGACCAGTCTCGCAACCTCAAAGTTGCAAAATATCTACATCTCAAAACATCCATGTCTCATAATATCCAAAATACCTCGTTCAAACCAATTTGCGTTTTAAGTGTTTATTGAGATCTATAACATAAGGAAGATTGGCAGATACCTATAGACCGTTGGTATCCTTTTAAGACGAAGTGTAGGATAATGAAAATATTACTAACTAGCTGTGCCCGCGACTTCGTTCGCATGGAGGGGTTAGGTTCATATGGGCAACTGTGTCAAAACGTCATTTTCCCAAAAGGTCAACTTATAAAATTTACTACCCAAAAAGAACTGCCAAAATCGACAACTTCTTGAAACGACAACTTTCCAAAATGACAACTTAAAAATGACAAATTCCCAAAACGACAACAATCCAATATGACAACTTTTCTTTTCAAAGAAATTACAGTAACCTATACATATAATAAGAAAGTAAAAATCGAGTGTCTGTACATTAAATAGTTTTCCAAAAAAACTGATAGGGGGCGATTAAAGAAGAGTAACAGAAACCAAAATTTTGGAATTTTTGTCTGTCTGTCTGTCTGATACATTATAACTTCAAAATTACTCAACAGATTTGAACGCGGGTTTCACAGGTGGATTACATATAATTATGAGCGTTGTCAAAACTTTGTTTCGTCAAAATCGGAGGTGATACCTCGTTGAACACTAGCGCCACCGTCATTTAAAAATCATTACTCACTGAAAACACAAGTTATCAAAAATTCCTCTGCTGTAATTATGGTTCTGGATCTGAAGTTAATTTTAATCATATTCAAATATTAAATTATAGTTCCATATAGTTACATATCGCAAAACTGCTAAAAGTGGCCGTTTTAAGCAATAATGCATTTTGTAACTATAGAGAATTATAATTTAATATGTTTAAAATTAACTTCAGATCCAGAACCATAATTACAGCAGAAGGATTTTTGATAACTTGTGTTTTCAGTAAGTAATGATTTTTAAATGACGGTGGCGCTAGTGTTCACTGAGTTATCACCTTGAAGTTTACTTCATTTACTAATAAGTTAATATGAATCAAAGGACTGAAGTATATTTATGTATTGTGTATGTATGTTTTCGTAGTTTAGTATGGTATTTATTTATGATGCCCATCGTGTAAAATTTGTTTACTTTTTAGTTTTTCCCCTGTATTTTTTTTTGCGCCGCACAGACTTGCTGTTTCTTCCAATGGTTGACGGGTAGAGAAAGGTTTTAGCATTAAGTCCGCCAATTGTATAAGCATTTTGTACTTATGGAAAAATAAAGTTTTAATAAATAAATCCTAACTAATCCTATCCTAACTAATATTATAAGTGAGTTTCTATATTTATTTGTTTGTTACCTCTTCACGTCCTATCTACTGAACCAATCTTCTTGAAATCACATATACATAGCTAGGAGTATTGAGAAGGACCTTTCATCCTGGGAAAAAGTACTATTCGAGGGAATCTGGCGGGCGAAGCCGCAGGGAAAAGCTAGTTTTTATATATTACATCATCATCATATCCACAGCCAATTTTTATTATGAACACTTTACCATCAATTTGTTAAAAACAAACATATGTTCTTTCTACTTCGTACTATTTATTTTATAATTAGTTCAATTCAATTTATGTTCAATTTATGTGATTTGCCTGTTTGTTAAAAAGAATATTTTACAGTTTTATGTCGATCAGACGATCGCACTTATGATCATTTACAATTTTGATTATTCATTATACTGTTCTGTTAGTTTGATTAAAGTAATTTTAAGTAAAATTTTTAGTTTGAGTGGTTCATAGTTCATATTCTTATCAAGATGGTTAATTGTCGTTATGGAAAATAAACGTTTTAGGTAGTTGTCGATATTGGTAAGAGACATTTTAGGACTACCTAAAACGTGTTATTATGTGAAGTTTTCGATATGGGTAACATACATTTTAGGAAATTGTCGTAATGGGAAATAGACAATGTGGGGCAATCGCCCTGTTGCCACTGTTGACGCTTTGGCATAGCTGTTCAAATGAACCTGAAGGGCGGGGAGTTAGATATATGAAAGGAATATTATGTATGGATATAATGAGACATTGATGTTTTGAGACTTGACTATTTTGCAACTAGAATGTTTTGAGATGTAGATATTTTGCAACTTTGAGGTTGCGAGACTGGTCTTTGAGATTTTAACTTTTTGTAACTATATATGTTATTTTCTAACTTGAAAATTACGAGACTAAAGAAATTATTATTAGCTTAGTGTTCGTCAACAAGCGTGAGTATTAGAAAGTGGTACAGTGTCGAATACGTGACGTATTTATCTTTGACTCCTAGTTATTGCTAAGTGGAATTTTTTCAGCGCTCCTTAGTGACTAGACTTACTTGATTGGATTACACTACTGACTTGACGTTTTGACTTGACTAAACTAAGACAAAAGATGATTAATAAATTCAAGAGCCAAGGCCTTAAGGACTCGTTGCCAGGACCGTAAAAAAAAAGAGACGGACAACCAAGATATATAATTTTTCCGTTTGGAGTTTTTGGAGGGAAAGTAAACTGTCGCTATGTCCGCGCTGTATTTAATTTCCAAAACTTAGGTTTTTTCGAGTATTTGTGCTTAATATTGGTGGATTATTATTCGCAAAATGTTCGGGAACAAGTGTGAGTGTTGGGAAGTGGTACAGCATCGATTACGTGACTTTTACCTTTGTCACCAAAATCCCCAAGTAATAGCTAAGTGAAATTTTTCCACCGCTTCACTTAGCCATCTGACTCTGACTCATCACTAGACTAGACTAGACAACTGACTTGACTTTTTGACTTGACTACTAAAGTAGGGACTGAAGAAGATTAATAAAATGAAGACAGGCCTTAAAGGACTAGATTCCATGGCCGAAAAACTATTAAAAAAAATCCGTTTTGCCTTTTGAGGTACGGAACCCTAAGATGCGTACCTTGGGCTCTGAAGCGTAAGCTGAAGATGCAAATAGGAAATACGCTCTGATGATGATGACTTGTAAAGATAAAAATATAAAGCCAGTGTGTGATCTTTTCCGCTCTTAAGGTATACAAGTTGCTGTTACGTTTTGATAGCTAGCTGCACTGTTTAAGGGAAAGTGAATCATATTATTTTCAAATATTTTATTAAGTTACATAATTTGAATGTTTCCGTTAGTTTACGGATTGTTAAAAAAAAATCGAAGCTGTTCTAGGTTCAACTAGCCTTGATTTTTATAAGTTACTTACTACTAAGATAAAATACCCTTTCATCCTTAATTATATTATTGTTCTGAAATCAAAATAATATTAAACGTAAGTAGACTAAAGGTAGCTTATAATAGAAACCTTTCCTTTCCATTAAAACTTTACCATCAGTAAGTTGACTGGCTGCATAGCATACTTCCCAGCCGGACCACTTTTAACGTCTTATAAATTCCAAGAGAAAGATGTTATACCATATTTTATTAGTATCTTGGAAGGTAGACAAAAGGTAGACTTTTTTAAGCTATAGCACCTGTGAAGTAATTTAATGGTTATTGTTATCGTAGGGTGGCGCGGCTGGGAAGTACTACTTTGTGGCCGGACCCCTTTTAATGCTTAATTAATCCTAAATTATTGAGGTACTCTTTTTTTCTTTATAATCAAAAGAAAGTACTGACAAGGTAGCTGCTATTTTGTGTAATAGCGTCTGAGTACTGCTTAGTGGCGCGGCCAGGAAGTATCACACGTTTCAGAGTACCTGAATGATAAAAATATATCAAAAATTCATGAGGTTAAGTTGTAACCGAATAATAAATAAAAAACAACAACAATAGGTAAATAAAAAATATGCAAATAAAGGAAAAGCAGATAAATTATAATAAATAATAACAGTAATAAATAAATAAAAATTGCATTAAGAAGTATTATTTTAGGATTAAGTAAAATTAAAGCTAGTTCCTCCTCTCTACTTTGCAGCGCCCAACAGGGTCCTTGAAGGAGTGTAGAGTACATTATATCTGTAATCTATATATATAAAAGAAAGTCGTGTTAGTTACTCCACTTATAACTCAAGAACGGCTGAACCGATTTAGCTGAAAATTGTCAGGGAAGTAGTTTAGAGCCAGGAGAAGGACATAGGGTACCTTTCATCCCGGAAAAAGGCACTGTTCCCGAGGGAAGTACACGCGGGCGAAGCCGCGGGCAAAAGCTAGTATTGTATAATCTGCATGTAATATAAGGGGCAATAAAGTATTGAGTATGATGTAAGGCGACATGCGACACTCTTACTCACTGGAACTTGCATGGTTTTCAGAGATGGTGGTAAGCCACATGTATCTCTTGGATTGACACATAGGGTACTTTTTATCCCGAAATGTACGTGATACCCGTAGGGTTGGTCAAAAAGTCTGGTAGTCAATGGAGCTTTGTACAATAGATGGCGCTGCTGTGTATGATAAACTGCAGGTAACACGGTGCGTCTAGTTGTAAATAAAATAGATATAACCTTTAATCATAAATAAGGTAGGTATAGTAGAAAATAAATAAGATCTTTATTAAAATTACTTAAACATTTTTTTATATTATTAACTGTTTCATTTTATTACCAAAGTTGTTGCCCGCAGCTTCCGCAGGTTATACCACGCCCGAAAGTAGCCTAAGTTTGACCCCCGGTTTTTACCTATATCCATACCAAATTTCATCAAAATCGATCCAGCGCTTTAGTCGTGAAAGCGTAACTTTCGCATTAAGTATTGGATGTCGGAAGTATTGGTTTATTTTTAAGATTAAATGACTAGCTGGACGTAAAATATATTTTTTTAATAAGGCAGTGTAAAGTAAGTTTTCGCTAAAAAAATAAACTACGGTATTCAAATGCCATCATAGCAATTACAAAAACCTTTAAAATCTATTTATTAGTTTTATTTTACACGTATTTATGTTTCAAGAAATGAACAGAATCTAAAAAGCTATTTTAACAAGTGACTGGATCTATAGCTACGAAATTTATGGGACTAAGGGGGGGCCGTAGTGGCCATGCCGCCTCCTCTGAGGTCTGGTAGAAGGGCAGTCCGTATGGACTCTTCACCAAGGATGCCGTAGACCTTTAGCGAAGACCGGGCGAAGTGGAGTAGAGAAAGTAGGAAAGTGGACCCTGGGTTATTACAACCATGCAAGAACGATTGAGTAAAGATGTCGCCTTACATCATGTATTGCGCTGTCACGCTTACTCACTGGATTTTGCATGGTTGAGACGGTACTAACCCCCGTGGGCTCCGAAGCAAACGGCTGACTATACAACCGGTATAGCGTTCGGTCTAGAGTTTCAAAAACTGTTAACTGGTTACTGCCGTATCATCTAAAACCATGCAAGATCCAGTGGGTATAAGCGAGACAGCGCAATACATGATGTAAGGCGACATCTCCTTACTCCCTGGATCTTTCTTGGTTTTAAGAGACGGTAGTAACCTCCCTGTACGTGACACCTTGGAATCCAAGGTGTGGGGATGGACTCCCTGACGATGGCGAGAGGCGCGATGTTAAGAGGTGGCTGTAGGCATAATGTCAAACAATTCCTCATACCCTATTATATCATAGCCTATTATACTCTCGTCTAAAGGTATATCTGATCGCGTCCTCAGCTAGTTGCTGTGGAACCCAGGTTCCGTTTACCTGCTTCTCTACTGCGATGTCCAGCCAGCACTTTTTGGGCTAGCCTACCATGCTTGAGCCATGGCTAGACACTTGTTCCCAACGTGATTCCCCTATTTCCATAAGATTTGGCCGTGTCTAGTGATGTCAGATGTTGTTTCCTTAAATTTTAGAAACTTCCAGGAATTTTGGAAGCGGCTAGCGGCACATCACTACGGCCCGTACCATAGACGACTCCTGAAGTTACTGCTATGTCACGAACATGAAGGCTACCCCAAATTAGGGGATTTCTTAAGGTGATACCTCGGTGAACACTAGCGCCACCATCATTTAAAAATCACTATTCACTGAAAAACAAGTAATCAAAAATCCGTGTTATGTAATTAAGGTTCTGGGTCTGAAGTTTATTTTAAAGATATTAAATTATCAAATTATAGTTCCCTCTTGTTACAAATTGCAATACTACTTAAAACGGCCACTTTTAGCAGTTTTGCAATTTGAAACGATATGGAACTACAATTTAATATGATTAAAATTAGATCCAGAACCTTAATTACATAGCAGGGATTTTTGATAATTTGTGTTTTCAGTGAATAATGATTTTTAAATGATGGTGGCGCTAGTGTTCACTGAGGTATCACCTTAAGTCTTTCCGCGGCGGCGGCGCGGCGACACAATAAAGACTACCTTTTCTTACACATTGTTACAAAATGCTTTATCAGCACACATCAGTTACACTACATCGAATCGATTATGTTCTCATGCAACAATTACATAACAATAACAAGACTCTCCTTCGAAAAATCACGTACATTTAACAATCGATAAAAAATCTTTGAACTTATCAACGGTTTTAAATGATATCAATTTTAATTACGAACACATACGAAGCTAATTCGAATGAAGCAATCGTTCTTATTGTTTTAGACCTTCGCGTATATAAAACAGTGAATTAAAAACAAAAGTATAGTTATAAGATAAACAAGCAAAGGATGGGTGTACGTAGAGCCGTGATTTTTGGCGCGCTTTTTGTATTTTTCGACGGATCATTGTCATTGGACCCTTCAAGGGTTGTTGTTACAAAACAGGGTAAAGTTGAAGGCGATTTGGCAATAAACGGATTATATTACGAGTTTTTGGGAATTAGATATGGTGTCCCTGTTAAATTTAAGGTAAGTTGTGTTTTTATTTAAACATCTTGCCGCATTTAATTAATTCTGTTTAGTTAGGTGTTATTTTTCATTATGTACTTGTTAACATCTTGTAAGAATCACCGGTTATTAATTTTAATCAGGTCAAAATGTATAGTTATTTTTTTAATCTATTTTAATTATTAGGTACAATGACTGCATACCCATTTCTAGTCACATATTAGTGTATTAATAAAAAATCGTTTATGTTCTAACTAACCCCTTTCCCCTTAGTATGAGTTTTTCTTAACGCAGACGCTAGCGACGCGTTAGCGATTTAGTATGGCAAACCTGTATAGCGCCTCTGGCGGATAGTAAGGCAACTAAGAAATTCCATACAAAATCCTAACGCAGTCGCTAGCGTCTGCGTAAAGAAAAACTCATACTAGGGGCACTTATCATAAACCGTTGCACAAAAAATATCCAAAAATGCCATAAAACATTTCCTTTCAGGCCCCCGAAGAACCGCCATCTTTCGACGAAGTATACAAAGCTGATAACAGAGCCGTCTTATGCCCCCAATTTCTCACCACCGACCCCTTAGCCGCTCCCAGCGATAACGAAGACTGTCTTGTCCTTAACATATTTACCCCCAGCGCAGTTACCAATACTTCGCTGCCAGTCCTTGTCTTCCTCCACGGAGGAGAGTTTGGCGTCGGCTCCGGATCTCCAAGCTTCTACGGCCCTCAATACTTAGTCAGCCATGGCATCATCGTTGTCACAGTCAACTATAGACTAAATGCTTATGGTTTTCTAAATCTTGGTATTGAAGATGCCCCTGGTAACGCTGGATTGAAGGATATTAGAGCTGCTTTGAGATGGATAAAGGAAAACATTCATGGTTTTAACGGAGATCCAGATAATGTAACAGTCATGGGACAAGGCAGTGGCGGTATTGCTGCTATTTACCTAACACTATCTGATACAACCAAAGGACTGTTCCATAGGATAATATCTGAAAGTGGTAGTTTGTTTGCGCCTCAATCTTTTGACACGAAACCTCTCAAAACGGCAAGTCAAGTAGCCAAATCTTTGGGCATAAACACAATGGAGCCTAAGAAATTATTGAAAGTTTATACCGAAACTGATATAAACAAAGTAGAGGAAGCTATTTCTAAACAAATGAATCCAAAATCTGTTTTTCTGCCTTCAGCAGAAAAGGTTTTCGAAGACGAAGAAGCATTTATCACTGACACTCCATACAATATCTTATCTAGTGAATCCTTCCATCCAGTGCCAATCATACTAGGTCTGAATACTGTAGAAGGTTTAACCAGCACTTTAGATTACAACACGATAACCAGTCAGATGGATAGAATAAAGAATGAAGATTATTCAGCAGTAGATCAAAGAAGTTTAATAATACCCAAGGACGAAATTGAAGATTTTAGAAATACTATTAAAGAAACTTACTTCGCTAACACTACTTCAGATGAATCTTTGATTGGCGGAATCATAAATTTGAATACAGACTTCTCTTTCGTTGGACCTATGTCACTGTTTTCAGAATTGTATTCAAATAATTCAGATGTTCCGGTTTACGAATATATTTTCAATTATATTGGTAGTAGAAATTTGGGAAGGTTGCTGACTAACAGTAGCTTGCCAGCGACTGCCAATCAAGACGAGTTGTTCTACTTGTTTGAGCTGGAAAGGGTCCCTCTTCCTATGGACGAAGATGACGCTCGAATGGTGACCTTTATGACAATGATGTGGACCAATTTTGCACGTTTCGGGTAAGATAATCATTTCAATGTAATTTTCTTTTACATTTGCAATTCAAAGTATTCTTAGAAGATCAGTGGGTCTAAAAACGCCACTGAATCGAATTCATATTATGAATTCCTTAGCAATTCTTTCAATTTTTTTTGATGAGGAATTGCAAAGCTTAGTTGCCCATTTTACAAAAAATAGAAGAATAGCTACAGAATTGCTAAGGAATTCATAATATGAATTCGATTCAATGTATTGCTCAAAGTCGCGTTTTTAGACCCCCAGCTACTTTGTAATAAACGTTTTGTAAATGTTCGTTTTGGAAGTGTCTGAAAATGATATTTACATAAATTAATATCTTCAAAATACCTACTTGCGTAGTTTTGTAGGCCCGCCGCGCCATTATAGTACCTACTTACAACTTACTCAAACAAAATATTTAAATTTGAAAAGTATGGAATAAGTATCATATTTTTTTTCTATTATATCGAGCAACTAGGATATAAAACTATATCTATAAAAAGACTAAAAAAAAACTTGTTTTTCAGCTCTCCAACTCCTGAACCGGGCAACGGCGAATGGCTACCGTATCCTCACCATCTAGCCATTACCCTGGAACCCCAATACGTAACCCCGCTCACCCCTGACAGGGCGTACTTTTGGCGCGCATTTTACAACAAATATGGCGCTGACATTTCATAAAAATGGCGGCAATTAAAGTTTTAAGTGTTATTTGTCAATAGGTAATTTATTTTACTTTTAAGTTTGTGATTATTTATATAGTGTGTGTTATAGTAATGTTTATTATACTCGTATGTATCTGTTCTAAATTTATTTTAAGATTTTAAACTGGGAATTTATATTTATACCTAAAAGTTGATAAAATTTTGATTATATTTTATATATAACTAAATAATATATAATAATATACTTATTTTTCTTATAAATCTCTTAAGTAAACTTTATTTAAATTGTTATCATTGTATGTTCATTTATTTTTCTATACCTAATTAATAATGCTATTTTAAGTTGATGATTTTATTAATTATCTATACATAAATATTGTATGTATAATTTATAAATTATTCTATAATTTTCCGGGTTGGATAATATATAATTAGTCAAATTTCAAAATTCCATATAGGTACATATGAATGTATTTATAACTTTGT
Organism: Apomyelois bistriatella; assembly: GCA_947044815.1. Taxonomy (NCBI): domain Eukaryota; kingdom Metazoa; phylum Arthropoda; class Insecta; order Lepidoptera; family Pyralidae; genus Apomyelois; species Apomyelois bistriatella. The sequence goes on from OX345717.1 coordinate 2,215,386, forward strand.
TAAATAGCAACGTCAATAGATACTTTTATATTATATACCATATTTTTACTTATTTGTTATAGTATTTATATGTATAATAGTTATTATATTTATCATCAAACAACTAAGCTAAGCAAAAAAGTGTTTTGAATAAAATATATGATTCAAAATAAAATATTTAATTATGTAGGTTTAAACAGTAATGGAGGAAAAAACAACTTTTTTTTCTTTATCATTTATTAAACAAATCTACAGAACCATATTAAAATAGTAACACAAGTGGCCTTATTTATATACAACAATTTTTACAACAACTAACAAGTCATATCTACATTTTTAGATAATTCCCAATTAAATTACTTGTATGAAAATTGTAGGGCTACAAACAAACTTTTTCAAAAGATAAACCTAATTATTAAAACATATATATAATTATAAAATAATTGACCTTAAATTGACCTTTGCCAAAGATCAATTTATTATAAGGCCTCGCATGATATAATAGTTACTTATTAAAATTACGTTTACATATTTAATTGTTGTGCGTTGTCTATAACTTACTTAAACTAAAATGATATATAGGGACCCTTATTAATAAAAATTTACAATCTTTTGTTAAGTCCATTTTAACTAATAATCTTTTTTTACGTTAATAACTGTCTTCGTGTAATCCGGTAAAATTCTTAAAAAAAAACAGACGAATTGAGAACCTCCTCCTTTTTTTTAAAGTCGGTTAAAAATTGATTTGTGAGTGGGAAATATTTTAGTAAGCAAACTTTTGATATTGTTATGAATAAGAGATATACTTTTAATAAGCCAACGAGATTCATCTTAGTTCTTGGTCTATCGCTGGACATTATGGAAAAAAAAATATGTCGTGTACGTATCAATAATCATATAAAGGCATAGAATTAGAAAATCGCTCGGGGTCAGGCAATTTTTTTTAATCTATGCATAAAGGTCTTTAAAATACTGTGACGCAATTTTTTTTTAATCTATTGGTAAAATATATAAATATTATACCATATATTATTTTATGCCAGCGCGCCGGAAATATATACTGTATATCCTATATTGAAAATAAACAATTTGAATTTGAATTTAGAGGTTTGGAAGGAGATGGGGGAGATCTTTGCCCAGCAGTGAGCAATATCATTTCACTATCACTACATAGAATAAAAAAAAAGTCGCTTTCTCTGTCCCTATGTCCCTTTGTATGCTTAAATCTTTAAAACTACGCAACGGATTTTGATGCGGTTTTTTTAATAGATAGAGTGATTCAAGAGGAAGGTTTTTATGCATGCGAAGCCGTAGCCGCTAGTAGGTTAATAAAAAAAAATATTATCCTGAATGATTAAATTGTTGGTTTACTCATCTCTCAGAGTAAGGTCGGAATTTCGCCGGTAAAATAAGGCACGTTAAATATAAGGCACGCTTTATAAATTTTGAATATAATGTCGTTATATTATACAGTAGCTATATTATTTATACTTAGTATACATTTTTCAAATATATATAATTTATTAAGTTAAAACAACCTACATATTAACAATTGTGTTTGTTTTTTACAAAATGAATGTAAGTACTTATAAGTATGTTACGTAAATATTAAGGTTCTGCCCAATTTTTATCAAGTTATCATTTGTCTCATTACTTTTCGTACATATTGTATTTAGTAGTAGAAATTTAAAAAATAATCTAGTTTTCTTTATCTAGTCCGTTTTTTTTAACATAATGTAGGTATTCGTTAAAATAAATAAAAAAAAATTGATATGAAAAATATTTTAAAAGTACATACTTACCTAATACATCTTGTATTAAGTAGTACTTTTGAAATAGATATTCTTACTTGTATACTCCATAAAAATAACATGCAAGGCAGTAGACCGCATGTATTAGGATTGTCATATGTCATGTCACCCAACCAACACTGCGTTAAAATTCAAATTACAAAATGACGTTTTCATTTTCTTTTCCAAATTCAAAATGCATTTGACAATGCGGGGCATTGCCGCCAAAACGAAAGAACAACACCGCATACTGCCACATCCGCAGCCACATTTCACAATTTTAAGGCAAATGAATCAACATTTACAGCTTTCAACTCGAGCTAGAATCACTGGAGCTGCTGTCGCGTTTCCTCTTGCTCTTCTTGTCTCTGTGCCTGTCTTTGTCTTTGCGTTTGGGGCTACGTTTGGGGCTCTCGCGGCGGACTCTGTGATGTCAAATTCCCGAGTCATCGGTAGTGTGGTGGATGTTGTTCAAGGACTCTTCTGACGAGTCCGATTTCTGTTTCTTCTTTGAGCTGAAAAAATAAAAAGTCAGTGTTATTGTTTTTTTTTTGTTGTCTGCTTGACTACGAATTGGAAGCACGGTCGTGACACTTAAGCTATTACGTAACGACCGGAAATAGGCGTCGGTGTCCGCTTGTTCATTTTCGAGGGCCTTATACTTAACTATTAATAAAAACCTCCTCCATTTTTTAAGTCGGTTAAAAAGGTCAACAAATAAAGCATCTTGAATCTTGAAAGGGAAAAAGGTCTGTAAGGAAGGATCGTAGCCAATGGAAATCTCTAGTCTCTGCCTACCCCTGTGGGAGACAAGCGTGATGATTGTATATGTATGTACCTCTTTTTCTTTTCATTTTCAGTAGAAATCTGATCCTTGAATAACGTGGACAGCTCCAGCTCTCTAATCTCGTCCGAATTCGTCAATATGATAGCCCTAAAACAAATAAAAACGGTTAAAAAATAAACTAAAATTAAGGGTAGTACGTAGTTAGTATGTAATTACCACTATGTAAGTATAGGGCTCCAAATCAACTAGCCGATGACGCTCTGGGAAAGCGCTAAGATGAGAGAGAGATAGAGTAAGTTTTATTTACCTAGTTACTTTCGAAATTGTAGAATTTATTTAAAGTCATACTTTAAATAAATTCTACAATTCGTAAAGTTTTGTAGTAAAATAAAAAAATCCTGATTATTTTGCCCTCCGGCGAGAATTTCAGGGTAAATTGTAGCTTAATATCAATCCAATTTGCCTTCGTTCAGCCGTTAGATTTGTATACATAAATAGTATCGTTAAGTTAGTATCCCCACAAGTTTCTAACGTGCTTTGGGGCTAACTCAATCTGTGTGGTCAAGAGTTCTTCGTCTGAGCGTGTTTGCCGCTAAACGGTAACATCTTCAGCTTACGCTTTACAGTCAAGGGTACGCTATTAATAATGGTCTTGATTTGGCGGAACTTGCTATTACAATGGAGCGACTGCCGTCTGACCTCCGTAACCCTTTTTACATGGAAACCAGACCCACAGGACATGACCCGGATGTGTTAGTGGCCAACACTGTCAGATTTTTCAGGCTGCCTAAAGGCATCTTCTGACATAGCCTCGTAGGGGACCCCCTCATGACTGCTATCTACCGATAACAGCCGGGACCAACAGCTTAACGTGCCTTCCGAAGCATGGAGGAGCTCAAGATAGAAATGCCACTAATGGCGACCAATCCAAACATGGCCGCGCACTCGCCGTCGGCGTCGCTTGCCGCGCACTATCGTTACGAACACGCGCGCCGCACTAGGCTATGGAGCTCCTCAAGGTTTGTCCCTTTGGAGAGTGTGACGCAAGTTCGATTTTCGTGCTTTTAACGCCATCTGTTGTGCGTCTTTGGTAGTTTGTTAAGTGGCGTTAGTGTCGCCATATCCCCATATATTTATACTCAAACAAACAAACAATGTAACTAGCTTTAACCCAACATGAAGCACGATGATCTCATCTATTTAGTCCCCTAATGACCGGGCAAAGTTGTTCCCATTGGTTTGGTCAAACAAAGACGGAATTAGGCGGGTTTCCGTTGAAGTGGGACTTTTAACTCACAGGACAAAAGAGGGGTGACAAATTTGGAGCCTTTCAGCGAGGTAGAAGGTTGAACCCCTTTTTTTAGTCGCCTTTAAGATAACCACCAGATGCACCAGAAAGTAGGACTGATGTATTTTTAGCTTGTGAATTATTATATTAACTAGCTTTGCCCGCGGCTTTGCAACAGTGCTTTTCCCGGGATGAAATACCTTTCATTTGTATGTTGTTTGTATTCCCTATGTCCTAAATACTCCGTATTCAGTAGATAGGGCGTGAAGAGGTAACAAACAAATATACCTACAAACTCACTTTTGCATTTATAATATTAGTTGGGATAGGATAGGATTTTTGGTTACAAAATTATTTCCATACTATATACATTACAGTTGAAGATTACAAATGCGATAGTCTGTCTATTTCTGTCTATTACGCTTTCATGGCTAAATCGCTAGACCGATTTTGATGGAATTTTGTATGGATATAGTTAAAGATTGAGGGTCAAACGCTACTTTTAGGCGAGATATAACCTAGTCCCACGTAAGCGAAGCCGCGGGCAACAGCTAATTGCATTATAAATTGAAACTTCCGGCGTGACAGCCTACGCCACCGAGGGTGCCCGTCAAATTTAAATATGATATATGTATACTAGCGACCCGCCCCGGCTTCGCATGGGCATAAAAACCTTCCGCTTGAATCACTATCTATTAAAAAAACCGCATCAAAATCCGTTGCGTAGTTTTAAAGATTTAAGCATACAAAGAGACATAGGGACAGAGAAAGTGACTTTGTTTTATACTATGTAGTGATAGTTGATAGTGATGGCAGTAAGATATAATTTACAATGAAATGAGAATAAATCAATGCTGCCCCGAAGTCACCTTGACACGGGGTGGCCGAATCACCTGGTAGAGTTGGGGCGAAGTTTGTTGTATCGATAGTTTTGGGGAAAAAATAGTGTATTTAACACGTATTACAAGACTGTGTCAACATATTTGCCGTGAATTCCAAAATCTTATAACAATTTTCTAATAATAATTACAGCCGAAATTTCAAACAAAAAAAAAAACTTTTAAATAAAAAACCTCCGGAAATCAACATTAAATTATTTCTCATTGATATATATTGTTAAATTTTAAATTTATTTATTACTATCGATAACCTTTTACCTTTTATTATTTTATTTTTTTATCAAATTGTAAATGTTTATTTTTTCCTTTTGATTGTATTTTTTTTTATATTCACAATGTATAGCTATTGCCCACGGTCCCATCTGATGTTAGATGCACATTAATAGCCTATACACTCGAGCTCGCTGGCACATTAATAGCCTATACACTCTAGCCCTCTTGTCTGATGTAATTTATGACAGTGATTTTCAAATTTAAACCTATTCAATTTCATTAGAAACACAGTCCTCCACCTTTACTACTAACAGTGGCAGAAGACGATGGTTTTATGCCAAACCTCAGGCTTTATTACATTTGCCGTAGATCACTGATCATATTACGTGAAAAAAATATTATTTTATTATTTACATCGATATCACCTCGCACGCCCCATCCCTACAAAGGGCGCGGCCTCTAACGCCTCAACAATCGGATGACCCCAGTAACTATATAAAAATATATGTATATCTGTATGTCGGCATCGTCTGGCGCCTCAAAGGGGTGAGGGGGTGTGTTCTTTCGTTGTATTTAGATTGCCACGATTGTCTAAAACCACAGCGAAATTTGCGGTTTGTATACTTAGTTACGGATAATTTTGACGACCTTGTGGCCTACTATCATCTCTAAAAACCATGCAAGTTCATCATCACATTCATCTCTCTTACTCAATGGAACTTGCATGGTTTTAAGTAGTAACCCCATAAGGCATAATGGTTAACATGTTAGTCCGCTAAAGGTTCTGGGTTCAAACCCCAGACAGGACGTTAAAAAATATACTAATATATATACTAACTAGCTACCGGCCCCGGCTTCGCATGGGGATAAAAACTATCCTCTTGAATCACTCTATCTAAAAAAAAAATCGCATCAAAACCCGTTGCGTAGTTTTAAAGATTTAAGCATACATAGGGACATAGGGACAGAGAAAGCGACTTTGTTTTATACTATGTAGTGATAGTGCACAGTTTGTGTCAACTTAATGTATGTTGTTGCGCAGATTCAGTGGTACCAAATAAACAGCTTTTCTTTCTTTCTAACTTTGTAGCGCTCTATCATCATAACCCGTTTATCTATTGGCAACACTCATCCGGATGTGAAAAAGATAACATAACAGAGTATCCTTCCCGCGTGAATCGAACCCACTACCAAGGTGTGCATGGTCAATTGACCCTGTAACACGAAATGAAATCTCACCTGATCCGGCCCCCGTCAACTTTGTCATGTCTTCTGTCACTGATCATGGCTATAGAAGTTTCTCCAGTTTCATGTTTCTTATTCTTCTTTGCTTTTTGTTTTCTGTGAACGAAGTAAACGGGTTTTAGGGTCCCACATACATACAAACATACTTACATTAAAACTCATTGAATAAAATATCCTCTGGTTTACTGGGTAAAACAATTTAAAGTAAACGAAACTAAACTATATTATAAACTAAAACCCTAAAAAAAAAAAAATTACATTCGAACTAACATACCTACATGAATCCTGAAAACATAACACTCCTTTGTGGTCAGTCGTGTAAAAAGGCAGTCGAAAACCTTCTACATTTTAGAATTCAATTGAGAAAAAAAAAATACCTAAGTACGGTCGAATTGAGAAACTTTTATTTTTGAAGTCGGTTAAAAATAAAAGGTTAGATTCGATTCGACTGTCATCCTTCAACTCACTTATGTTTTTTGTCCTTGTCCTTCTTGTCATTGGACTTGTGCTTATGTTTCTTCCTGTATACGGAACCTCCGTTCCCATCGTCCACCGTCTCCAAATGTAGCACGTAAAGACGGTATATTTGTAGCAGTATTACCTGTTGAAATAAAAAAATTAAAAATATATTTCGTATTATATAAGATTTATCAGGTTATTTAGAGACTTCTCATTCTCATAAGCCTTTTGTTCGCAAAAATTAATTTATTTTATATTTTTTGACAGACAGAAAGACGGACAATAAGTGATCTTTAAATTCCGTTTTTAGCTTTTTAATTTAGTAAATGTTAAATTTTATTTGTTTGGTTAGTTCCTATCCTAATCGCTTTTTTTTGTAAAATTTATTTTATTTAACGAAAAGTCAAATTAAATAATACATTATTATAAAACCTAAATATCTAACTAAATAAAACTAAGGTAGTTAAGTTTTTAATCCGATTTGTTTATCTGACCCCTTAGAAAAACAATTGTTAAGCCCATTTTAACTAAAATATGTTTTGTTTTATTTCTTATCGAAATTTACTGTCAAAGAGAGAGTCAAAACACATTTTAGTTAAAACGGGCTTAACAAACGTCAAATTTATTTAAATCTGTGAAAAAAAAACATATATTTAAAAAAAAATATGCCTGGCGTTGGCGTCCGCGCGAATTTTGTACTTCTTTGTTTTTTATCATAGATTAAAAAAAAATTGCCTGGGCAGCGAGACCGCGCGAATTTTTATACTTCTATGTTTTTTCACGAATAATAATGTTTTGTTTAAGATAATATGAATCTGTTTTTGGCATTAAGAGTAACTTAAATCTATTATACCAATTGTATTAAATGCTGTTGATTCTGTAAATAAAGGAAAAAAAGGGAAACTAAGCCATCCCCCCCGGGTTAGTTCCTTACCAAAGTATTCTTGCAAGTGAAGAATATGTTCATATAATTGACGATCTTATAATGGCAGATGATGAGGAGTCGGAAGGCCAGGAACGGGGCGTCCTGGAGAGCGATGTTCATGATGATGGCGCAGACTTCGATGGAGCAGCAGCAGGCTCGGCTGTTCCTGGAGACGAGGGTTAGGATTTGCCGTGGTTTTAGTTAGAGGTAACCTTCAATTGTATGTTAGACTGAGTTCCCTGCAGTAACGCCCGTGGTATGTAAGTAAATTTTTATATTTACCTTCACAAGTGACGTGTTTTTATTAATTAAAAATTTATTGTTCCATAATACAAAATACTTGAACAATTGGCGGACTTATGCTTACCAAACTGGAAAGAAATAAACATGCTTCCCGTTCCCGTGGGAATCGAACTACGACCTCCGGATCTAGAGACAAACGCCTTAACCGTGCCACAGAATATATAATAGTACTACCTACCGTGCCTTAACCACTTGACCATGGAGGCACTTAAAAGCATTATTTCTTCAGGGTCTTCTTTGTAGTTGACCGAGTTGTTTCAAATTGGTTATTGTACACTCCTTTTTAAAATATATTCTTTAATCTGTGTTTAACCCTCCTCGGCGAAAATGGTGTGTCAAAGGTTGTCGTGTTTCTGTGTTTGTGTGTCAGCGCTCCTCCATTTTCATGCAAAAATCCGCATGAAAACCAAGGCGAGAAAATAGCAGAGTTTAATACTCTGTACCTACTGTCAAAAATATGGCGGGTGTTTAAAAACTCATCAAAAATTAATTACTGTACTGTACATATTCGCATCATTTTAACGCCATCGAATAAAATTAGGCATAACATTAAAAGCAAAAGCATGACTTTATATACCTACCTACTTAGATGTTTTTTACAATAATTCTTCTAAAATAAATATGGTTCTTAAGCTACCTAGGTAGGTAAGTACTTACAATTAGAAAACAAATGTGAATAATGATTTTTACGTGAAATATTTGTCCCAAAGTATTTAAGTTTCATATATTTTTTCCACCTATTTTTTAATACTCCTGAAGAAATATCAAAATCAAGACTAATCATTTTTTTTTTCGAAAATCACTGTACCTCTATTTTAGCAAGCTGCTCGCTTTGCTTTTTTTTACTGGACATTACTCAACAGAACGAATAAACAATTCAAATTCCGAACAAATAAAGCTAAAAAAAAAACCATAGAGAAATCGTGCGTGACAGTGTAAAGCCGTTTGCGTGCGTGTGTTAAAAATACGTACATGTCAGACCTATTAGCCGCGCCTCGTGACTTCCTCGACTTGGTGGCTGTCAGCACCACGGTGAACTGCACCAAGGACCACGACCAAATGGCCAGGGTTAGGAGGACTAGCACCTTCTCAGTGGCAACCTTCTCGTCTTTGAAGGAGTCGAAGAATTCTATTATGTCTGCTGCTGTACCTGAGAAAGAGATGATAATCTGACGTGCTTCAGATTGTTCTTGAACAAATAAATATATACGGACAAATCACACAGATTGCTAGCCCCAAAGTAAGTAAGAGACGTGTTATGGGATACTGACTCAACGATACTATATTTTATAACAAGCTAGCGACCCGCCCCAGCTTCGCATGTTCCTAAAAACCTTCCTCTTGAATCACTATCTATTAAAAAAAAACGCATCAAAATCCGTTGCGTAGTTTTAAAGATTAAAGATACATAGGGACAGAGAAAGCGACTTTGTTTTAGTTATACTTTGTAGTGATACATATATAGATAAACATCCAAGACCCAGGCCAATTAGAAAAATACAATTTTTCAACTTGACCTGACCGGGTATCGAACCCGGGACCTCTTGAGTCATGAGCGGTCAGGCATGTTAACCGTTACGCCACGGAGGTCGTCGAATAAAGAAATATCTATCTTTTTCTTAGGAGCCCATGGCCGTTTTCTTGCCACGGAACTTACCAATATAGACTAGCAGTAGCTGGCTTAACTGGTCCCTGGTGAGGTCTCCTTTCGGCAGCAGCCATCTCCCCACGATCAGGGTCAGCATGAGGAACTGTTCTATCAGCGTCACCCACATGTCTGTTGGGATCTTCGTCGCTCCGGGAATGGGGATTTCCGTCTGAAACAAAAATGGAGTTAACTGTCGCGCTATCAACATATCGTGTGGGTTACAGGGTCAATGGACCATGCACAACCTGATGTCAGATTTGTTTGACCCTCGGCCTCTGACGTGGTTTCTTTAGCGACTGCCAGATGACAGTTAGAACCACTTGACGTGCCGTCCGAAGCAAGAAATCATATTTATTATCAGTCAGGTGATTCACGCCTGCAATATCCTAACCGAACTGAGACAACTAAACCAATTATGCTTCCCGTGAGAATCGACAGGACCTTCGAGCCTACAGGCAAACGCCTTAACCACTCCAGCCAAGTGGCAGACTGCTAACGAGCTCGTGGGTGAGAGTGTGCATGGTCAGTTGACTATGACACCTACAGGAAATGATGGTGACTTGGCTTGAAGTTGGGTTAACTCACTTCATACGAGGCATTGTTGACGTTTTTGTTGGCCAGTCTGATGTCCACTTTGTGCAGCTCTAGCAGCCATATCGCCGGCACCACCAGGCCGAGGTAGATGAACACTGACGGGCAGAACCTGGAGACAAAACATAGTACATAATACACCAATTTTAGCAATCACTCTAAAGAGTCTAGGTTCCCTGATAAATTATTGTTTCCTATTATACGGACCAAATACGCGCACATATATTGCTATTGTAGTTGTATAATAAACTACCAGAAAACTTAAAGAAACTAGAACAGAAATCGCTTTAAGAAAATACTTTACAATTTTCTGAGATAAATGTTTCTACAGTGTTCAGGAATTTTTCAACTGTAAATTGACCTTATTTTAAATTTTGACATTAATAATATTATATCCAATGGATTAAAATTCTGTGACTATAGTAATGCAGTTTTGATATTATGTATGTAGTTCTAAGTCTTTTTATATTTTGTATGCCATCATAGCTGAATGTCTGGAACCAATTATTTATTTATTTCCAAATTCATGTACACAGAAAAATATACAAAAGAAAAGAACATAGAATAAAGAACATTAGTACAAGGGTGCTGCTTATTTCTAAAGAAATCTCTTCCAGCAGACCCGAGAGAGGAAACGAGAAGAAAAGGGTAGCAGGCGTGTACTAGAATATTATAATATAATAAACATACATACATAAGTACATACATACTTAAATAAATATATATACCATATAAATACAAATATACTTACTTAGACTAAATATACATTTATTATGATAGAAGAAAGATAATTATGTTGAATAATGGCCACATTTGTACCCATTCAATGCAAATAAATCTATTCTATTCAATGGGATGAGGCTCAAAACCCCTACCTTCTCTGCATTTGGTTGACTGGTAGATAACGCCTCAGGCTTTAACTCGGTCATTTCCAATCGTGTAATAAGGTAAACTGTACTGTATAGTATGTTTTATTAACGACTCGCCCCGGCTTTGCATGGGCACAAAAACCTTCCTCTGAATCACTCTATCTATAAAAAAAAACCGCATCAAAATCCGTTGCGTAGTTTTAAAGATTTAAGCATACAAAGGGACATAGGGTCAGAGAAAGCGACTTTGTTTTATACTATGTAGTGATAGTGAAGACGTGACGTGATTAGAGGTACCGTCTTTAGGTACCGTCATCATCCTGTAAACAGTGGACACTAGCGCCACCATCATTTAAAAATCATTATTCACTGAAAACACAAGTTATCAAAAATCCGTGTTATGTAATTAAGGTTCTGGAACTGAAGTTAATTTTAAAAATTTTAAATTATAGTTCCCTTTTGTTATAAATTGCAATATTGCTTAAAACGGCCACTTTTAGCAGTTTTGTAATTTGTAACTATATGGAAGTATAATTTTAATTTAATATGTTTAAAATTAACTTCAGATCCAGAGCCTTAATTTTTTTGATTGATAGTATATGATTTTTAAATGATAGTAGCGCTAGTGTTCACCGAGGTATCACCTTAATAAACCTTTCAACCACAAGTTTTCTCAGTTAATTTGCTCGGAAGTGATGTTATTTGGGAACGTTTACTTTCCCCCCTCCCCCACTGCTACCCCCTCCCTCGACAGCCGCTAATGTGGCGCGCCTACCTCACTCAATGACAAGGTTTAGTTATTGTATTTGTCAATGACACCTTTCAATTTATTTGGAACTAGCGACCCTAACGCAAAACTAGCCTCGCACGGCTATAAAAACCTTCCACTAGAATCATTCTAGCTATTAAATAAATATAGTTAAAAAAAAACTAAAAAAAACACGCTTTAATGAGCAATCGAACTAAAAAACGAAAAATAAATTAAACCAAAAAGCGTGTGGAGTGCTCGACAAATGAAAAATATGGCACAAGCACCACACGCTTTTTGGTTTAATTTATTTTTCGTTTTTTAGTTTGATTGCTCATTAAAGCGTGTTTTTTTTCGTTTTTTTTTTAACTATATTTATTTTCCACTTTTTAGAGATAAACTTATCGAATTATTGTATTTTCATCGGTCCTTGATAGTTCTACAAAGTTTGAATTAAATCTGACCGTTCAAAGCGGGTCAAAATTAAGTTCAAAGAAGTCTGTTACAAACAAGCAAGCAAACATACAGGTGAAGCTAATAAAAGCGTGTTAAAAACCGCATCAAAATCCGTTGCGTAGTTTCAAAGATCTAAGCATACATGTATACATAAACATCCAAGACCCAGGCCAAGTGGAGTCTGATCTAAGTGCCCTCCATAATCTATCTAAACTAATATTATAAAGAGGAAAGATTTGATTGTTTGCATCGAATGATTTGAAAAAATACTGTTGGAAAGCCACACTATCTCCGAGTGACATAAGCTATGAATGTACTACGGGCGAAGCCGGGGTGGACTGCTAGTGGTTTTCATAAAGTCATCGAGCCATATCAAATGTACCCACAGTTTTTCTACTCTCTTCTCAATAATAATACTACGGCGTAGAGCAAGATCCACTACATCTCGTAGAGGTACTACGGTGTAGCATGTCTTCGCCGCCGTAGCGCGTCTACAAAGAAATTCCACTTGTCTTAACAAGCGAAATGCTAGTACAGCGCACTCTCCCGAGATTCGGCTCGTATAACCGAGAGGTTGGTAGAGCCATGGGAGGTGGAGGGAAGTGCCCTTGTCTTAACAAGCGCCTCATTTTTTGTTTATTTATTTATTAATCTTTATTGTGCCACAAGTAACAAAATACATATACAATTGGCGGATTTAGTGCTAAAAGCATTCTCTACCAGGCGACCATTGGGAAAATAGAAGTATATAGTGCGGCGAAATTTATAGTGTACCAACTCAAAATACCTACAGCTATATAAACATACTTAGATCGACACAGATAATATATTTATGCATATATATACATATAACTACTTAAATATGAAACTATTCACACATCAATATCACTGCTATCACTACATAGTATAAAACAAAGTCGCTTTCTCTGTCCCTATGTCCCTTTGTATGCTTAAATCTTTAAAACTACGCAACGGATTTATATGCGGTTTTTTTTAATAGGTAGAGTGATTCAAGAGGAAGGTTTTTATTCCGTAATGATGGGAAATTATCTTTTTCACGTTTGTCACTGACCTCGGTCTTGCATGAATAGAATAGAATAGTATATTTATCTATATATGTATTTTTTATAAAAATGTAGTATCGTAAAGTTAGTATCTTATAACTCAAGTCTCGAACTTACTTTGGGGCTAGCTCAATTTGTGTGTTTTTATCTGTATGTATGTTTTTTAAAAGTTACTCTTTAACAGGAAAACGGCCGACCAGAATTGGCTGCAATTTGGAATGGAGATTGCTTAGACCCTGGAACAACACAAAGGCCCCGGAATTCCTACGGGAGCTCCGGAAATAGCTAGTATATCAATATAGCAGTGTTACCAAACCAAATAAAAAGAAAGCGGTAAAAATGTGGACATAAAATCGGTAGAAATCGGGATATCACGTAAAATACGTAAGTTAAAAAAATTTTTTTTTTCGAATGTTTCATAAAACCTGAGAATGTTATCGCTTCTCGGTAGATCGGGAGATGGGTTGCGAAATCGGTAGACCTCCCGATAAATCGGGAGGTTTGGGAACACTATACCATATAGTACCCGTTGTTATTGACCTTCCAGAGTGGAGCCTGACATTTTCAGTTCTATGAACAGCCAGCCGAGCGGAACCGGCGAATTTTGTGCTTAACTAACATAAGCCTTGAGCTTAACCCTGTCCACTTTATACATTACTTGACAAATGTTTTTCTTATAGTTCTTTTTTTAAGGTTTTCCTTGCGCTCGTTTCAAAATTAAAAAAATTAACAACAAATAAATAAAAAAATAAAAAGAAATAAAGGAACTTGCTAAAGATAGACAAAAATGGAAGGAACTCCACCGACAAGTGGGTCTAAAACGCCACTTTGAGCAATTCATCGAATCGATTCATATTACGAATTCCTTAGCAATTCTGTAGCAATTCCTTTATTTTTTTGTAAAATGACCAACTAAACTTTGAAATTCCTCTTCAAAAAATTGAAAGAAGAAGGAATTGCTAAAGAATTGCTAAGGAATTCGTAATATGAATTCGATCCGATGAATTGCTAAAAGTGGCGTTTTTAGACCCACAGCTCTTAAATTTATGATGATGAAGTAACAACTTAAATACTTTGCATTGTTAATAAAAACAACAACACTCTTTATTGCACCAAGAAATAAAATACAACACAGGAAGTACTGAAAGCAGTGATGTACAATGGCGGCCTTATCAATGTCTACCAGCATTAGCTCCAAAATGAAATATATTGTGTCGATTATGAATGAATGAATGAAAGTTTATTTATTCAAGTGACCATGACTCATATGTTAGTAAGACTTACGCTATATTAGCAATAAAAATTTAAAAATTGAAATTTAATTTCTAATATCTCCGTTCATTACGTGGCCATTCCTGCATTATATTGCGCCATTCTTTATGATCTCTTTGATTTGATCTCCATTCTTTATCAATATCCGACATTTTATAAAAAAACGGTCCAGCAGTTTAGTCGTGTAAGCGTAACTGACAGATAGACCGTCTTGCTCTAACTATCAGTCGCTGTAAAAATGTATACTTAAGCAGAAAAAGAGAGGGAAATCGCCCCGCCATAGTCACAATTTAAAAACGGTAACGAAGAACAACAAGAACAAAATGTATGGGGTTGACACGATTGACCACGTGATTTACCGCAGCTTATGTCAATCCCATACATTTTGTTCTTGTCGACATTCGTTAGCGTTTTGAAATTGTGACTTTGGCTTAGCTCCCTGGTTTTCGATCCCTAAATCGGAGATACTAAAGTACAATCGGGGCATTTGCCTCCTTGACTTATCAAGTCAGCCTTTATATGTAATTAGGTACTAGTATAGGAGATGGGAGGAGATAGAAAAAAAAAAGTATACTATTCTGTAATCTATGGTACCTAATAGTTACTCACCACTTCCATTCCTGGTTTTCCTTTATGGTCAGCGTGAAGACACCTTCGAAAATCAGCAGCAAAATTGGCGAAGCTAAATACCAGTACTCTATGTTGTTTTTAAATAGAGTCACTTGCCATATGGCTATAATGCCATGGCAAGCGAACACTAATCGTGTAATTACAGCTTTTATTGTGGCCAGTACTTTGCCAACTTTTGCCATCTTGGCTGTCCAATACCATTGATGCTTGGTTGTATGACGTCATATGCTTTTAAGAAAAAAAAAGTTTGATTGCACTGCTAAATTGTTTAATAATTTGAAAAGAGAATACAGTTCTTTTAAATTAAGTACTATTCGTTTCAAATGACGAAGTTTTAAAAACAATTATTTGTTCGAAATTCCAATTTAATTTTTTTTTATTCATAAATATGATACTTATCACAAATAAACTAAGCACTTTATTTTTAAAAGGCACACCTTTAGGCACTTAGAATTTACGATACAAAATCAAATTAATTTATTTAAAATATTATCAATCTCGTCCATCGCGAACTTATTTCGCGAACAGCGAAACGGCACTGATACAAAAAGATATCTTCTCAAAATGCATTCCCTGGCCGGTGTTTACCAAAACCCCAACACTACATACTACATTACCGCTTTCCTTACAAAACAAAAATGTATCTGAGTGAAAAAGAAGCAACGTACGCCGTTCTCTTTGTAAAATACAAAATGGATTCGTTAGATTGCGCGCGCAATTCAGAAAATGGCCAATCACAACCCGTTTCCCGAGAAAAGGGCTTGGAATGTATTACAAAATTGCCTATTACGATGTTCCAAAGGGATAAATCTTTATTCCGTTAGCAATAAAGGCTGAAATAGCTTAAATAGAGCGTCGAATATGGGACCATTTATCTTTAGGGTAGGTTTTACATTGCTTAGTCATCATTTTCTACAATTTTATTGCCCGGATAACGTAGTGGCCATTACGCTTTGTTATGGAGTCTTGGGTTCAGTTCTGTTAATTGCTTGCAAAATAAGCATAGAGAATGAGTAGCATTAGGTATAATCATAAAAATGGACGAGGGGAATCTCGATCTCAAGCTGATTAAATCGTTAAATAATGTTATTATTTATATTTAACTAGCGACCCGCCTCGGCTTCGCATGGGCATACAAACATTCCTCTTGAATCACTCTCTATTAAAAAAAAAACCGCATCAAAATCCGTTGCGTAGTTTTAACGATTTAAGCATACCTACAAAGGGACATAGGGACAGAAAAAGCGACTTTGTTTTATACCATGTAGTGATTTATACCTATTAAATAGTGTTTTTCACTGTATTCCCGGCCTTAGTAAACATGCTTCTGCAATGCATAAAATAGCGTAGTCACAGAGATAGCACGGTGTGTCATACTCACCGTATTTCCGCTCGTAAATATAGTGCCCACATTGATTCTATTCAAATGTATTAGAAGAAAATCGATTAACTGTTAGAGCTTTGTTGGCTAGAATGTAGAAGTACTGAATAAATATATTAAACTGTCAAAATGGTTTGTAAGAATAGATATTGTTCCTTCCTGTGATTTCCATATTTTTTATTTTTATTTTTTTGTATTACTACAACTACCCACCAGATTGCACTTTTTATTGTTCACATTTTTGTATGTATTTTGTTTGTTAATGGATTTTGAATGTGTTTTCTTTTCCTAGAAATTAACATAATTGTGTAACGTGAGAAAAGAAAAAAAAAAAAAAAAGTAATGAAGTGTTGTGTTCAAATTTGTGTGTCGATCAATCTTGCGCTCAAAGGCTTTTCTGTAAGTTTTTTCTATATTTTTCTCTGTAAGTGAATGTATATTCTTTAGAGAAATAAATGTCTTTAAACCTTTTGTGATACCAATTCCGAGTCCACAACTAGTACTACCCATGTATTACCGTGATAAGTAGATTTGAAATAAGTAGTTTAATTTCCTTAAAATCCACGTTAGTTCAATGACAAACGAACCAACTGCACAAGGTATCAGAGTTCTTCTCAACCGAGTTCGAAAAAAAAGGAGGAGGTATCCGACCGAATATATATTTACTAGCTGTTACCCGCGGTTTTACTCGCCTTTAGTGTGTATGTACTATAGGCTTTAACCTTTCCCAAGAATCAGGCTTTCATATACAAAAATAATTTTGCAAATCCGACCAGTAGTTTTCAAGTAATAAGTGTTCAAACAAACATACAAACTCTTCAGCTTTATTATATTAGTATAGATATACGGTATATGCCACGCGGCGTAAAGGACGAAACCGGAAAAATATTAGAAAGATAATAATGATAGTATACGCAAATTAGTGGCATTTCTATCTTGAGCTCCTCCGTGCTTCGGAAGGCACGAAAATCCGTTGGTCCCGGCTGTTGTCGGTAGATGGCAGTCGTTATGCGTCAGATGCCTTTGGGCAGCCTGAAAAATCTGACACTTTGTCCACTAACACACCCGGGTCATGTTCCTGTGGGTCTGGTTTCCCTGTATAAAAATGTTACGGAGGGTAAACGGCAGTCGCTTCATTGTAATAAACAGTACTGCCAAAACAGGACCATGATTAATAGCGTACCCAGGGCTCTGTAGCGCAAGCTGAAGATGCAACCGGGAAACACGCTCGGACAAAGATGTTAGTATACGCAATTTTGTGAAGCGCCATCTGTTGTCTCTTTGTAACTATTTAAAAAGAAAAAGAACATCACAGCATCCGGTTTGAATGAAACAAAGTTTAGGCAAATTAAATTTATTATTTATTAACTACAAAAAACAATAACAAAATTAAAAAAAAAAAACAAGTATACAAATAAAGGGTTACAAATAAAACGATCAATAAGTAAAGATATATATCAAAACATTCCTTACTGTATATGTTTTTACTTAATCTATCTATACTAATATTAAAAAGAGGAAATATTTGATTGTTTGTTTCCATCAAATAGGCTTCGTAACTACTGGACCGATTTGAATAATTCTTTCACTGTTGGAAAGCCACACTATCCCCGAGTGACATAAGCTATGTATATACTATGGGCGAAGCCGGGGTGGACTGCTAGTATCGGTATATTCAGGAATTACCCGTGAAAGCTTAACAGACAGACTTCCTTGTTGTATTAGTATGGATGGATATACAATTAAATACCTAGGCATACAGGCATACGGCCCACCTGATGGTAAGCGATCACCGTAGCCCATGGACGCCAGCAATGAGATTTAATAAACGCAAACGCTAGCGACTGCGTTAGGATTTTGTATGGAATTCTTAGTTGCCTTACTATCCGCCAGGGGCGCTGTAGGTTTGTCATACAAAATCGCTAACGCAGTCGCAAGCGTCTGCGTTTAGAAAAACTCACACTAGGGGCACAGGAGTGTAAAGCCCGAATACTCAAACGCTACTCAATTTTGAGAGCTGTTCAAGTATCATGCCGTCACTGTCATATCGTTGACGTTCAGCGCGACAGCACGATACTTGAGCAGCTACCAAAATTGAGTACCTAGGGTTTGAGTATTCGGTTTCGGGCGTATGCCAGGTACTTTATTAGTAGACAGGAAAATTCCGATCAACATGTTTAGCCCAAGCGTGTAGGCCTCCTTTCAAATCCTTTATTTTGTTGGTGTGTTCGTCTCCTATGACATCCAAAACCTTTTTAGCGACAATTTGGGAGTCATTGCCCCGTCTGCATACAAATGATACTGAAAAAGAAAAAAACGGTCAAGCGCGAGGCGGATACGCGTGCTTTTTGGAGTATTAATATGAACTAAACATAAGTATATTAAGACACTGACAGACTAACGAACAGGGTTCGAACACCGAAAAAAGCTTGGCTAAGTGAGAATAATTTTATTGCAATCCATACAAGTGCAAAAGTCTGTCAGTCACGGCTAAACGGCTGGACCGATTTTGATGAAATTAGGTATGGATATAGTTTAGGAACAGGAGTCAAACAAAGGCTGCTTTAGGGCGCGATATAACAGTCCCACGCGGGCGGAGCCGCGGGCAGCTAGTATACATATTTAGTCCAGTTGATCATTCAAGGATCATGAATCATAGGGATGATTTCTAAAACCATGTATATTAATATGTTTAACTCCAGTTCCATAAGTATTTTGTCAACCTCTGTGGCATAATGGTTAACAAGCCTGTCCGCTACTCAAAAGGTCCCGGGTACGATCCCCGGTCAGGTCAAGATGAATACGGAACCCTAAATATTATATTTTTCTGATTGGCCTTTTTCTTGGATGTTTATCTATACATGTATTTGTTATAAAATATAATATCGTTGAGTTAGTATCCCATAACACAAGTCTCGAACTTACTTTGGGGCTAGCTCAATCTGTGTGATTTGTTCTTATATTTATTAGGTACCTTTTAATAAAAATATCTTTACAAACCTTGTCCACTCATTCGAACTTCATCTAACAGCTCATCAAAATTCTTTCCTTGTAGCCTCTCGATTGGTCTATTAACAGCGCCATCTATCCTACACATGTTGAACTCCGCTTCGTTCCGCACGTCCACCAACAGATGGCGTTTGCGTAGATTTGAATCAGAGTTGAGTTTTTCGGCTAGCTCCAACGGCGATATTCGAGAAAATGATGGCAGTAAATCTAAATCTAGATCCTGAAAGGTCAATTGGATCTTATTATGCCGACCTACCTACAAGGAACAAAAAAGTTCCTATGTTATGCTAATATTGTAATGTCAACCGACCATGCACAGTGCACACCCGTGGTAACAAACATGATTAAGTAAAAAATATATATATTAATGTGACTACATGACATTATTACAGAAATGTGGAGATCCGTGGAACAAAGGTTGCCGACATAGCCCAGAGGATTAGCTCTTAGAAGTGGCAGTGGGCGGGACACATAGCGCAACGAACCGATGGCCAATAAGGGCAGAAAGGTTCTCGAATGGCGACCACGCACCGGCTTGGACATCCACCGACCAGATTGGTCAAACGACCTGAAGAAGGTCGCAGGCAGGCGCTGTATGCAGGCCGCATCCAACCGGTCGTTCTGTAAATCCTTGGGGGAGGCCTATGTCCAGCAGTGGACAGCCAGCGGCTGCAATGATGACGATGACATTTAAAGATCCTAGATACGAGGGTCTTGGTTGTTAATAAAATAAAGTTTTTATTATTTTATTATTTATTATTTTATTATAATATAAAATGGAGCGACTACCGTCTGACCTCCGTAACCCTTTTAACAGGGAAACCAGACCAATAGGAGCGCATCGTACTATTATATCATGCAAAAAATTGCCGTAACAGACAAAATTACTGTCTCATTTAAATTATTGGAAAATTTTGGCACAGTATAATAAATGAGTGACAAATGAATAAGAAAAAATCATTGCAGTAATGTTTATTTGTACCATTCTTGTAAAACGAGTGGAAATAAGTATACAAGGTGGACACAAATCAACTGCAAATATTTTAAGGGCAGATACAGACCACTATACTGAACAACTTTTCCAAATAAACTTATATCGAAATACGAAATTTTATTTTTCACTCTCTATACTAAACTAGATCAGCTGATTCTCAATTTGTATGAGAGGTCAAATTTTTTTTTTCGTATTTCTACATAAGTTTATTAAGGAAAGTTGTTCAGTTAAGTGGTCTGAATCTGCCCTTAAAATATTTGCAGTTCATTTAAATTCACCTTATATAATAAGGTGTCATTTTTAAACATAACATATATTACTTTATCACTATTACTACATAGTATAAAACAAAGTCGCTTTCTCTGTCCCTATATCCTAATGTATGCTTCATAAATAAATCTTTATAACTACGCAACGGATTTTGATGCGGTTTTTTTTACAAAAGGTCTGCGATTTGGTCGCAGTATGTTTTACGAGGCCGACCCTGACCGCCGCTCCCAGCCAACTCTGCTTTGTATATACTTTACGTCAGTCTCCTTTCATCCATCCTCTCTACATGTCCAAACCATCTCAACATCCCTTTTTCTATCTTTGTCACTACATCCTCATTTACACCGCATCTTTTTCTAATCTCACTATTTCTTATTTTATCGCTCAAGCATAAACCACACATACTCCTTAAAGCTCTCATTTCAACCATTAGACAGTTAATCAGGGAGACATTAGGAGTACCCGAAATCGGCGAGCGTGTATGAAGAGAGTGATGAGTGTGGAGGAGGCGAGAGAGGTATGTAAGGATCGTAGCCAATGGAAATCTCTAGTCTCTGCCTACCCCTACGGGAGACAGGCGTGATGATATGTATGTATGTATGTATGTTTTTTTACAATAAGAGTGATTCAAGAGGAAGGTTTTTATGCCCATGCAAAGCTGGGGAGGATCGCTAGTATGTAATATTCAAACACAGACACCTTGTTTAAAAAAATATAATAATTTTATCAGCAGGATACAAATATGAATAATATGATAGAAGTGAGATAGACAATGTATGTGATTGACATTTTAATAAAGCTTATTGCTGTATTTGTATTATTGCTATATTTGACAAGTAAATAATTAGTTACAACAACATTCCATAATATGGCAACGAAGAAGTGCATACAAAGACACAAAGGACTTGACTATTGCACTGAATTAAACATTTACATACATTCATACGTATAGTCACGTCTTTATCCCATACAAGGTAGACAGAGCCTAGAGCTTATGATGACAGTTGAAACAGGAAATAAATAATGATGGGTTGCTAGCCGCATGGCCTATGTCATGATTCCCCCATTCGCCGATTCCCTCAGTCGACTTTTACGGCTTGCGCGGGAAGAGAAGCAGCTGGTACATTCTATGTTTTTCTTTTTCTCCCAGACCAGCGTGGAAGATTTGCAAAACCGTTAATAGGCGTAGTGGAGTCAACCTTCAACCAACATCATCTCGGTTTTCGAGACAATTCTACCTAGCATGGCAATAAATATTTCATAAAAACTTCCCAATTTAGGCCCCGCCGGACCATCTGTACCATTGTACAGTACCATTAATGGTACAAATAGCACTGATTTATCCCACTTCACTACATAGTATAAAACAAAGGCGCTTTCTCTGTCCCTATATCCCTTTGTATGCTTAAATCTTTAAAAATACGCAACGGAATTTGATGCGGTTTTTTAATAGATGAGTGATTCAAGAGGAAGGTTTTTATACTCATGCGAAACCGGGTCGCTAGTGTACCATAAAATAAAAATACAATTATGACACCCGACGTTGCTTGCTTGTACCATTGGGCAGTAGTACCATTCGTGGTACAAATGACACTGATTTATCCCACTTGTACCATGAAATAAAAAAAAAGTATATCACCTGGCGCTACGTGCAGAATATTTAATTCTGAACAAAATAACAATTGTTTAAAAAAAAAAAACTTTTGTACAGTTAATGGTACAAGTGAGATAAATCAGTGCCATTTGTACTATTAATGGTACAGTCCAATGGTACAGATTGTTAAAAAGCCATACACATTTCTACCACCGATTTTGATAATAATACTGCATATTCACGTCCTGTTCTTTTTCTACTATTTCTACATTTTGGTAGTTATTTATCACTGGCAACACATTATGCTGAGCTACCAAATCGCACACGTCCGTATCGTTTTTCGGCTTGAAAATCCTAATATTCTTCACAGCAACGACTTTTGAAAACGTTTTCCTCGACGCCGGACTCAAATTCTTCGTTTTCATATCTTTTATATATTTATTATACAATTGGTACTGATTTTTTATATAATCTAAATCTATATACTCTATATTTACACCCGAGGTTAAACAATATTGACATTTTGGCTGTGTTTTTGGTAGATTATCTATATAAGAATCGACATTAAGCGATTTGATCGGTTTTTTGGACATTTTTGGCTTATCAACTTTAACCAACCAACACCTAACCATAGCTTCTTTAATTCCGAGGGTATTTAAAAACATAGTACGGCACACTGGTTGTCTTTGGTCCTTATTTTGTAGGTGATAAAGTTTAGAATCGCCTTTTCTGGAGACTTCGCCTTTGTGTTTCAGCCTTCGTCGTTTCGGTGGCACGGTGTCCACTAATGACCTAACAAAATTTTTCTTCCCTTTCCAATCTAGATTATTCCAGAAATATGTGAATATCTCCTGTCTCTTTTCCTCAGTGAATTCCGAGCAGTATCGGACGGTCCCTTTCGCGCAAAACTCTGACGTACAGGGTGGTCCGATTTTGCGCTCTGATTTAGGGACATCCTGTATCCACTTCTTTCTGTCTTCTGTGTTGCTGACACGAAATCCATAGTAGCTTTGGCCAGTCATACGCTTCTCTTTCTCCTGTTTTCTCCTCTCAGATTTTATTCGCATCTCTTCCTTTCTCTAAAAAAATTAAAAAAATCATAATTAAGTAAATAAAGTAAATTATACAAAATCAAAACCGCGAATGTAACATGTTTTCAATTTAGAATCGTATTTTCTTAAATATAAAAACCAAAATAGCTTACCTTATAGTGACATTCGCAGTTTTGAAACAAACACACACACATATGACACACACAAGCACTAACTAATGACAATATAAAAATGACTGTCACAGTATAATTCTAATTGGCTAGTATATTTTTTTTCAAAGATGTCGATAAAATAGACCATTTTAGAGAAACTATTTAAAAAATTCTTAAAATTGAAAATCATTTTTTATTTAATTTTAAAGATACATACAGCGATGACGTCACTCCGCGTTGAAACAAAGTATTCAGGTTATGTTTACTAGAATAAAAATACGACAATGACAGATTGTGACCATTTGACTGGCTTGTGCTTGCAGTATTTCCAAGCAAAGAGTATATTAATCCCTATGCTGCCAACTTGCAGAAAAAAAATGGAGCAAGCCGCTTACGTCACTCGTACAATTTATTTGACCTTGTAGTAAATATTTGAAAATGAAGGTCATTGGGTTTTTCGCAGCTATCTCAAAAAATACGTGCTTAATAAATTACCGCAATCTGTTTAATAAGCCTATTCCTCTAAATGGTTTTCGAATTAGACATCTTTGTAAAAAATTGGACTAGCCAATTAGTCCGTAATAGATTTGTACTTTCTGTGACAATGGGTATATCAAAAAAAAAAATCAGACAAGTGCGAGTCGGACTCGTACACGATGGGTTCCGCACTATTATCAATACAAAACGGCAAAAAAATCACGTTTGCAATACTGCACTTAATTTGTGGTAGGATGACGAAACATTCACACACTTTTGCTAAAAATAAGCGGAGTCTTAACTAATTTATTTTTTATTATTGTAACGCCACCTATTGGCAAGAAAAAGAACTAAATTATTTTCTTAGGCAATGGGAGCACATGGTAATACTGACCTCCGTGGTCCAGTGGTTAAGGCGTTTGCCTGTAGACCCTGGGGTCGTGGGTTCGATTCCTACGGTAAGCATACTTTGTTTAGTTGTTTCCAGTTTGGTTAGGACATTGCAGGCTTGATTCACCTGATTGTCAGACAATTAAAGATGATTCCTTCGGAAGGCACGTTAGACCATTGGTCCCGGCTGCCATCTGGTAGTCGTTAAAGGAACCACGTCAGAGGCCGAGTTTCGAAGAACTCTGACAACAGGGTGTGCATGGGCGATTGACCGCGACACCTACACGAAATGAATGAGAATACTGACCTTTTCATTGGCTTGCGCTTTGCAGAACACTTCATAATCCACCAGCTCAGTGACTGTGGGCTGGTCCGAGCACACCGCACATTGGGTGCTTCGGGGGCGAAGTCTCACTGGAGATAATACATTTACCTTAATTTTAATCCCCTAAGGTGATACCTCAGTGAATCATCATATCATATGATGATTCACTGAGGTATCATTCAAAGATCATTATTTACTCAAAACACAAGTTATCAAAAAATCCGTATTATGTAATAGGGAAGGAGTGAAATTTTTTAAAACGCTTGAATTTTTTTCTGTGTCGGTAGGAATTAGGTTCCTTGATACCAGAAATAAATCTTTTAGAAACAGTCAATTATTTCAAATAAAATATTATATTTTAATGACGAATAACGTCGCTACAGTTTTTGCGGTCTATTCCTTTGCTTGTTTCGGTAAATAAAAAAAAACTTTATTGTCATGTTGGTGTGTGTTGTCATTAATGTCATTCATGTTGGATCATTAAAAGTTTTAAATTAACTTCAGGGTGTCTAAAAACGCCACTTTGAGCAATTCATCGAATCGATTCATATTACGAATTCCTTAGCAATTCTGTAGCAATTCCTCTATTTTTTGTAAAATGGCCAACTAAACTTTGCAATTCCTCTTTAAAAAAATTAAAAAAAATTGGAATTGCTAAATAATTGCTAAGGAATTCGTAATATGAATTCGATTCGATGAATTGTTCAAAGTGGCGTTTTTAGACCCACAGATCCACAACCTTAATTACATAACAGGGATTTTTGATAACTTGTGTTTTTAGTGAATATTGATTTTTAGTTGATGGTGGCGCTAGTGTTCACCGAGGTCTCGTCTTAAGCCTGTTCCTCCGGCCTCACTAGCGCCACTTCCCAAAAAAGAATTCTCTTTCTGTACACTTAAAAGTTAAAAGCGCGAGGATTTCTGATAAGCTAGTGAGCTTATCAGAAATCCTCGCGCAACTTTTTTGCTATTATCCTTAACTATCATAACCTCAAAAGTAATTGAAATACTATCATTTGGGTACGGAACTCTAAAAAACCACATAAAAATTCGTTGCGTTGTTTCAAAGATCCAACCATACATGGGACAGACAGCGTTAATCGACTTTGTTTTATACTATGTAGTGATTATATTTTGTACTAGCTGTTCCCCGCGGTTTCACTCGACATTAGTGTGTATGTACTATAAGCCTATAACCTTCCCCAAAAATAAGGTTTCTATATACAAAAATATTTTTTTAAATCCGAACAGTAGTTTTCAAATTATAAGCGTTCAAACAAACAAACAAACTCTTCAGCTTTTTTATATTTATTAGATACTAGCTGTTGCCCGCGGCTCCGCCCGCGTGCGCCTCGGTTATATCGCGCCCGAAAGTAGGCTATGTTTGACTCCTAGTGCAAAACTATATCCATGCCAAATTTCAGCACAATCGGTCCAGCAGTTTAGCCGTGAAGAGGTGACAGACAGACAGACAGACTTTCATATTTATAACTAGCTGTTCCCCGCGGCTCCGCCCCGCGTGGGACTCGGTTATATCGCGCCCAAAAATAGCCTATGTTTGACCTCAGGTCGTTAACTACATTCCTACCAAATTTCAGCACAATTGGTCCAGCAGTTTAGCCGTGAAGAGGTGACAGACAGACAGACAGACAGACAGACTTTCGCATTTATAATATTAGTATGGAAGTATGGATTTCCTTACCTGTACCAAAACTGGTGTCCTCCCCGTCGAAAAGTAGCATTCTCTCCACCAACAGTTGTTTGTGTGTGTGTCCCACGATGTACTTAATAGCTTCTAGGGCTTGAAGAGAACCTAAAGGAAAAAACTATGCTACAGTGCGATCTCGAAAGATTAATAGCATACCAATGTACGCTATTAATCATAAGCCCAAGGGCTCTGAAGCGTAAGCTGAAGATGCAACCGTGAAACACGCTCAGACGAAGAAGATTTTAAGGGCAGATTCAGATCACTATACTGAACAACTTTTCCAAATAAACTTACTTATAGATATAATAAGGTAATGGTTGACTGGTAGAGAATGCTTTTAGCATTAAGTCCGCCAATTGTATAATTATTTTGTACTTATGGAACAATAAGGATTTAATAAATAAATAAATAAATATAATAATAATAAACAAACTTATAAACCTATCGGAATACGAAAAAAATGATTTTAACTTCCCATACAAATTGAGAATCATCTGATCTAGTTTAGTGTGGAGAGTGAAAAAAAAAACGTATTTCTATATAAGTTTATTTGGAAAAGTTGTTCAGTTTAGCGGTCTGAATTTGCCCTTAAAATATTAACAGCTAATATGTGTCCACCTTATATGTATATCATTGACATAAATAACGTACAAAAGCTGACTTATCGCTAAAGCAATCTCTTTTAGTTAACTTAAGGGTAAATTGAAAAAAAAAAAGAGGGTTGAGCTTGGATAGGGTGGGATGACTTGGGATGAAGTGAAACACCGTAACTGCCTACAGTGTGGCTGCTGGCAAGACTGGGATAAATAAGGATGCGATAAACTTAGATAGGATAAGAAAAGTGGGATTCTATGGGATATAGACTAGAGATCGTATGAGATGTAAAATGGAGAGGGATAGGTTACTATGGAATGAGGTGGGCTAGAATAATATGAGATGAAAAAGGTCATAATGGGATGAGATGGGATAGGTTTTAATAGGGTTATATGGGATGAAATAGGTCATAATGGGATGAGATAATAAGTATCTATCTACTTTAATCAACTGGTTGATTGCTAGATGTAACTAGTGTAGTTAATAATAAAAATTTGTATCAATATGTGAAGACCTATTATTGGCTTTTTGTTATACAATCCTATACCTATATAAATTTATTTGCTGTTGGTCGTCCAAATGTATAAAATAAATAATAAAAAAAAAATGAGATGGGATAGGTTATAATAGGATTATATGGGATGAAATAGGATACAATTTAACTTACCTATGACCCCTGGCACTGGACCAGCTACGCCATTACTAGAACAACTGCCTACAGTGTCGGCCGGCGGGGGAGTGGGAAAAACGCAGCGATAACACGGACCGATGTATGCTACATCCTGTAGATCACAAAAATCTATCATTCATTCGTATTGTTTGGGTCACAAGGTCATTTGACCTTGCGCACCCTGGCATTGGGGTATTTAGTCTGAAAGGTTCAAATTGAATGGGGTCTTAAAAATTTACTTCTACTCCCCCCCACCTCCAAATTTATTATTGGCCCTTTGAGACTTACCCCGTTGACCCGGTTTTGAATAAAATTAGTTTTGTCTCTTTCTTTTGCGGTAAATTTTGATAACAGAGAAAGGGCCAAAACAAAATTTATTTAATTAAGGTACGTTTATACGTTTGTTATTTTTTATAAATAAATAAGAGGAAAGTCTCAATAGTCTAAAATAAAATTTGGGGGGAAAGGGGTAGTCTTTTTATGATAATAAAGCATATAACGTATATAAAATTGTGCAAATTTAGTACAGCCGGTATAGTACTCTATAATCAGTGCTATTGCTATGATACCTTTTCGTTGGGATTGTTTTCGGCTCTATATCCGTAAACAGTCAGCTGTCCTTCCATTTTGAGAGCACTACCCGATATTAATGGTTTCTGAAAAAGATATGTTTTTATATTATTCTATATTAAAGTTTAAATAAATTAATATGTTACAATTGTATTGTCTAAAACACAGATTAAAAAGAAATTACTTTTTTGCACCTTCTTATGACGATACCTCGGTGAACACTAGCGCCACCGTCATTTAAAAATTATTATTCACTGAAAACTCAAGTTATCAAAAAATGCATCTTTTGTATTTAAGGTTCTGGATCTAAAGTTGATTTTAATCATATTAAATTGTAGTATCATATAGTTACAAATTGCAATATTGCTTAAAACGCCCACTTTTAGCAGTTTTGCACTTTGTATCTATATAGAACTATAATTTAAAATGATTAAAATTAACTTCAGATCCAGACCCTTAATTATATAAAACAGATTTTTGATAACTTGAGTTTTCAGTGAATGATTTTTATTTGATGGTGTCGCTAGTGTTCACCGAGGTATCGTCTTAAGAGTAAATTTTATTGGAGCGACTGCCGTCTGACGTCCGTAACCCTTTTTACAGGGAAACCAGACCCACAGAAACGTCACCTGGGTGTGTTAGTGGCCAACACTGGCAGATTTTTCAGGCTGCCTAAAGGCATCTGACATAGCCTAACGACTGCCATCTACCGATAACAGCCGGGACCAACGGCTTAACGTGTCTTCGTAAACACGGGGGAGACAAATATGCCAAGTAGTGATGACCAATCCAAGTTATGCCTAGTTCGCCGGTGCTTAACACGCACGATCGTTATGACTATAGTATAACTCACCTTGGTAGTAACACAGGCGTCGTTTAGGAGATATCTCGTAGGCACGTTATCAGTACAGTCCAAGACTAAGTCATATTTCGATATTATTTCAATCGCGTTGGTAGAACTCAACTGTACGTTGTATGGGGTTACGGTGATACGTGAGTTTATGCTGAAATATGGATAATAATATAATAATGTATATTAAAAATCACTACATAGTATAAAACAAAGTCGCTTTCTCCGTCCCTATATTCGATCCTGTACAATCCAACGATGTATTTATGTAATTGGTGCAATAAAGTATTTATTCATTCATTCATTTCCCTCGGGAATAGTGCTTTTCCCGGGATGAAAGGTACCCTATGTTCAGGATTGAACTTCAAATGAAAGAGGACTTGCTTACAACGATTATATTGAATCTAATAAGGTTTACATAGACAGATTTGGGAGAATACACTATGCGCGTGTTCGCGGGTGCGTCTGTCCGGCAAGTGGTGGGAAGGCGCGGTCGGTGACCGGACCAGCTGACTGCCCCTCCCCTCGCGTCTCTCCTTCCCCGGCGGCTTAAGCATTTGAACGCGTAAACAATACTCCTAGCTATGTGTATGCCAAATTTCAGGAAGATTGGTTCAGTAGATAGGGCGTAAAAAGGTAACAAACAAACAAATATACAAACTCACTTTCGCATTTATAATATTAGTTGGGATTTAATAATATTATATTTAAAATTAGTTTTTTTTTTTTTATCAAGCTAATCTGCAGCCACTGTCTATAACGAGATTTCATAAACGCAGACGCTAGCGACTGCGTTAGGATTTTATATGGAATTTCTTAGTTACCTTAGTATCCGCCAGGGGGGGGGGGCGCTGTACAGGGGGTCTAAAAACGCCACTTTGAGCAATTCATCGGATCGATTCATATTACGAATTTCTTAGCAATCCTGTAGCAATTCCTCTATTTTTTTGCAAAATGGCCAACTAAACTATGCAATTCCTCTTTAAAAAAATTGAAATCAATAGGAATTGCTAAGGAATTCGTAATATGAATTCGACTGGATGAATTGCTAAAGTGGCGTTTTTAGACCCACAGGTTTGTCATACAAAACCGCTAACGCAGTCGCTAGCTTCTGCGTTTGTGAAATCTAATGGTACGTGTACATTCTAATGATATTTTTGACAAACGCACTCCTCAGCAGCAGTGGAAAACAATTATATCATCTTTACTATCAGACAATCAGGTGATTCAAGCCTGCCATGTCCTAATCAAACTGGAAACAACTAAAAGTATGCTGCCGTGGGAATCGAACCCACGACCCCTGGGTTCTAAGAAAAAGATTTCGTTCTTTTTCTTGTTAATAGGTGGCGCTGCAAGAATTGAAAAAAAATGGTCGGCCACGTAAAACATACTGCGACCAAATCGCAGACCTTTTGAAAAAGGGAGACATTAGGAGTACCCGAAATCGGCGAGCGTGTATGACGACAGTGATGAGTGTGGAGGAGGCGAGGGAGGTATGTAAGGATCGTAGCCAATGGAAATCTCTAGTCTCTGCCTACCCCTACGGGAGACAGGCGTGATGATATGTATGTATGTAAATTTATTTAAGTACCCACTTATTTTAGGCGCATAAAGAGTGTGAATTATGAAAAAACGATTTTTTTAAAAGTATCATCGAACTATTTTCGCGCTGTTCGGATTTAGAATCACAGTGTCTCAAGTGATCGATAGATGGCGTGAATATGTCACAGTATAGGGAGGACTCTATTATTACACAAAAAAATTGGTGCGTTTCTTTGTATGTGTGTCGAATATCTGTCTAGTCTACTAGTATAGAGTAATTTGTGGTAAATACCTTCTAAGACTATGTGCAGCTGATTCGGCTTTGCTCACGTTTTGATCGCACTCTGAATGTAATATCTGTCTATGTATATTTGTCAGTTCCACCGTATCGTAGTCCACTATGCCGATTTCACCTAAAAAGTAGAAATAAAATAATAAATTTAGCCGACAGCTCACCTGCAGTAATGAAGTGAAAGAAAATAAAATCGTTCTATTAGTATAGATAATCTGTTTTGTTAAGACGATCCTCGGTGAACACTAGCGCCACCATCATTTAAAAAAAAAATGGTTGCCTGTAAAGTCGGTTTTACGGGCGAAGATTTTACGTGACAACGTCTTTTTCTCGGTAGAATATTTATTGATATGAATATAATCTGCCGCGCGCGGTCTGGATCATAGTTGAGTGGGAGAGAGACGCAAGGCATTCGGCGGGCCTCTCTCTCGTTCGGTGACTCATCGTAACGTTACCGAGCGTTACACTTTTTCATAAGTGACTCCCAGCCGCAACCTAATTTAAGACGTTGTCACGTCAAAATCATTATTCCCTGAAAACACAAGTTATCAAAAATCCGTCTTATGTAATTAAAGTTCAGGATCTGAAGTTAATTTTAATCATATAAAATTATTAAATTAAGTATAGTTCCAAATTCAAATTCCGCTAAAAGTGGCCGTTTTAAGCAATATTGCAATTTGTATTATCTTATGGTGATACCTCGGTGAACACTAGCGCCACCATCATTTAAAAATCACTAAAAACACAAGTTATCAAAAATCCGTGTTATGTAATTAAGGTTCTAAATCTGAAGTTAATTTTAAACATTTTAAATTATAGTTCCCTATAGTTACTAATTACAAAACTGTTAAATTCCGTGGTCGTTTTAAGCAATATTGCAATTTGTAACTATATGGAACTATAATTTAGGTTTTCTCGCTTTTGATGCCATCTGTTGTGCGTCTTAGTAGTTATTTCTTGCGGCGCTAGTGTCGCCACATTAGTATAGAAGTAAAAATAAATAAGCGGTAAGCACAGCATTGGACACCCACCGACCAGATGGTCAGATGACCTAAGGAAGGTCGCAGGCAGGCGCTGGATGCAGGCCGCTTCCAACCGGTCATTTTGGAAATCCTTGGGGGAGGCCTATGTCCAGCAGTGGACAGCCCGCGGCTGAAATGATGATGAAAAAGAAATAATCTCACCGACTCCCGCCCCAGCCAAGTACATAGCAGCAGGACATCCCAAGCCTCCAGCGCCCACGACAAGCACTTTCGAAGTACATATCTTCTCCTGACCTTGCACACCGATGTCGGATAGAAGTATTTGACGGGAGTACCTGAAGAGAGTAAAAAGAGCAGTTTTTGGAGGGAAAGAAAACTGACACTTTGTCTGCGCTGTATTTAATTTCCAAAACTTGGCTTTTTCGAGTATTTGTGCATAATATTGGTGGATTATTATGAGCAAAGTGTTCGTGAACCAGCGTCACAGAATTAGTAATTGCCAGCGTGAGTGTTGGGAAGTGGTACAGTGTCGATTACGCGAATTTTAACTTTGTCGGCAAACTCTTCAAGTTATAGCTAAGTAAAAAATTTTTTATACCACTTCATTTATCCATCTGACTCTGACTAAAGACTTACTTCACTGGACTAGACTACTGACTTGACTTGAATAAAGTAGGACTGAAGAAGATTAATAAATTCAAGAAAGACCTTAAAGGACTAATTTCCATGGCCGTAAAAAGTATAAAAAAAAAGAGTAAAGATTTTTTTTGTGTAGACATATAGTTCTACCAAAGAAATGTACAAAGATCGTCTGCTCCGGAACCTCACTCAACTATGTCTGCCCGCAAAAATCAGATTTGCTTGTAAACAGGTTTGAAGGGTCGTCATTTCATTTCTTTAACATACTATTCTTTAGAGCTAATATATCAGATTTGAATCATCATTTTTTTCTAACGAATATGATAAGAAGAGAAGAATATATAATCTTTCCTCTCACCTTTCTATCGCCCATTTAGGTAGTTTGTCCCCATATTGAGTTTTGTTTGTGTGCACATCAAATTGTTGGTACTGGACATCTGTCTGCTGTATGACATTGGTATCTTGTTGCTGAAAAACAAAATTAAAGGTATTATATTTAAAAGCTCTTTTTTGGCATGTGGTCCCATTGCCTAAGAAAAAGATTTAGTTCTTTTTCTTGCCAATAGATGGCTCTACATTAATTAAAAAAATTCAGTCAAGATCCCGCTTGTTATTGGCGAAAAAAGAGTGTAAATTATTAAAACACGATTTTTTAAAGCATTATCAACCTACCACAAACTGATTTAGTGCTTTATTTAATAAGTTATTGGATTTAGAATCAATGTTTCTCAAGTGTTCGATAGATGGCGTTAATATGCCTCAGTATGGGGAGACTATTAGTACACTAAAATGGTAATGGTAGGGTCATAGCCATAGCAAGTGCAAATCTTTAGTCTCTGCCTACCTCTGCGGAAGATAGACGTGATGAAATGAATTATGTAAAAAACCTTATAAAAGTACAAAAATAATTAAAAAGTAGATATGGGGTGCTCTAGGCTCTTTGTTTGAATGATCATAACTTGCTTGAGAACTACTGGTCGGATTTTAATAAATTATATCTGCATATGAAAGCCTTACTCTTAGGGGAAGTTGGCTGTAGTATATACACACACACACACATCAGCCGAGTGAAACCGTGGGTAAACAGCTAGTTGAGACAAAAATTGTGGCGCTGCTGCCACTACCAGCCTCTGCAGCCGAACCACCTCCCCTCACCGCGGCTTCCCCGAGTGCCCTATAAATGGCTCGACTGGTAGTTGATGGTCCTCTTCACTTGACACCTGCCAGTCGAGTACATTACTGCTTTTCTTACTTCAGTCACCAACTTTGTGCTTGTACTATCCACGACCCTAACTTTCATTGTATAACTCAAAATGAATACTATAATATATTTCTAATATCAACTTTTATTTATCTCGTTCTACTGTATAATAATAACGGGTTAGAGTATACGAAAGGGTGCGCAAGACTTGGGACTTTTGGAAATTTTTCGGAGTGATTTCGCTTATCATATTGACACCCATTTTTTATTGTCCCATGTCGTAGACAACATTATTAGCATCCCTTTTCGTGCGAAGCTTATTTTCCGAGATTTTCCGTATTTTCGATTTCGACGACCCAAAAAGGGATGAGGGGATGACGACATTTTTCACAAATCCGACTTTATGGAGGGTCATAGGTTATCTTGCGACCCCCAAAATAAGCGAGCGAGCGAGCGTTCGACTTGCGCACCCTATGCGACACTGACCCAATAACGTAATAAAATGAAATAAATTTTGTAAAATCAAACCTGCATCAATTCCTTTCGTATACAACAGAGTTCTTTTTCTTTTCCAGACAATATTCGTCGCAATTCCGCTATTTCACTCTCTAAATGGCTTAATCGATCCATTGTGAATTAATGTCAGTGCAGTTTGAATAAAATAATTCGTTGTTTTGTTGTTTATTTTATTTTATGGGATAAACCTGTTGTTATTATACAAGAAGATACTTGCTTGGCCTTGGCCTTTCTGACATAAATATTTTTATGTCAGGTCGGCTGAATTTGGCTGAATACCATGAATGAATATGATGTATGATAATGATACCCTTTGACATTGACAGTAGATAAATAAAGTTTAAAAAAGCACGAATAAAAGAAAGAAATTAAAAATACGTAGTATATACTACGTACTTTTAATTTTATTATTAATTTAGCTTTTTAACAATCCTTCAGCAAAATAACGTTGGATTGGAGGACAACGTAATAAAAGAAAAATAAGAAATGGTTTTAAAACATTTATTTTTTTACTTACTTTTTTCATCAGTGATAGTGATATGACGTAATATTTCAAAATCGATAAAATAATCTAAATCAATTTAAATTAGTTGATAGTTTTATTCGTTTTGTTGTACTGCACTGTACCTAAATGTGACAATAAATTTTTAAGCCTGGCAACATTAAAATAAAGGGAACATTGTTTATTTCGGGTGATTCCCCTTAGTAAAAGGTAGGGTTCATACTAATAATTCGTACTTTAGCTAAATAAATTCAATTGTTGCATTGGCTTGGCTTTCACGTGGGGATTTTCGTTTGTTTTGTACGTATCTAAACCTTTCAGTAAAACATTATTGAAGTACCTATTAAAATGAATTAAATTGTATGAGACACGTTATCGTTATTTTGTTTATGGTACATTTTGTACCCTGTTACACTATCTGGAATTAAATTATATTTTGAGCCCAATATTATTTTGTAAGCACTCATTGTATGGTGTCTATTTTACGATTCCATATCAAATGTACAACAGTCAATGTACGTAAGTATAAAATGTATTGTATTTTATAAAACGCCTTTGTATTCCGTCCGTAGGTATAAAAGGTTAATCCATCATGTGTTATTTTGTATAACTTTTTTCCCATGGGTTCGATTGCGTTGTACAAAATTAGATTATATACATGGCAGCACAAAGTAGCCTATAGTAGGTACTATGTTTTATAAAAAATATGTCTCTGTACTCTGTGTTTATGTCCTTCCATTCTACTGAATTGTATTTATGCTAATTTTATTTTATGAATTTATTCAATTACAAAATCAATTAAGTACATTAAAAAAATATAAGAATTAATCTGAATCATGCTTCGTTTAAATTATTGTAATCCATACTTCCATACTATCCATACTAATATTATAAATGCGAAAGTCTGTCTGTCTGTCTGTCTGTCACCTCTTCACGGCTAAACGGATGGAACGATTAAGATGAAATTTGGTAGGGATGTAGTTAACGACCTGAGGTCAAACATAGGCTACTTTTGGGCGCGATATAACCGAGTCCCACGCGGGCGGAGCCGCGGGGAACAGCTAGTAATTTTATAAATTATAATTTAACTACTTTATCTAATTATTTACTTACTTCATCCTTACATCGTGATGAGGTGACAGCCCGTACGCCCGCTGCCATTTGATTATTTTTATGTAGACTACAAGATAAGACTGCTTAACTACTTACATGCCATCAATGAGCACAATCGCAAATTTGCAAAGTTAAAGTAATCGCCATAGCATGACATATGACGACTAAGCGTCATTTTGCTCTTAAGGTTAAAATATACCTAACATCATTAATTTTATTCAAGGGGATGTCATAAAAGGCGTCTGGGGTATCAACGAATATCATCTAATGCATCACCATCAAAAGCATTTTAAAAGGAAGGTTGATGTCAGGCAGACGGCTGGTTTAAAAAAAATATACCTGTCAAAAAGAACCTCATGAAGGAGAAAAATAAGGAGAAGGGTGCAACTAGGATAATTAGATAACGATGATGTGCCTAGTAATAACCAGTATCGCCAAATAAAGGACCATGATTAAAAGCGTACCCCTGAGCTCTGAAGTGCAAACTGAAGAAGCAACTAGGAAACACGCTCTGACAAAGAAGATGATGATAGTAGTAGAAAAAACAAAGGATAATTTTTTTTTTATTATAAACATCTTATTTTATAACAATACATACTTATCACAAAATATATAATAGGTATTACATAATAATACTAAGATGAACAATACGTTGTGATTAATATATTTTATAACATAACTATTTCAGGTGATAAGTCAAAACACATGCTGAGAACTTCAACTCGACAAAATTTAATGACAAAACAACATACAACTACAAGCTACGGAATCGGTGCTCAAAGGTACTTACTTATTATCCATCCTTCCAACTAATATTATCAATACGAATAAATCAATGCGAATGTTTGTTTGTTTGTCACGCTTTCACGCCCTATTTTCTAACTACAAAAGCAGGTCTAGCTTCGCCCAAATCAAGTTGACATCTAGTAATATCACACTATCTCATCTGTTAATATTAATTTGATTTGGGTTTAAACCCAGTTTTAAAGTAAGTCTGTAACTGTATAAAAATTTTGTATGGGAGATGCACCAATGGACTTTTTTTATAATAACTGAAACAATGAAAAAGTAGCTAAGGCTGCCCTTTTCTCACAAAGTTATCAAAACTCTGTCTTGTCTTGAAATTTTTCAGTCTTTCCTTATTGCAATCTTCTGTCAAAATGCACGGATTAAATTTAACAGGAATTTCTTTTTTCTTGTAAGATCCACAGTCTAAAATTAGTTTCTTTTTATAATGCACATATTTCAGCATTCGAGTTTTCTTTTCAACCATTCTATCCATTATTTGTGGCAGAACTAGTTTCTTTTCATCCAAAGTTGGCCCTGGAGTATATTTTGCTGCTTCGCTGTCTTCAACTATGATTCTACTCTTTTTGTACTTTTTTTTGTCCAATTCAATTGTATCAACTATAAACTGATGTTCATTTGTCTGTGAAGTAGCATAAAATTGTATAGGATCATAATATTTTAAAACATTAGAAAATACAGTTTTACTTTTTAATAAATGATCAATATGTTTTCTTATTTCTTCTATAGATATGGGTTTTTGATGAATTTGTTTCGGTAACACATATTGAGTTATATTTACAGGATTCATCTGATCTTTGATTGTACGTTCGTTACACCTATTAATATTTGGCAATTTGTCAAAATCTTTTAAAATATTCCTTTTGATCTCGGAAAAAAGAGACTCCTGTGTTTTAGTATAAACTGTTTTTGGTATATCCAACCCTGGTTCAGAATTCTCTTTTTTATTTATTCTTGATGTTCCAACATCTGTTTCATTAATGCATGCTTTGTCGTCAGATGGCAATAAGACTTTATTAGTTCTAATTAGTTTGGGTACTTCAAATTTATCTATATAGGGTAGGTTGTTTTTTCTATCAGTTTTATTAATTTGTGATTTTATATTTTCAGGACATAGCAGGTTTTGATTTTTAATTCTAACTAATTTTGGCACTTCCAATTCTTCTTTAGCAGTTGAACTGGTGTTTTTATTTTTATTAATATTATACTTATCGTTGTAAATAGCCAACCTTTGAATATTGTTTGACAAGAGTTCATCAATGTAATCTTCATCGTTAGTGTCATGACGATCTTGTTTTCCATAGTCGACAAAATCATCATTACTAGTTTTTGGGATCGAAGGTGCAGCTTCATAGGGCTTACTTAAGTCTTTTAAGACAGCAAAGTTATCATAATCATTGTCTAGACTTTCTTTGGCTGTATTTTTTAATTTTAACGGGTCAAATATCTCTTCATCAATGGACTTTTTCTGTAAACTTAATGTTTGAGGGTTAACCTTTATGTCTTCGTAAAGATCAATTACGCTTAGTTCTTTTTTACTTTCATTATTAGCCGATGGCGTCCAATCATTTCTTGAACTACTGGCAATATCAGCATTAAAGTCTATCAAGTTTGTTTCTTCAGTAGTGATATTGTCTTTAGGTTTCAATAATATAAATACGTCATAGTTTTTTATTAATTTTGGTGGAATTATGTTGCTTATGTGAGTTGGGTCAGATATTTTTGAAGTCGACGGTATGCCATTCATGATGTACCTACTGCAAATATCTGAAAATGAGACGTGACCAATTGTATAAGAGAATTATTAAACAACTAAGTAATCTGTTAAATTTCAACTTGATCTTATAAAACGCTTTTGCCATTTTTTAGGTATACTGTATCCAGTCAATAAAGTATATATCACACAAGGAACTTTGGAACAAATGAAAAAAAAATAA
Source organism: Apomyelois bistriatella (assembly GCA_947044815.1). Lineage (NCBI taxonomy): Eukaryota > Metazoa > Arthropoda > Insecta > Lepidoptera > Pyralidae > Apomyelois > Apomyelois bistriatella. The sequence continues at coordinate 2,254,120 of OX345717.1, forward strand.
AGTTCTTTATTGTAAGTTTTCATCGTCATCATCATCATCACTACAACTCTACGGCCTAATTGCCAGTTATAAAATAAATAAGGCTTATACCCATAAGCCTAATTTTGTCGACGCGAATTTTTCCTATTCTGAACCACCACTATCTAATAACTAGCTTTGAAATGTTATAAAGAAAAAATATTTATTTACCTAGTTAGAACTTAAGATAAAGATAGCCGTTATTTCTAGGCAACAATAATTATGTCTACATATTATTATTTATTTACACTAAGCCTTCTTAACCCTAGTATGATTGTCCACCGACATAGGCCTCCTCCAAGTCTTTCCACTTTAATATATCTTGTGCTATTCTGGTTCAGGCTGTTTCTGCAATCTTCTCAATATCATCTTCTCATCTGTTGTACTTATATGTTACAAAACACACGCTGTGACACCCACGTCAAATGTAAGTTTTACTACTACCAACTTATTTACTACACCTTATCTACCTATTGTGTAAGTACTTAGTCTTGCTTTACATCCATGGAATTGAATGAAATCATGTAGCACTGTTACAGGATAATTTGAAATTTGATATACGCGTAAATGTAACATTAATACGATTCTAAATATTTTTTGGCTGGGCAAAAGCCTCCCCACTAACCTTCCATGAATCCCTAGCCATGGCATTTTCTCGCCTGTCTTTATCATAAGCCTGTAGTTCGTCTGACCACCTAGTTTAAGGCCTTCCACGCTTTCTGTACCCATCAGTAGGAACTCAGGCAGTCAAAACATGATTTTAAATATAGTTAATTTGAATTTCATTAGGTTTAAAGTACGAAGCCGAACACCTTTACTACTCTACCCCTTTTGAGAATCTTTATGGGTATATAAAATACGGATGTGATAGTTACGTTACAAAAAAAATATGGATTTTTAATCTGAATTAAATGAAATATTATTATAAAAGATCACTGACTCGTAGACACAAAATCTCAAAAACCATTGAAGCTATTAAGCTGTTTTTAGATAGTTAGTCTATTTATTGAGGATATCAGCTAAGTTGCTTAGAATTCTCGTTAGGACAGAAGCCACCCGGGACTCCGGGCGGCCGCTAATACGTTCATATATATTATTCAGGTTCAGGATTTCTATTCAATAATATTTATCTCAGGATAACATTGCTTATTGGAATTCAAACCTAAAAATATTAATCTTGTCTAATTTCGCTATCTGGTATCTTTGATAGGTATGTAATTATAAGATAAGAGAAATAAAACAAAAACAAGGCACTTTGTTTAGAACAGTTTTTTTCTCTTTTATTTTTTCACTAGCTGTTCCCCGCGGCTTCGCCCCGCGTGGGACTCTGTTATATCGCGCCCAAAAGTAGCCTATGTTTGACCTCAGGTCGTTAACTACATCCCTACCAAATTTCATCACAATTGGTCCAGCAGTTTAGCCGTGAAGAGGTGACAGACAGACAGACAGACAGACAGACTTTCGCATTTATAATATTAGTATTTGTAATCATTTGCAATTTCATAATCAATAAATTACTGAACGCAAAAAAGTTAAATTAACGAAGTAAACCGACATAGGACAGACATACGGAATTACTTTCATTTTATTATTAGTACTTAGTAAAGCGTTTATGTAAGGGCTCTTTAATTTCTTCTATACTAAAATAATTAAGCTGAAGAGTTTGTTTGTTTGAATGCTTATAGCTTTTGAACTACAGGTCGGATTAAAATAATTGTTTTTGCAAAAAAAAACCAAACCGACTTCATTTCCTCAACTAAAAAGGATGAAATAATTAATACATTGTTGTTTAAATATGCTTCATATCTAATATTTTAATAAATCTGAAGTCACATACATAAAAAATAATAATTAAAAAAAAAAACATAAAACATTCCTTTATTCATTCATGGGGAAAGTTATAGACTACTGTAGTTAGTCAATAGGCGAGTGAAACTGCCGGGAACAGCTAATCCATACTTCCATACTTCCATATCCATACTTCCATACTAATATTATAAATGCGAAAGTCTGTCTGTCTGTCTGTCACCTCTTCACGGCTAAACTGCTGGACCGATTGTGATGAAATTTGGTAGGGATGTATTTAACGACCTAAGGTCAAACATAGGCTACTTTTGGGCGCGATATAACCGAGTCCCACGCGGGGCGAAGCCGCGGGGAACAGCTAGTAATAGATAAATTCGGATAAAGGTGATATCAATTATTTAATGAGTTCTTTATGTCTTCCACTTTTAAATTATTTGGTAAAAAAGTAACTAATTAGTATTTAAAAGAAAAAAAATTAAACACTGGCTGTAAGAGATCTGGAATACCTAAGTCTGCCATTGTCAATATTAAAACAATAATTTTATTTTTTATTTCTCAAAACATATCGAACACATTTCATTGCGAGTAAGTATATAAATAAATCCGTAAATAGTTGCTAAAATATAATATAAAAAACTTTCTTGTCTTATCATAGTATGAAATTGGGCCTATCAGTGACCGTTCAAGTTTTTTATGGGTTGGATTGGATCAGAAATTCCGAGAATAGTGAACTATTTTGGTTTACAAGCAAAGTGATATTAAAAAGTTCGACAAACTTACTGGATCTTACACTATGATTTCGTACTCTTTAGTGTTAATCACTTTAAATATACACAAATTATGTACAGATTATTTCGTTTTTATTATATTTCAAACTTAATCTGGCCACTAAAATGACATGAGACACGCAATGGTGGTTTGCCGGCACCCGACACTGCAATCTATAAACTTGTATTGTATTGTATAGGGAGGCATTGTATTTTGCGTGTGGCTTGGTGTGACTCTCGGACCAAGTATCACAATGGACAGAGCTCTTTGGTTTCTGACGTGTTCGGTTCTTGTTAGTGTGCGTGACTCGAGTGACAAATAAAGTTAAGACTATCGATATCGATAGAATGTCTATTCTAGTTCATATAATAGAAATAAAAATCTTTTTGACTAAAAATCATATATTTATTTCTAACTTTAATAGTAGGGGTGGCCATATCGCATAAAAGTCCTCTAGAAATAGATTTTCATTCGTCACCTCTGATATGGGTAAATTTGGTACCAATAAAAATATATAGGATGACAAGCGCAAAAATGATGGGGGTAGAAACTATCACAAAGCCCCTTCATATGATACCCCACATGATATGCATAAAAAGAAAATAAAAATTTATAATATATACATATGTCAAAAATATATGGGATATTTGTGTACAGGATTTTTTTAATGCATTGTTATCAAATTTACCCATATCAGAGGTGACTTGAACGAAAAATAACCAAAAAGAGTGTTGCAACCTACTATTATGAAATCAATCCAATTTGGCAACATAGTAGGTATTTAATACTAAAATATTTTCTTATGACCTAGATTACATAAAAAATTAGTGACCCTTAAACAATATTAATTTTGTATACATATTTCTGACACTGCTTTCTACAACAGAGTTCTTCATCACAAAATGAATACGGAGCTGAAAATACTTTTCACTTATGGATTTTATAAGAAGATATTTATGATTCTCTAAAAAATCATACTCTAGTACATGGGCATTTAAAGATCCAAAAATATCCTTATAATTAGATGATTGCACCATATGGAGTATTACTTCTCTTATCATTTTATGTATATCTTTACTGTTGATTTTGCTGTGGTGGGTTGATATTAAATATTTACGTAATACTTTTTCACACAGTTTACAGATATGATATACGTCTTGACTGGGATAAATTAGCCCTCCTTTATCTTTAACCGATGTCAAAGAGTTTCTTTTCGGCCCTTCTAAAGAAGACAAACACTCCTCACAATTCAAACTGCTTTTAATTTTTTTTACCACGAATCCCGATATATAATAAATTACTTCTGCAACATACTCACTAATTTGGCTTGGATCAAATACGTAACAATGATCATCATTATTATCAAAAAAATCGTGTTGAGCTGTATCATCAAAATCTGTCATCCTGTTTTTAGTGAGTGACTTATTTATACTATTAACATAATGAGAACTAGCTAAGTTCAAAATGGGTATATTTTCTAATGGAATACAGTTCCCTTCTGCTATCTTAAATTCAGCGTGTACAAGTAGTTTTTTATAAGCAGCTCTAAATTGTTTTGCAGAAGGATTATTGTTGAAGCCGCCCATTGAACGAACTGCGCCAAAAAACAGCTCTAAATGATCTTGCGAAAACTTGTATGTAGATATAAAACTTAATTTCGACGGATTTTGAGTAAGTAAATTTTCACATATATTTTTTAAAGATTGAAGGCAAATCAAAAATCCAAGAAATCCTACTTTTCTTTGAGACTCTATTATCAAATCATTCTCATTCAATTTGAGATTTTTTATATAGTCAATACCGTCTGAAATTAGACGATATGTTGTGCTCAGATTACGTGGGAGAATGGGTTTTTTATAGCCATATGAGTTAAGGTTTCGCGAGTTTAATAAATCAAATATATTATTAAACATACTAATAAATTCGCAAGTTGCTTCACAATCCGCAAATTCAGGCAATTTTATGTCACTGCGACAAAACTCAAGTGCATCAGACACCGATTGACTTAACATTTGAGCTGCCAGTTTTACCTTCATCTTCTGTTTTATGTAATCAATATGTGCTTGTCTCAATTTATTAGCCAAATGCATTTTTTCCTGAGTTTGCAAATTATGTAGTAACTCGAAATACTTAAAAGATATTTCTTTTCCTTCCTTATTAAACATATAGCCTTTATCTCCCAATGTGTTCCGAACTAATTTTAGACAGTGGCAGGGATCCAGAAATATAGAAATTTTCATTCCATTATGTACAAATTGCGTGTCAAAATTTTTATTAACATCAAGATTGCAACCGAGTTGTTTTGCCATTGCAATGTTGTTTGGCGCACCATCAAAAGTTAGAGCCACTATAGAGACACCAGACTCAGCCAACAAATCGAGACAAGTGCGTACCAGTTCAGCCTTTTGAGAACCTGTTATACCGTTTATTAAAAAATAGCCTACTGGTATTTTATAAGATCCATTTACTGCAGTCATCATAAAAGTAAGCACTTCAGTGGCCACTGGAAGGCTATCATCATCAATATTATTCCCAATATTAACATATCCATGAGAACGTTGTCCATCCCACTCAATACACTTCCTAATGGCCATTTCATCAATAGATAGTGCACCAATAATGTGTTCTTTTTGCGACCTTACCCTAAGAGTTGCAAATGACTCTTTCGTAAAACCGGGTTCACAATTGACGGCCTGGTACCATTTTGTTATCGTTTTTGGGTGTGGTAAGCACGAATCAAATTGATTTCGTACGTAGTTGTACGCCCGAGGAGAAAGATAATGCAATGTAAGTGAAAATTTTCGCAGTTCTGGTGAATATTGTTTCGGTAGAGATTCATTTTCACATTTATGTTTTAACCTTACTAGCAATCTTTACATTTACTGCCTATACTAGAAAACAAATCCAATGATTCTGTCTCCACAAGATTATTATTTTTTAAATCATTAATAACATTAGTTAAAGTAGCATTTTTTTTTACTAGTCTGCGATTATTTTCTCTTAGTTTTTTAATTGTTCTTAGTCGTCTTGTAGCTACCATACGAGATTGTGCAAGAGATCTTAAAACTCTTAATCCTCGCCTGGGCGTTGTAGGTATATCTTCAGCGTCAATACCAGTTTCTTGCATCCTCTTCCGTTTTCTAGGCGTGATTTGTATATCTGCTGCGGAAGTGTTGCGATCCTGAGGTGGCTTTCTCTTCTTCGTGGCCTAAAACATTTAAATTGTTACACCAGATGGCCGTGGATAAGCAATGAGAGATGTTTATATGCGGCTTGAAAAATTTCAAGGAAGTACAACATAGGGTTTTTTGAAAAGATCGTGTAAATATATCTATGTGAAAAAATATGATAATGATGTTCTGGGTAAACCTTTCTAAAACTTTATTTCAGGGAGTATTTATCATTTTAAAAATGGCTCGCCACTCGTGCCATACGCCATTCTTTAAAAAAGGTGATGGAGCGCCACGCGTGCCCTCTGCATCGAATCGGTTAAAAGTAACAGATTTGTAAAAACTTACAGATTGATAGTATACTGGATATCCCTCAAAAATGGTTGGTACTGCATCTGATTTGAGTTTCTTAATAGATAATCCGTTAACATAACAGGACTTTTCGAAATGCTTTGAACAAAGCCTAGAATATTTTGAAGGCTCCCAGTTATCTCGTCTAATAGCTTTGATCCACTCACGTCTTATATCTGGGCATTTAGGGAATCTAAAAACAAAACGTAAAATTAAAAACTATCGAATATCGATAAAATTTGATAGAGGTTCTGGGTGCATCCCTAGCGTAAAGGCCTAAAAACAATGCAATTTATTTGTTGATTAATTATTGATTTTAAACTTGATTTCTGGATCATCTTTACACGTAATCAGTTGAAACATATTCAATTTAATCCAATAAATGTCTTTTTGGGAAAAAACCTCAGTATGAAGATAGAAAAATGTTTTCAACGACTTACGTATGAAATGACAATTCTGGGTCTTTAACACCTCCTTTTGTTGTTCTTGATGAACAAGACACTGCACAACACGACATATTTTCACTTTTTAATAAGATTATAACACTTAAAACAATAATTAAATAAAATTTTAACAAAATAGTTCACTTCGCCGCTTTGTTGTGACCGACTAGCCGGTCATAAACGGACACGAAAATACAGCGTTGCCACACTTCATCTGCTTTCTCTTTTACTCGTTGCGAGGCAGCACGGGGTAGATAAAGACACATAATAAAGTGATTATACATGGATACAAGAACGGCAAAGTCTAATGCTCCGTCCATTGTGATACTTGGTCCGAGGTGTGACTAAACTCTTTTTCGTTCGCTTCTCGATTCACATTTGACATTCAATCATTTACTCTACCATGTGCAAGTACTACCGTTATGCATTGATTATGTTTACATTGTTTTATAAGTCTAAATAAAAAGTCTAAATTGTAATTTTATTTGTAACTAGCTGACCCGGCGAACTTCGTACCGCCTTTCTTAATTTTTTTTTCCGTAAGATCTTTGTACAGAGTATTAGAAAACTACAAAAAAAAAAAAAACAGCCAAATCGGTCAAGCCGTTTTTATGCTATGTCGTGACAACGGAAAACTGGTTTCATTTTTATATATATAGATCCATACTTCCATACTTCCATACTAATATTATAAATGCGAAAGTCTGTCTATCTGTCTGTCTGTCTGTCTGTCTATCTGTCTGTCTGTCACCTCTTCATGGCTAAACGGCTGGACCGATTGTGATGAAAATTGATAGGGATGTAGTTAATGACCTGAGGTCAAACATAGGCTACTTTTGGGCGCGATATAACTGAGTCCCACGCGGGGCGAAGCCGCGGGGAACAGCTAGTTTGTGTATAAATAGAAATAAAAAAAAATAAGACTTCCACTTCTATAATCTTCATACCGCATGTACCTACAACTTGTACAATGTTTTTTTTTGTCCTAGCTCAGATATCCTTATTTTTATTGAAATTTATTTAATGGCTCTTTTGCAAAAAAATGAATAGATTTATTTATTAATTTACACACAACGATTTTGCTTGAACTTATTAATTTGATTTTTTTTTATTAAGTAGGTAACAACTTTGAATGATGCTCTAATACTAAAAAGTTAATTTATTTTTTACTAAGAGTTTGCCCAGCTTTGCCTGTGGTACATACATAGCCTATGACACTCAGAAGAATTTTTTAAATTGGCACAATAGTTTTTGAGTGTATTGATTACAAACATAAACATAAAATTACAACTTTCCTCTCTATAATATACGCTCGGGGATAATGAGGCTTTCCAACAGTGAAAGAATTTTTCAAATCGGTCCAGTAGTTTCGAAGCCTTTTTGATACAAACAAACAAACAAACCTTTCCTCTTTATAATATTAGTATAGAAAAGTAGATATAGATGGACACTCTCATTCTACATCGACTAAATGTCCATAACTTTTTATATATATATATATATATATTAAAATAATTTATCACATCAAAAAAAAAACATAATTAACTTCAGTCAAAAATTCATATGAAAGTTATTTTTTTAATACTCAGATAAAAGAAGAGACTTTTTTAATTAAGCAACAATCCTCTAAAATGCATGTCGTCCACCAAAATCCCCACTAAAAAATAAAAAGTAATTATTTAAATATTTATTTTATTTAGGTACCCAACCTATTTAATTCCTTAATTTCTTCTTTCTCTTGGCGTTGTATAATCGAGTTAATCCCCTCACTAAACTTAACTGTCAAAAGAAAGCATCTTTTTCTTTCAACAGCTGTCAAATCAGTGTATGTAAAGCAGAGTTACACCGTGACATTTTATAAATTTTGAGAATTTTACGTGAAATACCTTGAATTTTCATATTTTATCCTTAATTTATATTACAGTGTTTAACATAACATCTTTTCTGCAATGTAAATTATACGCGAATCCTCGGATTTTGCAAAACAAGGCGACACAAAGGTATGTTATTCCCATCATACTTATTTGAATTAAAATAATTACTTTAAACTCCTACATAAAAATAAAAAACAAATATAAGTTATAGGCCGAAGATTGGCCGAAGCATATCCTTCAAAAAGTACAAGTAAGATTAGTTATAGGTTTCATTTGTTTTTTTTTTTAAACTGGATAAATATGATCTAATGTTTGTCGATTGTCTAGATTATATACGATATCTAGCTGTGTTTGCTTGTTTAACCCGCATTTGATGTGTACATAGTGTATCCAGTATCCGACAAGTCCTACAAACTTCGCCAGAAAAGTAATAAATAAATAAATATGTAGGGAAATCACACAGATTGAGTTAGCCCCAAAGTAAGTTCGAGACTTGTGTTGTGTTGTGTCAAAAAAGGTCAATTATAATGCTACCACCGCACTTGGCTATTCGCATATTTGGCAAAATATTTGACAAATAGGGAAAGTGGGCAAAAGTTTTGGCAAATATGCCGTCCACACATAGTCAAATGAGCAAATATTCGTATACAAATAGCCAAGTGTGGTGGTAGCATAAAAAGGGTTATTGAGGTCAGACAATATTTGCTATAATATTATAACCAATCCCGCCAAATCTGGGACCATTTTTTAAAAGTAAATAAGGCTTTAAAGGTTACAACAAAATAGGCAAATTAAAAAAAATAGCTAAAGTGCAAGCTGTTGATGTAACTAACATCCATATCTTATATATATCTTGCAGTATAGCATAACCATAAGTATATGTTTTTTTTTCTATTTGTATGGTATCATAAAATATGTACCTAATACCTATGTAATTCATTAATCGCCTACAATCAGATTTTCTGCTTGGTCTAATGGTTGACTGATAGAGAATGCCATATGGCATTAAGTCCACCATTTGTACATGTAAACTTTTTTAAATTTGTACAATAATGTTTTAAATAAATAACCAACACTGGACACTACTTTCTGGGCAATCAAGTTGTCTGAGGGTAGTAGTGTGGCCACCATCACTAACCAAATCTAAAATCTAGACAAAAAGAAATAATACTGTAGACGTTATGATACTACAAACAAAATGAGACTAGACGTTATGATACTACAAACAAAATGATACTGGAGACGTTATCCATACTAATATTATAAATGCGAAAGTCTGTCTGTCTGTCACCTCTTCACGGCTAAACTGCTGGACCGATTGCGATGAAATTTGGTAGGGATGTAGTTAACGACCTGAGGTCAAACATAGGCTACTTTTGGACGCGATATAACCGAGTCCCACGCGGGCGGAGCCGCGGGCAACAGCTAGTGATACTATAAACAAAATGATACTGGAGACGTTATGATACTACAACAAAATGAGACCATAGACGTTATGATACTACAAACAAAATGATACTGTAGACGTTATGATTCTTTGGACCTTATGCACCGGAAGGACTGATACAATTAAACCAAGTGAAATAAGTGTAAAAATTTACAATAGACTGCGAAGCCATTGACTATAACACATTACGGCACAGCAAGACAATATATTACGTACTAAGTAATTTTGCATTGCTTTTTAAGTGTTTATATAAATACTAGCTGTTCCCCGCGGCTCCGGCCGCGTGGGACTCGGTTATATCGCGCCCAAAAGTAGCCTATGTTTGACCTCAGGTCGTTAACTACATCCCTACCAAATTTCATCACAATCGGTCCATCCGTTTAGCCGTGAAGAGGTGACAGACAGACAGACAGACAGACTTTCGCATTTATAATATTAGTATGGATGTATTTTTAGAATAAGGTAGGTCTATATTATATGGGCCTATTGTTATAACATTTTGTAGCTTGGGACAAATAAAAATAAAAAACATTGCTTTATATGTAATGTCTATAAATGAAAAAAAAACTTTCTTGCTTTTGCTTGTATATATTCATTATTAAAAAAAGATACTTTAATAGACTCATTGCTGGCCTAGGCTAACAATCCATACTAATATTATAAATGCGAAAGTCTGTCTGTCTGTCTGTCTTCACGGCTAAACTGCTGGTCCGATTGTGATGAAATTTGGTAGGGATGTAGTTAACGACCTGAGGTCAAACATAGGCTACTTTTGGGCGCGATATAACCGAGTCCCACGCGGGGCGAAGCCGCGGGAAACAGCTAGTGTAATAATAAAAATACATTGCTGGCCACTAGTAGAAGTTTTTTAATGTACGCATTTTCAGACATTATGTTTTTTAGTGTCCCTCTGGTCAGCCTACCAAATAACAACTTATTCTGGTAGTCAGTCATGGAAATTGCTGGACATTTTGATAGGTACTAACCAATAGGCTCTTTAATTAGTAAAAAATAATTAAATAACCAATCAGGCGAGCGCTGGCTTGTAGTTGTCGCCATTGTAATATTTGACATGATTTTCTTTCACCTCAAAAGGATTTAATTTCAGAGGAAATTGTAATTTACATCCTGGTATTTTTAAAATGTCTCGGCTTCGTCTCGTCTCTTTGTAAATTGCCTTATTTCCGGCTTCGACAGTAATGTACTATTAATTTCCAGATGATGGAGAGTAACTGGTCTCGTTTCACTCCGGCGGAGGGCGGAGCCCGGCTGGCGGCGGCTGCGAGCCTCCGCAACATCCTCGCCGTGGAGTACCCCGCGTTCATATCCACGCGGCTGGTGTACGAACACGCTTATAAAATACGAGGGTGAGTTATATCATGGGTTTTCATTGTGATAGGAACAGATTTAGTTCCTTTTCTTGCCAATATGTGGCGCTATAAGGATTGAAGAAGTTGAATTTGATAAGTACCCGCATGTTTGTAGCGAAAGAAGAGTGTGAATTATTCATCGTCATCATCGTAATCTCGTGTAGGAGTCATGGTCAATCGACCATGCACACCCTGGTGTCAGAGTTCTTCGGAACCGCCTCTCAACCTCTGACGTGGTTCCTTTGACGACTACCAGATGGCAGCCGGGTACAACGGCTTAACGTGCCTTCCAAAGCACGGTATCATCTTTATTATCAGACAATCAGGTGATTCAAGCCTGCTATGTCCTAACCAAACTCACACCTAACCTTTCTAATACATTTAATACATTATTACATAAATATATACCTACTCAACAAATATATAAAAATACATAATATAATTAAGATGATAAGGACAGGTAGTAGTTGCTTACTCTTTTTTTTTAAATGGAGAGGGTCTGGGCCTCTCGAATGCAGACTAGTAGGTTATTCTATAGCCATTCCATAGCGCTTGAACAGAAAAGGAATGTGAATATGAGTATCTTACATATCTTCTATACAAACAAATAAAATTGAAGTGTCTGCGTTTGTAATATAAAAATAACCACTTCTTAATAAATGTATATGGATGTATACATGTTACGAGTAAATATACCAAAATACCATTTTTACAAAATTTTTGTCTATCCATCAGTTTGTTTGGCTAATCTTATTTATTTATTTATGGCGAGCTTAACATTACCATTCATCTTAGCTTCATAATATAAAAAGAAAAATATATATTATCATGCTTATCGTCTGTGTTTGTATGCGAGGCATACAAACACAGACTCGAACAACACAGAAATCATCTGGCCACAACACTGTTGAATACAAGCAATTGCATGTTCCGACTGAAACGGACAAGACTGGCGTCAATCTAAGGTTTGTGTAAGGAATGAGAGATGACACATCACTGGATGTGCAAATCGAAGAAGAATCTAAAACTGCATCAACATATCTGATTAAAGCTCCGGGGCTGATTGCAGATAGATCGATTAAAATTATAAAAAAAAAAAAAAATATTATTATGCACAACTTACCATATACAATCACCCAACAAACTTATAATGGCAGTCATTCATGAACTATTTACATAACAAACAATTTACTTACCCTAGTTAGGGTCAATCTCCATTGATTTAGATTTAGTTAAACATAGTTTATATCATTTGTAAAAACAATTTTTTTTTTTGTCCTTATTCCCAAATAACAGTTTATCACTAGTTTGGGATATAAGTGTTCTTTGTCAAATAAAATCCTCTCAGTTATAAGGTACATACACCTCGAGGATGTGGTCCTCGGAAATTAAGTGAGGTACGGCTTGTCGGATGAGCGAAACCGCCTAAATATAGGCTAGCCCTAGTTTGGATTCGGTGTTCGTGAGTCCGTCGAGTACGTTTTCTACTTCTCTCACTTGTCATTGCACATTTTACAGTGTATTACTAAGTGTATTAGTTATTTAACGACGTTGTTGTATTGTACCTTGATCAATAAATATATTTTTATTATTATTTTTTTTTTATTAATCTCTGCAATGGCTGGACCAATTTTGAGGTGACCTCATCTTAAGCAATTTTATGTTTTTTTTTTAAGCCAAAGCTAGGAGCCGTCTAATTTGGATGACTCTGTTATTACTTCTGGTATCTTTTGGTTTGATTGGAAACTAAACCTATTGTCATATCTTTACAGTTCACTATTCGATGGCAGCCAGCGGTCGGTCCACATAGCTCGAGCTTCCCGCGTAGAAGCAATCGCTTATGACTACCGCACCCTAACAGATCTGGCTATAGCCCATGCTGTGAAGTACGAAGATGTCTATGATTGGTACGCAGAGTTGGACAAAAAGGAGGTTAGTGAAATGAAACCTAACAAATATATATCTAAACTATTATAATAAAGCTGAAGAGTTTGTTTGTTTGTTTGTTTGTTTGTTTGTTTGTTTGTTTGTTTGTTTGTTTGTTTGTTTGTTTGTTTGTTTGTTTGTTTGTTTGTTTGTTTGTTTGTTTGTTTGTTTGTTTGTTTGTTTGTTTGTTTGTTTGTTTGTTTGTTTGTTTGTTTGTTTGTTTGTTTGTTTGTTTGTTTGTTTGTTTGTTTGTTTGTTTGTTTGTTTGTTGTTTGAGCGCTTATAACTTGAAAACTACTGGTCGGATTTGCTAAATTCTTATCTTTTATTTAATACCCAATACATATATTTTGTAATGTACAGAAAATATTTTTAAAAGCATAGATTATAATTATAATACTTATGGAAAATAAAAATAATTCTTTACTATATTCTATACTAATATTATAAAGAGGAAATATTTGTATTTCTGTGTGTATACTCTAAACACTGTGCCAATTTCAAAAACTCTTTCGCCATTAGAAAGCTACATTCACCCAGAATGACATATGCCCGAATACTCAAACGCTACTCAATTTTGAGAGCTGTTCAAGTATCATGCCGTCACTGTCATATCGCTGACGTTCAGCGCGACAGCACGATAATTGAGCAGCTCTCAAAATTGAGTACCGTTTGAGTATTCGGGCGATAGGCTGTGTATGTACCACGGGCGAAGCCGGGGTAGACTGCTAGTATATATATATATATAAAAAATATCTAATCTTAACAGGTGGTTGTCTGTACTTCGGCGGTTTTGAAGCAAGTTTTAGAAGACGGTGTGATCGAGATTAACAATCTCAACGTATTAATTATCGAAAGTTGCCATCTCATTTATAAGGACGAGAATTTGCGATATGTAAGTACACGGGCATACAATATCTTTTACACAATAATTAATTTAACTTTTTTTTGGGGTGCAGGAATGGCCTCCGCGATGAATATTTAATTAATCTTTATCACTATCACTACATAGTATAAAACAAAGTCGCTATCTCTGTCCCTATATTCCTATGTATGCTTATATCTTTAAGGCGCTGTGCATCAGGGGAATACCGTAAAACGTCTATTTTTTCGTCGCGCAGTTAGCTTTATTCTTCATTGAATACAAGCATGAAAAAAATATGATGTATAATTCAAAGATCAAAATAAATGGATACATAAAAATATTAAAAAAATAATAATTAAAACCTAGCTAAATAAAATAGCAAAAAAGCTATATCCAGAAAAGGTTTCGTCGCGAATTACTTGATATCTTCAGCGACAACTACCAATTTTTTTACGTCTATATAAAGAATAATATAATGACCCAGATGGATACCTAAAAAAATTACAAGATTTAGTCATAATTATTGAAATATTAATTTAAAACTGGAAAATTTCACCCGAAATGGCATTGAACGGAGACTAGTGTCAGGCCAACCCAGTATCGCCACTTTCAACCTTATTTCATTTCGCGTACGTACTATAATCGCACTTCACTCCTCTTAAATACCTAAAGGTTGGGGATACAGCGCCTTAAAACTACGCAACGGATTTAGATGCTGTTTTTTGTAATAGTTATTCATGAGAAAGGTTTTATGCCCATGCGAAGCCGGGGAGGGTTGCCAGTTAATATATAACTACTAACATAGTGTAATCAAGTCATTTATTTCGCATAAGTGCAATACACTTTTTTTGTATTTTAAAATGAAGGTCATTGGGTTTTTGCAACTTTAAAAAAAAAAAATTGCTTAATAAAAAATCTGATTACCGCAAACTGTTTAATAAGCGTATTCCTCGAAATGGTTTTCGATTTGACATCTCTTTAAAAAAAATTTAAACAGCCAATTAACGTTAATTACTGCTACTTATAGTGTTATTTTGGTAATGGTAACACGTTCTGATAAGTGGCCAAGTTGTGAGTTTACTCAATATTTGCTTTTTACAGATCTTAAAACTTTACAAAAAGAGCGAAGAAGATAAACGTCCCAGAATATTGGCGTTAACTTACCCATTGTTTTTATCAACAAAAAAAGATGGCGACTCAACCATAGACACTCCGTCTCCGTCTATCAAAGACAATGAATCTGAGATAAAACGCGATGAAAATAAAGATGATACGGAATCAAATGAAAATATTACAAAAAACAATGAAAAATTGGACAGTACTGAAGAAATTGAAACCAGAGATAATAAATCCGAAACGGAAAACAAAGACGAAGTAATCAAGCACAAAGATGAAGCAAATCAAAATACAGATGATGAAACTGTCTCCATAGACAAAGATATCAGAAAAACAGAAACCATAGACAAGGAAACAAAGACAATTGATGATGTTCTGTATGGAGTGTATGAGAATTATGATGATTCTGATATGTACGAGAAGCTGGAGTGGAAGATAGAAGAGTTGGAGAAAGAGATGTGCTGTCAAATGGATTTGGCTGAGGACATTGATGGCGGGAAAAGGTTAGATTTTATTATTATGGAGTCCCGACGCAAAAAACGACGAGGTGTTATAACTAGCTGTTGGCCCGGGCTCCGCTCCCGTGGAAATTCCGGGATAAAATATAGCCTATGCGTTGTTCCCGGGTCTATGCAATCTCCATTCCAAATTTCAGCCAAATCGGTTCAGCCGTTTTCCTGTGAAAGAGAAACCAACATCCATACAAACTTCGCGTTTATAATATTAGTAGGAGAAATTTATTTATTGAAACATCCCAACTAACATTATAAATGCGAAAGTGAGTTTGTTTTTGTTGGTCTGTTTGTTTGTCACGCTTTCACAACATACCTACTGAACCAAACTTTCTGAAATGTCGTATACAGATAGCTAGGAGTATTGAGAAGGACATAGGGATATATACCTTTCATCTCGGGAAAAAGCACAGTTCCCGAGGGAAATTCACGCGGGCGAAAGCTAGTACACTATAATTTATCTCCATGTAATTTCTGGGGTTATTGTAAATTTTTTATTTTAAACTTTTAGGTTATCAGCTACCTTAGCCAAACCCAAAGAATTAATCATAGAATACAACACAAGACCTGATAATGAACGATTACCAGAGGCTTATGTGGAATTGGAGAGATTTATGAAGGACACCGTTCAACATGTTATGGAGTTTCTGGACGATCATAGGTGAGACCTTATTGCTATACACACAAGGGTGAATTTTGAATCGAGCATAATATATGGGTAAGATAATATATTTTGAAAAAGTTGATTGATAATAAACTTTAATATATTCCTAGTAAAGGCGGAATTTGAATGATGATGTTTTTAATGAGTCTGTTACGATATTAGGTAATACGCTATTTAAAAATAGTTTTTATTGATTTAGTAATAGAGACGAAATTAAGATTATTGCTGTTACCATTTAGCATAATATAGGTCACGATCTGACACTTAACACGGACAATATAGGTAAGATGGTAGTTGATAATAGACTTTATCGCTATAATAATAGAGGTGAAAGTAGTTCGAAATTGTATAACTATCAGGCTTATTCGGAATTGGAGAGATTTATGAAGGATACCGTACATGTTATGGAGTTCTTAGACGATACTGGGTGAGACTTTATCGCTTTATACATAAAGGTGAAATTTGAGTAAAGGAAATCATTATGGATATAGGTAAGATAGTAGTTTTTGATGATAGACTTTATCGCTATAGTAATAGAGGTGAAATTAGTTCGATACTGAATAATTGCCAGAGGCTTATGTAGTTTGAGAAATTTATGAAGGATAACGTACATGTTATAGAGTTACTAGACGATCATAGTTAAGACCTTATCGCTTTATACATAAAGGTGAAATTTGAGTAAAGCGGACAAACATAGGTTATTGTTTCAGGTTTGACCTTATAGAGATATATGGTGAAGACTTCATCGAGGAACTGAAGAATGTTCCGGACCCAACATTGGTGCCTAAGGACTTTCTCAAACAATTCCTCTATGTTTTGGACCAGTTGGGTGAGTTTTTTTATTAAGTTTTATCCTATCCTATACTATTAAATGAGCAATATTTGTACTCGCGTTTTCGAAAATGACTCCAAGGTTTTATTTGAAATTTTAAACATAAGTTCTTATTTATTTATTTACTAGCTGTTCCCCGCGGCTTCGTCCCGCGTGGGCTCGGTTATATCGCGCCCAAAAGTAGCCTATGTTTGACCTCAGGTCATTAACTACATCCCTACCAAGTTTCATTATAATCGGTCCAGCCGTTGACCCGTGAAGTGATGACAGACAGACAGACAGACATTCGCATTTATAATATTAGAAAGTATGGATTAGCCTATAGTGGCTGATACATGTAATAACATAAATGATGTAAAATATAGTCAGTCTTCCGCATCAGCGTGTCCCATTGACACATAGGCCTCCCCCAACAATTTCCACTTCTCTCTGTCTTGAGTTTCTCTTATCCAGAGTGGGCCAGCAAACTTTTTTATGTCATCAGACCATCTTTTAAGAGGTCTCCCTCTCTTTCTTCACTTTTTACATAAGTTCTTACATAGTCAAAAATATAATCTAGCTAGGTTCCATGTCTGGGAAAATTCATTTAACCCATATTATCACACAAAAAGATTTTCTGCACAAAACGAGCGAAGCTCGGTCGCTCAGGTACTGTTTCTTTGCTTACTTACTCCGATTTCTCAGCGACCCGAAGTGGATCTTGGCCTCCGAAACGAGAGAGCGCCACAGTTTTCTATTCTGTACCCCTAGTATGAGAATAAATAAACAAAGACGCTAGAGACTGCGATAACGTTTTTGTATGACAAACCTGTACAGCGCCCCTAGCTGGTAGTCAGATAACTAAGAAATTCCATACAAAATCCTAACGCAATCGCTGGCGTCTGCGTTTATAAAATCCCATACTAGGGGTACTAAGTCAAAATTATATAAGGTGGACTCAAATCAACTGCAAATATTTTAAGGGTAGATTCAGACCACTAAACGGCAACAAAATGGAGTACTTTCCTTATTTCTTACAGGGCCCTACGCTGCTGACAAGCTAGCCTTCTCTCTTCTCGTAAAACTAGAAAAACTAAGAGTCAGAGAGAAATACGACCGCCATTTTCTCCTCCTGTGTCTACTGACAACCGCTTTCGTCAAAATCAGATGTTACACTGACTCCATTCTGGAAAAATATACAGACTGGGACAAAATAAAATTATTCAGTACACCGAAATTGATGCGATTTGTCGAAATATTAGAGAAATTTCAGCCGAATGAAGCAAAGAATGATTCCGGAAAAAATAAAGATTCAATTGACGCCAATAAACTGTTGAACGATATCGATAATTGCGACTTTACATCGTTGGGTAATAAGATTGAAGATCGAATGAACACTTACGAGGCTAATTTGAAGGATATTGATGATGGTGATAGTGTAAATAGAAATAGTGCTAGTGGAAATGAAATTAGTGGTAACGAAGTGATTAGGGATGATATTAGTGCGAACATTATTGGAAATGATGGTAGTAGAAACGAATTAAGTGAAAAAGTGACTACGGATGATGTCAGTGCAAATGATATTAGTGGAAATAAAGCTAGTGGAAAAGATATTAGTGGAATTAAAGCTAGTGTTAACGATGTTAGTGAGAAAGTAGATGATGACAAGGGTATGTGGTTGCCGAGGAAGGGTGGGGGTAGGTCTAGGGGTAGGGGTAGGACTCCTAGGGTGAATGCGGCTCGGCTGCAACAGACTCAGCTGAATCCCGATGCCTTGTGCGGGATTGTGTTCATGAAGGAGGCACTCATGGCGAAGACTATGTTTTTGGTTATTGTGGTAAGTTTTATATACATTTTTTCATCGCAACTTCCCCACTTAATATTATTGATATTATAAATTCGAAAGTGAGTTTGTTTGTTAATTTGTTTGCTACGCTTTCACGCCCTATCTACTGAACCAATCTTCTTAAAATGTTGCATATACATAGTTAAAAGTATTAAGAAGAACAAAGGGTACCTTTCATCCCGGGAAAAAACACTGTTCCCGAGGGAAATACACGCGGGCGAAGCCGCGAGCTAAAGCTAGCGACTAATAAAGCTTTACAATGAATTATCTTATTGTTTGCAAAATGTAAACATCCATTATGTCCCCTTTGTTGGTAAATTTTTCGTGTTTCCTAGAGTTGCATCTTCAACATACACGGCATATGTTTGAAAGACTGGCTCGTAGATAGATGCTTCTATTCAGTGACAGAGTTTTTAAATAGGACAAATGACTTAATTAAATTAGCATGACATAGATTTTTGACATTGAATTGAACAGGGTGTCGATTCTGCTAACGTTAAATCACAATCGTGTCAAAATAGTGTTTCAATGGTAGTGCTTTTTTACACACTAGTTACAAAAAATGTATATTTTTTTATATCGCTTTTGATGATCACAGCACACACTAAATTCACATCACATCATACTGTCATAACTCTTGTAAATAGTGTGTAAAAAGCACTACTATTGAAACACTATTTTGATACGATTTTGTCTTAACGTTAGCAGAATCGACGCCCTGTTCTGATATCGAAAATTCCTGTTTTGCATGCCATCTTTATGGTAAAACATGTAGACCATCAATTATTTATTGACCATCTTTGTAATCATATTTTATGCAAATAAATGTTCTATGTTCTAAAAAAATGACACTAGGCGGCATGGCCGCGCTCGCCGTCGCTTGACGCGCTTTATCGTATAGTTTTTGGATTGAGGCTTAATAAACGCTTGCATAAGGATGTAGATTTTATTATTTAAATTATTTTATTTTGCAACTATATCCGGTAGCCTTTTAAATAGGGCAGTAATGTTGTTTTATTCGTTGAAGCGATCTATTTAATTCAAATGTTACAAGAATTTGCATTTTCAGCTTATCAATTGGTGATATTGCAGTTGCAAAGAACGTAAGAAAAAAAATGTTGTTAGCAAATCTTTAGTAACATTTGAATTCGAATTAAAAAAATAGGAGCTTAATAATTTAGTCGCATGCGAGTGCGGTATATAGCTATTCTTGATACGTGGGTTGGTAGTTATTTGTTTGTTGTTGGTCTCTTTACATACAAAGAGACCAACAACAAACAAATAACTACCATAACTAATGTTCAATCTCAAATTTGCAGGACATGTCTCGTTGCAACCCCAAACTGTCATACCTCTGTGCTCAGTATTGCGCTGTAGACGACACAACGGAGACTGATTCCAAACAACAGGGCAAGAGGCATGAGACTGTGCTCAAAAAGTAAGTTCTCAAAAAGTTCTTTTTTCACTTTCCGTACCCCAAAACGCAAAAACGGCAAGAACTGGGGCCCGATTCTCGCGCAATCGAAGTTCAATTCACCGATTTTCTCCAATTTTTTTTCAAAGGTTTATCATGGCTTCTGCTTTTCTAAAATATTAGAATTGAAAATGTTCAATCGAACGCATCGATCGATCTAAACTTATCGATCGTGAATTGGCTTAAACTCATCGAAAAAAATGGAGAAAATCGGTGAAGTGGACTTCGATTGCGTGAGAATTGGGCCCCTGGGTGGCTACTACTGTCTCTTAAAACCATGCAAGATCCAGTGTGTAAGCGGGACAGCGCAATACATGATGTAAGGAGACATCTCCCTTACTCACTGGATCTTGCATGGTTTTAAGAGACGATAGTAAGCCACCTGAACCCTTATAGGATAGCTTTGTTGCCTGTCTATGTGTAAATTTTTCTAAGTAACGCTTAAATGTAATAAGTTGAAATTCATAAAATAATACCTTAGTATATGTTATAAAATGAATTAAACAAAAAACACATTTTTTTATCTTCGATATATATACAAGGTGGACACAAATCAACTGCAAATATTTTAAGGGCAGATACAGACCACTATACTGAACAACTTTGCCAAATAAACTTATATCGAAATACGAAATTTTATTTTTCACTCTCCATACTAAACTAGATCAGCTGATTCTCAATTTTTATGTGTCAAAAATTTTTTTTCGTATTTCGGCATAAGTTTATTTGGAAAAGATGTTCAGTTTTATGGTCTGAATCTGCCCTTAAAATATTTGCAGTTGATTTAAATTCACCTTATACAAAAGAAAGTCGTGTTAGTTACACAATTTATAACTCAAGAACGGCTGAACGGATTTGGCTGAAATTTGGAATGGAAATTGCTTAGACCCTGAGGCAACACATAGGGTTATATTTCATCCCGGAATTCCCACGGGAGCAGAGCCCCGGGCAGCAGCTAGTTTAAAATAAATACGTCTATATGTGAGTGACTTTAGCTTAGCGTCAAAACTCTAGACGGGACTACTTTTACTTTATTTATCTTTATGTTCATTTGTCTCTGTGGTCAAGTGGTTAAGGCGTTTGCCTATACACCCAAGGGTTCGATTCCCATGGGCAGCAGTACTTTACTAGTTTTTTCTATTTTGGTTAAGACATTGCAGGCTTCTCACCTGATTGTCTGATAATAAAGATGATTCCGTGCTTCGGAAGGCACGTTAAGCCGTTGGTCCCGGCTGCCATCTGGTAGTCGTTAAAGGAACCACGTCAGAGGCCGAGAGGCGTTGTCGAACTTTGACACCATGGTCGATTGACTATGACACCTACGCGAAATGTTGATGAACTTTATGTTTTATCGCAGATTCAGAATGCACGAATGCAACTTACTCTTGGCCACGTCTGCTTTGGAAGAGGGCATTGACCTCCCGCGGTGCAACCTCGTTGTTAGATGGGATGTACCTGCTTCGTAAGTTTAACTTAATAAATCCTGACGACCTCTGTGGCGTAACGGTTAACATGCCTGCCCGCTACTCAGTAGGTCCCGAGTTCGATCCCCGGTCAAGATGAAAAATATTCTGATTGGGTGGGTCTTAGATGTTTATCTATATTATGTATTTGTTATAATATAGTATCGTTGAGTTAGTATCCCATAAGTCTCGAACTTACTTTGGGGCTAACTCATTCTGTGTGATTTGTCCCTATTTATTTATTTATTAAACTCTCTCTTACTCAAATCTCTTGTTATGGAATACTACACTATAATCTATAAAATATAGGATGATGATTTTGACAGCAAGACGGAAATATAGATAACATTGAAGTGCGACAGAGACTAACAAGAAAATGTATGGGATTTTTTATATTTGACAGCTGTGATTTTAATCAAGCTATATATACAAACTATAGTAAAGATACCATACAAAGAAACGCGCAGATTTAAAGCGTACTAATAGCGTCTTTCCTATACTGAGACGTATTAACGCCATCTATCGATCACTTGAGACAATGTGATTCTAAATGTCATGACTTCCGATAACTTATTAAATAAAGAACTAAATCTGTAGAACGTGACCCGACTAACTAAAGCCTTAGAAGTCTGTGATACTGACTTTCCCAAAAAAATAACATATTTGAAGAGTTTGTTTGTTTGTTTGAACACTTATAACTTGAAAACTACTGGTCGGATTTGCAAAATTATTTTTGTACTAGCTGTTTCCCGCGGCTCGCCCGTGTGGGACTCGGTTATATCGCGCCCAAAAGTAGCCTATGTTTGACCTCAGGTCGTTAACTACATCCCTACCAAATTTCATCACAATCGGTCCATCCGTTTAGCCGTGAAGAGGTGACAGACAGACAGACAGACACTTTCGCATTTATAATATTAGTATGGATATGAAAGCCTGAATGGGGAAGGTTAGGCTATAGTACATACTAATGGCGAGTGGAACCGCGGGGAACAGCTAGTTATATATAAATGCAATAAAGTTTCATTTTTCTTTCATTTACCTGTCCAATCGTTCATCCATTCGTTCGTTCATTAAATCGTCCATTTATTCGTTCATACTTCGCCACGCTACTAACTAAAACCTTGGTGTTCTTATATGTGATTGTGTATTATTAGTTCAATAAAGTTTTGGTTGTTTTGGTAATTCATTTACCTGTTCATTCGTTCGTTCGTCCGTCCAGCTACCGGTCGTACGGTCTGTGCCGCGGCCGAGCGCGCGCGGCTCGCTCGGCCGCGGCGCTGCTGTGTTGCGCCGGACGGCGCGCGCGCACGCTGCTACACAACGTGGCCACTTACAGGGAGATCGACCAGGTTAGCATCTACTTTATCTACTATAATCAATAATCATTTATTTTTTTGTAAACATGTGAAAATAAGGATGGTACATTTTATTTTTTTTATTTATTTATTTATTTCTCATAACTTACAGGCTAATTACAATATTGTTTTTGCGAAACCACATAATAGTTTAACGGCAAATTGACAAGGTACAATTTTATTATTTTGCCTATTTTTGATACTTGGTTAAAGTGAAAACAAAACATATAATGTAGTACTTACATCTATGAACATTTTTAGTTATTAGAACGACATAAGTTGTTAAATACCCTTCGGCCACTTATCTATAAGTACCTATGACCATAACAGCAGGTATATGTAATTACACACATAACATACATACATGTTTGGCCTATCTGGTATCTTTATCTACTACCTTACTACTTAACTGCCTCCGTGGTCCAGTGGTTAAGACGTTTGCCTGTAGACCCTGGGGTTGTGGGCAGAATTCGAAACTATTTCAAAGACCCAAAAATAACCTGGTAAATAATTGTAGCGGACGATTTTAGGGTCCTAAATACCTGGTTAAGAGCGTTATTTTTGGGGAAATACCGGTTGAGCGGAACCGTAATGCTAGCGGTCGCTGTAAAAATGAATGGGCAGAAAAACGAGCTGGTTTTTCATTCTATAACCAGGTTTCCGAGCCCTGGTTGTGGGTTCTATTCCCACGGGAAGCATACTTTGTTTAGGTGTTTTCGGTTTGGTTAGGACGGTGCAGGATTGAATCACCTGATTGTCGACAATAAACATGATTCCGTGCTTCGGAAGGCACGTTAAGCCGTTGGTCCCGGATGTTATCGGTGGATGGCAGTCGTTAGGCTATGTCAGATGCCTTTAGGCAACCTGAAAAATTGACTGTGTTGTCCACTAACACACCCGGGTCATGTTCCTGTGGGTCTGGTTTCCCTGTAAAATGAGTTACGGACGCCAGACGGCAGTCGCACCATTGTTATAACCAGTTCCGCCAAATCAGGATCATGATTAATAGCGTACCCTGGGTTCTGAAGCGTAAGCTGAAGATGCAATCGGGAAACACGCACGGACGTAGAATGCGACTTGTGGACACCAGATGGCGTCAGCAGCCAGCCATATTATCAAGGTTGTTTTCGATTTTTTTCTGTCTTTCAATTGGATCTATACGAAATAAAACGTCAGTCGAACGGTATATTATTTTATTGAAACGCAACAAAAGTTTTAAATTATCCAAATATAATGAACTATAATTTATTGTAATTAAAGCTATTCTCCACAGATAATTAGCCGCAAATGTGGCTGCGGAATCCAAGACGAACCACCTCCGTCCGAAGAGGACCACGCGGACGCTCTCACGTGTATCGTCAAACCTTATTCTCCCCAAGACTGTGATAATAATGTTAAAAACAATCCTAATATTACTAGAAAAAATCAAATAAATGTAGATAATGTCGATAATATTAATAACAAACATGAATTGGATGAAAAAGAGGATTCTTACAATGAAACCGATGAAAAACATAAAGGAATTGATCAAATTAAGATGGTTGATGATTTGAAACAAATGACTATAAACAATGATGATATTACAGAAACTAATGCCAATGATACTGATAATATAAGTGTTCTTAATGATAAATGTAATGAAAATGAAGTAATAACTGCTAAATTTTCTAAAAATTCTTTTGATGATAATATAGCTCAAATTGATTTGGAAATCAATTATAATAATAGTAAGGAAAATAATTATGTTGATAATGTAGATTCTAAGACAGCTAAAGAAACTAAAGATGGCAAAATTGGATCTCTTAGTAATATAAGTGATAACAGAACTATAAGCAAAGAATTTAATAAAAACACATCGGTAGATGAAAATAGAACAAAATTTCATAATAACATTGATGTAAATCATATAATTGAAAACTCCAATAAAGAAATAACAGATCAAAGTAATTCAATGTCTCAAATAGTAATAGAAGAAAACAACTTGAATGAAAATACGAACAATTATGATAATTATCAAGTTAATGAAAATAAAGAAGTGTGTAATAGTTATTTTGATAAGTACACAGTAATAAATAAAGAAGTTAGTTCTAAGACAGATAGCTGTAGGAAAAGTGATGTAAGAGTAGTGGACGGTGATATACCTAATGTTGATCTTAGTACCGCAATTCCTCTGATAAATAGGTGAGTTAAAATCTATACTAATTTCTCTTTCTCTCATCTTAGCGTTTTCTCAGTTGCTTCGGAGCCCAGTGGGTCTAAAAACGCCACTTTGAGCAATTCGTCGAATCGAATTCATATTAAGAATTCCTTAGCAATTCTTTAGCAATTCCTATTTCTTTTTTTTTGAAGAGGTATTGCAAAGTTTAGTTGGCCATTTTACAAATAATAGAGGAATTGCTACAGAATTGCTAAGGAATTCGTAATATGAATCGATTCGATGAATTGCTCAAAGTGGCGTTTTTAGACCCCCTGGGCTCGCTTTCTAATTTAAATAATCTACACTTAACAACTATATTAATTGAAATGGCTTTAGTTATTAAGTTATCCCTTTCTGGGATAGGTCCGCCATTGTGCTTTTGTTCTATTTCTATGCTTTTGTATTTCCTTTTGCTTAGTACAATAAAGTTATTTCAATTATTTAATATTATTATAATTTTAATCATATGGATTTTAAATTATCTGAAATAAAACATATTTGATTTGATTTGATTTAACAAACAAATAAACAAACAATATTTTATCGTTTCATGTTTGGTTAGAAAAACCTACACTGTTTTGAGCGTTCACTTTATTTATTTAACATTATTATAACTAGTTTAAGACTCATTGTAAGTGAATGATTGTATTCTTTATGAGTCAATAAAATTCTTTTAACCTAAATTGCAGGCTTGAATCACCTGCTTATTTTTTATTTAATTTCATTACATACAAATTAAATGGTGGACTTAAAGCCACAGGCTTTTTCTACCAGTCAACCAGCCAGTGGTGCAGAGAAGAACATCATTTTGATATTTTTTTTCTTATTCTGGTAATAAAGATATGGAAGGCACTTTAAGCCGTTGGTCCCGGCTGTTACCGGTAGATGGCAGTCGTTAGGCTTCAGATGCCTTTAGGCAGCCTGAAAAATCTGACAGTGTTGTCCACTAACACACCCGGGTCATGTTCCTGTGGGTCTGGTTTCTGTAAAATGGGTTGCGGAGGTCAGACGGCAGTCGCTCCGTTGTAATAACCAGTACCGCCAAATCAGGACCATGATTGAAAGTACTCTGGGCTCTAAAGCGTAAGGTGAAAATGTAACTATTGTTTCCAAGTTTCGCTTGGACGAAGAAATGTGTATTATATATTTTTACAAAATTGGCCACTTAGTTTTAAATAAGCACAGTATATCACTCTATCGCTTTGGGGCTAACTTGTAATGATAGTTGTTTGTAATAAATATAAATAAATAAATAAAAAATAAAATAAATAAATGAAATAAATATTTTTTTTCGTCTAGATACTGCGCCAAACTACCCTCGGACACGTTCACCCGACTCGCCCCTCAGTGGTGGACTGAAGTGGTGAATCTCCCCGATTCCACCGGGAAACTCCACACTGCGTATATATGTACGCTGAGGCTGCCTCTGAATTGTCCTGTCAAATATAATATCGTTGTGAGTATTTAACATATTTTTTTATGCTCTTGCTCGGAAATAGCTTCGTTATATAAAAATAAACAATACGTCAATAGACTCATCATAGGCTGCCTCTGAATTGTCCCGTCAAATATAATATCGTTGTGAGTATTTAACATATTTTACTTCCTCTTGCTCGGAAATAGCTTCGTTATATAAAAATAAACAATACGTCAATAGACTCATCATAGGCTGCCTCTGAATTGTCCCGTCAAATATAATATCGTTGTGAGTATTTAACATATTTTTTTATCCTCTTGCTCGGAAATAGCTGCATTATTTAAAAAAAAAACAATTCGTCAATAGACTCATTGCTGGCCTAAGACAACAATGTAATTGAAAAAATTATTGCTGGCCGCTAATGGAGGTTTTTTAATGTACACGTTTTCATACATTAATGTTTTTCACTCTGTCCCTATATAAGGTGAATTTAAATCAACTGCAAATATTTTAAGGACAGATTCAGACCACTAAACTGAACAACTTTCCCAAATGAACATATGTCGAAATACGAAAAATTTTTTTTTACCTCCCATACAAATTCTGCCGTCGTACGAGAGAAGGGCACATGTATCATTTTGGTCAAACCGAGATATTAAAGTTTTCACCATATTCTGCTCTATAGAGTGAAAACCTATTGATTTATAGAAAAAAAATCACTGATTATATTGGGTTATGGGACATCTGGACCGCGCAAAAACTGGGCCGCGGCCCAAATGTCCACTTTTCAAATTTTGTTGCGTAATGGTTAGTACTAATATATTTTTAGCTTTTTAGTTTCAAAATATAATGAATTATTCAATAATTTCAAATAATAACTTTCAACTAACCAAAAAAAAATATTTAAAAAATACCGTTTACTACAAAGAAAAGGCATAGTTAACCAAATGTGACCTTTCTTTTTGATATTTCTAACAAATTTGTAATCGAGTCATAAAGAAAGGGCATATTTGTGCCCTTTTCAATTAAAATAAAACTAATGTGTGTATGTAAACAAAAAATAAAAATAAAAGTTTAATTAAATGTAAAACAATATGTTTTACACTTGTAACTAGGAGATAGGCGTGATCTGATCATACATACAGACAGGCAGACAGGAAATTCGAATACAAATTTTGCTTTCTATTATTCTTTTTAAATGTCCCTCTATACATTTTAATCAAAAGTACATGTACAGACAAAATATTTTAACTTTTTTATTATATGTATAGATAGATTTACTAAATAGCTCACAGACATTATTATTAAAGGCACTCGATAGTTAAATATTCTTAATGGTACATACATACATACTTATAGTCACGTCTTTATCCCATACGGGGTAGACAGAGCCTAGAGCCATAAGACCTTTGACCACGTTTAGCATGATGGTAGTTGAAACAGGAAATCAATAGTGATGGGTTGGTAGCCGCATCGCCTATTTCATGATTCCCCCATTCGCCGATTCCCTCAGTCGACTTTTACGGCTTTAGTGGGAAGAGAAGCAGCTGGTACATTCTATGTTTTTTTACGCGGAGATTCTCAACGTGTTTTTCTTTCTCAAGTGGAGAAAGCTTCTGTTTAGGCGGTGAAATGCCAATTTTGTGGAGTCGCTTCGACACCTCAGGCACAACTGGCGCATTTTGCACTGAAACCCTGCCCTCCTTAAATCACCTCTCATCGTAAATAGTTTAAAGAAAAGGCACAACTGGTTATTTGTGCCTTTTATACGTAAATAATTACAATATGCATGGATGAATAATTAAGTAAACAGGGCACATCTGGCATTTGAGCCTTATCAACGTAGTTTTTACTAAAATCCTAAATGAATTAATAGTCACAACAATGTATTTGTGCCTTTTCAATACAATATCAAATAAATATGCCTTTTCATTCAATAACACATGAAAATAAGTGTCATTTGTGCCTTTTGCGCCTACTGTAACTCCAAATTCCTTAGAGTTAAAATTCTACAAAAAAATTGAGCAGATGCGCCTTTTTTCCCTGATTCTAAATATGTATATAACTCATTTTTTGAAAAAATGTTAGTTGTACCCTTTTCTTGTACGGCGGCAGAATTGAGAATCAGCTGATCTATTTTAGTATGGCGAGTGAAAAATAAAATTTCTTATTTCGATATAAGTTTATTTGGAGAAGTTGTTCAGTATAGTGGTCTGTATCTGCCGTTAAAATATTTTCAGTTAATTTGTGTCCACCTTGTATATTTATTTCTTGTTGTTAGGGCCACCCTATGAAGACGAGAGTGTTGGCGCGGCGTATGGTGGCGTTACAAGCTTGTAGGATACTACACAAGTCTGGGGAATTGGATGACCAGCTGATGCCCATAGGTATGTCTTATAATATTTCGACGTCCTCCGTGGCGTAATGGTTAACATGCCTGACCGCTACTCAGGAGTCCCGGGTTCGATCCCCGGTCAGGTCAAGATGAAAAATTGATCTTTTTCTGATTGACCTGGGTCTTGGATGTTTATGTATATATGTATTTGTTATAAAATATAGTATCGTTGAGTTAGTATCCCATAACACAAGTCTCGAACTTACTTTGGGGCTAACTTAATCTGTGTGATTTGTCCCTATATATTTATATTAATAATATCACCATTTTTTTACAGCTGACTCCTACTGCCATAACTATAAGACCGTCGGTCATACTGTTTTTTCTTATTTCTTAACCCCCGACGCAAAAAGAGGCGTAAGTTTGAAGTGTCTGCCTTGTCGGTCTGTCTCTGGCATTGTAACTACAACGGATGAAGCGATTTCAAGCTATTTTTTTTTGTTATAATGGTGACTTATGTGCGAGTGTTCTTAGACATGTCTGATGAAAATCGGTTCAGCCGTTTAGAAGTTGTGGGGAGAAATAACGGAATGCGTGCAAATATACTCGAGTGGTAGTCGAGGATCTCAAATGAAAGCGCATTACGTGCACATAACAAAAATAATTTGTTCCATGACATGACAGACCATTTTATGACATTAATGAATTCTTTGACCTTCAGAGTAAACAATGACATTTGCATGTGAATTTCCTATTTGTTTTTTTTTGTGTTATCATATGCAATTTTCTTTGATAATATGTTTATAATGTAAAATTTTAGTTATAATTCAATATGACACGTTATGCATTCACACGTCATTTAATATGACAAAACATGTGACACAATATTTAATAATTGTAACACCAATGTATACCATGTTTTTTTGTGAATAAAGATATACTTACTTACTTACATGAAAATCGGTTCAGTAATGAAAAAGCTCTGGCTGGGGGTATATATTGAACTAGCCAATTCTTCGCGTCTATATATCTCGTGTTCGAATAATGCATTAGCGTTTATACTTGCACATGTTTCCTCATCTACTTTATTTTGAACATCTTATATGAATTTTCAGGCAAAGAAAATTTCAAAGCGGCCGATCTCGATTGCTCGAATTTGAACTGCGAAAGTGGCGACCCCAACGACGCGGCGAGACCGGGAACTACGAAACGCAGGCAGTATTATTATAAGAGGGTGAGTCTATTTATGCTTATTTTTTTACCCCGACGTAATCCAATGTAATTACCAGTTCCGCTAAATCAGGACCATGTGTAATAGTGTACCCTGAGGTACGCTCGGCTCCGCCCGCGTGCGCCTCGGTTATATCGCGCCCGAAAGTAGGCTATGTTTGACTCCTAGTGCATAACTATATCCATACAATAAATTTCGTCACAATTGGTCCAGCAGTTTAGACGTGAAGAGGTGACAGACAGACAGAATTTCGCATTTATAATTTGGAGTATGTGACGGGAGCGATAGTGTTATATGCTCTCGCGCCACAAAGGGAAGATCTTCCCGCCAGGCTAGGGTGTTATGCCTGGGGAACCGCGGCTCTCACGATGTCTTGTCGGAGGTTGTATTTATGCTCCAATCCGTAGAAACTTTGATAGCGCGATCTAGACTTTCATAGTAATTTTGCTGTTTTGTATGCAGGTTTGATTTTCGTGCTTTTAACGCCATCTGTTGTGCGTCTTTGGTAGTTTGTTTGTTGTGGCGTTAGTTTCGCCACATATAATATTAGTATGGATTAGTATGGATAAGTTTTCAATTTTTTGTGCTATTGCATTTTTTTGTTTTTTTTTTTTTTTTTTGTTTTCATGTTAGTCGCTGTTCTGTGTATTGCTTACATTATTACTCTTGCGTTTAAGAATCTTAAATTTTAAGTTTAAACCTCGTTTGGTATACATCTTTTCGATTACAATTTAGATCTACCCAGTATTTAAATTTAAATTATTCTCACTCGCGATTGTAATCTGTTTTGTTAGCTATTAAATATCATGAAATGTTATATCAAAATGTCTGATTTTTTTTATTGAAACCAATACTTGATATTTTATTATGCAGACAGCATGGGCGTTCACTGATTGCCAGCCAATAATAGACACAACGGACGTGGAAATAGAGGCGAATCCGACCAAACCGCCGGAAAGCTATGAGGAAATGGCTAAAAAGCAAGGTACGAACTATACTATATATTTGACTTTTGTTACATAAGAATTAAAAAGTACCAAATTACAAAAAACTCTGCAACCAAGGTGTACAGTGTCAATTTGTACACCTTGGTTGAGTTTTTCGATACCGTTGAATGAAGGTATTAATGTTTGTATAAAAAGTATGGTATGTGCGTCTGTTTGTGAAGGAAACGCAGGTATGTAATGTATTTTTGTTCCTCTCGCTCGGAAACGCGAGTGCTTTATTATTTTAAAAAAATACGTCACTAGACTTATTGTAGGCCTAATCAAACAATGTAATTAAAAAAATACATTTTTTACACGTTTTTAAACAGTTTATCTGTGCCAAGCCTATAAAAAAGGTTTTTATGTAAGTACAACCCATAATATTGCACCCATGCGAAGCCGGGGCGGGTCGCTATTTAAAGATAAGAAGAGAGAATACGCTAGCAACACTGATCCTGGAATTAAATCCGCGTCAAAACCATTTCTATTCGGATAATTTCTCTGTTCTGTGCCTCAGCAGCAATATTACTCGGTCTACAGTTACAAATTGCAATATTGTTTAAAACGGCCACTTCTAGCAGTTTTGCTATTTGTAACTATATGGAACAATAATTTAAAATGATTAAAATTAACTTCAGATCCAGAACCTTAATTACATAACACGGATTTTTGATAACTAGCGCCACCAACATTTAAAAATCATTATTCACTAAAAAAACAAGTTATCAAAAATCCCTCTGCTGTAATTATGGTTCTGGATCTGAAGTTAATTTTAATAATATTCAATTATTAAATTATAGTTCCATATAGTTACAAATTGCAAAACTGCTAAAAGTGGCCGTTTTAAGCAATAATGCAACTTGTTACTATAGGGAATTATAATTTAATATGTTTAAAATTAACTTCAGATCCAGAACCTTAATTACAGAAGACGGGTTTTCGATAACTTGTGTTTTCAGGGAATAATGATTTTTAAATGACGGTGGCGCTAGTGTTCACCGAGGTATCACCTTAAATTGCTTTATTTCCGGCCTTGACTAATCGTAATAATTTATTATTAGGTGTAAAACGCAATCTTCTATACGCCCTGGAATCGAGACTGTCATGTGCTTTACCTGAACGATACAACACTAGAGGGAGAAGACTACACGCTCCGCAGCACGCGGCTCACGCTATTGGTCTGCTGATGGCCAGGGAACATACTGACGAGTGAGTGATAGCGCTGGTTAAGCAACAAGTGCCGAGGTTGAGGCTTGGATGGGTCACCGTTACTATCTAAATTAATTAGGCTGAATAAAGAAATTTGAAGTGGTAACTGTCACTATATAAGTCGGGTTGTAGACTGATTAGTGAGTGATAGCGCTTGTTAAGCAACAGGTGTCGAGGTTGAGGTTTGGATGGGTCACCGTCACAGTTGACTGAAGTTAAGTATTTAGGAGCGCGGCAGATTAATTGGTCGCTGTCACCATATAAGTCAGGAAACATACTGTCAATTGATAACGCTTGTTAAGCAAGTTTTTGCGGGTCAGGGCTTGGATGGGTCGCCTTAACTATGCCAGGTCGTAACATACTGAGAGTGAGTGATAGCGCTGGTTTTGCAACGGGTGCCGAGTTATCTATTTGGATCGCGATGTATATACAATTGTGGTCATATAATTAAGAACGATTTGAAATTCCAGAATTTTTAATCTAAATCTTGTCATGTGTTATCTGTTCCTTCTAATGATCTAAGAAACACTGAAAAACTGTTAAAAGTGGCCGTTTTAAGCAATAATGCAATTTGTAACTATATGGAATTTTAATTT
Organism: Apomyelois bistriatella; assembly: GCA_947044815.1. Taxonomy (NCBI): domain Eukaryota; kingdom Metazoa; phylum Arthropoda; class Insecta; order Lepidoptera; family Pyralidae; genus Apomyelois; species Apomyelois bistriatella. The sequence continues at coordinate 2,287,370 of OX345717.1, forward strand.
AATATGTTTAAAATTAACTTCAGATCCAGAACCATAATTACAGCAGAGGGATTTTCGATAACTTGTGTTTTCAGTGAGTAATGATTTTTAAATGACGGTGGCGCTAGTGTTCACCGAGGTATCACCTTAATAGATGGCTAAAAAAATACAAAAAAAATGATTATTTGTTTCAGCCTACAAATCCCAGCGTTCCCGGTGTACACTCGCTCGGGCGAGCTGCTAGTGTCTGTCCGTCATGTTCCGCACGCCGATACAAGAGTATCACCCACACGCTGCCGACTCGTGCGCAGGTACTTTATACATGGGGCTATTTATACATATATGTTTCTTATACGACGAATTTTGTCATAAATTTAATCACTACAGCAGACATATTACAACGCTAAATGTTTCCCGCGGCTCCGTTCGCGTGTTACTCGATTCTTTCTGTGTCTGTTACCTTTTACGGCTGAATCGCTGGACCGTTTTTAATTATATGCGGTACAGATATAGTTAAAGACCGGAGGTAAACATAGGCTACTTTTTAGCGCGATATAAAAGTACCACGTGGGCGTAGTGATGGGAAAATTTGGTAGAAATCTTATTTTCAACCGTTTTCTACCATTGTTGTTTACTATAAAGCACAAAAACTACGGTAGAAAATCTTGTGTCATTTTCGCCCATCACTTCGTGGACGGAGACGCGGGCAACAGCTAGTATTTTTTTTTAAATTACTTTTTACGGTCATGGAAACTAGTCCTTTAAAGCTTTTCTTGAATTAATTAATCTTCTTCAGTCCTACTTTAGTCAAGTCAAAAAGTCAAGTCAGTAGTCTAGTTCAGTCCAGTCAAGTACGTCTAGTCAGAGTCAGATGGCTAAGTGAAGCGGTGGAAAAATTTCACTTAGCTATATCATGGAGATTTTGGTGACAAAGATAAAAGTCACGTAATCGACACTGTATCACTTCCCAACACTCACGCTTGTTCACGAACACTTTGCGAATAATGATCCACCAATATTATGCACAAATACACGAAAGAACCTTTCTGAAAATTAAATACAGCGCGGACATAGCGACAGTTTTACTTTCCCTCCAAAAAATCGCTAGTAGTAATATATAATAGCTAGTAGTAATTCGACGACCTGTGGCGCGTAATGGTTAACACGCCTCACCGCTACTCAGGAGGTCTCGGATTCGATCCCCGGTCAGGTCAAGATGAAAAATGATCTTTTTCTGATTGGCCTGGGTCTTGGATGTTTATCTATACATGTATTTGTTATAAAATATAGTATCGTTGAGTTAGTATCCCATAACACAAGTCTCGAACTTACTTTGGGGCTAGCTCAATCTATGGGATTTGTCCCTATATATATTTATTTAGTAATAACAGGTGACCATAAATTATGATGTATTTTTGGTTTTCACAATGTGCCATTGTTTTTAGGTTCATGCGTTTCGTTTTCGCGGAGGTACTTCGCGTGCATCGCCGCGGTATGAAGCTTCAGAGCGACGGAACCACACATAACAACTATTACGTCGTGCCTACTGTTAAAAGTGAGTATTTTTTAGGGTTCCGTATGAAAAATAACAAAACTGACGCTTTGCAATACAATACAAAACCAAACCCTTTATTGCACATAGAAAACAGAAAATAGGTTAACAAGAACTTAAATATACATTATGATATTTTCTCTAAACTTGCTAGTAATATTGATTGATAATAATTATTACTAGTTGTTACCCGCGATTTCGTCCGCTTGGAAATAATAAATTATTTTTTTAATGGATTTTGTTTTTATTTATTTTTTCAATTCATATACATGACGATTCCGCACTTCGAGAGTGAAAAATAAAATTTCGTATTTCGATATAAGTTTATTTGGAGAAGTTGTTCATTATAGTGGTCTGTATCTGCCCTTAAAATATTTGCAGTTGATTTGTGTCCGCCTTGTATAATGTTTTAAATAAATAATGTAATACTTTTCCTAAATACATTATAAACGTATATTAAAATGCGTTATTTAAATTAATATAAATTTAAATTAATATAAAAGAGTTTAGAATGTTTAAAAATCATTTAATGAATTTTTGCTCTGGGATATACAGGATGGACACAAATCAACTGCAAATATTTTAAGGGCAGATACAGACCACTATACTAAACAACTTTTCCAAATAAACTGATTTAGACGGTTAGTCTCAATAACTTTTCCAAATAAACATCTCGAATTACAAAAAAGAAATGACCTTCCATACAAATTTAGAAAGTGAAAAAAAACAATTCGTATTTCGATATAATTTTATTTGGAAAAGTTGTTCAGTAAAGTGGTCTGAATGACTTAGGTGACAATTGATCCGCAAAAAATCTCATCTGAGGATTTTACGTGGCCCTTTTAAAAAAATCGCGGATTATTTAACACCTAACATATTTAAAAGGCCGACGAATCATCCTCGGATGAGATTTTTTGCGGATCAATTGTCACCTAAGTCGGCTGAATCTGGCTATAAAAAATATTTGTAGTTAACTTGTGTCCACTTATATAGACACTAGCTGTTGCCCGCGGCTCCGCCCGCGTGCGCCTCGGTTATATCGCGCCCGAAAGTAGGCTATGTTTGACTCCTAGTGCATAACTATATCCATACCAAATTTCAGCACAATCGGTCCAGCAGTTTAGCCGTGAAGAGGTGACAGACAGACAGACTTTCGCATTTATAATATTAGTATGGATATGGATATAATGACTTCAGTGTATACTATCTAGTTATAACTGTTATTGTGAATACAAGAAATAAATTGAAAAACATATTATGTCTGTGTAAATCTGTATGTGTTTGAATGAATAAATGAATAAATTTTGAATAACAGCAACCAACGAAGACGGTACCACCAAAATAGACGTCGACTGGGCGTTCTTAGAACTCATATACCAGCACACGGAAGCGAAGAAACACGCGGACATCGAGAAACCTATTTTGTTCCCGGAGGGAGACGAGGGCGACGGGAAAAAGGTAAGTAATACATACATACATACATATCGTCACGCCTGTCTCCCGTAGGCGTAGGTAGAGACTAGAGATTTCCATTGGCTACGATCCTTACATACCTCTCTCGCTTCCTCCACACTCATCACTCTTGTCATACACGCTCGCCGATTTCGGGTACTCCTAATGTCTCCCTTTTTCAAAAGGTCTGCGATTTGGTCGCAGTATGTTTTACGAGGCCGACCCTGACCGCCGCTAAGGTAAGTAATGGAATTCGTAAAATAAATAACGGACTTATTACTATTAAACTGTTCTCTGCTTGACCCAAAGGTTGACTGTTAGATAATGATTTTAGCATTAAGTCCGCCTATTGTTTTTTTTACAATAAAGTTAAATAAATAAAATAAATACTATATATAAGACTAGCCGACCCGTCAAATAAAATAAATACTATATAAGACTAGCTGACCCGGCGAACTTCGTACCGCCTTTCTTAATATTTTTTTCCGTAAGAACTTTGTACAGAGTATTAGAAAACTACAAAAAAAAAAATCAGACAAATCGGTCAAGCCGTTTTCATGCTATGTCGTGACAACGGAAAACGGGTTTCATTTTTATATAAGACTAGCTGTTCCCCGCGGCTTCGCCCCGCGTGGGACTCGGTTATATCGCGCCCAAAAGTAGCCTATGTTTGACCTCAGGTCGTTAACTACATCCCTACCAAATTTCATCACAATCGGTCCAGCAGTTTAGCCGTGAAGAGGTGACAGACAGACAGACAGACTTTCGCATTTATAATATTAGTATGGATATAGATAGATTTAAAACCCAAAAACAACAAAACCACACAAAATTTTTTTTCCTTTGGTTAATTCAGAAAAAACTCATCACTACATAGTATGAAAAAGTAGCTTTCTCTGTCCCTATATCCCTATGTATACTTAAATCTTTAAAACTACGCAACGGATTGAATCATCTTGAATCACTCTATCTATTAAAAAAAACCGCATCAAAATCCGTTGCGTAGTTTTAAAGATTTAAGCATACAAAGGGACAGAGAAAGCGACTTTGTTATATACCATGTATATATTATTAAAATATCGCATATTTTGTTTATACATACATATTTTCACAGGAAGGTGTGAAGAAAATGGAGAACCCTCTTTTAAAACCCGGCGAAGTTTTCGTGTTTGATCCTGACAAGTATAAAGAGGCCGTGGTGACCCCCTGGTACAGGAACCAAGACCAACCGCAGGTAACCAATATTTATGAATTAAAACTAAAATAAAACTAAAGTAAAAGTTTTATTTTAATTTTGTTTTATTTTAGTTTAAAAATTAAAATAAAACTAAAGTAAAAGTTTTATTTTTGTTTTATTTTAGTTTTTGTATTATAATTGCTAATGTGAGTTTATTTAAATAAATTATAAATTTCAATAAAGAAAAAATTTAAACTTTTTTTTCTCTGAAGTTGATAGTATCTTACATACATCAGATACTTAAATAGCTGGTTGATCGTTCCAACTTAATATTATAAATGCGATAATGAGTTTGTATGTTTCTTTGTTTGTATGTTCCGCTTTCACGCCCTATATAAGGTGAATTTAAATCAATTGCTAATATTTTAAGGGCAGATTCAGACCATAAAACTGAACAACTTTCCCAAATAAACTTATGTCGAAATACGAAAAAAATTTTTGACCTCCCATACAAATTGAGGATCAGCTGATCTAGTTTAGTATAGTAGTGAAAAATAAAATTTCGTATTATAAGTTTATTTGGAAAAGTTGTTCAGTATAGTGGTCTGTATCTGCCCTTAAAATATTTGCAGTTGATTTGTGTCCACCTTATATACCGAACCAATCTTCCTGAAACTTCGCGTACACATAGCTAGGAGTATTGAGAAGGACATAGGGTACCTTTCATCCCGGGAAAGTCACTGTTCCCCAGGTAAATTCACCCGAAAAGCTAGTATACTAATACTAGCTTTCGCCAATCTATATACTTCTATCTATGTGTATGCAAAATTTCAGAAAGATTGGTGCAATAGATAGAGCGTGAAGCGTAACAAACAAACAAACTCACTTTCGCATTTATAATATTAGTTGGATAGATAGACGACCTATTACTTAAATAAATAAATAATAAATAAATATATAGGGACAAATCACACAGATTGAGTTAGCCCCAAAGTAAGTTCGAGACTTGTGTTATGGGATACTAACTCAACGATACTATATTTTATAACAAATACATATATAGATAAACATCCAAGACCCAGGTCAATCAGAAAAAGATCATTTTTCATCTTGACCTGACCGGGGATCGAACCCGGGACCTCCTGAGTAACTTGTAAACACATTAGACTGATTTATTGTTCCCAGTTCTTCCTAGTGGCTGAAATATGCTGGAATCTGACGCCTGATTCAGCATTTCCTTCAGCATCACACAGCAGCTTCAGGAAGTACTACAGCAGCAAGTATGGCGTCACTCTCACGCAAGCCTCTCAACCTCTGCTAGACGTGGACCACACCAGCGCCAGGTTAAACCTACTCACTCCGAGGTAAACTTACTTTAATGCAAAACTTTTATACCCAAGCGACCGGGATTCGCTAGTTTTATGCAGAAAAACTTTTGGCGTGAAAGTATGAGTAAAATGATTTTTTTTCCAGACATGGAACCTAGATAGATTATCTTTTTGACTGTGTAAGAACTTATGTTTAAAATTTCAAAGTTACCGTTAGAACCGTTTTCGAAAACGCAAGTACTAATATATTTATATAATTACAATATTGCTCATTTAATAATAAAGGACACGTTTAGCATGATGGTAGTTGAAACAGGAAATCAATAGTGATGGGTTGCTAGCCGCATCGCCTATGTCATGATTTCCCCATTCGGCGATTCCCTCGGGCGACTTTTACGGCTTGCGCGGGAAGAGAAGCAGCTGGTACATTCTATGCTTTTCTTTTTGTCCCAGACCAGCATGGAAGATGGTCTTATAGCTCTAGGCTCTGTCTACCCCGTATGTAATAAAGACGTGGTTATATGTATGTATGTAATACTAAAGGATTTTTGAACTACTTTTCTCACCGTTTAAACCTTCCCTGAACTTCCACAAATAATTTAAAGACTAATTAATTAATTATCCAAAATTTATTAGCCAAATCGGTCCACCCATTCTCGATTTTTTGGACTCAAATCAACTGCAAATATTTTAAGGGTAGATTCAGACCAACTTTTCCAAATAAACTTATGTAAAAATATGAAATTATTTTTTTTCACTCTCTTTACTTACTTTTCACTCTACTTAACCAAATCAGCTGATTCTCAATTTTTATGTAAGATCAAATATTTTTTTTTTGTATAGCGATAAAAGTTTATTTGGAAAAGTTGTTCAGTATTGTGGTATGAATCTGCCCTTAAAATATTTGCAGTTGATTTGAGTCTGAAGATGGATAGGTAATAACTCATCAATTAACTACCTCCATGGTTAACGCGCTTGCCTGTAGACTCAGGGGTCGTGGGTTTGATTCCAACGGGAAGCATACTTTGTTTATTTATTTTAATAAAAAAAAAACAAATGCATTATTTTATGCGAATGCTAGCATTTTACAAAAATCTATTTAGTTGTTTCCAGTTTGGTTAGGACATTGCAGGCGTGAATCACCTGATTGTCTGATAATAAAGATGATTCCGTGCTTCGGAAGGCACGTTAAGCCGTTGGTCCCGGCTGCCATCTGGTAGTCGTTAAAGGAACCACGACAGAGGCCGAGTTTCGAAGAACTCAGACAACAGGCTGTGCATGGTCGATTGACTGTGACACCTACACGAATTGACGATGATTATTGAGTTTTTGGAGGGAAAGTAAACTGTCGCTATGTCCGCGCTGTATTTAATTTCCAAAACTTAGGTTTTTTCGAGTGTTTGCGCTTAATATTGGCGGATTGTTATTCGCAAAGTGTTCGTGAACAAGCGCGAGTGTTGGGAAGTGGTGCAGTGTTGATTACGTGACTTTTTATCTTTGTCACCAAAATCTCCATGATATAGCTAAGTGAAATTTTTCCACCGCTTCACTTAGCCATCTGACTCAGACTAGACTTACTTACTTGACTGGACTTGACTATTGACTTATTTTTGACTCGGCTGACTTAAGTAGGACTGAAGAAGATTAATAAATTCAAGAAAGGCCTTAAAGGACTAGATTTCATGGCCGTATAAATTATTCAAAAAAAAAAAACGATGATTATTCCAGATACGTGAATCGTAAAGGCGTGGCGTTGCCAGTCTCGTCTGAGAGGACTCGTCGCGCGAAACGAGATCGTTTGGATCAGAAACAAATATTATTGCCAGAGTTGTGTACTGTGCATCCATTTGCTGCGCCGTTGTGGTTCGCCACTGTGGCACTTCCATGTGTCTTATACAGGTAAGGCCTTTATTATACACTAGCGACCCGCCCTGGCTTCGCATGGGCATAAAAACCTTCCTCTTAAATCATTATCTAAAAAAACCCGTATCAAAATCCGTTGCGTAGTTTTAAAGATTTAAGCATACAAAGGGACATAGGGACAGAGAAAGCGACTTTGTTTTATACTATGTAGTGATGATGTGTTTCTTTAAGTATCAATTAAAATAAATCCTTAGCATGGTAGGGACTGTGTTCCACCATGCATGTATCACTGACACCCATATTCTCAAACGTTTCCTCATAGGTCTCCTCCACTCAACCTCATTCGAGGACGCCTCAAGGAAGTCCTCCAACTTTCCTTGAAAATGGTATTCTTGATTGTTTCCTTGAGGAAACGCACGTGAGGATGAGTCAAGGAATGACGTCCCGTTTCATTTGTGTATGTTGGTAAACCGCTTAACTTCTTGACGTAAAGAGAGTTTTTGACAAAGTTTCTTTTTCAATTTTAGCTTACTGGCATAGATTTATTATAAAACAACAAAATACTTAATACACAAAGAACTTATTACAGTGGGTACAAGTTCTTTTAAATCTGGTCCTCAATAAAAGTACCTACCTACTTTTCGTTAAACGAAACGTTCGAGGCTTCCTTAAGGTACCTCTCGACCAACCGTATATTTTGACAGTTCGTTCCTCACCTCCATTGAAAAATGTAATTTCCCTAAGGAACTTGTTTTGATACTTAAATATTGGTATGGTAGTCAGACTAATGCTGTTCGATGGGGAGATGAGCTGTCGGGAATCCTTTGGACTCGAATGTGAAGTGAGACAGGGGGGACTGACCTCTCCTACTCTCTTTAATCTTTATATCAATGATCTGATTGGTGAGCTTAGCAGCGCGCATGTTGGCTGTCATATTGACGGAGTATGTGTCAACAATATAAGTTATGCAGACGACATGGTGCTGCTGAGCCCATCAGTCAGCAGCTTAAAAAGGCTGATCGGTATATGCGAGACATATACTACTAAGCATGGATTAAAATATAACACAGCCAAAAGTGAATTTATGGTTTTTAAGGCTGGCAATAGGGGTCCCCTAGATATACCAATAACCCTTAATTGTATTAATCTAAATAAGGTATCCTCTTTCAAGTAATTAGGCCACATTGTAACGGAGAGTCTAAAAGACGATGCGGATATAGAGAGGGAACGGAGGGCACTGTCGGTCAGGGCCAATTTGATAGTTCACAGATTCAGGAGATGCTCAGCACAGGTAAAAGTGACACTATTTAGAGCGTACTGCACATCCCTGTACACCTGTAGTTTGTGGAACGATTATTGGAAGAGATCGATCAGTGCCCTCCGTGATCAATAGAATAATGCGTTTAGGGCACTGTTGGGGTTGCCGCGATGGTGCAGTGCATCTGGTATGTTTGCGGACGCTCATGTAGATGGCTTTAATGCAGTGCTCCGCAAACGGAGTGCGGCGACACTGCGCCGACTGCGTGGCAGCACCAACACTATCCTAAGCATGATAGCAGATAGGCTGGACAGTCGCTTTACAAAGCACTGGATCAACCAGCACCTTAGTATAGGTTCCTACTAATATAGATTTTAAGATACCACAGATTTCAAGATTACCTGTTACTAACCAATTATGGACTTAAATGGTCTGAAATAAAAGATTTTTATTTATTTATTGAGTAATTTCCTTAAGGTGAGGAAGCTAGTGTCAATTATGAATACCATTGAGGTCGAGTGAAGATGAGTAGAGTTTGAGGAAACGTTTGAGAATATGGGTTTGAGACCCAGTCAAGTCTCAGATACCAGTGCCCCTAGTATGAGTTTTTCTTAACGTAGACGCTAGCGACTGCGTTAGCGATTTAGTATGGCGAACCTGTACAGCACAAAACATTAAAATTACGTAAAACAGCTTTACTAAGAACAGTAAGCAATCACTTCCAGTCAACCTTAGGGTGGATGGAAAATTAACAGACTATTAAAATACAAAGGTTACTGGTTAAATAAATAAAAATAATATTAATTACAGAATAAACGCTCTACTAATAGCAGATGAAATTCGCCGCGCAGTCGCCATAGACGTTGGTTTAGGAATACCTAAAATAGACGAGAAAACCTGCCCTGGGTTTACTTGGCCGCCATTGGACTTTGGATGGAGTTTGGCTGAGGTAAATACGACTTTATTGCCATAGAAATAGTGATTATATTAGAATATACATGTTTTCTGTTTAGGAATAACTAAAATATTAGAGAAGACCTCTTTGGATGGAGTTTGGCTGAGGTAAATGCTACTTTGTTGCTATAGAAATAGTGGTCATATTAGAGTACTTTACTTTCTTGGCGCTATTTTTGGAATAATATTAAGGACGTTACGCATATTTTTTACATCGGTGGTAACTTATTAAGCAATGAATATGTGTTAAACAGTAATAAATGAAATAAATTACTATATTGTACTGAAAAAAACCAATAATATTCTTAGTTAGTGGCATTTCTATCTTGAGCTCCTCCGTGCTTCGGAAGGCACGTTAAGCCGTTGGTACCGGCTGTTATCGATAGATGGCCGTCATTAAGCTATGTCAAATGCCTGTAGGCAGCCTGCAAAATCTGTCAGTGTTGTCCACTAACACACCCGGTCATGTTCCTGTGGGTCTGGTTTCTGTAAAAAGGGTTACGGAGGTCAGACGACAGTCGCTCCATTGTAATAACCAGTACCGCCAAATCAGGACCATGAATAAAGAGCACCCTGGGCTCTGAAGCGTAACCTGAAGATGCAACCAGGAAACACGCTCGGACGAAGGACTGTAGAAACAAACGAACACATTTTTTCCAACAGGTACTCAATGCGGATGAGAAAGGCGAGAAGAGAAAAGATGAAGAAATTGAGAAAAAGGAAGAATCAGAAACGAAGGAAGTCGGAGAAAGGTAAATGTCACTTTTACAGCACAATCATCATCATGTCGTGTAGGTGACACCGTCAATCCGTGCACACCCTGGTGTCAGAGTTCTTCGGAACCGCCTCTCGGCCTCTGACGTGGTTCCTTTAACGACTACCAGATGGCAGCAGGGAGCAACGGCTTAACGTGCCTTCCGAAGCACGGTATCATCTTTATTATCAGACAATCAGGTGATTCAAGCCTGCAATGTCCTAACCAAACTGGAAACAACTAAACAAAATATACTTCCCGTGGAAATTTAGATCAATACCTACACATGTTGTATTCTTATATATTGTCAATTAATGGATTGTAATCTGTTTTGTGTGTTAATAAATAAATAAATCGAACTCGCAACCCCCGGGTCTACAGGCAAACGCCTCAATCTTCCTGTGGGTCTGGTTTCCCTGTAACAAGGGTTACGGAGGTCAGACGGCAGTCGCTCCGTTGTAATTAACCAGTACCGCCAAATCAGGACCATGATTAAAGGGCACCCTGGACTCTAAAGCGTAAGCTGAAGATGCAAACGGGAACGCACTCGTGTGTAAATAAAATCGTTTATTTGTGTATCCCAGGTGAAAGATCACATATTCTTAAGACGATACCTCGGTGAACACTAGCGCCACCATCATTTAAAAATCATTATTCACTGAAAACACAAGTTATCAAAAATCCGTGTTATGTAATTAAGGTTCTGGATCTGAAGTTAATTTTAAACATATAAAATTATTAAATTAAGTATAGTTCCAAATTCAAATTCCGCTAAAAGTGGCCGTTTTAAGCAATATTGCAATTTGTATCATCTTATGGTGATACCTCGGTGAACACTAGCGCCACCATCATTTAAAAATCACTAAGAACACAAGTTATCAAAAATCGGTGTTATGTAATTAAGGTTCTAAATCTAAAGTTAATTTTAAACATATTAAATTGTAGTTCCCTATAGTTGCAAATTGTAAAACTGCTATAAGTGGCCGTTTTAAGCAATATTGCAATTTGTAACTATATGAAACTATAATTAATTTAATTTAATATGACATCAGATCCAGAAACTTAATAACAGAAGACGGATTTGTGATAACTTGTGTTTTCAGTGAATAGGCAGTTTTAACTGATAGTGGCGCTAGTGTTCACCGAGGTATAGTCTTAATTGATTTTGTCTCTTTGTCTGTGCAGCGATATCAAACAACAAACCACAGATAATGAAGGGACGGATGTAGCAGCTGAAGCGAAACCAAAGACTGTCAACGACATACTACAGGAGAAAGAGAATGCTGAGAGTGTACGTTTATTTATACTAAAAATTAATTTATTAATTAATTTATTAAAACTTTATTTTTCTATAAGTACAAAATACTTATACAATTGGCGGGCTTAATGCTAAAAGCATTCTCTACCAGTCAACCATTGGGAGAAACAGAAAAATTGTGCGGCGCAAAAAAGTTACTATTTTCAATATTCTTCTTCATTCTACTCATATTTAACTAGCAGTCCACCCCGGCTTCGCCCGTGGTACACACATAGCCTACGTCACTCGGGGATAGTTTGGCTTTCCAACGGTAATTTTTTTTTTCAAATCGGTTCAATAGTTTCGAAGCCTACAAATAAACCACCATAACAGTAGTGGGTGGGCGCCGGCCGGCAGTAGTTTGCATGGACTAACTGGTGGCGGAAGCACGCGAAATTTGGTAAGGCAGTTTTTGGAGGGAAAAAAAAACTGTCGCTATGTCCGCGCTGTGTTTAATTTCCAAAACTTAGGTTTTTACGAGTGTTTGTGCATAATATTGGTGGATTATTATTCGCAAAGTGTTCGTGAACAAGCGTGAGTGTTGGGAAGTGGTACAGTGTCGATTACGTGACTTTTATCTTTGTCTCCAAAATCTCCATGATATAGCTAAGTGAAATTTTTCCACCGCTTCACTTAGCCATCTGACTTACTTACTTCTGACTAGATTTACTTACTTGACTAGACTACTGACTTGACTTTTGACTTAACTGACTTAAATAGGACTGAAGAAGATTAATAAATTCAAGAAAGGCCTTAAAGGATTAGTTTCCATGGCCGTAAAAAGTATTAAAAAAAATTTGTACTTTTAACCATTTATTAATAACTAGCTGTTCCCCGCGGCTTCGCCCCGCGTGGGACTCGGTTATATCGCGCCCAAAAGTAGCCTATGTTTGACCTCAGGTCATTAACTACATCCCTACCAAATTTCATCACAATCGGTCCAGCAGTTTAGCCGTGAAGAGGTGACAGACAGACAGACAGACAGACTTTCGCATTTATAATATTAGTATGGATTAGCTTTTACCCGCATGAATTTACCTCGGAAACAGTACTTTTTCTTGGGATGAAGGGTACCCTATGTCCTTCTCAATACTTCTAACTAAATTTCAGGAAGGTTTAGTAGATGGAGCGTGAAAGCTTCACAAACAAACAAACTCACTTTCGCATTTATAATATTAGTAAGAAGTATGATTCACACTTTTTTTTCGCCAAAAATAATAAATAGTTTTTTTTTTAATCTTGTAGCGCCACCTACTTGCTCTTTGGCAAAGGAACCACATGAATGTAGTAATAAATAACAGTGTTTATCAATTACAGAGCTTCGAAATAGGCACGTGGAGTAACGAAATGGCGTACAACATTCCGGAGCAAAATGAATACGACGAACTGATGGAGCCCCTGCCTGCCAACGTCACGCTGGTCACCTCCGAATCAGGTATGCTATCACCAGCTTACATTTCCTATACTATTAAACGAGCAATATCCATACTTCCATACTAATATTATAAATGCGAAAGTCTGTCTGTCACCTCTTCACAGCTAAACTGCTGGACCGATTGTGATGAAATTTGGTAGGGCTGTAGTTAACGACCTGAGGTCAAACATAGGCGTGGGACTCGGTTATATCGCGCCCAAAAGTAGCCTATGTTTGACCTCAGGTCGTTAACTACATCCCTACCAAATTTCATCACAATCGGTCCAGCAGTTTAGCCGTGAAGAGGTGACAGACAGACAGACAGACTTTCGCATTTATAATATTAGTATGGATTAGTATGGATATGGATTTTGTTATCTTGCTTTTACCCGCGCCCGCATGATCTTCCCTCGGGAACTTTTTCCCGGGATTAAAGTTACCCTATGTGTTTCTCCTGGTTCTAAGCTACCTTCCCACCAATTTTCAGTCAAATCAGTTCAGTCGTGTAACTAACACAACTATCCATACTTCCATACTAATATTATAAATGCGAAAGTCTGTCTGTCTGTCTGTCTGTCACCTCTTCACGGCTAAACTGCTGGACCGATTGTGATGAAATTTGGTAGGGATGTAGTTAACGACCTGAGGTCAAACATAGGCTACTTTTGGGCGCGATATAACCGAGTCCCACGCGGGGCGGAGCCGCGGGGAACAGCTAGTCTTATATATATATATATATATAAAGATATCCTAACTAATATTATAAATGTGAAAGTGAGTTTTTATTTTTGTTTGTTTGTTACGCTTTCACACCCTATCTAATGAACCAATCTTCCTGAAATTTGGCATACACATAGTTAAGAAGTATTGAGAAGGACATAGGGTACCTTTCATCTCGGTAAAAAGCACTGTACCCTAAGGGAAATTCACGCGGGCGAAAGCTAGTAAGCTATAAACTAAATCTAAACAAAACAACTAGATATACATACATATATTAAAACTCTTGCAGATTGTTGCTCGGAGATACCGTGCCTTTACTAGCTTTGACAACAACATGCTTGACCGCTACTCAGGAGGTCCTGGGTTCGATCCCCGGTCAGGTCAAGATGAAAAATGATCTTTTTCTCATTGTCCTGGGTCTTGGATGTTGATCATTACTACATAGTATAAAACAAAGTCGCTTTCTCTGTCCCTATATCCCTTTGTATGCTTAAATCTTTAAAAACTACGCAACGGATTTTGATTCGTTTTTTTAAATAGATAGTGATTCAAGAGGAAGGTTTTTATGCCCGTGTGAAGCCGGGGCGGATGGCTAGTTTGTTATAAAATATAGTATCGTTGAGTTAGTATCCCATAACACAAGTCTCGAACTTTGGGGCTAACTCAATCTGTGTGATTTGTCCCTATATATTTATTTTATAGGTGGTGTGAACTGGTCTGAGAAACCGAGGCAGTACAACCCGCCCAAAGCGTTTTCCATGGCCGATAGCGACTGCTCATACATGTCAAGGTAATCAGGGGCGTAGCTACCGCCGTATCGTGCTTAAGGTGATACCTCGGTAAACACTAGCGCCAACGTCATTTAAAAATCATTACTCACTGAAAACACAAGTTATCCAAAATCCCTCTGCTGTAATTCACAACATTTCAATTTTTATAGGTACCTCAAATTGTTAACTATTTTGAAGTTTACGTTTTAATAATACCGTAAAAAAAAATTCGACCATTTTTATCGCTTATTTAACGAAATATTCCCAAAAAACTTTGTGCAGTCCCAATGGCGGATTAACGTCGTGTATACCTTTGCGCATTTAAAAATTGAGGTGTCAAATATCATTGTCAAATCAAATAAAGAGATAGTCTGTGGTTTGACCATTCCTATCATCCTCCTCCTATCACCTTAGATCATGTACCTATAGATGTACAAATAGCATGGCGGCACATGAGACAGAAGATGGACTTTCCTATTTCGCCATCTCATTTTCGCAGGAAATGACAAATCATAACTACATCTATATTATTTCTAAATCTATGTTATCACCACTACCAACCGAAAACAAAAACAAACAAACGTCAAACGTCAATCGTGACAATGTCAATTTCATTATTTTTATTTTTTTAACTCGTGTAGGCAAAGGTAATGGGTTTATTTATCCTCTAAAGCATTTTTTGAATTTACAAAACTTAATAACTATTATTCTATAACTTAGATCTAAAATATCACGAAAAGAAAAAATACGTGTTTCCTAGTTTTCAAAATACTATTTACTGAGCATAAGAAAACAAATGGCAAAAAAAATGAAATGTTGTCAATTATGGTTCTGGATCTGAAGTTAATTTTAATCATATTCAATTATTAAATTATAATTCCCTATAGTTACAAATTGCATTATTGCTTAAAACGGCCACTTTTAGCAGTTTTGCAATTTGTAACTATATGAAACTATAATTTAATAATTGAATATGATTAAAATTAACTTCAAATTCAGAACTATAATTACAGCAGAGGGATTTTTGATAACTTCTGTTTTCAGTGAGTAATGATTTTTAAATGACGGTGGCGCTAGTGTTTACCGAGGTATCACCTTAAGCAATATTTAATAAAAACTTCCCAATTTTTACTTATAACACAAATGAAAAAAGTCAAAAAAGCATTTTATTTTCCTGCGTAAAATTTTGGAAGAAGTGACGGTTAGATAACTATGATGAATAAATATTTATTTTAATTTTATGCAATTTTTTTGTAAGTAATTTTTATTCTTCCTAAGATTAAGGGCCCCCAAACAAATTTTTATACGGGGCCCCGCCAAGGCTCGCAACACTTTTCTGACAATTGTACAGCCTTTTTTTGGTATATACATAGACTAGCTATTGCCCGCGTCTCCGTTCGTGTGGTACTAGGTGATATCGCGCCAAAAAAGTAGCGTTTGACCCCTAGTATATACTATATTCATACCCAATTTTATCAAAATCGGTCCAACGGTGTATTCGTGAAAGCGTAACAGACTAAAAATAAATAAATAATGCCTTTTATTATTTATTTATTTATTGATTAAAGGCACTGATAGCACTTACAGTTTCCCAATGCGTGCTATAAGCTAGGGCAATTTACACAGGTTTATGAGAATTACTTATATTATTTATTTTATTATTACTTGTGTTGATAACTAATAGAAACCTTTTTGATATGTTTTATTTTTTATATTGAATTTGTTTATATTTGACTTTGTCAGTTGTAAAAATAAAAGAAATTATAGGACACCTGATTTGAGTTTGCTGATTTTACTAAAATACTTAAAATTCATTAATAACATTCATTTGCCATCAAATAATAATAAAATACAGTCTACTTTACTTTCATTCACAACAACTTGTATTATATTGTTATTATTTTTACAACCAAATTTAACCCATATTTTGTAAATAAACATTTGAATTTGTTTTTGTTTTAGTGATTTCGACACAGACACGGACTCCGATGAGAGTTACGACGGTGACTCGGGTTTCGGCACCGGGAAAATCAATATGAGTAAGTTAAAAAAAAAACAAATTTCTCTATAAAAATACTGCGCCCAAATCGCAGACCTATTGAAAAATCGATTAAGGAGTACCCGAAATTGGCGAGCGTGTATGACGAGAGTGATGAGTGTGGAGGAGGCGAGAGAGATGTGTAAGGATCGTAGCCAATGGAAATCTCTAGTCTCTGCCTACCCCTACGGGAGACAGGCGTGATGATATCTATGTAGGAATTTTATTTTGTGTTAACCGAATGTACCCAAATTATAATTCATAATAAATAGTAGGTTTCTTAACGCATCGAAGATAGAAAAAAATAATCGCGATATTGCTATCTCGCTCTCGAATAACTTACGACCGCCATGATAAGATCGGATCGGTGCTCTGTTGTAATTAACTGTAACTTTATTTAATTAAAAATCCAATTTTTAATTAAATAAAGTTACTGTTGTTGGAAAACACGAGTATATTAGAGTTTTTGGAGGGAAAGTAAACTGTCGCTATGTCCGCGCTGTATTTAATTTCCAAAACTTAGGTTTTATCGAGTGTTTGTGCATAATATTGGTGGATTATTATTCGCAAAGTGTTCGTGAACAAGCGTGAGTGTTGGGAAGTGGTACAGTGTCGATTACGTGACTTTTATCTTTGTCACCAAAATCTCCATGATATAGCTAAGTGAAATTTTTCCACCGCTTCACTTAGCCATCTGACTCAGACTAGACTTACTTACTTGATTGGACTTGACTATTGACTTGAATTTTTGACTCGACTGACTTAAGTAGGACTGAAGAAGAATAATAAATTCAAGAAAGGCCTTAAAGGACTAGATTCCATGGCCGTATAAAATATTCAAAAAAAAAAAAAACGAGTATATTATTTAGACCACCACTACATCTATGTATGTATAATTGTATAACTGGACCCATCCATACTTCCATACTAATATTATAAATGCGAAAGTCTGTCTGTCTGTCTGTCTGTCACCTCTTCACGGCTAAACTGCTGGACCGATTGTGATGAAATTTGGTAGGGATGTAGTTAATGACTTGAGGTCAAACATAGGCTACTTTTGGGCGCGATATAACCGAGTCCCACGCGGGGCGAAGCCGCGGGGAACAGCTAGTATAACCTAAAGTCAAAAACACTTATATGCATAGCTACTCATATGTACTAGTTTTAGACGTGTGTGTTAATTTGTTTTTTTTAAATAAGTACATGATTAGCACTTTTCGCCTGCCTGTTATGCAGGGCTTTGAATCGGTATTTTGAAGACCCAAAAATAACCTGGTTATTTTAAACACCGGTCGATTTAAGGGTTCTAAATACCTGGTTAAGACCGTTACTTTTGGGTATGTACCGGTTGAGCGGAACCGTAATGCTTATAGTATGGGTCGTTGTATAAATGTATGGCCAGTGCCCCTAGTATGAGTTTTTCTTAGCGATTTAGTATGGCAAACCTGTACAGCGCCTCTGGCGGACAGTAAGGCAACTAAGAAATTCCATACAAAATCCTAACGCAGTCGCTAGCGTCTGCGTAAAGAAAAACTCATACTAGGGGCACGGGACTCGGAAACCTGGTTAAAATTAAAAACCAGCTTTTTTCTGCCCATACATTTTCACAGCGACCGCTAGCATTACGGTTCCGCTCAACCGGTATTTCCCCAAAAATAACGGTCTTAACCAGGTATTTCGGACTCTAAAATGGGCCGCTATATTATTTAATAGGTAGAGACCGTTTTTTTTGGGTCTTTAAAATACCGTTTCCAACCATTTCCGTTTCCAAAATATTATTTTAGTACAGATTACGTTCTCATAATTTGATATGTTTACTCATGATGAGAATAACCTAGTTTTCAAGGTTGATATCGTAATATGTGCGTTATTTGTGTGTAAATAACATAACATTCGCTCACGTATATTAATTTCGCCACCAGCGCCATCTAGTTTCCGAATAGAGTACAAAACAGCGCACGAAGCTGAAGCATTCGACGTGGAACGTAAAAAAGTGAACCCTGCTCCCACGGGAGACCCAATTGATGACGAATTGGATAGAAGAGAGTATGAATTGTGTACTAGAGAGGGAATAGCGCCGAAAGAGGTGAGTTTTAGTCATGTTTCTTTTGTATTTTATATAGATTAGCAGTTGACTCCGGCTTAGCCCGTGGTACATACATAGCCTATGTCACGCAGGGTGAATGTAGATTTCCAATGGTGAAAGAATTTTTGAAATCCTCACATTAGTTTTTGAGTTTATTAGTTACAAATTGTCGACAAAAATACAAATCTTTCCACTTTATTTTATTAGTATACACTAGCAGTCGACCTCGGCTTCGCCCGTGGTACACACATAGCCTATGTCACTCGGGGATAGTGTGGCTTACCAACGGTGAAAGATTTTTTCAAATCGGTCCAGTAGTTACGAAGCCTATTTGATGCAAACAAACAAACGAAAAATAAATTATTTTAAAAATACTAGAATGGTAGGCGTTAGGGCACATTACATTTAATGCCTTTTTTAACAGCGCCATCTAGCTTTCACATACGGTACCAAAGCGAAACTTAAGAAAAAAAAAGAAGCAGATAGAGTCAATAGTTTTTGACTTTATTATATTTCTTTACGTCATATTTTGTAATAAAGTTAAGAAATTAGTATTGATAAAAAATAAAAAAAATATACCAATTTTTCATTTATTGATGGGTTGGAAAATTGATCAATTTAATTTATTTTTGTCCACAGCACATCGAAAAATTTCGAAAATCCGTCTCCAAACACAAAAGCGACATTATACAAAACGGACTTCTCATAGACAAGGATCAACCAGTAGGCGAGATACTACCAGAACCGACCAGAGACAAACTCACCGCAAACCCGAACGAAACTCGCTCCAAAAACGAACTCATAAACGAAATGTTCCCGTACAAAACTGACGAATTAGAAGTATTGGAAAACGGACAAGTCTCTCTGCAAAGCATAGAGAAAAATAAAAGAATGTTGCTGGCCGAATTGAAAAAGAGTTTGACAGTTGATGAGATTAAAAAGATGAAGTGTTTCTCTATGGTCGACGTGGATATAGATTCGAAGGGTTATGTTAATGAAAAATTGATCAACGTGGGTTTTGATACTAAAGAGATGTACGAGAAGAAAGTCAGTAGTTGGGATAGTGTAAGGGAATTTAAGCCTTATTTCGAAGAGGGTAAGGTTAAGAGCGGGAAGGACTTCGATTTTGATTTCCAGCCGCAATTGGAAGGGCATCCGGGGCCGAGTCCTAGTGTTATATTGCAGGTACGTGTACTTTGTATAAGTTTCCCAAAATCAGTTTGCACAAATCAGTTCCATATTGCTCTAAGAATTAAGTATTTTTTGCAATAAAAGATTATTAAATAAATAATCTTTAAATTATAATAATAATCATACAATTTAGTGGACAAAAGGACACACGGCCCATCTAGTGATGTGCCGTTTCCGGGAATTTCGGTAACTTTCCGAATGCGCCCGTAAGTATTCTCAAAGTTTCCAATCCTAGAATATATCCGTAAATATACAAAGGGAAATTTCCCATAAACTTGTTAATTTCTAGAGGCACGTCACTAGGCCCAACATATGGTACACGACATTTATAAACACCCAGGAAAATTTGTAAAAAGGCCATTTTTCAACGTGTCCTTCCTGTGTATTAAACTTAGAACCTCTAGGTTCGCGGACTAGTACAGTGAGCTGCAGAGAAATATGGCCCCCTTTCAATAGTGACACTTGTGGCATGGGGGTCAGATTTCTCTGCAGCCGACTGTACTAAGAAGACGGTCGCAGAAATGCGCTGAATGCAGACCACTTCCAACCGGTCATTCTGGAAATCTATTTGGTAGGCCTATGTCCAGCGGTGGACTGTCTGCGACTGAAATGATGAAGTATGATGCAAATTCAAATTGTTTATTTTCAATATAGAGGACATTCTTATCACTTATTGACGTCAATCATTACTTAAATTAAGTTTACCACCACATCCAAAGCGCAAGTGGAGAAGAAGCGGCGCCACAAACTCCACTGCAAAGAGCATAAATTTTTTTTTTTTGCAATAATATTAAGGCTTGGTTGCAACAACTTATTATAACAATTACTGTGTAGTCAAAGTACCAGTTAGGTGAAAAATGGGTTGCACCATTTTGTCAATCGTCAAAATACGTCATAACTTTTACGCTAACCGTAACCGCCCAAACTTGACCGGTTAGAGCTATTGTTATTGTCAACTTATCTGTAAGACGGGTCGAATAACCTCCACGGACGTCATTGTACTTGTAACCCTGGTAACTAACTATGCTGCAAAATACGACGGTGCAACTTATGTCGCTTCAGCGGTTATAGTTAGCAGTAATGTTACTGTTACATTTGACTTTAACTGTTACGATAACTGGTAATTTGGTGCAACCCACAAATTTCCTATTAACTTTTTAGGCCCTAACGATGTCGAACGCCAACGATGGTATAAACCTCGAACGTTTAGAGACGATAGGAGACAGTTTCCTCAAGTTTGCTATCACTGCGTATTTGTATTGCGCGCACCCGACCGTGCATGAAGGGAAACTCAGCCACATGAGGAGCAAACAGGTAAGAAATGGAGCGAATCGGTAAGAAATCTAGTAAGTAATGGATTGAATGTATAAAAATGGATGGAATGGGTAGGAAATTAAGCAAACAGGTGAGAAATGAAGCAAATAGGTAAGATATGGAGCGAATGAGTAAGAAATGGAGTAAATGAGTAAGAAATGGAGTGAATGAGTAAGAAATCGACTGATTTCTCCCCCCCCCCCCTCCCCACACATATCATTTGCAAATATTAGGTATTTTCCCCACTTATACCCCCAGAGCTTTTTCACAGCTCAACCGATATTCATGAAACATAATATTTGTAATGTTCACGTGACGCGCTTTCATTTGAGACCCCACTCGAGTATATTTGCAGACATTCGATGAATCTTCCCCTTACACGGCTCAACCGATTTTCATCAAACATGTCTAATAATACTCGCCAATAAGTCACCTTTTATAAAAAAAAAAAAAATTGAAATCCCTTCATCCGTTCGAGAGCTATGATGACAGAGACAGACACACAGACAGACAGAAACGTCAAACTTATAACACTCCTCTTTTTGCGTCGGGGGTTAAAAAGGTAATTTTTCTTAATAACATGTAATATTTCTTCACGCAGGTGTCGAATCTGAACCTATACCGTCTGGGTCGCAACAAACGGCTAGGCGCTCGAATGATCGCGTCCAAGTTCGAACCCCACGACAACTGGTTGCCGCCGTGCCACAAACCACCGCCGACACTACACCCTAAGGCTAATGTGAGTATTTATTTGTATAAAACAATAGGCTTGACTTGACTCATATCAATTTGGATGCGACAAATGTTTGTTTCTTACATTATTTGACCCACGAAACCGAAATATATAGATATCCGTTAAGAAAAATGCAAGATGGAATTATAATTTCAAATTCAAATTTACTTAAAATTCGGAACTGTCAAAACGGGTCGGTCATCATCCGCCATGACGTGACGCAATTATTGCTGTAAACAAACCTAGTTTTGACTTCTGTCATTCGTTCAAAGGGTAATTCGAATGATTTTCATTCGATAAGACTGTGAAAACGCATGATTTTCATGCGACTCTTTGGTTCTTAGCGAGAATCAGGTTTCAAAAATAGCACCTTACAGAATTTATTTTTACGTCACAAAACTGCAAAAATGGCCTACGGTGCTTTCGATAGGATTTTAAAAGTGAACTTTTAAAATTAAGTTTGGCTGCCTTAGAGGGCTCAGAAAAATATGGAAAAAATTGTTTCAATAACATATAACAAATAGAAAATAATTATTTTAAACAAAAACAAAATACAAGTCAACTGGCCTATTATAATGTTTTATTTTAGGTAGGATTAATATGTATGATTTTAATTCTTATACTATTTGAAGACAGATAAATAATTTAAGTAACTGTAAAGTTCTTCCCATCCTATCAATAAATCCTAATACCTACTAACTAATATTATAAATGCGAAAGTGAGTTTGTATTTGTTTGTTACCTCTTCACGTCCTAAATCTACTGAACCAATCTTCCTGAAATTTCGCATACACATAGCTAGGAGTATCAAGAAGGACATAGGGTACCTTTCATCCCGGGAAAACACTGTTCCCGAGGGAAATTCAAGCGGGCGAAGCCGCGAATCAGCAAAAGCTAGTTCAAAAATATAATTGTTTGCGCAGGAGGACTCCGAACAGACTGCCTCGACGTCGGAAGCACCCCACGAATCTACCGGATGCTTCATTCCCTATAACCTCATCACGCAACACAGCATACCAGGTATTTATAAAAACTGGTTGACTAGCGATCCCATTCTGGGATAAGTCCGCTATTTTATGTAAGTTTATATTACTACGAGCGATCCGCCCCGGCTTCGCATGGGCATAAAACCTTCATCTTGTATCAGTCTATTTGTTAAAAAAAACCGCATCAAAATCCGTTGCGTAGTTTTAAAGATTTAAGCATACAAAGGGATAAAGGGACAGAGAAAGCGACTTTGTTTTATACTATGTAGTGATAGTGATTACATTAATCTCTGCTTAACCCAAAGGTTGAATGTTAGATAATGCTTTAAGCATTAAGTTCGCCTATTGTGCTATACAACTGTATTTTGTACAATAAAGTTTAACCCCAATAAAATGTATTAAGAAACGTTTGTTAAGCCCATTTTAACCAAAATATGATTTTTCTCTTTTTCTCTTAACTGACACTTCACGTGAAAGAAAGAGATGCAACACATTTTATCTAATATGGGCTTAACAAACGTAAATAAATAAATAAAAAATATTTTTTTTATATCTTTCTCTTAGATAAATCGATAGCCGATTGCGTGGAAGCCCTAATAGGTGCCTATTTATTGGAGTGTGGTCCTCGCGGCGCGTTGCTGTTCATGTCGTGGCTGGGGATCAGGGTGCTGCCGGCACACGAGCTACCGCTGGCTGATGACCATCCTTATGTGAGACGGGCGAAGGGGGATGTACAGGTGAGTGGGAAATAGCAAGAAAAAAAGATCAAAAGTTGCAGAATCTGTTGAAAATCACACTAAAAACAGTAAAAGTTGCAGAAAGGGACTAATTAGTTACATGATATAAAGTTACACAAGACTAAGTTACATGAAACTAAGTTACACAAGAATAAGTTACACGAGACTAAGTTACACAAGACCGAGTTACAAAAGACTAAGTTACACGAGACTAAGTTACACGAGACTAAGTTACACGAGACTAAGTTACACGAGAGTAAGTTACACAAGACTAAGTTACACAAGAATACGTTACAAAAGACTAAGTTACACATGAACAAGTTACACAAGACTAAGTTACATAAGATAAAATTACACGAGACTGTTACATAGGGTTAAATTACATGAGACTAATTTACACAAGACTAAGTTATTAAATCGGAGTGTTGCCGGCACACGAGCTACCACTGGCCGACGACCATCCTTATTTGAGACGGGCAAAGGGGGATAAACAGGCGAGTGGGAATTAACTGATATTTTGTTAAGACACTCAAAAGTTACAGAAGTATGTTGAGAATTATTCTAAAACAGTAAAAGTTGCAGAAAGGTGACTATAAAGTTACAAAAGATAAAGTTGCACGAGACTAAGTTACACAAGAATAAGTTACACGAGACTAAGTTACACAAGAATAAGTTACACGAGACTAAGTTACACAAGACTAAGGGTCGATTTCACCAAACATGACTTAACTTGAGAATAGTTATCCGCGGAATATATTTACTCTTCCATTTAGCTCTTGGATAACTTCGTCCACGTTCCACCACTTTACACCAGATTAAATTTACTCTCGGATAGTTACTCTCTGACGGGGAGTGAATCCGAATGATTGAAATGAATGACTGTATAAGTCGCCCAAATGCAATTGCTCGTTTCTCCTCTAATAAATAAAGTGTATTTCGTATTATTATATTCGATAGGGTTATACCTATGTCAAAAGTGTCAAAACGAGATATTCTTACAAAGTAAAATCAAAGAAGTTCGATTCGCGTGCGGTCTTTTTTAGTGACGCAATTTTTTTTAATCTATGGGTAAAATATATAAATATTATAGAGTTTTTTGGAGGGAAAGTAAACTGTCGCTATGTCCGCGCTGTATTTAATTTCCAAAACTTAGGTTTTTCCGAGTATTTGTGCTTAATATTGGTGGATTATTATTTGCAAAGTGTTCGTGAACAAGCGTGAGTGTTGGGAAATGGTACAGTGTCGATTACGTGACTTTTATCTTTGTCACCAAAATCTCCAAGTTATAGCTAAGTGAAATTTTTCCACCGCTTCACTTAGCCATCTGACTCTGACTCACTTGACTAGACTACTGACTTGACTTTTTGACTTGACTTGACTAAAGTAGGACTGAAGAAGATTATTAAATTGAAGAAAGGCCTTGAAGGACTAGATTCCATGGCCGTCAAAAGTATTAAAAAAATATATATATTATACCTAATATTTTTTTTATGTCAGCGCGCCAGAGAATCAGCTGTTGAAACAATGACACTTGGACGCCATATTGAACTTATCCTTAGTATAAGCTCGCTGTTCGTTGAAAATTGGCGGAGTAGAGATTTACTCCAGCATAATCGTTTATACTTGGATCAAGTCTATGGTGAAACGTAAAAATATGTTATCCTAGGGGTAACTGCTCGTATACTCTCGAGTAAAATTTACTCTTATTTGGTGAAATTGACCCTAAGTAACTGCGCGGACTGCAGAAGGTAAAGTACCAGAAAGGGGACTATAAAGTTTGTGTGTTTAGCGACGTGATTGAATAAAGTGTTAATAATCATTGTGTGTTTCCTCACCCCGCGCGCATAATGTGGCAGACTTTTTCACGTAATAATGAATGAATGAATAAACACTTTATTGCATCAATTACATAAATACATCATTGGATTGTACAGGAACGAAGATGAAAATGAGTACAAAGGCGAACTTATCGCTAATGCAATTTTTTCCAGCCAACCTTAGGGTAGAGAGAAACAAAAAACATTGGAGCGCGAGCGATGCAGAAAGCCAATTAGTAGTTAAATATTTCTAATTAAAATCCTAATAACTATTTATATAAGGTGGACACAAATCAACTGCAAATATTTTAGGGGCAGATACAGACCACTATACTGAACAACTTCTCCAAATAAACTTATATCGAAATATGAAATTTAATTTTTCACACTCCATACTTAACTAGAACAGCCGATTCTCAATTTGTGTGAGAGGTCCAAAATTGTTTTTCGTATTTCGACATAAGTTTATTTTGGAAAGTTGTTCAGTTTAGTGGTCTGAATCTGCCCTTAAAATATTTACAGTTGTAATAATTCACCTTATATAGACAGACACACTAATAAACCTAATAATAACTGCTCGTAGCGTCTTCGGTAGGTTTGATGCTCTAAGGCTGGTTACCTCAAAGCCAACAAACATCATGAAAACATGTTTAATAACCATTAAAATCCATTGTTACAGAAATCGCCGCCCCAAAAAGGGCCAACATCGCCCAGACGTTCCCAACAAGACTCGTCAGATTCGGACTCTGGGAGCGAACAGACAGACACACAGCACCAGGACAGCCTGCCCGAGGACTGGTCGTGGCCAGGGCGACCCGTGGGCTCGCTCAGGCCTTACCACGACCAAAACGGGAGGTGGATGCAGGTAATGTACAAGTACAGTATGCCTGCTTCAGTTTTCATATTGTAGTACAGAATTTAATTTAACCAAAAGTTTATTTGTCTTCCATACTAATATTTTGATTTGATTGTTTGTATCGAATAGGGTTTGAAAGTACTGGACCGATTTTAAAAATTCTTTCACTGCTGGAAAGTCGCTTGCGAGTGACAGGCTATGTATGTACCATGGGCGAAGCCGGGGTGGACTGCTAGTATAATATAAAGTACTAGCGGACCCGGCGAACTTCGTGCATCCTTAGAATTATTAGATTTTATATAAAAACCTATATGCATTATATACCTAAAATCTTCCTTGGGAATCACTTTATCTATTAGTAAAAACCGCATGAAAATCAGCTTGTTAGTTTTAAAGCTTTGCGCACACAGACAGACACAGTGCGGTCGAATTAATCTTATTAGGATTTGGCGAATTGAAGATAATTGACTTGAATCCATACTATCCATACTTCCATACTAATATTATAAATGCGAAAGTCTGTCTGTCTGTCTGTCACCTCTTCACGGCTAAACTGCTGGACCGATTGTGATGAAATTTGGTAGGGATGTTGTTAACGACCTGAGGTCAAACATAGGCTACTTTTGGGCGCGATATAACAGAGTCCCATGCGATGCGAAGCCGCGGGGAACAGCTAGTCTTTAATAAAATCAAATTTTTAAAGCTAGACAATCGCGAGGTCTATGTTCGTGGCGAACAACTAGTTAATATTCTGTTGTTTAAAATAATCACTCGTTTCAGCCTATATTCGGCGAGCTAAAGGCACCACCGTCTCCCTTGCTAAGGTATATAGAAGATCCCGAGGGCGAATTGGAACAAATGCTATCAGGTTAGTTTTGTCTTATTATCCCGTTGGTCGCAAAAGTATAAAAAGTCGCTATTCATCAAATAGCAGCCTATTCAAACCACCGTTCTCTAATTACCAAATTTTATCAAAATCGGTGTAGCGTGAATTTCCCACGGGAACAGTGCTTTTTCCCGGGATGAGGGGTATCCTATGTCCTTCACAATACTTCTACCAATGTGTATGCGAAATTTCAGGAAGATTGGTGCAGTATATAGGCCGTGAAAGCGTAACAAACAGACTCACTTTCGCATTTGTAATATTAGTTAGGATACCTAACATACAATATCAACAACAATTGACGTCAATAAGTGATAAGAATATCCTATATTAAAAATAAACAATTTGAATTTTGAGTTTAAAATTTGAATTTGAATTTGAATTTTGAATTTGAATTTTGAATTTTGAATTTTGAATTTTGAATTTTGAATTTTGAATTTTGAATTTTGAATTTTGAATTTTGAATTTTGAATTTTGAATTTGAATTTGAATTTGAATTTGAATTTGAATTTGAATTTGAATTTGAATTTGAATTTGAATTTGAATTTGAATTTGAATTTGAATTTGAATTTGAATTTGAATTTGAATTTGAATTTGAATTTGAATTTGAATTTGAATTTGAATTTGAATTTGAATTTGAATTTGAATTTGAATTTGAATTTTGAATTTGAATTTTGAATTTGATATTTTTTTTCAGGTTACGACGCCCTAGAAAGAACGTTACAATACCGTTTCAAGGATCGCTCGTTGCTCCTCCAAGCGTTGACCCACGCATCGCACCACAACAACAGGCTTACTGATTGCTATCAAAGATTGGAGTTTCTGGGAGACGCTATACTAGGTAAAAAAAAAAATTGTCTGTGAAGTCGGTTCACTGACGATAGTTGAACGTGACAACGTCATAAGAAATTCGCTTGCATTTCAAGCCTTAAATGGAACGCCTCAGAGCGATGTAACGCCGCATTGCGTTTTTTCGGGCGTGCATCGAATTATAAGACGTTGTCACGTCAAAAAATTGCATAAAGTAGTATTATTAGGATTAAGTAAAATTAAAGCTAGTTCCTCATCTCTACTTCGCAGCACCCAACTGGGTCCTTGAAGGAGTGTAGAATACATTATATCTGTAATATAAATAAATAAATATATATATAGGGACAAATCACACAGATTGAGTTAGCCCCAAAGTAAGTTCGAGACTTGTGTCATGGGATACTAACTCAACGATACTATATTTTATAACAAATACATGTATAGATAAACATCCAAGACTCAGGTCAATCAGAAAAGATCATTTTTCATCTTAACCTGACCGGGGATCGAACCCGGGACCTCCTCAGTAGCGGTCAGGCATGTTAACCATTGCGCCACGGAGGTCGTCTAAATATCTAATATTGTATAATCTGCATGTAATTTAAGGTGCAATAAAGTATTGAGTATTAAGTAAACTCATATTTTATTACTAAGACTGCACTGCTGTCTGTCCGTCCGTCTGTCACCTGTGCCCCTAGTATGAGTTTTTTCTTTACGCAGACGCTAGCGACTGCGTTAGCGATTTAGTATGGCAAACCTGTACAGCGCCTCTGGCGGATAGTAAGGCAACTAAGAAATTCCATACAAAATCCTAACGCAGTCGCTAGCGTCTGCGTTAAGAAAAACTCATACTAGGGGCACAGGCTGTGTCTCATAAGCCGTGATATTGTGTGTTGGATATCATTTGGTGCAAATGTGTGTTTGGGGACACTGGTTTTTACCTGTGTCATATCCATGCTTTCTCTATACCGTGTTTTTAAGACGATACCTCGGTGAACACTAGCGCCACCATCAGTTAAAAATCATTATTCACTGAAAACACAAGTTATCGAAAATCCGTGTTATGTAATTAGGGTTCTGGATTCTGAAGTTATTATATTATTTATAGTTAGGTACAAATTGACAACATTTCAATTTTTTTTGCCATTTGTTTTCTTATGCTCAGTAAATAGTATTTTGAAAACTAGGAAACACGTATTTTTTCTTTTCGTGATATTTTTAATCTAAGTTATAGAAAAATATTTATAAAGTTTTGTAAATTCAAAAAATGCTTTAGAGGATAAATAAACCCATTACCTTTGCCTACACGAGTTAAAAAAAAAAAAATAATGAAATTGACATTATCACGATTGATGTTTGACGTTTGTTTGTTTTTGTTTTCGGTTGGTAGTGGTGATAACATAGATTTAGAAATAATATAGATGTAGTTATGATTCGTCATTTCCTGCGAAAATGAGATGGCGAAATAGGAAAGTCCATCTTCTGTCTCATGTGCCGCCATGCTATTTGTACATATATAGGTACATGATCTAAGGTGATAGGAGGAGGATGATAGGAATGGTCAAACCACAGACTATCTCTTTATTTGATTTGAAAATGACATTTGACACCTCAATTTTTTTATTATACTGTATAAATGCGCAAATGTATACACGACGTTAATCCGCCATTGGGACTGCACAAAGTTTTTTGGGAATATTTCGATTAATAAGCGATAAAAATGGTCGATTTTTTTTACGGTATTATTAAAACATAAACTTCAAAATAGTTATCAATTTGAGGTACCTATAAAAAATTGAAATGTTGTGAATTGCAATGTTGCTTAAAACGGCCACTTTCAGTAGTTTTGCACTTTGTAACTTTATGGAATTATAATTTAATATGTTTAAAATTAACTTCAGATCCAGAACATTAATTACATAACACGGATTTTTGATAACTTGTGTTTTCATTGAATAATGATTTTTAGTTGATGGTGGCGCTAGTGTCCACCGCGGTCTCGTCTTATGTCTGTCTGTCTGTCACAGATTACCTCATAACCCGTCACTTATACGAGGAGCCCCGGCGTCACTCTCCCGGAGCCCTAACAGACCTTCGTTCGGCTCTCGTCAACAACACCATATTTGCGACGCTGGCTGCGAGGCACGGATTCCACAAGTAAGTATTACTAGCTTTTTTCCCGCGTCTTCGTTCGCGTAAAATTCCCTCGGGAACAGTGCCTTTTCCCGGGATGAAAGGTATGTCATTCTCAATACTTTTATGTGTATGCGAAATTTCAGGGTGATTGGTTTACTACATGTTTGTTTATTTATTTATTTATTTTCAAATTCATGTACACAGAAAAATACACAAAAGAAAAGAACATAGAATAAAGAACATTAGTACAAGGGTGCTGCTTATTTCTAAAAAATCTCTTCCAGCAGACCCGAGAGATTTGTTCTATTTCTATGTTCTGTTATGTTTCTATTTCCAGCAGTGGATGTCCACTGCTAGAAATAGAAATTTCATCATCATTTCAGCTGCAGCATGTGCTGCAGCTGAAATGATGATGAATGATGTAACCCGGCTCCGCTTGTGTGAGAAACGGCGGCTTAGCGTACTCTAATACAAAGTGTCTTCACTTGCCCGTGCATTATTTCATGTTTCTGTATAATAGGTTACGGTCGAGGCCGGATTAAGCAATTTACTGCCGAGTAATATTGCTGCAGTAGAAATAACTATGCGCGTTTAAAAATTTCAAAAAGTAACAAATTTATCGCTGGCTTGTTGTCGCTATTGTAAAATTTGACACGATGTTGTTTCGTCTCAAGAGGAAATCAGAGGAAGAAAAGTACTGTACAAGCCTCGGCCGTAATCGCAATTAACGTCCTCGTATTTCGCCTCGTGCATTTAAAAGCACTTGGTAAGGCCTCAACTGCGTTTCGGCGTTGCAATGTTACTCGGCCGTAAATTGCTTCATTTCCGGCCTCGACAGTAATGTAATTACTTTATTTTAGATACTTCCGTCACATGTCGCCCGGACTGAACGAAGTATTGACGAAATACGTGAAGATACAAGAGGAGAACGGACATTCCATTAGTGAGGAGGTGAGCTTAAGTTTATGTCACCCTTTAAACTTTTATAATTATCATTTTGTGTAGGTGTCACTGTCAATCGACCATTCACACCCTGGACATTGATTCTGTTAGATTTCATTTTAAGACGATACCTCGGTGAACACTAGCGCCACCGTCATTTAAAAATCATTACTCACTGAAAACACAAGTTATCAAAAATCCCTCTGCTGTAATTATGGTTCTGGATCTGAAGTTAATTTTAAACATATTAAATTATAGTTGCCTATAGTTACAAATTGCATTATTGCTTAAAACGGCCACTTTGGCAGTTTTGCAATTTGTTACTATATGGAACTGTAATTTAATACTTTTTATTTTGTCGAAAAAAGCGTCCAGGTTATGAAAGGGAGTGGTCTATTCTTAACTAAAAATCCAACTAAGTTGAATAATTTATGTTTGTTTGTTGCAGCATTATTTGATACAAGAGGACGAAATGGAGCAGGCTGAAGACGTGGAAGTGCCTAAAGCTTTAGGTGATTTGTTCGAGTCTGTAGCCGGCGCCATATTTCTGGATTCAGGTAATTTGTACTGGATTAGGCGAAGACGAAAAGAGGATTATTCCATTCCACTAATGTTATAAAGGCGGCAGTTTGTATGTTTGTTACTTCATCACGCTCAAACGGCTGGGGCAATTATTATGAAATTTGTTATGAGGGTAGCTGATGCCTTGGTGTTGATGGTGGTAGTTAATACATAGGGTGTTTTATCTCAAAAGTACGCAATTCTCGTAAATTTTAAAATCAACTATTTTTTGTCACCTAAAAATGACCATATAACGGCTGTACTGGTATCCCTTTGCCTCTTTCGGTGTTAATTTATTAGAATTATGAGATAATACATACATACTAATATTATAAATGCGAAAGTCTGTCTGTCTGTCTGTCTGTCACCTCTTCACGGCTAAACTGCTGGACCGATTGTGATGAAATTTGGTAGGGATGTAGTTAACGACCTGAGGTCAAACACTTTTGGGCGCGATATAACCGAGTCCCACGCGGGGCGAAGCCGCGGGGAACAGCTAGTATATAATAATTATGAGCTGCACCCCGCGGCGTTACCCGCGGTTTATCACAGCAGCGCCACGGAGTCGTCCGTGATGATTAATAGGCTAGTTGACTTGTATTTTGTTTTTATTTAAAATAATTATTCTCTATTTTTTTTTTAGATTGAAACCATTTTTTCCATATTTTTCCGAGCCCTATAAGGCAGCAAAATTTTATTTCAAAAGTTCACTTTTAGAATCCCATCAAAAACACCGTCGGCCATTTTTGCAGAGTTTTGTGACGTCATTATTGTATACCTAAGGTGCATTTTTGAAACCTGATTTGAACCACAAGAACGCGCCAAGAACCACAGAGTCGCATGAAAATCATGCGATTCCACAGTTTTGTCGAATGAAAATCATTTGAACTGAACGTCAGTTTACCAGAAAAGTTGCGTCACGTCATGGCGGTTGATGGCCGGCCCGCGTTTTGACAGTTGCAAAGCATTTTTATATATATATATATATGAAAAAATATAATAAAATATATATATATATATATATGTAAAAATATATATATATATATATATATAAATATATAAATGAAACCAGTTTTCCGTTGTCACGACATAGCATGAAAACGGCTTGACCGATTTGGCTGATTTTTTTTTTTGTAGTTTTCTAATACTCTGTACAAGGTTCTTACGGAAAAAAATATTAAGAAAGGCGGTACGAAGTTCGCCGGGTCGGCTAGTTTTGAATAAATTTAAAATTGAAATTATAATGCCATCTTGCAATTTTTCATAGCGGTGATCGATATATTTCGGTTTCGCGGGTGGTTCTTACAATATTTGTAAGAAATGAACATTTGTTGTATCAAAATTGATAAGAGTTAAGTAGTGATATATTCAAATTCAAATTGTTTATTTTCAATATAGGATATTCTTATCACTTATTGACGTCAATCGTTACTTATTTTAAGTTTACCACCACTTCCAAAGCGCAAGTGGAGAAGAAGCGGCGCCACAAACACCACAGCAGCATTTTCTTCAAAAACTTGAGAAAAATTTGAGTCAAATCAGACGAGTTTACATTTGAATATTTTTATAATTACCATAAGTTTATTATTAAATAAATATTGAGGATCATTGAAATACAGTATTGTCGTACACTCCCAGGCATGTCTCTGGGCGCGGTGTGGCAGTCGTACGAGCGGCTGATGGGCGCGGAGCTGGCGGCGTTCAGCGCGGCCGCGCCCAAGTCGCCCGTGCGCGAGCTGCTGGAGGCCGAGCCCGACACCGCCAAGTTTGGGTGAGGACGCCGCCAGCTATATGGCCACTGCTGGACATGGGTCTTACTCTCTAAAATGAGCTGTGTTGAGCAAAAATGGTTGATATAGACCTGACACCGCTAAGTTTGAGTAACTTTCAGCTGCATGTCCACTGCTGGACATAGGCATAACTCTAAAATACTAAGAAAAAAGGGTTGATGTGTAGACTTAACACTACAAAAATTGGATAAGTTTGCTTTTAGCTGTGAGAAGTCCATTGCTGGACATAAGCCTAACTCTCTAAAATACTAAAAAAGGTTGATATAGACACCGCCAAGTTTGAGTGATGACACTTTCATCTGTAAGTCCACTGCTAGACATAGGCCTAACTCTAAAATACTCATAAAAGGTTTGATATAGTCCTGACCTGACACCGCCAAGTGAGTGAGTTTGCTTTCAACTGTGTGAAGTCTATTGCTGGACATAGGCCTAACTCTCGAAAATCTATATATATAAAAATGAAACCCGTTTTCCGTTGTCACGACATAGCAGGAAAACGGCTTGACCGATTTGGCTGCTTTTTTTTTGTAGTTTTCTAATACTCTGTACAAGGTTCTTACGGAAAAAAATATTAAGAAAGGCGGTACGAAGTTCGCCAGGTCAGCTAATACTTAATAAAGGTTGATATAGACCTGACACCGCCAAGTTTGGGTGAGTTTGCTTACAGCTGTGAGAAATCCATCGCTGGACAGAGGTCCTACTTTCTAAAATACTTAAAAAGGGTATAGACAAAGGACAAGCCTGACACCGCCAAGTTTGGGTGAGAATACTTTCACCTAGTCCACTGCTGTCATAGGTCCTACGCTCTAAAATACTCAAAAAGCTTTGATATAGGCAAGTGAAGACCTTAATATTAAGAACGACCCGCTCCTTTCTCTTGAATCACTATCTATTAAAAAAACATACAATTATTATGATTTAAGCATACAAAGGGACATAGGGACAGAAAAAGCGACTTTGTTTTATACTATGTAGTGATTGAATTGAATCTTTTTCTTACAGCAAACCGGAGCGGTTAGCAGACGGTCGTCGAGTACGCGTTTCAGTCGAAGTGTTCGGTCGCGGGACGTTCAAAGGCATTGGAAGGAATTACCGCATCGCTAAGGGCACAGCCGCCAGGTGTGCGCTAAGACACCTCCGATTGTTACATAAAGGTCGATAAATAAATAAATAAATGAATCATATAAGAGAATTAAATATAATTTTGTTAATTCATTTATTTGTCCATTCAATTTATTCATTAATTTTTCCATTCAATTTATTCATTGACTTGTCCATTTATTTCATTAATTAATTCATTTGTCCATTAAATTAATTAATTAATTCATTTGTCCATTCATTCATTTGTCGATTTATTCATTCATTTGTCCATTCATTCATTTGTTCATTCATTCCCCTCTTCGTTTTGCTCGATCAATCGTTCAGTCCGTTTGATCATTCATTCGTACACTCAATTTATTCACTCGTTTACTCAGTTCATTCATTCACTAATTCGATAAATCACCTATTATAATCATATTGAAGTGTTCGGCCGCGGTACGTTAAAAAGCATCGAAAAGAACTACCCTATCGCCAAGGACACGTTAAGACAAATACAAATTTTATTCATTCACTAATTAATTCGTTCATTCATCTATGGAAGAAACACAATTACCTACTTTGAATCAGGAGTTATACTCCGCATATTTTAGACAATTATTACTCTTTTTATTATATCAATAAGTGCAGGGCTTGTTTTACCGTTAGAATCTGGTAACGTGATTTCCAGCGAATAGAGTTATCGTTATTTGGATATATTAGGTATCGTTAAAAATAGTGTGAAAACAAAAATAAAATTAAGTTACTTTGTAGAAAACGTTAAATTGTTGAAACAACACCGGTTTCGTATTACCGTTGCTAGTTTTAATTTGATGAAATGTTAATGTTATCTATGTGAATTTGGTAACGTTAAAAAGTCCTGGCAACGGTAACTAATAAGGTAAGTATTAATTTTAACGTTTTCTTAGATAAAACCATACTTTGTTTTGAATTTAAATTAATCATATTCACATTATAATTTATAACAGTTTATATTTATATCACATAAAAATTTAACATTATGTAATTAACGTTACTTAACGCTTTTAACAGCGTGAATTTGGTAACGGTAACGAGCCCTAAATTAGTATCGAATATAACGTTAGTTTTTAAGATATTTTTATTATACGCAATGTGTGACACAATATACAAGGGAAATTTAGAATTAATCATGTAAAAACATTAGTTTTAAATAAAAAGAACTCCAATTACTATGTTAAAATAACTTAATCTTATACAATTACATACATAATTTATTTTCATAAAATATGATAATGCATGTTTGTAATTAATTGCAACAAAATGTCGATGAAAAATAACTGTGCCCCTAGTATGAGTTTTTCTAAACTAACTAACTTTTTCTAAACTAAACTAAGTTAGCGATTTTCTATGACAAACCTGTACAGCGCCTCTGGCGGATAGTAAGGCAAATATAAAATTCCATACAAAATCCTAACGCAGTCACTAGCGTCTGCGTTAAGAAAAACTCGTATTAGGGGAGCTGTTGTGAGCTTAGAGCATTGAACCAACCGGACACGCCACGCGCACTTATTTCTACGTAAAAAAGTGCCACATTCTGCGCGCGGGGTGAGGAAACACACACAATAAGTATTGACACTAATGTATATATGCACAAGTAAATAAGGCGTGAAAGCGTAACAAACAAATAGACTCACTTTCGCATTTATGAAAACAGACAGATTAGTTGGGATTATTGAAATCGGTTCAGTAGTTTTTTACTATATACAAACATAAATACAAACATACAAATATTTTGTCATTATAATTAGTAGTCGAATTCCATTATGTGATTGATTGTACTTTCTTAATTAATTAAAAAATCGTATTTTCAAGAAGAACAATTTTTTGGAAGTAAAAATTAAAATTCTTCTCCGCTGCGAGCTCATCTCAATTGTCTTCCGGTTATTTTATTTGCTTTGTTTGACTACTTTCAACATTTAGACATATTTTTACAGAGTTTAGGGCGCGAAATTCCACTAATTTACCTAAAAACTAAAATCTTAATTGTATTAAATTGCCTTATTCATAAAAATAAACTATTTTAAATAGTGCTGTCTTAGATTTTTTCAAATTGACCTGATTTTAGAGTAAAATAAATTAAATGATTGGTGGCTGATGTAAGCCCCTAACTGCAAGGGCTTGACTCACCGATTGTGAGTCATTAGCGTCCTGCTTTTTGGCCGCCATTGCAACACTTTCGCAACTAGTTGTCAACGAAGATTTTTTAGGATTTCATTGCAACCAGTTGCGATAAACGCTTATTGAGTCTAGATACACGAAGAAAAAATCACACCGCTGTTGAAACTTTGAGTTGAAAATACATTTGAAGCAAATAAATTGATTGATTGAAATGTGTTATTACTTGTAAATAAGGCAATAATTCTATCTATAGTATACTCTGTACATGCCATTTTAAAGTAATTTTAAGAAATAATCAAAAGAGTGTAATGATACTTAATGTATGGAAAATAAAGATTTTGTACTGTCATTTAACTTTATTTTTTTATTTTTCACCTGTTTAACTAGATTTGATTAAAAAAATATCTAATATTAAGTGCGCACCCTGGGCTGAAGCCTTTCCCTAGCCCTCTGACTAGACTAAAAAGAAATATTACAGTACTCCAGTAGTATGAGTTTTTATAAACTCACTTCCGCATTTATAATATTAGTTGAGTTGGAAATAATCCTAACTAACCTTGACTTGTTATAAACAAAAAAGAAAAAAACATTTTAAAATTGACTAATTTGACAAGGCTTGTGACTTGTCGTTTTTGACTTGGCTACTGAAGATACTGGCAAAAATAAGCATAAAGTATGATTGCCACAAAAAATATACTAGGAAACATGCTCATAATTTTTTTAAAGATTATCGATATCTTACTTCAGCTGATTTAGTGCTAAATAAAGCACTTAATCAGCTGAGATATCTTATCTATCAAATTTAAAAAGTCGGTGTCTATGGGCAGGAATTAATGTGATTTTGATGAAAATTGTTCTTTTTTTGCGTCAGATTAGTAGATTATTAATAATATTAGGCAGAGGTAATATCGGAAAAAGCGTTATCGCCAAGAAAAGCGAGTTTAATAAGCGTTAATTCACACACCCGAATACTTATCCTACAGATAGGTAATATTTGTTTTGACAATTCTATAAGTTAATCTCATTATCACCCTACTGATGTTGGTATATTACGATTATTAGATGAGATTATTATTCTTCTAAAATAATTGACGCCAAATTGAGCTAAATTTGATTAAGACATCATTATGGCGCGATAAAGTTGAAATAAAAGGCAGTATGGCCACGTGCACTTCTGTAATATAATTATAGCCCCATCGGCCCCAAACCACAGTTTGCTATTAGCGATTAGATAAATCGCGGTTAGACATGGACTTCTAAAAATATTAGACTAGACATAGAGAGAGAAGACCTACTATATTTTAAACGCAGACGCTAGTGACTGCGTTAGCGATTTTGTTTGACAAACCTGTACAACGCCCCTGGCGGATAGTAAGGCAACTAAGTAATTACATACAAAATCTCAACGCAGTCAGCACTCATACTAGGGGTACTGGGTAGTAGCAGTATTCTATTGTACCTATATTCGATCCTGTGCCCCTAGTATGAGTTTTTCTTAACGCAGATGGCGACTGCGTTAGCGATTTAGTATGGCAAACCCGTACTGCGCCTCTGGCGGATAGTAAGGCAACTAAGAAATTCCATACAAAATCCTAACGCAGTCGCTAGCGTCTGGGGCACTGTACAATCTTTTGATGTATTTATTTATGTAATTGGCGCAATAGAGTGTTCATTCATTATTTCATTCCTATTTGGTGATGTGTATCAGTAAATGTGACAAGTCCATTTGGATTAGATGTCTATAACCGTACAATCATATTAGAAGGGGAGGGTGCACAACACGATTGGATTCAACCCTGTCCAATCCGGAAATAGTGGGTGGAGCTTGTGAGATGAAAGAAGAATTTCAAGATGTCCAGGAGCCTGGAAGCATTGAGTGAAATCGTAATGTATCGGACGCTGTAAAATGTAGGTATGGGCAGAAAATCTAGCTGGGTTTCTGATCCCTGCGCAGCATTCCGATAAGGATGTTCCTTTGGTCCTAGCGCCATTTCCCAAAAAAATTCTCTGTAAGTGAGCTTATCCTGAAATCCACGCGCAACTTTTTTGCTAGTACCTATCCTTAACTTACATTAGAACCTTGGAAGTCATTATCATATAAATATTATAATACTATCCGCTTTAGTTTCCTTTGTAAAAATTACAAAAAACTTTTTTTGACACTTTTTGTAAAGGTTTCTAAAGCGGATATGAAGTATTTTGCTAGATAAAACTGATTCCATCAACTTACATTTATATCCCATCCAGCAAATTTCCGCCCACATCCTACATTATTAACTTGACTCCGCCTCTTCCCGCCTATTCCATCGGGAACATGTAACAGTGCGTCAAAAACCGAAACACGATTCGCGCGCTTCGAAACGTCCTGTCAATTTTTGACAGCTGTTTGAACGAAGAATAAAATTGAAAATAATTCGAAGATATTTAGAAAAAAATATTGTTTTTGTTTTTTTTAAACCAGTGTTCTTTGCCGATGTTTAAAGATTTTTTTTTATATTTGGACTGTTATTTGTGGTTTTAAAAAATTATTGTGGATGTGAAAAAGTTGGGAAGATAGTGATGTGAATATTTGCTGATTTAGTGGATCTATCGATATTTTTTTGTAAATAGGTAAGTCAGCTTCAAATATTAATTTTTAATTCTAGTAGATAATTATTGATAATTTACTGAATAAAGAGTCATGGCGAAACTCCATACATCGTTTGTACGTATAAAAAATTGAAATACAGATAACATAAAATAAATCGAATTAGTAAGGATATATAACTAGTAACATGTTTACCACCACAAAAAATTTTTAAATCCCGGGGTTTTTTTAATATTTAATTTTTTTAAAGTCGACCTTTAGCTTCGTTTTCATTCGCCATTATTGTCGCAACTGAAACATTATGTCATCCTGACAGTTGTTAGCATTGTCAAAACGGTATTGACAGTTCATTAAGGTAGGTTAGGTTCATAGATTAAGTAGTTGTACCTGTGATTAAGCAATTAATTTTTACTTGGTGAAGAAGTGAGATGGCGAAATAGGGAAGTCCATGAGTAAGAAAAGGACCAACGATATTTTTTATATTTTTGTTTCTGTCAACGTGGTAATTTTTTCTTTGTTTGGCCATTTCGACGCCAAACAAAATCTTATACCAAACTAACAGTGAAATTATTTATTTTTTGTACCTATTAAGAAAAATATTCATTTTAAGTAGTAGAATTTGTACGAAAGATATACAAAAAATAAGGGCATTTGTTACATAAATTGGTGGCTCAAGAACACATTCCAGGGTACCTATCACCATCTCTTAAAACCATGCAAGATCCAGTGAGTAAGTGAGACAGCGCAATACATGATGTAAGGCGACATCTCCCTTACTCAGTCATTCTTGCATGGTTATTAGAGATGGTGGAAGGCACCATCTCTTAAAGCGTAATACATGATGAAAGGAGATGACGTCTTACTGTGTTACTCTGTCTCGCCTACTCACTCGTTCTTGTATGGTTTTAAGAGATGGTAGTAAACCATTTGATAGTGAGCCTGCTACTTAAAGAGTTGATGGTAACCCCCCCAGGTGACTTACTACCATCTCTTTAAACCACGCAAGATCCAGTGAGTAAGCGGGACAGCGCAAAACATCATGTAAGGCGACATCTCATTCACTCACTGGATCTTGCATGGTTTTAAGAGATGGTATAGCCCCCCAGGTACTAAATCGATGAATCTAACCTACCACAATTAACTGTCAATATCGCTTTGACATTGCTAACAACTGTCAGGGTGACATAATGTTTCAGTTGCGTTAAAAATGGCGAATGAAAACGAAATTAAAGGTCGACTTTTATAAAATGGAATATTAAAATAACCCTGGGGTTTAAATTTTTTTTGGGGTGGTAAACATGTTACTAGTGAAGTATACTTACTAATGCGATTTACTTTAAGTTCTCTATATTTAATTTTTTTTTCGTACAAATTTCGCCATCATTCTTTTCCTTTTGATGCAACCAGAAAAACGCCGAGATCCGAGGTGTAGATTACATAGTGTTTTTGATTCTCCTCCGAAAGGATGCAAAGACAAAAAATGACTAAGTACCTAGGTACATATGATAAAACATGTACCTAAGTACATATTATGTAAGTTATATTGTAATCATAAAGTAAATACTTAAGTAGGTACTTAGTTCATTATAAATTCATTTTGTTTAGTCAGACCAAGTCTCTCTCTCTTTCTCATCTGAGCGCTTTCCCAACTGGGAAAGCAACTGCTTCCTCAACTGACTGTTTCAGTTGTAGGCCTCTAATATACCCGGATCACGTTTGTATTGATCTGTTTCCTTGTTAAAAAGGGTTATGGCTGTCGGACGGCAGTCGCTCCATTGTAAAAACCAGTACCTATGTACCACCAATGATTAAAGTTCCATGGGCTAAGAAGCGTAAGCTGAAGATGCAGCGAGAAACACGCTTGGACCAATCAGAATAACAAGTCGATCAATGAATTCAGTTTTTGACCTTCCATGTAAGGAATGTAACTATCGTAGGACACACGTGCTCCACATGTTGTACTGTTTACAGTTGTTTACGTGAAACGAGACAATGTGTGTCGATTAAGTTAAGATTTGTTTTATGTCTCGGGGCTTCCTGTCGGTACTATAAATTCTAATTTTAGTCAATAGTACCTACCTAAATCAGAAAATGTTTATGAAAAAAGTACCGGTCAACCGATCTTGCTCATCTTGAGGAATTTCTTAAGTAGGTACTATCCGCCAGGGAGGGGGTGCTTTACGTTTTGGTAACGCAGGCAATAGCGATTGCGTTTAAAATGTCATAAGTAGTACCTAGAGCTGCGTTTGAGTAGATATCTCACTAGCTTACAAAATTACACATAGTATATTTTTCCTCCGCAAAATTTATGAATTTTATCGATAAACCATAATGTTTATTTTATAAGGCCACACCACTACTAGCCAATTTTAAAGAATCCTTTCGATTTTTTTTTAAATTAAGTATTTATTATTTTATATTTTATTGCCGCAACAGGCAGCCCGTATAAATTACTTTGGTACCTACCTACTTACTTACCTGTGTCTGTGTGTTTAATAATAGTAAATTATTCCACCTACTGTACAAACATGAATATTCGTAAGCCAAGCAAATGTATGTAAATAAAATGTTACTTTAGGACGTAGGTAATGGAATCTAGATTACATGAATTAATTAATTAATATTTAATTTAATTGTACCTTATTTATATCAATACATCATTGGATCGTTTACCAATATTTTCCATTTTCAATAGGTCTGCGATTTTGTCGCAGTATGTTTTTCGGCGACCCCTTCTAAGAGAAAGGTTGTTGATCCGCTGGGCTATATCGACAACCTTTCTCTTAGAAGGGGAGGAGTGGTCTATTCTCAAGAAGACCAAAACGGCCTAAACTCCTCGTTTTGTGACAGGGGTAAAGATAAAACAGTAAAGCATTCATAACTCAAGGGCCACTTGAAATTCTATTCCTAATTATATATTTGTTTTTTTAATACTTTTTACGGCCATGGAAACTACTCCTTTAGTCCTACTTTAGTCAAGTCAAGTCAAATTAAAAAAGTCAAGTCAGTAGTAAGTAATCTATCTTGTCAAGTGAGTAATTCTAGTCATGGCTAAGTGAAGCGGTGGAAAAATTTCACTTGGAGATTTTGGTGACAAAGATAAAAGTCACGTAATCAACACTGTATCACTAATTATAGCTTTCAGCGAATTGGGGTTCCGCATACTGACATAAGAAAGAAAGAAATACTTAAAAAGTAAGAATGTAATAGAAAATGTATTTATTGAACAATAAGTATATCACGAATAAGAACCTACATATAAATTAAAAATTAAATTTACTAAATTAAATTTAATTTACTAACACTAGAATATTATAAGTTTCCTTGTTTACTAACAAAATGTATATGAGTCTTGTTGCTCGAAATAAAGTTATTATTATTATTATAAAAAAAATATTACAATTATTTCATCACATTTAAAACTTTTATATATAAGTTTACTTTTATAACTAGGTGTTGAGAGAGACTTCCCCGTTTTCTTAAGTATCCATACTAATATTATAAATCTGTCTGTCTGTCACCTCTTCACGGCTAAACTGCTGAACCGATTGTGATGAAATTTGGTATGGATATAGTTATGCACTAGGAGTCAAACATAGCCTACTTTCGGGCGCGATATAACCGAGGCGCACGCGGGCAGAGCCTCGGGCAACAGCTAGTCTTTTATATAAAGTTTGTTATGACATTAACCAACACAAAAAAGAATTATACAATTTGGGGCAATCGTTCGAAATTGTTCTATATTTGCAGTAGAACTCATGCCTTGTGAGTTCATTCAAATGGTGATAACTTTTTTTTAATGAACCGATTTTGAACT
The DNA here is from genome assembly GCA_947044815.1 of Apomyelois bistriatella. Classification (NCBI taxonomy): domain Eukaryota; kingdom Metazoa; phylum Arthropoda; class Insecta; order Lepidoptera; family Pyralidae; genus Apomyelois; species Apomyelois bistriatella. Next base: position 2,330,409 of record OX345717.1, read on the forward strand.
TAAATGAGTCAAAACAAAGCAATTGGTAAAAGTTTTAAGTAGGTAAATTGGTTTAGTACTTTTGTAGCGTGATTATACATAAAGACAGACAAACAGTCATAAAATATAACAGCATAACAAATTTTTGTTTATTGTTATGAATAAGCGGTTAAAATTATACACACTTATATGCATTTATGTTTAACTATCGATCCGCCCCGGCTTCGCATGGGCATAAAAGCCTTCCTCTTGAATCACTCTATCTATTAAAAAAACCGCATTCAAATCCGTTGCGTAGTTTTAAAGATTTAAGCATACCTACAAGAAGAAGAGAAAACGACTTTGTTTTACCTATACCAAAGAATTTATATTATGGTAAATGCGGGGAGCTATACCACTTTATTGTTGTTGGCTATGAGGATTCAACTATAATAAAAACTGACTCACATTTCATTCCGTTTATTTTCTCATCCAACATACATAGAAGGCACAGCAAGAAGAGTTAGGCAGAAAGATCAAAGCACAAGCACAGCAGTAAGGATCAGATGTATAGCGATAGAACATAGATAGGTAATAGTAAATTAAACATCACATTAAGTAAATAATTAAAAGCAGGATCACTAGACAGACATGCAGCCACAGAGATATGACAAGCGAGACTTCATGTCAAGATGAAATCCAAAGAGAGTAATAAAATCATGACTGGCTCTCTCGCCGCGCAGGCGTATTCGCGATTATGTCAGTTGATGATTAATGTGTGGGTATAGTCGATATTCCCATGTCGATGTCGATATCGACAAACTAGTATGCTGTGATATGTGTTTATTTGAATAAGTGAAGAGTGTGAATAATTATAAGATAGATAAATATATATAAGGTAGCCTACAATATAAAACACTAGAATGCTTACGAATAAATCACAAAAAAACAACATTCAAAATTAATCCTTATTACTCTACTGCAAAGTTGATTTTTCTATAAAGCCTACATACAAATACCTAAAGTTCCAGAAAAAGGTCCAAAATTTGTAGGTGTCCCTTTTCCTCTTGAATTTTATACAACCTACTAGAAAGGGACACCTACAAACTTTAGGTTTTATTTGGGAACGGCTTTTGTCCTCCGTGAGCATTCTAGTGTTATATATAAATTCTTTGACCTATACTAAGTAGTGAAGTTGTCTATATACTTATGTTTGTCTGTCAGGTACTGATGTCCAGCTATGGAAGCATGTCCCCTTCAGACGAGGGGTTCGACCGGTACGAGCCCCCCTTCTACTGTCCACCTTCTCATCAGGGTAAGTTATTGTTAGGGTTCCGTACATCAAGTGGAAAACTGAACACTTAGGTATAACATCGATTCGTTGTCCATCTGTCTGTCTGTCAATCTTTTTTTATAAGAAATCCATGGATGTATCTAGTTGAAATTCATAACATACTTTCGGCTGTAAAATAAACAAAATTTGCTTTAAATGTTGCTTTTTCGTAAATTTTACGATTTCAGATCCCTAGGGTCCTTCCCGTCGAACTAAAATCATGAATTTTTTTAAGAAGCAATATTATATGGTGCTTATTTAGGAATAAATCTAAAATCTGTAGTTGATAAATATTTTAAGTAAATAAATAAATTAAAAAAAAACATATAAAGAAAATATAGGAAAGCAAAAATAAAAGTATTGTGTGGAGGAACGGAACCATCAGGAAGCGAGTCCGACTCGCACTTGGCTTCTTTTTCTCCCATAAAACAATCTACTATTACCTGACTACGCCTAAGCGTAAAGAAGCGGGTGTAAATCATTACATTTTACAGCTAAAACCTTGACCGATTTAGATGAAATTTGGTATGGATATAGTTGAATACCGGGGTCGACAAAGGAAACCGCTACAGTATATTATGCTTCAGTTTTCCTTACCAACAGGTAGTCCTATGGACGGGGGAGTGTACTGGCCGGCATCCAACTCAGAGGGACCAGAGTTCGATGCCCAGGACATGTACCAGGATGCCACACATTACATACGCAGGGGATATGGTAAACCTTTTTGATATAATATATAGATTTTTTCCTTTTATTATTAACCTGATTGCTCTGTTTGTTTGTAGACTCGGGGGTCGGGGGTTCAATTCCCACTGGAAGCATACTTTGTTTAGTTGTTTCCAGTTTGGTTAGGACATCGCAGGCTTGAATCACCTTATTGTCTTATAAGATGATTCCGTGCTTCGGAAGGCACGTTAAGCCGTTGGTCCCGGCTGCCATCTGGTAGTCGTTAAAGGAATCACGTCAGAAGCCAAGAGGTGGTTCAGAGGAACTCTGACACCAGGGTGTGCATGGTTGATTGACCGTGTCATCTACTATGAAATAATGATGATGGGAAATACGCTTTATTAGAAGAAGTATTTAATACAATCAATTGTAAGTATTTAAAAACTTAATTACTTAACTAGCTGTGCCCGCGACGTCGTCCGCGTAGCATTCGAATTTTAATTATTTTAGAATTTTACCTAAATTCTTGTAATAAAATGAAATACTTAAACAATATTAATATTCTTTCTACCTCTTCAAATCCAATCATGAGATATTTCAAACGCAGCAGACGCTAGCGAGCCTAAGGGGGCGATTAACCATGTAGTCCAACGAACATTTAACAGGGGCGAGTTAACCCTCTGCCACCAGTGTGCAAGGTCATCACGAATCTGTACAATCCCAGAATCTATCCTATACCGAACAAATGAATTGAGCGTGAAACCCGAACGATATGAATTAAACCCAAGGAAAACAGACATCAAATATACAATTCTCATCATGAGTGGGCACCTGATTTATTTTTATTTCTTATTAGGTTACGAAGACATGCCCATGAGCAACGAGCCTTATGATGGATACCACCATACCATGCACCACGGGTACCCACAGAATAATGGAGGTAAGTTCAAAGCATGGAATTTCGAATCGCGCGCGGTCGGCAATTTTTTTTTTTAATCTATGGGTTAAAGCGTTTACAGTAGCACTATTTTGATGCTTCATGGGGCTTAGCCATCGTCACAAATCCAAAACGCTAAACAAAGATTTAAAAAAAAAATTGCGTCTCTTCCGCACGCGGATTCGAACTTTGACGTAACGAATGTCGGTAAGATTTACCGCAGCCTATAATATGTCACTTCTATACATTTTGTTCTTGTTGGCATTCGTTAGCGTTTTGAAATTGTGACGTTGGTTAAGCCCCCTGCACGAAAAAGTCTGCTTGATACTCAACTCATACATACATACAATCACGTCTTTATCCCATATGGGGTAGACAGAGCCTAGGGCCGACCTTAGACCACGTTTAGCATGATGGTAGTTAAAACAGGAAATCAATAGTGATGGGTTGCTAGCCGCATCGCCTATGTCATGATTTCCCTATTCCGCGATTCATTCAGCTATGCGGGAAGGGAAGAATCTGGTCATTCATTCATTTGTTGTAGGTGTCACGGTCAATCGACCATGGACACCCTGGTGTCAGAGTTCTTCGGAACCGCCTCTCGGCCTGGCTCGGCGACCTGGTTCCTTTAACGACTACCAGATGGCAGCCGGGACCAACTGCTTAACGTGCCTTCCGAAGCACGGAATCATCTTTATCTGGTACATTCTATGTTTTTCTTTTCTCCCGGACCAGCATGGAAGGTATATATAGATAACTCCTCAGCAATTTACCGCCGTTTTAATGTGTTTAGGCTCGTAAGAAGGTTCCCATCACGGTAGGTCGACCGCCTATCTCGATTCTCTCCTCTCGTAATGGCTACTTGTATTGCTTTCGCCACATTTCGCTCCGTCTAACGCACAAAACGCTTAAAAAAAAATTTTTTGTTAACATTGGCAAACAAAAATTTTTTTTTAAAGCTTTTTGTGCGTAAAACGGAGCGAAATGTGGCGAAAGCGATACAAGTAGCCATTACGAGAGGAGAGAATCGAGATAGGCGGTCGACCTACGGATAATACTGCAGTATTATGTATGACAGAGTTGTTACGAAAAAAACATATTGTTTTAATCAGTGTTTTTAAAACACGTTTAAAACACATAGAAATAAAACATTGATTTTTTCATTCTGTTTTTAAACAATGTTTTAAACAATGTTTTAAACAATGTTTTAAACAATGTTTTAAACAATGTTTTAAACATGTTTTCAACAAAGTATTTATCAGAGTTGTTACGAAAAAAACATATTGTTTTAATCAGTGTTTTTAAAACACGTTTAAAACTCATAGAAATAAAACATTGATTTTTTCATTCTGTTTTTAAACAATGTTTTAAACAATGTTTTAAACAATGTTTTAAACATGTTTTCAACAAAGTATTTATTGACAAATGAAACAAGTTCATGTTTAGAAAATAAACATTATATTATTATTTTATAATTATCTTTTTACCATCGTAAACCTTTTATATATATACTAGCTGTTTCCCGCGGCTTCGCCCCGCGTGGGACTCGGTTATATCGCGCCCAAAAGTAGCCTATGTTTGACCTCAGGTCGTTGACTATATCCCTACCTTTCATCACAATCAGTCCAGCAGTTTAGCCGTGAAGAGGTGACAGACAGACAGACAGACAGACTTTCGCATTTATAATATTAGTATGGATGGATGTATATTATTTATCAAACACATTAATATCTTTTTACTATCATATACATTTTTACTATATATATTATATAATTATCACACACATTATCAATGATTTATTCTTCAAAGTAGGTTTCTTGATCTTGACTCTCCTGCAAATCTAAATAATCATAATGTTTTGGCATTTTCTTATTGAGAGACTTAAAAACTGTTACCAATTTGGCAAAATTTTCAATGTCAATGCCAAAGAAATGCGCGCTTGCCAGTGCAAAGGCATAGGAATAAAAGCCCATACAGCCAAGTAAAAATATGTGCCTGCGAATAAATCATGTTTTAAACATGAAAAAAATCGTCGTAACAAAACGTGATAAAAAACAATGAATTAAACATGAAACATTGATTAAAGCAAATAAAACAAATAAAACTTGTCTTTTTTTTTTATTTCTTGTTTTTTTGCAACTCTGTGTATGTACCTACTGCCCCGGAGACTGGCTTATTCGAGGGTTTTTTTATTTTTTTTTTATAAGTAGGTATGCTTATTAACTGCTCTGTGGGCCAGTGATTAAGACTTTTTTGTAGACCCAGAGATCGTGGGTTCGATTCCCCTAGGAAGCAAACTTTTTTAGTCGTTTCCAGTTTGGTTAGGATATTGCAGGCGTGAATCACCTCACTGTCTGATAATAAAGATGATTCCGTGCTTCGGAAGGAACGTTAAAAGCCGTTGCTCCCGACTGCCATCTGGTATTGGTAGAAAGAACTCTAAAACCAAGGTGCACATGATCAATTGACCCACCATACGATATGATGATGGTTACCCCCAGGATTAGACTGCGAAATGCAACCCATGCCGATCCGTTACGACCGTCCTGCCCCATCCTTCGTCCGCGTGGTGAAGCGGAGAACCACAGCTAACAAGAAGGAGCGGAGAAGAACCCAAAGCATCAACACGGCCTTCTCTGACCTTCGAGAGTGTATACCTAACGTGCCACCTGACACAAAACTGTCTAAGGTAAGACAATTACAACATTGAACAAGCTTTAGAAATGTTATTTGAATACCTCTGTGTGGCCTAGCCATAGCCAGCCAGGCTGCTACAACGGAGGTCCCAGGTGCGATCCCCTGTCGAAGTGTCAGGTTAAGATGAAACATTGACTTAAATTTAAGATAGATAGATACCTATACTCTTTATTGTACCATTAACATACAAATTATACATGTTGATACAAATATAAACAACTAGCTGTGGCCCGCGGCTCCGCCCGCGTGCTCCTCGGTTATATCGCGCCCGAAAGTAGGCTATGTTTGACCCTTAGTGCATAACTATATGCACACCAAATTTCATCACAATCGGTCCAGCAGTTTAGCCGTGAAGAGGTGACAGACAGACTTTGCATTTATAATATTAGTATTTAAGTATGGATGTGTACAAAGGCGGACTTATCGCTTATACAATTTCTTCCAGCCAACCTTAGGGTGGATGGGAACAACTTAGATGTTTATCTATGTGTTCTTCGGCCGAGTATGACCTAGATTGCGTCTCTTATGCGTCAAGGGTACGCTTTTAATCATGGTCCTGGATTTGACGGTTAAAAAATCCCCTACTTCCCTGGTCTGGTGGTGGCTGGTTATCACAACGGAGCGACTGTTGAGTTGACTAACCTCCGTTATACATTTAACAGGGAAATCAGACCAATAGCAACATGATCAAGGTGTATTTGTCAGCCAACAAGTTATTTTCCAAGTTTTTTAGGAGCGATAGCACACATTTCAGTTTGGTCTTGTCAACTAGATGACTAGACTAAACAGGAAAGACAAATTCGAAGTACTACTGTCTCACTCACTCTTATACAATCACCAGATGGTGCGAAAGAGATCGCAGAGCATCAACACTGCCTTCTCGAGTCTAAGGCAGCGAATACCAAACGTCCTGCCAGACACAAAAATGACTAAGGTATAATTTAATATTAATTTGGCGGGCTGACTGAAATGGGTTGACTGACTAAATTATTTTCTCTAAAACTGCAAAATACCAACAGCACTTTGACCAGAGCGGTTGCAAAATGTCCAATTCGCAAAATGTTCCAATCAGCAGAAAGGTATTTTACATTAAAAACATTTATAGTTTGCATATAAATGTAACTAAATTATACAACAAAATAATAAGAAAACCAAGAGTCTAAATAATAACCTAAAAACTCTACAATTTGAGGCAACGTGCCCAAAATGCTGGACGCATTCCCTTGTAAATTATTGTATAATTTATTTCCAAATAAATAATAGTAAAAGGGAAATTGAGATGATGAGAGAGATATAGGTATATATAGGGACAAATCACACAGATTGAGTTAGCCCCAAAGTAAGTTCGAGACTTGTGTTATGGGATACTAACTCAACGATACTATATTTTTATAACAAATACATATATAGATAAACATCCAAGACCCAGGCCAGGCCAGGATGAAATTGACAATCTGTGCCCGCGGCTCCGCATGTGTGGTACTCGGTTATATCGCGCCAAAAAGTAGCTTATGTTTGACCCCCGGTTTTGAACATCATTCATTCAAAATCATATATTCCAAATAATAATAATAAAACAATCTTTATTACTTATGATAAAAATATCATTCATTCACGAATTTAGTAGGTACTTAATAATCAAATTTTATTACCGAATATAGTTGCTTAAAAAGGTTTATGGACACAAATTTACAATTATTATACAATCTTAAGAACTACCTATATACACACTTAAAATTAAAAAAAAAAAAACAAAAAAAAATTTTTTTTTTTAATAAAGGCATTTGTATTTAAAAAATACTATAAATAATAATGAAAAATAATAATGAGAAGCGAAAACTGGCTACGAAATGGGACTAAGGGGATAATTTTATACATTGAATCTGACTTACGACTTAACCCTTCAGCCAGCCCGCCCCAAACACTTCCCAAACCATTCTGACATTAACCATTTCTCTCCCCGCAGATCAAAACCCTCCGGCTGGCGACCTCCTACATATCCTACCTTCTCAAAGTGCTGGAGACTGACGGGGAGCCTGCTGGAGGCTTCAGGGCCGATCTGCATCACACCACCCCCAGGAGAAGGCCAGCGGATCCTAGTACTCAAGTAAGTATATTATATAAGTCCGCTTTATTACTTTAAATTATGATTTTTAGGGTTTCGATATCATTGACATGATAGAAGAATAGTGATACGATTTTTTTAAGTACGGTCAATCGACCATGCTCACCCTCGGCCTCTGACGTGGTTCCTTTAATGACTACCTAATAGCAGCCGGGACCAACGGCTTAACGTGCCTTCCGAAGGAATCATCTTTTTTATCAGACAGTCAGGTGATTCAAGCCTGCAATGTACTAACCAAACTGGAAACAACTAAACAAAGTATGTTTCCCTTGGGAGTCGAACCCACAACGGGTATACAGGCCAACGCCTTAACCCACAGAATTTAGAAACATTAACAAGAAGTGGAATAACGCACAAAAAACGTGTCACTAGTTTGGCTTACAAGCCAACGTTTCACACAGAAATAATGGGCGGGGAATTTGATTGCGTCATTTATTGCCACTGTTATTGGTCGATAATATTAGGTGGCTTTGTTGTAAATTACGTAATACATTTCTAATAAGGTGTGGTGTGGTTTACATGTATTAATTGAGGATAAGAAGAGAGAATACGCTGCCACACTGATCCTGGAACTAAATCCGCGTCTAAACATTTCTATTCGCATAATTTCTCTGTTCTGTGGTCCTAACCAAACTGGAAACAACTAAACAAAGTATGTTTCCCTTGGGAGTCGAACCCACGACGGGTCTACAGGCTAACGCCTTAACCACTAGACCAAGGGATCCCTAAAAATAGTAGACGGGTTAGACATTCGAGTGCAGTGACGGCGCCGCACGCATTTACTTGAAGTTCCCATGGTTATCAATGCAAATGCATTATGTTATCTAACATGTGCACGCGCACTTGAGATCGACTCTCGGTGGCGCCGCTAAATCTAATTTGAAGCTATTTGAAGTTGTAAGTATAACTACTAGCTATTAAAGATGCTTTATTTGTTGAACATATTATAGTAACATACACATAAATTACATGCAGTGTCGATGTTAAGCAAAAGAGACAGATAAACATGTCCGGCCAGGATCGGCATACAAATTACAAAAAAATGAATTTTCGTTAAGTGAAAGCAACCGACAAAAATATATATAGATACACCCCAATGTAAGAGAAATATATTGGCCGCGGCTTTACCCGCGTGGTACTAGGTTATATCGATTCCCACGGGAAGCATACTTTGTTTAGTTTTCAGTTTGGTTGGTTAGGACATTACAGGCTTAAACTGATTGTCTGATAATTAAGATGATTCCGTGCTTCGGAAGGCACGTTAAGCCGTTGGTCCCGGCTGCCATCTGGTAGTCGTTAAACACGTCAGAGGCCGAGAGGCGGTTTCGAAGAACTCTGACATCAGGGTGTGTATGGTCGATTGACCGTGACACCTACACGAAATGATGATGACATTATTACACCTCAGGTCATATTCTTTGTCTATGTGGCCCACTGTACCTACATCACTACATAGTATAAAACAAAGTCGCTTTCTCTGTCCCTATGTCCCTTTGTATGCTAAAATCTATAAAAATACGCAACTGATTTTGATTCAAGAGGAAGGTTTTTATGCGAAGCCGGGGCGGGTCGCTTGTATAGTATAATCAAAACGATAATAAAATTATTTTGACGTAATACGAAACGGTGGGCGTCTGTCTATATATCTTTTTATATAGTTATCTGTAGCGGCCATGTGTTGCACTTTATTAGATTAGGATGTGGTGCAAGTGAGGAGAGAAAAAGCGGGAATAAATATGTTTGATTTTTTAATTTTATTTATTTATTTAATTCATGTACACTTCAAATACAAACATAGAACACTTAAAATTAGGAAATTAAGTACAAGGGTGCTACTTATTTCTTCCAGTTTCTTAGTTTTATTTCTTAACTACATTGGGATGACCAATAGCAAATCCTAATTAATATTACAAATGCGAAAATGAGTTTGTTTGTAACGCTTTCACAGCCTATCTACTAAACCAATTTTCCTGAAATTCCGCATACACATAGTTAGAAGTATAATTGAGAAGGACATAAGGTACCTTTTAACCCGGGAAAAAGCACTGTTTCTGAGGGAAATTCACGCGGGCGAGGCCGCAAGCAACAGCTAGAATTATATAAGTTAAAAAGTGTGTACTTAACAAAAAGCAAATAAACAACTATAGGACTTTACATTTACAAGTTATGATTAGATTACAATGTCAAGAATTACACAAAGGTCTTAGCAAATTAACTAAGTAGTTGTTAGTTTCTGCTACATCACTACATAGTATAAAACAAAGTCACTTTCTCTGTCCCTATGTCCCTTTGTATGCTTAAATCTTTAAAACTACGCAACGGATTTTGATGCGGTTTTTTTTCATAGATAGAGTTATTCAAGAGGAAGGTTTTTATGCCCATCCAAAGCCAGGGCGGGTTGCTAGTTAGTTCTATTGTACAGCGTGTAACGGACTGGGTAGGTATATTACATACGAAGTGGTTTGATAGAGTATTAGTATAGATCCATGTAAAAAAAAATCAAATTTAGTCAAAAATCATTATTTATTTAAAGGTCGTTAAAATGTAATGCGAATTTATTTGTAAAAAAATGAAGTGTGCACATGGCAAGTCATTATTAATATTCTGTGTTATAGCGATATCCTACCTATATTTAAACTCACAGCTCTCTTGTGACTTAGACCACAAAAAAGGAAACATTCCTACAATAACATTTAGTGAGTTCTGGCAAATTGTATACAAACTGTATTAAGGTATTTTGTATCATATCCGCTGATATAGGTACCTTTCAATTTGTGTAATAAATAATCTTAATCAAATCCTACTAACATTATAAACGCGAAACTTTGCAAGAATGTATGGATGTTTGTTACTTCATTCACATAAAAACGGTTGAACTGATTTGGCTGAAATTTGGAATGAAGATTGCTTAGACCCTGGAATATTACTTAGACTATATTTTATCCCGGAATTCCTACGGGAGCGGAGCCACAGGCAACAGTGTTTGAATTAGAACTGAATGGGTTGACGTCATACAGACGACCGGTACTTTCCTTTTATTAATTATGTTTTTCGAAAGGTTGCTTGAAAGTCCACACTTTCACAGAGTTAGTAATACTTACTATAAATTAATAAATGTATAGGGACAAATCACAAAGATTGAGTTAACCCCTAATTAAGTTCGAGACTTGTGGGGATATTAACTCAACGATATTATATTTTATGACAAATACATCCATACTTACTTTAATATTATAAATGCGAAAGTCTGTCATTCTGTCTGTCTTTCTGTCTGTCACCTCTTCACGGCTAAACTGCTGGACCGATTGTGATGAAATTTGGTAGGGATGTAGTTAGCGACCTGAGGTCAAACATAGGCTACTTTTGGGCGCGATATAACCGACCGAGTCCCACGCGGGGCGGAGCCGCGGGGAACAGCTAGTTATTATATAAATAAATATCCAAGACATAGGCCGAATGAAAAAAAATTAACATCCTACTATTTAGCAAAAAACGAAAAACAATACTTCATCCAACAACATAACCCTCCATCTGACCCAGTCGGGTAAATCAGCCGAGCTGCAAAAACCGAAATAAACAATAAACAGATTTCGGAAGTAGTTAACCGTTATCGTAAACACGGACGCGTGTCTGGTGTATGTCTGTTTGTGTATCAGGTGCGCCGAAACTAAATTAGAACATGAATTTGTTACATTAATTTGGATTTACTGCCTCTATGGTCCATTAAAGGCGTTTGTATGAACACCCGGAGGTCGTGGGCTCGATTCCCAAAACCGAAGTAAAATACACATAGGTACTAAAAAAAATACGTGAAAGAATCGACGAAGGGGTGCCGAAAGAAAATCTAGAAAAAAAAGAGTAGGGCCGGAACTAGACATAGGCTACTCTCACAGGCGGAGTCGTAAGCAACAGCTAGTATACCAAAATTTCATTTTAAGTAGCTATTACTGGTACGGAAACCTTAGTGCGTCCATACGACTTACACTTGACCGTTTTTTTACCCCCAATTCTAGAGTGTTAAACCAATCGGAGCGGCCACCGATAGACTACCCCCTCTGCCAAATGTATATGACCACCGGTCATACTGCTTGTACTTGTGTACTCACTTACTCTGGCTCAGCGACCCGAAGTGGATCTTGGTCTCCAAAACAAAAGAGCGCCAATGTTTTGTATTCTGCGCGATGGCTCGCCAGTTTACAGCGCCCATCTCACGCAGGTTAGGCTGCACAGCATCGCTCCAGCGATATCTGATGGCTTACCACGTGGTCCAGTCAGTGGTTAAGGCGTTTGCTTGTAGACCCGGGGGTCGTGGGTTCGATTCCCACGGGAAGCATACTTTGTTTAGTTGTTTCCAGTTTGGTTAGGACATTGCAGGCTTGAATCACCTGTTTGTCTGATAATAAAGATGATTCTGTGTTTCGGAAGGCACGTTAAGCCGTTGGTCCCGGCTGCCAACTGGTAGTCGTTAAAGGAACCACGTCAGAGACCGAGAGGCGGTTCCAAAGAACTCTGACACCAGGGTGTGCATTGTCGATTGACCGTGACGCCTACTCGAAATGATGATGACCACCATCTCTTAAAACCATGCAAGTTCCAGTGAGTAAGGGGGATGTCGCATTACATCTTGTATCGCACTATCTCGCTTACTCACTGAAACTTGCATGGTTTTAAGAGATGGTAGTAACCCCCCTGTAGGTACTTGTCATTGTTTTTTGCTTGTGTTAGATAATTTTCTAAAGTCTGTGCGTAAGTATTCGAATAATGCATAATGTTAATACTTATGCGTGTTTCGACACCCCGCGCGCAGAATATGGCAGACTTTTCACGTAGAAATAAGTGCGCGTAGCGCCTCCTGTTAGTTTAATGCTCTAATACCCAAATGTACAGATAAAAATCCGCAAAAAATGTATCAGTAGCTACACACATTAGAAGCTTTTTTTGAAAGCACGCCCCCAAACCCGACACCGCTGCCACGTGGCCTCAATTACATGTTTGTTAACGTGAAAAGTAAAAACTATCTTTTTTACAGCGTCGTTTACAAAGTTTTTTTTGCCTCACAAGGGCACGAAATTAGCCTTGTAATTGGTAACACAATATCTGAAATTAACCGTGATATTGGTGTCTTGGGATGGGATTTTGTATTTTAGGGCTTTTCTTAACCCCCGACGCAAAAAGAGGGGTGTCATAAGTTTATCGTGTCTTGTCTCTCTAACTCTGTCTGTGGTATCGTAGGTCCCGAACGGATGATACCATTTTCGTTGTTTTTTTGTGTCATAGATTATTTCATCCCGAGTGCTTTTTTGTACTATTAAGTAGGCAAACAGCCATGTTTCATGAAAATTTATTCAGCCGTTTTAAGATCCTTGTATACTTGGTACAGGTGGCTTACTATCATCTCTTAAAACCATGCAAGATCCAGTGAGTAAGCGGGACAGCGCAATACATGTTGTAAGTAGTGATGTGCCGTTCCCAAATTCCCGCTCCCGGGGAATGTTCCTCGTTCCCGTTTCCGGGAACATTCCCGGGCATGTTCCCACTTTTTGGGAAAGTTCCCAACGAAAGAAAAAACTATTTTTGAATTGTTTTAATTTTGTATATCCTATCCTTATTCGTACTTTTTTAAATATACTGTAAAATCCCTGTAAATTAAAATTTTAATTACAACTTTCCCTAACGTTTCCATTTTGAGGGAACGTTCCCGGGCACGTTCCCGGGCTTGTGGGAAAGTTCCCGGGAACGAATGAACGTTCCCGGGAACGGCACATCACTAGTTGTAAGGCAATTAGGCGACATCTCCCGTGCTCACTGGATCTTGCATGGTTTTAAAAGATTATAGTAGCCACCCAGTTCATGGTTGTACAGTACTCTCCACTCCACTGTCCATCTTCACAGATAAGTAATATTACACTAGCTAAAGCCCGCGACTTCGTACACGTGGGCTTCATTCCCGTTATCGTGGGAATTTCGGAAATCCCGTATTTCTTTTATACAAAGTTTGTCATGACAATAACCAACACAAAAAAAAGAATTATTTAATTTGTTACATTCGTTCGAAATCAAACATGCCTTGAGTTATTCAAATGACGATAACTTTTTTTTAATGAACCGATTTTGATGTAACTAACTTTAGATGTTCTTCCGAGTTAAAACATAACAATTTGTGAAAGTTTTAAGCAAATCGGTCAGTACTTTCGGAGATAAGCGTGACTTAAAGACAGACAAAAAATTCAAAAAATTTTTTTTTTTTGCTTTCTATTATTTATTTTAAATGTCCTATCCATTTCAGTCAAAATTACTAAATTTACAGACAAAATATTATTTACTATTTTATTATACGTATATAGATACTAGCGACCCGCCCCGGCTTCGCATAGGCATAAAAACCTTCCTCTTGAATCACTCTATCTATTAAAAAAACCGCATCAAAATCCGTTGCGTAGTTTTAAAGATTTAAGCATACAAAGCGACATAGGGACAGAGAAAGCGACTTTGTTTTATACTATGTAGTGATGATGTAAATAGTATTATTTCTCTCATTGCCACAGACCAGCAGTCCAGTGGAAAAGAGAGGTAAAGGTCGCACAGGGTGGCCACAGCACGTGTGGGCGCTGGAGCTGAAGACTGAGCAGAATCTACAGTCCTAGGATCAATTCAACGGACGGCAGAAGTCAGTGCCCCTAGTATGAGTTTTTCTTAACGCAGACGCTAGCGACTGCGTTAGCGATTTGGTATGGCAAATCTCATACTAGGGGCACTGCAAGATAGAATCATCCATTCATTAGTCATTATTACCATTGAGTCCTTTGATTATGTATGTCATTAACTAAAATGTAAAATATTGTAAAAAAATATTAATTGACTGAATATGTAATCAGCAGGGGGGAGATTCGAATATCTTATTAATTAAGTGGATATGTATCTACAGTGAAACACAAAGCAAAGTTAATTAAAACTTACCCTGTTACATCTGTGCCCCTAGTGTGAATTACGCTAGCGACTGCGTTATGACTTTGTATGGAATTTCTTAGTTACCTTACTATCCGCCAGAGGCCATTACTTGCCATACTAAATCGCTAACGCAGTCGCTAGCGCCTGCGTTAAGAAAAACCCATACTAGGGGCACTGAGATAGTAAAACTTTCTTTATGGCCCACTGTACATATTTTGTTTTAATTAATTTAGTTTAAAATAATATAATTTAAGTAGAAACTAGTAATATTATACTGTAAGTATTATACCAAAGACTAAATAAAATATTATGAAAAATATTCTTGTATTTTTTTACTCCTAAAGAATCTAAGCGATATACCGGTTGCATTCAGTACCCCTAGTATGAGTATTTCTAAATGCAGACGCTAGCAACTGCGTTAGGATTTTGTACCTATGGAGTTTCTTAGTTGCCTTACTATCCGCCAGAGGCGCTGTACAGGTTTGTCGTACAAAATTGCTAACGCACTCGCTAGCGTCTCCGTTTAGAAAAACTCATACTACCACTGAGCCCAGAAACAAAAATTGAAATTGGTTAAACTTAATACCCAAAAATAAAGATCTTTAACATGATAACACTAACCTAAAATAACTTCACTCACTGTTTTAATTACCATCATGCTTAACGTGGTCTGAGGTCTTATATGACCCTAAGCTCTGTTTTCCCCGTATGGGATAAAGACTTAATTCTCGTCCCAGCGTGTTTTTTAGTTGCATATTCCTTCAGAGCCCAGTGTACGCTATTAATCATGGTCCTGATTTGGCGGAACTGGTTATTACAATGGAGCGACTGCCGTCTGACCTCCGTAACCCTTTATACAGGGAAACCAGACCAACAGGAACATGATCCGGGTGGTGGACATCACTGTCAGATTTTTCAGGCTGCCTAAAGGCATCTGCCATAGCCTAACGACTGCCATCTAGCCTAGGCCAGCCGGGACCAAAGGCTTAACGTGCCTTCCTATTATAGCCTGAAATCGTCAAGCGTGTATGACGAGAGTGATGAGTGTGGAGGTAGCGACGGCCTGTGAGGATCTTAGCCAATGGAAATCTCTAATCTCTGCCTACCGCTGCGAGAGACAGGCGTGATGATATCCCTGATGTAGGTACTCACTAAACTTGTAATAAGTCACAACATCAAAGGTGGAGCTGCTTGTATCTGGGCTATAAAACAAATTAGGTTGGTAGTCTGATATTTTGGTGCGGTAGGGTGTCCACACATTTTGAGATCACTACATAGGTAGTAGGTATAAAACAAAGTCGCTTTCTCTGTCCCTATGTCCCTTTGTATGCTTAAATCTTTAAAACTACGCAACGGATTTAGATGTTTTTTTTAATAGATAGATTGATTCGAGAGGTTTTTATGACCATGCGTAGCCGGGACGGGTCGCTAGTTTTAAATAATTGAAGCGCCACACAAAGAAGACTTAAGACGATACCTCGGTGAACACTAGCGCCACCGTCATTTAAAAATCATTATTCATTGAAAACACAAGTTATCAAAAATCCGTCTTTTGTAATTAAGGTTCTGGATCTGTAGTTAATTTTAAACATATTACTTATTTTTTTAAATTATAGTTCCCTATAGTTATAAATTGCAAAACTGCTAAAAGTGGCCGTTTTAAGCAATATTGCAAAGATCCTTTTATACAGAACAAGCTGTTGCCCCCGGCTCCACCCGCGTGTTTTTGGTTATCGCGCCAAAAAGTAGCCTATGTTTGTCTTTAACTTTATCCATATCAAATTTCATTAAAATTGGTCCAACTGTTTAGCCGTGAAAGCGTAACAGACAGACTTTCCCATTTATAATATATATAGATATTACGCAGTGTCCGAGATTCCTTGAAATCATGGCGCCCCCACAGGCACGAGCTTGGCCACATGGCCCCTCGGAAATGACCTGAGCGTTGGGTATACAATACATAACCTTCCACAAATAAACTGGTGCTTCGAGGAAGTGAGGTATATAAACCATGTTTTTTTATACCTGGTAGCTTACCAAGAACGATTGAGTAAGGGAGATGTCGCCTTACATCATATATTACGCTGTCTCAATTACTCACTGGATCTTGCATGGTTTTAAGAGACGGTAGTAATACCCCTTAATAACCCCCCTGAATGCTTAAATCTATATACACTAAGCACTAAGCACATAATACCTAATAGTACTAATAAGGTTGACTGGAAGAGATTACTATAGCGATAAGTTCGCCTTTGTGCCTTATTGTTTTACTAGCGACCCGCCCCGGCTACGCACGGCTGCAATGCTATATAATACTTACATGTATTATAGGTACATATAAACCATTCTCTTGAATCACTCTTTCTATTAAAAAAAACGCATGAAAACCCGTTGCGTAGTTTCAAAGATATAAGCATACATGGACAGACCATGTAAACCACACCACACCTTATTAGAAATGTATTAGGTACGTAGTTTACAACAAAGCCACCTAATATTATCGACCAATATCAGTGGCAATAAATGAGGCAATCAAATTCTCCGCCCATTTTTTTGTGTGAAACATTGGCTTGCAAGCCAAACTAGTTACACGTTTGTCGTGCGCTATGCCACTTCTTGTTAATATTTCTAAACTCTGTGGCCCTGATCTAAGGAGGTACCTACCTATATCTAGGTACTACTGAATTTATTTACAAATAAATGATTTATGATTTACATAAAAATCTTTAGTCTGTTACCTACCACTGCGCGATACAGGCTTGAATATATGTACTTACTAGCTGTTGCCCGCGTCTCCGCCCGCGTGCGCCTCGATTATATCACGCCCGAAAGTAGGCTATGTTTGACTCCTAGTGCATAACTATATCCATAAAAAATTTCATCATTATCGGTCCAGCAGTTTAGCCGTGAAGAGGTGACAGACAGACAGACTTTCGCATTTATAATATTAGTATGGAAATATGGATGTATGTATGTAGGTACTTAAAAGAATAATAAACTGTATTCAATGTCAGAAAACACATGTCTGACGTAGAATCAATTGAAATATTGCCAATATATTGATCAAATAATATAAAAAAAATCAATATTTACCGTCTGGTGTGCGAGCGGGACGGAGATATGATAGAAAAACAAAAATAATTAATTGCCGTAACGAATTTAAAGTCAAATAATGTTTGCAATTGTATTGTCTATTGGTATCTTACTGCGCAATGGATTATGGTTTTTAAGTATTTTTAGAATGGGCGTGAAGATGAACGAAATTGACTTATTTTTAGTTTTCAAACATACTTAGAATTAGAATCGTTGGAGAACAAAGGTTGCCAAATATGTTTGGCTCTTAGACTAGCTCTTATTTTTAACCGATTTCAAAAATAATAAGGTTATTATACACATAGCACGACATACCGATGTCCGATGGGGCAGAAAGGTTCTCGAATGGCGACCATACACCGACAAGCGCAGCATCGGATACCCACCGACTAGATGGTCAGATGACCTAAAGAAGGTCGCAGGCAGGCGCTGGATGCAGGCCGCTTCCAACCGGTCATTTTGGAAATCCTTGGGGGAGGCCTATGTCCAGCAGTGGACAGCCTGCGGCTGAAATGATGAGGTTATTATGTACGTCTATTTTTATTATATTTCAAATATTTCGATCGGATTGCACAGAAAAATTGTCACATAATAATAGTTAATCTTTAGAATTTATACGAGACTAAGTAGGTTTAGAATTGACGATGACTTAGCTTAAAATCCTTACAGACTTACCCAATGCTGACAGCATATCCACCTCGTGTTACTTAAGTAAATATCAAAATTAATATGTAAATTCAATTTAATGGATATCAAAATTAATTTTAATTTATCTTTATTTAATTACCTGCAGACGTGTATATATTTGTTTAGTGTGCAAGTGTACCATTGTTGTATATGGTATATAAGCCACGGGAAATTTCATTTCAATCATGTTACTTCTGGATATCCATTCGAAAATGAAGCTCACTATAGCTTTGGTCCTCCTTACGGTAAGCAATCATTTTACTTATATTCAAAATTTTTACAACAGAACTAGGTATTCTTTCTTCATGGCTATTGATCTGTATAGTACTCCTAGTATAACGCACCTTAGACCCTTAGGCGCGCCCTAGGCGCTCATTCATGCATGATGGTTTTCCATCAAACAAAGGGATGGAACTCGAAAGGTGAATTGAATCGACTGATTTCCAAACAAGTCATCTTAATTTTTTTAATTTAAATCAAGAATTTAAAAATGATTTACGATGGAACAATTGAATCAACTGATTTCCAAACAAATCATCGCTAAATTCTTGAGTTGAATTAAAAAAATTAACATGATTTGTTTGGAAATCAGTCGATTCAATTGTTCCATCGTATATGTTTTAATTTAAATTGTCATACAAAATCGCTAACGCAGTCGCTAGCGTCTGCGTTTATAAAATTTCATACTAGGGGGGTAATCTGCCTGCACTTCGATGAATATAGGCTAGTTGATTGGTATGTCGTATTTATTTAAAATAATAGGCTTGTGTCCATTAAGAATAAATATAATGAATAGGGGTTTATAATGATTAATTATATTATGGAGAAAATAACAAACAATTTTAATTATTAAAAGCGTTGAAGATTAATAATATTTTTTAAAAATAAATTTCGTAAAATGAAACCTTTAGTCACGTGACAGTGAACACCAATCAGAAAGCGTTACGTCACGCCGTGCGAAACTCCAATCTTGTCTTTGACGTTTCGAGTATCACTACCGGTTCTTGATAAAATTTTGGTTTTTAACAACTAAGTAATATCAAGTTGATACAGTTTTTGCTAATTAATTTGAAAGAATTAACCATGGAATCTGGATTCAGCAAAGCAGACAGTAATAATTTGCCCAGAATCGATGCCGTTATGCTTGGAAATTTTTTCGCGTCGAACAGTAACTTTTGCTCATCTGAATTTCGCAATGTTAAAACTTCCTTGTAAGTATAAAATATTTATTATAAGCTTAAATGCTATGTGATATTTCAGTTCGGTACACAAGAACTTAATGTTGTGACGTACATTTTGCAAGATACTGTTTACTATTTTACTGTTCCCTTCATATGATACTCCATATAATTAGTCATATCATTTGGCAACTAGAATAATAAAAAGAGTATGTTTGTAACATTAATTAGAAAACTAAAATGAAACGTTTACTCCTAAAAGTGAAACAACTTAACCTGAACTCATGTATTTATTATAGCTGTTCCCCGCGGCTTCGCTCCGCGTGGGACTCGGTTATATCGCGCCCAAAAGTAGCCTATGTTTGACCCCAGGTCGTTAACTACATCCCTACCAAATTTCATCACAATCGGTCCAGCAGTTTAGCCGTGAAGAGGTGACAGACAGACAGACAGACAGACTTTCGCATTTATTATATTAGTATGGAAGTATGGATAGTATGGATTAGTATGGATTTAGAAAATAGGGATTCTACAAAACACATCTAGTTTGCTCGAATTAAGTAATAGATTGTATTGTGTGAAATACTTAATCAAAACGATCTTCACAAAAATACATTCTTGAACCTGTTGATAAAGTTTGTTTGTTTGTAATATCTTTATTGCTTTAAAATACATAGTAAATAGAACATTATTAAAATCAGAAGACAATGGCGGACTTATCCCAGGAAGGGATCTCTTAGCATAAAGTATGATCTCTAAAGTATGAGCATCGTCTCTTCTTGCAAGTTTTAGCCACTTTTTCCGTATTTCTCCATTGTTTGGAACATATATAAATAACTTGTTTGGCGTTTTTATAGTCGTGCTATCACACTGGGGCACTATACAGTACTTATAATATGACAAATTTATTTTTAAACGATTAAAACTAGCTATAACGTACGAAGACACGATCGCTCTTTGGTTTGTTTCGCACGACGTGACGTCATTCAAGACGCCATGACAGTCTTATGCGTTTTGGAACCAAATTGAAAATTGGTTTTTTAAAACGCGAAATTTATAATGTAAACGCTCGATTAAAAATAAATAAACCTTTTTTTTCGATAAAATGCCTAATAAGCTAAAATATTAAGCAGTTATTGAAATTTTATAACTAGCCTATTATTTTGCTATTTGTTTAGATTAAAACAGTTATTTACATATTTTTTGAGCTCTATAAAATAGCAAAACTTTTTTTGCAAAAGTTCACAGTGTCAGCCATTTTTCAGTTTGGTGCGGTTTCGGTCACACTAGCGCCACTTCCAAAAAAAAAATTGCCCTTTCTATCTTGCTACGTAGCCAAGTGACAATTTCGAAAAGCTAACGAATGTCGACAAGAACAAAATGTATGGGATTGGCATAAGCTGCGGTAAATCACGTGGTCAATCTTATGTCAATACCATACATTTATTCCTTGTCGGAGCTCGTTAACGTTTTGCGATTGTGTATTTGGCTAAGCCCATCTTATCAAAAATCCTCGCGCAACTTTTTTGCCAGTACCTAGTTAATAGGAAATCGATATTTTTAATCAAATACTGTAAGAAATTAACATTTGTTGTTTAAAAATTGATAAAAGTGAAGTAGCTTATTTCCCCAATACTTGGCCACCTTTATTACGGTAATTCGCTATTTTTAAATCCTCTATAGCGCGATAGGGAATAAAGGGAGTTTTCATAAGGGGGTGTAAATAAAAATAAAGTTTGATTCTTAATATGATAGCACTAAATCTACTTTCATTGATACTAGCTGTTTGGGTAAGTTGGTGGTAGGGGGTGAAAACGTACGTTATAACCGCGTAATAACGTATACTCTTAATTAGAATTTTAAACAAAATTTAATAGTTTTCTATTTAAGTTTGTATTTTTAGCTTTAGTTTTGAGTTTTTGTATAAAGTGATCGTATTTTAAAATGTATGTACCTACTATGTAATAAAATTTCATAATACGCCTATTAAAACAGGAATTTAAGATAAAAATGCCACTAACGGCGACCAATCCGAGCATAGCCGCACAATTACCGTCGCTTGAGGCGAGCTATCGTAACGAACACGCACGCCACGCCCGATAGGCTATCGAGCATTTAAAAAAAAACATTCCGACGAATACGTCGACGAATTGAGAAAATCTTCCTTTTTTGAAGTCGGTTAAAAATAACCTCTGTTTTCTTTTACAGGCGCTGGTGGCCACAAAGGCTGCCCCAAGGCCTGGAGGTAAGTTTAATAAATATATTTTTAAAATTACATTTTAAATAAAATGTTAATCTATGTATTTATCATCATCATTATATCGTGTGGATGAAAGAATCAATTGACCGTGTAAAGTGAGCTGCAGAAAAATATGACCCCTTTTCAATAGTGATACTTGTGACATGGGGACAGATTTCTCTGCAGCCGACTGTACGTACCTATACCTACTCGTGCGTTGACCCTAGTGTGAGTGTCACCGCCTCTCGGCCTCTGAGTTCCTTTAACGACTACCAGATGGCAATCGAGACCAACGGCTTAACGTGCCTTCAGAAGCACGAAATCATGTTTATTATCAGGTGTCAATTCAAGTCAATCAGGTGATTCAAGCCTGCAATGTCGTAACCAAACTGGAAACAACAAAACAAATAATGCATCTCTGGATCTCTGAGTACCTGTGCCCCTAGTATGAGTTTTTCTTAACGCAGACGCTAGCGACTGCGTTAGCGATTTAGTATGGCAAACCTGTACAGCGCCTCTGGCGGATAGTAAGGCAACTAAGAAATTCCATACAAAATCCTAACGCAGTCGCTAACGTCTGCGTTAAGAAAAACTCATACTAGGGGCACTGAATGATAAAAATATATAAAAACTCATTAGGCTAAGTTGTAACCGAATAATAAATAAATAACAATAACAATAAGTAAATAAAAAATATGCAAATAAAGAAAAAGCAGATAAATTATAATAAATAAAAAATTGCATAAAGTAGTATAATTAGGATTAAGTAAAATTAAAGCTAGTTCCTCCTCTCTATTTCGCAACGCCCAACAGGGTCCTTGAAGGAGTGTAGAATACATTATATCTGTAATATTGTATAATCTGCATGTAATTTAAGGTGCAATAAAGAATTGAGTATTGAGTATTTATTTATTTAAACTTTATTGTACAAAATACAGTTGTATAGCACAATAGGCGAACTTAATGCTAAAAGCATTATTTAACTGTCAACCTTTGGGTCAAGCAGAGATTGTAAGTATTGATCTCCAGCTAAACGCTTTAACCCCTGGACAGAGGCTTCCTGAGTTTCTTTGTTAATTAATTTTTTATCAGATAGCATTAGATTAAAAGTAACTAACAAGTAATTACATGGGAGAAGTACATGTTATATATATATGAACTTAGTATTGGTATCCCATAACACAAGTCTCAAACTTGTTCTTGTTGTGTACTTATTCTTATTGTAAACTGAGTCTTGTTATTGGCACAGTCCGACAATATTATTGTATTCTTTACTATACTGTACTACATTAAGACACCCGAAAAACAAATAAATAAATAAAATAAAAATTAAATAAATTATTTAAAATGTCAGTAGGTATATATATTTTTACAAAACAAGAAAAGACAAGACAAAAGTTCTTTATTACACCATTAAAAATATACCTTAAGGAAATTACAAACATACATAATAAAAAATAGGCGGCCTTATCGCTAATGCAATCTCTTCCAGACCCAAAATATAAAGTGATGGTTGACAAAAGAATATGTGGTGCAGAAAATTTGTATATACATACATATTTTTTTTTTAAACTGTGCTTTATTTTCAGGCGATGAAGACTTCTCGGAAGCCAGTGTGATATCTAGTAGTAGCAGCAGATTTTCATCTCAATCATCACAGAGCAGTTCAGAAGAGCAAAGAAGCTCCAAAATAATTCAAAGCTCCGACGACTGTGACTCAAGTAACGAAGAAAGTTCAGCATCTGCTTACAGAGAAGAATCTTCACAGAGTAAATCTGAAAGTAGTGCTGAAAGTAGGTCTAGCTCTTCAAGTAGCAGCATTTCCCGCGCTGAGGCTGAAAGCAGGAGTGAAGCCACCGAGAACTCTGCCAGTAGCACCATTTCCCGCGCTGAGGCTGAAGCCAAGAGCAAAACTAACAAGAACTCTCACAATGAGAGCAGTGCCAGTGCATCTGCTAAGGCTGAAGCCAAGAGCAAAACTAACAAGAACTCTGACAACGAGAGCAGTGCCAGTGCATCTGCTAAAGCTGAAGCCAAGAGCAAAACTAACAAGAACTCTCACAATGAGAGCAGTGCCAGTGCATCTGCCAAGGCTGAAGCCAAGAGCAAAACTAACAAGAACTCTCACAATGAGAGCAGTGCCAGTGCATCTGCTAAGGCTGAAGCCAAGAGCAAAACTAACAAGAACTCTGACAACGAGAGCAGTGCCAGTGCATCTGCTAAAGCCGAAGCCAAGAGCAAAACTAACAAGAACTCTCACAATGAGAGCAGTGCCAGTGCATCTGCTAAGGCTGAAGCCAAGAGCAAAACTAACAAGAACTCTCACAACGAGAGCAGTGCCAGTGCATCTGCTAAGGCTGAAGCCAAGAGCAAAACTAATAAGAACTCTGAAAACGAGAGCAGTGCCAGTGCATCTGCTAAGGCTGAAGCCAAGAGCAAAACTAACAAAGACTCTCACAACGAGAGCAGTGCCAGTGCATCTGCTAAGGCTGAAGCCAAGAGCAAAACTAATAAGAACTCTGAAAACGAGAGCAGTGCCAGTGCATCTGCTAAGGCTGAAGCCAAGAGCAAAACTAACAAGAACTCTCACAACGAGAGCAGTGCCAGTGCATCTGCTAAGGCTGAAGCCAAGAGCAAAACTAACAAGAACTCTGACAACGAGAGCAGTGCCAGTGCATCTGCTAAAGCTGAAGCCAAGAGCAAAACTAACAAGAACTCTCACAACGAGAGCAGTGCCAGTGCATCTGCTAAGGCTGAAGCCAAGAGCAAAACTAATAAGAACTCTGAAAACGAGAGCAGTGCCAGTGCATCTGCTAAGGCTGAAGCCAAGAGCAAAACTAACAAGAACTCTCACAATGAGAGCAGTGCCAGTGCATCTGCTAAGGCTGAAGCCAAGAGCAAAACTAACAAGAACTCTCACAACGAGAGCAGTGCCAGTGCATCTGCTAAGGCTGAAGCCAAGAGCAAAACTAATAAGAACTCTGAAAACGAGAGCAGTGCCAGTGCATCTGCTAAGGCTGAAGCCAAGAGCAAAACTAACAAGAACTCTCACAATGAGAGCAGTGCCAGTGCATCTGCTAAGGCTGAAGCCAAGAGCAAAACTAACAAGAACTCTGAAAACGAGAGCAGTGCCAGTGCATCTGCTAAAGCTGAAGCCAAGAGCAAAACTAACAAGAACTCTCACAATGAGAGCAGTGCCAGTGCATCTGCCAAGGCTGAAGCCAAGAGCAAAACTAACAAGAACTCTCACAATGAGAGCAGTGCCAGTGCATCTGCTAAGGCTGAAGCCAAGAGCAAAACTAACAAGAACTCTGACAACGAGAGCAGTGCCAGTGCATCTGCTAAAGCCGAAGCCAAGAGCAAAACTAACAAGAACTCTCACAATGAGAGCAGTGCCAGTGCATCCGCTAAAGCTGAAGCCAAGAGCAAAACTACCAAGAAGTCTGGCAGCGAGAGCAGTGCCAGTGCATCTGCTGGAAGTGCCAGTCAGTCTGGCAATACTTCCAGCAGTAGTAACGCCGGAGCTGGCGCCCAAAGTGGTAGTTCGGGAAGCAATGGTTCCTCAAGTAGTGCCGGAGCTGGTGCCCAAAGTGGTAGTTCGGGAAGCAATGGTTCCTCTAGCAGCGCTGGAGCTGGCGCCCAAAGTGGTAGTTCGGGAAGCAATGGTTCCTCAAGTAGTGCCGGAGCTGGCGCCCAAAGTGGTAGTTCGGGAAGCAATGGTTCCTCTAGCAGCGCCGGAGCTGGCGCCCAAAGTGGTAGTTCGGGAAGCAATGGTTCCTCTAGCAGCGCCGGAGCTGGCGCCCAAAGTGGTAGTTCGGGAAGCAATGGTTCCTCAAGTAGTGCCGGAGCTGGCGCCCAAAGTGGTAGTTCGGGAAGCAATGGTTCCTCTAGCAGCGCCGGAGCTGGCGCCCAAAGTGGTAGTTCGGGAAGCAATGGTTCCTCAAGTAGTGCCGGAGCTGGCGCCCAAAGTGGTAGTTCGGGAAGCAATGGTTCCTCTAGCAGCGCCGGAGCTGGCGCCCAAAGTGGTAGTTCGGGAAGCAATGGTTCCTCAAGTAGTGCCGGAGCTGGCGCCCAAAGTGGTAGTTCGGGAAGCAATGGTTCCTCTAGCAGCGCCGGAGCTGGCGCCCAAAGTAATAGTTCGGGAAGCAATGGTTCCTCAAGTAGTGCTGGAGCTGGCGCCCAAAGTGGTAGTTCGGGAAGTAATGATTCCTCAAGTAGTGCCGGAGCTGGCGCCCAAAGTGGTAGTTCGGGAAGCAATGGTTCCTCTAGCAGCGCCGGAGCTGGCGCCCAAAGTGGTAGTTCGGGAAGCAATGGTTCCTCAAGTAGTGCCGGAGCTGGTGCCCAAAGTGGTAGTTCGGGAAGCAATGGTTCCTCTAGCAGCGCCGGAGCTGGCGCCCAAAGTAATAGTTCGGGAAGCAATGGTTCCTCAAGTAGTGCTGGAGCTGGCGCCCAAAGTGGTAGTTCGGGAAGCAATGGTTCCTCTAGCAGCGCCGGAGCCGCCGCCCAAAGTGGTAGTTCGGGAAGTAATGATTCCTCAAGTAGTGCCGGAGCTGGCGCCCATAGTGGAAGTTCGGGAAGCAATGGTTCCTCTAGCAGCGCCGGAGCTGGCGCCCAAAGTGGTAGTTCGGGAAGCAATGGTTCCTCAAGTAGTGCCGGAGCTGGTGCCCAAAGTGGTAGTTCGGGAAGCAATGGTTCCTCTAGCAGCGCCGGAGCTAGCGCCCAAAGTGGTAGTTCGGGAAGCAATGGTTCCTCAAGTAGTGCCGGAGCTGGCGCCCAAAGTGGTAGTTCGGGAAGCAATGGTTCCTCTAGCAGCGCCGGAGCTGGCGCCCAAAGTGGTAGTTCGGGAAGCAATGGTTCCTCAAGTAGTGCCGGAGCTGGCGCCCAAAGTGGTAGTTCGGGAAGCAATGGTTCCTCTAGCAGCGCCGGAGCTGGCGCCCAAAGTGGTAGTTCGGGAAGCAATGGTTCCTCTAGCAGCGCCGGAGCTGGCGCCCAAAGTGGTAGTTCGGGAAGCAATGGTTCCTCAAGTAGTGCCGGAGCTGGCGCCCAAAGTGGTAGTTCGGGAAGCAATGGTTCCTCTAGCAGCGCCGGAGCTGGCGCCCAAAGTGGTAGTTCGGGAAGCAATGGTTCCTCAAGTAGTGCCGGAGCTGGCGCCCAAAGTGGTAGTTCGGGAAGCAATGGTTCCTCTAGCAGCGCCGGAGCTGCTGCATCTGCTAGCTCTAGTACCAGCAGTGGAAGTAGTTCTTCTGAATCCGGTGGCTCAAAAATTAAGAAGACGTAAGTTATAACTTTTGTTATACCAACAGATTAGTAGACTACATATTCAATTGTCTTGAACATTTTGACTGTCTCAAATTTACTTTGGGTTAGGCTATCTCAATCTGTGTGATTTGTCCGTATAGCTATAAAAAAAATTAAAAATATATTTTTTTTTCCTCTTGCTCGAAAAGTCTTCGGCTTCGCATCATCAGTTATCGGTCCATTTAAAAGCACTTGGCAAGCATTTGGCTCGACAGTTACATCTTTCTCGATATTTGTGTCACTAACAAAATAAAAACAAACAAAATCGCACAGATTGACTTAGCCACAAAGTAAGTTCGAATTGTGTTATGTATGGAATACTACGGTTACTACTTAACAACGATACTATATTTTATGACAAATATACATATATACTCGTAGATAAACATCCAAGACCCAGGCTAATCTAAAAAATATAATTTTTCACCTTGATCGAGATCGAGGATCGAACCGCACCTAATATAGTGATATGAAATCTCATTTAGTAAACTGAAAAGGAAAGTACTTACGGAGTACCTATTCAATTTGTTGTTAACATCTAAAGATACATAATAAACGATAGTGAACAGTAAGTTTGATGTTTATAATTTCTTAAAATATGTTATTATTTCAGTTCAAAGGTGACATCTCAATCAGCCAGCCAGGGCGGTTCCGCGAGCAAATCTGTCCACAAAACCGAAGGATCTGATGGAAGCCTTTCAGAGAGCGAAGCTGAAAGACAAGCCTCTTACGCTCAGAAACAACAAAAGAGCAAAATCGTTTCATCTGATGGCAGCGAATCAGAAACATCCAGCGCTGCTCGAAGTGCTGCAGAAGCAAGTAGCTCTAGTTCCCGAGAAATTGGTGCTGACGGCTCTTCTAGGTCAAGCTCTGCAAGCGAGGCCAGATCGTCTAGTGCTGCTTCTGAAAGTTCTATCGAAAAGAGCGCTGATGGATCAACAACATACGAATCTGAAACTTCCTCTAGTAGCAGCAGTAGTTCTAGTTCTAGTTCAAGCGAAACTGAAATCTACGAAGAGAGTTGCGATTAGATGAAAAACAGCGGATTGACTTGCAAGATCTCCTTGATATGAATTGTACGGTCAATCGGCATCAACCGGCTTTGTTAAATGGATTTGTTAGTATGTAGTGTTAGGATGGAGATTATACTAAGGATCATATCCATAGTTTTATCTTCCATAGTATTCATCATTGTTAAAAATACAAAAAAAAATAGTCCTTGAGCAACTGAAATATAAATTTATGAGCATTTTTTTGTTATTTTCAATTTATTCGCCTAAGTATTTCTAGATACCTTCCTGTCGATTCTATAAATTCTGTCCTAAAGATCTTATTTTTCTTTTATACTGAGACAGTTTAACCTAATCAAAATAACATTGATATTAGACCAAGTTTGCATCCTTCGAATTCTTAAATGTTTGGTATTAATTTGGCTGACGAAACTACATACATAACTAATATAACTACATAATAACTACATAGTATAAAACAAAGTCGCTTTCTCTCTCCCTATGTCCCTATGTATGCTTAAATCTTTAAAACTACGCAACGGATTTTGATGCGGTTTTTTTTAATAGATAGAGTGATTCAAGAGGAAGGTTTTTATGACCACGCGAAGCCGGGGCGCGTCGCTAGTTATTTATATAAAACCAAAACATTTCAACGAATTGAGAACCTCTTCCATTTTTTTAAGTCGGTTAAATATAACAAACGTGTACCATTCCTTTTTAACCCCCAGTTTTATCAGTTTGACGTGTCTGTCTGTCTCTGCATCATAGCTCCCGAACGGATGAAGCGATTTAATTTAGTTTTTTTCGTATTTAAGGTGACTTATAGGCTAGTGTATGATGAAAATCGGTTGAGCCGGTGGGGAAAAATTATCCAAATATCTGCAAATAACTTGAGTGGGGTCTTAAATGAAAGCGCATCACGTGCACATTACAAAATAATATGTTTAATGAAAATCGGTTGAGCTGTTAAAAAGCTCTGGAGGTATAAGTGGGGAAAACACCTATCAACCTTGGTGAACACTAGCGCCACCATCATTTAAAAATCATTATTCACTGAAAATAAAGTTATCAAAAATCCATGTTATGAAGATAAAGGTTTTTTGATTGGGTTCTGAACAACACATATCAACATGCCAATGATTTTTAACTAAATAATTGACAGCAATATTTTTGTTTTAACCAGGAGTAAATTTCAAGTCGGTTTAGTTGTTGAAGAGGGAGATTGACAGAGGGACTAATTTCGGAAATGCGAAATGTTGATCCAGCTTAGGTTTGCATTGATATGTTATCAGTACCCCTAGTATGAGTTTTTCTTAACGCAGACGCTAGCGACTGCGTTAGCGATTTAGTATGGCAACCTTGTACAGCGCCTCTGGCGGATAGTAAGGCAACTAAGAATTTCCATACAAAATCCTAACGCAGTCGCTAGCGTCTGCGTAAAGATAAACTCATACTAGGGGCACTGGTAGTTCTTTACGCAATTACTAAAAGGGATGACGTCATTATTGATGGTGATGGGAGATTACCCATATCAATCTGAGCAAGCTACCTATAATATAATATAATATTATATGATTTAACTATGTCTACAATTTGTAAATATACCTAGTACCTATTTGTTTAATCATTATGTTAGAAAAATTCAATCACGGCGGAAATAGAAATACAGAATTTAGATCTGGGAAAAAAGTTCTAAACATAGGATACTAGCTTTTGCCCGCGGCTTTGCCCGCAAGCATTTCCCTCGGAAACAGTGCTTTTTTCCGGGATTGTCCTTCTCAATACTTCTGGTTACGTGTATGCGAAATTTCAGAAAGATTGGTTCAGTAGACGTGAAGAGGTAACAAACAAACAAATATACTAACTCACTTTCGCATCTTTAATATTAGTTAGGTTTTAGAATAAACAATTTAATTTAATTTCAGTAAGGGTGATCTCTTCTTAAGCCAGTGGCCAGGCCATACGGCTAACTATTTGTCATCTTCATAGTGCTTTTGTTTTCATGATTATTGATAGGCTTAAGTATTTATTGTCTTGAAAGGTTATTTAAAAATATAAATATAACTTCACAAGGTTACATATAAAATTTCTCCTAACTATGGCGACTAAAGTTTTCAAAACTCATAGTAGCCTATTTTAGTTTAACTACACAGGAAGTTCTAGGTAAATTTAATTTAAAAAGAAATTATAACTGTGCCCCTAGTATGAGTTTCTCTAAACGCAGACGCTAGCGACTGCGTTAGCGATTTAGTATGGCAAACCTGTACAGCGCCTCTGGCGGATAGTAAGGCAACTAAGAAATTCCATACAAATTCCTAACGCAGTCGCTAGCGTCTGCGTTAAGAAAAACTCATACTAGGG
Source organism: Apomyelois bistriatella (assembly GCA_947044815.1). Taxonomy (NCBI): domain Eukaryota; kingdom Metazoa; phylum Arthropoda; class Insecta; order Lepidoptera; family Pyralidae; genus Apomyelois; species Apomyelois bistriatella. The sequence goes on from OX345717.1 coordinate 2,360,939, forward strand.
GCACAGGTAACTAATCAAGGATAAGGTATTCATTTACAGATACAAAGACATTAAATGACAGTAACACAATATACTTAAGTACAGATACATTTAATAATAATAGACTAATTAAGTATGATAATTTTGACAGCAGGACGAAAATATGAATAAAAAGAAATACGATAGAGACTATTAAAATAAAAAAGCGATAGCTGTAATTTTGATAAGCTTTTAATTGGACAAGAATTCCCTGGATAGCGAAAATTTTATTTAACGAAAAGATAAAATTTCCCGTTTATTTAATCATCACATTCGGATTCGCTTTCAGCGCTCGCATAGCTCGAAGAATCACCAGAGTCGCTTGAAGCGCTTGCGTTGGAGTAACTACTAGCTTGGCTACCACCACTTGAGGCGCTACTACTACTCTCAGCGAAACTATCTGAACTATCTCCATCACTTTCAGCTGCACTGGTTGCGTAGCTTGTTGTTTCTGATCCATCATCATCACAGTTCGAACTGCCTGAACTACTAGCTGAGCTACTGCTTGATGAGGATCCATCGCTTGAATTGGCTTCGCTATCAGCGTGACTTTCACTAGATGTTGATCCATCACTTGAATTGGCTTCGCTATCAGCGTGGCTTTCACTAGATGTTGATCCATCACTTGAATTGGCTTCGCTATCAGCGTGGCTTTCACTAGATATTGATCCATCGCTTAAATTGGCTTCGCTTTCAGCATAACTATCGCTAGATGAGGATCCATCACTTGAATTGGCTTCGCTATCAGCGTAGCTTTCACTAGATGTTAATCCATTACTTGAATTGGCTTCGCTATCAGCTTGGCTACCGCTGGATGATGATCCATCATTTGATCTGCTACCGCTCCTAGCATAACTATCGCTGGATGACGATCCTTTACTTAAATTACTACTACTTGCATTACTTCTGGCATTAGCGCTACTATCTGCCCTAGAGCCCTCGCTACTGGCGCTACTATCGCTTCTGGCATTTGCGCTACTATCTGCCCTAGAGCCCTTGCTACTGGCGCTACTATCGCTTCTGGCATTGGCGCTACTGTCTGCCCTAGAGCCCTTGCTACTGGCGCTACTATCGCTTCTGGCATTGGCGCTACTGTCTGCTCTAGAGCCCTTGCTACTGGCGCTACTATCGCTTCTGGCATTGGCGCTACTATCTGCCCTAGATCCTTTGCTACTGGCGCTACTATCGCTTCTGGCATTAGCGCTACTGTCTGCCCTGAAGCCCTTGCTACGGGCGCTACTATCGCTTCTGGCATTGGCGCTACTATCTGCCCTAGAGCCCTTGCTGCTGGCGCTACTATCGCTTCTGGCATTGGCGCTACTGTCTGCCCTAGAGCCATTGCTACTGGCGCTACTATCGCTTCTAGCATTGGCGCTACTATCTGCCCTAGAGCCCTTGCTACTGGCGCTACTATCGCTTCTGGCATTTGCGCTACTGTCTGCCCTAGAGCCCTTGCTGCTGGCGCTACTATCGCTTCTGGCATTGGCGCTACTATCTGCCCTAGAGCCTTTGCTACTGGCGCTACTATCGCTTCTAGCATTGGCGCTACTATCTGCCCTAGAGTCCTTACTACTGGCGCTACTATCGCTTCTGGCATTGGCGCTACTATCTGCCCTAGAGCCCTTGTTACTGGCGCTACTATCGCTTCTGGCATTGGCGCTACTATCTGCCCTAGATCCTTTGCTACTGGCGCTACTATCGCTTCTGGCATTAGCGCTACTGTCTGCCCTGGAGCCCTTGCTACGGGCGCTACTATCGCTTCTGGCATTGGCGCTACTATCTGCCCAAGAGCCCTTGCTGCTGGCGCTACTATCGCTTCTGGCATTAGCGCTACTGTCTGCCCTAGAGCCCTTGCTACTGGCACTACTATCGCTTCTAGCATTGGCGCTACTATCTGCCCTAGAGCCCTTGCTACTGGCGCTACTATCGCTTCTGGCATTGGCGCTACTATCTGCCCTAGAGCCCTTGTTACTGGCGCTACTATCGCTTCTGGCATTGGCGCTACTATCTGCCCTAGATCCCTTGCTACTGGCGCTACTATCGCTTCTGGCATTGGCGCTACTATCTGCCCTAGAGACATTGCTACTGGCGCTACTATCGCTTCTGGCATTGGCGCTACTATCTGCCCTAGAGCCCTTGCTACTGGCGCTACTATCGCTTCTGGCATTGGCGCTACTATCTGCCCAAGAGCCCTTGCTACTGGCGCTACTATCGCTTCTGGCATTGGCGCTACTATCTGCCCTAGAGCCCTTGCTACTGGCGCTACTATCGCTTCTGGCATTGGCGCTACTAGTTAGCAACGCCAACTTAGCCAATAAATCAGATGCTTTTTTTAATTTGCTACTAGCGCTACTGTCGCTATTTGAACTAGCACTGCTTTCTGATTTCGATCCGTTGCTATTTGCGTTGCTTTGGGCACCAGATGAGCTGCTGCTTGTAGAGGACCCGTCGCTGGTTTCTGAACTGCTTCTACTATCAGCTTGGCTTTGGCTTGATGATCGACTTTGAGCTGACCCTTCACTACTAGACAATCCACTACTACCTTCAGCATTACTATAAGTTTCCGAATAGCTGTCCGATTTCAGCTTACCTGCACCATTTTTTATTATCTCGGAAAATAAACTGGTTTTAGATTTTTCTTTGCCATTTTCACTACTTTCGCTCTCGGAATAGCTACTGCTTTCAGTGGAACCTCCAGCACTGGAGGTTGATGATGAACTACTGCTGGAACTGCTTGAGCTGTCTGATGACCTGAAACAGGATTAGTAGATTATTTTTTTTGGACGGACAGACAACGCGTGTGACTTTTTAATGGTTCCGTTTTTTCAGTTTTTGTATGGTTCCCTAAAAATTAGAAATGTGATGCGTCATGATCTATACAGATGTTCTTTCTAATATTGAAATTGTTATACAACAGTTCATTTTGTCCCCAAAATTTTCGTTCCCTATATTTTTTCTAAAGTGCTAAGGTGACTAATCTGTGTGAATATATTTCTTCTTCTTTATCCACCCCTTATCCCTTATCTTATTAATCTATGTGAATATATTTATGTGCGATATATGTCTTTTGAAGCATTGCATGGTCAAACTATATGTATAGATATTATAACCCTATTATAGAGTTTCCAGATATAGAAACAATACTTCGGTATCCCTGACCACGAGATTTCGTAAATGCAGACGCTAGCGACTGCGTTAGGATTTTGTATGAAATTTATTATGCTTTTCCGTGTGATTCTGTAAGATTTCATTTTAAACTTCGAATCTGAATCTGCTGTGAGTTTCTTGATTGGCATTCTAAAAACTGTTGATAATTCGAATCTATACCAGCGCTACCCTTGCGAGCGTGTCAGCGAGATGAACTAGATAGGACGTGAGATTTTGTATGAGATGACGTACGATGTGGCATTCTGTAAGTAATTTCCCTGTTACTTCGAAGCTCACTTCTCACTTGTCATTTTAAACCTTATGCGAAATGTGAGTGATAGCGACGTGAGAAGCGAGTAGTTTGAAATTTATAGAATCGACAGGTAGGTTTGTCACACAAAATCGCTAACGCCGACTGCATTAGCGATTTTGTAAAGCTAACTACTGCGTTAATGAAACTAGATAGGAGTACCAGGGAACCACGCATCACACATCTCTCACCCTAAATATTCTACAAGTCTTGAGACCCGAACCCTCGAACTGCAAAAGATCTACAATATATATCTACGATATATACGATATATATATATATCTACGAACCCTGAACTGGAATTTGCGCTGGATCCACTGGAACTTTGGCTTGAGGATCCACCACTGCTTGAGGACAGTCCACTGTGGCTGACAGCGAATGCCAAGGCATCAGCTTTGCTGTCATCGTCACACGGGACTGTGAATTTAAAAAGTTATTATTTTAACTTATTATTATTTTAGCCTCTGTGATCCAGTTGTTAAGGTGCCTGGCAACTTCCCTCCACCTCCCATGGCTCTACCAACCTCTCGGTTATACGAGCCGAATCTCGGGAGAGTGCGCTGTACTAAGGCCTGACAGTGGATTCGATTCCCATATCATCAACATTTCGTGTAAGTATCACTGTCAATTATCCATGCAGAGGTGTCAGAGTTCTTCTTAACCGCCTCTCAGCCTCTGACGTGGTTTCCTTAATGACTACCAGATGGCAGCCGGGACCAACGGCTTAACGTGCCTTCCGAAGCACGGAATCATCTTTATTATCAGACAATCAGGCGATTCAAGCCTGCAATGTCCTAACCAAACTAGAAACAACTAAACTAAGTATGCTTTCCGTGGGAATCGAACCCACGACCCCAACTGGGTCAACTGGACCGATGAGACAGTTATATATCCATACCAAATTTCACTGAATGAATTTGCTGCAAAGGCAATGTAGGTACTTGTCCTGTACATATATTTTGTCTCTTTCGTAAAATGTTTTAAATAACTGGGTTAATATGAATAAATAATTACCGGCCCTTGGAGCTGCTCTCACAGCCACAAGTACCTAGAAATAATAAAAGTGACATAGTTATAAATTAATAAATAAATGCTGGCTCGAAGTCGCAGTAAACGATATGCGGGCTAATGGTCTCACAACTGAGGATGCCGAAGACCGAAGGCGAAGTGGAGGAGAAATAGTAGGAAAGCGAATTCTGGGCTCCGACAAGTCAGCCAAGGAAGCAACCGGGAAAGCAATAAGATAGAGAGAGAAAGTTATAAATAAATAAGGACAAACACCACAGATTGAGCTAGCCCCAAAGATGCACAAAATTAGTTTTAAACCTAAGTAAGTATAATTTTTTCAGTACAGCGTTAGTTACTAGGTATATTTCTTTTAATCAAGCATGCCCTGAGTTCATTCAAATGACTAAAACTTTTTTTAATGAACCGATTTTGATGAAACAAACTTTAGATGTTTTTCCGAGTTAAACAAAACATAAAAAAAATTTTTGCTTTCTTTTATTCATTTTGTTTCCTTCTATCCTTTCAGTTAAAAGCTCAGTCAAAATTACTAAATCTAGAGACAAAATATTTTTAGGTACTATTTTATTAAGTATAGATATAGATGTATAGATATGGATAGATAGACTCACCACAGTTAAAATCAGTAGAAACTTCATAGTTCTTCCTGTCAGCTGACGAGTTTCTGTTCAAGTATTTTTCAGCTGTGTTTTATATGCAAATTGAATAAAAGACAGTTTCAAAACAAACAAAATACACCTTATAAAATAAATAAAAATATTATAAAAACAAATTATTTAATTAATAGTTCAAATAACTTACATATTATGTTTTTAATAATTGTTTTATAGACTATCAATGCAAGTACAGTTAAGTTAGTATTTTCATTTTATCTTTTCTTTTGCCCGCAAAGGAAACTAGTGGAGCATTTGGTGATCCTGGGTCGTACAGTTCACGCGGTCGGTCCAACCAGGGGGCTTACCCAAAGACACAATCGCAAAACGTTAACGAGCTACGACAGGAACAAAATGTATGGGATTGACATAAGATTGTCCACGTGATTTACCGCAGCTTATGTCAATCCCATACATTTTGTTCTTGTCGACATTCGTTAGCGTTTTGGAAATTGTCACTTGGCTACGGGTGGGTGGCTAGATCTTGTCAAAGCTGTAACACAGTACGTACAGTGATGTGCCGTTCCCAAATTCCCGTTCCCGGGGAATATTCCTCGTTCCCGTTTCCGGGAACATTCCTGGGCATGTTCCCAGTTTTTGGGAACGTTGCCAACGAAAACAAGAAATATTTTTGAATTGTTTTACTTTTGTATATTCTATCCTTACCTGGTAGACTGTACAATATAAGTGCGTACTTGCTTCTTTTGAATCAAAACACTTGCACAGAACAAATATAGGTATAAATTGAAAAAGAGCATTAACTCCAATAGGGATATATAATACTATTATAATCTTTAATTTATTCAATTGTTCAATTGTAAGTAACCGCAGTTTGTTTTTAGGGATCCGTAAAAGAAAAACCGTAAACCCTTATAGGATCACTCGTGCGAGTGTCTGTCCGTCTGTCACAGCCAATTTTCTCCGAACCTACTGGACCAAAACAGATGAAATTTGGTAGGATAGCGTAATCCTGTGATCCAAATACAGATGTGCAAAGTAAATATATATAAAAAAAAATCCAACCCTTAACTTGTTATATATATCAAATGAAAGTACTCGTTATGAGGATATCAAATATATTTTGTTATTATTATTACATGAATAGTTTTGATTTTATTAATGAAAGAAGACGAAAATTGACCATTCCCCCCCCCCCCCTGATCTCCAAAACTACTGAGCTTAACATTTTAAAAAAATACAAAATATAGTTCATTGCCTGTAGATTACAAGAAAACCTGCAAAAATTCTATCATATGACAATTATGTGGTAAATTCAATATAAAACGTTCACTTACGGAAAATAGTTCACTAAAACGCCACTAGATAGCGATAGTAGTCGTTAACTTGCATCTCATATTTCTCAAAAATACTTTAAAAAATTATAAGGTTAATAATATTTTTGGGTACCTTCTTTTATTTAGAGGACAAATAGACACTTAGAAAGAAATAGTAGATTCAAAATTCACATTAACATTGGCATTGTACGGAACATTCTCCACGCGAGTTCAATTCGCACTTGACCGTATTTTCTTTGATTGAAATAACTAAGTTTTTTTTTTGCAATTTGTTTATATACTTAGAATAGAAAAGAAAGACATTCGTCACACATACAAATCAACAAAGGCCGAAGATAACAAACAAACATACATGAAATGTGACAAATATCTCAATTAGTGGCGGCTCAGTATTACTCGTAGGTACACTTGACATGCAGGTATGTCTAGCACTGATTTTCAGCCGTCACCTTTTGAGGAATCGCGGACACACAAAAAATTTCAATCTTATGTTTGCATTCGATCGGCGTCGCTCTTAACATATTGGTGTGCGCATCAGCTCAGAGTGCAACCGGGAAAACGCTAGGATAAAGAAGATGAGTTTCTGAGAAATCCAATTTAAACCAATGATGCCAATGAAACACATTTTCGATTGCGTATAAGTACATTTATTTCAAAAATATTAATTTTCTTTCATATTGTTGTTCCAAACGTTTTTACCTGCAACAAAAAATACAATAAGTACCTTTTATTGTACAAAAATAAATACAGTTTAGGCACAGAACAGCCTTAACACCCAAGCGGTCACTGGTGACCGCTTTATAATAATAATGTTCCAGCCAGTAAGCTAGAGATTAAAACTACTTAAGTATGTAATTATAAAATTATATACCTACTAGCTGTTTCCCGCGGCTTCGCCCCGCGTGGGACGCGGTTATATCGCGCCCAAAAGTAGCCTATGTTTGACCTCAGGTCGTTAACTACATCCCTACCAAATTTCATCACAATCGGTCTAGCAGTTTAGCAGTGAAGATGTGACAGACAGACAGACTTTCACATTTATAATATTAGTATGGAAGTATGGATATGGATATATATGTGACATTACCTATTCTAAATATTGTTTTTGTGTGAAGATGGTCTGTTGAATTCTATAACTCATCAAAAAAGTACTGAAATTTTATATTATAAATTTTTTATTTATTTTTACATTAGAATATTTTATAATTGTTAGATTTTTTTTTTCTTTTTTTATTAAAAAAAAATATGTAATACAAATATTTATAAAGTGTGTGCCCGGCTGCCATCTGGTCAGAGGCCGAGAGGCAGTTACAAAGAACTATGACACCAGGGTGTACATGGTCTATTGACCGCGTCGCCAACACGAAACGATGACGATGGTGAGTGATCGACTAAAAAGCGTTTGGTTTATCAGGTTCAGTAATTGTAGTGCTTTAATAATCTACCGCCATTTTGGCTGAACTTTTTCTCTAGCATCTCATCTTCAATCTACTTACCTTGTCAAATCAAGTTTTCTGAGTGACAGCCGAAGTAGCAGCTTGCGTGACAGAAGCAGTAGTAACTGGAACTGGAGTGGTTGTAGTGTCAGCTTTCCTCCTCCCTTCTTCTTCTGCTGCCTCAGAAGCAGCTTCTTCGGCGCCTTCCTCTGCCTTTGTGGCTTCCTCACCCTCGGCAGCGGTGGTACTAGCTTCTCCATCTGGTGCCTCAGAGCCCTCTGCCGCCGCTGAAGAAGCGTCACCATCGCCTTCTTCTGTCGCTGCTCCTACAGAGAATTATGACAGTAGAGAAAGAAGTAGTCTTTTTTATTTACCTTTACCATAATAACTGTTAAAATATAATGGTTTAACTACACAAATATGACACTTGAGGTCTCGAAAGTCTCAGAAAATATTTTTACAATCGTAAAAAGAAAAAAAACTTCTTATTCTTAATGTCCAACAATTGATTACCAACCAATCTGTGGGCTAAGCCAACGTAAAAATTTCAAAAGGCTAACGAATGTCGACAAGAACAAAATGTATGGGATTGACATAAGCTGCGGTAAATCACGTGGTCAATCTTATGTGAATCCCATACATTTTGTTCTTATCGTACCTTATTAACGTTTTGCGATTGTGACTTTGGCTAGATCCCCTGGTTATAACAATAGATCGCCTACTATTTATCTACCGTAACCCTTTTTACAGGAAAACCAGATCTATAGAATTTCAATAAAATGACCTAGGGTATGTTTATCCGGGATTATGTCAGCCGGTAAAGAATTCTACTACTACTACTGTTTCTCTATTTCTTTTGTATTCTTTTATTCTGTACTAACTACGCCTTGTTAACACAGAGACAAAATGGTGTGTTTACCTGTCACAGGCGCTTCTGGCCCTGATGAGCTTTCATCGCCATCCCTGAAAAGAAAATCCACCAGTAAATATGTATCCTTTTAAAGCATAGATATAGGTGAAAGGATTAACAGATTATAATTTACAAAGCCTTATTGTACAACATGTTTCAAAGGAATAAATTAATTTGAATTTGAAAAAAACAGACCATTATTATCTGCCGTTTTTCACGGTAACCTTTTATTGACCCAACGGCTAGGGTACCTCACTCTTTCCTATTTCTGCCGCCAAACAATGCTTGCATTGTTGTGTTTCGGTTCTTAGAGTGAGAGAGGCAGTGAAATTACTGGGCACTGTAGCAAAATATCAAGCTATAGGTGAGTGATTGAATACTCCCATAGCATACCTTGTGGAGAAATCGGAGTGGGATAAACTTGCTTCACGGAAATTTGAACTTTAAGAACTTCCGTACAAAATCCTAATTATAAAGGCTAGTGACTGTGATTCGCAAAATTCCAGTAAGACATTTATTCTGAACATCTTCTTGTACAAATCAAGAAATCATCTATGTAAGAATCAAGTGGCCAGTCACAATATCCTCAAAAAACTGGAATAAACCTCAATTCTCGGGTCATTAGGCAAATGCCTAAACCACTGGAACATAAAGCACCTATGCCTAATAGAAAATACTCTTACTTGGTAACGTCGGTCATATTCGTTCCAGGGAACATAGTGGCGTTAAAAGGCGCTGGAAAAGGCCACGGGCCCATGTTATGTGATATCCACCACTGGTGAACAAGAGGCATAGAGTAATTGAAGTACATTAAGAGCCACTGGAGAAAATTCATTGGACTCATCTGCCCCATTGACCCCATCTGGCTTATTTGCTCTGCGCTGAAGTTGAAATTTATATTCGGCCACTGAAAACCCATTTGTCCCATGCTGTAGTTGAAGTTGGTTGGCCATTTGAAACCCATTTGCCCAATCTGTCCCATTGGCCCCATGGTGTAATTGAAGTTCGGAGGCCATTGGAAACCCATTTGCCCCATTGCTCCCATACTGTAGTTGAAGTTCGGCTGCCATGGGAACCCCATTGGGCTCTGCCCCATTTGTCCAAAAGGTAGCATGAAATAATCCAACAATGCCAGTCTGGGAGCAAAGAAAAAAGTAGATTTTGCCATTGCTTTTCCCGCGAAGGTAGTTTTAGGGTCTATAATTTATTTATTCTTTGGAAATTAATTGAATATATTAGAGAGTAACGTTAAATTTGATGGAAGTAAGACGAGGAGAAGAAAGACCCGAATAGAGTTATGTAGAACAAATAAAAAAGTGGGAGTCATGTCGTATCAGAATGAAAAGTTAAAAGCTGGACTTCAAAGAGCGAAGAACTTAAATTTTGGACAGATACCTACTTAATTTAATTGTAAAACACTTACTTGATCTCAAGAATAGTTTTTGTGATGGTCAATCCGTTTAACATGAAGACTGCCTGGTAAACACCGCAGTAGCCCAGTGTGAAGGTGGTGATTCGAATCCTGAGAGACGTGCCAGTTGCCTGAAAAATATATTTTTATGTACTCAAAGTATAGCAGACATCGAAACCGGTATTCTCCTTGGAAATTATAGGTCACAGAGAAATTACACAGATAAAGGTAGATTTTTTTAAAATATTTTTCTGATCGCTAATCCCCCGATGTTAAAATTGGTCTTAAATACCTAACCCATGTATGTGCCAGAAAATATCTTAATCCAATTGGACCAAAACACATAACTCTATACTATATTATATTGTCTACTTTATGGATAACGCCCTGTACACAACCTGTAAGACATTAGAATAAAAACTTACCGAGAAGGTAGCCATAGGGGACGCGTCAAATCTTCTCGTCGGCTGAGGTTCTAGAGGAATGCCATTCACCATCACCTGTTAGACAATATAAATTTTCATTGTCATTTTATTATTCTTAAGTACTTAATTTTTTAATTTGTTATCATTGTAAAAAAAATTGACCCAATGTATATGGTTCATTGTCTCTTAAAATTCTTATTTTTAATGTCAAAAGTCTAGCTAAATTCATGAAATACCGCTCGCTGACACAAACAAACGGATACTTGACCAAGTTCCAGTTTTTGAGGTTCTTCGTTTATGTATCCTCTCCTTTTACTTTACCTTAGCCCACTTTCCTATGTGGGGTCGGCACAGTATGTAAGTTCCTTCCAGTTAGATTTATTGCCAGCCATTTCCTGCGCCCCTCCTGGTCATATCCTCTCTCACAAACTCCATCCATCTCTTGAATTACTTAGTACTTTATAAAGAGGACCAAACTTTTGACCATGATATCAGAGAACCTCGAGTTCTGTAGCGATACGGCTTGGAATGCAACTGATAAAACGATATGACACTGAATCAGATCTCAGCCACAGGCTGTCCACTGCTGGACATAGCCCTCCACCAAGGATTTTAAGAATGACCGGTTGGAAGTAGCCTATATCCAGCGCCTGCCAACGACCTTCTTTAGGTCATTTGACCATCTGATCGGTGGGTGTATGAAGCTGCGCTTGCCGGTGCGCCATTCGTGAACCTTTCCGCCCCATCGCCCATCGGATAAAATTGATAATATAGATGTTGAGATTTCATTACCTTTTCAACCGTGCACCCCTCACAACTAGTTGACAGGTCTACTTCGAAGCCATCACCTATTTTCGGCGTTTCAATCACCTCATCCGACACAGTCACATCTGGATTGATAAATAAATCAACATTAGAACCAATTGTCAGTGTTGTATATTCATAAACATACAAATAAATATTATTTCATGTTGATTCATGCAAAATTTCAGCTTTGAGTCATTCGCCACACCCTAATTTATTTGTTTTCACTATATCTATAATGAACACCGTACATGTTGATGTTGTATATGTTCACATTATCGTCGTCTACAACCCACTGCTGGGCATAAGCCTTTTGTCCAGCCACCTACGCCATCCGACGTTCTGTTTCGACCTTATTACTTACTTATTTATTTATTTGTTTTGTCGGGTGTCTTACAGCTTAATGTAGTATAGTATGGTAAAGAATACAATAATCATAACAATGACTTAATAGACAAGCAACGTTGTGGCTGTTATGCGTGTACTCGTACGGGCCAAAAAATATTAATTATAAAATGAAAATATATTACCAGGAGCTGAAATTATTATTATATATTATTATTTAATAAAATTTTAGTAAACCAGGGACATGATTTAATATTATATTTATTTTTAATCGTTCATTACTTACAGTCATCTGAAATGAAAAGCAAATAATTAATTAGTCTTTTTTTAACAGTTGTGTTATATGCATCATCACTTTTCTGTGAAAATCAACTTTTTTTTAACCAAGCCCGTGGCTGGTTGAATCGAACCAAAAAGTCGTGAAATCAAGTTAATGCCTGTTGTTAAATGAAAAAAAAACTATAATTAGATCAGAACTAATAAAAAAAAAACATAAAAATTAATAAAATTAACTTACTGTCAATAATAGCGAAGATTTTGCGATAAGATGAGCCATTAGCAGTGTACAATCCGATGTAAACACAGGCGTTTTCATCTTGAAAACTGAAACCAGGTTTTGATATTGAATTTCTAAACAGCTGCAATTTTTTCATTGTTGTGTCGGGTAAAGATAATTTGAATTAATAGGCTTGTTAACTTGTATTTTGTTTTTGTTTAAAATAATTATTCTCTATCTGTTTAGATTGAAAAATGTTTCCATATTTTTCCGAGTCATCTCAGGCAGCAAAATTTTATTTTAAAAGTTCACTTTTATAATCCCATTAAAAACACCGTCGGCCATTTTTGCAAAATTTTGTGACGTCATTATTGTGTAAGGTGCTATTTTTGAAACCTGATTCTCGCCAAGAACCACAGAGTCGAATGAAAATCATGCGATTCCACAGTTTTATCGAATGAAAATCATTCGAATTAATGACTTTGAACGAATGACAGAAGTCAAAAATAGGTCTGAACGTCAGTTTACCAGATTAGTTGCGTCACGTCATGGCGGTTGATGGCCGGCCCGCGTTTTGACAGTTCCGAATTTTAAGTAAATTTGAAATTTAAATTATAATGCCATCTTAAATTTTTCTTAGCGGTAATCGATATATTTCAGTTTCGTGGGTCAAATACTGTAAGAAATATATATTTGTTGAATCAAAATTGATATGAGTCAAGTAGCCTATTGACGACCTCCGTGGCGTAGTGATTTACATTCGCAACTAAGAAGTTCCCGGATCCGATCGCCGATCCTCCCTGGATTATCATTTTTCTGATTGGCCTGTGTCTCTGATATTTATCTATGTATATACCTATATGTTTTTTGTTCTAAAATATAATATCGTTGAGTTAGTATCACACAACACAAGTCTCGAGCTTCCAACTGGTAGTCGTTAAGATGATACCTTGGTGAACACTAGCGCGACCATCAGTTCAAAATCATTGTTCACTAATAACACAAGTTAACAAAAATCCGTCTTACCTATAGTTACAAATTGCAATATTGCTTATAACGGCCACTTTTAACAGTTTTGCAATTTGTTACTATAGGGAACTATAATTTTATATGTTTAAAATTAACTTCAGATCCACAACCATAATTACATGACAGGGATTTCTGATAACTTGTGTTTTCAAATAATGATTTTTAATGATGGTGGCGCTAGTGTTCACCGAGGTATCACCTTAAAGGAACCACGTTAGAGGCCGAGAGGTGGTTTTAAATAAATCTGACACCAGGGTAAGGTCGATTGATCGTGACCTTACACGAAATGATGACGATGATTGGGATAACTTACTTGGGGAAATTAAAAATGACGCTCTTAGTGCCCTGAAGATGAGACACCTTATTGGTGCTCAGCACGCTCTCTCCGTTGCAGATGATGTCAGTCAGTTCGCAAGACTCGCAGGAGTAGGTCACGGTCTGGTCGAACGGAGAGCCGACTGTACCGGATTTCTTTAGACGGTTTACTGATAAAACTGAAAGTGAAGAAAATCATCAATTTTTGTACTGGAAAAATGGTTACTTCATCCTATACTATTAAACGAGCAATATTTGTATGATGATAAATTTATTTGCACTCGCGTTTTCGAAAACAGCTCTAATGATTTCTTTGAAATTTTAAACATAAGTTCTTACTTAATCAAAAACTCAATCTAGCTAGGTTCTATGTCTGGGATAATTCATTTTACCCATATTTTCACGCAAAAAGATTTTTATAAAACGAGCGAAGATCGGTCGCACAGGGGGGTTAATACAGCACAGAATTAGTAAACTACAGTCTATTAAAACCATGATAGATCCATTGAGTAAGCGGGACAGCGCAATACATGATGTAAGGCTAACTTAATCGTTCTTGCATGGTTTTAAGAGATGGTGGTAAGCCACCAGGATACTGTTCCCGTATCACGGACGTTTGCTCGAAGACAGTCTCCTGTGCTGCGTGGACTTATTGGACTCAACGCGTTCCTGTCATCAGTACAAGGTGCTGAATGTCATCTTATCGCGGACAGGTTTAAGCGTTTAGTGAGAGAAATATTACTATTTTGTGCTAAGGATGGATAAATCTGTGTCCTACTTTAAGTTGTGCAACGCTTTGGTTGTTGAACTTGTAATGTTCAACAATTATTCTATGATTAAATAAATAAAAATTAATAAATCTTCATATATTGTTGTATGTCGCTGGTCGCTATCTGCCTCCGTTTTCCAGTGGTTAAGATGTTTACCTGTAGAACTGGGAGTCGTGAGTTCGATTTCCACGGGAAACATGCTATGTACAATTGCTAGGTTATCGAGCTCCTCAAACCTGATTGCTATGAATAATGTATATCTAGAAGTACAAATATATAATTAACCAGAACCCTCCTTTCAACTTCGCCGTAGTCGGGTAAAATTTACTTACTGTTTTCTGAAAAAAGTAAGATGAATCACGTAAGTAAAAGTTAAAAAAAATTTTTGATTAAAAATTTGCTTGTGTTTTTATAGAAAGATGTTTCTTGTATGTAGTTGAATACTTAGGTACTTACTGGTGTCTGGAATTTAACAAAAAATAGGTTAGAATAAGTGCCTTAATTAAAAACAAAATATTATAATAATACTGCACCCGTAGCCAAGTGACAATTTCAAAACGCTAACGAATGTCGACAAGAACAAAATGTATGGGATTGACATAAGCTGCGGTAAATCACGTGGTCAATCTTATGTCAATCCCATACATTTTGTTCTTCTCGTGCCTCGGTAACGTTTTGCGATTGTGACTTTGGCTAAGCCCCCTGAAGTAAAAAGAACTCAAGATTTAAGTGAAAATTCGTGACCAATGTGCTGGCTAGTATCTTTGAAAAAAATTATGTATTGCAATGGGCAACTTGCCTCAAATAGAAGACAGTTATTTTTTTTATTTTATTAAACGTTCAACTATATTTTTTTTCTACCTAAGATTGAAAATAATTAATTCAAAATAAGGAAAAAATAAGTAAAAAAACAGATAAAAATAAGTAAGAAGAAGATAAGCAATTTGAATTTTTAAGTTGTCTATTTCTTACCTCTTTTAGGTCCTGCAAAAGAAAAACAAAAAAAAAAGTTAAATAACTTTACCAAGAGCAATATCAACATAGTTTATTAGAAGAGAAACTGCTAGTACATTCTATGTTTTTATTACCACCATCTCTTAAAACCATGGAAGAAAGATTGAGTAAGGGAGATGCCGCCTTACATCATGTAAGTATTGCGCTGTCTCGCTGACTCACTCGTTCTTGCATGGTTTTAAGAGATGGTAGTAAGCCACTAGTATGGAAGGATATTGACGACCTCCGTGGCGTAATGGTTAACATGCCTGACCGCTACTCAGGAGGTCCCGGGTTCGATCCCCGGTCAGGTCAAGATGAAAAATGATCTTTTTCTGATTGCCCTGGGTCTTGGATGTTTATCTATATATGTATTTGTTATAAAATATAGTATCGTTGAGTTAGTATCCCATAACACAAGTCTTGAACTTACTTTGGGGCTAACTTGATCTGTGTGACTTGTACTTATATATTTATTTATTTATTTATTATTTATATAATATGAATATTAGTGGGATGACGGTATCGTTAATGCCAATATAATAAGTTATTACGTTGATAAAGGTTTTTCTGACCATCCGGTCGATTCTATACATTTCAAACAACAACTCGCTTCTCACGTCGCTATTCGCTCACACTTCGCATAAGGTTCAAAATGACAAGTGAGAAGTGAGCTTTGAAGTGACGGGGGAATTACCTAACTGAATGCCACATCTTACGTCATCTCATACAAAATCTCACGGCCAATCTAGTTCATCTCGCTGGCGTTCACACGGGTAGCGCTAGTATAAATTCGAATTATCAACCGAGTTTTTAGAATGCCAATCAAGAAACTCACAGTTGATTCATATTCGAAGTTTAAAATGAAATCATACAGAATCACACTGCAATAAAGCCGCATTTCTCGTCGATAAGTGTGGGTATTCCCTAAAGTGACAAGACTGGCATAGCGTCTTTGAAGTATGCGCGCTACTACTTTCTAAAGCATTTCTTTTCCGAAGGTAGTTTAACAAAATCTTACCCACAATCGTCAGCAATTTAACTCTTTCCGGATTCCCATTGCCGTCGGTGAATTGACCATAGACTTGACCGATATCTTTCTGCTTTAGCATTCCTAAATCGAATTGGATGTATTTGCCTCTGGAAATAAAAAAATATTTTTGGAAATGGTGATCATAAATTATTATATACTACTACTACCCGCCCCAGCTTCGCATGAGCATAAAAACCTTCCTCTTGAATTGAATCTATTAAAAATCCATCGCACCAAAATCCGTTGCGTAGTTTTAAAGATTTAAGCATACAAAGGGACATAGGGACAGATAAGGCGACTTTGTTTTATACTATGTACCTAGTGATTTAATTTTTGAACTGCGACTGGTGCATATGCACATTAATACTAATATATCTGTTTTATTTTTGGCGGGAAGATAGGGATAGATAGACTGCGCGAACATATAATCACAGAGAAATTCTCTATATGTCCTCCGTGCATATATTCTACATAAACATACATATACCTACACATAATATACATACAGTATGACAATATACATAACTAGCTGTTCCCCGCGGTTCCACTCGCCATTAGTATGTATGTATAGCCTATAACCTTCCCCAAGAATCAGGCTTTCATAAAGAAAAAGAATTTTGCAAATCCGACCAGTAGTTTTCAAGTTATAAGCGTTCAAACAATCAAACAAACAAACGAACGAACGAACGAACGAACAAACGAACGAACGAACGAAAGAACGAACAAACAAATAAACAAACAAACTCTTCAGCTTTATTATATTAGTATAGATAGGTAAAGTTAAAAACAAATCAAAAAAGACAAAAAAAATCTTACTCTGCGCCGTCCGAGGTCTTGAACCTGGACTTGTCGAGGATCACCAAGGTCCTGTCGACCCCTTTGATGACAATGTAGTCCAGGGTACACCGGTCACACTCGTAGTTCACCGTCACAGGGTCCTCTAAACGCTGCCCGGGCACAACATCCACTTTTTTTGGGACAACTGCTATGGTGGCTTCAACTGAAAACAAAATTTTTATTTGGTTTCCATCATCATCATTTCGTGTAGGTGTCACGTCAATTGACCGTATGTCAGAGTTCTTCGAAGCCGCCTTTTGGCTTCTAACGTAGAACCTTGCACTAATGGAAAACTGACTGACTTTTGTATCTGACTCAGATATAAAATTTAAAACTATATAAATGAATGAACCAAAATATATCAATCAATCAATATATTTTGGTGTCTTTATCATAGCGGCCGACAGTTCCCTATAGTTACAAACTGCAAATCTGCTAAAAGTGACCGTTTTAAGCAATATTGCAATTTGTAACTAGGTATAGGGAACTATAATTTAATAATTAATTAGGTATGTTTAAAATTTCAGAACCAGAACCAGAAAATTACTTATGACGGATTTATGATAACTTGTGTTTTCAGTGAATAATGATTTTTAAATGATGGTGGTGCTAGTGTTCACCGAGGTATCATTTTAACTCTATATTCCCAGGCTAATGGAGGATTTAATGGAAAGAAGCAAAACTTACACAATTCGACGAGCCTCTCTTTCCTCTGTTCTCCGCTGTCATTCTCCATGACAACCCAGAGATCCACGTCTGATGAGGGGAACCTCAGCCAGTTGATGGTGACCTTGGCGTACTCCGGCTCATCTTGCTCCACGTTGACAAGTTGCTCTCGCAGCTGGTGAAGAAGATATACCATGAAATTACGCAGACAATTGGACATACAAAATCTCACGTTCAATCTAGTTCATCTCACTGACACGCTCGCAAGGGTAGCGCTAGTATAGATTCGAATTATCAACCGAGTTTTTAGAATGCCAATCAAGAAACTCACAGCGGATCAGATTCGAAGTTTAAAATGAAATCTTGCAGAATATTACGGCTGTGTATGACGAGAGTTATGAGTGTGGAGGAAGCGAGAGATATGTAAGGATCGTAGCCAATGGAAAAATAATCTCTAGTCTCTGCCTGTCTCATGTAGAACACGGCTCGAATTTGAAATAAGTATTCTTTCTGCATATCATAGAACTAGGAAAAATAAACACATGTTCAAACGCGACGGTCCTGAACATCACGCTAAAAGGTTTATTTAATTTTTAATTATTTTTTTTTTTTGATAAAACTAAAACAGTTGACTGTAACCACTCTGCAGTGCTCTTGGTGTGCGCTGGCTGATCTTAAGCGGAACGGAGAGGACACCATGAAGCGCGCGGTATGTTCTATATTTAAAATTAAAAACTGAATTACCAACACAATATCATTTAAGAAGGCACTACTCATGTTTTTGCTATTATTAATTTTAGAAAAAAATCTTTTTTTTACTTTCCTTATATTACAAATGAAAAGTAGAGTGTTTAACACGCGGGTAAAAGGAATAATTCCTGCTCGGAATATAGCCGCCCTCGCTACGCTCGGGCGTCTAAATACCTCGCACGGGAATTATTCCTTTCCTCCCTTGTATAACAATCTACTATGCCTCACTATAAACATCAGTAGTGGAAACTCACAGGAGAGTTAGGTCCTTCCTTGCAGTGTCTGCATCCTTTTCTCTCAACATGCTTGAACTTGAATCCGAGTGGTATTTTCACTTGCCGAGAGAATTCGTATGGCTTGTCAAACACTACGAATTCTGACGTAGAATCCTCTAGAAAAATACGTTGATCATACAACATCTAATATGGAAAGAAATAAACTCATAAAATAACAAAGTAATTATTTAACTTATTATAAATTTTGAGACCCTTCTGTTCGGGATGTCGGTTGAAAATGTTATTGTATGGGCTAAATAGTAGTTTGAATAGACCGATCAAGTGGTATTACGAAATTTTCAAAATAAATAAAATAAATTAAAACCATCTTACCAGCTACCGCTATAATAATAAAAAATCTTATTATTTTTCTAATTTATTTGAAACTAGCTGTAGCCCGCGACTTCGTGGGCGTGGGCTTCGCTCCCGTTCCCGTGGGAATTTCAGGAATTGTTTCCGAAATTCACAACTATTCAACAAAATTTGTATAAAAGAACTGGGGGGGGGGGAGGGGAGGGGAGTTTGTCATGATAATAACAAGCACAAAAAAGAATTATCCAATTTGATGCATTTGTTAAAAAAATCTATATATATATTTGCTGGCAAACATGCCTTGAGTTCATGCAAACCACGATAACTTTTTTTTAATGAACCGATTTTGATGGAGAAAACTTTAGATGTTTTTCCGAGTTAAAACAAAACAATTGGTGAAAGTTTTAAGAAAATCGGTTCAGTACTTTCGGTCCATGCTGGTCTGGGAGAAAAAGAAAAACATAGAATGTACCAGCTGCTTCTCTTCCCGCGCAAGCCGTAAAAGTCGTCTGAGGGAATCGCCGACTGGGGATATCATGACATAGGCGATGCGGCTAGCAACCCATGTATGTACTTTCGAAGATAAGCATGATCATATACTAAAAACAGACAAAAATTTGAAAAAAAAAATTTCTTTCTATAAAATTCTTTTTAATTATCCCTCTATCCATTTCAGTCAAAATTACTAAATGTACAGACCAAATATTTTTACTGTTTTATTATATGCATAGATAAGAAATTAAGAATTAGTTATTATCAGCATATACTTTTTATTTTGTTCATTAATATACATATGATTTATATAAATATTATTTTACTTACGTGGAATGTACTCTGTAATTTTCGAAACAAAACATTTTTTTTTAATTTTAAACCAAAGAAATGTATTAGCAATAATAAAATTATCAGATAATTTAATATCAGATTAAAAAAATAAAAAAAAATTATTACATACCGTCTCCTGTAATCAGAATTTAGTTTTAAAATAACTTTTTATAAAACTTTAAAAGAAGGCTTAAGTACTTACTTCTTAATTCAATTTTCTTAATCACTATCACTACATATACCTACATAGTATAAAACAATGTCGCTTTCTCTGTCCCTAGATCTCTTTGTATGCTTAAATCTTTTTTTAAAGTTAAAGTGATTCAAGAGGAAGGTTTTATGCCCATGCGAAGCCGGGGCCGGTCGCTAGTAATAGGTAAAATACACATTACATATTTTATTTTAATCAGATTGTTTGACCAATTGCCGGAAAGAAGGTAATGTTTTTCGCCTCTATGTGAAAGTCAGTCTATTTGCCTGTGACACTTTCACGAATTAACCACTCGACCGATTTTAATTAAATTTTGTATGGATAAAGTTAAGGACTGGGAGACAAACGCAGTCTACTTTTGAGCACATAGGTAAGTTAGAATATTAAATTAGTTAATCATTAATTTAATTTATAGTACTTACGTTCATAATCTGAAGAAACACATTTCGATTAGATATTTATCGTCTCAATAGGTTCATACAATTTTAATACCTATATTTAATATGCGTGGTTTTCGTTTATGATAAAAAAAAACATGACGAGATTATTTGTACTTTTTATTGTTTCTCTATCAAAGTGTAAGAACACAAGATATCAGACATGTGTATATTATTTTACATTATAGTTTCTTATTAGGTATATCAGCCACAATAAGAAGTTGCTGGACATAGGTCTCCCTGATAGATGTCCAAATAATTTAAATTCAATTTAATTAAACGCTATAGCAATTAAGCACACTGCAAGCAATCTATATAGTCTGTTCATAAATAATGATTTATGCTTTATATATATATATATATGTTTTTCTGTAAATTAAAATGTCTTAGAAGAAAAACAAACTTACCATCTGGTTCTGAAAATATAAAAAATATTAAGTGATTTTTAATTATTTTGAACATGAAGGCCAACGCTTTATAAATAATTAAATCAAGTAGGTACATCTCGTAATCTATTTGACTTATACATACCGAATAAATTTTAAAAATGATATTTGTTTCTATTTTTGAGTTACTTACAAGATAGATAAATTGTTACGTAAAAATTTTTTTAAGAAAATAATTTCAATGATTACTTACTTTCCGCTAAAAGGTTATGAAATAAAAATAATTATTTATACAGAAAAAAAATATTATTTATACAGAAAACTTAAAAAAAAAAGCCAACGGCGACTTACTGTAGTCACCTGCAAAATAATAAAAAAAATAAGTATCAAATACAATTAGAAGTTGTACGTCCAATTATAACACATGGACCCCTCGGCTTTTGCACAAATTCGTTCTATACACACCACACATACATACGCACACACACATACAGGGTCATAAAATAAATTATTCTTATTTTTGACCAATTCCGTGACAAAATATAGCCTATGTGTTGTTCCAGGGTCTAAAAAATTTCTATTCCAAATTTCAGCCAAACCGGTTCAGCCGTTTTCCTGTGCAAGAGTAGGTACTTTACAAACGTTCGCGTTATAATGTTAGCATCACTACATAGTATAAAACAAAGTCGCTTTCTCTGTCCCTATGTCCCTTTGTATGCTTAAATCTTTAAAACTACGCAACGGATTCGGATGCGGTTTTTTTAATAGGTAGAGTGATTCGATAGGAAGGTTTTTATGCCCATACGAAGCCAGGGCGGGTCGCTAGTGATTTTATAACAATAACCACAATAACATCCATACTAATATTATAAATGCGAAAGTCTGTCTGTTTGTCTGTCTGTCTGTCTGTCTGTCTGTCTGTCTGTCTGTCACCTCTTCACGGCTAAACTGCTGGACCGATTGTGATGAAATTTGGTAGAGATGTAGTTAACGACCCGAGGTCAAACATAGGCTACTTTTGGGCGCGATATAACCGAGTCCCACGCGGGCGGAGCCGCGGGGAACAGCTAGTAGATAGATAAATACCCAGATCCAGATCCAGACAAAGACCGGGGATCGAACCCGAGACTTCCTGAGTAGCGGGCAGGCATGTTAACCATTACGCCACGGAGGTAGGCAATGAAGAGTATGTTGTTTTTTGTAAGAATAGGGAGATGTCTTACGCCAGAGTTCGTTTGCCGTGGTAGCCTGATCGATGGTGGGAAGAGCGAAGATGTATCCAATCTGGCAGGGGTTCCAATGGTCACACACCTCCCGGTCTGGGTCCAGCTCTGTCACATATTTATAGGTCTGGAAAGAGCATGTTCTTATAATTATCCATCCACTAAGGTTGCCTGAAAGAGAATGCTATACTAACGCCCGAATACTCAAACGCTACTCAATTTTGAGAGCTGTTCAAGTATCACGCTGTCACAGTCATATCGTTGATGTTCAGCATGATACTTGAGCAGCTCTCAAAATTGAGTAGCGTTTGAGTATTCGGGAGTAAGAAACTTAGACTATAGGTATACTTTTTTTTGTAGTACAAAAAAGGGTGATTCCAATGCATGGAAGTTAGTCAAATGCCTTAAGGAAGCCTGAGAAACCTGAGTGTTGGCCACTAACACACCCGGATCATGTTCCTATTGGTCTGGTTTCCCTGTAAAAAGGGTTACGGAGGCCAGACGGCAGTGGCTCCATTATAATAACAAGTACCGCCAAATAAGGAGAATATAGGAGGATTAAAAATGTACACCAAAGGCTCTGAAGCGTAAGCAGGTAAATATGCTCGAATGAATATTAGGTCCGTAGCTACTACCTATTCCGGCAATGGCAGAGAGTATGTTGACGCGTTAGCAATCATTATGGTAAAACTAGCTGTTGCCCGGGGCTCCGCTCCCGTGGGAATTCCGGGTTAAAATATAGCCTATGTGTTATTCCAGGTTCTAAGCAATCTCCATTCCAAATGTCAGCCAAATCAGTTCAGCCGTTATCTTGTGAAAGGGTAACAAATATCCATACAAACTTTTACGTAAATAATGTTACTAGCGACCCGCCCCGGCTTCGCATGGGCATAAAAACCTTCCTATTGAATCACTCTATCTATTATAAAAAACCGCATCTAAATCCGTTGCGTAGTTATAAAGATTTAAGCATACAAAGGGATATAGGGACAGAGAAAGCGACTTTGTTTTATACTGTGTAGTGAAGTGATGTAGGATAAGATAATGTCAAATAAGTATGTCAAGAAGAAAATTAAGAATTAATGAACAAAATGAGGATACCCTGTCAGGATAATATCTGTAGTGAACCACGACATCCTCGGACCCCTCCAGTCCACATTTGCTCATGGTATAGTTGAAGGAGGTCCGTTCAGCTGGAGCACATCCTATGACTGTGCTGCTGTTGCGGGGCAAATCTGGACCTTCGATCCTGTGACCTGGTGAGAAAAGAAAAAAATATTCTTTGGTGAAACTTCTATTTAGATCAGTAAACGCCTAAGGGAGACAATGGATGAACCTCGCGTGGGGAGCTTTCTTACACAAAGGATCAGGCCATTTTTGATCCCCTATAACTTCGTTGTGGATCAAACTAGATACCTTCAGTAACCAAGCAAGCTTTATAATAATATACACGGCATATTTCAAAGTTGTTTCGATCGCATCTCAAGTTAATAATAATGTTTTTTCCTATTTTTAAAGCAGCACACACAGCTTTATCACCAAAACCTATTTCTTTTAGCAGTATAGTTATAGACAGGCGGTAGATTGTACAAAATTAACAGAAAGCGTCTCAACGTAGATTTCTGTTATGGTTATCTCGTTGACTGTCAGTGTTCAAAAAAACACAGTAAGTAAATAGGTACAAGAACAACACTCACGATTGCAAAAGAAGTACTTATTATCAGCGACATAGAGCTCCTTGTCCTCGGCACTGAGGCATGAGTCATACATGACTGGTAGAGCCTCAATTCCTTCCTCACATATGATGTTTCCAGAGCCATCTGGTTCTTTCGGAGCTCTGTTTGAAGGACAGCGGAACATAAGGCCTAAGGGAGTCGAAAATAGATTGTTAACTTATTTTGTTCAGGAACTCGATGGCAGTGGCGGAGCTCATAGCGCGAAGATCCGATGGCCCATAGATATTGTTTAAGACTACAAATAATTTGTAAAATCTTACTGTACGACATGTTTGAATCTGAACAGAGGGCTTAGCCAGTTAGTAACATTGGCTACGCCCTCAGAGCAGATAAATTAAAAAAAAAACTCTTTATTGTAACCAAACAAATGTAAACACAAATATTCACTTAAACAAGTTTCGATACAAGTTAAAAATTTATTTTCTATCTGACAGTGTTGGCCACTAACACACCCGGATCATGTTCCTGTGGGTCTGGTTTTTGTAAAAAGGGTTACGGAGGTCAGACGGCAGTCGCTCCGTTGTAATAACCAGTTCCGACAAATCTGGAATCATGATTAAAAGCGCACCCTAAGCTCTGAAGAATAAGCTGAAAATGCAACTAGAAATCACGGTCATCATCATTTAATATTACTTATTAAAAGGGGTTGTTCTCGTACCTGGATGAAGGTATCCTCTTTATCGTCCTAGCTTGTTTCCCGGTTGCATCTGCAGCTTACGCTTCAAAGCCCAGGGTACGCTATTAATCATGGTCCTGATTTGCCGGTACTGGTTATTACAATGGAGCGACTGCCGTCTGACCTCCGTAACCCTTTTTACAGGGAAACCAGACCAACAGGAACATGATCCGCGTGTGTTAGTGGCAAACACTGTTTTTTTCAGGCCGCCTAAAGGCATCTGATATAGCCTAACGACTGCCATCTACCAATAGCCTGGTTAACTAGGTAGGTATATCGAATAGAAATACGAACCTCTTTTGATGATGAGCGGTGGTTTGTTCCTCATTTCGGCTATAGTGACTCCCTTCTCCCCATTCTGTATGGCCGTCATGATCCTCTTGTAAAGGGTGGTACGGCGTTCCTGCTCCGCTATGATATAAGGGAGAAGTTCGTCTGACAGCACGTCTACTTTCTTTTTCGCTTCTGCATTCATCTATGGATCATCATTTATTTATTTACTTATCCATAGAAAAAATCCATTACAGGCCACTTACTACCATCTCTAAAAACCATGCAACATCCAATGAGTAAACGAGACAACGCAATTCATGATGTAAGGCGACATCTCCCTTACTCACTGGATCTTGCGTGGTTTTAAAAGATGGTGGTAAGCTACCAGTCCAACAACCAAAGCCCACAAATTAAAGTAAGACACAGATTCATCTATCCTTTCCATGAAAAACTAATATTTCTCTCGAGCGTTTGGTGAGTCAGCAAAAAGATCACACATCACCTTGTACCAATAGGTAACGTGTCACGGTCAATCGATCATAAGCACCCTGGTGTCAGAGTTCTTCAGAACCGCCTCTTGGCCTCTGACTACTTTTACTACTGTCAGATGGCAACCGGGACTCGTTAGTCCAGGCTTAACGTGCCTTCCGAAGCACAGAATCATCTTTATTATCAGTCAATCAGGTGATTCAAGCCTGCAATGTCCTAACCAAATTGGAATCTACTACTAAACAAAGAAATTTTCCCGTGGGAATTAAACCCATGACCGCCGAACAATAAAAGTTATACAGTTTTGTGCAAAAGATATGTGGCTCCACCACGACCGGCACAGATAAGTTATTTCAATTAGTTATTCTGTGGTTTAACTTTAAATGTCATCACTATCACTCACTACATAATATAAAACAAAGTAGCTTTCTCTGTCCCTATATCCCTAAATAAGCTTAAATCTTTAAAACTACGCAACGGATTTTAATGCGGTTTTTTTTAATAGGTAGAGTGATTCAAGAGGAAGATTTTTATGCCCATGCGAAGCCGGGGCGGGTGACTAGTTATGTCATATGTATTGAAATCCCGATAAGACTACAAGAGGGTTCAAATACTCACGCGGTCAGCATCTTTGTTGAATTTAATTCCAGTGCCGTCCTAGAACAAAATAAACATATGTATTGTATATATACATATAATATAATCACGTCTTTATCCCATACGGGGTAGACAGAGCCTAGAGCCATTAGACCTTTGGTCACGTTTAGCATATTGGTAGTTGAAACAGGAAATCAATAGTGATGGTCCATAATAATAGGTGGCTTTGTTGTAAACTACGTAACACATTTTTAATAAGGTGTGGTGTTGTTTAGGATGGGTTTACATGTAGGTATTAATTGAAGATAAGAAAAGAGAATACGCTGCCACACTGATCCTGGAACCAAATCCGCGTCAAAACATTTATATTCGGTTAATTTCTCTGTTCTGTGGGTACAACTGTTTTTGTTTTGGGTCCTCATCTCCTTGCTTTAGACCCTATGATCTATACATACCACTGCCTGTCGTCTCACTATATTCGCGAGGTAGCGCCCTCTCCTGGTGGCTGGGAGTAAAACGCTACCAGCTTGGACTTCGTCTCCTATCTGCAACATAATTTTATTTACAGCAGAAAATCAATATAGAAACCAGCAAGGACGAAACGAGGAGCTGGGGAAGCTTACATTCGGAGTTGGATAATTCGGAAAACAATTCGGAGCTCATTATTTAGAGCAGACGCATCTAACACTACTCGCAAATTACAGTTGTCGGTCGAGATCTTTAATTTTTTAAGAGACGAGCTTTTAAAAATATGGTCAAGTTGAGTCACATTTTGTACACAAAGGGTTTCGTAGCAGCTTGGCATACATATACAAGGTGGACTCAAATCAACTGCAAGTATTTTAAGGGCAGATTCAGACCACTAAACTGAACAACTTTTCCAAATAAACTTATGTCGAAATAAGAAAAAAAAATTTGACCTCCCATACAAATTGAGAATCAGCTAATCTGGAAGTATGGAGAGTGAGAAAAATTATTTCATATTTTGACATAAGTTTATTTGGAAAAGTTGTTCAGTATGGTGGTCTGAATCTACCCTTAAAATATTTGCAGTAGATTTGAGTCCGCCTTATACAGGGTTAATTTAAATCAACTGAAAATATTTTAACGGCAGATTCAGACCACTACACTGAACAACTTTTCTAAATAAACTTATATCGAAATATGAAATTTTATTTTTCACTCTCCATACTAAACTAGATCAGCTGATTCTCAATTTGTATGGGAGGTCAAAAAAATTTTTTCATATTTCGACATAAGTTTATTTAGGGAAGTTGTTCAGTTTAGTGGTCTGAATCTGCCCTTAAAATATTTGCAGTTGATTTAAATTAACCCATACAGGGTTAATTTAAATCAACTGCAAATATTTTATATATGAATCGGTAGTATACTTACTCCATGAGGCATTAAAGAAAGCCATTTATTGCCTGCCTAAGTCTGACGTCAACCCTTCTATGGAATTGTTCCTTCCACCATCAATTGGAGAGAAATACAAAAACATTAACCCCATAATCCATAAAAATTAACAATCTTGTTTTTAAAGTTAAACCATTTTAACTAAACTGTGTTTTTTCGTATCTTTCAATTTAAATATCGATAAGAGAGAGAAAGGGCCTAAACATATTTTAGTTGAAAAATATTTTTTATGAATAAGGGTTGATTAAGGCGATACCTCGGTGAACACTAGCGCCACCGTCATTTAAAAATCATTCCTCACTGAAAACACAAGTTGTCAAAAATCCCTCTGCTGTAATTAAGGTTCTGGATCTGAAGTTAATTTTAAACATATTAAATTACTAGCTGTTCCCCGCGGCTCCGCCCGCGTGGGACTCGGTTATATCGTGCCCAAAAGTAGCCTATGTTTGACCTCAGGTCGTTAACTACATCCCTACCAAATTTCATCACAATCGGTCTATCCGTTTAGCCGTGAAGAGGTGACAGACAGACAGACAGACAGACAGAAAGACAGACAGACAGACTTTCGCATTTATAATATTAGTATGGATTAAATTATATTAAATTATAATTCCCTATAGTTACAAATTGCATTATTGCTGAAAACGGCCACTTTTAGCAGTTTTGCAATTTGTAACTATATGGAACTATAATTTAATAATTGAATATGATTAAAATTAACTTCAGATCCAGACCCATAATCACAGTAGAGGGATTTTTGATAACTTGTGTTTTCAGTGAGTAATGATTTTTAAATGACGGTGGCGCTAGTGTTCACCGAGGTATCACCTTAATCTTAGCCTTAATTACGATATTAAAAAAAAGAATAGGAATGGTCATAATCGCTTTTCATCATAGAGCGATGTGGTATCCAGCTTTAGAATAGTCTAAAGCTGGATACCACATCGCTCTATGATTTATAAAGCGAACTTATTTATATATAACTTTACTTACAGTTGTCTCGGCACCAAATATGAATTTGTGGCCTTCGGTGTCGAGACACTGGGTTTCACAGGAAGATCAGTAAACGCCTAGGAAAGACAACGTGACCCTCGCGTGGGCAGCTTTCTCGCACAAAGGATAGCTATCGCTATCTAGCGCGGAAATCCTGCTTGCGTGATGGGAACTCTGCCCAGAAGACCAAATTTTGATTATATCTTTAGGTTATGTTCTTTTTTTTATTTTTTTTTTAGATTTAATTATTGATATTTGTTGTGAAGTTGTTATGAATTTATAGATAATAAATAACTTTTACCTATAAATCGCTTAAAATTAAAAGAAAAGTTACAAAACTCACCGGCGGGTACCCGCATTTTGCTAAAATAAATACATTTATTAAAACTAATAAAAACCACGACCGTCTGTAGTACATTTTGGTGTAAAACAGTTCGAATCTTAACTAATTGGTCGTTATTTCGGTTTTCTGATTGTCGCAGTGAAACTGGTCAATTTAAATTTTAATTGTAACACTTGATTACACGTTATTTTTCAACCGACTTCCAAAATGAAGGTTCTCTATCCGGTTGTACTTAACCCTACTACTAGCTCTTATCTGCGCCTTCGCCTGCGTGAATTTCCCTCGGGAACAGTGCTTTTTCCCGGGATGAAAGACACCCTATGTCCATTTCAATACTTCTATGTGTATGCGAAATTTCAGGAACATCGGCCTAGTAGATAGAGCGTCAAAGCGTAACAAACGTATAATATAGTTGAATTTTTTGAATTGGTTGAATTGAATACTAGTTCTTTTAACGACTGTGCCCTAGTATGAGCTTTTCTTTCCAGAAAAAAATCCATTTATTATGGAATTTCTTAGTTGCTTTACTATCCGCCAGAGGCGCTGTACAGGTTTGCCATACTAAATGGCTAACGCAGTCGCTAGCGTCTGCGTTAAGAAAAACTCATACTAGGGGCACTGTACCCCTAGTATAATATTTTATAAACGCAGACAGTAGCAACTAGCGATTTTGTATGTCCAACCTGTCATCCTATCCAACCTATCATCTCTAAAAACCCTGCAAGTTCCAGTGAGTAAGCGAGGCAGAGCAATACATGATGTAAGGCTACATAACTCTTACTCACTGGATCTTGCATGGTTTTAAGAGATGTTGGTAGGCCACCTGTGCCCCTAGTATGAGTTTTTCTTAACGCAGACGCTAGCGACTGCGTTAGCGATTTAGTATGGCGAACCTGTACAGCGCCTCTGGTGGATGAAGGCTGAAGGAAGGGATGGCTGAAGTGTAAGTGATAGCGACGTGAGAAGCTAGTTGTTGTTTGATATTTATAGAATCAACAGACTGCTCTTTAATTTTAGATAAATAGGCAAAAGGCATATTTTGTTTTTATTTAACAATTAATTGAAAATTATAACTTATTAAATTTTGTGAATAGATCGAAGAGCTGGCACTTTCCTCTGCCAACGCATTAGTTTGGCTTTCCAACGAGGAAATGCTGCCAGCGTCTTCGGTACAATGCCGCAGGGACCATTTTTATTTTAAGTTCAGTATTATTATTTTATTTTATTTTTATATTTATGGAAAACTTACAGCTAATTTTACAATGATAGAACATACGGTAGAAGTAAATATGGCCAATTACAAGTTTTCACTTACAGAAACTAACAATAGAACTGAGATACCATTAACACAAATAGTTAATAGAAAAATAAATACATCTATGCAAAATGCAGGTAGTGCATGGTCGGTTGAACATGACACCTAAATGAGTGATGAAAATCTATGTAGACATACAGACATTTTGCAAGTATGTACCACATACACGTTACATGCCAAAGTATAATTTGTAGGATACAGACTTTAAGTAATCAACAGTGGAATTAAACAAATCCAAATCAAGGTCATGTGCAACATTATTATATAACTGACAGGCTCTCAGGATGTATGACTGTTTTCTATAATTACAACTCGCAATAGGGACATACAAAGGGGTGTACTTTCTCCTTTGTCTTAATGGTACACATAAATGTATTTTAGATAAGAGTTCATCAGAATCTACAAGACTCTGAGCAATTTTTAATAAATATGTCAAATCTGCAATACGCCGTCTTTCAACAAGAGGAAGAATATGGTAATGTTGCATCGTATATCATAATTCTGAAGATAAGTTTTAGACCTGAATTGAAGATACCGTAGAAACCTCTTCTGAATGCCTTCAATCCTACTAATGTAAACCTGATACGCCGGGTTCCAAACCTGAGAGGCGTATTCTAAATGAGTACGTACAAAAGCGCAATAAAGAATTTTGAGTCTTTATGCTTTTAAAGTCTGCAGAGATACGGAGAATAAAGCCTAGGGCTTTAGAAGCTTTCTTTACTATTTGATCAACATGTACATCAAATAAGTCAACTTATTTATTTATGTAATTGGTTTAATTTATTAAGTATACTTCCTTCAAAATTAAATAAAAAAATCTACTTATTGCTAGCTAAGTAAGTATAAATAATTATAGATTTAAAAAAAAATTGCGTCACTTTATATAAATGCATTAGTTAATACTTATTGTGCGTGTTTCACTCACCCCGCGCGCAGAATGTGCCAGACTTTTTCACGTAGAAATAAGTGCGTGCGCCTTTAGTCTCCGAAATCATGCTATCAATTATTCGGAAATATAATAGTCTCATCTGGGATCTTAGCCAAAGTCACAATCGCAAACGTTAACGAGGTACGATAAGAACAAAATGTATGGGATTGACATAAAATCGACCACGTGATTTAGCGCAACTTATGTCAATCCTATACATTTTGTTCTTGTCGACATTCGTTAGCGTTTTGAAATTGTCACTTGGCTACTGGTGCTCGTACTTATGAGGTATGATGGAACGTAGCAAGTTGAAATCTATAGGTAGGTACTACCTATCACTATCACTTCACTACATTAAAACAAAGTCGCTTTCTCTGTCCCTATGTCACTAAGGTAAAGGCACCTATTATGAACACGGTCTAATTATGGACAGTTTTTAATAAAACCTCAAAAATTGGGAAACTCTTAAATATTTTTTTCAAATGACTACACTAATAAATTTTACCCTTTAAATTTATCAATGTTTATAATTGGATGTTTTTTCCCATTGTGCCCATATATGGACAAAATGTCTATAAAGTGATTTTTCGTTATGTTAATTTGACATCATATACTACAATACAATTATTTAACATTACCTTTTGTAATAAAATCTGCAGCAAATTAAAACTCTGTCAGTTTAAGAACATTCTGTTCATAATTAGGTGTCCAAAACTGGTTCACTATTTTAAACGACTAATTTTTTTATGTAAAAGTATATTGCTGTTAATTCAATTCAATTCAATTTATTTATTTCAGACATTTTAGTTTTATAAAAATAGTCCATATTTGTTTAATGTCATTCTCCCAAATTGTATAGACCTATCATTATATACTATTTGGGCTTAAACAAGTACAACTTGGCTGATTATTAAAGAACCATTGAACATTTATTACCCAGCTAAAATGTCCATAACTAGCTGTTCATATTTGGATAATGTCCATAGTTGGGAGTTCATAACTAGATTTTGCTAGTCCATAAATGGAGTCTCACTTAGGGTATTTGTAGCGAGACACTCGCCACTCATAACAAACCTCAACCTATCGTTTGGCAACGGCTGCGCGCGCAATGAAAAACATCGACGGATCGCGGCGTTCTTCATTCGTCGGTTCTCTACCACATGACACGCGTCTCTGGTGTCGATATTCTTATATTGTAAACTGTGTTGTAAAATTGTAATATATCTATCTGTATATACTATCCTCTTTTGCTATCAAGTTCCTCTCTATACCTTCTCCGCTTTCTACCTACTACTGCTTCGCCTGCTTCCTACTGCTATACTTAACTACACATCGTGTGCGACTGAATGCCGATCTTGTTAGAAGTTGGTTTAGTGGAAACCCACACGCCACCTTCTACACTGGTGACCACCGACTACGAACAAGAAGCACCTTTTGCGCCGATTTGTGACCTGGAAATCGTGAGCATAAAATAAAAATAATTTTGAATAAAAATTTTTTCCTGTCAAACAAACTTCGTTGCCAATAGCAACAAAGAGGTTGGCCGTGGCCTTACTTACACGAGTGATGGATCTTTCTTTGGATAAACTGGGAGAATTGGCTGATAAAGTGTACGAAATTGCTCCTGCTATACCTCAGGTCTCCATGGCTAGCACTTCTACTGTCATCGCACCATCTTCGCCTATGGAAGAGCTAACAAGGCAGGTCAATGAGCTAACCAGGCAAGTAGCAGCCCTTACTAATGACAGGAATAACAGAAGTCACTCACGTTCCAAGCCTAGTTTTCAGAGAAACCGCTCAAGCAGTCGCTCGAATTACACACAGCCACCGCCAGACCACCCGCACTGTTTCTACCACTATACTTTTGGAGCTCAGGCGAAGAAGTGTAGGCAGCCCTGCACATTTGAGTCGGGAAACGCCCAGGGCGGTCGGAAGTAGCGGCCAACGACTGCCCTCCATCTACAGGCCGTCTTTTTGTCACCGACCGCGCCACGAAAATGCAATTCCTTGTGGATACTGGCTCAGACTTGTGCGTTTTCCCACGATCAGCAGTCAAGACGTCCTGCGCTCGTTCCAAGTATGATCTAATAGCGGCAAACGGCAGTATCATCCATACTTACGGGCCTATACAGCTTCATCTCAATTTAGGACTCAGACGCATATTTTCTTGGAGCTTCACAATAGCCGACGTGTCAAAACCCATCATTGGTGTTGATCTGCTTAGCCACTACAATTTACTAGTTGATTGCAGGAATCAACGTCTGGTTGACGGTACTACAACTTTACATGTCGCCGCCATTTCAGAAAGAACAGGAACCACTGACGATATCGCCTCTGTGAAATCTGTTAATGGTGAGTCAGAATTCCATCAAATACTTCGAGAGTTTCCGGAGATTACAAGGCCTGCTGGTGTGCATTCACCGCCACAGCACAGCACACTACACTATATTAAGACTACGCCAGGACCTCCAGTATCTTGTAAACCACGACGTCTAGATCCAGCTCGACTTCAGACTGCCAAGAAGGAGTTTGAGTTCATGCTTGCCAGTGGCATTGCTCGCCGTTCGGAGAGTCCATGGTCTTCGGCTTTGCACATGGTGAGAAAGAAGGACAATTCATGGCGACCTTGTGGGGACTACCGAGCTCTGAATTCCCGCACTATACCAGATCGCTACCCTATACGACACATTCATGACTTCTCACATCAACTTTCTGGACGTTCCATCTTCTCCACCATCGATTTAGTTAAGGCCTACCATCAAATAGCTGTAAATCCTGCTGATATTCCCAAAACAGCGATTACTACACCGTTCGGACTCTTTGAATTTCCGTTCATGACTTTTGGCTTAAGAAACGCTGCCCAAACTTTTCAAAGGTTCCTTGATGAAGTGCTCCTGGGCCTTGATTTCTGCTATGGGTACATCGACGATATCTTGATTTTCTCAAATTCCGTGGAACAACACAAAGCTCATCTTCGCATACTCTTCGGGCGCCTCAAACAATATGGCATATGGGTGAACACATCAAAATGTTTTCTTGGAAAAGAAGAGGTAACCTTTCTAGGATACTCAGTTTCAGCTGCCGGTACTAAACCCCTCGCTACTAAAGTCCAAGCGCTTCAGGAGTACACTGTTCCCAAAACTATTAAAGAGCTTCGAAGATTCTTGGGCATGCTGAATTTTTACCGTCGCTTCGTACGAAACGCTGCTCAACTTCAAGCACCGCTGCACGCAGTACTATCTGGCCCTAAAGTTAAAGGTTCACATCCAGTGAATATGACACCTGATATGCTTAAAGCGTTTGAAGATTGTAAGACCTCATTGTCAAATGCCACACTACTTGCCCATCCAAACCCAACTGCAGATTTAGCCATCGTGACTGATGCATCAGATTTGGGTATTGGTGCAGTCTTGCAACAGCGAAAAGGAAAGGAGTGGCAACCTTTGGCCTTTTATTCGCATAAACTGAGCCCATCTCAAAAAAAGTATAGCCCATACGACCGGGAGCTGTTAGCTGTTTACGAGGCCATTAAGTACTTCCGCCACATGGTCGAGGCGAGGACATTTGCCATACTAACTGATCATAAACCACTCACCTTTGCCTTCACAAAGAATAGAGACCAATGTTCACCTCGCCAGTTCAGATATCTAGACTACATAGCTCAATTTACAACAGACGTTCGATACATACCTGGACCCGAGAATGTGGTTGCTGATGCTCTCTCGCGCCTAGATGAGATCTCCGTGGCCATCGACTACCAAGAACTTGCACGATCCCAGGAAGCTGATCCTGAGCCGCAAGGCCTTCTTAAACATGGTACCGCTCTGAAGCTAAGGAAGATACGAACAGCACACATTAACTTACCAATATTCTGCGACACTTCTGTTCAGCCACCTCGACCATACATCACTCCGAACTTAAGAAGGCAAGTCTTCAATATGGTGCATAACTGGAATCACCCAGGGAATACAGCTACAGTACGACTGGTTACACAAAGATTCGTATGGCCAGGGATTCGTAAGGACTGTAGAGAGTGGTCTAGGCAATGTTTAAATTGCCAGAAAAACAAAGTCACCCGTCATACTCATTCTCATCTCTCATCTTTCATTACTCCATCTGCGAGGTTTTCTCATATTCACATTGACCTCGTAGGACCTTTACCATTGTCTTGTGGTTACAGATACTGCCTCACTGTCATCGACAGATTTACTCGATGGCCTGAGGCTATCCCGCTACAGGACATCACAGCAGAGACCTGCGCAGCTGCCCTCGTGTCTGGCTGGATAGCTAGATTCGGCTGTCCCGCTCGCGTGACTACGGACCGTGGTCGTCAATTCGAGAGCCACCTTTTCAATGCACTCACGTCTATGATCGGCGCGCGACATCTTCGCACTACAGCGTACCATCCAGCTGCTAATGGCATGGTAGAACGTCTCCATCGCCAGCTCAAGGCTGCCATAATGTGCCATGACTCTTCACAGTGGACCGAATCGCTTCCACTGGTGTTACTGGGGATCCGAAATACCTGGAAAGAAGATCTACAAGCCAGTCCAGCTGAGCTCGTCTATGGTGAGCCACTCCAGCTACCTGGTCAATTTCTATCTCCCAAAGACTACACGACAGCAGATATCACCCAGTATGTAACCCGACTTCGAACGAATATGGCTAAGCTTTCTCCAAAACCTGCTTCATGGCATGGTACTTCTCCATTTTACATTCCACGCGATCTTCATACCGCATCCCATGTCTTTCTTCGGCAAGATCACGTAAGGGCATCACTCGAACCACCCTATGCCGGACCTTTCAAAGTCCTCGAGAGGCAGGAGAAATTTTTCAAGATAGATGTCCGAGGTAAACCATCCAACGTCACTATTGACAGACTGAAACCAGCTTATTTGACAAAAGATGTACATAGTCCTACAACGATGCCACCGACGACGACGACAACATCTCAAACAGAGGGACAACAAGAGGTTAAAACAACCCGGAGCGGCAGACGAGTAAGGTTTCCGAATTACTATCGACCGTAGTTACGGTCTGGTTGGGGGAGTGGTGTAGCGAGACACTCGCCACTCATAACAAACCTCAACCTATCGTTTGGCAACGGCTGCGCGCGCAATGAAAAACATCGACGGATCGCGGCGTTCTTCATTCGTCGGTTCTCTACCACATGACACGCGTCTCTGGTGTCGATATTCTTATATTGTAAACTGTGTTGTAAAATTGTAATATATCTATCTGTATATACTATCCTCTTTTGCTATCAAGTTCCTCTCTATACCTTCTCCGCTTTCTACCTACTACTGCTTCGCCTGCTTCCTACTGCTATACTTAACTACACATCGTGTGCGACTGAATGCCGATCTTGTTAGAAGTTGGTTTAGTGGAAACCCACACGCCACCTTCTACATATTTTTATAAAATTGTATTTAATTGCAGCTAGTAGTTATCTTATTTAAACATTGAATAATCATTAATTAAATGGCTCTTTATTTATCTCCAAACCCCTAGGAACGTGTATTGTAAAATTTACAAATTACAAATGAAAAACGCTATTTTTTTTCTTATACTGTCCATAATTGGTGCATTTACTTTATGTATGCTTAAATCTTTAAAACTACGCAACGGATTTTAATGCGCTTTTTTTTAATAGATAGAGTGATTCATGAGGAAGGTTTTTATGCCCATGCGAAGCCCGGGCAGGTCGCTTGTATACTATATACTAGTAAAAAAAAAAACAAATATTTTGTTATATAATATTTATTTGCACACTCATTAATTATATTCAGAGGTCCAGTTGACTTGCTGGGTAGATTGTAGTAATTTATAGTACATAACTTTTCTTATGATAATGGAAAATCACGATTAGTCCCCACACTTATTAAGGCGGTTAATGCATTAGCGACACTCTTATAAATAAATGTGGGGACTCCCTAATTCCCTATGGAACATACAAAGCTACTTAATCACAATCCTCAGTCGAGGTTGAATAGGACGTAGACGATTCAGAAGATGATGAAGAGGCTGATGCGCTCTGGAATGTACTACTTGATTCGGAAGAATATGAATTGGCTTCTCCATTGGATTCAGTATATGACTCACTTTTCTCACTTGATTCGCTTGCCGATTCAGCTGAATGGCTTTCGTTAGAGCTAGCTTTGCTGCTACTTCCGGATTTATTGTTAGATTCGCTTTCGCTCTTAGCGGAAGAGCTAGCTTTGCTACTGCTTCCAGATTTCTTGTGGGATTCGCTTTCGCTCTTAGCGGAAGAGCTAGCTTTGCTGCTACTTCCGGATTTATTGTTAGATTCGCTTTCGCTCTTAGCGGAAGAGCTAGCTTTGCTACTGCTTCCAGATTTCTTGTGGGATTCGCTTTCGCTCTTAGCGGAAGAGCTAGCTTTGCTGCTACTTCCGGATTTATTGTTAGATTCACTTTCGCTCTTAGCGGAAGAGCTAGCTTTGCTGCTACTTCCGGATTTATTGTTAGATTCGCTTTCGCTCTTAGCGGAAGAGCTAGCATTGTTACTGCTTCCGGATTTCTTGTGGGATTCGCTTTCGCTCTTAGCGGAAGAGCTAGCTTTGCTACTGCTTCCGGATTTATTGTTAGATTCGCTTTCGCTCTTAGCGGAAGAGCTAGCTTTGCTGCTACTTCCGGATTTATTGTTAGATTCGCTTTCGCTCTTAGCGGAAGAGCTAGCTTTGCTACTGCTTCCAGATTTCTTGTGGGATTCGCTTTCGCTCTTAGCGGAAGAGCTAGCTTTGCTACTGCTTTCAGATTTCTTGTGGGATTCGCTTTCGCTTTTAGCGGAAGAGCTAGCTTTGCTGCTACTTCCGGATTTATTGTTTGATTCGCTTTCGCTCTTAGCGGAAGAGCTAGCTTTGCTACTGCTTCCAGATTTCTTGTGGGATTCGCTTTCGCTCTTAGCGGAAGAGCTAGCTTTGCTGCTACTTCCGGATTTATTGTTAGATTCGCTTTCGCTCTTAGCGGAAGAGCTAGCTTTGCTACTGCTTTCAGATTTCTTGTGGGATTCGCTTTCGCTTTTAGCGGAAGAGCTAGCTTTGCTGCTACTTCCGGATTCATTGTTTGATTCGCTTTCGCTCTTAGCGGAAGAGCTAGCTTTGCTACTGCTTCCAGATTTCTTGTGGGATTCGCTTTCGCTTTTAGCGGAAGAGCTAGCTTTGCTGCTACTTCCGGATTCATTGTTTGATTCGCTTTCGCTCTTAGCGGAAGAGCTAGCTTTGCTACTGCTTCCAGATTTCTTGTGGGATTCGCTTTCGCTCTTAGCGGAAGAGCTAGCTTTGCTGCTACTTCCGGATTTATTGTTAGATTCGCTTTCGCTCTTAGCGGAAGAGCTAGCTTTGCTGCTACTTCCGAATTTATTGTTAGATTCGCTTTCGCTCTTAGCGGAAGAGCTAGGTTTGCTACTGCTTCCAGATTTCTTGTGGGATTCGCTTTCGCTCTTAGCGGAAGAGCTAGCTTTGCTACTGCTTTCAGATTTCTTGTGGGATTCGCTTTCGCTTTTAGCGGAAGAGCTAGCTTTGCTGCTACTTCCGGATTTATTGTTTGATTCGCTTTCGCTCTTAGCGGAAGAGCTAGCTTTGCTACTGCTTCCAGATTTCTTGTGGGATTCGCTTTCGCTCTTAGCGGAAGAGCTAGCTTTGCTGCTACTTCCGGATTTATTGTTAGATTCGCTTTCGCTCTTAGCGGAAGAGCTAGCTTTGCTACTGCTTTCAGATTTCTTGTGGGATTCGCTTTCGCTTTTAGCGGAAGAGCTAGCTTTGCTGCTACTTCCGGATTCATTGTTTGATTCGCTTTCGCTCTTAGCGGAAGAGCTAGCTTTGCTACTGCTTCCAGATTTCTTGTGGGATTCGCTTTCGCTCTTAGCGGAAGAGCTAGCTTTGCTGCTACTTCCGGATTTATTGTTAGATTCGCTTTCGCTCTTAGCGGAAGAGCTAGCTTTGCTGCTACTTCCGGATTTATTGTTAGATTCGCTTTCGCTCTTAGCGGAAGAGCTAGCTTTGCTACTGCTTCCGGATTTCTTGTGGGATTCGCTTTCGCTCTTAGCGGAAGAGCTAGCATTGCTGCTCTCTACACCCTGTGAGTTACTTCCTGAGCTGCTTTGATTAGAGCCACTGCTGGAACCACTCTGGGAGGTACTTCCTGAGTTGCTGTGGTTGGAACCACTGCTTAAACCACTGCTGGAACCACTGTGTGAGCTACTTCCTGAGCTACTTTGATTAGAGCCACTGCTGGAACCACTCTGGGAGGTACTTCCTGAGTTACTGTGGTTAGAACCACTGCTGGAACCACTGTGTGAGCTACTTCCTGAGCTACTTTGATTAGAGCCACTGCTGGAACCACTCTGGGAGGTACTTCCTGAGTTGCTGTGGTTAGAACCACTGCTTGAACCACTGCTGGAACCACTCTGGGAGGTACTTCCTGAGCTGCTTTGATTAGAGCCACCGCTGGAACCACTCTGGGAGGTACTTCCTGAGTTACTGTGGTTTGAACCACTGCTGGAACCACTATTGGAACTAGAATTACTTGAGCTATTGGAATTACTTCCCGATGAAGTACCTGATGAACTTGAGCCAGAGTTTGAAGAGGAACTTGAGCTGCCACTTGAACCGCTTGATCCTGGTTTACCGTGTCCTGGCTTTCCTGGGTGAGATGGTTTTCCATGGTGACCAGGTTTTCCTGGGATTTCAGGCTTTCCTGGTTGCCCTGGGTGGCTAGGTTCTTCGTCACAGGGTTCTTCACCAGTCTGTGGTTTTTGGTTAGAACTACTGCTAGAACCACTACTGGAACCACTCTGGGAGGTACTTCCTGAGTTGCTGTGGTTTGAACCACTGCTGGAACCACTGCTGGAACCACTCTGGGAGGTACTTCCTGAGCTACTTTGATTGGAGGCACTGCTGGAACCACTCTGGGAGGTACTTCCTGAGTTACTGTGGTTTGAACCACTGCTGGAACCAGAATTACTTGAGCTATTGGAATTACTTCCAGATGAAGTACCTGATGAACTTGAGCCAGAGTTTGAAGAGGAACTTGAGCTGCCACTTGAACCGCTTGATCCTGGTTTACCGTGTCCTGGCTTTCCTGGGTGAGATGGTTTTCCATGGTGACCAGGTTTTAATGGGATTTCAGGCTTTCCTGGTTGCCCTGGGTGGCTAGGTTCTTCGTCACAGGGTTCTTCACCAGTCTGTGGTTTTTGGTTAGAACTACTGCTAGAACCACTACTGGAACCACTCTGGGAGGTACTTCCTGAGTTGCTGTGGTTTGAACCACTGCTGGAACCACTGCTGGAACCACTGCTGGAACCACTCTGGGAGGTACTTCCTGAGCTACTTTGATTGGAGGCACTGCTGGAACCACTCTGGGAGGTACTTCCTGAGTTACTGTGGTTTGAACCACTGCTGGAACCAGAATTACTTGAGCTATTGGAATTACTTCCAGATGAAGTACCTGATGAACTTGAGCCAGAGTTTGAAGAGGAACTTGAGCTGCCACTTGAACCGCTTGATCCTGGTTTACCGTGTCCTGGCTTTCCTGGGTGAGATGGTTTTCCATGGTGACCAGGTTTTCCTGGGATTTCAGGCTTTCCTGGTTGCCCTGGGTGGCTAGGTTCTTCGTCACAGGGTTCTTCACCAGTCTGTGGTTTTTGGTTAGAACTACTGCTAGAACCACTACTGGAACCACTCTGGGAGGTACTTCCTGAGTTGCTTTGATTAGAGCTACTGCTGGAACCACTCTGGG
Source organism: Apomyelois bistriatella (assembly GCA_947044815.1). NCBI lineage: Eukaryota > Metazoa > Arthropoda > Insecta > Lepidoptera > Pyralidae > Apomyelois > Apomyelois bistriatella. The sequence goes on from OX345717.1 coordinate 2,401,799, forward strand.
AGGTACTTCCTGAGTTGCTGTGGTTGGAACCACTGCTTGAACCACTGATGGAACCACTGTGTGAGCTACTTCCTGAGCTACTTTGATTAGAGCCACTGCTTGAACCACTCTGAGAGGTACTTCCTGAGCTGCTTTGATTGGAACCACTGTTGGAACCACTACTGGAACCACTGTTTGAACTACTTTCTGAGCTGCTTTGATTGGAACCACTGTTGGAACTACTACTGGAACCACTGTGTGAACTACTTTCTGAGCTGCTTTGATTGGAACCACTGCTGGAACCACTCTGGGAGGTATTTTCCGAGCTGCTTTGGTTAGAACTACTGCTAGAACCACTCATGGAGCCACTCTCTGAGCTGCTCTGGTTAGAACCACTGCTTTGTGATCCACTGTTTGAAGAGCTTTCAGAATTTGAAGAACTTTCGGTACTGGAGCCACTGCTTCCTGAAGAACTTACAGAGCTACTAGTGCTGGAACTTCCACTGTTGGAGTTATTGCTGCTGTTCGATCCGGAACTGCCACTGTTTGAGCTACTACTGGAACCAGAGTTACTTGAGCTATTGGAATTACTTCCAGATGAAGTACCTGATGAACTTGAGCCAGAGTTTGAAGAGGAACTTGAGCTGCCACTTGAACCACTTGATCCTGGTTTACCATGTCCTGGCTTTCCTGGGTGAGATGGTTTTCCATGGTGACCAGGTATTCCTGGGATTTCAGGCTTTCCTGGGTGCCCTGGGCGGCTAGGTTCTTCGTCACAGGGTTCTTCACCAGGTTGTTGTTTTCCTGGATGATTTGGCTTGCCTAGATGTGGAATAGGTTTTCCTGGATGATTTGGCTTGCCTAGATGTGGAAAAGGTTTTCCTAGTTTGCCAGGCTTCCCTGGGTGCCCTAGGCGGCTAAGTTCTTCGTCACAGGGTTCTTCACCAGGTTGTGGTTTTCCTGGATGATTTGGCTTGCCTAGATGTGGAAAAGGTTTTCCTAGTTTGCCAGGCTTTCCTGGGTGTCCTGGGCGGCTAGGTTCTTCGTCACAGGGTTCTTTACCAGGATGTGGTTTTCCTGGATGGTTTGGCTTGCCTTGATGGTGTGGTTTGTCTAGATGATGAGGTTTTCCTAGTTTGCCAGGCTTTCCTGAGTGCCCTAGGGGGCTAGGTTCTTCGTCACAGGGTTCTTCACTTCCTGGATAATTTGGCTTATTTGGTTTCCCTGGATGTCCTGGGCGACCGGGCGATGGTTTCCCTTCTTCACAAGGCTCCTCTGGAGTTTTAGGACCATGTCCATGTAAAGGCTTGTTTCCTCCAATAACTACTTGACCACGCTTGTGTTGACCCTTATTGCTTGATTGTTCTTCCTTTTTGCTAGATTCGGAACTCTTTGATGTCGATTCTTTGTTTTTATGTTCTTCTTCGCTCTTTGAGCTAGATTCCTTGCTCCTCTTTTCCTCTTTGCTCTTGGAGTTAGATTCCTTGCTCCTCCTTTGTTCTTCTATACTTTTCTTCGATTCAGAACTTTCCCTGCGGCTTTCTTCCCTCTCTTTTTTACTTGATATAGACTTATGTTCTTCTTTATTTCCAGAACTGTGTTCTTTACGGGATTCCTTAGACTGATCGCGTTCGTCTTCGCAGTCATCGTCGCGCCCGTTGACCTTTTTAGATCCACTGCGTTCAGATATTGAGCTGGATCTGCTTTCGGCTGCACTTTGGCTTGATACTGAGCTGCTTTGATCCTGAGTTTTACTGGATTTTAAGCTGTTTCCTGAAGAAGATTTGCTCACACTTGAAGCTGATTCGCGTTTTGAAGCGCTTGATGCTGATGATGCCGAGTTGGCTTCAGATTGACTAGATTCAGAGACTTCAGATCCATTTTGCCTATAGCTTGAACTGGACTTCTGTGCAGCCTCTTGTGATGCCCTCTGACTAGCTTGATAAGCAGTGGAACTCGAAGAACTGCTTCCGGAGCCGTCAGAACTTGAACTACTGAATTCTGGAGAAAAACATAAAAACATGTAAGACTTATCCATACTTCCATACTAATTGAAAATGCTGCAGTGCAGAAAATCGTTTAATTTCCCTTAATTTTACTTTTATTAACATCAAATAATATTTAGTAATTATTTTATTTCCACTTTGTTTTATAGGTCCTTGTCATACTGATACCAATCTCGATTTCACATCTCTAAGTGGTGCCCCTGGTAAACTGATTTAAACAATTTTATAGATTCCACACTAATATTTGATTGTTCAGCTCAGGTAATATGAAGAGAACTCGCCAACACGAACTCCTGTTCGAATCATCATCATCATTTCAGCCGCAGGCTGTCTACTGCTGGACATAGGCCTCCCCCAAGGATTTCCAGAAACGACCGGTTGGAATCGGCCTGCATCCAGCGCCTGCGTGCGATCTTCTTCAGGTCATCTGCCCTTCTGCGCTTGTTGCCATTCGAGAACCTTTCTTCGAATATGGATTCCAATTTAGTTAAGCATACATGACCCAAAAGCAGGGCTGTTTTGATGAATGGCAATGGGCGGGGCATATAGCGCGAAGAACTTATGACCGATGGGGCAGAAAGGTTCTCGAAGGACGCACGCACCGGCAAGCGTAGCATTGGATACCACCGACTAGATGGTCAGATGACCTGAAGAAGTTCGCGATCACGCGCTGGATGCAGGCGGCTGGTCATTCTGGAGATCCTAGGGGAGGTCTATATCTAGCAGTGGACAGCCTGCGGCTGAAATGATGATGATTGTATGTGCAATGACTTACCACTAGAGGAAGATGATTCCTGAGCACTGGAGCTGGAACTCCTACTGAAGGAAGACTCCGATTCCGTGATGATAGGTGAGGACTCCACCGTCCTGGTGACCACATAACCGTCGGGATCTGAAGAAAAATTGAAACAGATTATTACATTTACGCCCGAATACGCTACTCAATTTTGAGTACTTTTGACAGTTGCTCAAGTATCATAAGATAAGATAAGATAAGATAATCCTTTATTTGCAATAAATAGGGTACAATGTGATGTTCATAATAACAATTTAGAGTCCTTAACCTATTTAGCCATTGTCCACAGCATGCAAAAATTCATACAAATTGATAAAAATAAAAACATCCATTAATTCATAAGTAGGTAGTTAAGTACATATAATTGCAAACAAAACTAATCTATGCATCGTCATTTAGAAATTCGTCTAATGTATAGTAACTTTTTTCCAGCAACCAACTTCGTAAAGATGATTTGAATTTATTTAGCGAAAGATCTTTTATTTCTGCTGGAATTTTATTATAAATTTTACTGCACATAACAGAGCAGTTATTGCTAAACTTTTTTTTTTTTGTAACTACATCAAGAATAATCCTATTTCTATTTCTGGATGACCTCTGATAGAAGTCTTTTGCCTGAACAAAATACTGAAAATTCATTTTAACAAAAACACTTATTTCAAATATGTATAAGCAAGGAGCTGGTAATATTTTTAACGATTTAAAATATGGTCTGCAAGAAACATCAGGTGCTATGTTGCATATTGATCTGATACACCTTTTTTGTGACAAGAATATTTTTTGTATGTTAGTCCCATTGCCCCATATCATTAAACCATATCTAAGCACAGACTATAAGCAAAATAAGTCGTTACGGCTGTTTTCCTATTAGAAACTTTATTTAACTTGTATATTGCGTACACAAATTTATTAATTTTACCACTAACAGTGTCAATATGTTCCTTCCAATTCAAATTTGAGTCTATTTTTATCCCTAGAAATGTCGCATTCGTAGCGTTCCGTAGAATTTGTCCGTCATAATTTACGTCAATACATTTATGTTTAAAATTATTAAAATTCATAAGTTTAGTTTTAGATATATTTATTTTTAAATTATTTTTATTAAGCCAATTCTCTAATATTTCTAAATTATTCATAATGTCATTTTTGTGTTTATCTAAATTTTCATCTTTAGGAGTAGTTACTATGACCGATATATCATCAGCAAATAGTATTGCTTTTTGCTTAATTACATCAAATATGTCGTTTATGTAGAAAACAAACAACAGTGGACCCAATACACTACCTTGTGGTACCCCATATTTATTCTTTTTTAACTCAGACCTATAAGACTGTACTACATGATCAGAATTTATTTGTTCAAGTTCTACATACTGATCTCTGTCCGTCAAATAAGATTTTATCCAGCTTAGAGCTGGACCTCTTATTCCACTGCGTTCTAGTTTATCCAGAAGTTGATCATGAGAAACGAAATCAAATGCTTTAGACATGTCAAGAAACAGTACAGTTGTGTAATCATTTTCATTAATGTTTTTTAAAATTGTGTTTATTAAATTAAAAGCTGCAAGTGTTGTGGACTTATTTTTTTGAAAACCAAACTGATCTTCTTTTAAGATTTTAAATCTTGTAAAAAACTCACTTATTTGCCTTTGCATGACTTTTTCAAAAACCTTTGAAAATATGGATTGCATACATACAGGTCTAAAATTTGCCAAATCTGTCCTCTCGCCTTTCTTATGCAAGGGTTTCACAACAGAAACTTTAAGTTTCTCTGGGAAAACACCTTCTTGCAAAGACAAATTTATCAAATACGCTAATACGTGACTGTCGCGCTAAGCGTCAATGATATGACAGTGACAGCATGATACCTAAACAGCTCTTAAAATTGAGTAGCGTTTGAGTATTCGGGCATTAAATACCTAAATTTAATGCCTAATGCAGACTTTTACTGAAACATGTTCATGCTTGGTGATTGCAGGTGGCTTACCACCGTCTCCTAAAATCATGCAAGGTCCAGTGAGTAAGCGAGACAGCGCAATACTTGATGTAAGGCGACATCTTCCTTACTGGATCTTGCATGGTTTTAAGAGACGGTAGTAACCCCCCTGAAGTCTTTGGAGGCCCGGAGAGATAATCCCACAAGTGAAGATCTTCTCGCCAGACCGGGTGATATGCTTGAGGAACCACGGCTCCAACGATGGCTTGATTACAGAATACTATGATAGGATAACAAGCTTCTTGAATTACTGAGACCAATGTGACCGAAGAAGAAATAAGCTTGTAATGGAAGAAAGGAAAATCTTGCAGAAAATTCTGGGCCCAGTCAGGAAGGGTGATGGTGATTGGAGCAAAAATAGGGAAGTGGAAGACCTAGTGCATGAACCTATTATAGGTAAAACCAAGGCGGCGATGCTGCGATGGCTCGGGCACGTGGAGAAGGTCGGGCGGTCAAGAAAACGTACACAGGACGACCAAGTGGAAAGTAACCAGTCGACTTAGGTGCCGCTGGAGTGATGAAGTTGGAAAGGAAGGACCAGAGCCCCTAGTATGAGTTTTTCTTAACACAGATGCTAGCGACTGCGTTAGGATGTTGTATGGAATTTCTTAGTTGCCTTACTACCCGCCAGAGGCGCTGTACAGGTTTGCCATACTAAATCGACTACCGTCTGCGTTAAGAAAAACTCATACTAGGGGCATTGAAAGGACAAGCCCTCTAAAAAGCCGACTGGAAAGAGTAAGCTTTTATTTTAAACTTCGAATCTGAATCAGCTGTGGGCTTCTTGATTGGCATTCATAAAAACTCAGTTGAAAATTCGAATCTATACTAACGCTACCCCACGCAGCGTGTCAGCGATATGAACTAGATTGGAGGTGAGATTTTGTACGAGATGACGTAAGATGTGGCATTCTGTAAGGTGATTTCCCCGTCACTTCGAAGCTCACGTCTCACTTGTCATTTTAAACCTTATGCGAAGTGTGCTTGATAGCGACGTGAGAAGCGAGTTGTTGTTTGAAATTTACAGAACCTGAGCAGGGAGCGGTGGAGAGCTCTGGTGTCGGAGGCCAAGACCCTTTTTGGGTCGCTGAGCTATCGCAGTAAGTAATGCACAATAGGCCTTGATCTTGAATAAGTATGTCAATTTAATAACTAACCTAAGTTATGGAATATGTAGTCTGAATACTCACATGGGTACGCAGAGACGGCTACGAACGCCTGAAAATTAATTAAATTAATTAGAACATTACGACGGCTGTGTGTAACTACCTTAAAAATAGACCACTCCATAACTAATACCATACTGTATTTATTTATTATATTGTTCTTCGTCTGAGTGTGTTTTCCCGGTCGCATCTTCAGCTTACGCTTCAGAGCCAGGGTACGCTTTTAATATAGTCTGTACTGCTTATTACAATGGAGCGACTGCCGTCTGAACTCCTTAACCCTTTTTACAGGGAAACCAGACCAACAGAAACATGGTGTGTTAGTGGCCAACACTGTCAGATTTTTCAGGCTGCCTAAAGGCATTGACACAACGTTTTAATAGCCTATGCCATTTAAGTAGCTAAGTAAAAAAAAAATGTTATTTTTTTTTCGTGAACTAATTTGTTATAATAATAATAATTTTATTTGAAGTAATCAGAACATTCATTATAAAATTCACAACATTTAGTTAGTAAGATACTTAATGTAGTATGTTATTATTGTATGTATAACTATGTTAGTATGTTGTAAAATAGGCTAAGTTAATTGTTATTATGGAACAGTGGATCCCTTGTAGTCCGAAATAAACTTGTAGTTTCAATTTTTTTAAGTAAAAATATTAAAAGATCAAATAAAAAAAAAAGTTAAACAAAATCTCAAATTGAATCTAACACCGTTGTCGTGAGTGAACGTACATAACTGCCATCTAGCGATTTTGGTAGAATAAAAATTGGTGTAAATAATTTTTTTTTCATAAAAATATATTTTTTAAATAAAATTTTTTTTTTTTACTTACCACAAGGGCTAAGAGTGTGAAGTACCTCATGGTTGTGGTTGGTGATACAAGAAAATTAGCAGTATATATACCGACTGAGATACAACACGCTATTACATATGAGTTAACACCCAAAAATTTTGCAGCTGATTAAATACCCAAAAAATTCTTTTCTCTTTCCTTATCTATGTCAATGGGTTCAGTACATTCTTATCTATATTTCTATACTATATTTTTATAGCCTTTATTGCCCCACTACTGGGCAAAGGCCTCCCCTCTTGTCCTCCACGCGTCCCGATAACTCGCCGCTTGTTGACATTCAGTCTCGAATTTGTCCAGGTCATCCCACCATCTCTTGCGTGGTCTGCCCCTCGTACTACAGCCTATACTATATTAATAAATAAATATAGATAATCGAACTAAAAAAACGAAAAATAAATTAAACCAAAAAGCGTGTGGGGTGCTTGTGCCATATTTTTCATTTGTCGAGCACTCCACACGCTTTTTGGTTCAATTTATTTTTCGTTTTTTAGTTCGATTGCTCATTAAAGCGTGTTTTTTTTAACTATATTTATTTTCCACTTTTTAGAGATAAACTTATCGAATTATTGTATTGTCATCGGTCCTTGATAGTTCTACAAAGTTTGAATTAAATCTGACCGTTCAAAGTGGGTCAAAATAAAGTTCAAAGAAGTCGGTTACAAACAAGCAAGCAAACATACAGGTGAAACTAATAAAAGCGTGTTAAAAAAGAGTTTATCCTTATACAAGTATAATTTAAGAACTTAGGGTGGCTCAGGTACCATCATATTTAAAAACCATGCAAGAACGATTGAGTAAGAGAGATGTCGCTCTTACTCACTCGTATTTGGATGGTTTTTCGAGATGAGTAAGCCATCTGGTCAGATTAGAAAAATTAGGTACCTTAACCCTCTGGTTGGTTAAGTTATCTAATTTTTCTGGCACTTCGGCACGCCCACTTATTTCTACGTGAAAAAGTCTACCACATTCTGCGCTCGGGGTGAGGAAACACACACAATAAGTACTAACACTAATTAGATAGTATTACCGTGCTAATGCATTATTCTAACATGTCGCTACGCACACACTTGACAAAATTATCCAACACAAGCAAAAAATACACGCACACTGGTACAAGCAGTATGACTGGCGGTCAATATACATTTGGTAGAGGGGGTCATCGTTATGGGCACACTATGCTCTAAGAAAATTACACACACCACTACAGGCGTGTGAAACCGCTAGAAACAGCTTATTATCTATATATATAAAAATGAAACCCGTTTTCCGTTGTCACGACATAGCATGAAAACGGCTTGACCGATTTGGCTGATTTTTTTTTGTAGTTTTTTAATACTCTGTATAAGGTTCTTACGGAAAAAAATATTAATGAAGGCGGTACGAAGTTCGCCGGGTCAGCTAGTTTAAATAAAAAAATACTATTTTATCCAATTATTCATTTAATTTCAATACGCTTTTAAAAAAAAACTTTAATTACAACGGTACGAAATGCTTAAGCTGTGGTCCCGATTGCTTGCTAATCTGACTGCTTCGGGAGCCCAGGGTCTGCTTTCCTGCTTTTTCTCCTCCACTTCGCCTCGTCTTCGGCATCCTTAGTTGTGAGACCATTAACACGCATATCGTTTACTGCTACGTCGACTGAGCACTCAGCAATAAAAACATACTTATTCAAGTTCTTTTAAAAATAAAATATTCATACGGATCCCTAAAAGCATCTGCCTTACACATCCTTCATCGTATTGCGTAGATTAAAAGTAAATAATTTGAACATTTGTCAATAAAATTGTTATTAATTAGCTATTATGTATAATTTTCTGTCGATAAGACATGACTAGAAATATTTCTAATGACCAAACTGAACACTTGTATCAATAATACCTAACGTTAGTAAGAAAACAATCTAATCTATTGTTTTATCGATTACTAGCGACCCGCCCCGGCTTCGCATGAGCATAAAAACCTTCCTCTTGAAGCGCTCTATCTATTAAAATAACCGTATCAAAATCCGTTGCGTAGTTTTAAAGATTTAAACATACATAGAGATATAGGGACAGAGAAAGCGACTATGTTTTATACGATGTAGTGACTAGTATTTGCCCGTGGCTTCGCCCGCGTAACTTCCCTCCCTTAGGTACCCTATGTCTGCACAATACCTACTTCTAAGTATGCAAAATTTAGGAATATTGGTGCATGAGATAGGGCATAATCTTAAATAATAATTTGAAATTATTATTTAAGATTATGTAGTTACTTCAATAAATTATTAATTTGTACAGTCAACAAAACAAATTACCTTCTTTCCTATGTGGGGTCGGCAATTGCCAGCCATTTCCCGTGTCACACCTCGCTTTCACAGCTAATCTGACAAACCGATTTTGATGAAATTTTGTTTAGATATAGTTTAAAAACAGAGGTCAAACATAAGCTGCTTTTGGCACGATATAACCGAGTACCACCCGTGGGAAGCCGCGGGTAACAGCTAGTAAGTATTTATATAATTACTGGTTTTCGCCAGCGTCTGCGCCCGCATGAATTTCCATTGCTTTTCCCAGGATAATAGGTACCTACTCTATGTCCTTCTCACTACTCCTAGCTATGTGTATATGCGTAATTTTAGGAAGATTGGTTCAGTAGATGAGGCGTGAAGTGATAACAAACAAACAAATATACAAACTGACTTTCGCATTTATAATATTACTAGCGACCCGCCCCGGCTTCGCATGAGAATAAAAACCTTCCTCTTGAATCACTCTATCTATTAAAAAAACCGCATCAAAATCCGTTGGGTAGTTTAGTAGATTTAAGCATACAAAGGGTCATAGGGACAGAGAAAGCGCCTTTGTTTTATACTATGTAGGGATAGTGATTTGGTATTTGTTCCGTTTAGGTTGACTGTACGAGCTGTATTGGTTAATGCATTTAGTACCAATTAATTTTCTAATAAACATTATAATTGTATTTCATTTCCATTACCAAGAAAATGCATAATGAAGATGACATACTGGATTTTATCATTTATATGTAAGTGATTTATATAGTAAACTGGCTTTCAACCGCATCTGCGCCCGCATGAATTTCCTTCGGGAACAGTGCTTATGTCCTTCTCAATACTCCTAGCTATGTGTATGTCAAATTTCAGAAAGATTAGTTCAGTACGAATAGATAGGGCGTGAAGCGGTAACAAACAAACAAATATACAAACTCACTTTCGCATTTATAATATTAGTTGGAATTAATATACCTATCCTACTTCCGTCCTATTAATATTATAAACACGAAAGTTTCTATGGATGTTTGTTATACTTTCACAGGAAAACGGCTGAACCGATTTGGCTGAAATTTGGAATGGAGATTTACTTAACCCTGGAACAACACATAGACTATATTTTATCCCGGAATTCCCAATTCAGAGCCCGAGAGGCGGTTTCTAAAATTCTGACACCAGGGTGTGCATAGTCGATTGACCATGACACTAACTCAAAATGATGATTATGCAAATATATTTTAGGTCTTCTCACTATACGTCCAGCGCTGGGATCGACAGACGAACTGGTGCCGCTGGTGCCTTATATGTCAGAAAACCTGTATTATAGTCTGTTTAAAGAGAAAAATAACTCCGTGGTGAAGGACATCCCAGGTATGAATTGAAATACCATAGTTTAACGGTTAAACCAACGAGCCAACGGGTCAACATTAAATACTACAGTTAAGTTATATAGTTATCCACTATTTGAATGATAACGGTGTTTCCCTGCCACCTGCCACTGTATTTGTTATATATTTCAAATAACTACTACGTGAATTAAAACCAATATATACCTCTAATATTTATTATATAATTACACTAGCTCTTGCCCGCGGCTCCGCCCGCGTAGGTCATTTTTCGCGTAACCTGTGGAAACTACAACTATCCAGACCTATATTTAAATCTGTAGTATCCTATTCCCGTGCCAATTTTATAAAGCCATTACATTGCTACGATATCAAACTGAAAATATTAACATTCATACTATCACATCTTTGTCTCTAAAAGAGTAGACGCAGCCTATTATAGGGTCATTTGGACCTAAAAGCCACTTCTAAAGTTATAGTGGGCGTGAAAAGTGGAGAAAATCTCAATAAAAAGTGATAAGTTAGTTAAAATAAACCTAACGACACGACCGTATGTTCCGTCAAACAATAACTGAACTGACTTGCCGATTTCATTATTTTTTAAACCAAAGCCAAACCAAACCAACCAATCAATTCAAATAGCTTACAATACAACACGACCGATAAACAAACCAACCAATAGAACTAAATCAACAACCAAAATTTTTTTTAAATAATTTAAATTAATTGCCGTAAGGAAATTTTCAATCTGCTATACCATATGCGAAAAAATAATTAAAATAAAGTCAGCGCCATCTATTGATATTTTATGTAACTAAATTATACGCCCACACACATTCAAAGTGTTATTTTATTAAAATTTAATAGAGACTGCAGTGTGTTTTTCTCTTTATTGATATCGATAAAACGAAGTAGAAATTCTAGCTTTATTTAAATTAAATACGTTTATGTAAACCGCATTCAACTCTGTTTAAAAGTTTTGAAGCAGTGCTAGAAGTAAACTTCAACTGACCATAACTTCTTTTTCCCTTAACCGATTTTGACGAAACAAAGTTTTGACAACGCTCCTAATTATATGTAATCCACCTGTGAAAATCGCGTTCAAATCTGTTGAGTAGTTTTGAAGTTATAACGTACCAGAGAGACAAAAATTCCAAAAATTGTTTTTTTTTTGTTTCTGTTACTCTTCTTTAATCGCTCCGTATCAGTTTTTTAGAAAAATATTTAATGTATAGACACTCGATTTTTACTGTCCTATTATTTGTATAGATAGATAAGTACAAAATACTGATATATTAACGGACTTAACGCTAAGAGCGTTCTCTACCAGTCAACCATTTGATTAATCTTCTTCTTCAAAGTCGTCAATGACAAACTATTAGATTTGATTTGATTGGGGTTGCGATGTCGTTTATCCGGAAATAAATTTGCAAATGAATTTATTCGTTCCTTTTCAAAATTAAAATAAAAGTAAGAAAATAATTATAGAAAACAAATAAAAAACAAACAGAAAATTATTGTGGCAGGATTCGATCCAGCTACTTCCAGCTATTTCTTGAAACATTTCTTTACTAAAATATTAAAAGCAACAAAAATTGAATTCTAAAAAACTAATACAAAACGAAAAAAAAGTAAGCAAGAAAAAAGTCATGTGTAGCAGAATTAGAACCCTCTACTCAAAAAAATAATCCGCGACCTCTACCGATAGGCCAACATGCGTTGTTAGTAATTGGCGAAATTTCAAATGGAATTTGTCTATAGGTACGCCAATTCACCCCTTTTTTGGATGTAAGGGTTGGAATTGTGAACAACTCTTTCTTATGTGGGCAGTATATAGTATAATAATGAAGACACTAACCAAATTTCACGTTTATGGCTTTTATAGTTTCGGTTTTGTGATGATAAATTAGATAACCTCCCTCTTTTTACCCCTTTAGAGGTTGAATTTCAAAAAACGCTGAAACACGCCATTAGTTATTTTTGTTGAGAAGCATTCTTGCCAAGTTTCAAGTACATCAGTGAAGATTTTAATTTTTTTCATACAAACTTTGCCCTCAATTTTAACCCTTTTAGCGGTCTAATTTAGAAAAATTCTTTCTTATCTGAGCACTACGTATTAACATAAAACTTCGGTCCAAATTTCAAGTTTATAGCTTTTATGGCTTAGGCTGGGCGTTGATTTATCAATTGCCCTTGTTCTTATATATAGAAGAAATTATATTAATCTACTAACTAATTAGAATATTAGAAATTAATATAAATATACTTAAATACCTACAATTTATTTGAGAAACCTTACAAAATGCAACTAACTTATGGAAAATAACACAAAGATTTACCTATTTTCAAACTACTATTCGAACTCCGGAATCCGGAAAAATACTTTTCAAACTTAAATTAAACGAATCAATGAGTAGCCCAAAACGCAGACATTAAACTATACACCATACTAATATTATAAATGCGAAAGTCTGTCTGTCTGTCTGTCACCACTTCACGGCTAAACTGCTGGACCGATTATGATGAAATTTGGTAGGGATGTAGTTAACGACCTGAGGTCAAACATAGGCTACTTTTGGGCGCGATATAACAGAGTCCCACGCGGAGCGAAGCCGCGGGGAATAGCTAGTACAATATAATGCCGCAATTACCACTCCATACTCCAATCAATTCCAATTTAATTTTATTATTTTATATTTAACAGGTACCAAATCGTCTTAACACACAATGTAATCGTTAGAAAAGCAAAAAAAAAATGTTTTATTTATTTAAAATCTCAATTACTACACATGATGATTAAATGCGAACGACAAACCATATCGACTTTTAAAATGTATGGTGGCGCCATCTATTGACACATTACTGAACTCATAATATTTACAAATAAATAAAACCTTTGCACTCTGTCTTCTATAATTTAGTTGTGTACATACAATACAATTCAATACAAAATATTATACCAATACATTTTTAATTTTAATTCCATGTATCTCACTTCAAAAATGACAAAGTTTCATACAAACTGACAATCCCTATTTCACCCCTATAGGGATGTAATTTTCAAAATCAGATTGATGCATTATTATTTTTTACCAATTACAAATTCAAATTAAAAATTCCATGTGTCTCACTTCAAAAATGACGAAGTTTCATACAAACTGGCAACCCCTTTTTCACCCCTTTAGGGATAAAATTCTCAAAAGTCCTTTCTTAGCGGACGTCTCTTAGTCACAATCTACCTTCCTGCCAAATTTCTTCTTCATCGGCTCAGCAGTTTTGGAGATTTCGTGATGAGTGAGTGAGTGTTTTTCGCTTTTATATATATAGATAGAAGATTTATTCTTGGGTCAAATTTAGTAATTCAAATTTCACTCTCTTCCTGTCAACCGATTAATCTGAAATTTTGTATACACTTTGGATTTTGGTGACAATACAATTATGTTTATTCATTATCATTATAAATTCAAGATGGCCGCCGCTACAAAATGGCGGATAATTTATGTTTTATTAATCCCATCAATATGGGTATCAAATGAAAGGGCTCAACAAGCAGAATACAATATACTATAAAAAATTGAAATCTAAGATGGCCGCCGCTACCAAATGGCTGATTATCAATCCCACCAATATGGGTATCAAATAAAAGGGCTTGACAAGAAGAATACAGTGCACTATACAACCTCAATATTTAAGATGGGCGCAGCCACTAAATGGCGTATAATAATAAGATTTAAATTTAGAAATTGAATCTGTAATTTAGGTATCTGATATATCCAGCCTGAATCCACCACCCAAGTCAAGATTTTGTATCGTGTTGAGGACTGTGTGGCGTTAGGGTGGCTAAAAATGATACGTCGTTAGCGGTACACCACCCAAGTTAAGGTGAAAGGTTAAAACGCGCCGAGAACTGTATGGCATTAGGGTGGATAAAAATGATATGTCGTTAGCGTTTTCCCCTCAAGACTCAGGCGCATCTTGTTGTACATAGCCTTATAAACTAACGGGCAATAAACTTTGCAATAATGAAGCACTAAATGAACTAAACAGAATGCGAAATAAAAACTAAAAACTAGAAAATAAAAATAGGTAAAAAAACTTTTTAAGTTAAACGGTTTTATGTTAAACATACATTGCAATGTTTAAGATAAATGTACTAAAAACCAAAAAATAATAAAATATATACAGTCGTGGGAATTATAAACATATGCATAGACTAGACTAAAATAAAACCGTGGGGCACGTCAATTGTCTACAAATTATCGACTCAATGTGCGATAGAAGAATCGTTTAATTCGTCGTTAGGCAGTTGGCCCGCAGACGGTGAGGAAATTACTTACTATTTTCTTGCTCATGGAAATTCCAATAGTTATACACTGTAAATAAAAGAGATGTTTCAACTAGTTTATCGTTGGACATTCACACTGCTGGCTGGCGAGGAATCGTTTCACTGCTCGTAGTTTGTCTTTAATCGACAAAACATATGATAAAAGTACTACTCGCTCACCACTATGAAACCCTAAAACTCGCTTATAATCGAGCTTATTTATTTATTTATATTCTTAAACACACTAGCAGCATATAAAGCTGATGCGTGTGCATCTTAAGTTTGGAGATTTTATACTTTGTCTAATCTATTTTTAAAAGCGTTGACTGAAGGTTGCTAGCTTGTTTCCACATTCTAGCCCTACTTATCACACGTCCATCGTTGTCGGTTGAACAACTGCCTAATTATAGTGTAACATTACAAAACAAACATTTTAATCAACGATTGTAGACAATTGACGTGCCCCACGGTTTTATTTTAGTCTAGTCTATGCATATGTTTATAATTCCCACGACTGTATCTATTTTATTATTTTTTGGTTTTTAGTACATTTATCTTAAACATTGCAATGTATGTTTAACATAAAACCGTTTAACTTAAAAAGTTTTTTTACCTATTTTTATTAGTAATGATAGTAGGCCACCAGGTCGCGTCATGTAAGATGAACGCTGGCGGTGAAGCTGCGCTTGCGGCGAATGCTGGCGGCGATGTATCGATGTATGCTGTGAGCGCAGGTGACCTACTATCATCTCTAAAAACCATGCGAGTTCCAGTGAGTAAGGGAGATGTCGCCTTACATCATGTATTGCGCTGTCTCGCTTACTCACTGAAACTTGCATGGTTTTTAGAGATGACAGTAGGCCACCAGTGCTTCTTCTTCTGCAGAGTGGGTGTCGTCCGGCGCACGCGATTGGTTCGTTGGCTTCCTGTGTTGCGCAAGTTTACTGTCTCCGCTCTCCTCCAGCGTTCTTTTTATATGACGCGACCTATACCGGACTGAAACGAGGTAACTAGTAAGCGCTCGGATGATCATGCATGATCAATTTAAGTGTTCTTTTCCAGATAATAGGTTTCTGAATAAAGAAGACATAGATAATTTCAGGAGGTTTAGTATATGGGCGGTAAATAAATTTTGGCCCTTTGGCTACCATGACGACGATTTGACTCTGAAAAGTTGCACTTCCATCAGATACATATACCGCGGCGCGTAAGTAAAATTATATATTTTTTTTTATTCACCCAGACGCGTAAAAAGTCGAATAAGTTTCATGCGACAGCCTAGCTGCCAAGGCCAGACTCGTACGCTGGAAAAATGAGACCGCCATTGGCAAATCTTTCTACGGTCGAAACGCTCTCCCTCCTGACTCCTGAAAAGCCGAGGATCTGGGAGCGGCCAACGATAGAGCAATCAACGTAGCCACATACTGGTCAAAATGATATAAGATTCAAGCCATTTCAACTCGACAAGAAGAAAAAGCATAATTTTATCACGGCGAGGATACTGCTCCATACCTTCGCGTATATCTGTCATCTCCATCAAGCTTGAGACGTCCACCGTGTTAATTAAGCCATATTATTACTATGCCAGCTCAACAACAACTGATCATGATATTAACTGATACTATTGAACTAAGAACTATGCTTTTACAAACAAATCAGTATGCTTTAAAAAAATCTTGTACTACCCCCACTCATTGTGGCCAGTATTATTGAAAGATTAAAGGATGTTATACTTTTGTTCTATGGATATCCCCATTACTGATTCGTATATCTATTTTAATACGAATAACATATAATCACAGAACAGAGAAATTATCATTTTGTATGGAATTTCTTAAATGCCTTACTATCCACCAGAGGCGCTGTACAGGTTTGCCATACTAAATCTCTAACGCAGTCGCTAGTACTAGGGGTACAGGCGTGTGAAACTACGGCAAATAGCTACTAAATATGTATAATTTATTTCAGTTTAAACTACATATATCGATACTACGGATTAAGGGCATTATATATCGACAACAGGGAGTACGATATTGGTTATATAACCCATCAAATTATTATTCGCTACCAAATTATGATTGAAACTTATCATATAGTAATAAAAAAGTAAGACTTAAATATATTTTAGAGTTACCTACTTATAGTGAACGATCCAAAGTTAAGTTTCGGCGTCGTGTTAATTAAACTATTTCTAACTCAAGAACGGCTGAACTGATTTGGCTGAAAATTGGTAGGGAGGTAGCTTATAATCAGGAGAAGGACATAGAGTACCTTTCATCCCGGGATAAAGCACTGTTCCCAAAGAAAGTTCACGGGGGCGAAGCCGTGGACAAAAGCAAGTATTAAAATAATTTTCGATGTTTTAGGAAATATAGGTGAATTCCAATATCGTTCTTATTTTTTTCAATACTTAATCAATTCAATATGTTTGGCTAAGCGTACTATTAAATATTTAGTGGCTAAGCCTTCAAGCTTATTTCAGGTTCGTTAATAGACCAGATGAAAGGGTGCTGACCATTTCGCCATTTTTTTATCTTTACACAAACATGATCGAGCAGAGTCAGGTGATAGTCAACTTAGTCAACATGCTTGAAGAATCAGAGGCTAGGTACAAAGGAGTCAATAATACACTCTGGCTTGATCCTCCTACCACGAGTAAGTATTTTTCTTCATTTTCAACTAGCTGTTTTGTCGAAGTGGATCTTGCTTGGCAACCGAATCGAGAGAGCGCCACAGTTCATAGTTCACAGCTAGCATAGATAAATATTATTAATCTATGGTTTCGTCTGCATGTAGCAATTGCGGACATTTTAATTAATATTTAAAAAACTACTCAACAGATTTTGATTCTTACATGCCTCGTAAATTTCATCAAAATCGAGTTATCGCGGTACAAACATAAATACATAAAAACCATATGTTTTTGCCCTCAACTCGATTTAGAGACCTTCGCTCGCTTCACTCGCTCGGTGAATAAACTGCACTGTTTTCTTACAGCTCGAACAACAGTCAAATCAGGCACAGAAAGCGAGGAAAATGATACATATATAATAACTACTACCACGCGTCCCGTTCCTACGTACGATGAAAAGGAAATTTTCAAAGAGTACGCAAAACAAAAAATTGTAAGTAGACGCTAGCAAATGCTACAGACGGATTTAACCGTGAGCGAACACGCACTGCAACCAGATTGGCATTTTGCTGGATAGACAGTTGGCTTACCCAAAGAATTTATATATAACACTAGAATGCTTACGGAGGACAAAAGCCGTTCCCGAAATTATACCTAAAGTTTGTAGGTATCTCTTTGTAGTAAGTTGTATAATATTTAAGAGGAAAAGGGATACCTACATTTTTGACCTTTTTCTGGAACGTTAGGTATTTGTATGTAGGCTTTAAAGAACAACTTTGCAGTAGAGTAATAAGGATTAATTTTGAATGTTGTTTTTTGCGATTATTATTATTCGTAAGCATTCTAGTGTTATATATAAATTCTTTGGGCTTACCATCTCTTAAAACCATGCAAGAACGATTGAGTTAGAGAGATGTCGCCTTACATCATGTATTGCGCTGTCTCGTTTACTCACTGGAACTCGCATTGTTTTAAGAGACGGTAGTAACCCCCCAGGGCTTGTTTTAAATCTGTTCCTAGTTCCTACGGTCTCACTAGCGCCTCATCCCACAAAACATTTCTCATTCTGTAAGTGAGCTTTTTAAAAATCCTTGCGCAACTTTTTGCTAGTATCCTTAACGTAGGTAAGGCAGTGAACCTCGGTAGTCATTGAAATACTATGTGCTTTAGTTTCCTTTGTAAATATTACTAAAAACGGCCACTTGAGACTTTGTAAAGGTTTTCAAAGCAGATTATTCAATGACTTCTGACCTTCTGAGGTTAAAGCAAAAAAGTTGCGCGAGAATTTCTGATAAGCTCACATAAAGAGATTTTTTTTTGGAGCCATGTAACGATACTTTGGTTAACTGGTAACGGTAATTTAGATGATTAAATTTTTTTTAAGCTGGAAGCAAAGGAGCGTAAGAGGGAAATGAACAGAATTAGGAAGCAGATACAAAAGGGACAAAAGGTGGTGCTGACCAGGCCAATCAATACATTCTCCAGGAAAAAGAGCCGGTTAGTTTTATTTCATCTTGTATAATATATAATAGCAGTGTATCCTTAGTTTAGTGTGTCGGACATCGCTTCCTGACCTGAAGAAGGTCGCGAAGGTGTTTTTGACTATAAGTTTTCGTGGACGTGGGGTTTTAAATTAATTTAAGTAGGTACCTACGTGTTAAGTACTATTAAATAAAATAATGTTATTATTTTATACTTATATTGTAGTCTTCTCATGATTCCTTCCAGTATCAAGGGTAACGGTGTTTACCCTGCCACCCTGTATATATATGTATAAGGTGGACACAAATCAACTGAAAATATTTTAAGGGCAGATACAGACCTCTATACTGAACAACTTTTCCAAATAAACTTATATCGAAATATGAAATTTTATTTTTCACTCTCCATACTTAACTAGACCAGCTGATTCTCAATTTGTATGGGAGGTCAAAAAATTTTTTTCGTATTTTGACATAAGTTTATTTAGGAAAGTTGTTCAGTTTAGTGGTCTGAATCTGCCCTTAAAATATTTGCAGATGATTTAAATTCACCTTATATAATAGCAATGTCTCCTTAGTTTTGTGTCGGACCTACGCTTCCCTCCACCTCCAGTGGCTCTACCAACCTCTCGGTTATACGAGCCGAATCTCGGGAGAGTGCGCTGTACTAGCATTTTGCATCTCTTTCCAGTCGCACCTGCTTGATCTCCCTAAAAGTTCTCTATAGTGTCGCCTATCTATGCAATCATATCATTGCATTTTAATAACTCTCCCCCATCTTTAGGGGGCTTACGTTCACACGTACGCCTCGCTTGCCTTTTCGGCCAGAGGCCAGCTTCT
Organism: Apomyelois bistriatella; assembly: GCA_947044815.1. Taxonomy (NCBI): domain Eukaryota; kingdom Metazoa; phylum Arthropoda; class Insecta; order Lepidoptera; family Pyralidae; genus Apomyelois; species Apomyelois bistriatella. The sequence continues at coordinate 2,421,488 of OX345717.1, forward strand.
GTCTTCTAGGTCTTTGAGTGTGTCTCAGTTTCAGTTTTTCTCTTTGTCTTCTTTGTCTTCTTGTAGCAGTATTCTTGATGTGCTCCTACTTTTCAAGTTATGCCCCTCTCGAGGCCGCTTCGAATTCTATTCTATTTTTCTATTGAAACGCTTCCTGACCTGAAGAAGGTCGCTGGATGCAGGTCGCTTCCAACCGGCCATTTCGGAAATCCTTAGGGGAGGCCTATGTCTAGCAGTGGACAGCCTGCGGCTGAAATGATGATGATAACTACGCTTCCATAGCCAACCTGGAGATCCCTAAACCGTCTGCGCACCCTGGCCGCGTGGGACTAGGTTGTATCGCGCCCGAAAGTAGCTTATGTTTGACCTCAGGTCGTTAACTACATCCCTACCAAATTTAATCACAATCGGTCCAGCGGTTAAGCCGTGTAGAGGGGAGAGACAGACTTTCGCATTTATAATAATAGTAAGGAAGTAAGGATATGAATATGGATTAGTATGAAAGTATGGATATGGAAGTATGGATTGTAGTCTTCCCATGATTCCTTCCAGTATCAAGGGTAACGGTGTTTACCCTACCACCCTGTATATATATATATATATATATATTTCTATTTTTTTTTTTGTTTTGGCTTTAATCAACAAAATGTTAAAAGTTTTGCGATACGGTCAAACGTCCGTTGGTAAAAATTTATATCCCTTACTATGCCGTTTTGTTTACCAAATTACTTTGCGTGCTAACTATTGTATGTAAGTACAATAGGCTAGTTGACAAAATTTCAATAACTGCTTAATATTTTAGCTTATTAGGCATTTTATCGAAAAAAAAGGTTTATTTATTTTTAATCGAGCGTTTACATTATAAATTTCGCGTTTTAAAAAACCATTTTTCAATTTGGTTCCAAAACGCACAAGACTGTCATGGCGTCTTGAATGACGTCACGCCGTGCGAAACAAACCAAAGAGCGATCGTGTCTTCGTACGTTATAGCTATAAATTTCTCATATTATAAGTACTGTATAGTGCCCCAGTGTGATAGCACGACTATAAAAACGCCAAACAAGTTATTTATATATGTTCCAAACAATGGAGAAATACGGAAAAAGTGGCTAAAACTTGCAAGAAGAGATGATGCTCATACTTTAGAGATCATACTTTATGCTAAGAGATCCCTTCCTGGGATAAATCCGCCATTGTCTTCTGATTTTAATAAAGTTCTATTTACTATGTATTTTAAAGCAATAAAGATATTACAAACAAACAAACTTTATCAACAGGTTCAAGAATGTATTTTTGTGAAGATCATTTTGATTAAGTATTTCACACAATACAATCTATTACTTAATTCGAGCAAACTAGATGTGTTTTGTAGAATCCCTATTTTCTAAATAATAAATACATGAGTTCAGGTTAAGTTGTTTCACTTTTAGGAGTGAACGTTTCATTTTAGTTTTCTAATTAATGTTACAAACATACTCTTTTTATTATTCTAGTTGCCAAATGATATGACTAATTATATGGAGTATCATATGAAGGGAACAGTAAAATAGTAAACAGTATCTTGCAAAATGTACGTCACAACATTAAGTTCTTGTGTACTGAACTGAAATATCATATAGCATTTAAGCTTATAATAAATATTTTATACTTACAAGGAAGTTTTAACATTGCGAAATTCAGATGAGCAAAAGTTACTGTTCGACGCGAAAAAATTACCAAGCATAACGGCATCGATTCTGGGCAAATTATTACTGTCTGCTTTGCTGAATCCAGATTCCATGGTTAATTCTTTTAAATTATAATTAGCAAAAACTGTATCAACTTGATATTAGTTGTTAAAAACCAAAATTTTATCAAGAACCGGTAGTGATACTCGAAACGTCAAAGCCAAGATTGGAGTTTCGCACGGCGTGACGTAACGCTTTCTGATTGGTGTTCACTGTCACGTGACTAAAGGTTTCATTTTACGAAATTTATTTTAAAAAAATATTATTAATCTTTAACGCTTTTAATAATTAAAATTGTTTGTTATTTTCTCCATAATATAATTAATCATTATAAACCCCTATCCATTATATTTATTCTTAATGGACACAAGCCTATTCTATTGATGGCGGGCATGCTGACACTAACAGTAGTGGGTGGGCGCCGGCCGGCAGTAGTTTGCATTAACTAACTGGTGGCGGAAGCACGCGAAGTAATTTGGTATCTTACTTGTAAGTTTGACTTCCGCAAAGTAGGTACCTATCGCCTGAATCTATAAAATAAAATAATATGTTACTTTACTATAACCAATTTTTTTCAGTTATTGGAATAAGGATTACGGCTGGTCTATAGAATGGTGGTAAATATAGATTGTCCTCAATGTTCTAAATTTGAAAATCAAATAAATGGACAGACATAGTTTTGTTTTTTTTTTATCCCTATTTCGGTTCTGAACCAAAGCTGTAACCAACCGCTCGCTCGGTTTGCTTCATCCTTCGCCCCCGTCGGAGAAAAGTTGAAGAGGCTTGTGCCACATCCTAATTCATATTTCATGGATGTAAAATGCCCAGGTCTACAAAATCACAACGGTTTTCAGTCACGCACAGAGGGGACGACCGTATGCTCTGGTTGTTTCACAATCCTATGTCAACCCACTTGAAGTCGTGCTAGATTAACCTGAAGAATGTTCATAATTAGAAGAAAACAACATTGAAATGTCCTGGAGAGAGAGCCCGTATATGAAGGAGTGATAGTTATTTTACAAATCCATTCATTATGGATCCCATAAAATAAATGCTTTTCAAAAGGAAAAAAAAACATACCCCTCCTAATTTACCCACGCATGTCATCCTATCCCACTACACTACACTTTAATTTTTTACACATTTTTACGAATTTTATACTTTAAAAGGCAAAAACCACAGAATTTAGAAATATTAACAAGAAGTGGTTTAGTGGTTAATTGCGTCATTTATTGCCACCTGTTATTGATCGATAATATTAGGTGGCTTTGTTGTAAACTACGTAATATATTTCTAATAAGGTGTGGTGTGGTTAACATGGGTTTACATGTATTAATTGAAGATAAGAAGAAAGAATACGCTATAGCCACACTGATCCTGGAACTACCTAAATCCGCGTCCAAACATTTCTATTCGGATAATTCTTTGTTCTGTGGCAACCCTTTGATAATCGAAAGGCAATTTTTTTAATCTATGGCTTTAAAAAGTTAGTTTATTCACTCGGGAGCAAACATTTCCGTGCTCTTTAATGGCGTTATAAGTAGATTACTTTGCTGTCTGTCTGTTTGTCAAACATTTGTTTCTCAGAAACACAAAAATATAAAATCAACTCGGAAAGTTACTGTCTGAGAACGCAAACCGGAAAGCGCTAAGATGATATAGATAAATAATAATATCAGAGAAACCGTGGTTTCAAAACGGGTGTGAAAAGATTTTTAGCACTGCGTGAAAACCATAGATTTAAGTATAATATACAAGATGTACCTAGATGTCGCCTTACATCATGCATTGCGCTGTCTCGCTTATTTACTGGATCTTGCATGGTTTTAAGGGATTGTGGTAAGCCACCCTATAGTTCAATTTCTTTGGGAAAGTCTATTAAAAACGATAGGGATCAAAAATACATCTTCTGTCTATGTCAGCGCGCCCATTTTTCTATTTAGCCCACTTGAATGCCTTACAAAATCTTATAACAAACAAACAGTGAAATTATTTGTTTATTGTAATATGAAGATTAGGTATGATTATGTGTGTTTTAAAGACAAAGATTCGTTTTAAATAGTATGATAAGTATTCGTGCACACTGGTGGATTATGTTATGATATTTGGCCGGTGTGAGGGAAATATTCACGAAATTAAGTTTGATTTTCTGTCTCATGTGCGGCCACGCTATAGATAAATCTATAGGTATATAATCTAAGTTTAAAACCATTAATATAATAAAAAGTCAACTACCTAACACAAATGTTCAAGAGTTTTTGGAGGGAAAGTAAACAGTCACTTGTTCCGCGCTGTATTTATTTTCCAAAACTTAGGTTTTTTCGAGTATTTGTGCATAATATTGGTGGATTATTATTCCCTAAGTGTTAGTGAACAAGCGTGAGTGGTGGGAAGTGGTACAGTTTCGATAACGTGACTTTTATCTTTGTCACCAAAATCTCCAAGTTATAGCTAAGTGAAATTTTTCCACCGCTTCACTTAGCCATCTGAATCTGACTAGACTTACTTACTTGACTGGACTTGACTAGACTAGACTACTGGCTTAACTTGACTAGTAGGACTGAAGAAGATTAATAAATTCAAAATAGGCCTTAAATAACTATTTTCCATGGCCGTAAAAGTATTAAAAAAATACCACATATGTATGTCAACGTCATTAATCTACACCTAATCAATTTGTTTTTGTCGAAAGAAGTTCTTGATTTGTGGTCGGAGGAAGTCCGAAGTTGTCGAACCTTTGATTGCGAGTCTTGTGTCTTGTGAGTGCAATTATATTGTGTTACCTATCTTCAAAGTTGATGTGAGTGAGTAGAACGTTTACAATATAGACTTCATTTTACCAAAATGGCTACGCCAGCGGAGTTACGGTCGGCATTTGAAACTCGAATGAAAGAGGGCATACCTAATCCACCGGGCGAATTCCACCCATTGGACTTAGAACGGGTAAAGGACGATAAATATCTAATGAGGATTCTGACTCACGTAGATAATGATCCAAAAGAAGCGGCAAACATGCTCTGGGATTTGATGATATGGAGAAAAACAGTGGGAGCCAACGAAATTAACGAGAGTAATATACGAATGGACTATGTAAAAGAAGGTACATTTTTCCCCAGAGGCAGAGACATAGACGGCTGTCTGCTTTTAGTTGTAAAATCAAAAATGCATGTTAAGGGGCAAAAGGATTTTGAGGATATCAAAAAGATTTTAATTTACTGGCTGGATAGAATCGAAAGAGAAGAAAATGGTAAAAAAGTTACATTGTTTTTCGATATGGAAGGATGTGGTTTGGGTAATATGGATATGGAACTAATAAAATACTTGATAAGTATGTTCAAGCTTTACTATCCATACTTTTTGAATTATATTGTTATTTACCAAATGCCGTGGGTGCTGTCAGCTGCTTTCAAAGTTGTCAAGTCATTGTTGCCAGCGAAAGCTGTGGAGCGAATGAAATTTTGTTCTAAAGATAACCTTAAAGATGTAGTTCCTCTGGAACAAGCCTTGACATGTTGGGGAGGCAAAGACCCTTACACATTTGAATTCTTACCTGAAAACCGTTCTACAGAACACAATACAAAAAAGGTTACTTTTGCTGAGCAGGGTGACAATCATTCCCCTGGAGAAATGCTCCGTTTAAACCCCCACGATACGATCATATTTAAAAGTGACAATGATGAGATAACTGGCCAGTTCACAATTACAAATATGGACGAAAATGCGATATCATTTAAAATAAGAACCACTTCACCAGAGAAATTCCGAGTACGCCCTAGCTCTGGTACTTTACCAAGCGGTTCAACTCAAACTGTCCTAATTGTGGTCCAACCAGGATTTCAGTTACGAACTGTAACAAAGGACAGGTTCCTTGTCATGTCTGTACAAATACCGAAAACTGATTTAACACCTAAAGAGTTGGCTGATGTTTGGCAGAACTCAACGGGCAGCAAAGTTGATGAGTACCGACTAAAGTGCCAATTTCCAGAGAATGCGAAAAATGGAACAATTTTGGACGGCAAAAGCCTAGAGAAGCAAGATTCCGTTACGAATGCATTGAACAATTTGCAATCTAACTACGAATTCCTACACAGAGACGTGAAGAGGCTGAAAATATTCCAATTTTTAACACTTTTTATGACAGCAGTTGCGGTAGTATTAGGTTATATGGTATACCTTAACTCGAGCTCCAACGGAGGATATTGTGAGCGAATGTAGCCTTTAAACCTAGTGGTTTTTAACACCACTATAGAACTTGAGAAACTTTTAAATGGTCTACTTTTCGTAGTATTAATAACAAACACGGTTATGTTTTTAATTTATTGTCAATTAGTTCGAAAAGTAGACCTTTTGCATTCAGTAAAATAAATACGTATAAAGGTTGATACGCTATTTTGTGGCAGGAAAACGTATTTCTAGGATAGACTTACAATTGTAAGATTGGGAAAGGATTTCTAAAAGAAATTATGTTCTTTCTTCTTCCACCGATATTATGGTGATTTTGCCAATGTCATGGTTTGGTGACAAGTTGCGCATAGATAAGCATGTAAATACCAAACTGTGTCAATTTCCTTTTTTTTTTAAATATACTTACAGCTACTTTGGCACTCAAGCATATACAGCCTAATGAAAGATGGGCATTTTTTAGGTTACTTACATAGATGCTTAATTTTTTTTTTGAAATTTTGATTACTTTAAAAATATGAATTTCCTGCCACACCAGTACATCTACCTTTGTGCTATATTAAAACATAAAAGTAAATTAATATATTTGTAGTAGGTGTATAGAAAGTTCCAAATTTCATTTTTAAGATATTTAAGTAATTGTGGGTAGATTAAGGCAAACTATAGGGCTTCACTTGTGTAGTAAGAATCCTTAGGTGGATATATACTGGGAACAGCGTACATATAAAGAAACAATGCATTTATTACCGAAATAAATTAAAATTACACAGACTTATAAAGATAAACAGACCTGCTATTTAATAAGGGTCTTAAAAATTGTTGTGAATCCGTTAACATCGTAAATTTCCTTGTACCTCTATCCAACTGGTGGCAGATTCCAAAACAGCATTCCAACAGATTTAACGTCAGGCAGGCGGCCGGTCAAATATAATTCAAAATCTTATTTTAACCTCATCATCATCATTTTGTGTATATTTTTGTTTTTATTTTACATAATTATGAAATGATAAATATCTATGTAATTAAGTAGTTTTTATCATGATCAATTGTTATCAAATCCAAAGTACCTAATTGATAGATACGGAGTTATTTACTGTATAAAGGAATGATTTTTTTTTTCCATATTTAAAGTCATCTTTATATTTATTGGTCTGGTTTCCCTGTAAAAAGGGTTGCGGAGGTCAGAAGGCTGTCGCCCCATTGCACTTGCCATAGAGCCATATCTAAGACCATGATTCAATCTAACCATGGGCTCTGAAGTTAAGCTCTAAGCTAAGGATACCACTAGGAAATAAAGCGGCGGCTTCGCCCGCGTGAACTTCTGTTTCCGTTCAGCCGTTCTTGAGTTATTACACGACTTTCTTTTACATATATACATAGATTAAAAAAAAAAACATATTTAGATAAATACCAGGCCAATCAGAAAAAGATAATTTTTCGTTTTGACCTGATCGGGGATCGATATTACTCTGATAATAGTGGAATCCACCATCTTGGGACAGAGATACAAGGTTTCCTTTCCATTCCATTACGGAGTCCAAACATAAATCGACGCGGTATTAGCTTCAGCAGATCACGTTTGTGTCAATTTAATAAGGTCGTTTATCCGTCGGCCAGAGTCGCGTCGTGACGTCCGAGCCGAGCCGGTGCGAATGACATCAGTACATACATACATACATACATATAATCACGTCTGTATCCCATGCGGGGTAGACAGAGCCTAGGGCCATAAGACCTTAGGCCACGTTTAGCATAATGGTAGTTGAAACAGGAAATCAATAGTGATGGGTTGCTAGCCGCATCGCCTATGTCATGATTTCCCCATTCGGCGATTCCTTCAGAAGACTTTTACGGCTTGCGCGGGAAGAGAAGCAGCTGGTACATTCTATGTTTTTCTTTTTCTCCCAGACCAGCATGGAAGATATTAGTGACACTCTTATTACGTTGACATAAAGGTTTTTTTTGGCTGAAGCCCACTTACAGGTGGGCTTACAGGAGGTGACAACTTAAGATAGTGACGACACGGCAAAATAATATATGTAATTAGATATTTGTTATCAAATCCGTGTTGAATCGCGGCCTAAAATAATCTTGTGATAATAATATGTGATTTCGCAACCGGGACTTTGTGTGCGGCTGGTTGTTAAACAAAAATCGTCTAAGTAATTGCAATAGGGATAGAGTATCACAACACGTTGTAGTTTAATATCAGCTTTGCGTAGATGGTAATAAAGTCTTTTTTAGTTTAACTTCTAGATTTAAGATGTGTAACTATGTATAAATTTAATAAAAGAACATCCTTTCTATAATATTTTAATTTTAAAAAGTTTATAAAAATATATTGACTACTCTTCAAGTTTGCCAGTGGTAAAATTAAAATCTGCACATTAATTTTTGTTTTGGGTCGCCCATTTCACATCCTAATATGAGATAGTTGAAACGCAGTCTACGCCTCTGCATTAGCAATTTTGTATGCTAAGTTTGGTAGCAGTTGACTTGTCTGGCTTCAAAGCTGTTCCTTCGATCTCACTAGCGCCACTTCCCAAATAATATAATTTCTCTTTCTGTAAGTGAGCTTATCAGAAATCCTCGTGCAACTTTTTTGCTATTATCCATAACTTACGTTAGAACCTCGGAAGTCATTGAAATACTATCAGATTTAGTTCCGTTGTAAAAATAACTAAAAACGGCCACTTTTGACACTTCTTGTAAAGGTTTTTAAAGCGGATAGTATTTCAATGACTTACGCTTTGGAAGTCGCGATAGTGTGACCGAAGGAGGAGTCTTAAAGCATTCAGGTACTTAGTAAATTTGTTCTCTTTTTCACCGTAACTATATTACACGGTATTGGCTACATATTCGGTTTTGGGATCTTTATATAATGTTAATTTTAAGAGAAATTCTGAATTTATTATCGTTGTAGGTTTGAAACTTATGTTTTTGTTGGCAAAATGTATTGTTATACCAAATTGTTATTTTATATTTTTTAAATTAATGTTGAGCAAATATCATGGCAAATTTTCTCTGTATACATTCATTCAAACATGACATTTAAATGATTCCTAATTTGATATTATTTTACATGATTTAATAAATATTATTTATATGGGGTGTAAAAATAAATGACTTTAAAAGATTTTTCTAAATTCTTGTATTTAATGATTTATGCATAGTGTTTTACACAGAAAATAAATATCAGTAAAATAAGGCCGGAAAACTATTAAAGACTAAAGTAATTAATTATGATTTCAAGTTGAAATCATTTTAGGTTTACTAAATCAAAAGGGCAATTTTTTTTTATTGTTGATGGCTAAGCGCTTTTAATGGTGGGTGTTTATTTATTTAAGGGTTTAATTCTAACATTCCTATTAGTTAAGTTTATTTAATACACATAATTTCAAAATATTATTTAAAGTTATTAAACAATTTAATCTGTACGTCTTGATTTTTTTATTATTTTTGAACAGAATTCTGTCTGATAGGTTAAGATAATGAATATAAATTGCAATATACTCTAATTGAAGAGTAGTATTTATAATTTTACTAGCTTCCGCTTGCGGCTTCGCCCGCATGTTTTTCCCTCGAAGACAATGCTTTATCCCGGAATGTAAGGTACCCTATGTCCTTCTCAATACTCCTAGCTGTGTGTATGGGAAGTTTCAGGAAGATTGGTTCAGTAAATAGGGCGTGAAGAGGTAACAAACTTTACCAACTCACTTTCGCATAATATTATGCTTTATTTTTTCTTTTCCTGGCAATCATTTTATTGTAACGTAAAACGTGAAGTACCTTTTTGTCTATATTTATTTATGTATTCCTCAGATATATTCCATAGTAGTTTTATAAAATATAAATAGGAATAAACTAAAACAAAATGCGCAAGAAAGATTTGTAAATAAAACTAGATGTATGTAATGAACCTAAAAGGAAACAATACTTGGTTATATTATATAATCGCATTTATATATCATATAAAATAATTTGATGTAAATACGCACAAGTTTATAATAGTATAGTAATATAAAACAAACTATTTAATAAATAATTGTATGTATCACATCACAGAAATGCTTAGCATTATTAAAATAAGTACCAATTTCTGAAATTGAGTATCAAAATAAATTCAGTCAAGGTCGGCAACGCGCTTGTGAAACTCCAGTGTAATAAGCGTCCATGGGCTAGCCTAAGACCACTTAGGTACAGCAGGGGGGTTACTACCATCTCTTAAAACCATGCAAGTTCCAGTGGTTAAGCGAGACAGCGCGATACAAGATGTAATGCGACATACCCCTTACTCACTGGAACTTGCATTGTTTTAAGAGATGATGGTAGGCCACCAGGTGGGAGCTTGGTAGGGTAGTGTTGCCGCTTTGATCTTATTTTTCTTATCGTGTCAATGACAAACTATTAAATATGATTAGCCCAGTGCGAGGCCACCTCAATGGCCTTCCGATTTGCCTCCATCACGTCCACTGAACAGGGGGTCTAAAAACGCCACTTTGAGCAATTCATCGAATCGATTCATTTTACGAATTCCTTAGCAATTTTGTAGCAATTCCTCTATTTTTTGTAAAATGGCCTACTAAACAATTCCTCTTCAAAAAAGTTGAAAGGAATAGGAATTTCTAAAGAATTGCTAAGGAATTCGTAATATGAATTCGATTCGATGAATTGCTCAAAGTGGCGTTTTAAGACCCACAGAATGCGACAGAGGCGGGGCACGACAGCAAGTGTGCCATGGTTTGGGCATTCCCGCAGCGACACCTGTCGTCATCAGAAAACCCCCACCTCTTCCGCAACTCCTGACATCTGCCGACCCCTACCCGAAGCCTGTTCAGTGATCCGCTTGATAGTCTACTATCAATGGTGTTTCGATTGACTATCAACATAACACAAGTCTCGAACTTACTTTGGGGCTAACTCAATCTGTGTGATTTGTCCCTATATATTTATATATTTATTTATCGATATGAGACAAAAACAAAAAACTCAATTATAAGTTAGTCGTCGATAGTAAATAGTCGTCAATCAAAAAGTATCGATAGTGTAATTGACATCGAACTTCGATTCTATCGATAGTATTGTTCTTTATTAATAGTATTGCTTAAAAACTACTATCGATCATGGCCTTTTTCGATTAAAACTATCGATTGTTCGGCAACACTACTGTAGGGGCCTTATGCTTGTTTGTCTACTTAATTGTATAAAAAGATCTGATATCCATTAACTAGCGACTTGCCCCGGCTTTGCATGGGCATAAAAACCTTCCTCTTGAATAACCCTCTATTAACCGTTGCGTAGTATTAAAGATTTAGTAGTAAGAGTATTATAGGGACATAGAAAGCGACTTTGTTCAATACTATGTAGTGATAGTGAAGTCCTAGACTAATTCGACTAAGAATTTTGATACTAAATTTCAGATTGTAACTATAAAAAGTAGGTATATAATATTATATATTGTCTTGCCATTTAACATGTTTGTATGTCAGATTATTTAATAAAATGTATATTATTATATTTATATGTAGTTTATTTGTGTCTGGTGGTCCAGTGGTTAAGATGTTTGCCTGGAGATCCAAAGGTTGTGAACTCTGACATCATGATCAATTGTCCTTGAACACGAAATTTTGATTAATATTAAGTGTCCTAGGATCACTCCCTCCATCTCCCATGGCTCTACCAACCTCTCGGTGATACGAGCCGAATCTCGGGAGAGTGCGCTGTACTTGCATTTCGCGTCTCTTTCCAGTCGTACCTGCTTGATCTCCCTACAAGTTCTCTATGTCCTTGGGACATTGAAGGAAAATTCATATGAAACCTACCTACATCCAGGGGCAGAAAAGAAGGCTGATTTAGTCGATACTAGACGGCCTAGGTTGCTAGCCTACAGTCATAAAAGGCAATAAATAATAAAACAATAGGTACTTAAATTCTAACTATCATTTATTGTTCTTTATTCATATAACTTAAAATCATACATTGTGTTTGTAAGGACACAAGTATTCATACTCATCTCAACGTTTTCTCGGTAGCGTTTTTCAGCAGGTCGCGTCGAAAGCCAGGGTCCGCAGGGTAGATTATTTAGTGGATCAAAGACTATGTTGGCACTTTACCTAAGCTTTCCACCTTAGCGCCACCTCTTGCCCAGCTTTTTGGAGAGCTTCCAGTACCCCTAGTATGAGATTTTATGAACGCAGATGCTAGCGACTGCGTTAGGATTTTGTATGGAATTTCTTAGTTGCCTTACTATCCGCCAGGGGCGCTGCACAGGTTTGTCATACAAAATCGCCAACGCGGTCGCTAGGGTCTACGTTTATAAAATCTCTTACTAGGGGTAGGTACAGGTCCTTTAAAAGCGTTAAAATTTTTCAACAATTTAGTCTAGCTCTTAAATAAAACATTCCGACGAATTGACAACCTCCTTTTTTTTAGTCGATTATTAAATAAGCCTATGTACTACCAATACTACCATGCTTCTTTGTCCCATAAATATATATATATTGTTGTCATTGTCAAATATTGCTGGTTTAGGAGCTTTTGAAATTTTTATAGCAATATTATTACAGATTTGCACTCAAGCAATACAGATAAATTAATCCAGTCACTGCGGATTTTCTAGTGCCTGATTTTAAACATCTAAAGTTTTTAAGTATATTTAAAAAAAAAAAACCTTTTATTTATTTCCCAATGGGTGAGCACCAGCACTATTAATATTACCACCAAATTAAAAGTTTGTCTTTGGTTCCTCATCATAGTCTAGATGCCACATATTCTGGCTGTAACAAAAAAAAATTGTAATTAGTATTTTGTATACACATGCAATCACATCAAAAATGAGATCTGTAGAAGAAGATCTGTAAAAAAATAAAAAAAATAAAAAAATAAAAAAAAAAGAACTAAGGTTGCCGACATTGCCCAGGGACTCTTTGAAGTGGCAGTGGGCAGGGCATATAGCGCGATGAACCGTTGGCCGATTGGACAGAAAGTTTCTCGAATAGTGACCATGTGCTGGCAAGCGCAGCTTTGGACACCCACTGACCAAATGGTCGGAAGGTCTGAAGAAGGTCGCAGGCAGGCACTGTATGCAATCGGTCGTTCTGGAAATCGTTGGGATAAGCTTATGTCCAGCAGTGGACATAAGTTTCCCCCAAGAAGCTGAAATGATGATGATTTTGGGGATTGAATGCAGAACCTCCAGATTGGGAAAATACTGAATGGAGTGACTACGCTTTTGAAATTTGTATGTATGTGACAAAACCCGTTTTCAGGACAAAACTAGTTGATCCTAGGCCAAACAACTAATAATTTTTTCAAAGCGGTTTATGGGCAATCAGTAGGTTAGGTTACGGCAAGTGACTCCATTGCCCGAAAAAAAGATTCAGTTCTTTTTCTTGCTACAAGGTGGAGCTACCAGAATCGATTTTTTTTGTTATAATCCCGCTTATTACAGACGAAAAAAGGAGTGAATTATTAAAACACGTTTTTTTTGTATGTATGCTTAAATCTTTAAAACTACTCAACGGATGTTAATTTTAATACAAGAGTGATTCAAGAGGAAGGTTTTTATGCCTATGTGAAACTGGGGCAGGTAGCTAGTACTACATAAAAGAAACTTACCGAAACAAACCAGTACGAATTCTTTCTGAATACCAGCCTGGAGATGTAGCCCATCTCGGACTCTGGCGCTATAGTGTGCAGGTGTAGATGCTTAATGCTCCTGAACGGTGGCCAGTGGTATCCGAACCTTGCATCTTCTATTGACAAGTTATTCTTTCCAACCAGCTCTTGAGAAATTCGGAGCATGTGTGCAACTGGAAAATCACATTTTTACTTTATTAGTTTGCGATAAGGTTTTTTTTTTTAATCTTTTTTTTTGAGGCTTCAGCCACTTAAGTGTGACTATGCCAGCCTCATGGGGAAACTCAAAGGTGTATGGATAGTCATCGGATAATTTATGGCTTGGAAAACCAAATACAACTATCTTTTAGATATAGCTGCCCTCCAAAATTTGTAAATAGACATGGCTCCTCATGACAAAGGTGATCCCATCTACTCATACATACATACATACATATAATCACGTCTTTTTCCCATGCGGGGTAGACAGAGCCTAAGGCCATCAGACCTTAGGCCATGTTTAGCATAATGGTAGTTGAAACAGGAAATCAATAGTGATGGGTTGCTAGCCGCATCGCCTATGTCATGATTTCCCCATTCGGCGACTTCGGTATACTTCGGAATTCGGTAGATATTGTCACTGACAATATTTCACATTTTTTTTGTGAAATTAAGGTGTTTTTTTAGTTTATTTTATTCATAATAGTGGTAAAACATGCTTTTATTTATTTATATGTGAGAAACACAACCTAGGAGTGGGGAGATGTGCTCCTTGTTTGATAAAGCTTAACACCTAACCTTAAGTGATGAGTGTAGATGAAGTGAGGCAGGTATGTAAGGATCATAGCCAATGGAAATCTCTGGTCTCTGTCTACCCCTACGGGGATAATGATTTAAATTTACCGAGGGTGTCGGTGCTGTGCTTTTGAAGATGTAAGTAGCTTTTTTATGATAATCTTTTTTTTATCAGGGGGTTAAAACCAGATGCGCGGGGCACGTAGCATTTGCAACTTTAGGCAAATCCGAAACTGGGGATTTCGGTTAGATGAAAAAGAGAGAGATTTTACACAAATAGATCCTCACCGAGATCCTTGTCGGCCGACGTAAGCGATTTAACATCCTCAATGTGTTTCTTAGGTACGGTCAGTATATGATATCTACTGGCCGGCTTGATGTCGCGAAAAACACATATTTCCTCATCCTCATACAGTAACTCTGTGTCTGTATGCTTATTGACAATATTGCAGAATACACAAGGAGAATAATCAGGAGACATTTTCGTAATAAATCTCAGAGTATTAAAGTATTTTGCTAAATAAATGATGGAAGTCTAATAACAAGGACTACCTAGTCTTGCTTGAGAGTACAAACAAAACAAATAGATAAATTATAAAAGCATGTAAAAGCAAAAAAATAATTTTATTTTCAATCCTTCTAATCTGACCATAATCCAATAATTGGTTATTTTCACATGTGTGTCGTACAGACGTGACAATGACAATAGTATTTTTTTTTCATAACCTGCTGGGTAGGAGACGACATAACCAGAAAAAGCCACACAATTCTCTTCTTTTTTTCTGTCTGGTGTCTTACCACCTAACTCACTTGCTTGCATGCCCCATAGGTCACAGAGGTTTTCAAAGGAAAGGACCTATGGCGGATCGTCTTAGGAGCAACTTTGTAAAACTTATAGTAGCTCAGAGGCAGGCATGGCAGAGGTATTCCTGGTAGACTTTGAAAGCTGTACCCCTAGTATGAGATTTTATAAACCCAGACACTAGCCACTGCGTTAGCGATTTTGTATGACAAACCTGTAGAGCGCCCCTGGCGAATAGGAAGGCAACATAGAAATTCCAAACAAAATACTAACGCAGTCACTTCATATTTTATATAGGGGTACTGGTAGGTCGATAAACAAAATAACAACAAAAAATAACTTAAAAACTCTTTATTTCCTTTCAAAAACCACCGACGACACAACACTGCCAATTTTCCCGCCAAATTTGAACTGAGGGGACGGTATCACACATTTCAACTTTAACTTCTCCGAAAACTGCTTGATCAGTTCCTCTTCTGTCCAGTTGCAAGATGTGATTATGAATAAACCTGGAAATAAAATGGGAATCTGAGTTGTCTGTGGTCTTGTGGCTGAGATAATGATCCAACTAATCATCATCATTTCGTGTAGGTATCACGGTCAATCGACCATGCATACCCTGGTGTCTCTCTTTGTCTCTCACGGTCTGGTGTCAGACTCTAACACCAGGGTCTGACACCTACACAAAATGTTAATGACTGAGTGATGTCTGTTTGGTCTGCTTTCAAGGCTAAGCTGGTATACTGATTTTGATGAAATTTGATATGAAGGACCACTTCATTATGTATTAAATTCTCACCGTTATCAGCTATCATCGCGACAACTTGATCAATATACTTCTCTCTGTGTTTCTTGGGCTCCTCCGGGCTTAAACTGACAACATCGTATGTGCCTTTGTCATGGATGATGCCGAATTTGGAGCCAAAGTCCGCGACATCATCTTTTGTTATGTCGAATATCTGTAAAAAAAAAATTGGAACTTAAACATAAGTTTAGAGATAGTTAAGTTATCATAAGGTAGGATTTTGGGTTATTACTGGATTTTATAAACAAGCCATTCCCCCGGTTTCAGTCATTCGTATATTTGTATGTTCTAATGCTATAACCTTTCCTAAGAAGTAGGCTATCATATGCAGAAAGAAATAATCTGTCCAGTAGTTCTAAAAAAAAGAAAAAAAAAATGCAAAACTAACTTCAGCTTTATAATCACTATCACTACATTACTACATAGTATAAAGCAAAGTCGCTTTCTCTGTCCCTATGTATACTTAAATCTTTAAAACTACGCAACGGATTTTGATGCGATTTTTTTAATAGATAGTGATACAAGAGGAAGGTTTTTATGCCCATGCGAAGCCGGGGCGAGTCGATAGAAGTATAAATAAAAAAACTTACTTTATACTTAATATGTGGGAACTCTTTCTCGGAGACTTTTCCTGCTAATGTAATAGCTTCTGGGCAATAGTCAACGCCGAGAAGATTCGTGAATCCTTCCCGTGCCAATTCAGTCAATGTGTACCCATTGCCACAACCTAAAAATGTTTAAAAAAATATATAAATGTCTATGGATATGGAATAATAAACATCTGTCAAACTGCAGGCATTGACTAAATTAAAAAAAAGATGATAAAAACATAGATACACTACCTACTTTACCTAAATCTTTACTCAAAAGAGTCAACTGGCAAGAGGTAATTTGAAGGGAGGAGAGAACTTCCTATCAGAGGCCAAGATCCATGTTAGGTATTGTAGGTAATTTTTTAAAATATTATTTTTATAGTATTTAAGTTCAGTTTATAGTTTTTAATTATACCTACTTATATGTTTTTTTGTAAATGTTACTAAATGTTAGGAAGTTGAGCCATCACTTTGAGTATGTAAAGATACATATTCAAAGATAAGGCTCATGTCAAAGTAGTTCCTTCAATTCTTGTCTAATATTAGCAAATTAGATTAGTTTTCTCATTTTTAAATAGATATATCTCATATTTTTAAAGAGCAGTTAGTAAAGTTACTCAGAAATTGTCTAAAATTATCCCAACTAATTTTATAAATGTGAAAGTGAGTTTGTTTGTTTGTTATCTTCCTGAAATTTTGCATACACATAGCTAGGAGTATGAGAAGGACGTAGGGTACCTTGCATCTCGAGAAAAAGTACTGTTCCCGAGGAAATTCAAGCGGGTGAAGCTGCGGGCGAAAGCTAGTAATAAATATTGCAATGTCTTGATTATGTTTAGTATTGTTTCTTATGATAGTACTTTACCTAAATCCAAAACGGGCGTATCTCTGCTTATACCACAGTTGCAGATCCAGTCTATAACTCTGTGAGCACTTTCTTCCCCAAACCAAACGTCGCCAGAATCGCCGTGGTCTTCAAAATTGGATATCTCAGTTCTGTATGCCTTCTCCCAGTACTCTCGAGTACCTAGCTCCGAGGAATCAAGCTCTGTATCGTCCATTTATCTGAAAAAATTGAGAGTCCAAACTTTTTTAGGTTATATTCATTTTGGAGTGACGCAAAATATGTTTAATTTTGTAAATAATCATTCGTTACTTACTATTTTTGAAACGAATAAACGAAATATATCCTTGATCGTGATCGAGTTGAAATAAGTGAATATAAACAGGTATTTTTATGAAAGAAAATAATTAAACCCACTGATTTTTCACTTTATTTGATTGATTGTTGATATTGATAATGACATTGACAGATTGAGTTTTGACATAATTTAATTAGTAGTAGAATTTTAATAATTACTTTATGGTGCTGGATACAAAGCTTTCTTTATATTTTATGACCGTGGCTTACTACCATCTCTTAAAACCATGCAAGAACGATTGAGTAAGTAAGATAGATGTCGCCTTACATCATGTATTGCGCTGTCACGCTTACATACTCGTTCTTGCACGGTTTTAAGAGATGGTAGTAGACCACCTGTAAAAAGTTGACGATAATCCTCCAGGAAAGTAAAACAAATAGAAAAAAAGTCATCACTTCAGTCATCTTTGACTTTTGCATTGACACATGACATTTGATTAAACTAATTTTCAATTTTGAGTGACGTTTTTACACTTGCTGAGACTTGAAGTTGATTAAAGATTTTCTTTTCGATTTCGCCACTTTACAGTGCAGTGCAATTCTAGTTAATCTAAATAAAATAACAATATGTGAAAAACTGTTGGGGCTTATTTGAGAAAATTCTTTATTTCGTCTTCGTCTAGAGTGCTAGTGACCTTCTGTGAATAATACCTACCATACATTCATAAAAATCTAACTTAAAACGTGGTAAATATCTTCGAATCAATCAATATTTTTGAGTCATCGTATTCATAAATTAACTGTAAAATAAAGTGCAAATTCTTTGATCTGGTATTGTAAAATTAACATTCTGAGTGATAGTGAATATTTTAACAGGTGACTTTAAAAAATAACCATTGTAGGTACCTAGTGTTTTTATTTACGTAATATAAAAACAAGTTATTTCTGTGTAACATAGATTGAGGGCAAGGGAAAGTTAAAAAACATCTCATGGTAAGTCAATCGTGTTAATAAATTCCTTAAATTACAATATTACGAAACTATTGCACACTTTGGTCTAAATAGCCCGCTTTATTTTTTAGCCGAAATTAATAGTTTAGTTTTCTTAGATCGAATTTTGCGCGGGATTTTTCTATTTACGGCCTCATTTCACGCTTTTAAATTTTAAAACGCAATAATTCCATCAAGTTTATGGCATTATAATTTTTATTGATGTGATATGCTTATCAAAGTGGCCTTGATAATATTTTCCCATTAGAAAAACAACTAGATCATTTTTGTATGTTAGTTTATAAAATCTAAAAAAATGTATCTTAAATTCATAGTCCTTGTCATTCAGTGCATGTTCAGACCTGCCGAGTGATAGACAGAGAAAAAATCGTGTTTTAATAATTTTTATGCGCCTAAAATAACCGGGATTGTAACTTCTGTTTTTTTAATTCTTGTAGCGCCACCTATTAGCACGAAAAAGAACTTAATCTTTTTCTTGGTTCTGTTAGGTATGTTTGTTAACATTTGTATGCACATAGCATCACCTACTGTGAGAGCTTGTTAGAATTCAAGAAATTTTCCAAACTATTACTAAGGTACTAAAGTTCGATAACCTCTGTAACGTTAACGCATGTAAAGCAATCCAGTGTCTTGGATTGGCTGCCGTTACAAGTTTATTATAATGAGCTTTCTGCTTCAGAATGTATATGTGAAACCATTGTAATATACATTACTAGCTTTCGCCCGCATGAATTTCCCTCAGGAACAGTGCTTTTCCCGGGATGAAAGGTACCCTATGTCCTTCTCAATACTCCTAGCTATGTGTATTCGAAATTTCAGGAAGATTGGTCCAGTAGAAAGAGCGTGAAGAGGTAACATACAATTATAATATTATTTGGGATACACCTATCAGTCCCTGTTGTTTAGTTCCCGTGCAAGCCGTAAAAGTCGACTGAGAAAATCGCCGATTGGGGGAATCATGACAAAGGCGATGCGGCTAGCAACCCATCAAGCTATTGATTTCCTGTTCATCAACATCAATTACCATCAATCAGGCTAAACGTGTTCTAAGGTTTTATGGCCCTAGGCTCTGTCCACCCCGTATGGGATAAAGAAGTAATTATATGTATGTACTAGCGACCCGCCCCGGCTTTACATGGGTTCACATAAAAACCTTCCTCTTGAATCACTCTATCTATTAAAAAAACAGCATCAAAATCCGTTGCGTAGTTTTACAGATTTAAGCACTACAAAGGGACATAGGGACAGAGAAAGCGACTTTGTTTTATACTATGTAGTGATAGTGATAAGTATGTCTGCTTCACCTAATGCTTTTAGCATTAAGTCCACTTATTGTAATAAATACAATTTGTTTAAATAAAGGGTCGACCTCTGGTTTTGATGTATGTAAAATCGATACAAAAACATGTAATATATAGCTTACAATGTATCGTATTTGCTTCGTGGTGTGTACTCATTTATGTTATGATTCCCCCATTCTACGATTCCCTGGTCGACTTTACCCCCTGCGCAGGAAGAGAAGCAGCTGGTACCTACATTGTATGTTTTTCTTGTTCGGTGTGTTTCTCCTTTATCTGCTTCATTATAGCTCGGTCTACCTGGACCCCTCCTGTCTATCTTTCCGTCAATGATGTTTTTCATCAAATCATCAGTTTCGTATCAAGTGTCCTAACATTCATAATGCAGTGCCCCTACTATGAGTTTTTCTTAACGCAGACGCTAGCGACTAGATATTTGTATGGAATTTCTTAGTTGCCTTACTATCCGCCAGAGGCGCTGTACAGGTTTGCCGGGTTTGCCATACTAAATCGCTAACGCAGTCGCTAGCGTCTGCGTTAAGAAAAACTCATAGTAGGGGCACCGAACCCCTCCTTCTTTTTATCTTTCCTTCAATGATGTTTTTCGTCAAATCATCGTTTGTATCAAGTGTCTTAATATTCATTTGTAGTTTTTAAATACCTCTTAGCGCTTATTTCCTGGTTAAGCCATAGTACAGGATTATAGGTAAAAACCAAGCCTTTTTCCAACCGCAATACATACATTACATATCATCACGCCTGTCTCCCGTAGGGGTAGGGAGAGACTAGAGATTTCCATTGGCTACGATCCTTACATACCTCTTTCGCCTCCTCCACACTCATCACTCTCGTCATACACGCTCGCCGATTTCGGGTACTCCTAATGTCTCCCTTTTTCAAAAGGTCTGCGATTTGGTCGCAGTATGTTTTACGAGGCCGACCCTGACCGCCGCTCCCAGCCAACTCTGCTTTGTACATACTTTTCGTCAGTCTCCTTTCATCCATCCTCTCTACATGTCCAAACCATCTCAACATCCCTTTTTCTATCTTTGTCACTACATCCTCATTTACACCGCATCTTTTTCTAATCTCACTATTTCTTATTTTATCGCTCAAGCATAAACCACACATTCTCCTTAAAGCTCTCATTTCAACCGCATTCACTCTAATTTCATTATTTTTTTGCCATACCCAACTTTCACTATCATACGTCAGGGTCGGTATTAACACTGCCCTATGAACAGCGAGACGTGCTTTTTTGGACACTACTCTACTGCTCATAAAGGAATGTAATGCCCCATTTACCTGATTACCAGCAGCCACTCTTTTTTCAATAACACTCTCATGCTTGCCATACATGTATACACAACTGTGTAAATAAAATTAACCAATTTGACTCATAAGTGTCGTATTTATAATGCCTAAAATTGAATACAGTTATGACGAATTTTGGAATTTATCCTTTTATAATGTTAATTACCGGTTAATGTATCGAATTGGTATTTACCATTTTTTTTTTAATTTTTTTTTTGCCTCATGCAACAACATGTTATTAACAATACTACATAGTATAAAACAAAGTCGCTTTCTCTGTCCCTATATCCCTTTGTATGCTTAAATCTTTAAAACTACGCAACGGATTTTGATGCATGTTTCATGTGTCCATGCGAAGCCAGGGCGGGGCGCTAGTTTATAATATTATCAGTTATATCAGTTAGACAGTGGAGACAGGAAGTGTGTTTATCAATATACCTAATACCAATTGATTGTGGTTCGTATGTGGTTCGAAAGCTTGCGAATTCCATCCGACTGTGGTGAAGCCAAAAGGGAGAGTTATGTGTTTGCCCTTCATTCTAGAGCCAAATTAGAAAAAAATTGCTAAGATCTATATTGTTGTCAAAAGCGCTTTATAAAGATGGCGCTGCTTTGTTTGATAAACCGCGGGGTGCAGGTATTAAAATTAAAACTTGCCCTGACTGGGGATCGAACCCATGGCCTCCATAGCGAAATACTGCGTTAAAGCCAGTACTCTAACGGAGGTCATCAATAACTAATGTTATTGAAAAGGCCATGATTATCCTATTTACTGGTAATTCCACAGGGTAATTTGATATAATGAACTTCCTGTGACAAATTGCTCATTTTAAATCAGTACTAGCGACCTGCCCCGGCTTCGCGTGGGCATAAAAACATTCCTCTTGAATCACTCTTATCTATTAAAAAACCCGCATCAAAATCCGTTGCGTAGTTCTAAAGATTTCAGCATACAAAGGGACAGAGAAAGCGACTTTGTTTTATACTATGTAGTGGTAGTGATAGAGCTCATTATGTGATTACCAGCTTTCGCCTGCGTTAGATTCCCTCGGGAACAGTGCTTTTCCCCGGGATGATAGGTTTTCTATGTCCTTCTCAATACTCCTAGCTATGTGTATGCGAAATGTCAGGAAGATTGATTCATTAGATAAGGCGTGACGAGGTAACAAAGAAACAAACATACAAACTCACTTTCGCATTTTTTATATTAGTTGGATATAATAGTTATTTCATCACTATTAGTGGTGACGAAGATCGAAAAAGGGATGTTGAGATGGTTTGGACATGTAGAGAGGATGGATGAAAGGAGACTGACGAAAGGTATACAAAGCATTGATGGCTGGGAGAGACGGTCAGAGTCGGCCTCGAAAAACATACTGCGACCAAATCGCAGACCTTTTAAAAAGAGAGACATTAGGAGTACCCGAAATCGGCGAACTTGTATACGAGTGATGAGTGTGGAAGAGGCGAGGGAGGTATGGAAGGATCGTAGCCAATGGAAATCTCTAGTCTAGGAGACAGGCGTGATGTATGTATCATTAATTGTTACATAGTTATTTATTAATTTAATATTGTTTAATAGTTAAAGAAATTGAGAACCTTCTTTTTTGGGAGTCGGTTGAAAATGAATACAAAGGTACTACTTTTCCATATAGCCCACTGTACATTACAGTATAATACTTGTAAGTAGGTCACATACATTATTTATGCATTGCAATCCTAAATGAAGGATCGACGGCCTCGCCAATTTGTTTTGGTTAAGCAACAACTACTATCCCTACCAACTACTAGATCTACTGCACCGGTCTTCCTGAAATTTCGCATCATCACTATCACTGCATAGTATAAAACTAAATCACTTTCTCTGTCCCTATATCCCTATGTATATTTAAATCTTTAAAACTACGCAACGGATTATGATGCTATGATTAGATTATGATTATGTTTTTGTGCCCATGTGAAGCCGGGGCGGGTCGCTAGTACACATATATTAAAGTATTGAGAAGGACATAGGATATCTTTCATCCCGGGAAAAAGCACTGTTCCCGCGGGAAATTCAGGCGGGTGAAGTCGTGGGCGACAGCTAGTAAATTAATAAATGTGGTGGTGTGGGTCCAGGACCACTTTAAGATCACTTTACGAGCCAAGCCACATTTACGGCAAATAATTCATTCATTCATTCATATTTTTGTCCAAACAATGGACATAACTCATGGTCCATTATTGACAAACGATGAATTGTCTAAATGTCATGCTATGCGCAAAAGAATCTCAACTGTGAAGGACTTGTAAGCGTAATTGATAAGCGTTAGCGTATCTTAGTGATAGCGGAAAAACGCAGAAGAGTCGCCTACGATTGTACAGTCACGTCTGGCAAAGACCGGCAAGTTACCTAAGGCACGAGTGCCATGCCGCCTTCGCTTGCAAGGGTAGAAGGGACAAGCCCTCCACTTTTCATAAATTGCGATACCCGACAGGATTCATGTTGTAAGTACCTATTTCAAGACAGTGACTTTGTTTATAGTTAGAACTGTAATTGTACAATATGAATTGAAAACAAAACTATTTTTTTTAATTTTTTAACATAAGTTCTTACATAGTCAAAAAGATAATCTAGCTAGGTTCCGTGTCTGGGAAAATTCATTTTACCCATATTTTCACGCAAAAAGATTTTCTGCATAAAACGAGCGAAGCTCTGTCGCCCAGGTACTAAAGCATAATAAGTGTTTATTTTGTACAACAACAAAACAAATCCTGGTGCCTTATTTTTGGAATCTCACTTACTTTTGACACACATAAGTGAGTCGCATAGCATGAAGGTCGCAAGATTTAAGTCAAGCACGCTACCGCTTACAAAATGCGCCATACATACTTGACATTGCACTTAATTAGCGTCGGCTACGCTCATGTTTCGCTCAGAATCATTTACGTAATATTCCATCTAGACTATCAAACATAACAAATTGGTGAAACTAATCACTATAAATAGTATAAAACAAAGTCGCTTTTTCTGTCCCTATAACCTTATGTATGCTTATTTCTTTAAAACATATCCCTATGTATGCTTATATCTTTAAAACTACGCAACGGATTTTAATGTGGTTTGTTTTTAATAGATAGAGTGATTCAAGACGAAGGTTTTTCTGCTCATGCGAAGCCGGGGTGGGTCGCTAGTTTATACATAAAATAACACAATCTGTTCTCTGCGGTTTCACTCACCCGTGTTGTGTAATTACATAGCCTATCATCACAAACGAAGATATAGTAAACTTTAAATTTACACAAGTTTTTCTCTTTTGTTACAGATCATGGCGCCATCTAGTCAAAGGAAGTAGCGCCATCTATCAACGAGATGATGAAAACTCGAAATTGAAAGCGCCCTCTGTGAGCCGAGTGGTGTTAAAATGCTTTCAGAGTGTCTTGTATGAAGGATGCCACGCGTTAAATATGGCTCTGTGGTTCGAGGTTTGGTTATACTCGGACTCTTTTGTCTATGGCTACAGATAATGCTATCGGCGTCAAGTGGTGGCATTTACAGAGATGGAGGTATGTGTTTTGTTATATTTTTAAAATAGGTAAGATATTTTTTGCTATACTATGGGAGTTACTTTGAACTGTGTAAGCGAGATCTCGCCTTACATCATGTATTGCGCCCTCTTTTCACTCGTTTCGGATCTGCTTAAACATATCATGGTAACGCCCCAGGCAGTAATTAGTAGAGTTAGTGTCAATTTACATTAACAAGCACTTTTTAGTTGCAATTAAATATGAACCTTATTCTGATGAAAAAGTAGACAACTGTTTCAACAACTAGTATAATGGCTTCAGTGCTGCCATCTAGTGTTAGTGCCAAGCGTAACTAGCGCCATCTAGTTATTAGTTTTTTTAATTAGGCGTATTTATCAATAGGTTTTGTCATCTATCTAACACGTCCTTTGAGTATATAACCTTCCTTTTGTTAGTGAGTTAGTTTAGTTTTATATTTGGTAGTGTAGTTTAGTTAAGTTTCTTTGGAACGTTTGTAATCTTCCGTACAAAAAAACAAAACTAAGTCCTTACTACACCACGACTGTTTGTCTGTCCGTCTGTCACTTGTTTTTTTTAAATCATAATATAAAATTCTTTTATGCATAAAAGCATGATATAATTAACACCGTTTAGATACTAACTCGCATTATTTCAGAAATTAACAAAAGTGACAGTAGTAGCGACATGTCTAATGACGTCACCGGTTCTGAATCAGCGCATGAAGGTTTTTTTTTAATTTTTTTTACGTGTCTGTCCGCTTGCATGTATTTTTGTTCGTTTTTCAAAATGTCACGACATGTCAGATGACGTCACCAATTCTGAATCGGTGCCTGAAGGTTTTAGTATTTTTTACGTGTACGTCCGCTTGCATGTATTTATGTTCGCTTTTTAATATTGTAGAAATCAATAATTAATGTAATAAGTAATGTGAGATCACAATAGGTTATGGTGCGCACTCCTTTTGTTTGTTTGTCTAACTGCATGCGTTTTTTTTTTTGACAAAGATAATTTTTAATTTAAGACTTCACTTGCCCGAGATGTGTATACACACATCCCAACTAATATTATAAACGCGAAAATGAGTTTGTATATTTGTTTGTTACCTCTTCACGCCCTATCTACTGAACCAATCTTCCTGAAATTTCGCATACACATAGCTAGGAGTCTTGAGAAGGACATAGGGACATATACCTTTCATCACGGGAAAAAGCACTGTTCCCGAGAAAAAAATTATGCGGGTGAAGCCGTGGGCGAAAGCTAGCTAGTCTATCATCTGCCCCAATAATCTAGATATTAAAAGCAAAAGAATTTTCGCAATCGGTTTATTAGTTTCCCGCCTCTAACAAACACACCTATTTTAAGTCGTCATTTCAAAAATATAGTTTTTTTTTGTGACTGCATGTTTTTATTCTGTGCTTTATAATGATGCCACAGTAATAATAACACCATCGATTATCCAATTAATTCGTACCAAAATTACTTGTACTAATTATTCGGGATAAAAAAAACATGTTCCAAAACATAGCATAATACTACTAACCTGCAAAGTTAGTATATCGAAATTATTTATTTCCCATATAAATAAATATTGCGGATAATAGGGTTATTTCTGCAGGCAGTGCAATGATAATTAGTTTGTGTCTGTGTGTGTTGTATGATAGACATTTGAAATGACCGAATTAAAATCAAGAAATTATCCGAATAGAAATGTTTTGACGCGGATTTAGTTCCAGGATCAGTGTGGCTAGCGTATTCTCTCTTCTCACCTTCAATTCATACATCGCACCCATTGTAAATGGATGATAGGAACACCTTTAAACAAACATTGTTGGTATACACTATACAGTGGGTGCGACCACGGCTTTACCATGACCATTTATTTACCTATGCATTTCTGGATTTCTATGTCAATTATGTCCTTGTTTCATACTTTTTAGACACCACGTAGTCGGGTTATAGTTTTTTTTAACTTAATTTTTATTCCTGAATGAAACGTTGGCTTGCAAGCCAAGCTAGAGACATATTCGTGCGCTAGGCCACGTTGCTTGTTGACCTTAAATTAATCGCTATATCGATTATTTAACAATACAAAGCATATTATGCTTACAATGATAATATCCGACACGTCATTTGTTATATGTTTTTATCAGATAAAATATAATATTTATTATATCTAGTATCTTTGTTGAAATATTTACCTGTTCATCCTTGGAGGCAGTCACGCAGCACGCAGTTCCTACATAATCATCATAATTTCGTGTAGGTGACATGACCAATCGACCATGCATACCCTGGTGTCAGTTCTACGGAAACACCTCTCGCCCTCTGACGTGGTTTCCTTAAAAGACTATCATATGGCAACCGAGAGCAACGGCTTAACGTGCCTTCCGAAGCACGGAATCATCTTTATTATCAGACAATCAGGTGATTCAAGCCTGCAATGTCCTAACTAAACTGGACACAACTAAACCTTGGAATCGATTGCATGACCCCCGGATCTATAGGCGGGGCGTTTGCAACCATTTGACCACAGAGGCAATTTTTAATTTTATGACATATACAAATCAAATTAATTCATGGCATTTTAAACAAGATATGCGAAGAATGCATAGACTTAGACTTGTTCACTTGTTCTTTGGTAAAATTCGAAACTTTATCTTTATGCTTACTCTGTCGCATTGTTTCTAACTGTAATGACACTCTAAATGTGGTAAATAAATCAAATAAATAAATAAAACAAGTAAATGTTCTTTTTTGTTCTAGAAGAGCTGATGAACGCCAATGAGACCTCCGAGCAAGTGCTGAAGCTGGTGCCGCCTGAACTCCACAAGTATTTGACTGTCCACGCGAAGAATACCAGTGGTACATATATATATATATGCATACTAGCTGTTGCCCGCAGCTCCGCCCGCGTGCGCCTCGGTTATATCGCGCCCGAAAGTAGGCTATGTTTGACTCCTAGTGCATAACTATATCCATACCAAATTTCATCACAATCGGTCCAGCAGTTTAGCCGTGAAGAGGAGACAGACAGACAGACTTTCGCATTTATAATATTAGTATGGATATCAGTTCAATCGTGCTACTACAGAATAGTGTTACCAGTTTTGGTTGGCGATTTAAAAAGCCGACCCCGGTTGGCGTTCGAGAACGCAAAAAAAACTATTTCCCATTTGGTTTGACCAGGGGGGGGGGGGGAGTGCTAATCTAAAGAATTTTTTTTGCTTTTAACGCCATCTGTTGTGCGACTTACTATAGATTTCGGCTGAAAGCGAGAGAGAGAACAACTTAAAATATAAATCAGTAATCAGTTTTTTGTAGGATGACAATACGTTTTAATAATTCACACTTTTGCCGCCAAAAGTAAGCGGGACCATTACTACTGGTATATTAAAGTGATTCGATCCTTGTAGCGTCATCTATTAGCACAAAAGAGAACTATTTTTTTCTCAATAGTAGCCCAATCTTTTTTTTTCAATGATGTACTTGTTTTCAGGAAACGCCACAGAAAAGACGGGGTCGAAGAACATTACAGAAATACGTCGAGCGATACAGCGATACAACGACGCACAAACGATATACAATGAAGATATATTCGGACCCGTACAGAACGATACACTTATCATAGCTATACAGGTAAGTCACATAAATTTGCAAACGTTTAAGGCACGGTAATACTATCTAATATTACCGTGTTTAAGGGCCCCTTCTTCTGAAGGTCCGTTGTTCGTAAGCCGCGTAGTCGCGGCTCACACATTTTGTAGGTATTTAGACATCATATTTGGGAAAAGAATACTACAACATCTACTTCAGCGTGTTTTCACTATATAAATACTTTATCTAAAGGCTGGTATAAAATCAGGTCAATAAGTTCATTATTTTAGGTATTGTATTGAAAATAAACTTTAAAAGGAGGCAACTTTGATTTCTTTTTTCTATCGAGCAATTTCGTCTGATTGTGTTACTGTAAACGAATTTCACTCTGCTAGAACCTCAACTAAACACATTTTATAGATTTTAGAAACAGTATTTGAGAAAGAAAGAGCCCTTAATAATCGAGCGATCCGACTGAATAGACTCCGTTCGGACCACGGGAAAACTAACCATCACCTCCATAAATGGGGATTAAGGGAATAACCACAGTGCGATTGCGGAGCACCCGACTAGACCCTATCCCATGTGGTAAACGAATGCCCACTTGATGAACGACGACCTCCGTGGCGTAATGGTTAACATGCCTGACCGCTACTCAGGAGGTCCCAGGTTCGATCCCCGGTCAGGTCAAGACGAAAAATGATCTTTTTCTGATTGCCCTGGGTCTTGGATGTTTATCTATATATGTATTTGTTATAAAATATAATAACGTTGAGTTAGTATCCCATAACACAAGTCTTGAACTTACTTTGGGGCTAACTTGATCTGTGTGACTTGTCCCTATATATTTACTTATTTATTTATCTATTACTCTATTACTTCGCCGTTTTTCACGTGGGGGCTTCACATGCCATTTTGGGATCCGTTTTAAGAGAAAAGTATCAAATTCAGATTGTTCTGTTATTCAGTTTATTGCAAACAGGTCTGCAAAAAAAATTAAATTAATTTGTTTGTAGGAGCAAAGCTTTGCTAAGACATTATCCTTCTAGCCAGAATCAGGTCCTTCCCTTTCAAATCAGCCGGGTCTATCTTCTTTTTTTTCGGAATCATCTAATTGAATAATCTATTTAATTTATTTACTGAAGTATTATCTTATCATATCTACACAGATTATCGCTATAATATACTAGCAATATTTTGGGGGTTCAATTCAAGGACTAATGTCAATCTAACTATAGATTTAATATATTATGACAAGCCAGAAACTAAAAAAAAAATTACTTTCTTTTTTTTTTTAGTTTCTGGTCTGATTCTTTGGCATCAAGATGGTTTCTTTCGGAATTATCTTCTTGCGTTTTGACTTCTTCTCTTTCAATTTTGGAGATATCTTCTTTATCTTTTTCCACATAAATTGGACCTCTAGCAAAATTCTGAACTATAGCTTAAAGCGGCTTCGTTATATCAAAAACTTACAAAGTCTTGTCAAAAATTCCATTAGAAGCATTTCGTATCTTCATTATTTGTCTAGTCATTAATTTGATAATATTTTACGCTAATGGTGCAAACTTTGGCTTAGGCATTTTCCTTCTAGCCAGAATCAGGTCCTTCCCTTTCAACCCCGTCGGGTCTATCTTCTTGGGCACCAAGTTGGTCTCTTTCGGAATTATCTTCTTGCGTTTTGGCATCTTCTTTTTCTTCTCCGGTTTCGGAAGCTTCAGTGTGGAAGGCCTCACCTCCATCCAGATTTTTTGCTCCTCCTCTGGTATCCCTGACTGCAGCCTAAACTTTCTTGGTACCTGTAACAACAATACCAACTATTATAAATGCGAAAGCGAGTTTGTTTGTTTATTACCTTTTCACACCCTATCTACTGAACCAATCCTTCTGAAATTTCGGTATTGAGAAAAACTTAGGGTTTTTCATCCCGGGAAAAAGCACTGTTCTCGCGAGGGAAAGTTCAAAAGCTAGTGGAGTATAAATTCATTCTCATGGAACAGAAACTATTAAGCGGTAACACGCTGCTTATGTCTATAATATTTACTTACTGCGCTGGCTCAGCGACCCGAAGTGGATCTGGGCCTCCGAAATGAAAAAGCGCCACAGTTTTCCATTCTGAGACATGGTTCGCCAGTTTACAGCGCCCATCTGACGCAAGTCAGCCTATAATATTTACAATCTGAAATTCGTATCGTGGCTCTTCAGCAAAATGGATTTGTGGCCCAAGGACCGCTAAACGTGTCTCAGTTTTTTCTACTTCTTGCTTGTCTTGTCCCTTTATTTGTGGTCAAGCCCCCTCGCACGGTGCGCTAGGATAATCTTAGATGGGTTGACAGTATTCAGTAGGGCCATTGCATATATTTGGTAATGGATGTCTTCTACGTCTCAAGCGGTCGCCCTAATCTTATTTCGGGATTTATGAATGAATAGATAAATCTTTTACACACTATCGTGCGGGTATAAGGTCAATTGACCATGCTCACCCTGGTGTCAGTTCTTCGAAACCATTCAGCATCTAACGTGTTTCCATTAACGACTACCAAATGGCAGTGACCAGCGGCTTAACGTGCCTTCCGATCTTCCGAAGCACTGAATCATCTTTATCATCACACAAATAGGTGATTCAAGCCTGCAATTACGGACCCAAACTGTAAACAACTAAAGTATGCTTCCTATTGGAATCGAACCCTGGATTTTCCAGGCCTTAACCACTGAATCACAGAGGCTGTTGAATTTACCTGGTATTCGTGACAGATTTTCTCCTTCTGCGGCAAGTACCTTGGTATGTGCTGTGGAGTTGGTTTCTCCTTCAGACGGGCGAACAATACTTTTGGATAGTCCGGTTTTTGATACCTATGACATACTTACACCATAAATTATTTTAAAATAATTGTTCAAAATACAGAACTTAATAACGAAAACACGAAAAAACCCTTATAGGTATAATTAATTATTAGAAAAACATTCCGACCAATTGAGAACTACCTCCTTTTTGAAGTCGGTATAAAAAGCTATCCATTAGTATATTCACATGGGAATACCAATATAACTCGACTCATACAGGACCGCACCCCACACAATCGCAATATTATTGTTACACCTAGTAGTTTTGTGACGTCACTTAAGAAACTAATGACATTGACTTCGTGTTTAGGAGAGATCGTATTATGGCATCGCAATCGTAATAATCCACCATTATCATGCACAATGCTCGAAAAATTTGGAAAATAATTAAAGCGCGGGTAAATAAGTATCAGTTTACTTTCCCTCCAAAAACTTTGCATCGGAGCCCTTTCAGAATGTCAAATTTCTAAATTGTCAAGCAGTATCGAAATGTCAAGAGTCGCTATAATATTGATACTAGATTTGGCGGTACTTGTTATTACAATGGAGCGACTGCCGTCCGACCACCGTAATCCTACATTAAAAAAAAAGAACAACAGGAATATGATCTGGGTTTATTAGTGGCCAACACTATCAGATTTTCTTTCAGGCTGCCTAAAGGCATCTGATACTGACTGCCATCTACGATAAAAGGCGGGGCCAATGTCTTAACGCGCCTTCCGAAGCGCGGAGGAGCATAAGATAGAAATGCCACAAATGGCGACCATTCTAATCGGGCCGCGCTCGCCGTAGCTTAACACGTATGATCATTTCAAACACGCCTGCATTTAGCCTGTTGGCATATTATATAAGAACTAGCGACCCGCCCCAGCTTCGCATGGGCATAAAAACCTTCCTCTTGAATCACTCTATCTATTAAAAAAAAACCGCATAAATATCCGTTGCGTAGATTTAAAGATTTAAGCATACAAAGGGACATAAGGACAGAGAAATTTTATACAAACATACTTACACACAAAAATACAAATATTTTCCCTTCATAATATTAGTATAGATTACTAGTGTGGGATCACGCCACTTTTTTATATATTTTTACAGCTAATATCTGGTTGCGTCCGTCAACTGTTCGGCACGGACTTTATAAAGTTCGCCAGAAGCGTCGGTCTGCCGCCACGGTATCCGGAATCACTCTATCTATTTAAAAAAAACTGCATAAATATCCGTTGCGTAGATTTAAAGATTTAAGCATACATACATAGGGATATAGGGACAGAGAAAGCGGCTTTGTTTTATACTATGTAGTAAAGATGAATTATTACTTGTATACTATCCATACTTCTATACTAATTTTATAAAGAAGAAAGATTTGTTTCTTTGTGTGTATGTTTATAATGAATAAACTCAAAAACTACTGTGCTCGAGCACACAATAAGTATTAACACTATGCATTACTCGAACACGTCGCTACGCACACACTTGACAAAATTATCCAACACAAGCAAAAAAATACGCGCACACTACAAGCAATATTGGAAAAGGTCGCCTATCCGTGGCCACTCCGGTTGGTTTGATGCTCTAAACTTGAACTACCTACACAAAGGACAAATAAATGTCAACGGGTTGCAAAAGCTAGTTTGAATTTTAATGAATCCACGAATTTGAACCTAAATCTAGATTTATCCATTCTAATTCATTATCATCTTAGTCTTTTCGCCATTGCGTCCCAAGCTTCGTAGCCTGATATTTGCCGGAGGTCATTTCGTGTAGGTGTCACGGTCAATCGACCATGCACACCCTGGTGTTAGCGTTATTCGGAACCGCCCCTCGGTCTGACGTGGTTATCCTTAAACGACTACCAGATTTCAGCGACCAATATCCTCGAAATATATTTATTATCAAACAATAAGAAATTTCTGTATCTCAATTTCATTTGCGCGATACTTGTTCGCGACGACGATAAAAGTAGACCACAGTGAGTAGTGAGGGAATGACTCCCTCATTCATCGTGAGGTATCGATATCGACTCACTCACTATTACATGTGGTGTTATCTGTGCCTTCGATAAAAAAAGTGAGGAGCTAATGAGTTAAAAGTTGTAAAACGAGGCCTCCCTCATTATGTCGTGATGAGTACCTCGTACGAGGTACCTCATGAATGAGGGGCTCATCTCTAATTGCTTACCAAACGAGATCCCAGTGGTTCATGTAGACAGGCGCTGGCATCATGATTTTCATCCATCGGAGAATGTCTAATCTGTAAAAAAGAAATGGACATAATTGTTGTTGTGGCAGCGTATTCTCTCTTCTTATCTTCAATTAAAACATGTAAACCACACCACACCTTATTAGAAATGTATTACGTAGTTTACAACAAAGCCGCCTAATATTATCGACCAATAACAGTGGCAATAAATGTCGCAATCAAATTCCACGCTCATTATTTCTGTGTGAAACGTTGGCTTGTAAGCCAAACTAGTGACACGTTTTTCGTGCGCCATGCCCTATGCCGCTTCTTGTTGCTCGAAGGTTTACCTTGTCCAGCTCTTCCTGATCCCCCAAGACGGTCCGGTCCTGGATTTGAACCATGTACAATGTGTGAGAGGATACCGTGGCGGCAGACCGACGCTTCTGGCGAACTTTATAAAGTCCGTGCCGAACAGTTGACGGACGCTACCAGATATTAGCTGTAAAAATATATAAAAAAGTGGCGTGATCCCACACTAGTAATCTATACTAATATTATGAAGGGAAAATATTTGTATTTTTGTGTGTAAGTATGTTTGTCACTACATAGTATAAAACAAAGTCGCTTTCTCTGTCCCTATGTCCCTTTGTATGCTTAAATCTTTAAAACTACGCAACGGATTTTGATGCGGTTTTTTTAATAGATAGCGTGATTCAAGGGGAAGATTTTTATGCCCATGCGAAGCCGGGGCGGGTCGCTAGTATAAATATATAAGGTACCTACCTTTATATGATCAAAATAGTGTATATTAATCAATGGGAGGCGTGACGGGTCTTCAAACATCAGTAATCTCATTCCATTTATATAGTTATCAAGTATACATTCCTGAAACAAAAATATTAATAAGTCTCACATAAATAAATGAGATGAAAACGAGTCCCTATCACCACAAAACATAAAATACTACTAACGTATATTAATTCCCATGGAACTTTTGCTAAAGCTGCACTGTCCGTTCGTCTGTTTATCTTTTACAGATTGTATTTCTGTTACTTCTATAATAAACAAATTTATTATTATTTATTATTATTACTTCTAATAACCACGTTTTTTTATAGTACAAGTGAGATAAATGTCATTTGTACCATTAATGGTACTGTCCAGTGGTACAGATGGTCCGGCGGGGTAACAACCAGAACCGCCAAATCAGGACCATGGTAAATAGCGCACCCTGGGCTCTGAAGCGTAAGCTGAAGATGCAACAAAACACACTACGGCGAAGATATCTGTTGTTTCTAAAAAAAAACAAGCATTATATTAAGATGATACCTCGGTGAACACTAGCGCCACAATCATTCAAAAATAATTATTCACAGAAAACACAAGTAAAATAAATCCGTCTTATGTAATTAAGGTCATGGATCTGAACTGAAGTTAATTTAAACATTAAATTATAATTACCTATAGTTACAAATTGCAATATTGCGTAAAACGGCCACTTTTTACAGTTTTGCAATTTGTATAGGGAACTATAATTAAATATGTTAAAATTAAAAGATCCAGAACCTTAATTACAAAAGACGGATTTTTTATAACTTGTTGAAAACGCAATAGAAAGGAATAATGATTTTAAAATGACGGTGGCGCTAGTGTTCACCGAGGTATCGTCTTAACCACAAACATACAACCTTGTACTGTGGCAGTCCCAATTCCTCAGACATCCACTCCACCACATCTTCCTCAGTCCAGGTGATGGCTATCGGGAAACTGAGTGATTCCACCACGTCAGCGGCTAGCTCGTAAAGAGTAAGAGGAGTTATCAGGCATGGGTTGAGCTTCCTGAAACAAAACAATGATAAAATATCCCCTTCTTCTTGTCCACCACTTATCCCTATAACGTTATTGTTATACAGTAGAACGAGATAAATAAAAAAATATATCCATCCATACTTCAATACTATCAATACTTCAATACTTCAATACTAATATTATAAATGCGAAAGTCTGTCTGTCTGTCTGTCTGTCTGTCTGTCTGTCTGTCTGTCTGTCACCTCTTCACGGCTAAACTGCTGGACCGATTGTGATGAAATTTGGTATGGATATAGTTATGCACTAGGAGTCACACATAGCCTACTTTCGGGCGCGATATAACCGAGGCGCACGCGGGCGAAGCCGCAGGCAACAGCTAGTTAGAAATATACGGTAGTATTTATTTCGAGTTATACAATGAAAGTTAGGGTCGTGGAATACAAGCACATAGTTGGTGACTGAAGTAAAAATAGCAATAATGTACTCAACTGGCAGATGTCAAGCGAAAGAGGACGAACAACTACCAGTCGAGCCATTTATAAGGCGCTCGGGGACGCCGCGGTGAGGGGAGGGGCTGCAGGGGCTGATAGTGTCACATCCCATTTCATCTGGGTAGGGTCTCCTCGTACATTTGCGCCAGAGGTATCCACTCCGGGTTGTCTGTATGCCTAGCCCTTTTTGGATATCTCTTTCCTTGTTTTTCACCCATGTGTCAAGTTGTGGAAAGACAGGTTCTCAAGTAACTTTCCCCATACACGAAAAGCTTCCACCGGGCCACAATCTACCCTGGCATATATGGAGATCACTGAACAGGCTTCGGGCCGGCAGATGTCAGGAGTTGCGGAAGAGATGGGGGTTTTCTGATGACGACTATCGTTCGTTTCGTTTACCTATTTCTTTAATCTATGGTGTTCTCACTTGGGCTTCACATAAGGGTCTTCCTTCGGGAAGCAGGTGCAATCGGCGCAGGTGGTCTTGTCTGGTGACGGGTAGATGACCTGCCTCGGTGGTATCACAATAGATGGCGTTCTACGTGGTAGAAACAGTTTCTTTTTCTTACGTTGTGGCGGCGCCTTGGACTTGACTTTTTTCTGTAAATTTTATAGGCTTTTGGAGATCTTTATTTACATTAGGTCCTGTCACTGGAATATTCAGTCTGTTTATTATGTCTGTTCCCCTGAAAGTCCACTTTTAAAGACTTAAACTTGGTGACAATACTGACAAGGTCCTATCACAGTAATGTCCAGTCCGTTTATTACGTCTGTTCCCCTGAAGGTCCACTTTTAAAGACTTAAACTTAGTGACAATACTGACAAGGTCCTATCACAGTAATGCCCAGTCCGTTTATTACGTCTGTTCCCCTGAAGGTCCACTTTTAAAGACTTAAACTTGGTGACAATGTCGCAGGGTTGAGTCTGACTTCCTAAACTCTTGTAAGTAATCATCAGGGAGCTAGTTATCACCTCGATATTTGATACCCAACGTGTCATGTACGCTTTCACAGCTAAACCGCTGGAGGGATTTTGATGAAATTTGGTATTGATACAGTTAAGGACCAGGGCTCAAACATAGGCTACTCTTGTCCCACGAGAACACTGTCACATCATGACAGCGTTGCCGACCCTGATAGAATCTTTTCATGCCTATATTACTTTAGTTTTAAGCATTACATCATTAAAGATATGAAACAACTTTTTGGGGCTAGCTCAATTTGTATGATATAATCCTAACATATTTATTTATTACTTCGGCTTCGCATGGGCATAAAAACCTTCCTCTTGAATCACTTTCTATTAAAAAAAAACCGCGTCAAAATCCGTTGCGTAGTTTTAAAGATTTAAGCATACAAAAGGACATTAGGGACAGAGAAAGCGACTTTGTTTTATACTATGCAGTGATGGCAAATAGTTGGAAATACATACAAGTGCCATGATTTCTTCTTCCGACATCTTTTAAAATAAAATCTTTATAAAAATACGTAAAAACGTAGTTCGCCTGCGATTGTCAGATTGTCAAATTTGATTTGTTTATATTTTATTTTTTTAAATATTTGCGACTCGAAAATAGTGCTTTATTTTTTTCCCACAACTGATAAATCTACCTCTATGTTTTTTGGTTGGTATTTTACCCGACTGTCCTAAAAAGAGTGTTGTTTCTCCAAACCGATTTCAAAAGTTCTTTCACCATTGGAAAGCTACATTCACCCTGAGTAACATAGACTATGTATGTACCACGGGCGAAGCTGGGAGGGACTGCTTGCTGCCATTTACGCTCATGACACCTCTCGGTACCCCTAGTTTGAGATTTTAGAAACGCAGACGCTAAGAGTGTTAGGATTTTGTATGGAATTTCTTTTTTTACCTTACTATCCGCTAGGGGCGCGCAATTGTACATGCTTGTCATACAAAATCGCTAACGCAGTCGCGTCTGCATTTATAAAATCTCATACAAGGGGTACAGAAATAGGTGAGAGAGGTACCCAAACAAATGACGACGTTGTTTAAATTTCTACCTCTGGTAATATAAAATGGTATTGCCATATTGTACCATGTTTTATGTAAATAATTTCATTTCAGTTAGTTTTTTTTTTATTATTTATTCATGACGACCTCTGTGGCGTAACGGTTAACATGCCTGACCGCTACTCAGGATGTCCCGGCTTCGATCCCCGGTCAGAGGTCAAGATGAAAAATGATCTTTTTCTTATCGATCTGGGTCTTGGATCCATACTTCCATACTAATCCATACTAATATTATAAATGCGAAAGTCTGTCTGTCTGTCTGTCACGGCTAAACTGCTGGACCGATTGTGATGAAATTTGGTAGGGATGTAGTTAACGACCTGAGGTCAAACATAGGCTACTTTTGGGCGCGATATAATGGCTTCGCGGGCGGAGCCGCGGGCAACAGCTAGTATAAAATATAGTATCGTTGAGTTAGTATACCATAACACAAGTCCCGAACTTACTTTGAAGTTACTCAATCTGTGTGATTTGTCCCTAAAAATTTATTTATTCATTTTTTTTTCAGGTTCACACGCGCCTTACCTACCTCCGCCATCTTATAGTCTCCCTAGCTCAGGCCCGGGACATCGACAAGACACTGCTCGTGTTCTCTCATGATTACTACGATGAAGAGATCAACGCTTTAGTCAGAAGCATAGACTTTACTAAGGTATGGTACTACTAGGTAGGATAGTCTCTATCTCCCTCTCCCTTTCACACTCTCTTCCCTTCTTGTCTTCAATCTGTTGATACTAAGGTATGTCGTCTATACTACGTTAGATGTGATCTTCTTTTTTCTTTGTCCTCTTTCCCTCTCTCTTTTTCTCTCTTCTCTCCTACCTTTTGCTATTGTTTTTTTAATGCTACAATGTAGAAATCACTGCGTTGGTCAGGAGTATTTTACTAAGGTATAGTGGGATCTATCTCCCTCTCTCTCTATTTCTCTTTTCTTCCTAGCTCAGGTTCGGAATATCGACAGGATGTACGCCCTGGTGTCAGAGATCTTCGAAACCGCCTCTCGGTCTCTGACTTAGTGGTCTGTAACGACTACCAGATGGCAGCCGGGACCAACGGCTTCCGAAGCACGGAATCATCTTCATTATCAGACAATCAGGTTTGAATCACCTGTTATGTCACAACAGGAAACAACTTAACAAAGTATGCTTCCTGTAGTAATCGAACCCACGACCTCCGGGTCTTCAGGCGAGGCCTTAACCTCTGGACCACATACATTTATTCTATTTTTTTTTAACAGGTCATGCAGATTTTCTACCCTTATTCGATACAGACCCACCCCCACGAGTTCCCTGGGATGGATCCCAACGATTGCCCCAGAGACGCCAAGTATGACGCGTAAGTATTATATACCCTCTTATACCCCATTTTTTTCCACGTTGTTCCTATCCATCCTAAGGTTGGCTGGAAGAAATTTAATAAGCGATAAGTCCGCATTTGTACACATTGTTTGTATTTGTATTCAACATGTATAATTTGTATGATAATGGTACAATAAAGAGTATATCTATCTATCTATATATACGACCTCCGTGGCGTAATGGTCAACATCTATCCCCTAATCAGGTGCTATTGATTTGACGTTTTTAACTTGACTAAAGTAGGACTTAATAAGATTAATAAATTCAAGAAAGGCCTTAAAGGACTAGTTGCCATGGCCGTAAAAAGTATTTAAGAAAAAAATTAAAGCGGCAATGTTATTTTTTTTTCAGTGCCATAAAACTGGGCTGCAACAACGCTAAATACCCAGACCTTCATGGGCATTACCGGGAGGCGAAGTATACACAAACCAAACACCATTGGTGGTGGAAAGCTAATAGAATATTCAACCAATTACAATGCACAAGTAGCCATACAGGTACGTATGTGGTTTAGTGTTTAAGGCGTTTGCCTGCCGGGGGGTCCTTGGTTTGATTCCCACGGGAAGCATACTTTGTTTAGTTTCCAGTTTGGTTAGGGTAATGGCATGCTTGAACCATCTGTATGTCTGATACTAAAAATTATTCCGTGCTTCGGAAGGTACGTTAAGCCGTTGACCCCGGCTGCCATCTGGCGGTCATTAAATAAACCACGTTAGAGGTCAAAAGGCTGTAACGAACAACTTTGGAACCAAAGTGTCCATGGTCAATTGACTGTAACACCTACACGAAATGATGAAGGTTTTGCACTTTATCACAATCACAATAAAATTCATTTTTCAATGTCAAAATCTCCGCTTCCCATTTCCCTCCAATATGTGGGTACAATAACCAAAGATTATACTTATAACAAGACGGTGCAGTCTAGATTTTTGTCAAAATCAATTTCGTCTGTATGGCATCGGCATAAAGTTGTTATTGCTATGAGATATTAGAACGGGACACGTAAGAGGCTCTTTTGTCTTTGTCTGACTGCCTGCCATTGATAAAAATACCACCTTAGGAGTAAGTATAAGGGCAAAGTGGTAATATCTTCTATGAGGCCTACTGTATCCACGCAACAATCACATTTTTGGATGTCTCGAAAATATTTCCACCAATCATAACGCGTCATATGAACGAACCTATCCGCTATTGGCTGATTAGTATGTTGCAGCGCCAATTATTATGAGCGAGATAGCACAAGGTTTACTGTTTTTCGATTTTAAGTCAGATTAGATCAGAGTAAGATTTTAAGTGGGAATAAGATCGTTATTTCATTTATGTTTTGAACGGAAGAGATTTCTTAAGACATATGCAGCACCCTTGTACTAATGTTCTATATTCTATTTTTTTTCTCTTGTACATGAATTTGAAAATAAATAAAATAAATTGTAGATAAGACATATATTTGGTACTACATTTGCGACGTTTTTGACTCAAAAATAATGTTTCTTTGTTCCAGGCATGGTACTCTTCCTAGAAGAAGACCATTATGTGGCTGAGGACTTCATACACATGCTAAACCTACTTAAAACCACAGCCGACAAGACATGCCCGTATTGCGAAATACTATCCCTAGGGACCTACCTCAAAACGTATCAGTACCACGTGAACGGAGATAAGGTTAGTTAATTTTTTTTTAATGAAATTTAATCTGTTTATAACCATTGATAATATTGGTGGACTTAATGCTAAGAGCATTGTGTGCTAATCAATTATTGAGAGTAACAGAAAAGTTGTAGGAAATCATCGGATTATTTCGAACCCGACCTAAAATCGTAACCCGGCCGCGGGTTAGGTTAGGAACATAAATAAAAATATAATTTTTATTTGTATGTGAGTATGTCTGTTACTTATTCACGCTCAACGGCGGGGCTAATTTTCATGAAATTTGGTATGGAGGTAACTGATACTTTTAATTTACACATTACTACTGTTAAGGGGCTATCATAAGCCAACTAGCGGCCCCAATAAAAATAAATATATTACTCTAAAATCAGGTGAAATTGAAATTAATCAAGGACAAAACGAGAGGCGGACTTATCGCTGATGCGATTTGAAATTTAAAAAGACAATGCTCATTGCATTAAGTCCGTGTGTTTTAAGCAATAAAAAGCAAATTTAAAAATGATAATATTAATTATTTCCGTTTCAAACGTCTATCTGTTGTTTTTAACTGTTATAGTTTAATAATTACAATAATTTACACGAACAATAATGCACTAATTTTCACAATAATATCTCTGCAGTTCATTTTTTGTGGACATGAATTAATTCATTAAAATTTGTCAATCCATCCATTGAAATTTATGTTGGGGGTTAGTGTATTTAATTGGACCTTACCAGACATTGAATTTGGAATCGCGGGAGGCAAATTTATTTCTTAATCTATGTTACCAGGGGGTAGGGGTTGTAATTAAATTTATTTTATTTATTCAGATAACAATGATCCACTGTGTTAGTAACAATTTAACTTAAAACTATGTTAATAATTGGCACACGCATGATAATACAAAAATCATATTTGAATGTACAGTCGGCTGCAGAGAAATCTGACCCCCATGCCACAAGTATCGCTATTGAAAGGGGGTCAAATTTCTCTGCGGCCTAATGTACATGTCACCTGAAGTTTGCTGAAGATGACATACATCAGCTATCAAATTGTGAGCTCAAGACCTTCAGTATGTTTGCCGCTACCCCGCAGCCTGCTTATCAGCGAGGCGAGGGTTAAAAAAATCCCAAAAAAACGTGATTAGTGGACCCCTACTCGGAAAAATAAAAGTTTTGGGCATTTTCGCGCGAAAAAGAGCGAAATATGCAATAGCTTAATAAATACACACATAATTAGTTTTGCTTGAACCTCCAAGCGATTATAGTCGTTATTGCAACAGCGAAAGAAGCAACTTACCCTGAGCTACATTCAGCAAGTGAAAGCGGCGAACGAAGAGAGAAGGAGACGGCAACAAGAGTCGCAGACTTGGAACTTCCAAGTCTACCCCAATTTGTATTCGAGTATACAAAAGGTGTTTAGTGTTATCTAGTTTTATACAGGGTGTAAAAAAATCATTGATTTAAGTGGGATAAATCCGCCTTCGTACTTAAAATTGTATTGTATTGTTTTGTTTTAGTACAAACAAACAAACTCTATACGAAATTAATAGAGAGCGTTGATTTTGTGCGTTTGTATGATGTACATACATACATACATATAATCACGTCTTTATCCCATGCGGGGTAGACAGAGCCTAGGGCCATAAGACCTTAGGCCACGCTTAGCATAATGGTAGTTGAAACAGGAAATCAATAGTGATGGGTTGCTAGCCGCATCGCCTATGACATGATTTCCCCAATCGGCGATTCCCTCCGACGACTTTTACGGCTTGCGCGGGAAGAGAAGCAGCTGCTACATTCTATGTTTTTCTTTTTCTCCCAGACCAGCATGGTTGTATGATTTAGAAATTATTAAATAAAATACCTTACGAAAACAATATTATATTAAAAAAATTAACTCTTTTATATCAAAATTACTTTTTGTTATGTTAAGCGGACGGCTGAGGGTGCAACCCATAAAATTTAGAAATATTAACAAGAAGTGGCATAGCGCACAAAAAGCGTGTCACTGGTTTGGCCTGCAAGCAAACGTTTCACACAGAAAAAATGGGCGGGGAATTTGATTGCGTCATTTATTGCCACTGTTATTCGGTCGATAATATTAGGTGGCTTTGTTGTAAACTACGTTATACATTTCTAATAAGGTGTGGTGTGGTCTACATGTATGAATTGAAGGTGAGAAGAGAGAATACGCTCCACACTGGAACTAAATCCGCGTCAAAACATTTCCATTCGGATAATTTCTCTGTTCTGTGGTGCAACCAGAAAAACTTGGTCTACTTTTACCATTTAAAAAGTAAATTGTTGCAATGTCCTGAAACAGACTACAAGGAGCGAATGAAAACAAAATAGGTATTTAAATGAGCTAGTAGCTTTAGTTTTTAAATCTCTTATATCAGAAACCAGTGGTACCCAGACAGGGTTCCTAAGAAAAATATAACTTACATTGATAAGGATAGTACATGTGTTTCGGAAATGAAAATGGTTATTTTACACCCTGTATACTTATGTAAAAAAAAAAAACTGTCCGAATCGAAAGGTGCATATCAGTTGTGTATTGAGATTAAATTTTATGTATGTAATTTATCAGAAACATCATTTATTTGCAGAAATGTGTAAATACATGATTTGCAGAGGAAAAATTACCTCCAAAATACATATTTATTTGTTTATGCAAACGTGATGCGAACTCTTTCGAAGTGCATGTTGATCAACTGAGGGCGTTCAGGCGCTAGGTGTTGCCATTAATTAATTTTCTATTTAATTTGTTTTTCGGGAGTACTTAAATAAATGTTGGAATATTCGAAAACAATTTCCCATTTTTTGGTGAAAATTTTGGATGCAGATTTCGAATCGGACAGGGTTAAATAAGATTTATTTTTTGAACATTAGTTACCTACTACTATTATATAAAGTTTGTATAGAAATAGAAGTACCCATACGCTATACAAAAAGAAATGCCTGAAATAGACATAAATCATTTTTTTCAAAAAAATTATATCCTAGACTGAAGTTTAATCAATCTGTGGTTATAGATTTAAATCGCCTGGTGTCAAAGACTTCGCGCGATATCAATGGCTAGAATTTGACTCAATAGTATATACTAGCGGACCCAGCTAACCTAATGCTGCCTTTACTAAATATTGTATTTAGATATTAGCTGACATTAACTTTATTTTTGTTTATTCCTGGCATTTTCTTGTTATTTTAGCATTTGGCCTGATTAGCTACTGGTATTATTTAAGTAGATGCTAGAAAAGCTAAGAGTATTGGACGTTTTTGTAACGAAGCTTGGATTCATTATAATCATATATTTGAGAGCTAGCGCTTGTCGGTGGAGTTATTTCCATTTTTATTTCTTTATATAATTTTATGTACAGTCAAACATAACTTTAAGACTGTCTCAATATTTCCTATTTTTCCTAACATATGCATGTCTATTTTATACCTAAGCTATGTTCTTATTAATTTCAATGGATAAGCTTCAAACAAAAATGTTCAATTCTAAAGGTGGCGTTGCTGTCGGTTGGTTAGTAAGACTTTGTATTCATATTGAGCGAAACGTGAGCGGATTACTATGGCGGCGAATATTTTGACTACTTTGTAATTTTTCGGCGAATAAATTATTTTTTGCTCAGTTTCAGTACTACTAAAAATAAAGTAATTGTCTACAAAAATCACATTTGCTTAGTAGTATTCTACAAAATTCCTTACAATAGCTGGCAACCCAGTGTTCGAAAATTCAAAAATAGAAAACAAAGGCTATTCGAAATTGGACTCACACCTGTAACCAATGAAGTTGTAAATTTTAAAATATTTAACCACGTCATTAAAAATCTAGTGTATTTTAGTCCAGGTCAAAAGATAGGCCTCCTCTCACGTTTTTTCTTCTACAAAAAGGTTTTGGGAATAATTTCGCTATGTTATTTAATTTTGATAACTAAACAGTTGAGTATCTGACTTGTTCATATACAAGATCGTTAGGATATAAGATCAATAAATCAAACAATTGGCCGTACACCTAGTTAAATTTTAAGATTACAAAATATTTACAACATAATAAAAAATATATGTTTTGTAA
Organism: Apomyelois bistriatella; assembly: GCA_947044815.1. Classification (NCBI taxonomy): domain Eukaryota; kingdom Metazoa; phylum Arthropoda; class Insecta; order Lepidoptera; family Pyralidae; genus Apomyelois; species Apomyelois bistriatella. The sequence goes on from OX345717.1 coordinate 2,466,340, forward strand.
TAAGTCTAGCACCTTTGCAGAACTCTATGGGTATAAACGACATAGCCATTGTCGCATTGCGCATCGCATGATACGTGACGGTGCGGGGGCATGCAGTCATTTGCCGTTAAACATATTTTTAAAAAAATACATCACACCTTTGTGGCTCATCATCATTAGCCTAAAAAAGAAATAAATTAAGTATTCTTGCATGCGATCTTCTACGACAAGTGTTCAAATTTCGAATTATAAGTTTGACAGCAAGACAGAAAATTTGATTGTTAATCGCCTCATTGAACGCTCTAATGAGCGAAAGGGACAAAGCTAGAAACACAAAATTTACAGCTGTCAAAATTGACATTTTATATCCCGCCCATTTTAAAAGTACAGGCAGCTATAGAGTTCGGAATACATTTGGTCATGGACCGATGTATCGCAGGATGTATATAGAATTCTACAGCTGACTGTTACATATTAAGAAAATAAAGCGATATCCTAATATAATATAACCAATCATTTATTTGCACGCAATGTATATTGGCTTGATTGGGTTTTACAGGCATGCGTTTTGTTTTGGGTAATGCCAGAATAATGTACATGTAGTTTTCTTTTAAATAGTACGTTATTATTATGAACAAATAGATATCCTCTGTATTGTACCATTAACAATTTATTATTTATGGAATTGCCCACTTTCCACCAAATATCTTTCAGTTTCGTTATGATTGCATGATTTTTATTTTTAATAATGCTGAGAATTTTTAATATTAAGGTGAATTATATATTTAGATATTTTTGTACATATTTTTTATGCTTTAGGTTCGGGGGTAATAAAAACACAAAGCTTTAAACCAAATGGAGTTGGCTTTACAAATCAAAACACTCTGCGAAATAAAATGACATTTCTCAGACGCTATTTATTATTACGTTCTCGTCATACCATCTTTAAAAAATAAGATATTTAACTTTTATAACGTACCTATAAGAAATCCGGTAAATGATAAGTAAGTCCGAGTAAATAGTACACTATTGTCATATTGTTAGATCTAAATGTCAAGATTTCGCAACTCGCAAACTCCATTTGATTCAAAGCTCCTAAATTTCAATAAAATTGCCATCTAAAACCTACTATTTCTACCATTTCAGGTGGAAATCACGCCATGGCATTCCAGCATGCATAACATGGGTTTCGCATTCAACAGGACCGTTTGGAACTCTATTATGGAGCTCCAAGATCTATTTTGCAATTACGATGATTATAATTGGGATTATTCTTTATTGAGACTTTCACAAAATCGGCCTGTGAGAGATAAGTTCAAGGTCATATTGTGCAAAGGGCCGAGGGTATTTCATATTGGCGAATGGTAATTTTTTCATAGTTATACTAACCTTCATCTGTTTTCCATTTACATCCTTAGGTTAAGTTTCAGAGCCATGAGTACTCTTTAATCATGGTCCTAAATATGGCAACACTGGTTGTAACAATGGAGCTACTGCCGCCTTGACTTCATTTACTTTTTAACAGTGAAACTAGACCACTCCCTCCACCTCCCATAGCTCTACCAACCTCTCGGTGATACGAGCCGAATCTCGGGAGAGTGTGCGCTGTACTAGCATTTCGCATCTCTTTCCAGTCGCACCTGCTTGATCTCCCTACAAGTTCTCTATAGTGTCGCCTATCTATGCAATCATTGCAAACTGCGAAACTTGACTAATAGGAACATGATTCGGGTGTGTTAATGACCAACACTTACAGATTTTTCAAGCTGGCCAAAAGTATCTGACACGGCCTAACGACTGCCATCTAGCTATAACAACCGGAGCTTACTTACCTTCCGAAGCAAAGCTCTCAAGATAGAAATGCATGTAGTGACAAAAAATCATGTCAGGCCGCGCTCGACGTTGCTTGACAAGCACGATCGTTACGAAGACTTTGTACATTGACGACCTCCGTGGCGTAACGGTTAATATGCCTGTCCGCTACTCAAGAGGTCTCGGGTTCGATCCCCGATAAAATAATCTTTTTCTGATTGGCCTGGATCTTGGATGTTTATCTATATATGTATTTGTTATAAAGTATAGTATCGTTGAGTTAGTATCCCATAACACACGTCTCGAACTTACTTTGGGGCTAACTCAATCTGTGTAATTTGTCTCTGCATATTTATTTATTTAGAACACGCATGCCCGCTAGCACAGAGGAATCGCTAGGGTGTCGAATTCCGAAGCATTTTACTAACTAATGATACTCATTTATTAATATTGCCTCATCTTGACATCATAATTTGTTATCATTACATTTAAGACGATACCTTGGTGAACACTAGCGCCACCGTCATTTAAAAATCATTATTCACTGAAAACACAAGTTATCAAAAATCCGACTTTTGTAATTAGGGTTCTGGATCTGAAGCTAATTTTAAACATATTTAATTATTACACTAGAGTTCCCTATAGTTACAAATTGCAAAACTGTTAAAAGTGGCCGTTTTAAGCAATATTGCAATTTGTAACTATAAGGAACTTCGTAGTGCGGGGTCCGCTAAACCTTCGAGGTCTTATTTGCATGTGTGGTCCAGTAGTTGTTTGTCTGATAACAGAGGTCGTGAATTCGATTCCTATGGGTAACATAATTTGTTGTTTCCTGTTTGATTAGAACATTGCATAATAAAGGCACGTTAAGATGTTGGTCCCGGCTGCCATCTGGTAGCCGTTAGAGGAACCACGTCAGAGGCCGAGAGCGGTCTCGAAGAACTCTGAAACCAGGGTGTGCTTAGTCGATTGACCGTGACACCTACACGAAATAAATTAATGAATAATATGGTATAGATGTCAGTAAAAATTGTTATTTTAATATAACAAACAGACACTCCAATCACTATCATCACTACATAGTATAAAACAAAGTCGCTTTCTCTGTCCCTATGTCCCTTTGTATGCTTAAATCTTTAAAACTACGCAACGGATTTTGATGCGTTTTTTTTTAAATAAATAGGGTCATTCAAGAGGAAGGTTTTTATGCCCATGCGAAGCCGGGGTCGGTCGCTAGTTAGATTATATTTTTATCATTTTATCATTACAGCGGCTTTCATCACAAGAAGTCAAACTGCAACGCGTCGACGGTTATAAGTAAGGTTCAGAAATTGCTTCAAAACGCGAAATCATACATGTACCCTAACAGGGTCACCGCCACCCTTACAGCGGGCGGCGCGAAGCATAACAAGAAGCTGGTCAAGGGAAATGGGGGGTGGGGGGATATTAGGTAAGTGATTCCATAAGTGGTCTAATATCCATACTAATATTATAAATGCGAAAGTCTGTCTGTCTGTCTGTCTGTCACCTCTTCACGGCTAAACTGCTGGACCGATTGTGATTAAAATTTGGTAGGGATGTAGTTAACGACCTAAGGTCAAACATAGGCTACTTTTGAACGCGATATAACCGAGTCCCACGCGGGGCGAAGCCGCGGGGAACAGCTAGTAATAAATAAAATATTTACAAAAAAAAATTGATTGATTATTTATCTTAGACCCGATATTGCCAACATAAAAAAAAAAACTTAAACGGCAGTTAATAGTGCATACATTACTGTCGAGGCCAGAAATGAAGCCATTCATGGCCGAGTGTATTTAAAAGGACGAGGCGAAGCCATGTGAAAATACGATAACGTGAATTGCAATTTCGGCCGAGGCTTGTATGGTACTTTACTTCCTCTGAAATTCTCTTGTGACGAAACAATATTGTATCAAATTTCACAATGGCGACAACAACAAGCCAGCATACAAATCAACTTTTTGAAATATAATTTTCAGGGATCGGGAATTATGTTCGAATATGACTAAAATCGGTAGACAGAGAAAATCGAACACGAACACTCCTCATTTCGCGGACTTTTTGTAGGTATTTTTTTAAATTAACATCCTCTACTTGGAGCAATGGACGGAAATGGAGCCAAATTATCATCTTCAAAATTGATTATATTTTCTGCCATATAAATTATTTATGTCACGAATTACTGAGGTCTATTTTCGAAATCTATGACTTACGCAAAATCGGTTGTCGAGTGTTTTTTTTTTTATTTAAAAAAGGAACGTGTGTTGAATGATTTCAAAATTTCATATTTTTCTTTCGATTTCGTAAATAGAACTACAGAACCTTATATTTTAAATCTGTAACCATCTTTTTCTATTCAGTATTTTTTTTTTGAGCTTTTGACAAACTTTTTGCAACCAGTGGTTGCACGAATAAAAAACTATTCAACACTTTGATTAAGATTTTTAAAATAGAGCTACAGAAGAGAATACTTTAAAAAAAATGATTTTACAAAGGCATGGAAATTATAAAATGGTGCAGGAATAAATGAGGCCTAAAAGAAGCATATAGGCTTTATATACTATCAATATGAGCCTAAATCTCGGTAAAATATAAGTATGGATTTCTATTGAAAAATGTTTAGTTTTTGTATAAATTGATTCTACCTGAGTTTTTATTTAAACTACATAAACATACTGAAATATGTTATGGTGACAATCAGTGACGGTTTAATTAAACAAATTCACTAACATATGTTTAAGTTAAGCGACTGTTTAATATAATCTGCTGTTTAAGAGTAAACGGTGGTTTGTCGTTAATGATTTTGGATTTAAGAGATATACAGTAGTACCAATACTTCCGCCAATCAAAGCACGCCATATGAACAAACCCATACGCTATTGGCTGCAGCGCATAGTATTATGAGCGAGATGGCACTAGTCCTGTGTTTTTGGATTTAAAATCTTATGTTGTAATACGTTCGTTATTTCATTGTCTTTTTAATTTGCTTGTCGGTGTAGGCCATCGAAATTTGCCAAAGCGACTTATTCACGTGGTACTACTGTACTTTAAGTGGGGTCAGTCATTATTACGCCATTTTATATTTTTATTTGTATTTAAGACTTTTTTTTTTCTAAGTCTTTTTAAAATTTGCTATCTTCACCTAGAAAGACTCATTTTTTTCTTTTAAAAAGTTCTTTATTTGCTTTCAACATCCAGGAACTGGTATAAACTAAAACAAACCTTATAATATTATCGTTTGAATTGAATTTACTTCAAAAATTGTCACTGTTTAAATACTAATTAAAATTACCTAATTCTTCAGCTTTATTAAATTTTATAAAGATTGGTCCCGGCTGCCACCTAGTGGTCGTTAAAAAAACCACGTCAGAGGCCGAGAGGTGGTTATGATAATCTGGTCAGTGGACATTGCTTTTTACACGATGTAAATTAATGATTTGTTGTTTAATTTTACCGCCCCTTCTGGATGAAGAAAGTGAGTATTGATTGAAAATTTTTTTTAGTATTTTTTTTTATAAAACAGTATAAATGCAGTATTTCTCACACGCGCAAAACGGAATGTACTTACAAAGAAGGTATTTTAAATGTTAGTTATAAAGTTAAGTTTTTTTTTTCTTTGATAAATTGTTGTTTTGTGAAAATATTTTTTTTTTATTAATTATTTTTCATTAAAAATTATAGCACAATAAATGTAGTTAGTATCTTATTTAATAAGAATAATATATGTTAAAATCGACGCCTAAATTAACGGTGTTCTAATTGCAATTAATTTGCATCACGTAAAATATTTTAGAGCCGAAAATCTTGGAAAAAGTAAAATTATAGCTGTCCCTTTCGTTTTCAAGCAATTTGTCAACTATGATGACGTATGTTTTTCGTCAATTTTTTGCAAGATTTTTGGGCGCACGAACATAAATCTGCCTCTTAAATGAAACTAACCATACAATCACCACCAGATGGCGTAAAAAGCTTGGTAAATTTAATTTTGACAAATTTGTCAGTGAAATTTATTGTTTGAGTCTAAAGATTTTATGAAGTCTATGCCTTCTACACATAATGATGTACAGTTGTATAATTTTCCATGTTGCCCAATGTACCTATTGAAAAGTAACAATTTGCATCATATTTTTATAAATAGCAATGAAAATTTAAGTTTTTTGCACAAAGTAGTATTTTTTTTTACTAAGCGGCAGTTACGATGTCAAATCTATCGACTCACACTAACGTACTAATTAATGCCATAATCATTTGGTGCGAATTAGACTTTATTGTATTGTTTTAGGGTATATTTTACTTCGGAGTTTTTAACACGATTAATGCATGGCAAAATGACTTATTATTTTTGTAGGAGTTGCTAAAATCCTCTGCTCATGATTTAAAAGATAACATTTTGTTATTCATTGAAATTTGTTTCTCAGCTTTGTTTATAGGAAACGTATGAAAATCTTTTAGCTATGGTTATGTATATTCTCTTTACTTTGAAAGGCGAGGCCTATAAACGTGTTTAAGTTTAATGACACTATTAGTAAAAAAAATTATACTTAAAACGTTTTATTTAACAATTTTTTTTTGCAAATTTCCATAGCCGCGTTTTCAATGTGAAGAGCCATATAGATAGGTCTTAATAATTTAAATCAAAGTTATAAATTGTTACACTTCTTTACTAAATGTATCTACAACTTTATTAATATAGCGCTTACTTGATTGAAGTTCTTCGGGACCCGAGATCTGTCAACGAAATCGAACAAAAATTTTTTTTTTTTTAATATTTCTACAAATTTTAGTTTTTTTGTAATAACTTTATTGTACTAAAACAAAAGTATAGAAATAATGCAAAAGTACAATGGCGGATTTACCCCAGTAATGCCTTGATCACACGTACCGAGTAGACGGGCGAGACAGTAAATTGTTACTCGGCCGAGACAGTGATTTCCTCGGTCACTCGCTAGGCTGAGCACTCTTCGCACTGTTTATAAGCACCGAGTATTCGGCCGAGGGCACTGTCTCGCCCGTATACTCGGTACGTGCGATCAAGGCATAAGGGATCTCTTACAGTGAACCGGCAAGTGACAGAGAGGATGATTATTTCGTATTCTGAATTCATGTACAAATATCTTATAAGTAGAAATAGCTATCAAATTTACTAATTTACATTTTTGATTTGATATATAAGGTAAACACAAATCAAATGCAAATATTTTAAAGGCAGATTCAGACCGCTATTCTGAACAACTTCTCCAAATAAACTTATATCGAAATACGACAAATTTATTTTCTCACTCCATTGTAAACTAGATCAGATGTTTCTCAATTGTATGGTTCTAAAAAAATTTCGTATTTTGTATAAGTTTATTATTTAGAAAAGTTGTTCAGAATAGCGGTATAAATCGGCTCTTAAAATATTTGCAGTTGATTTGTGTTTTCCTTATATGTCATTATTTTACTTGCTTGATGTTGTTACAATTTTCTTTTTGGTTATTCTGAGTCCTTGACAGATCTCGGGATGAAAATAGTTTCCTAGACTATCTTTCTAAACCCCGAAATTAAATATGTTTCGTTTCACTAAGTATTGCATCGAACTCTCAGTATCTTTTGTAAAATTATTTCATTTGTTCTGTGATAAAACAATTTGTTGTAAATTTGTATAAAGTGTGTTAAAGTGAAACCAAAAATACAGCCTGTTTAGGTGGAATACACGAATTGTAAATTATCTTTGGTTTTATTTTATTGAAAACATTTTTACACAGGGTGAGTTTTTGAACATCAACCATTTTTCATTGAAACTCTGCTACTTTCTATAATAAAAAAAAGTTCAATCATCTTTTCAGCCGAAGGCTGCGAGGATACCGGTTGTCGCGGCCTGCATCCAGCGCCTACCTGCGACCTTATTCAGGTCACCTGGCCATCTAGTTGGTGTTCGATGCTGCGCTTGCCGGTGCGTGGTTGCCAATTGAGAACCGTTCTGCCCCAACGGCCATCAGTCCAAAAAAAAATTAAATATGAATTCTTTTTGATCACTCAGACAAGTGTATGGACAGCAGACCTTCCTCTTTCCTACTAAGAAAATTTATTGAAACTAACCAAATAAATAAACCTTAAAAATGAATTCCCATTAACAGGTCCCGCGGCAGTAGATCGTTGTTCAGAGAATTAAAAAAAATAGTTTGATCCATGCGGAGGAATAAGTTGATTTTGGCGGGAAAGAAAAAGCCACAACATGCCGACATGTTGTGGCTTTTGTTGTAGGTAGTTATTTGTCAAAATTTATGTTTTTTCAAGTATTTGTGCATAATTATTTAGATTATGTGGATTATTATTCGCTAAGTGTTCGTGAACAGGCTTAAGTGTTGTAAAGTGGTACAATGTCGATAAGTGACTTTAATCCTTGTCACCAAAATCTCAAGTGAGTTTTCCATTCCACCGCTTCACTTAGCCATCTGACTGTGACTAGACTTACTTGACTGGACAAGACTACAGACTTGACGTTTTTTGACTAAAGTAAGACTGAAGAAGATTATTAAGGCCAAAAAAGGCCTTAAATGACTTGTATCCAGGGCGGTAAAAATATATAAAAAAACTTGGGGGTTACTACCGTCTCTTAAAACCATGCAAGATCCAGTGAGTAAGCGAGACAGCGCAATACATGATGTAAGGCGACATCTCCCTTACTCACTGGACCTTGCATTGTTTTAAGAGACGGTAGTAACCCCCCTGGCCCGGACTTGGAAGCTAGCTGTAGAGCTTGGGATGCCACCAAGAAAGCTCTGTGATGATAAAGATGCAACGAATGTTCTATTCAGAAGTAAGAATTTAGATTTTACTTTACGTATCATAGTATTCGTCCATATTATACTCTTCAAAGTTAAACACAGTGCTGGTCTGAATCTTGCTACAACTCGATTTCGTATGCGAATGGACCTGAAGATTCTTACGAATCTGCCGTTCTTCCTCTCTCATTTTCTTCGCGGCTTCATAATAAGGATTTCTAAATACTTTCACACCTATTTTGAGAGGCGTAGAAGTTGTTGAGACACTGCTTGTGTTACCAATAACAGTTTTTGTTAGCAAATATTCTCGCTTATTTTTATGCGATTTGTCCAATAGATTTACTATGAAAGGTTTTTCGATGTTAGATATTTTTTTAGTTACGGGATCGTAGGAACCGCAGTCTTCTATGCAGACGTAATTGTTCCCGCCAAATTTCATTATTCTTGAGTATATGACGTGGTTTGACGAATTTATTATTCTGAATATTGTTTGGTTTGATGATATCTGAAAAATGTATTAAGTTGTTAATTTTTATACTTGCAATAATTAATTAATTCAAGCTAATAATGAGATACGCGAACAGACAGATACGTCCATACTTCCATAATAATATAAAAAAAATATGTAATAATCCATCCATATAAATACTAATATTATAAATGCGAAAGTTTGTATGTCTGTCTGTCTGTCACCTCTTCATGGCTAAACTGCTGAACCGATTGTGATGAAATTTGGTATGGATATAGTTATGCGCTAGGAGTCAAACATAGCCTACTTTCGGGCGCGATATAACCGAGGCGCATGCGGGCGGAGCCGCGGGCAACAGCTAGTATAAGTATAAATGCAAAACTGTCTGTCTGTTACGCTTTTACGGCTAAACCGCTGGACCGATTTTGATAAAATTTTGTATGGATATAGTTTAGGACCAGGGGTCACACATAGGGCGCGATATAACAGAGCCCCACGCAACCGGAACCGTGGGCAACAACTAGTAATCTATACATATACTTCTACGTCCGAGCGTGTTTCCTGGTTGCATCTTCAGCTTACGCTTCAGAGCCTAGGGTACGTACTGGTTAAGTATTACAATGGAGCGACTGCCGTCTGACCACCGTGACCCTTTTTTCAGGGAAACCGTGGTGTAACATGACACATGATTTGACATGATACATGATTCAAGTGTGATAGTGGCCAAAACTGTCAAATTGTTAGCAGTCTAATGACTGCCATTTATTAATAACAGCCGTGCCTTGCGAAGCACGGAGGAGCTCAGGATAGAAAGGCACACTACAATATGAACTTTGGTTGAGAAGGAATTTGGTAGATCTTATTTTGTCAAATGACATTATAGTTTAAAAGTTACTTACATAAGTAGTTATAGACAAAGACAATATACACTGTATAGGCGAGTAAATTAAATATAAGATTAAAAAATAATACTAAAAGATTTTACCTCATAAATCGTCAAAATTTCGCAAAATTGCCGCTCTTTACACAAATTCGTGTTCCGTTCAGAAGCAGTTTCAAAATCTCGCTTCACCAGATACTTTGTTTCTAAAGGATTATTGCAGTTTTTTAAGTCCGACAATTTTATAGTCGTGGGACACTCTTCATTTATTTTATTAATTTGTTTGTAATTAACAGCACAAATGTCGTTTTTATTATTTATTGAAAATAATTCATAAGGGCATTGTAAATTTTCTTCAATAGCCTGAAAGAAATTTCTGAACGTGAGTGTAGTGTTGTACGAATAAAAAAATATCGATAATAACTAAAGGTAACGAAATGTGACTGCTTATCAGATATTGCTAAGTATCAAATCAAGAAGGATAATAAATAACCGATTGTAGTTACTTAAAGAAAACTTCATGGAGTTGTAGCCTATTTAAAGTTTAAAAAAAATTTAAATGCTTCTTACCCAGGATCCACTACCATGACACATCTCACAAGTCGTATTTACAATGTTTTCACACCTATAACATACAATTATTCTACTATTATTTGGATACGTTACTTCTTTCCAAGTTCTCCAATGCATGTCTCTTTTATAATCATATTTTACTCCATCCATTTTTACCAAAGATTTAAAACTATTTTCCATACTTTCAATGTCGTGTAACTTTTTTATTTTACTACTAAATTTATAATGGGGAATCCCATCCGAATAACTTATGTCATTTGAGGCGGTACTTTCAAGAGCAGAAATCCTTTTTTTACTTTTCATGAACTTTCTTTTGTTTTCAAGGAATCTTGTTCTTAGGTCTGTCTTTACTGTAACACTATTTTCAATCATATTAACACCATAATCAAGAATACCTAACTTGGTATGATCCCCGAAATTTGTTTTTAACGCATTCACAGTAAATACAAGAAAAAAATATAAACACAGCCTCATATTTGTTCGCACTTTACGGTTACAAATGTCATTGCAATACGGATATAATAAAAAAAAGAAATTTGTCAACCATCAAATCAATGTTTTCAAAGCGATAACATTATCAACACTGTTTTGTAAACTAGTAAGAAAGTACTTACATCAATGAACTAGTTTTTTTTTTGCAATAGCAACATTTCAAACTTTTATCTTCATCCCCAAAACTGCTTGGTTTTTAAGGCAGCAATTCAGATATAGTATGTTTTTTTTAACTAGGTGCTTATTGCAATACGCAAGCAGAAAGTGTGGATGTCATCATGGGCCTTCTCTTTCTTTTTACCCGACTGATTTATGTAAAGACTAATAAATTTTTGTAGACACAATTATGTCTTATACTTATTAATTTTAATTTCATGAGACTTACAGTAGCAGATGGTACTTAAGTATGGTGAACAAAACAATTCTTCATTTATCAACAACAGGAAATAAGGGAATGAACCTGAACAAGCTAGAGGAAGTAGTCTTCTCATCATTTTCTTGTCCTATCCACCAAACCATTGTGTCATCATAGTTATAAATTGCATTGCCGCATTTCTACGCTACCTTTCGATAGCTGTAAGATAACAAGTATTTTATTATACAAAAACTTTGTTACTCAAGCATACAGCTAGCGAAAGATGGCCTCGTGGTACCTTTTATTTATATAAAACATTATTTTTTTACTGATTATAATTAATTTATAAATATAGCTAATAAAAGTGTTATTAGAAATAACGACATAACTTCGTGACAACTATAACGGTTATTTACGATTCAATATTTAAAACAACTCAGCACAGCACAACAAACAAGCAAAATACAAACGTCATTATCGTAAAGTCGTTCAATTCATAAAAAAATACAACTTCATTCATTCGCTGATGAAATGGCCAGCGAATTCGGATGTGCGTTCTCATAATAATTGTGGAAATTATGGCGAATATTTACTTATAATACAGTTTATTTAACAAAACATTATGTGACATGAACCCTGTGGTTTACGGAGTGTTTATTTTGTGGTAAATTTTACATTATTTTGTGTATTGTGTTTTGAGTTCCTATTATTTCTAAACAAGGAATTTTTTTAACGGTAAGTTTATTTTCTCTTTGACATATAAATTTAAGACTTTGTACTCGTTGAAAGCATTAGGCAGCCTTATAGGAAATGACTGTGCATGTCGGATAAGTAACAATTAATTATGACAAAGATTTCGCCGTTTTGATTGACTGCCAAGAAATAAGTACTAAGTTCTGAAAACACCACGTAGGTGTATTATGTGTAACTTAGCGTGTACATTTTGTCATTGATAAAACTTGACTACTTGTTTTCGCCTAACAGCACTAGGGGTTATATATTTTTTTTTTGCTTTATCATCATAATGTTAAATATTACCATATCAGATTTATTATGAGATCTTCTACTTGAAAGATATTAAAATCAGTTAGCCAAAGTTAAGGATGGGTTGCCCCCACAAATGGTGTGTAGTCTCCCTTGTTTAGGCGCAAAATGTCCAATTCGCAAAATTACCAGTAGTAGCAAAATGTCCAATTTAGTCTAAATTAGTTGTATTTTTTGATTCTCTTTTATGTACTTAAATTAAATTAGTTGAAGACAAGTCAGCCCCTCTCCGATTGCTGAGCCCGAAAGAGTCCTTCATTGTTACAATCACTACACATAGTATAAAACACTCGCTTTCTCTGTCCCTATGCTCTTTGTATGCTTAAATCTTTAAAACTACGCAACAGATTTTGATGCAGTTTTTTTTAATAGATAGAATGATTCAAGAGGAAGCTTTTTATGCCCATGCAAAGCCGAGGCGGGTCACTAGTTAAATATAAGTATTGAGTATATTTCATAGAATGTTCATTTCGCAGAAAGTCCAATTCGGAGTTCTTCTTATGTGATAAATATACATAAGTCTTCATTATCACTAGTTCAAACATGTAATGGAGCAAATAGGGATGATTCTTTAGCAGAGTATTCTTTGACAAATTGTACAGTCTTTTACTTTGGAGGGTTTGCATGAGAATAATTTGTTGTTTAATCCCTTTTGTAAAGAACCCTATGCTGCCAACTTACAGAAAAAAATTGAGCAAGCCGCTTAGGTACGTCACACGTAGAAGCGGCTTGTACAATTTATTTGACGTTGTAGTAAATTTTCGAAAATGAATGTCATTGAGTTTTTTGCAACTATCTCAAAAATACGTGCTTTATAAAAAGTCTGATTACCGCAAACTGTTTCCTAAGCCTATTCCTATAAATGGTTTTCGAATTATCTTTGTAAAAAAATTGGACTAGCCAATTGTAGCCGCTTAAGTATGATGTAAAGAATGTAAACAAACTTTTATTGTTGTTATTAACTCGAAGGTGGAAATCCAGGCAACAAACATGAAGATAAGCATACAAAGGAAAATATTTTCTGTACAAACCAAACAATGATGAAAAACAAAATAAACATATAATATCCATATCCATACTAATATTATAAATGCGAAAGTCTGTCTGTCTGTCTGTCTGTCTGTCTGTCTGTCACCTCTTCACGGCTAAACGGATGGACCGATTGTGATGAAATTCGGTAGGGATATAGTTAACGACCTGAGGTCAAACATAGGCTACTTTTGGGCGCGATATAACCGAGTCCCACGCGGGGCGAAGCCGCGGGGAACAGCTAGTACTTAATAAAATGACAATGAAGCAAAGATAATTTACTGTACTGACTACAGACAGGCTGTTGCTACCAAAAAAATTATATATAAATAACACTAGAATGCTTACGGAGGACAAAAGCCGTTCCGAAATAAAACCTAAAGTTTGTAGGTATCTCTTTCTAGTAGGTTGTATAATACTCAAGAGGAAAAGGGACACCTACAAATTTTGGACATTTTTCTGGAACGTTAGGTATTTGTATGTAGGCTTTAAAGAAAAATCAACTTTGCAGTAGAGTGATAAGGATTAATATTGAATGTTGTTTTTTGCGATTATTATTATTCGTAAGCATTCTAGTGTTGCATATAAAATCTTTGGTTGCTACACACAAAATAAATACATACATCCACATACCACAAATAACAGAATTCTATATTTACTAGTACATCATTATCATTTCGTGCAAGTGTCATGGTTCAACCTGGTGTCAGAGTTCTTCGGAACCGCCTCTCGGCCTCTCCTTTAACGACTACCAGATGGCAGCCGGGACCAATGGCTTGACGTGCCTTCCGAAGCACGGAATCATCTTTATTATCAGACAATCAGGGCGTCGATTCTGCTAACGTTAAGACAAAATCGTAACAAAATAGTGTTTTAATAGTAGTGCTTTTTACACACTATTTACAAGAGTTATGACAGTATGATGTGATGTGAATGTAGTGTGTGGTGTGATCATCAGCAGTGATAAAAAACAATATACATTTCTTGTAACTATTGTGTAAAAAAGCACTACAATTGAAACACTATTTTGACACGATTGTGATTATCGTTAGCAAAATGGACACCCAGGTGATTCAAGTCAAGCCTGCAATGTCCTAACCAAACTGGAAATAAGTAGACTTAAGTATGCTTTCCGTGACAATCGAAACCGGATCTAGAGGCAAACGCCTAAAAAGGAATTGAGAACCTCCTCCTTTGTTAGAAGTTGGTTGAAAACTTTTTCTTAGTCCTCTTCTCTCCTTTGACCTTGTGATTGTGGCCCACACTATACCTTTATGTGTCCTAACAAACCTGATAATGTTGGCCACTAACACACCCTGTGTTCCTTATGGTCTGGTTTCCCTGTAAAAAACGGTTACGGAGGTCCAGATGGCACTCGCTCCATTGTTATACCAAGCGCCTCTATCTAGGATAATGATTAAAAGCGTACTTCTAGGAAACACGCTGGGATGAGCGTAAATAAGCTGTGTTGTGAAACAGATTAACCTTTGTTTCCTGTCCTGTTCTTTGGCCTGAATATGACAGATAATTAAAAACAAAAACATTTAACATGAAAAACAGTGAGTCACACTCTCATACAACTGGAGTTCATTTTATCTGTGGTACGATGGCCTCCTTGTTAGGGTTGTCCCAGAACCTTTTAATTCTAATCAACTAGCTTTCACTCGGGGCTTCGCCCGCATGAATTTCCCTTTTAAACAGTGCTTTTTCTCGTGATGAAATTTACCTTATGTATATCCTTCTCAATACTCCTAGCTTTGTGTATACTTTCGGGAATTTCAGGAAGATTGGTTCAGTAGATAGGGCGTGAAGAGATAACAAAACAGGTATACAAACTCACTTTCGCATTTAAAATACTAGTTGAGATTGGGATGTATCCTTATTCATCCGAGCGTGTTTCCCAGTTGCATCCTCATAGACAGTAGCCCGGAGGGGTGGCAGAGACGAAGGCGTGCATTTTATATCGTTTGTGTTCCTTTGAATAACTACTACACGCCACGGCTCCGGATCGCGCATGTATTGTAAAGAAACTTAATCATAATCATTTATTTTGTCACTAGCGACCCGCCCCGGCTTCGCATGGGCATAAAAACCTTCCTCTTGAATTAATCTATCTTTTAAAATAACCGCATCATAATCCCTCACTCCTCAAAACGCTTTCCCGACACATAATAGTGGGAACTGGAAAAGGGCACAAAAAAGAACTGCCATTATTTTTGACAACCCTAACGACAAGTATCCACAACGTAATAGGAATGCGTGCGCGCAACAAGCGCTTATTGACCGTGGACCTCAATTACATCTAACAGTGGGTAGTTGTTTATTTATTTGCACACCAACACCAATAACAGCATTCCCATAGAGGGTTTACAACGGGCAGGCGATCGGTCATAAAAGTGATGCCAAATCATCTAGGTAACAATGAGACATAGCAAGCATCCTCTCTGTCACTCGCCGGTTGACTGTAAGAGATCCCCTTTTGGGATAAGTCCGCCGTTGTACTTTTGTTTTATTATCTATGATTTTTTATTCACTTGTGTTTTAGTACAATAAAGTTATAACAAACAAACAAACATAGCTTCTAAGCTCAGAAGCTCAGCTACAGAAGACTAAATTGGGTAGCAACCGAAAACACGCTAGGATAGTCAAAATCTGAAAAATCTGACAGTACACCGCATCACATAGCCACTAATACACCCGCCCGTATTATATCATGTTCCTATTTGTCTGGTTTCCCTGTAAAAAGGGTTACGGAGGTCAGACGGCAGTCGCTCCATTGTAATAACCAGTACCGCCAAATCTAAGATCATATTAAAGTGTACCTTAGCCTTTAAGCATAAGGTGAAGATACAACAAACATGATACAAACTAATTGTATTATGTTATGTACGAGTATATTATATATGTTATTCAGTAAGTATGTTGGACTCGGAAAATTTCCAGGATAGCAAGCAATATTACATGATGAATTATAATGACTCACGCATACGGGCACAGATTAGAATACTATGTTATACAGATATTCGATTGCCATACAAAGACGTGTCGATTTTGTACTAATAGAGTCTTGAGACATTGTGATTCTAATGATTAATTAAAGCACAAAATCACAAACAAAAAAAAATGTAATTTAATAATTCTCACTATTTTTTCGGCAAAAATAAGCGGGTTCTTAATAAAATTGTTTTTTTTTCAATCCTTGTTACGCCTCCTATTAGCAAAAAAAAGAACTAAATCTTTTTTTAGGCAATGGGGCCACTTCTTTTTTTTACCTTATCCCACTTTACTGTGTCAATTCATTTCCCGCGTCACACCCCTCTTGATCATATCCTCCTATACACAATCCATCCATCTCGTTTGGTGTTCCTCTACTTGTAGATCTCCATGGGACCACATCCATACTTCCATACTAATATTATAAATGCGAAAGTCTGTCTGTCTGTCTGTCACCTCTTCACGGCTAAACGGCTGGACCGATTGTAATGAAATTTGGTAGGGATGTAGTTAACAACCTGAGGTCAAACATAGGCTACTTTTGGGCGCGATATAACCGAGTCTCACGCGGGGCGAAGCCGCGGGGAACAGCTAGTTGTAGTATATAGTAGGAGGGGGATTAGTGGAATAGTTCTGGTAGTACTATAATATGTTTTGTGCTAGTTTCCATTTTATCTTGAACTGCCGAGCTCCGTTATCCGGAAGGCACGTCCAGCCATTGTCCGCATTATTTCTAAATGGCTGTCGTTAAGATAAGTGCTTCCCCCCCAATGACATGCTGTAGTTAGTTAGTCACGTCGGGTTTTCCCCAACATTTCTGGTTCGAACTTACTTTGGGGCTAACTCAATCTGTGTGATTTATCCCTATATATTTGGTCTCTTGTTTTTTTTTCTTTAATACTAGTACCTCCGACTAAGCCAGAGCCTGTGCTATATTGAGCCTGATTCATGCCAGTTCTCGCTTACATGCCTCTCGTACTTTCATACTTCATCCTATTTCCTTTCATTCATCATCTTTTGAGCTATCTACGGGTGGGATGCCCGTCTATTTTATGTTAGCTATCTATATTATTTCGTTATTTACACCCGAGGAATAACCCCGGGATTAAGGAACTTTCATATTATTGCTTTGTAGCAAATGATCCCTATATATTTATTTAATTCTAAAGACGTTCGGTCAACGGGAAACATGCTTCCAGTTCGGTTGACTGACATATAAGAGTTCGATGACCTGATTGTCTGATAACTCTTCTTCAGACTATCCTCTTTCCAGCAACTTTAACTGGCATAATGAGTTGCGAGAGGTCGAATCGTCGAAGAATATGATCCAGATAGGACACAGAAACCCAGCCAGTACCAATGTATTATTTTCTGATTTCTTTTTATTTCTCTAGCCATTTGTATAACAAGTGTGACATTATCTAAAGCCTTCATGTTTCACTATGTTTGTTAAGATGAATATCACGAACTGGGTTTTGTTTGCAATCGTTCCGCTCTAGATAACACACATACAAACATACAAATAGCTATTCGTATGCGGAAGTACATTCCCACCATCTGGATCGTCATACATCATCATAAAAGAGCTAGGCTCTTGTCTGTGGAGTTCCTTCCATTTTTGTCTATCCTTTGCCAGTTCGACACAAGAAATACACATACATACATGTTTTGCATGCATAAAATGAACATAAGCAAAGAAACTACTTTAAATTACGCAGAAACTTTGCAAGCGTGATTTAGTCCACATTAGATAGCGCCATCTGTTGTTCCTTCCCTTTAGTTTCATTGTTGCCGATAGATGTCACCAGTTTCTTTCCGAAATCGATTTTACACATTTAAAGACATTCGATACATTATATGCGTATCGAATGGCCGCGCATGTCAGCTGTATTGCATTATCGCCGGGTTACGCAACCGACCTTGTACCTTACGAAGCAGAACATATAATCTATGTTTTATTTTCCGCTTGTTCGAGTATAGTTACTAGGTTACGCCTCCGTGGTCTAGCGGTCTAGGAGTTCTGGGGGGATAACTACCATCTCTTAAAACCATGCAAGTTCCAGTGAGTAAGGGAGATGTCGCCTTACATCATGTATTGCGCTGTCTCGCTTACTCACTGGAACTTGCATGGTTTTTGGAGATGATAGTAGGCCACCTGGAGTTCGTTGGTTTGGATCCCACGAGAACACTGTTCTAGATGTTTCCAGTCTACCTTAGAACATTCTAGACTTAAATCTACTCATAGTTCTATGAGAAAGATGATTTCTTGCTTTGATAGGCAGCTGATGCCTCCCATGGTTACGTCAAAGGGGATAATTTATTTCCCTTATTCATATTTTTATATACTTGACATAACATATTATACTTAGTTTCTGCATGATACTGTTCCTGTAATGTTATAATGTAATGACTTACACACCTATTTGATAAATGTTGTATGCCTTATGGCGGAACATAGAGAAACCCGCTTTTGTAAACCATCTATTTGTTTTGTACTAACTTTGTTCACGAAATAAATAAATTTGAATATAGTTCGCGGCATGTAAGTTGGCAATAAACTATGAAATGACCTTGAATGCGCAGTAGCCGATTTTCATACAAATTTTAACGTGCTCAGCCCCGCATCCCGTTTGTGCCAGGTATTAAAATGGGTGGTTTTACAGAAATATTAATTGAAATTTATGTTGGTGGTGGGTTGTCTTAATCTTAAATAGACACCCAGGGTCAATTGACCTTGTTACTCATGCTATCTGATACGCCAGCTGGTCCATGTTTAAATGAGGCATTTGCATTAAATTACTGTCCTGATACCACAAATGATTGACAAAATGGATGCAACTCCACCGACATGAGCCTATCTCTTTATCATCATCATTTCGAGTAGGCATCACGGTCAATCGATCACGCACACCCTGGTGTCAGAGTTCTTCGGAACCGCCTCTTGGCCTCTGACGTGGTTCCTGTAACGAGTACCAGATGGCAGCCGGGATCAACGGCTTAACGTGCCTTCCGAAGCACGGAATCATCTTTATTATCAGACAATCAGGTGATTCAAGCCTGCAATGTCCTAACCAAACTGGCAACAACTAAGCAAAGTATGCTTACCGTGGGAAACGAACCCATGACCCCCGGATCTACAGGCAAACGCCTTAACCACTGGACCACGGAGGCAGTTCGTTTCTCTTTATGATAATGAGCATGACTTCAGCAACTCAATAAAAAAAATTACACCTGGTTTTGGTACCTATCTTATCAAACAAATTATACGCACTCGTACTTGAAGAGATAACAGTATATTATGTGCCAGACATCATTTTATTAAGGTCATTAGCCTTACGGTGGAGTAGTTTTTTTTATTTAATACTGGCTGTTCCTCGCGGTATCACTCACCCGTGGTGTGCAGGTGTTACTGGTCTATAACCTTCCCCAAGAATCAGGCTATAATATGCTGAAAGAATTTTTCAAATCCGATCAAGGGTTCTACAGTTTTAAGCGTTCAAACTAACTCTTCAGATTTATATAGGTACTAACGAACCGTACTACACTACTAGCGACCCGCCCCGGCTTCGCATGGGCATAAAAACCTTCCTCTTGAATCACTCTATCTATCAAAAAAAAACCACATCAAAATCCGTTGCGTAGTTTTAAAGATTTAAGCATACATAGGGATATAGGGACAGAGAACGCGACTTTGTTTTATACTATGTAGTGATATAGTGATTCGAAGTATCCATAGTATGTATTTCTTACCCATGGTATGTATTTCTTACCATTGGTACTGTAGGTAGACCTTCTAACAAGGTTCGTCTGCATGTGTACCTCACTCTGGCTATGTCTGCCGCCAAACAGCAGCTGGCATTGTTGTGTGCCGGTTTGAAGGGAGAGAGGCAGTCACATTACTGGGTATCAGTGATTGGGTACAATGTCGAAACATCCACGAGGAACTGTAGGTCGACCGCCTATCTCTATTCTCTCCTCTCGTAATGGCTACTTGTATCATTTCGCACCGTTTTACGCACAAAAGGCTTTAATTTTTTTTTTTTTTTGCCAACGTTAACAAAAAAAATTTTTTTTAAGCGTTTTAGCCTAAAACGGAGCGAAATGTGGCGAAAGCGATACAAGTAGCCATTACGAGAGGAGAGAATCGAGATAGGCGGTCGACCTACTGGATAGCCTAGCGCGGCGCGCGTGTTCGTAACGATAGCGCGCTTAGAGTGCGCGGTCATGTTTGGATTGGTCGCCATTAGTGGCATTTACTATTTCTTGTAAACATGTTGTGCAGTAATGTTGAGAATGCAACCGGAAAATCACTAAGAGACTCCTGATCCAAGGTCGGCCGAAGCTGGGAAAACATATACAGCACAGGTTTTTTATATAAAGAGTATATAGTACACAAACAAGATCTTGGAAAGCGGTTACCGCAGCTTAGTGAAGCATGCAACACCAGATGGCTTACAACCATCTCTTTAAAACCATGCAAGATTGAACGATTGAGTGAGGGAGATGTCGCTTTACATCATGTATTGCGCTGTCTCACTTACTCTTTCTTGAGATGGTAGTAAGCCACCTGTACAGGTCTTTTATATATACTACTAGCTGTTCCCCGCGGCTTCGCCCCGCGTGGGACTCGGTTATATCGCGCCCAAAAGTAGCCTATGTTTGACCTCAGGTCATTAACTACATCTCTACCAAATTTCATCACAATCGGTCCAGCAGTTTAGCCGTGAAGAGGTGACAGACATACAGACAGACAGACTTTCGCATTTATAATATTAGTATGGATTAGTATGAAAGTATGGATTAAGCATTAAAGCATAGCTATATGAATGAGATAAAGGAGAAAACAAACGTCGTGTCGTATCAAGAAATAAAAGAACTTGCTAATGATAGACAGAGACGGAAGGAACTCCACCGACAAGAGCTCTTTTTATAATGATGATGCAAACAAGATCTGATGGAAAGCTGTAACCGGCTTAATGACGCCTGTAACTCCTGAAGGTATCACGCCCTTTTTAAAATATTCGATTTATATATTCGATAAGAGTATGTCCTAAGTTTCGCTGCATAGAGTCCTGCTAAAGAATACACCACTTCTACTCTTTTTGAAGTTAAAATATTTATTATTCATTTCTTGTTTCAGGCAACAATCGACGCCAGCCAAACAGAAGACTGAAATAGAGCTATGTAGATTTATTTTACGCGATTCAATTACCTATCTACATTCCAAAAGGAGCATGCCCCTATGACACACGGCATGCGCTGTCCGCCATTTTGAAATCAGAACGCACGACAAGATGGCGACGCCGGCTATACGATCGGTAGTCGAGGAGAAGGAGGGGGACGAAGCGGAACAGAAGCTTCTGGAAGAGAATCAGGTGTTGATTGTGCCAGCTTCGAGAGAAGAGGAGGGATTGGTTTCTGTGAAATCATCAAAGAAAGGTATGTTGTTTCGATTTGCTTTAGAATATTAAAGGAAGCTCCAGTTTTGATCGTGACATTTCTGGGGCTTATTTTTTTGATTTATCTCGTTTATTAATAATTTTTTTTATTTGCTTAATTTGTGATCAATCAATCAAACATTTTTTTTTTATGATTGCATAATTTTGATGACCTCCGTGGCGTAACGGTAACATGCTTGCCCGCTACTCATCAGGTCTTGGGTTCGATTTCCGGACAGTTGTATATATGTATTTGTTATAAAATATATTTATTGTATCCACCAAGTCTTGACCTTACTTTGGGGCTTACTAATATATTAAATTATAGGTAAAATAGATAGATTTCGTAAGCGCCATTATTTTACAAAAAAAAAAAAATTAGGTTGATGTAGCTACTGATCCCTAAAATTCATTTATACTCAGTTCTGATACTGCTACTTATCTTTTAAAAAAATACCTATCCAACGGTGTAATACACGTGTAGCTATTGTTATGGGACCTAAATTCATAGAAATTTTCAAATTATGCTTCTCATCCCCAGGGGGCAGCACTGTAGCCGCTTATTTTAAAAATAATTTAACGGCCAGTATTTTATGACAAGCAATAACATTGGCTGTATGGATGTTTTGTCATTATCCCCGTTTATGGCGCCATAAAAAATAATACTGTCAATAAATGTCACAATGACGCCATGTTTTTTTTTCTAGTGTGCGGGTAGATATTATTTTTGAGACAGTAATTAATTTTTTTTAGCTATTCGTTTTGTGTTTTGGTGTTCTCTGCTTAGGTTTACGTGTTTGTGATCACTTTTTGAGTAAAAAAAGTGTTTTAGATATGCGTAAAGCCAGATATAAACGAGTGAGAACAGGTAATTTATTTATTTATTAATTTGTTTTAAGGTCGTATTCGTAAAACATATTTTTGCATTTGATAACCTAATTCTTAAAAAGGTACGCAGACGTATACTATAGCGGGGGAAACCACGGGACACAGATGGTAAACTTAAATTAAACTAGCTTTTGGCCGAGACTCTGCCCGCGTATCGGTTATATGGCGCGCCCAAAAGAAGCCTATGTTTGACCACTGGTCCTTAACTACACCCATACCAAACTTCATCAAAATCCGTCCAGCGGTTGCCGTGAAAGCTTAACAGACAGACTGACTTTCGCAATTATAATTAGGGATTTAAAACCGATTTTGTTTTTATTTATTACAAGCGACCCGCCCCGGCTTCGCATGGTCATAAAAACCTTCCTCTTGAATCACTCTATTAAAATAACCGCATCAAAATCCGTTGCGTAGTTTTAAAGATTTAAGCATACAAAGGGACATAGGGACAGAGAAAGCGACTTTGTTTTATACTAAGTATGTAGTGATTTTTATTGAGTTATATATGCACAAATAATTTGTGTTTCAAATCTTATCTATACTTATAGAGTTAAATGATATCTGATAGTATGTCCACTTAGCTACGGTAACCACTTATAATCAGATGGGCCAAGGCCTGATTGCCTACTCAATCGGTAGAAAAATAATAAGGATGGGGTGCTTGATAAATGAAAAATATCGCACAAGCTCACCACACAGCAAAACATATAAAATAGAAAAGAGGACGTTAGCATAGCTCATTATTCTATATTATAGGGATCTAATACTAATAGTTTTTGCAAAACAAAACAACTTGTTTATCAATGGGCTCGTTGTTCGACGACAAATTGATTCCACTCATAAAACAGCAATAATCGAGGTTGTGTGACGTCACAAGACTCACAAGCGACAGAACTCAAGTGATAATAAACATTGGTTAGTCGGAGAGCCGGGGCGCTGAATTGGACGTCAGAAAAATATGCTTCGGTATTGGCTTTTTAAACCCCCTCACGGCTGCTGTAACGGTTTATAATTGACGTTCGATTTCCCTTGTTGTGTTAATGACAAGCTCAGTTGACCCTGCACATTGTGATTGTCAAAGTCAATCGACCAGTGCCCCTAGTATGAGATTTAACGCAGACGCTAGCGACTGCGTTAGCGATTTAGTATGGCAAACCTGTACAGCGCCTCTGGCGGATAGTAAGGCAACTAAGAACGTTCCATACAAAATCCTAACGCAGTCGCTAGCGTCTGTCGTTAAAAAAAAACTCATACTAGGGGCACTGCACATCTACCTACAATCCTACATGTCTGAGTTTTCTAATTTGACGAAGTTCAAGTTGGTCCCAGTAAAAGGTTATTTATATAGTTACAATCTCTCACGATCCAATGTTTTGTTTCTCTCTCCCCTAAGGTTGGCTGGAAGAAATCGCATAAGCGATAAGTCCGCCTTTGTACAAATTTTCATCTTCGTTCCTTTACAATCCAATGATGTATTTATGTAATTGGTGCAATAAAGTATTTATTCATTCATTCATTAATTCACACACACATACATATACTCGTACTTAAAAAATACAATGATCTGTTTAGATTTTCTCTCTCTTGTTGATAAGAGGAGCCTTATCTTGTGTTTCCTATTATTTATTGTGTCATTCCAATTCTAAATAGAATTCAGACAGTAGCTTAGAGTATTAAACCACCGGAGTGGACACTGTCAGGCGAAAAAAAATATAAAACCGCCGGTTTATATATTTGTTTGCGTCCGTTTGTCGTTTATATCCATACTATCCATGCTTCCATACTTAATATTATAAATGCGAAAGTCTGTCTGTCTGTCTGTTACCTCTTCACGGCTTAACTGCTGGACCGATTGTGATGAAATTTGGTAGGGATGTAGTCAACGACCTGAGGTCAAACATAGGCTACTTTTGGGCGCGATATAACCGAGTCCCACGCGGGGCGAAGCCGCGGGGAACAGCTAGTTTGTTATATTTGTTTGCGTTTGTTGGTTGTATGATTCCGTGCTCCGTGCTTCGGAAGGCACGTTAAGCCGTTGGTCCCGGCTGCCATCTGGATGTCGTTAAGGAACCACGTCAGATGCCGATAGGCGGTTCCGAAGAACTCTGACACTAAGGTGTGGATGGTCGATTGACCGTGATGTCGCTCGCCCGACCTCGTGCCGTATGGTCACGTTTCGTTGAGCTCCGCGATTTTTAATTCTTTAAAAATAGTTTTTCCTCGGTTTTTCTTCATTTTCTTTTTAAGTGCTGTGCTATATACACTTATAGTGATAGTGACACGGTGAATTGTGCGAATTAACGCTTATTTTCGGTATTTTTAGTGTCTAAGTGTGGACCATTGCGGGCAATCAGGACAAGGACCTGCAGCTAAGTTTTCATCGACTTTTCCCCTTTTTTTTATACATTTCACTAATTGTTTATAATTTTTCTCAAATTTTGCCAATTTTTAAGTGCTTTTCGATAATTTTACATCTAAAAGTAGGTAGTGATTATTTTTGTTTACATCTTGCTAACCGAATTTAACCGAAAACAGTTTTGTGACATTTGCTGTCAGCTGTTATTGACAGTTGAAATTGAAGTTGACAATAGCATCTTCCTGCTCGTCGAAATTTTGCTGTCAGCTGTTAATGACAGTTGAAATTGAAGTTGACATTAGCACCTTTGCTCGTCAAAATTTTACGGCACTGGAGGCGAGGACATTTAAGCTTATTTTGAACTCTTTAGCTATAAGTGGTGATGGTAGTTTAGGTTAAGTTCTCGGTATACAGTAAACTGACACTAGATTTATCCAGTAACATATTTAGAAATATTATAAGTATGTCGGACGGCTCAGACGACGACGGGGGTCCATCCCGCATCAGGACCCCGACCCGCGACCCCTTTAAGCCTAGGGACTCCTTACTGAGGACCCCACCAGGAAGGCGACTATCCATTCTAGAGGATAACACGTCGAAAAGCCTGATGGCAGCAGTGGTCGTGGAGACGGTGACGAACGTCCTAAGAAGATTATCTCCTGAGCTTAATGAAGATTCCCCGCCAGCCAAGGGAACGAAGGCCCCCTCGACAACCGCCGCTAGGAAGAGGGCATCGGCGGCTAAGCGCGCGTTGGCGTCCCCAGAAGAAGTCGGCTCTGCGAAGTTGTCAAAAAGAGTACCGACTCCAACGAGCTCATTGATGCCCCCGGAACCACCAGTGTCGGAATTTGGTACACCCTTCTCGTCCGATAGCGAAGCAGACCCAATGTCCGAAGAAGGAACAGACGACCTGCACGCTCTAACTGCGCGTCAACTTCTATCTAGGGCCCATAAGGAGGCGAAGGGGGTGGCCTCCATCGCGGGTGGCCCCACGAGTAAGTTGAAGAAGTCGGACCAGAGTAATATAAACGGCCATGTAAGCACCATTCTGGAAATCGTTGCCCATCTGGCGCTCGTAGCTGAAGAGGGCAAGAAGGACATCAAGGTGGCCCAAACGGAGAAGAAGGCCATTGATGAAGCGCGAGAGCGCGAGAAACAAAGGGCCGCCCAAGCAGAGGCGGCCAGAATCGAAGCGGAGGCAGCCAAGGCTCGCGCAGAGGAGCAGGCGGCGGCGGACAGGGCTGCCGCGGCCATCACTGCAGCGTCAGCAAGCGGTGACGGGACTTCCTACGCCGAGAAGGCGAAGAAGAAACCGGCAGGACCAATTATTGCTATATACCCTACAGACGCGGATATCAAGAGCGCAGAGGAGACAAAGAAGATTCTGAAAAGCTCCGTTACCCCCGCCCAGCTGCAGATACATGTGGACAAAGTGCGCAGGGTCGGCAACGCGGGCGTTCTCGTGCAAACGAGAACAAAAGAGGATATGGCCAAATTGAGGACCGCACTCCCGGCTACCCTTAAGGCCAATGAGCTTCAACATCGGACCCCGCTCCTGTGTATCAGGAATGTTGACGGGAAGGATCTGAAACTCGACGAGTTGCTGCCGATGGTTCATGACCAAAACTTTAGGAACGACTCCACTTGGACCCTTCAAAAGTTGAAGGACAACTGCCGCCTGGCCTTCAAGAAGAGCAAACTCGGAGGCAGGATGACGACGTTCGTCCTTGCATGCTCCCCGGCCCTGCGCTCTA
Source organism: Apomyelois bistriatella (assembly GCA_947044815.1). NCBI lineage: Eukaryota > Metazoa > Arthropoda > Insecta > Lepidoptera > Pyralidae > Apomyelois > Apomyelois bistriatella. The sequence continues at coordinate 2,493,191 of OX345717.1, forward strand.
CGCTGAAGGTGATGGGCAAACTAGCCATAGGCTGGGATGTGTGCCCAGTCGATGACTTCACAACGGCGATAAGGTGCCATAGGTGCCAACAATACGGCCACCCAGAGAAACGCTGCAAAGGCGATAAGGTGTGTGCTAAGTGCGGAATTGTAGGCCATGATAGCAAAGGGTGCAACGAAAAGAACACCGTGTGCGCTACTTGCAAGCGATTTGGCAGAGGCGAGCTGCACAGTCATGAGACTGGCTCTAGAGATTGCCCAGCCCGCATTCATGCGGAGAACAGGATGAAGGAGGACACTTCATCCTATTAATGGATTACGGCCCAAATATGAAACCTACAAAACTCAAGCTAGGCCAGGTGAACCTGGGCGGGGGTATGCTTGCCACGACCGAGATTCCACAGGTAGCCGAAGAACTGGATTTAGATGTAATACTAATTCAAGAGCATTACTCCCGACTTCGGGAAGAAGAAGCGAGTAGGTTCCTCCAGTGCGGCGGCACGGGTGCCAAGGCGTGTATCTACATTCGGCGCGCGGACATCCCTTGCGCCTTCCTCCGCCACCTGTCGGGGACACACTGTACTGTGTGTCACTTGCAGGTTGGCGGTGGGGGCGTGTACGTGGTGTCCGCGTATTTCCAGTACAGCGACGATGTGGATGTGCATCTTGAACATCTGGGTAAAGTTTTGGACGCCCTTAAAGGGAAAAATGTCATCATAGGTGTGGATTCTAACGCCCACTCACCAATGTGGTTCTCCAACGAGAGACAATACACAGGACGCGGGCCAGACGTCACGCACCGCAAGGAGTCTGTGGAGGCGTTTATCCTGGCGAGAGGTCTAGAAGTGGCCAATGTGGAGGGAGAACCGCACACATTTCAGACATCGAACGGAGCGTCAAATATAGATCTTACGCTTACTACCAGAGGTATTCCGGTGGCAGAATGGAAGGTGAGGGTGGGGTTGATTGAGAGTGATCACCGACTAATTACATTTGTCGTGGCAAGCGAGGTCGCTTCAAACGACGAGCCTCTAGAAGAGCCCATAAGACTACGGGATCGTGGTGTGTGCTGGGAGCGCTTCGAGCGTGTCATACATGGGCGTGTAGGAGACATAAAATGGAATTGCCCAGCGGGAGAGGTCTGCGAGCAATTTACTAATTTGATACTACGCGCAGCGAGAGAGACGTTAGGCGTGGTTAAATCGAGAAAGACAGGTAAGGGGTATGAATGGTGGACTCCGACGCTAAGCGGTCTGCGCGCGAAGAACAATAAATTACGGAAACGTTGGCAGTCCCTCCGTAGGGTGGGGGGGCATAGAGAGGAAACTGCACGAGACGAGTTCCATGCGCATAGGAGTAGGTATAGGGCGGCCATGGAGGAGGCGCAGCTTTTGCATTTCAGGAAGATCGCTGACTCCGGTGACTTGGACCCCTGGGGACAAGCGTACCGGGTCGCGAGCGGGCGGCACAGACCGCCCAGTAATGTTATTAATGGTACGGAATACGCACAAGGTTATGCTGAGGATGTGGACGGGGCCATGCACGGTCTCATGTGTGCGCTGAACCCGGATGACGACGTGTCTAAGGACTCCGCGTACCACAGACAGGTGCGTCGTGTGGCTTCGTTCATACCGTCAGGAGAAGATGCGCCTTCGCCATCGGATGAGGACATAGGGGACATAGTTAGAGAACTTCCCAGCACTGCTCCGGGGATCGATGGGATCAGCGCACGTATTATCCAGCATGTCTGGAAAGCCGCGTCCGTAGAGTTCTCGGAAATGTATAGGCGATGTGTCAAGGAGGGCTGCTTTCCGAACGTATGGAAGGACGGTAGGCTAATTGTCTTGCCCAAGGGCAACGGCAAGCGGCTTACCGACCCGAAAGCGTACCGCCCCATCGCGCTGTTGCCGATTCTAGGTAAGGTTTTAGAACGTATCTTGATAAAATGCGCTCCGCAGATGACCAGAGGTCTTTCAGAATGTCAGCATGGCTTCACGCGAGGTCGGTCGACGGTAACCGCGCTAAATTCCATCTTTGGCGCGGCTCGGGATAGCTCGTCTAAGTACGTTCAAGTGATCTTCTTAGATATCTCTGGTGCCTTTGACAACGCCTGGTGGCCGATGATCCTGCTGAAGGCAAAAAGGGGAGGGTGCCCACCAAACATCTATAAGATGCTGGTGGACTACTTCACTGGACGCCGTATCGGCATGTTCGTTGGAGGAAGGGCCTTGTGGAAGACAGCAACAATGGGTTGCCCGCAGGGATCGGTGCTGGGGCCCATGTTATGGAACCTGCTCATGGACGACTTGCTTCGGCTCCCGCTTCCGGCGGGGGTTAGGATTGTGGCGTATGCCGACGACGTGACCATCTTGATCGAAGCTCAATCCCGAGCGAGCATAGAGACCTCTGCCTCTGCTACTTTGAAGCTCGTTGGCCAATGGGGGGAGAGGAACCGACTGGAGTTCTCGTCGAGTAAGTCCGCCACTATGACAATCAAGGGGAAATTCCAGCGGCCACCTGTCATCAGGTTCGGTGGAGCTTCTATCAAGAACGTCACGTCGGCTACGGTCTTGGGAGTGGTGGTCGACTCGAGTCTCTCGTTCGCGCAGCATGCGTTGTCGATAGGGATGCGCGCGGCAAATTGCTTCGGCAAGATGTCACGGGTATCGGCAACCTCATGGGGTATTCGGTACAGGGCACTCCGGGTCCTGTACAAAGGCACTTACATCGCCACGGTAACGTATGCTGCGGCGAGCTGGTTCCATCGTGCGTCACTGCACGTTGTGCGGAGCGCGCTCCTGCGCACCCAGAGACCCGCCTTGATCCTTCTGACCAAGGCGTATCGTTCGACAAGTACTGCCGCTCTACCAGTATTGGCTGGTGTCCTGCCGGCCGACATCGAGGTGGGCCGTGCTGGTAGGTTAGGGGAAGCACGCGAATCCGCGGTTACCCGGGAGGAGCTACAGCGCGCGAAACGTAGCATTGCGGAGACCGCACTGGCCACATGGCAATCGCGTTGGGACGCGTCGACCGATGGTAGGGAAACATATCGATTTTTCCCGGATGTGGCGGGTCGGCTCAAGGCAACTTGGGTCGAACCGGACTATGAGACCTCTCAGATCTTGTCCGGACACGGCTGCTTCAGGGGTAGGCTCCATCGCATGAAGCTTTCGGACACCTCAGCCTGCTTCTGCGAGGAAGCGGTCACTGAGGACGTCCATCACGTACTCTGGGAATGCCCGATTTATGAGGAGGCGCGTAGGGAACTATTAAATAATGTTGTCCCGCTCGGGGTGGGCCCAGTCTACTATTGCGATCTCGTGGGATCTGAGGCGAACTTTAAGCGGCTAAAAGAATTCTCGCATCGGTGGCATAAAATTCGAAGCGGCCTCGAAAGGGGCATAACTTGAAAAGTAGGAGCACATTAAGAATACTGCCACAAGCAGACAAAGAAGACGAAGAGAAAAACTGAAACTGTGACAAACTCAAAGACCTAGAAGACAGAAGCTGGCCTCTAGCCGAGAAGGCAAGCGAGGCGTACTTGTGAACGTAAGCCCCCTAAGGATGGGGGAGAGTTATTAAAATGCAATGATTGCATAGATAGGCGACACTATAGAGAACTTGTAGGGAGATCAAGCAGGTGCGACTGGAAAGAGATGCGAAATGCTAGTACAGCGCACTCTCCCGAGATTCGGCTCGTATAACCGAGAGGTTGGTAGAGCCATGGGAGGTGGAGGGAAGTGTGACCGTGACGCCCACTCGAAATGATGATTATTTGTTTGCGTGTATTTTTTGCTATGGTTGGATAATTTTGTCAAGTGTGTACGTAGCGTGTTAGAATAATGCGTTATTAAGAAACGTTTGTTAAGCCTATTTTAGCTAAAATGTGTTGCGTCTCGTTCTTTCACGTGAAGTGTCGGGTAAGGGAGAAAGAGCCAATACATATTTTAGTTAAAATGGGCTTATCAAACGTTTCTTAATACGGGGATTAGTGTTTATACTTTTTGTACGTGTTTTCTCACCCCGCGCGCAGAATGTGGCAGACTTTTTCACGTAGAAATAAGTGCGCGTGGCGTGTCCGGTTGGTCTAATGCTCTAAGGACAGTAGTTTCAAATCAATAAAAAAAATGATCAACTCGATACTGTCGCTACGGAAGTAATAAGTACATGTTATCGCATTATTTAGCAATAATAATGGGCGTGACGTGACGTCACAGCTCGAGTTTCGATTAAAAAATGCTACTAGAGTGGTAATAATCGTAGATTGTAGTCTGAGAGGCACAACACAACTAAACGTGCTTTCCGGAGCACGAAATAGCTGAAGATAGAAATGACATATGGCCCTATAATTTAATGATTAAAATTAACTTCAGATCCAGAACCTTAATTACATAACACGGATTTTTGAATGATTTATTTAAACTGATGGCGGTGCCGGCGCTAGTGTTCACGAAGGTATCGTCTTAGGAAAATAACCTTGATAGCTAGTTTCTCCTTCAAAATGGTCAATATTATTCAGTTCAGAACAATGATTGTTAAATTAACTAGCTGTTCCCCGCTGTTTCACTTGCCGGTGGTGTTAATGTTCTATAGCCTATAACCTTCCCCAAGAATCGGGCTATCATATGCTAAAACAATTTTTCATGTCCGACCAGTAGTTCTAAAGTTATAATCGTTCAAACAAACTCTTCAGCCCTTTATATTTTAGTACCTCTAGGTTATTTTTATCTAGGGGGTCGTTGTAGTGGAGCTACAATTGTTTAATTAAAAAAAAATAACTGTCAATGTCAAAATCAATTGTCAGATTCGACTGACATCTGTCAGGTCCACGACATCAAACCTATTCGGAGATTTCCCTCTCCTGGTCAGGCGCGGGAGCTGTAAGGACACTAGAAGAAACTACCTAAGTGCATTCATTAGGTTGTAATTATAAAATTTAATATAATAAACCCCCTGAAGACCAAACAGGTGTTTAATTGGAAACTTCACAACATTACAGTCGTGGGTTCCAATCCCACGGGAAGCATACTTTGTTTAGTTGTTTCCATTTTGGTTAGGACATTGCAGGCTTGAATCACCTGATTGTCTGATAGATGATGCCGTGCTTAGGAAGGTAAGTTAAGCCGTTGGTCCCGGCTGCCATCTGGGAGTCGTGAAAGGAACCACGTCAGAGACGGAGAGGCGGTTTCGACGAACTCTGACACCAGGGTGTGTATGGTGGATTGGCGTTACACCTTCACGTATTGATGATGATGATCTAATGACGATATCGAATCAGGTGGTTAAGGTGGTACCTCGGTGCACACTAGCGCCACCGTCGTTTAAAAATCATTACTCACTGAAGACACAAGTTATCAAAAATCCCTCTGTACAGCAGGTTAAGGTTCTGGATCTGAAGTTAATTTTAAACATATTAAATTATTAAATTATAATTCCCTATAGTTACGAATTGCATTATTGCTTAAAACGGCCACTTTTAGCAGTTTTGCAATTTATAACTATATGGAACTATAATTTAATAATTGAATATGATTAAAATTAACTTTAGATACAGAACTATAATTACAGCAGAGGGATTTTTGATAACTTGTGTTTTCAGTGAGTAATGATTTTTAAATGACGGTGGCGCTAGTGTTCACCGAGGTATCACCTTAATCTGCGAAATCATCATCTTCATCTCAGCCGCAGGTTGTCCATTGCTGGGCATAGGCCTCCCTCAAGAATTTCCAAAATTACCTCTTGGAAGCGGCCTGCATCCAGCGCCTGCCTGCGACCTTCTTCAGGTCATCTGACCATCTGGTCGGTGGGTGTACGAGCTGCGAAATAAAACCATTTAAAGAAATATGAACACAATAACACTGTCAATTGGCAATTTTTTTGCTCGCATTCTATTAATACTTGGGATTATGTTATGACAGAGGCCAACTGGACATTTATGTATGCGTAGCATTAATTGTTCCTATCCCACGGTCATTTTGTTCATTAGGACGATACCTCGGTGAACACTAGCGCCACTATCAGTTAAAATTCATTATTCACTGAAAACACAAGTTAACAAAAATCCGTTTTATGTAATGAAGGTTCTGGATCTGAAGTTAATTATATATAGCACTAGCTGTTGCTCGCGGCTCCGCCCGCGTGCGCCTCGGTTATATCGCGCCCGAAAGTAGGCTATGTTTGACTCCTAGTGCATAACTATATCCATACCAAATTTCATCACAATCGGTCCAGCAGTTTAGCCGTGAAGAGGTAACAGACAGACAGACTTTCGCATTTATAATATTAATATGGATTAGTATGGATATAATTGCAAAACTGTTAAAAGTGGCCGTTTTAAGCAACATTGCGATTAGTAACTATAGGGAACTATAATTTATTATGTTCATAATTAACTTCATATCCAGAACCTTATTTACAAAAGAAGTCTCGTCGTAAGTCCGCCTATTGTATTTTTGCAATAAAGTTACTTAAATAATAAAAAAATATCATTATGATTCATAATTTTTAGTAATGGAAATTATTGGTTTAAAAAATCTATACTAATTATAATAAAGCTGAAGAGTTTGTTTGTTTGTTTGTTTGTTTGAACGCTTATAACTTAAAAACTACTGGTCGCATAAGCAAAATTATTTTTGTATATTAAAGCCTGATTCTTGGGGAAGGTTATAGGCTATATAGTACATACACACTAATGGCGAGTGAAACCGCAGCGAACAGCTAGTATTCAATATACTGAACTTGACGTGATGAGATCAATAATGATAATTGGCTAATTATCGTTCTAGATCTGACGCGTACACGGATTTTAAGAATAGTTTCACGCGAACTTTAACTCCATTTAGTATACAAAATGAATCTGTTGTGTTGTGGTGCTCAAGAGTTGAATAAGTGTGGTTGTTCGGACAATGGTAATGGTTGGTGACCATATTTTTTTTAACCCTTAAATGTTTTACGGAAAGATATTTTTTTTTGCTTGAATTTGTGTACAAATTAGATAGATAGATAGATATACTCTTTATTGTACCATTATCATACAAATTATACATGTTGAATACAAATACAAACAATGTGTACAAATTCGGACTTATCGCTAATGCAATTTCTTCAAGTCAACCTTAGGGTATTATTATTTAGACTATGTCCTGATCTCCTGAAAAATTAAGAATTTCTTATGAGGAAACAATAAATTGAAAATTACATAGTATAAAACAAAGTCGCTTTCCCTGTCCCTATATCCCTTTGTATGCTTTAATCTTTAAAATTACGTAACGGATTTTTATGCGGTTTTTTTAATAGATAGAGTGATTCAAGAGGAAGGTTTTTATGCCCATTCGAAGCCGGGGCGGGTCGCTAGTAATAATAATGAAAAGATTCACCAATTTTTGCCTTTCCAAGTGTTCAATACAGAATAGTATTTTTTTTTTTCTAAAAAAGCTACCACAAAAGGCAAACGTATGTCTCTTTTTATGAGCCTAACTGACCTCTTTGGCGCAAAGATCAACTTTCTACCCCACCACTCCGTAGGTCCTAAGTTTGATTCACACCGCGAGAAAATTTAGGTCGGCTAATGTGAATATAATAATGAAAACACAAAGACATGCAGACAAAGCAACGAACTCTACTCACACGTGAATTGATGCTAATTTTATATCCGCGGAAACACACGTGAGGATAATTTGTCTAGCAAAACATTCCGAGCTTGATTAAGAGTTAAATGAAGAAAGAGACTTGAATTTACTAGCTGCTTTCTCACATTGAGTAGCTACCTTATTAAGTATTTTACGTATAATCTAAATATTTTAGAGATCTCTTCTTTCAATATAAGACACAGGGTCGACAATTAATATTATCTGTAAGCGGAACATATTTTGAAGGAAATCGATTTATAGGTATATTGTGATTTTGAGAAGATTTTACCTACTTCTTTACGGCTCTTTTTTATGTTTTTGTCGTTTGTCGTTCATCTTATAATAAAATCGTTTAAATATTTTCTTTGACACCCGATTAATAAGGGCTGTTTAAAATCGACCCCTCATTAAACTCTTATTTCTAATTATCTGCAAAAGGGATCATTCTTGGGTAGGTTTGAACACGCATCCATTAGTAGGTAGGTACTTATAATTATCTATTCTGTGCCTCATAGTAAGTTCGATGGTATATCTGTACGTGTGTTGTTGTCCAGCTCCAAATCTTGGCTAGTATCCAAATGTACTGTTATGCATCGAACTATTAATATACGTTGATGAGGTCTCTTGTTTAATGGAAAAGGAATGGGTGAGTCATCCCATATACCATTATCAGTAAAATAATGTATGCATCGACTGTCTCATCGGCATACATTTTCGTGAGTTGAGCGATTGGGTGCCCCCTGAATTAATTTATACCTCTAATTGCTAGACTAAGTTATTCAGCTCAGACAAACGTGACAGGAAGAGTTGTCTTCTCGCCTTCTTGCAGACGTATTCCCAGGCACAAAAAAAATATATTTCATGAATTGCTATCCTTGACGTAGGCTTCATCGTGAATACCCTTAAATATATTTTTTCGAATATGTTAAAAAAAAAATTAAATATAAATATGTAGATTTTTCGTTATTCGCCGGTTGACTGAGATCCCTTCCTGGGATAAGTCCGCCATTGTTTTTGTTTTTTTTTATAATTTTGTATTAACTGTGTATTTTAAGCAATAAAGATATTACAAACAAACAAGATATACCTAATCTATTTATATCTATACATATAAGGTGAATTACTGCAAATATTTTAAGGGAAGATTCAGACCACTAAACTGAACAACTTTCCTAAATAAACTTATATCGAAATACGAAAAAACATTTTTGACCTCCCATACAAATTGAAAATCAGCTGATCTAGTTTAGTATGGAGAGTGAAAAATAAAATTTCATATTTCGATATAAGTTTATTTGGAAAAGTTGTTCAGTATAGTTTGTATAGTGGTCTGTATCTGCCCTTGTGTATATATAAAAGAAAGTCGTGTTAGTTATACTATTTATAACTCAAGAACGGCTGAACCGATTTGGCTGAAAACTGGTGGGGAGGTAGCTTAGAACCAGGAGAAGGACATAGGGTACCTTTCATTCCGATAAAAGCCCTGTGTCCGCGGAAAATTCACGGGGGCGAAGCCGCGGGCAAAAGCTAGTTCTCAATAGTAAAAAGAAAAAATAGCTCTATATATATCAATAGTAAATAGAAAAAAGTGGCCACTTTTAGCACTTTTGCAATTTGTAACTAAATGGAACTATAAATTTAAGATTTAATATGTTTTAAATTAACTTCAGATCCTGGACCTTAATTACAGCAGAGGGATTTTTGATAACTTGTGTTTTTAGTGAGTAATAATTTTTAAATGACGGTGGCGCTAGTGTTCACTGAGGTATCACCTTAACAGATTGGAGGAGATGTAGGTTTATTTAAACACTAGCGACCCGCCCCGGCTTCGCATGGGCATAAAAACCTTCCTCTTGAATCACTCATCTATTTAAAAAAATACCACATCAAAATCCGCTGCGTAGTTTTAAAGATTTAAGCATACAATGGGACATAGGGACAGAGAAAGCGACTTTGTTTTATACTATGTAGCGATCTATTGAGCCAAGGGCTACAATAGGTAAACTTAATTTTAAAGCATTCTCTGTCAGTCAACCATTGGAAATAACATTGGAAAATTTAATGTACATATTATATGAACTATTGACCAATCTTTATACAGGCCACTGACTCATTCATGTAGTAAACACGAAATCTCACCTCCGGGATAGATTGTCACTCAGTCAACATTATACCGCTAGTTATCATTAAATACTCTATTTTGAGGTGAAAAAATCAGAAACTAAAAAAATAATAATATGTATATATTTTTTATATTATAATTTACTAGCGACCCGCCCCGGCTTCGCATGGGCATAAAAAACTTGCTCTTGAATCACTATCTTTTAAAAAAACCGCATCAAAATTCTTTGCGTAGTAGGGATATAAGGACAGAGAAAGCGACTTTGTTTTATACTATGTAGTGATGATTTACAAAGTCTTGAGTTTAGAGAAAGGTACACCAAGATAATAGTACACCAAGAGCGAGAGAAGCCGCGGGGAACAGCTAGTTTAAAATAAATTAACACAAAAATAAGACTGGCTTCGTCAAATATAATTCCCAAAGCAAGCATACACTTGACCCGGGTTTAGAGCAATTAAAACTAGCATTAATTGAGATAGCAATAAAATTATTATTAGCCTGCACATGGTAGCTTGGATCGGGGCCAATGCTAGAGTACTGGAAAACATACGGGAGATTATTACACCATACCGAGCATGTTTGCCCATCTCCAACTTGCTTCAGAGCCAGGGCATACATTAGACATATAGGATCAAGATATGAGTGTGTTAGTAGCCAACACAGATTTTTCAGGCTATATATATATATATCTACTAATAGGTACTATAAAATATAAGTATTTTTTTTTTAATTTTCTCCCCTTTTTCTTGTCCACAGTAAAACTCCCAGAAGATGAGGGTCCAGCAGTGGGCGCGGGCCGTTTCACCATCGGGCCCGCGCCGGAGAGGGACTGGGAGATGGTGCCGCCCGACGGCCAGTGGGGGTGGTGCGTGCTCGTAGGTAAACACTTGGTAGTTCCTACTAGATGTAACAGATGGCGCTGTCGAAAGATTTAAACGCGCAAGTGAAGTTTTTATCTCCGACTGGTGGCGGTCTCCCCCAAAGTGATTCTCAAAGAGTCATAAAAGTAATGTTAAATCTTTTTTTATATCTTCAGTACCTTGTGGAGGGAAAAGATAAAGATTTCGCATTTAAGGTTGTTCCTTCGGTCTAACTAGCGCCACTTTCCAAAAAATAATTTCTCTTTTTGTAAGTGAGCTTATCAGAAATCCTCGCGCTGCATATTTGCTATACTTAACGTTTTAAGTAACATTATAAGCTACAAATTCATTGTAAATACAGTTGCTGTGGTTTCCTTTGTAAAAATTACTAGAAACGGACAATTTTTGTAAAGGTTTCTAAAGCGGATAGTATTTCAATGAATTCCTTTTCTGGTTATAAGTCATCATTCTTAACTGCCTCAGTGTTCAAGTGGTTAAAGCGTTTGCCTGTAGACCAGGGGGTAGTGGGTTCGATTCCCACTAGAAGCATACTTTGTTTAGTTGTTTCCAGTTTGGTTAGGACATTGCAGGCTTGAATCACCTGTCTGATAATAAAGATGATTCCGTGCTTCGGAAGGCACGTTAATTCGTTGGTCCCGGCTGCCAACTGGTAGTCGTTAAATAAATCATTTCCCAGGCCGAGAGGCATTTCCGAAGAACTCTGACACCAGGGTGTGCATGGTCGAATGACCGCGTAACCCACAGGACATCATGATGATGTTTTTCGTCGGTTATGTGCCACATATTTTCACTGATGTTTGTTGGTAATACCTATGTATATTCCATTTGTATACTCCAAAAACACATGGGATATGCAATATTCTTACTGTTATATTTTTTTGTTTCTTTCTTTCAATCTCCAAGCCTCTTGATCAATCTTCTAAGTTCTCTTTAGAAATCTATATATATTTTTTAATTCCAGGTGCAACACTAGTTAACATCCTGATTCCCGGCACGATCAAGTCGTTCGGAGTCCTGCTTGTGGAGTTCTACGATGTCTTCGAGACTACGCCATCGGCGTCATCGGGAATCGTCGCGTTGTGTTATTTCCTCTACAGCAGCTTGGGTAAGTGGCTCATCCTAGTCCTAATTGTAATATTATTCTAACAAATTATTGTACAATTTTAATTATATTATTACTATATCTAGTCTTAAGTATATTTAATTTTATGAACATAATTAAATTAAAATGTAGAAAATACGTCATAAAATTCATATAAAATTAAAATAAAATCAAAATAAATCATTTAATTTAAAACCCGCCCTTGACCGTTTCCGGTGCAAAGGTGCCTAGAACGCTTGCTGCGTTACCTATTTGGATAGCTATGGCAATTTATTCTAACTAATATTATAAATGCGAAAGTAAGTTTGTTGGTTGTTACGCTTTCACGCCCTATCTACTGCACCAATCTTCCTGAAATTTCGCATAGATAGAATTATTGAGGAGGACAAAGGACACCTTTAATCCCGGGAAAAAGAAATGTTCCCGTGGAAAATACACGTAGGCGAAGCTGCGGGCAAAAGCTAGTTAATCATATATCAAGTAACAAATACAATGAAGGACAAGCAATCATGAATTATATAATAGAACAGATTACAGAATGCTATACTAATTCAGATATTCAAACGCCATACAAAGAAGTGATGATAACATTTTTTTAATGAACCGATTTTGATGAAATAAACTTTAGTTGTTCTTCCGAGTTAAAACAGAACAATTGGTGAAAGTTTTAAGCAAATCGGTTCAATACTTTCGGAGATAAACGTTATCTTATATATTGGCAGACAAAAAATTAAAAAAAAAATTTTTTGCTTTCTATTATTTATTTTAAATGTCCCTCTATCCATTTCAGTCAAAATTACTAAATGTACAGACAAAATATTTTTACTGTTTTATTTTTATGTATAGATGAATAGATTACACCTTGTCTAATTTAAGATGATAATTTTGACAGCAGGACAGAATTATGGATAACTAGCTATTCCCCGCGGTTTCACTCGCTATTAGTGTGTATGTACTATATAGCCTATAACCTTCCCCAAGAATCAGGCTTTCATATACAAAAAGAATTTTTCAAATCCGACCAGTAGTTTTCAAGTTATAAGCGTTCAAACAAACAAACTTCAGCTTTATTATATTAGTATATAATATAGAAGTGCGACAGAGACTAACATGAAAATGTATACGATTTGACAGCTGTCATTTTAATCAAGCTATATAAGGTGGACTCAAATCAACTGCAAATATTTTAAGGACAGATTCAGACCACTAAACTGAACAACTTTTCCAAATAAACTTATGACGAAACACGAAAAAAATTTGACCCATACAAATTGAGAATCAGCTGATCTAGTTAAGTATGTAGAGTGAAAAAAAATATTTCATATTTCGATGTAAGTTTATTTGGAAAATTTGTTCAGTATAGTGGTCCGAATCTACCCTTAAAATATTTGCATTTGATTAGAGTCCACCTTTTAAATATAATTGACAAAGTATAGTTTATGATGGCTGGTTTTGCCCCACAGGTCCAATATCATCGATCCTCTCAGTAAAGTGGTCCTATCGAACGGTGACGCTCATTGGGGGCAGCTTCGCGGCGTTCGGCATGATCGCGAGCAGTTTCGCTTTTTGTATCACATTTTTGTACTTTAGGTGAGATTTTAATTTATTCTGGCTTCTTTTTTAAATATTTTTACGGCTCTGGAAACAAATCCTTTAAGATAATACCTCGGTGAACACTAGCGCCACCATCATTTAAAAATCATTATTCATTCAAACAGAAGTTATTAAAAAATCCGTCTTATGTTATTAAGGTTCTGGATCCGAAGTTAATTTTAAACATATTTAATTATTGAATTATAGTTCTCTATAGTTACAAATTGCAATATTGTCTAAAACGGCCACTTTTAGCAGCTTTCCAATTTGTAACTATATGGAACTATAATTTAATAATTAAATATGATTAAAATTAACTTCAGATCCAGAACCTTAATAACATAACACGGATTTTTGATAACTTGTGGTTTCAGTCTTAACCACTAGATCACTTAGGCAGTTATAGTTAACAGGCGTGATAATATATATGTACGGAACATTAAAAACTAATCTACCAATCCCATTTCAGTTTCGGCGCAATGGTAGGAATGGGGGCGGGTCTAGCATTCCCCCCCACCGTCTACATCGTGACGTCATACTTCGTCCGACTCAGAGGATTAGCCAACGGCATCTGTATGTCTGGTTCTGCCTTCGGAAGCATCATTCTCCCTCCTGTGTTGAGATATTTGTTGGGAACCTATGGATACAAGTAAGTTTTCTACTTAATTATACGTCCAGTGTTAGTTGGGCTCAGATTACCAAGCAAGATCATAGTAATCGGGGCTCAACGAATACTGGTTAGTATCGAAGTGACGTTAAAATACAATCCAGTGTATATTGAGCGTTGAATACTAAGAAAATCCATAATAGCCGAAGCTCAACTTATATTAGTGCTTTTGAATATGACATCATACTTCTTCCAACTCAGATGAATCTGCCAATGGCGTCTGTATGTCTGGTTCTACCTTCGGAAGTTTCATTCTGCCTCCTGTGTTATTACTAGGAAATTATAGATATAAGTGAGTCTTTTTTCCTTATAGAGTCGTATAAGTTGAGCTTTGATTACCGAACTTGTTTTTGGTAACTGAAACTCAACTAATACTGGTTAGTTTTAAAGTGACTTGAAAAAGCAGTCCAGTGTATATTGAGCTTTTATTACTGAGCAAGTTTTTAGTAACCGAAGCTCAACTTGTATAGTACTTTTAATGTTACATCTTACTTCGTCCGACTCAGCGGATTGGCCAACGGCATCTTCCAGTGGCATTCGTGCAATAAAGACCAATTTCATTTTCTTATCAAAGTCGGTTAAGCCAGTTTCCAATTAAGAGAGTACATAAAAGTGAACATATATAATATACAAACATACATACAAGTCAAACAAATATCCCTCCATTTCATCTTCGCCTCATTCGAGTTATTTCATTCGTACAATAAATTGCAATGTTTTGTCACTAGGGGCGCAGTGTTGATTCTTGGCGGTATAATGCTCAATGTTTGGGCCGCCGCCCTTCTGTTCCAACCGGTTGAAGAACACATGGTGAAGAAGTACAAGGAGCCTGAGGAAGAGGAGGACGGACCACAGGTCAGTTAATTATTGTTTATCAAAAATATGGGTCGAATGATTGAATTATGCGACTCACTTGAAACTGGTGAGTCAAATGATTGAAATTTGCGACTTACTTAAAAATTGTGAGTCGAATGATTGAATGTGACTCATTTAGAACCGGTGTGTCAAGTCGAATGATTGAATTCTTTGGTTCACTCGAAACCGGCGGGTCCAATGATTGAATTTTGTCATTCACTTCACCAATGAGTGGAATGATTAAATTGCGTGACACACTAAAAACCGGTGAGTTAAATGATTGAACTTGACTCACACGAAACCAATGGGTCGAATTATTTAATTATGTGATAACAGATCTATATACTCGTTCGGATCGGACGTGGGTTTTTCAACATAGAAAGGCTACCGTGACATTCATGGATAGTTAATCTAATTGAATTAGAAAAAAATTTTTTACCCTATTAACTGGTGTTGCTATTACAAGCTGACAGAGCATCTGACAAGGTTTAAACTGCCATCTAGCGATAGGAACCCAGCTAGACAGAAATCAATCTATCTATATATATAAAAATGAAACCCGTTTTCCGTTGTCATGCACGACATAGCATGAAAACGGCTTGACCGATTCGGCTGATTTTTTTTTGTAGTTTTCTAATACTCTGTACAAGGTTCTTACGGAAAAAAATATTAAGAAAATCAAATTTACGCTTAGGCGGTACGAAGTTCGCCGGGTCAGCTAAATATTTTTTTATTAATTAGTTCTAAATAAATTATTATTACTTTTTATTTTAATTAAATTATATCGTTTTATATTTTGGTTGGTTGTCTCTAGTAGGGGGGAGCCGCGGTCGAAGATTGTTATTAAAAGATAAAAAAAATCATTTCTTATTTTTTTAGGTGTAGTAATATATTTTTTTATATTTATAACAATATTTTTTTTATTTTTATATTTCTTCATAAAACTTACGTTTGCATATTAAAAACGAAAAATATAAACTATTTACTTATTTTTGTTAATTTTTCGTTTTTATTTACAAAAAAGCATGTCTCGACTTTATTTATTTGCGTGAAAAAAAAAGTGTTTTTTTGAAAATGAAACGGCCCTGTCATTTGCACCAAGCATCATTTCGGTGGCATCAAGGCATTTTAAAAGTAAGCGATACATTTTTTTTAATTATTCTGTGTTTGTTCATGTGCAGCCAGAGAGATTACGTCATTTTTGTATTTTTTTTCTTTTTTTATTAACATATTTTTAAAAGAAGATTTTTTTTTCAATACAAAATTATTGTAATGTTTAAGAAATATTTTTTTATCGTTTAATAGTTTTTTTTGTTTTTCTTACAAGAACCGCATCTGAATTATTTATAGATTTGGAATGGTATACAATAATGACGTAACGTAAATGTCTATGCCTGTTGTTTTGTCTGTTCGTCCGTCGTATTAATGTTAGCTATATGAAACTACTTAAAACGTAGCCCAATCATCGTATCATACTTTTATTATTCTTATATACTTCGTATAGGTTTATATTGCTTGCCCATTACTCATTTTATATTTATGAAATTTCTTACTGTTATTTATCTTTAAAAACATATTTAATTTTATTTAATAACAGCAATTATTTATAAAATAGCTGAAACTGTAGTAACGCTAATTTTATTTTTGAATATTGGTATTTTATTAAAACACATTAACACCATCACATACCAAAGCGATGTATTTTTATTAAGTATACAATCTTTTTTATAATTTTGTAAAAAAAAAAAAAAATTTCAACAGCTTATGGTAATCCTCGCACTTGCTTTATCCATCTTATTTGGCTCTTTTTTGCCATTAAAACACTTAATGTACAAACTAAAAATCATATTTAACCATTTATTCTCCGTAGTCTGGTGAAAAGTTTCATTATTTCACCTATTAATAAATTTATCGATAAGACAAGATAATCTATAATATATTCGATTAATAGATCCTTTTAACAGCATGAAATTCAGCGATAATTATTTTAATAGCGGTTTTTGCAAATAAGCATGATTACCGTCAGATTATTTTTAAAATAATCCTTCACCTAATCTGCTACTTATTAATAACAAGAGATTAAAAATTTTGACTGTGTCATTGTGTAACAAAAGTTATAGTTAAGCCATTTTTAAGTTGAATGTGTTTTGTCTCATTCTTTCTCGTGAAATATCAGTAAGAGCAAAAGGGACAAAACATATTTTTAGTGAAAATGGGCTTAACAAACGTTTTTTACTACGAGGGTAAGATCAGGCGCTAATAATATGACAGTCAAAATCTTGAATCTAAGCTAACCATCATTGAATAATCACTTTCTTTATAACAACGCCATCTAGTGGGTATAGTTTCATTTTCAAAACGCACAAATAACTCAACTGTTAAGCAGGGATCGGAAACTTGGTTAAAATGATAAACCCGCTCATTTTTCTGCACACGCATTTTTCAGCCATCTTTTATTATTACGGCTCCACTCGACCGGTTTTTACCGAAAAAAACGGTCTTTACCGGTTATGTACTTCTCTAAAATCGTACTCAATTTCTTAAAGATACCGGTTTCCATTCCTGCTGCTAAGCGTGTGGTTTTTTTGGTAAATAATGAAAGTGGTTATATTTTTATGTTGTTGTTGTCATTTAAAATGAGGTTGTTTAAAAATGACACCAGAGGTCAGCACTGAGACAACTAATATGCTGTTGTGATTGGTCACCAAATTTGACAGATTCAGTTGTCAAATTTAATTGACAGCTATGTACCAACTGACAGTCGGGTGACTCAGATATTGAAGAGTAGGTAGACTTGCATTACGCAAGAGTCTGAAACCTCCCTAAGCTACTTCAACGTCAAAACGACCAAAAGGTCATTTGGTCTTGAATCAGAAGCTTCTATCATGTACCTATAGATGTAGCTATGTTTTGTCATTTGGTGCAAAAATGAGATGGCGAAATAGGAAAGTCCATGAGACCGATAAGGACCAAAGATATTCTGTCTTTGTAAGCGTGGCCGTTTTTCTTTGTTTGGCCAAATCGATGCCATATAAAAACTTGGCCAAACAAACCGCGAAATTCTTATTTATTATAATATGTACGTTTTAAAGGCAAATACTCGTTTTAAATAATTTGATTAGTATTCGTACAATGGTGGATTGTGATATTTGGCCGGCGTGTTATATTCACGAAATTAGTATAGATTTTCTGTGTCATGTGCGGCCACGCTATGGATAAATCTATAGGTACATGATCTAAGATAAGAAGCCATATTGAAAATGTGCTTTTGACTTTACTTTCAACGGATGGTGTTGCTTCTATATTTGGTCGGTTTATAAGTACTGACCTAATTTTCATTTATTCGTCTCGTTTCTGCACATTGAAACTTCTACAAAGAAATAAAAACTAAAAAAAAAAAACAATTATGCATAAATAGAGTGTGAATGAAATAGTAGACGTCTGTAAATAGTATGTGTTTATTGTATGTAGAAATTATTGTTTTGTATTTTTAATTGAAAAGGCTTTACTACGTTTAAATTTTGTGCTGTCATTTTTATTTAACCAATCAATTATTAACTTTTTCATAATGATATGAGAGAAAAGCAATCTTACAAAAAAATCAAGCAATTTTATAAGAAAACATTTTTCTTATAAAATTGCTTGATTGTCAACGAGTAGTTGCTAGTTCAATCGACCTCATGCGCTCTGGCATCACTTAAGCTAACATCCAGTTAATAAATCGGGTTTTTAAATGTTGACAGCACGATATTTAATATGGTGTCAAGTTTAATACGAAATTTTTGCAAGTGAACTAGATTCTCAATAAACTTTACAATTTCCAGGATTTCGAAGAAGAACCGGTCGAAGTCTACAAAATGAACAACATGGCGAGCATACAGGAAGGCGTGGCGAACGGCCAAACCAAAGACAACCTTCCACCCTCATTACATAACAGTCAAAATTGCATGGCATCAATCCCATCGCAAAATCAACTGAAACACAATTTGTCGAAACGCAAACTATCTTACACTAAGCCTAAAACTACAAACAGTTCAATTACCTTAGACGGTATAGTCGACGCTAGGAAGATAGGGTCACAAGATGCATTTTCAAGGAGACTGAGCACAGCTGGACCGAAAAGAAATTACAGCACGTCCAGTTTCGCATACGTCTCTACACCTTTCCACGGTTCCACATTGTCCGCATTCGAAAAACCGAACGAATTCGCGTCACAATTCTCATTAAAATCCATTACTGATTCCGTAGCAGACGTCGCGTATTGCTGTTTTTGTTGCAAAAAGAAAAAAGACAAAGAGCCTAACAAATTCTTTGACATAAGCCTTTTAAGTGATCCCACGTATTTAGTTATATTAATTTCTAGTAGCACTGTAGCTATATCGTGTACGAATTTCATAATTTTGTTACCTTCGCACGCGCAAGAAATGGGTTTCGATAAGTCTCAAGGCGCTTATCTTCTTAGTACGGTGTCTGCTTTCGATTTAGTAGGACGTATAGGCGGTTCGGCGTTATGCGATTTGAATTTTATGCCGAAAACGTTTTACTTCGTAGGCGGTTTGTTTTTCTCCGGCATCGCTTTAGGGGTTTTGCCGTTCTTGCATACGTATATTGCTATAAGTGTTTGTTGTGGATTTTTCGGTTTAGCTTCGGGTATTAATAACGGTGTGACGACTTTGGTTATGGCGGAGATATTGGGGGTTGAGAGGCTCATGTCAACTTATGGCATAAGTCTATTTGTCAATGGTTTATTACAGTTGATAGGACCGCCCATTTGCGGTATATGGTTTGAGAGGGAAAGGAATTATATAAGTATGTTTGTGACGTTCGGTTTGATTTTTGTTGGCGGCGCGGCGCTTTGGTTGTTGATGCCGATAATTAATTGGAGAAAGAGGGAGAAGGCTAGAAGAGAGAGCGAGTTGAAAGATCAGAAGGTTTGACCGTAAAGACTGTCCGTTCTGATTTGTGATTTGTAAAATATGCGTTTTGAAAATTATGCTTTTTATTAAAATTGCAATTATAAAAATGACTTTTTAAGGTGATCAGAAGCAGTTTTGAAAGGTTTATAAGTATTTATCTTTTTTATACTACTAGGTTTGATGGTAAACGGTTACCGTAGCTATAAATAGGAATGGAACCTATTTTATATGGACATCTAAAGGCAGTAACATGCTTTGTCTTTGCCTTTCAATTTCAATCAAACTATTAAAAGATGTAGACAAAATGAGGTAGGTATGAATTTATAAAATAATTTAGTTTTAGAATAAAAATGTTACCCAATGAGGCTTCCGTTCATAAATTGCACAAATCCTTAATATTTTTATCATAAATTATACATTTTTTGCACAAATTCAGTACTTAATACTGACTCGAAAATTGTAAACTTACTTAATTATTGAGATATTTTGACTTATAAGGCAGCGAATCTTAATTTCCACTAGATGGCGCTACTTCATTTTTTTATTGTTATACGATTTAAGCATCATGTATATTATATAGATATATTGACGCTAAGTGGCGTTTAGTGAAATCGACCAGACCTAAGAGAAATCTATAAAATATAACGTAAAATTAAAAGACATGTATTACGATTATTTTGACATATCGATGTAATTGAATAAGGATTATATTAATTACAAATAAATTACCTACGTAATTTATTGCTTATATTAAGTTTACAAGGGCAAGCGGTAAAGAAATTATTGCCCCAAACTCTATTGCATCATTGAGTGCAAAAACCATTTGTTTCGTCACACAAGACCGGAAGAAGGTTGTAAAATCGAATGACAACTTACTATTTGACAGTTATTTGACAACGCCACACTAGCGCCATCTTGTATTAGAAAATATGCAACATTGTTTTTGTGTTATATCTATAACCATGACATTGGCTGAATCCATTATGGTGGAATGCTATTTAAAAAAAAAAAACTACTTTTTTTTTATATTTACTAGCGCCCTCTGGCAGGTAAAACAGACTTAACATTGACGTAAGCCTAACGTAATTTTACATATTTTTGTATTATTTTACTTATCAAAGATTTTTCTTATTGTATTTAATTTTACTATGAAGTTTTATCGATTTTCACATTGTAATCGCTTAAATAATTTTACTTAATTGTAATGTATCGAATTTTGGCTGTTATTTGTGTCGACAAATACGTTTTTTTATAATATTGAAGGAATACTCCTTCAATATTTTAAAAAAACGTAATTCATATAATAAGCTAGAATTCATAAGATAAGCTTTTTAAAAAAATTTGCTCAGTTTATGAAAAACTGAGCAAATTTTTTTAGGTACACAACAAGTATTTTTTATAAATCGTTTTATAGAAAATCATGAATAAATACACTACTCCAATTCCTTGTTGGTAGGTTTTGGGTATAAATCAACCCATACTCCTTTAATTTAACAAATAAAATTATCGAATTTACTATATAATCTTGCCAATACGAATTTGTTTACTATATTTTTATAGTTACATTTATCATTACGTACAAATACAAATATATTTGTGATATAATATTATAAAATCATTCCTTTTTTTACCATTCCTTATATTTCTAATACTATCCATTGTATATAAATTGAATATTTTCTCTTTGTTTTCATCAAAAAGTAACATTTCAAGTTATTTTAAAATTTATTTGCGTATTTTTTGTATTTGTGGCAAATAATAATTTAAATCATTGTTCTTTTTTATTTTACAAATAATTAAGTATTAATATACTTTTTTATTATTAGTATCTAATTTACTTTTTTTATATTTTCTTATATTAAAATTCATAATTTAGAAAAATTTAAAATCATTTTCATATTCATCTATTTTAATTTTTTTTTTATTATTTGTATGTTTTATTAAATTGTGTAGCTAATATACCTAAAATTTAAACACGAATTGTTACCCAAATGTTAAAGTGTGGACATTGTAAATAGTAAAAGTAAGTTATAATTATTCTAATTGTTTTATTTTTTAACCTTTGTATTATTCTAATTGTTTTATTTTTTAACCTTTGTCTAATAAAAGTAGATATAATAATGTAAAAAAAAATCTGTGTTTTGAAAGAGTTAGAAAATGTATGTTTCTTTCCTCATTTCAGCTTGAGCCATTTGTTGAAGAAGAACCGGGTGATATAGAAGAAACAGGCAACCCCCGAGTGATACTTACACCCGAAGACGCCACCCCCACTTTAGAGAAACACCCCAACGGCTCACCCCCCATTTTCAAAAATAAATCCAACGCTAATCTCGAAGATAAATCCTCCCCCAGCAAAAACGAGAATTTCGTCAGATCGGCCAGTGCTGCGCTAGTGTCGCGCATCGATATCGAGAGAACAAGAAAAATATCGACTCCGGCGTCATCAAGGCACGGCTTGCAAAATATTGCGAGTAAAAACCATCTGCCCAGCAATCCGTCTTTGCTAGAATCCGTCCCGGAAGGCAGACGCAGCAGAGTCAACTCCCAAGAGGCGTTTGGGAAAAAGTTGACAGTGCCTAAAACGCCTAAACGCAGCCCCTCGACTTCGTCATTTCAATACATGTCCACGCCTTTCCACGGTTCCACGTTGTCGGCGTTTGAAAAGCCAAGCGAATTCGCTTCGCAATTCAGCCTCAAATCTGTTACTGATAGCTTAGCGCCCATAGCGTACTGTTGCGGTATCAAAAAGAGGCCTAAAGAAGATGAGAGTAAAAAGGAGCCGAGCAAATATTTCGATGTACAACTCCTCAAAGACCCTATATACTTAGTTATACTCATATCGAACTGTACATGTGCAATATCGTATACAAATTTCATAATTTTAGTGCCATCTTACGCCCAAGAATGCGGTTTCGATAAATCGTCCGGTGCGTATCTTTTATCGATAATATCCGCACTCGATTTAGTCGGTAGAATCGGTGGCTCAGCACTATCTGATGTAGTAGAGACGCCGAAGCGTTATTTTTTCATTTTCGGACTTTTATTATCTGGTATTAGTTTATCGTTAATACCGTCGGTATCCAGTTATTTGGCTATAAGTGTGTTTTGTTCGATTTTCGGTATCGCTTCAGGCATAAATGTGGGTGTGACAGCGTTAGTTATGACTGAAATGTTAGGTACGGAGAGGCTTATGTCGTCATATGGTATTAGTCTATTTGTAAATGGTATATTACAATTAATCGGTCCACCGATATGTGGATTTTGGTTCGAGCAAACCAATTCTTATAAATCGTTATTCGTAACGCTCGGTTTTATTTTGATCGGTGGCGCAGCCCTATGGGCGTGGGTGCCTTTGATACATTGGCGAAGAAGACGTAATCAAAATAGGGTTGAACAAAATTTGGAAAAAGCTTAATATGTAACTATTACAGGTTCAAAAATATTTAAGGTTTTGTGAAGTGAAGTCGATAATATGATTGAATAACTTCAACATCAATTCAGTGATAAGTCCAGGAAGTCTACCACTAGACGTAGGCGCTCCTTAGATTTTTACAGCCATTAAATCATAAACTTCTTGCTTCTTTAATAAATCCCGAATAACCTACTGAATATTTATATTTTTATGTCTTTACATTATACTCTTCTTAGTTAACTGCATCTAATTATACCGCTTAATTTATACCCTACGCGCGTAGGGACCTCAATCCACACATTAGGCATGGATCACATTAGGCGTGGATCTACACGCCTAACGTGCAGATCGTTTTGGTATAACACGCTAGGCGTGATTGCAGCAACAAATTGTTTTAAGAAGTATTTTTTTTTCTGTTTATACTGTGACAAAGTAATTAAGTATTTAAATTTTTAATGTCCAATTATTCTTATGACAAGTTACCTTTTGAATACGTCCAGCTAGTCTAGAATTACGGTAAGAGAATTTTATCATTTAATTGTGAATTCTAGTTAAATGTTATATTTTTTAACACGGCCGCGGACGTTTTTGAAAACAAGATAGAAGTTTTATTGTTATAACTGCTATAGCAATCGTGTTTCCGCTAACGTTATCAAATATTAATGAATTTTGATATTAACATGGTTTATAATATGTACTTAAGTATGCATTATTATTTTTTATTATTAAAACGTTTGGGAATGTGCCATATACCACAACGATACTAATATCTATATAAATATCGACTTCACTTCTTATTTTATTAGTTTACAAATAATTATAAATGAGTATTTGTTTTCTATGCGTCCCTTAACCAAATGTGTTGAAATTTTGTCAGATTTTTCTGTGTTCACTCACAAAAGATTTGGGACAAGAGGGACCTAAGCCATGCATGCTAAATTAACCTAGTATTATATGTAATGTAATTCGTAATATTTACATTTAATACTGTCAAAAATTATATACAGTTAAAAAACACGCCGCTAATGCCATATTGCATTAAGACCACCATTTGCTTTATTTTTAACTAGCTGTTCCCCGCGGCTCCGCCCGCGTGGGACTCGGTTATATCGCGCCCAAAAGTAGCCTATGTTTGACCTCAGGTCGTTAACTACATCCCTACCAAATTTCATCCCAATCGGTCCATCCGTTTAGCCGTGAAGAGGTGACAGACAGACAGACAGACAGACAGACAGACAGACAGACAGACAGACTTTCGCATTTATAATATTAGTATGGATTTGTACAATAAAGTTTTAAATAAATAAATAAAACACGTCGTTATTGGTGTAAACTGTAAATATGTTATTATGGTTCTTCAATATATTATAATTTCATCAACACAATTGGCGCGACGTGCATGATCTTTATTTAATATAGAAACACGTCGTACGTGTCAGCTTGGATCGGTTTGATTTTGGTGTGTTTTTCAGATTTTTTCAGTGATAATTATGCAGACTAATATAGGGACATATTTGACTTAAAAAAACTTTTCCAGTTTGGGCACAATTTAAATATATTTAGGCACAATAATGTAAAAATGAATATACAAAACTTAATTCTGTATTTGTGTGCGTGAAGTCTTGATTTTGCTAATTATGACTTAAAAATAATATTTTTCCGTTTCTATATAAAATTAAATCTACTTATTAATATAAAAACAGAGCGCTAGTTGTGTGAGTATGTATGTAAAAAACTAAAGCCAGTAACTTGTTTGGAAATATTTCACCATTTATGAGGTACCTACTTAATTACAGACATAGGCTATTTACTTGGAGTAATACGCGGGCAAAACCGCCAGCAAACGCTAGTAATATAAAAAAGTGCCACCGGACGATATTCTCAATCAATTAAACTGACAATATTCAAAACGGTGTAAAAATCATTGTAAATATTCAAATCGTGTCAATTCACTTAAATTATTAACTTTTTATAAGATTTTCGTAAAATCAAGAATTTATGTTTTTCTGGTTGTGTATAAGCCAAATCACTAACTAAACGCTGTTTATTTAAAAAAAAACACTAATTTTTGATGATTTATTGTTGCTTAATTTACAACAAAATATGTAAATGAAGGACTATTGTATTGTACTTATTCTTTTAGATTTTTTCACAGACATATTATACACGTTTAGAAAATTTGTCGTTTATTTTCTAATTTTAAGTATTATAAGCATATAAACTACAAGAAATAAATCGAAAGGTAATTAAACGAACGTTAATATTCATTAAGCCATACTCAACTTTTAATATGTATTTTAATCCAGCTACTTTTTATATTAGATTCTTCCAACTAAGCAACTATACTCGAATTATTTTAAAATACAAGAAAACAAACAAACGAAATAGAAAATATACTTAGAATTAATTTATTTTACGTTTAGATATATCATTTTTATTTATAGCAATGTTACCAGAAGACCAAATTTAAACGAGCGGTAAAATATAATATAGTTATAATTTATCGAATAAAACTGTACTTCAATAAATTGCTCAACTCGTGTGAGATGGTACACCTACCATGAGATTTTAGAAACGCAGATTTGCATTTGCGATTTTGTATGACTAACCTGTACAGCAGCGCCCCTGGCGTATAGTAACTAATAAATTCTGCCTGCTATAAAAGTTAATGGTAACCCTCATGGCTTGGATAGAAAGGTAACTACGAAATTCCATACAAAATCCTAACAAAAAATGTTATAGTAGTGGCGCCGTAAATAATATAGCTCTTATACAAAAAAAATTACGAACGTTTGATAAGCCCGTTTTAACCAAAATGTGTTTTGGCTCTTTCGTTCACGGTAAATTTTGATAAGAGAAAAGGGCCAAAATATGTTTTAGTTAAAATGGGCTTAACCAACGTTTTTAATTTTTCATGAATAAGTGGGTATATCTTCCGCAACAAAAATAGGTGATTTTAGTGCATTTGTTTAGTTAATATACATAATGCCATTTAAATACACTATATTTTAGTTATTAAGAAATATGTTCATTTTCTGGGAATATTAGAATTCGCTGACACCTTCCTCCTTGAGTGTCGACGAAAGTGTTAAATTGTTATTGATTATATTAATAATATTATAATTTTTTTTTTTGAGTAATATAATTAACTAACAAATCAATGGCCGATTATGATGTCAGATTTTTTTTGCTACAAGATATCTGGGGGCCTATTAACTCTACAAGCGACCCGTAAACGAGTGCACGCGAGATGGCGTAATACGTGCTGTCATCATCATCATTTCAAATAGGTGTCATGGTCAAACGACTATACACACCCTGGTGTCAGTTCTTCAGATTCCTCTGGGCCTCTAACCTGGTTCCTTTAACGACTACCAGATGGCAGCTGGGACCAACGGCTCAACGAGCCTTTTGAAGCACGGAAATACGTGATATAAGGCGACATCTCCCTTGCTCAATCGTTTCTGCATACATTTTAGTTTTAGAGAAATTAAGCCCCCTGATGGCTTACCACCATCTCTTAAATCCATGCAAGATCCAGTGAGTAAGGGGGATGTCGCATTACATCTTGTATCGCGCTGTCTCGCTTACTCACTGGAACTTGCATGGTTTTAAGAGACGGTAGTAACCCCCCTGATGTGAGCAAGTTTAGCGTTCACGCCTGCCAACAGCTTAACGTGCCTTTCTAAGTTCGCAGGTCACAAATGAACAGTTCTTAAAGTTGTTTGTTTTATTACTGTTTGTATAAACATTCGTCCATAGTTATAATGCAAAAATCATTTAATTATCTATATTAATCTAGTTTTTTTAACTATAGAAATATACTGATTATAATTTTTGCACGTCGCGAAAATATTTTTACCAATCATAGCGCGCTATATGAACAGACACATTCGCTATTGGCTGATGCGTACGAGTTTCGCCGCAGCAGTTTCGATGAGCGAGATAGCACGAGTCCTGTTGTTTTGTATTATAAACCTTATGTAGTAGAAATAAGTTTGTTATTTCATCGTTAATTTAGTACTTTCATGTCATGGTAGTTATTATCAGTATATTTCTATAAGTAAAAACAGTGCCAGTTTTCATGTGAAGTGAAGAAGCCGAAGAAATGCCTTATTGTACTAAAATATAGTTATTCCATAAATAGTATTCATTGTAATTAGTAGATTATATAATCCGAATTTAATTTGTTATCGTAGAATGAAAGGTTGGATTTGAAAGTTTAGTGTAGACTGTAGAGAAATATTATCTTTTATTTAAAAAACGCAGTATTCTTTTTGGTATTTTATGATCACTAGTTATAAACACCAGATGCTAACAACTCACTTGGCTATTTGTATACGAATATTTTCCTAATTTGACCATGTGTGGACGGTATAAAAAAAAACGCAAAAGTTTTGGCAAATGCCAAAACTTTTGCGTTTTTTTTTTTTATTTGCCTCATTTGCCTACGTCAAATATTTTGGCAATTATACGCGAACACCCAAGTGTAGTAGTAGCAAGAGATGTATATTTTTATTTTCACAATGGGCAACATTTAACTTATTTAGTAGAACAATATCAAAGTTTTTCTCAATTCAAAAATTATAAAATCATATTCTTTTACATAAAAAAAAGATTTGAAATTGATATGAAAAATTTAAAATGTTTTTAAATCGTTCCTTTTTTGTATTTATACCAACCACATATTAGAGTTCCATACTACGGTCTATAAAGAACTTTCAAGACCAACTTAAATTAATGCGTGCGCGTGATTTAGACACGGTCGCTTTTAAATGTAATTTTTTTATTATTATTTTTTACTCTTATTATGATTGATGTATGTAGTTTATCTTTTTTTTAATGTTATATTAAAATAATGCTTCCATATCATATGTGTTATTGTTACTACATAGGTAGTTTGTATTTTAAAATTTTGAAATGAGCAAACTTATTTAATTTTGTAGCAATGGTGTAGCGATTTCGTATTTATTAGTAGCTATTACCTCGGGCTTTTCTCTCATGGGAATTATTTTTCAGTCGTCAGAGCGATTCACAGACTTATTATTATTATTTATCCTGAATTTGTGTCGTAAATAACTCAGTATTAAATAAGGGTTGAGTAGAAAGGTCTCACAAAAGCGAAGTCGGGTAAAACCTAGCTATAACAATTAAAATGCTCAGTATTAAAAGAACAATATAATTTTAATAGTATGCTATTTATTTAACTTTACAAGTCCATCATCATTTCGTGTAGGTGTCACGGTCCATTGACCATGCACACTCTAGTGTCAGATCTTCGAAACCGTCTTTCGGCCTCTGACGTGGTTCCTTTAACGACTACCAGATGGCAGCCGGAACCAACGGCTAAGCGTGCCTTCTGAAGCACGGAATCATCTTTATTATCAGACAATCAGGTGATTCAAGCCTGCAATCCCTAACCAAACTGGAAACAACTAAATAAAGTGTTTCCCGTGGGAATCGAACCCATAACCACCGGATCAGAGAGGCAGTCGCACAAGTATCAACGTCTTGGCGGACCCATGCCTATTTTGCAATTGCATATTTGTTATACAAAAAATATTTCGAATAACTTTTGCTCGTTCCAAAATTTTGTTTTGTATCAATTATTCTAATTGCACATATATAAATAAATATTATGTAAAGATAAAAACTGTATGAATGAATTTTGTAAGTCTCTAAGACGTCGATAAACGCTATACACTTATAGAAAATAAATATTTTTAACTTGAAATTGTTTTTATATACAAATTGCAAGATTTTTTTAAATTTCTTGGTGTCTGTCTGTCTGTGTCAGAAATCAAACGTTGCAATTGAATTTCTTTAAAAAACAAAAAAAAAATCAAGCAATGAGTAATAGAAATAACCATAGACCTACTTAAAAAAAATGCACTTTCTTTTCAAAAACATATTTAATACTTTTGATTAAGATTTACATATTTATTTTGTTAAGTCTTATATTTGCTGGAAAGTTACATTCGTATGAAACCTGCAACAATAAAATAACTATAAAAAATCTATTTGAATATTTAAAAAGTATTTGAATGAATGAAATAACAAGGTCAAATGAACCATAGAATGTCGCGGGCAAGTGCTGGAAGAAAACCGCTTTTAACCGGTCATTCTGGATATTCTTGAAGAAACCTATATCCAGCAGTGGACTGCTTGCAGCTGAAATGCTGATGAATGAAATGAATGGGTGAACGGTTTTTGTTTTAATCAGAATTTAACTTATCGCTAAAAAAGGATGTTCTAATGTTGATTTTTACGTTTTCTTTTTGTCTTGAATCATTATAGAGCCGGGTTCAGTCGCATGTTTATATAACAAAGGTTGCCGACAGAGCCCAGCGGATTAGTTCTTAAAAGTGGCAGTGGGCGGGGCACATAGAGCGATGAACCGATGGCCGATAGGACAAAAAGTTTCTCGAATGGCGACTACGCACCGGCAAGCGCAGCATCGGAGACCCACCGACCAGAAGGTCGGATGACTTGAAGAAAGTCGCAGGCTGACGCTGGATGCAGGCCGCTTCCAACCGGCCATTTCGGAAATCCTTGGGGAAGGCCTATGTCCAGCAGTGGACAGCCTGCAGCTGAAATGATGATGATGAAGGGAATTTATTAAATTGTAACAGCGTAAGTTTTGTATAGTACTTTTCTTCCATTTGCAAGGTTCTGAATATCTAGGTATATCCTCACCCTACGCCCTGACGAGGGGCTGGCACTCCCTCTCCAGCCACTGAAGGTCCTTCACCAACCCTCGCTGCTTCAGAATCGGACGAACCGTCTCCAAAACCAACTTGTGGTAGTTATTTATGTAGTTCAACTGTGAACAAAAATTATAACCGCCTTTTCTAAACTGCTTTCATTTCTTATAAATGTCACAGTCCATGCACGCCCTGGTTTGCACACCGCCTCTCGGCCTCTGACGTGGTATTAATTACTACCAGATGTCTGCCGGGACCAACGGCTTAACGTGCCTTCCGAAGCACGGAATCATCTTTATTATCAGACAATCAGGTGATTCAAGCCTGCAATGTCCTAACCAAACTGGAAACAACTAAACAAATTATATTTTCTATACTAATAATAAAACTTGATTTTTTGAACGCTTATAGCTTTAGAACTACTGATCGGATTTGTAAATTCTATCTGCATATAAATAGCCTGTGCCCTAAGTATGAGTTTTTCTAAACGCAGACGCGAGCGACTGCGTTAGCGATTTTGTATGACAAACCTGTACAGCGCCTCTGGCGGATAGTAAGGCAACTAAGAAATTCCATACAAAATCCAAACGCAGTCGCTAGCGTCTGCGTTAAGAAAAACATACTAGGGGTGCTGACTCTTGGAGAAGATTGTTGGCTATAGTATATACACACCGCAGGCGTGTAAAACCGCGAGAAACAGCTAGTTAACTACAAAACAAAAACTGTAAAAGTGAGAGTCGTATCGGGATGTGAAAAGGCTAGCCAAGATAAAGACACTGAACACACACTTTTTAAGGACACATTTTTTACAAATTATAGTGTATTAGCTTTCGCCCGCGGTTTCGTCCAAGTGAGATTCCCTCGGGAACAGTTTTTCCTATGTCCTTCTCAATACTCCTACCTATGTGTATGCGAAATTTCAGGAAGATTGGACAAATAACTATACAATTAGTAAAAATACTTACTTAAAAATTACTTTCGCATTTATAATATTGAGTTAGAAAGTTAGGATTACCTCCTGTGTCGAAACAAGCGCCAAAGTTGACAAGGTCGCCAAGATAAGCACAACCCCCCCCCCCACTACCGTACTAACCTTAATGAGGGGGGAAGGTTATATTTATCTGTACGTACCTCAAAGTCATCGAGCAGGTTGATGTCGATGCTGTCCCTCTGGTGCGGTACCATGGTGAGCGTGCGGAACCCTAACACGCCGCGACCCTCGTAGTCACCCACTAGATTTTTAGCCTAAAAGATGGTTTATTTTTTATTATTTCATTTAGCACGGGGACCTTAACAGCTAGTATAAATAAAAAGTACCTGGGCGACCGAGCTTCGCTCGTTTTATGCAGAAAATCTTTTTGCGTGAAAATATCGGTAATTTCATTACGTAAGACACTGGGTGTGGTCAACATGCGGAGTCAGACACTGGGTGTGGTCAACATCTCGGAGTCAGACACTGGGTGTGGTCAACATCTCGGAGTCAGACACTGGGTGTGGTCAACATCTCGGAGTCAGACACTAGGTGTGGTCAACATCTCGGAGTCAAACACTGGGTGTGGTCAACATCTCGGAGCCAGACACTGGGTGTGGTCAACATCTCGATGTCAGATACTGGGTGTGTTCAACATCTCGGAGTCAGACACTGGGTGTGGTCAACATCTCGGAGTCAGACACTAGGTGCGGTCAACATCTCGGAGTCAGACACTAGGTGCGGTCAACATCTCGGAATCAAAAACTTGGTGTGGTCCACATCCGATGTCAGACATTGGGTGTCGTCTTCATCTCGGAGTCAGACACTGGGTGTGGTCTTCATCTCGATGTAAGACACTGGGTGTGGTCAAGATCTCGAAGTCAGACACTGGGTGTGGTCTACATCTCGATGTCAGACACTGGGTGTGGTCAACATCTCGATGTCAGACACTGGGTGTGGTCTACATCTCGATGACAGACACTGGGTGTGGTCATCTCGATGTCAGACACTGGGTGTGGTCAACATTTCGGAGTCAGACACTGGGTGTGGTCAACATCTCGGAGTCAGACACTGGGTGTGGTCAACATGCGGAGTCAGACACTGGGTGTGGTAAACATCTCGGAGTCAGACACTGGGTGTGGTCTACATGCGGAGTCAGACACTGGGTGTGGTAAACATCTCGGAGTCAGACACTGGGTGTGGTAAACATCTCGGAGTCAGACACTGGGTGTGGTCTTCATCTCGATGTAAGACACTGGGTGTGGTCAAGATCTCGAAGTCAGACACTGGGTGTGGTCTACATCTCGATGTCAGACACTGGGTGTGGTAAACATCTCGGAGTCAGACACTGGGTGTGGTCAACATGCGGAGTCAGACACTGGATGTGGTAAACATCTCGGAGTCAGACACTGGGTGTGGTCAACATCTCGATGTCAGACACTGGGTGTGGTCTACATCTCGATGACAGACACTGGGTGTGGTCATCTCGATGTCAGACACTGGGTGTGGTCAACATTTCGGAGTCAGACACTGGGTGTGGTCAACATCTCGGAGTCAGACACTGGGTGTGGTCAACATCTCGGAGTCAGACACTGGGTGTGGTCTACATGCGGAGTCAGACACTGGGTGTGGTAAACATCTCGGAGTCAGACACTGGGTGTGGTCTACATGCGGAGTCAGACACTGGGTGTGGTAAACATCTCGGAGTCAGACACTGGGTGTGGTAAACATCTCGGAGTCAGACACTGGGTGTGGTCTACATGCGGAGTCAGACACTGGGTGTGGTAAACATCTCGGAGTCAGACACTGGGTGTGGTCAACATCTCGGAGTCAGACACTGGGTGTGGTCAACATCTCGGAGTCAGACACTGGGTGTGGTCAACATCTCGGAGTCAAGACACTGGGTGTGGTCAACATCTCGGAGTCAGACACTGGGTGTGGTCAACATGCGGAGTCAGACACTGGGTGTGGTCAACATCTCGGAGTCAGACACTGGGTGTGGTCAACATCTCGGAGTCAGACACTGGGTGTGGTCAACATCTCGGAGTCAGACACTGGGTGTGGTCAACATCTCGGAGTCAAGACACTGGGTGTGGTCAACATCTCGGAGTTAGACACTGGGTGTGGTCAACATCTCGGAGTCAGACACTGGGTGTGGTCAACATCTCGGAGTCAGACACTGCGTGTGGTCAACATCTCGGAGTCAGACACTGGGTGTGGTCAACATCTCGGAGCCAGACACTGGGTGTGGTCTACATCTCGGAGTCAGACACTGGGTGTGGTCAACATCTCGGAGTCAGACACTGGGTGTGGTCAACATCTCGGAGTCAGACACTGGGTGTGGTCAACATCTCGGAGTCAGACACTGGGTGTGGTCAACATCTCAATGTCAGACACTGGGTGTGGTCCACATCTCGATGTCAGATACTGGGTGTGGTCTTCATCTCGATGTCAGACACTGGGTGTGGTCAACATCTCGGAGTCAGACACTGGGTGTAGTCAACATCTCGGAGTCAGACACTGGGTATGGTCAACATCTCGGATTCAGACACTGGGTGTGGTCAACATCTCGGAGTCAGACACTGGGTGTGGTCAACATCTCGGAGTCAGACACTGGGTGTGGTCAACATCTCGGAGTCAGACACTGGGTGTGGTCTACATCTCGATGTCAGACACTGGGTGTGGTCTACATCTCGAAGTCAGACACTGGGTGTGGTCAACATCTCGGAGTCAGACACTGGGTGTGGTCAACATCTCGGAGTCAGACACTGGGTGTGGTCTACATCTCAATGTCAGACACTGGGTGTGGTCAAGATCTCGGAGTCAGTCACTGGGTCTACATCTCGATATCAGACACTGGGTGTGGTCAACATTTTGGTGTCAGATACTGGGTGTGGTCAACATCTCGGAGTCAGACACTAGGTGTGGTCTACATCTCAATGTCAGACACTGGGTGTGGTCAAAATTTTGGTGTCAGATACTGGGTGTGGTCCAAATCTCGATGTCAGACACTGGGTGTGGTCAACATGCGGAGTCAGACACTGGGTGTGGTCAACATCTCGGAGTCAGACACTGGGTGTGGTCAACATCTCGGAGTCAGACACTGGGTGTGGTCAACATCTCGGAGTCAAGACACTGGGTGTGGTCAACATCTCGGAGTTAGACACTGGGTGTGGTCAACATCTCGGAGTCAGACACTGGGTGTGGTCAACATCTCGGAGTCAGACACTGGGTGTGGTCAACATCTCGGAGTCAGACACTGGGTGTGGTCAACATCTCGGAGTCAGACACTGGGTGTGGTCTTCATCTCGATGTCAGACACTGGGTGTGGTAAACATCTCGGAGTCAGACACTGGGTGTGGTCAACATGCGGAGTCAGACACTGGGTGTGGTCAACATCTCGGAGTCAGACACTGGGTGTGGTCAACATCTCGGAGTCAGACACTGGGTGTGGTCAACATCTCGGAGTCAAGACACTGGGTGTGGTCAACATCTCGGAGTCAGACACTGGGTGTGGTCAACATGCGGAGTCAGACACTGGGTGTGGTCAACATCTCGGAGTCAGACACTGGGTGTGGTCAACATCTCGGTGTCAGACACTGGGTGTGGTCCACATCTCGATGTCAGATACTGGGTGTGGTCCACATCTCGATGTCAGACACTGGGTGTGGTCAACATCTCGGAGTCAGACACTGGGTGTGGTCAACATCTCGGAGTCAAGACACTGGGTGTGGTCAACATCTCGGAGTCAGACACTGGGTGTGGTCAACATGCGGAGTCAGACACTGGGTGTGGTCAACATCTCGGAGTCAGACACTGGGTGTGGTCAACATCTCGGAGTCAGACACTGGGTGTGGTCAACATCTCGGAGTCAGACACTGGGTGTGGTCAACATCTCGGAGTCAGACACTGGGTGTGGTCAACATCTCGGAGTCAGACACTGGGTGTGGTCAACATCTCGGAGTCAGACACTAGGTGTGGTCAACATCTCGGAGTCAAACACTGGGTGTGGTCAACATCTCGGAGCCAGACACTGGGTGTGGTCAACATCTCGATGTCAGATACTGGGTGTGTTCAACATCTCGGAGTCAGACACTGGGTGTGGTCAACATCTCGGAGTCAGACACTAGGTGCGGTCAACATCTCGGAATCAAAAACTTGGTGTGGTCCACATCCGATGTCAGACATTGGGTGTCGTCTTCATCTCGGAGTCAGACACTGGGTGTGGTCTTCATCTCGATGTAAGACACTGGGTGTGGTCAAGATCTCGAAGTCAGACACTGGGTGTGGTCTACATCTCGATGTCAGACACTGGGTGTGGTCAACATCTCGATGTCAGACACTGGGTGTGGTCTACATCTCGATGACAGACACTGGGTGTGGTCATCTCGATGTCAGACACTGGGTGTGGTCAACATTTCGGAGTCAGACACTGGGTGTGGTCAACATCTCGGAGTCAGACACTGGGTGTGGTCAACATCTCGGAGTCAGACACTGGGTGTGGTCTACATGCGGAGTCAGACACTGGGTGTGGTAAACATCTCGGAGTCAGACACTGGGTGTGGTCTACATGCGGAGTCAGACACTGGGTGTGGTAAACATCTCGGAGTCAGACACTGGGTGTGGTAAACATCTCGGAGTCAGACACTGGGTGTGGTCTTCATCTCGATGTAAGACACTGGGTGTGGTCAAGATCTCGAAGTTAGACACTGGGTGTGGTCTACATCTCGATGTCAGACACTGGGTGTGGTAAACATCTCGGAGTCAGACACTGGGTGTGGTCAACATGCGGAGTCAGACACTGGATGTGGTAAACATCTCGGAGTCAGACACTGGGTGTGGTCAACATCTCGATGTCAGACACTGGGTGTGGTCTACATCTCGATGACAGACACTGGGTGTGGTCATCTCGATGTCAGACACTGGGTGTGGTCAACATTTCGGAGTCAGACACTGGGTGTGGTCAACATCTCGGAGTCAGACACTGGGTGTGGTCAACATCTCGGAGTCAGACACTGGGTGTGGTCTACATGCGGAGTCAGACACTGGGTGTGGTAAACATCTCGGAGTCAGACACTGGGTGTGGTCTACATGCGGAGTCAGACACTGGGTGTGGTAAACATCTCGGAGTCAGACACTGGGTGTGGTAAACATCTCGGAGTCAGACACTGGGTGTGGTCTACATGCGGAGTCAGACACTGGGTGTGGTAAACATCTCGGAGTCAGACACTGGGTGTGGTCAACATCTCGGAGTCAGACACTGGGTGTGGTCAACATCTCGGAGTCAGACACTGGGTGTGGTCAACATCTCGGAGTCAAGACACTGGGTGTGGTCAACATCTCGGAGTCAGACACTGGGTGTGGTCAACATCTCGGAGTCAAGACACTGGGTGTGGTCAACATCTCGGAGTCAGACACTGGGTGTGGTCAACATGCGGAGTCAGACACTGGGTGTGGTCAACATCTCGGAGTCAGACACTGGGTGTGGTCAACATCTCGGAGTCAGACACTGGGTGTGGTCAACATCTCGGAGTCAGACACTGGGTGTGGTCAACATCTCGGAGTCAAGACACTGGGTGTGGTCAACATCTCGGAGTTAGACACTGGGTGTGGTCAACATCTCGGAGTCAGACACTGGGTGTGGTCAACATCTCGGAGTCAGACACTGCGTGTGGTCAACATCTCGGAGTCAGACACTGGGTGTGGTCAACATCTCGGAGCCAGACACTGGGTGTGGTCTACATCTCGGAGTCAGACACTGGGTGTGGTCAACATCTCGGAGTCAGACACTGGGTGTGGTCAACATCTCGGAGTCAGACACTGGGTGTGGTCAACATCTCGGAGTCAGACACTGGGTGTGGTCAACATCTCAATGTCAGACACTGGGTGTGGTCCACATCTCGATGTCAGATACTGGGTGTGGTCTTCATCTCGATGTCAGACACTGGGTGTGGTCAACATCTCGGAGTCAGACACTGGGTGTAGTCAACATCTCGGAGTCAGACACTGGGTATGGTCAACATCTCGGATTCAGACACTGGGTGTGGTCAACATCTCGGAGTCAGACACTGGGTGTGGTCAACATCTCGGAGTCAGACACTGGGTGTGGTCAACATCTCGGAGTCAGACACTGGGTGTGGTCTACATCTCGATGTCAGACACTGGGTGTGGTCTACATCTCGAAGTCAGACACTGGGTGTGGTCAACATCTCGGAGTCAGACACTGGGTGTGGTCAACATCTCGGAGTCAGACACTGGGTGTGGTCTACATCCCAATGTCAGACACTGGGTGTGGTCAAGATCTCGGAGTCAGTCACTGGGTCTACATCTCGATATCAGACACTGGGTGTGGTCAACATTTTGGTGTCAGATACTGGGTGTGGTCAACATCTCGGAGTCAGACACTAGGTGTGGTCTACATCTCAATGTCAGACACTGGGTGTGGTCAAAATTTTGGTGTCAGATACTGGGTGTGGTCAACATCTCGGTGTCAGACACTGGGTGTGGTCCACATCTCGATGTCAGATACTGGGTGTGGTCCACATCTCGATGTCAGACACTGGGTGTGGTCAACATGCGGAGTCAGACACTGGGTGTGGTCAACATCTCGGAGTCAGACACTGGGTGTGGTCAACATCTCGGAGTCAGACACTGGGTGTGGTCAACATCTTGGAGTCAGACACTGGGTGTGGTCAACATCTCGGAGTCAGACACTGGGTGTGGTCAACATCTCAATGTCAGACACTGGGTGTGGTCCACATCTCGATGTCAGATACTGGGTGTGGTCTTCATCTCGATGTCAGACACTGGGTATGGTCAACATCTCGGATTCAGACACTGGGTGTGGTCAACATCTCGGAGTCAGACACTGGGTGTGGTCAACATCTCGGAGTCAGACACTGGGTGTGGTCAACATCTCGGAGTCAGACACTGGGTGTGGTCTACATCTCGATGTCAGACACTGGGTGTGGTCTACATCTCGAAGTCAGACACTGGGTGTGGTCAACATCTCGGAGTCAGACACTGGGTGTGGTCAACATCTCGGAGTCAGACACTGGGTGTGGTCTACATCTCAATGTCAGACACTGGGTGTGGTCAAGATCTCGGAGTCAGTCACTGGGTCTACATCTCGATATCAGACACTGGGTGGTCAACATCGTCATCCCGCCATCTTTAGCGCTGTGTAACTCTACTCTAGGACATGATGATAATGATGGAATATGGAAGACAAACCTTCGGGTGAACGGAATCCTTGGTGATTGCGACAATCTCCACCAAGTCTTCATGGCGAATGCCGTATTCACCCACTTTGTAGTAGCCGGGTTCTGCAAAAGGCGGAATAAATATGACTAGCTATTTCCCGCGGCACGACTCGCGTGAATTCGCAAATATGCATATCACTTATTTTATCTTAACTATATTGCGATGACGAATAGCTTAAATATGACACATTCCAGATTATCTATCTCTGCATCAAATTTGATTCAGATTGGTTCAGTCTTTGGAGCATTAAACCAATCGGAGTGGCTACTGACAGGGTCTGCCAACAGTATAGGTCCGCCGGTCATAATGCTTATACGTGTATTTTTTTGTTTGTGTTGGATAATTTTGTCAATTGTTTGCGTAGCGACGTATCACCCCACTTTTTCACGTAAAAGTCGTGGCGTCTCTAGCTAGTTTAATGCTCTAAGGTTCAGCCGTTCTGGCGATTTGATGTAAAAATTACAAAATCTTCTTATTTAATAGGAATAATTCCTGTTATTCGTGCAAATCATATAATTTGGATATCGCGCGCGGTCTTCACAAGGTATTTTTTTAATCTATGTGATTTATAAGTAGACTAGCTTTTGCCCGCGGTTTCGCATGAATTTCCCTCGGGAACAGTGCTTTTCACGGGACGAAAGGTACAGTGGGCTGCAGAGAAATCTGACCTCCATGCCACAAACATCACTATTGAAAGGGGGTCATATTTCTCTGCAGCCGACTGTACCCTATGTCCTTCTCAATATTCCTAGCCATGTGTATGCGAAATTTAAGAAAGATTGATTCAGTAGATAGGGCGCGAAGAGGGTAACAAACAAACAAATATACAAATTCACTTTCGCATTTATAACATTAGTTGGATTTTGTTGTTGACTGGTATATTTCACGTTATAACAGCGATGGCCCCTGAAAGTCCCACTCACCGTTGCTGAGTATCTGTCCGGGCCTGAGGCCGGGGTCGTGCGGGTAGGGCCTCCACGACACCCCCGAGGGCCCCTCGTGGACATTCAAGAAGTGCCCCACCCCGTGCCCAGTGCCGTGCGCGTAGTCCAAACCCACATCCCATAGAGATTTGCGAGCGAAACTGTCTAAAACGTTGCCCTGGGTTGCAACATAAAAACGGTATTTGTATTAATAAGTTTTATTGAAGACGACACCTCGGTGAACACTAGCGCCACCATCAGTTAAAAATCATTATTCACTGAAAACACAAGTTAACAAAATTCCGTCTTATGTAATTAATGTTCTGAATCTGAAGTTAATTTTAAACATATTACATTACAGTTCCCTATAGTTACAAATTGCAATATTGTTTAAAACGGCCACTTATAACAGTTTTGCAATTTGTAACTATAGGGAATTATTATTTAATATGTTTAAATCACGCTTGTTCACGAACACTTTGCAAATAATAATCCACCAATATTATGCACAAATACTCGAAAAAATCTAAGTTTTGAAAATTAAATACAGCGCGGACAAAGTGACAGTTTTCTTTCCCTCCAAAAACTCCTGAAAAAAAACATTGTATTTGTAGTAATAATATATTTTTTTTCCTAAAAACTGCATTAAATAAAAAACACGTTTATCATGCAGCATTTTTTCTTAGAAAAGATCATCAGTAGGTCGACCGCCGATCTCGATTCTCCTCTCGTAATGGCTACTTGTATCGCTATCGCCACATTTCGCTCCGCTTAACACACAAAACGCTTTAAAACATTTTTTTTGGTTTCCATCGTCGAATGCGTTGTCACTAAAAAAAATATATTTTTAAGCGTTTTGTGTGTTAGACGGAGCGAAATGTGGCGAAAGCGATACAAGTAGCCATTACGAGAGAATCGAGATAGGCGGTCGACCTACTGGTCTTACAAGTTATGAACCCCCATTAAGATAAGCCCATTTTAACTAAAATATGTTTTGGCTCTTTCTCTCTTACCTGACACTTCATGTGAAAGAACGAGACGAAACACATTTTAACTAAAATAGGCTTAACAAACGTTTCTTAATACGGGGGGGGGGGGGGGGGGAGAATTTATTTTTAGTATTTTTTTTACATATTAGGTGAAAGATACCTTGACCCCTTTTGGGAACAGAGCGCTGCCGATGGCCATTTGCCCCTTAAGCACTCGCGTGAAGGCGGCCCGTTGCTCTGTACTCGCTTTACTCATGTGGCGAGTGCGGGTTATGTCTGTGGTGCCGTCCCTGGTGACCATCATTACTTTCAAACATGATGATGTATTTATTTTTTTGGTACGAGTACGGTAACGAGGCGCCGCTGACAGGCGCACACCGCACTATCAACCTTATCAATAATAAGCTGGACATATCCTGTTGTACTCTGGGTGACTTTACAAGGGTGGCACTATTTGTACTATGTTATGGTATACAAAATTGATCACGATTCATACGTGCATAATATTGTATTTTTAAACTTCACTATCGCATTAGGTTCCCTGTAATGATAGTTGTAAGTGATGTTGAAATAAAAATAAATAAATAAAATAAAAATTTAATTTGGTGGAATAAAGTGAAATAAATAAATCACCTTTATTACATACAAAAAAACTAAATTGAAATCGCTTCATCCGTTCGGGAGCTATGATGTCAGGGACAGACAGACAGACACGTCACACTTATAACACCCCTCTTTATGCGTCGGGGGTTAAAAAAAGAAATAAACGCTATTTATTTGACAAATCAGCACAGCAATACAACAATTATAAATTTATTCATTTATTCATTCATTCATTCAAACAATGCCATAACCAGGGATCGCAAACCTGGTTACAATCGAATACCGGCTCTTTTCGGCCATACATTTTCACAGCGACCGATATCATTGCGGTTCAGCTCAAACGTATACACCCAAAATTTTACTTCTTACTAATATTATAAATGCGAAAGTGAGTTGGTTTGTTTGTTACGCTTCCACGCTATATCTACTAAACCAACTTTCTTGAAATTTCGCATTACACATTGTAAGAAGTATTGAGAAGGACATAG
This sequence comes from Apomyelois bistriatella, assembly GCA_947044815.1. NCBI lineage: Eukaryota > Metazoa > Arthropoda > Insecta > Lepidoptera > Pyralidae > Apomyelois > Apomyelois bistriatella. The sequence goes on from OX345717.1 coordinate 2,534,306, forward strand.
AATACCCTTCATCTCGGGAAAAAAGAACTGTTCCCGAGGGAAATCCACGCGGGCGGAGCCGCGGGCAAAAGCTAGAAAAATTAAAAAGTGGCAGTACGGGAGTGCCGACAGAAATGAAAACTTTACGTGTGTATTTTAGAGGGGAAGCATTTAAAGAAAAATTACGATCACTATTAATAGAAAAATGTTATTATACAATTGAAGAATATTTACAAGATACAATTTAGTTTTATAATCATTTTTATATTCAGACCCCATTTTGTCAAATTTATTTTACTAACACAATATGACTACTCAGATTATTATATTTTTATTGGACTCATTGCAATTTGGAAATTATGATAACATGTTGACTTTATTATTTTGACTTAGGTATATTATCTTTTTTTATTTTTAAATTTGACATTTTGTTTTAAATTATGTATAATTGAGTATTTTTTAGACATGATAGATTTGCACGCCTTACTAAGGTAGAATGTATTCGCACATTCATATTGTTACAACATCATTTTGTACATACATTCATGCAAATAAAGATTTGATTTTGATTTTGATTTTGGGTAACGTTGTCGCGAATTCAATGTTTTTTTTTTTTCATCTTTAATGCCAATGACATTTCGGTTTCAATTCAAAACTAACTTGTATTGTCCGCCAGAGTCGAGCAAAAACATATGCTTGGGGCTGATGATCTCCTGCGGACCAGTCCGGGAGGCCGTGTAATGTATGATGGCTCCATTTGGGCCCGTGCCCGATATCGTCTCGAACGAAGGACCCATGAAGTCTGCTTCCTCTCTGAAAGAAAAAAGAGCTTGGTATACCCGCTTCCCAAATTCCTCTTAAATGGGGTACCTACTAAAGAAATCCGCATATCAAGGATTTTTTAAATTTTGTGGGGTTGTAAGAAGAATGAAATACGGCCTTAGATCTTAGTACCTAAGTCATGTATAATGGTTATATAGAACCCCATGCCCGACATCATCTTGAAAAAGGGTCCCATGAAGTCTGCTTCCGCTCTGATAGAAATAAAAGGGCTTGGTTTATCTTCTTCCCAAATTCCTCTAACATGGGGTACTTAGGAAACAACTATTTTAGGAGACTTTTTTGTGAGATTGTAAGTAGAATTAAATATGGCCTTATATCTTAGCTAGTATAATGTAAAATGACCATATTGAACCCCATGTTCTAAATCGTCTTAAACGAAGGCCCTATCAAGTCTGCTTCCTGTCTAAGCAAGCGGTAAAATCTCCGCTTCCCAAATTCCTCTAAAATGGGATACTTAAGAAATTTATATATTTTTTAAATAGTTTTATGGCCATGGAAACTAGTCCTTTAAGGCCTTTCTCGAATTTATTAATCTTCTTCAGTCCTACTTTAGTCAGTCGAGTCAAAAAGTCAAGTCAGTAGTCTAGTCCAGTCAAGTAAGTAAGTCCAGCCAGAGTCAGATGGCTAAGTGAAGCGGTGAAAAAATTTCACTTAGCTATATTTTGGAGATTTTGGTGACAAAGATAAAAGTTACGCAATCGACACTGTACCACTTCCTAACACTCACTTAAGAAATTCATTTTGAGTTCTCTTACTTTTTATTTTTGTATTTTGTCGTGACATATTTATAAACTCACTTTCTAAACTCGAGTAGTTTATCAGCGGCCTGCACCTCGCTGACGGCTGTCTCGTTGACGTTCTGCTCGAGCCACCTGAAGAACCTGATCACCGCGACGCCGTCACGAATGTGGCAGTTGCGGAAACCCTGCAAATTATATATTATCCAGGATTTTGCCCGTCACTGTGTTGTTAATCACACGTGTATAGGATAAAATCGCGACTTTCTATCATATTGACTCTGTTTCCCCAATTTTGTTTGTTCGTATTGTCTTGGTGGTGGTTTTAAGGTAAGTTGCAAATATTTATTAGACCCCTATCGTGTCCATTTAACAATGGACACGGATCCCCCAGACGGGGGAGGTTACCCTCCTCCGTCTGATCCTGAAATGCTCCAAAGCCCTAGCACATCTCAGCCAAAACCAAAAAAACGTCCGGCTGAAGATAGTATATCTATCGATGCCAAAGAATCGAATACGCCATCTGACTCTATCCAGTCTGTTTTTATCAGACCGGGATACGAGGAAAACGCCAACTTCCAATACTCTGACTCTGATCCAGGTCCGTTTATTGTCCATGTAAGCCGTACAGAACCTGACAATGTAGCGGGTTTATCAATTAGGGTACTTAAATTTGCCCAAATGATTCACAAGGCAAACATATGTGGCATAAGTGAAGGAGGTATTCTCCCAGTAAGTCGCAGCAGAATTTCTGTTGCTTTTAAAACTGCCAGAGATGCAAACAATTTTGTTCAAAACCCAATGTTATCACAAAATAAATTAACTGCTGTCATTCCCAGATTTTTGGTATCACGCATGGGTGTCGTTCGAAATATTCCAACAGAATGGTCACTGGAAGATCTTCTCGATAGCATCCAAACCCCTCGTGGGTGTGGCCTTGTTGTTAGAGCTAGAAGGCTAAATATTAAAAAAAAGGGTGATGCAGGTGTCTCGTGGGTGCCATCCACAACTGTAGTCCTCACATTCCTCGGTCAATCCTTGCCTGAAAAAATTTACTGTTACAGCACAGCTTTAGATGTAGATACCTACCGACTTCCTACGATCCAATGTCGCAATTGTTGCAAATTTGGACATGTTAAATCACAATGTAGATCCAAACCTCGTTGCTATAAATGTGGCCAGGAACATTGTGGAGATGACTGTTCACTAGAAAGCTCATCATGTTTCCTTTGCAATGGTTTGCATTGTGCAACAGACCCCAAATGCCCGGAGCATCAGAGACAGAAATCAATAAAAATTATTATGTCTCAAGAAAATATATCTTACACTGAAGCAGCCAAAAGATTCCCACCTACTAAAACTTCATATGCAGATGTGGCATCCTCGTCCCAACCCCTTCTGTCCCCCTCAAATTCACAGCTTCCTCAATTTGTCTCTTACTATACTCCAGAGAAAAAATCATACAAAAAAACTTTGTTTAAATCTCCCAGACCTTCCCCTTCTCTTGGCAAAAGTTATGATCTAGAGGCCCATAACTCAATAATATATACTCCAAAATCTACTCAACCAAATGGTTGTGGCCTTTCAGATTCCCCTCCTAGTCCCACTCCTAAGCTCACTCCAAATGATAACTTAATTGAATTATTAGTCTGTTCCTTAGTGAACATTATTTCCAAATTCTCTGATTCCGTACCGCCCAATGTCAATACTATTTTACAGCAATTCTTAAAAACTTTAATATCCAATAATGGACCAAACCCTTCTGCAATGGAATTGTAAAAGCGTCCGCAATAAAAAATATGAACTCATCTCTCTTCTCAACCAGTTCAAACCCGTCGTGGCTGCTATCTCGGAGACATGGTTGAGCCCGGGGGCATGTTTTCATGTGTCTGGGTATGCCTGTCTTCGGGATGACAGGGATGACGGGTATGCAGGTTGTGCTCTCCTAATCTCAAACTCTTTTGTCTATTCCCAAATACCCATCCCTCCCCATAGCCCTCATCTTCATGTGGTAGCTGCTTCTTGTATTGGTTTATCGCTAGTCTCTGTCTATATACCTTACCCGAACTCCCAAGTCCTCTCCGAATTAAATAACATAATTACAAATCTTCCTAGACCTTTAATAATCCTTGGGGATTTCAACTGTAAAAACACATTGTGGGGCTCCCACTGTGACGACCCTGCTTCATTCTTCCTACTTGATATTCTTGATACTCAGGATCTTTGCATTATCAACGATGGATCAGCAACTCGGAGAACATCTCCGACTCAGAATGTAAGCATTCCTGACTTGACCTTAGCATCCCCTTCTATTGCTCCCACTTTGTCATGGTCTGTTCTTCCTAATGCAGCAGTGATCATCTTCCTATTGTCACTTACTTATATTCTTCTTTCAGACCCTCTCCACCAGTTCCTCCACTGTTAAAGTATCGTACACAACAGGCTGACTGGTCCAATTATGCTAGGATCCTGGATGAAGAGATGAGTAATCTCCCAGAAATAAACAGCTTCAATGGCTTCGATATGTATGATCAATTTATTTCCTGTGTTCAGTCTGCAGCTGATAAATCCATCCCAACTAAAAAACCTAGCAAAAAGCTGATCCCTTCTCCCCCTTGGTGGGACCATGAGTGTACAACCAGTGTCAATGAGCGCAAGGAGGCAGAAAACCTATATCTATCAGACCTTAACATGAGCAACTATATCAATTATAAAAAAACCTGTGCTCGCACAAGGAGACTTTTATCTAAAAAGAAGAAGCTTGGTTGGAACAAATTCTGTGAGTCTCTCTCTCCGAGGACTCACCCTTCTATTATTTGGAAAAAAATAAAGTTGTTTCGTAGAAGTCTTACCGAAAATAATACCTCCTCGAATGACTCATCTCCATGGTTGGAACAGTTCATGGACAAGTTAGCCCCTCCCTCTGCTCCAAACTTTGACTGTTTTCCTATTTCTTATCCTCAAACTTCATCATCTTCTGACTCAATGAATGATGAGTTCTCTTTTGCTGAACTCTGCAGTGCACTCGACCACCTAAAAGACTCTGCTCCTGGTGTTGATGGTATTCCATACTCCTTTATCTGTAATGCATCTTTGTCTACCAAACGCTATCTTTTAAATATCCTTAATTCTATCTTTCTATCTGGAAACATTCCTGAATCATGGAAAACCCAAATAATTGTGCCAATTCTTAAACCTGGCAAGGATCCTTCAGACCCCGCATCATACAGACCAATTGCTCTTAGTTCAGTTCTTGTTAAAATCATGGAGCATCTAATAAAAAATCGTCTTGAATGGATAATTGAGAACAGAAACTTACTGTCCAACACACAATTTGGTTTCCGCCGTGGCAAGGGCACCATGGATAGCCTCAGTATTCTCTGTTCGTCGATCAGACTAGCCTTCTCTAATAATGAAAATGTTGTTGGAGTCTTTTTAGACATTTCCTCTGCTTATGACAATGTCCTGCTTCCGGTGCTCAGGCAAAAACTGCTACATCTGAACATTCCAGTGAGGCTTGTTAATGTCATATGCAATATTTTCATGCGCCGTTCTATTCAAGTCCGTATTAATGGCTCACTCCTTTCTCCGCGTAATATCTGGAAGGGCTTGCCTCAAGGTTCAGTCCTCAGCCCTATCTTGTACAATCTATACACCTATGATCTAGATCTTACGATAAATAGCTTCTGTGATACCCTGCAATATGCGGATGATATAGCCATTTATGCCCGATCACAAAATTTTGAAGAATTAACTGCTCGACTTAACTCTGCTTTATTTTATCTAAATGACTGGCTTGACAGACATGGATTGACATTGTCAATCAATAAATGCTCTGCGGTAGTATTTACCCGCAAAAGATCTATTCCGCAGATTAGGTTGTGTGTAAATGATAGCCCTATAGCCATTGAGGAAAAAATTAAATTTCTGGGAGTATATCTCGACTCTAAATTGACTGGCGTTCATCACTTAAACTATGTATCTAATAAAGCTGAAAAAGGCGCCAATGTTCTTAGAGCGGTCTCAGGCGTTCGTTGGGGTTCACATCCCTACAGCCAACTTTTGCTATACAAGGCTATAATACGTAGTCATTTTGATTATGGGTGTTTTTTGTTAGAACCATGCAGTAAGATAGCACTTGCTAAACTAGATAGAATCCAGGCGAAATGCTTACGCACTATTACAGGAGCTATGAAGTCTTCCCCTATTCTAGCTCTTCAGGCTGAATGCTTGGAACCACCTCTTCTCCTTCGAAGACAATTCCTTGCTGACCGATTTCTTTTCAAAACAATTCAAAATTCTACCCACCCACTTCCAAATATTCTAAATTCAATTTCACAATCCCTCCCAACTTCTTCATATTGGACTCATAAATCTCCCCCGCCTCTTGTTAATAGTTTCCAGAAATACAAGGCCTTGACTTGTCCTGTGCAGAGGTTTGATGGAAACATATTATTCCATGTAAATTATTCTGCTCTTGTTTTCCAACCCCAGGTGATTTTAGATATGGGTGTAAACAAACAAACTCTTGATGCTAATAAACAGTTCAATGAATTAGTGGATAATGAGTGGTCAGACTGGCTTTTGATTTTTACGGATGCATCCAAGATATCAGCTGAAGGTAACGTTGGTGTTGCCGTTTGGATTCCCAAATACAAAATCTTGTTGAATTTTAAATGTCCTCCTCAAACTTCTGTATTTTCCGGAGAAGCTATTGCCCTACTAGAAGCGGTAACATATGTAGAGTCCCACCAATTAAATAAAACTCTTATTTTATCTGACTGCAAGAGTAGTCTCCAAGATATAGTTAAACTTCCTCTTCATGCCAGAGAAAATTTCCCTATTTCAATTATGACTAGAGAAGTTCTTTATAGATGTCATCTTGCAGGCATTAATGTTACGTTAGCCTGGATTCCAGGTCATGCTGGAATATCTGGAAACGAGACAGCGGATAGATTCGCCAAGGAAGCAATACATATGGGTTCTGACAAATATTATTACTGCCATCCCCGAGATCTGAAACTGACAGCTCAATCCTCCCTCAGAACAGAATGGGATAAACTGTGGAGAAATAATTGTGTATGTAAGGCGAAACACTATTCCAAAATCCAACCAAATATTCCCATCAATCCTTGGTTTCACAAATATCGTAACCTCCCCAAATTTCCAACTTCTGTCATAATTCGTCTTCGTTTAGGCCATTTTTGTTCTCCGGTATTTTTAGCTAAAATTAGAATTAGAGACAGTTCTCTCTGTGAGTGCGGCTTGGATGAGGGTACTCCTGAACATATTTTCTTTGAATGACCCAAGTTGTCAGTGTCTCTTTACGACTTACTACCCCCAAATATTCCACGTCCTGTCAATATATCTTTTTTGTTAACTTTAGTTTTCTCCAGGTTTGTTAATATCTTTGCAAAATTTATTAATAACAATAATATTTATTTATAACATTTATATTATCTATATATCCTTGGTGATCCATACCCTATTTCCTTTCCTATCAGTGTATAAATTCTTCATACCGAAAAAATGTCTATGTTACTGTGTGTGTCTGTTTGTAGTAAATAGTCTACTAACCCAATAACCATTAACATATGTTTGTGTTGTTTTAGGTTACAGAGCTCCCAACAACCGATCAACAGTCTCATGAGTATATATTTCAACTCGATCACTGTGTCTTTCTCAACCTTGACATTGGCAAAATCATCGTTTGGCTAAACGATGGAGCCATAACCAAAAAAATAGAATATAGAATATATTATCCATACTTCCATACTAATATTATAAATGCGAAAGTCTGTCTATTTGTCTGTCACCTCTTCACGGCTAAACTGCTGGACCGATTGTGATGAAATTTGGTAGGGATGTAGTTAACGACCTGAGGTCAAACATAGGCTACTTTTGGGCGCGATAAAGCCGAGTCCCACGCGGGGCGCAGCCGCGGGAACAGCTAGTATGCAATAAAGTATTGAGTATATTGTATTACTAGCGGCTAGGCTTGACAAATTTGATTGTCCCATTGTGCGGCACTGGGTACATGCTCACGCGTTTGTGTCAAGGTCACCCAGTGGGCAAGAAAATATTTAAATTAATAAATAGGGTAAACTGTTTACTAACATAGTTTTTAAGTTTCTGTGCTACTAACACTAAATTGACGTTTTTGTCTGAATAAACATTTTTTATTTTTTTATTTTATTTATTTATTTATTTCTATGCTATAGTAAATATACACCACGGGCGAGTCAAACCTCGTGGAACAACTATTTAATAAAAATAAAAAAGTTTTATTAGCAAGTTTTTGTAACATACATTAACATTAAATTTAAAAAACCCACGACACAATTATTTTTTATAGTGGTGACGGTCGATTGATTTACCCCCGACATATTATTTGCAGACATTAGGTATTTTTCCCACTTACACCCCCAAAGCTCTGTAACAGCACAACCGATTTTCATTAAACATATTATTTTGTAATGTGCACGTGATGCGCTCATTTGAGACCCCACTCGAGTATATTTACACGCATTCGGTTGTTCTTCCCCACTTTCACCCGCACAACTTCTAAACGGCTCAACCGATTTTCATCAAACATGTCCAAGAACACTCGCGCGAATGTTACCTTTAATACGAAAGAAACTAAATTGAAATTGCTTTATCCGTTCGGGAGATTTGATGCCAGAGACAGATAGACAGACAGACATGTCAAACTTATAACACTCCAAATCAAATCAAATCAAATCTATTTATTGTGGAACACAGGTTTATAAGATCTTCATAATATAATTATTTTGTGTCACTGTGACCTGTCCTAAGACGTACAATAATTTTACAAAATCATCTATATTTTTAGCGTCAATAACTTAGTCATTACTTATAACAAATTTGAAATTAATAAATTCTGTGATAAAAAATAAAATAAAAATTGTATACAATTAAATATATAAAATTTCTAATAAATTAAAACATAATCAATCAAAACTATCATCCGAAAATTCTTGTACAGTATAATAACATTTTTCAGTCAAAAGCAATTTTAATTTATTTTTTAATGTCATCAAATCCAAAGTTTTAAAACTATCAGGTAGTTTATTAAAAATAATGGGAGCCATGCCAATCACGTTTTTATTAATCAATGCTGTTTTATGTCCGACAACTACCAGTTTCTGTTCATATTGAGGTCTAACGTGATTTGGTCTCCTTGTTTCTCTTAATTTGGCAAACAAATGTGGATTTGACTTTACAAAAATGCATAATTCCATAATATAAATACACGTTAGCGTTAAGAGTTTATGCGATCTAAACAGAGGCATACAGCTGTCTCTAGATTTTAATCTGCACATTGATCTTATGCATCTCTTTTGGGCTTTAAATGCTTTCTCATGTTCATCAAAGCTTGAATAATGCATAAGCAGATTTACTTAATTTTAAACAAACTTGTTCAACGTGAGATTTCCATGTTAGTGTATTATCAACAGTAAGACCCAGACATTTATGACCATTGTGACTTATATTTAGTTTAGGGGGTAATTTTCTATTATAAAATTCATGATTTTTGTTTTCTCTAAATTTATTTTTAAATTATTTACATCCAACCATTGTATAATATCATTTAAAGTATTATTAATATCACATTCATAATCACTCGCGTCATCACATTTATAGTCATAATTGCTGTACTATCATCCGCAAATAGAACCATACTTTGTCCTACGTTCTAAGGAAGATCATTAATATAAATAAGGAATAGCAATGGTCCAAAAACACTTCCTTGAGGAACGCCAAACCTATTTGATTTGGATTCTGACAAATAATTAATCTCTTTTTTTGTTTTGGTGCATAAACTAGATATTTCTACACGCTGACTTCTATTATCTAAATAAGATTTTATTAAATTCAAAATGTTTCCTCTAATTCCGTAGGCGTATAATTTGTTTAATAACCTCTTACGATTAACATAGTCAAAAGCTTGCGTCATGTCGGTGTACATTACGCAAACCGGATTCCTAATATCTACATTTCTCATCACAATGTCCAGTAAATCATATATTGCCATATTAATCGTTTTATTTTTTCTGAATCCCTTTTGTTCGTCACATAAAATTTTAAATTTCGTCAAATAGTTATAAATAGAGTTAGATAAATAATTTTCAAAAATTTTACGTCGGTTGCTCCTCTTTTTGCGTCGGGGGTTAAAAAACATCAAATTACCTGCAGTTCAATTTCGTTTTTGACGAGCTTCATCAAAGCGACCGGCGACACTTCAGATATCAAATCCAAGGGTTTCTCCAACGCGCCCATCTGAATATGTAATAGAAAAATATTAAAACCTCAAAAATCTAATATATACAACTAGGCACCCACCCCGGCTTCGCATGGGCATAAAAACTTTCCTCTTGAATCACTCTATTAAAAAAAGCATCAAAATACTTGGAGAGAGAGTGGGATAGAAAGAGAGAGAAAGAGAGGGAGAAAAAAGAGAGGGAGAAAAAAGAGAGGGAGAGAGAGAGGAAGAAAGGTAGAGAATAAAAAATATCAATTGAATTCACTCACGCCAGATGCAGCCCTATGAACAGCCTCGCTTGCTTCACTGGACACCCATATTGGCCGACGATCTCCGACCGCTTCTTTTTTCTGGAACCAATCACACCATTTAGTGTGGCAACCCCGTCATTGTAGTTAGTTTGTTTGTTTTCGTCCCTTCTATTCGAAATGTTCAACTTTGCTGCCTCAAAACTGCGACCAAAGTAAGTCTTTTCCGATAATGTTTTTAGCGGGCACTAGCGAGTTCCAAATTAATTAAGAATAAACGCAATCATCGGATGAATGAAAAAAAATTACAAACGCAAACATCACCCAAATTATCTAAGAACTAGGCTGTTTGGCTCTACATTTGCCGTTTTCCTAATAAAAAAAAAAAAATATAAAAGCGCGCGGAGCCGTCCCGATTTTCCGAATTGTTTGGATTCTTTTCAAAGATTATTTTACCTTTTTAGTTCTGTACGTGTTATATGTTTTTTCTCATAGAGCGAGATGAAAAGTAGAGCGCAAACATATTTTCGGCTCGGGCGATGTACTTTGAATCCCTCTATCCGTTCAGGATTCAAAAATCGCCCTTGCCGTAAAAATATTATTTTGCTCCCTTGCGATACAATCTACTTATGTTTATTTGTTATAACTTTATTGTACTCAAACGAAAATGAATACAAAAGCATAGATAATAAAACAAAAGTACAATGGCGGATTTATTCCAGAAAGGGATCTCTTATCCAGAAAGGGTAGTTTTTTTTTTATTCGGTATATAAAAGTATAAAATATATATAGTTACAAATTGCAAAACTGCTAAAAGTGGCCGTTTTAAGCAATATTGTAATTTGTAACTAAAGGGAACTATAATTTAATATGTTTAAAATTAACTTCAGATCCAGAAACTTAATTACATAACACGGATTTTTGATAACTTTTTCTAACGTTTGCAGTAAATAATGATTTTTAAATGATGGTGGCGCTAGTGTTCACCGAGGTATCACCTTATGTAAAAAATTATTAACTACATATATTTATTTATTATTATAATAAAACTTTTAACACTTACAGCAAATCTCTGTAAAGTCTCCATAGCCTGATCGTACGGCGCTTGTGTCAACTCAACCCCTTCTGCCTTCAGCTGTTGCGAGACAGAGCCGGAGATAGTGTGCGAGCAGGACAACACCACATCCGTTGGGGTCACGATGAGGTATGAAAAGAACACGGGGTTGTATTCTATGTCGCTTCCGCGGAGGTTCAGCGTGTCTGGATATAATAAATCGCATTTCAGACTAGATATGGGCGATAGGTAAAAACCCAAAAGGTTAATAACTGGGTAAACACACGAATTGGGTATTTACCCGGTTGATTTATACAGGTTAACTCCCAACTTTGGGTATTTTCCAGGTAAATATGCGATGTGGGGTGTCTGGAAATAATAAATCGCATTTCAGACTAGATATGGGCGATAGGTAAAAACTCAAAAGGTAAATAAACGGGTAAACATACGAATTGGGTATTTACTCGGGTGATTTACTTTACACTGGCTTTGGGTATTTTCCAGGTAAATACCCGATGTGGGTATTAAACCGGATATTTACCCGGGTAAATACCCTGTCTTTAGGTATTTAGCCGGTAAAACCAATCTCTATTTCAGACTATGCTATAATCTATTGTGCTTCCGTTACCAGTTTATGCAAACTACTGGCTGTCCACAACTGTTAGTCCCGGCATGAACTAACGGGTGGCGGAAACACGCAAAGTAATTTGGTACTTGAAAAAAATAGGGTAAAGTCTTTGCGCCTCATTTATTTTATGTTAAGCTGTTTTATGTAATTTTATTATTTTGTGGCGCAATAAAGAGTATTTGTATTGTATTGTATTGTATTGTAAAGACATACTTACAAGCGACTTCGTCTAAAGCCGTGATGACCAAAGCGGCCGCTTTTTTCTCAGCTATCTTAGCTCTGAGCTCCTTAATCTTTTCGCCTGCTGGCATACCTTGAAAAAAAAATATAAGGCAAGTAAATATATCCTAGTTACATTATCATCGTTTCGTTCATGTAGGTGTCACGGTCTATCGACCATGCACATCCTGGTGTCAGACTTCTTCGGAACCGCGTCTCGGCCTCTGACGTGGTTCCTTTAACGACTGCCAGATGGCAGCCGGGAGCAACGGCTTAACGCGCCTTCCGAAGCACGGAGTCATCTTTATTATTAGACAATCAGGTGATTCAAGCCTACAATGTTCTTACCTAACTGAAAACAAATATACAAAGTATGCTTCCCGTGGGAGTCGAACCCATGACACTACTAGCAAACGACTTAACCACTGGACCATAGATGCAGTCAAATAACAACAAGTAGATTGAAAAGCACTTCCATACAACAGGTTCTTTTCCATCTCCTCATTTTCATTCAATAACTTTTTATATTTGTTCACACTCCTCATTTTTGTTCGGAATCTCCTTATTTTCGTTCAGTAACCACTCATTTTCGTTCAGAAACTTCTCATTTTCGTTCAAAAAACTCCTTATATTTGTTTAAAATCTCCTCATTTTTGTTCAGAAACTCCTCATTTTCGTTCGGAAACTCCTCATTTTTCTTCGAAATCTCCTCATTCTTGTTCAGAATTTCCTCATTTCAGTTCAGAAACTCCTTATTAATGCAAGTCGATAGAAAAGCACCAGTACCAGTATACTTGACAGGCAGTGGAATGATTTCATTGCTTGGCCTCTTTGGGGCGGGGTCGTTCAGCTGCACCCTCACTTCATCCACTAGATTCTTATCCACCGGGATAAGCTCCATTTTAGCTTTGGTGAGGCCAGTCTGAAAAAAAAAATGTCTTTGAAAAATAAGTGTATATACACGCGTACAACGGGCGCTCACTTTCACTCGCCATTAGTGTGTATGTACTATAGCCTATAAACCTTCCCCAAGAATCAGGCTTTCATATACATAAAGAATTTTGCAAATCCGACCAGTAGTTTTCAAGTTATAAGCGTTCAAACAAACAAACTCTTCAGCTTTATTATATTAGTACTTATAGATTTTACAATTTTTTTTTATTGTTAGTCCCAACTAATATTATAAATGCGAAAGTGAGTTTGATTATATATTTATTTGTTCGTTTGTAATGCTTTCACGCTCTATCCACTGGATCAATCTTCTTGAAATTTCGCATACACATAGTTACTCGTAGGAGTATTGAGAAGGACATAGAGTAACTTTCATCCCGGGAAAAAACACTGGTGGCTTACCACCATCTCTTACAACCACGCAAGAACGATTGAGTAAGGGAGATGAAGCTTTATTTATTTATTAAAACTTTATTGTTCCATAAGTACAAAATACTTATAAAATTGGCGGACTTAATGCAAAAAGCATTCTCTACCAGTCAACCATTGGGAGAAACAGAAAAACTGTGCGGCGCAAAAAAGTTACAAGGGAAAATAGGTACTTAAAAATAAACAAATTTACCACGATGGGTATTTTAATGCATATCATACTAAACTACGTAAACATACATACACAATACATAAATATACATACTTATACCCATTACTTATCTATGCACATACATACGAGTATATAAATATAAATTATATAAGCCTACATAAATACTTTTACGAAAACTTTCACAAAGAACTTTCACACACAGAAGTGAGCATGAACTCTTTTTTTAAAGGTAAATTTAGAAGAAATTTCTTTAAATTAAATATATCGGCAGGCAAAGCATTCCAGAGTCGGATGGATTGTAATGTGTAGGAATTTGCCATAAAACTACTGCGGAATAAAGGAATTGTTAACAGCAAATGAGAGTTAGAAGAACGAAGCTGTCGGTCGTGAGAGTCTGCAAGAAATTGGAACTTACATTTTAAGTATTCAGGTGACTGAGGATTCGTAATAATCGAAAAAAGTGTACACAGAAGCCTAAGTTGTCTACGTTGACGAATTTGCAGCCATCTAAGCTCGGAACGATAAGACGATATGTGGTCATATTCACGGAGGCAAAAGATGAAGCGAATTCAATTATTTATGAGACGGTCTAGCTTATTGAGGAGATCTTGATTAAGGTCCGGATAACATACATCAGCATAGTCCAGAATAGGGAAAACTAACGTTTGGATTAATAGAATCTTAGTCTTGATGGGTAAAAAGTTTCTGAGCCGATACAGTTGCTGGAGAGTAATATTTATAGAGCGACTGATTTCAGTGACATGAGCGGTCCAACTGAGAGTGGAATCAATATGGAGGCCAAGATTTACATCACGTATAGTGCTGTCTCGCTTACTCACTCATTCTTGGATGGTTTTAAGAGATGGTAGTAAGCCACCTGTTCCGACTGTGTGTTTTGAGTTTTTTTTTTATATGTTTTTATTATTACTTGTATAGAGATAGTATTTCCATTCCACTCTTCCATGCTGGTCTGGGAGAAAAATAAAAACATAGAATGTATCAGCTGCTTCACTTCCCGCGCACGCCGTAAAAGTCGTCCGAGGGAATCGCCGAATGGGGAAATCATATGATGACATAGGCGATGCGGCTAGCAACCCATCACTATTGATTTCCTGTTTCAACTACCATTACGCTAAACGCGGCCTAAGGTCTTATAGCCCTAGGCTCTGTCTACCCCGTATGGGATAAAGACGTGATTATATGTATGTATGTATGTATTTCGTTGCAGTATACCTGCAAAGTGGTCCATTCCTCCCTGGTCATGGTGTGAGGGTCCACCCCTACCACGTCCCCCGGGACCAGGTTGGCTGACAGCCACTTCTCCATTGAAGGTGTGTCAGGCAGAGCTGAAAAAATAAAAATGAATGAATGAATGATTTTTTTTTTCAAGGCTGGAGGCGACGGAATACAAGGAGATATTTGGAAGATGGAGGAGGTCTTTGCCCAGCAGTAGAAGATATATGTTAAAAAAAAAAAAAAAAAATTAACAAAAATTTAATTTCTGGCGCCCGCTTTTTGATGTGCAAAAGAAGACAAAATAGATAAATAAAAAGAAAAAAGAGAGGGAAATATATATAGAAAAAGAGAGAGAAAGACACACTGCTTCATCACAGCGTGGCGTCCGTCTCCTTCTCAAACTGCGTTTAGTATCTCCCGTCTGTCCACACCGCAGAGAGAGAGACAGACAGAGTAAGAGACTCACACTGCTTCATCAGCGTCCACAGCGCGGCGTCCGTCTCCTTCTCAAACTGCATGTAGTATCTCCCGTCTGTCCGCAACACACACACAGAGAGAGAGAGAGAGAGAGAGAGAGAGAGTAAGAGACTCACACTGCTTCATCAGCGTCCAAAGCGTGGCATCCGTCTCCTTCTCAAACTGCGTGCAGTACCTCCCGTCTGTCCGCACCACAGAGAGAGAGAGAGAGAGAGAGAGAAAAAAAAAGAGAGGGAGAGACATATAGATAGACAGAGTAAGAGACTCACACTGCTTCATCAGCATCCACAGCGTGGCATCCGTCTTCATCTCAAATTGCGTGTAGTATCTCCCGTCTGTCCATACTACAGGAGAGAGAGAGAGAGAGAGAGATACAGAGTAAGAGACACACTGCTTCATCAGCGTCCACAGCGTGGCATCCGTCTCCTTCTCAAACTGCGTGCAGTACCTCCCGTCTGTCCGCACCACAGAGAGAGAGAGAGAGACAGAGTAAGAGACTCACACTGCTTCATCAGCGTCCACAGCGTGGCGTCAGTCTCCTTCTCAAACTGCGTGTAGTATCTTCCGTCTGTCCACACCAGCGCTTTGGACCCGGTAACCACCGCAGTGCCGGCCGACCCGGTGAATCCGGATATCCATTCGCGACGGGCGTCGGCAGGGGATATGTACTCAGACTGATATGCAAAAATAAATAAAAATTAAATAAAAAATTTACTCTGTCGACTGTTGTCGGATTATCATTCAGGAAATCCTTGGGGGCTAAATATAAATTTGGGGGAAAAAGCATCTTACGTTATGAGCGTCAGCCGTGGGTATAACATACGCTGCAAGCGATTTAGGCTGGCTAGCCATGATCGCGCGAAGCGCTGCCAAGCGCTGTAGCGACATCGCGCTGGATTCTGCAGACAAAATAAATAAGACATGTAAAATGCAATACATCGAAAAACTAGACTGCATACTGTCAGCGCCCGTTAACATCACGTGACAGGTATCTCCCCACTACAGGTGAGGGGGGGGGGGGGGGTAGCCACCAGGTAAACCCCACTTAAGGTGATACCTCGGTGAACACTAGCGCCACCGTCATTTAAAAATCATTACTCACTGAAAACACCAGCTATCAAAAATCTCTCTGCTGTAATTATGGTTCTAAATCTGAAGTTAATTTTAATCATATTCAATTATTAAATTATAGTTCCATATAGTTACAAATTGCACAACTGCTAAAAGTGGCCGTTTTAAGCAATAATGCAATTTGTAACTATAGGAAATTATAATTTTATAATTTAATATGTTTAAAATTAACTTCAGATCCAGAACCTTAATTACAGCAGAGGGATTTTTGATGACTTGTGTTTTCAGTAAGTAATGATTTTTAAATGATAGTGGCGCTAGTGTTCACCGAGGTATCACCTTAAGGGCGATAGTGTCGGGGTCAGTATCAGTGTTACGCTCTATTCTCCTTGAATCCGCCGAGTGATGCAGACGTGTATTTTGCTCTAGTGTTTAAGGATACCTCGGTGAACACTAGCGCCACTATCATTTAAAAATCATATTTACTCTTGTGCTTTTAGTAAACATTTAAACAAAAATCCGTGTTATGCAATAAGGTTCTGGATCTGAAGTCAATTTACCCATATTATTATTAAATTATAGTTCCCTATAGTTACAAATTGCAATATTGTTTAAAACGGCCACTTTTAGCAGTTTACATAATTGATATTGCTAATGATAATATTATAAGTGTTCGTAATGTAACTTTAGATTAACATAAGTAGGCACGGACGGGGGATTGGTACGCTTCAGGTTGGATCCCAGTGATAGGAGCGGGGTTGGTGAATCTTTACCGTGATTAATGCCAAAAGCTTAGACGCGAGGGTTACTACCATCTCATAAAACCATGCAAGATACAGTGAGTAAGCGTGACAGTGCAATACATGATGTAAGGCGACATCTCCCTTACTCAATCGTTCTTGCATGGTTTTAAGAGATGGTAGTAGGCCACCTGAGCTGATAATAAACATATTACTAACATTCTGAAGGGTAGATGTAAAATACCCACTTGTTTTAATTAAAATGTGATGGTTTTTATCATTTGTCCTTGACAAACAGTCTCCTGCTAGTCTGAAAAGGAAATATTTAATAATTTAACTAGTATAATTGTTTTAAAAATCATTAATTAAGCTTAAATATTCATTAACATTAAAACATTAAAAGTAGGCTAAAAAAATGTTTAAATATAGTTTCATGTGAAAGTACTTACTTTTGTATAAATATATAAGTTAGACAAGTATTAAAAACTAGGGTGATACTAGTTAGATACCGTGCCTTTTCTGCCCTATATTGTGTTGTTGTACCCACAAATTAGAAATAATATGTCTAAAGATTTGTGCCTTTAATAAGTATATGAAGACACTCAAGTAGGTACATTAGTCATAGGGTTATTAATATGTTTATACTTACACACACAAAAATAATAATGAACCACACACGCGCATATCAATATTACTCACAGACTAGGGAGGAGATAGGTACTCTAGGTACTAATATTACTTATATCAAAAATAGTTGTCTAAATTACAAAACATGACAAGAAACGCCATTCGAGTTTCGAGATTTCTTTTTTACGCGTATATACAGCAAACTGAGCAAGTTCTATTCAGCCAGTATTTTATAAGTCAATCGAGAAGATTGCCTTTTCACCGTTAACAATAAAACCTATTTAGGTACTTGACGGCCGAATGTCCACAGACCTCTGCTTGGACATTTGAAGGTTTATTACAGAGGAATAGAGTCTATAATGAATATCTCTCAAATACGCGCACGAAACCAAAGAGTTCTGTACACAGGTTCCGTATCAGCTTAAAATAGCATTTTTGTATGAAGAACATTGACAGCTTTTAACTTAGTTTTTTTATGGATGCGGGTCAATTATAAAAAATTTCAAATTTTTGATGCGCACGGGATTCCTAGGCAGCAGCTACAGATACATTATAATCGCCTATCCAAATTATAATCACTAATATTAAACTAAAATCTGTGAACCACATCATAAAAATATAACGTCGCTAAAAACGGTGGATAAGGTATTTGCGATACCGTTATTATTGTACCGTTATTTATTTATAGTCCTGGGCGACCGAGCTTCGCTCGTTTTATGCAGAAAATCTTTTATCGTGAAAAAATGGGTATAAATTTTCTCAGACATGGAACCTAGCTAGATTATCTTTTTAACTGTGTAAGAACTTACCTTTAAAATTTCAAAGAAATCGTTAGAGCCGTTTTCGTAAGCGCGTCGAGCAATAAATTTATTGCTCGATTAATAGTATAGGTTTCAATATCGCATAGACAGCAATATCGAATACAAACAAGATTAGTCCAATTTGACCGTGTCTTTTAAATTACTAGCTCTTACACATGGCTTCGGTCGCCTAAATCCCACGGGAACAGTACTTTTTTTCTGGGATATGCTTCTCACTAGGCACTCTGTATGCAAAAATCACAAACACATAACCCTATTTTTGACTTGGCCGCAGTCACGTAAAAAAAAATACTGCTTATATGATGACTAGCATCTACCCCGGCTTCGCATACATAGCCTATGTCAGTCGGGGACAGTGCGGCTGTCCAAAGGTGAAAGAATTTTTCAAATCAGTCCAGTAGTTTCGAAGTCTATTCGATACAAACAATCAAATCTTTCCTCTTCATTATATTAGTATCCTATAATTTGTACTCGCATTTTCGAAAACGGCTCTAACGAATTCTTTGAAATTTTAAACGTAAGTTTTTACATAATCAAAAAAATCTAGCTAGGTTTCACGTCTGGGAAAATTCATTTTACCCATATTTTCACGCAAAAAGATTTTCTGCATAAAACGAGCGAAGCTCGGTGGCCCAGGTACTAAATGATTGTATTTTCTATCTTAAAATACCACCTATAAATGAAACTTGATCTTCCCTACCCTTTGAGAATTTTTAAAGGTCAATGCACACGAGCGGCTTTCCTTCGCGCGGTCAACTATTCTAACAAATGACCTGGAAAACGTGGGTCGCAGCAGCTTAAATTGTATTTACGGAGACGGTGATATGGGGTAACAATGTCCTCTTTTTTTAAAGTCGGTTGAAAAACAAAGAAGATCTATGTTGTAAATAAATAAAAAATATTCTTTTTTAATCTAGTTTTATTATACATGTCTTCAATTTACACAAAAACCAGAGCTTAAAGCCAGGCCGTTACGTCAGTCACCATACCACACAGGTACAGTCAACAGCACATCAAGAAACCCAATTTTATTGAACAATTCGCTACTATCGCCTCTGGCCTCTAGCCAGACTTGTAGGTTAGGTCGATATTCTGTTGACTGTACAAAATGTCAAAATACTCGAGTCCTTTATCTTTGATAACACATTAGATTACTGCAGAGAGAAATATTCATACAAATAACTGGCGTGTGTTCGATTCAATATACATCTAGCGCCATCTGTTTTTTTTATTTATCATATCATTATGGACGTATGCATTCTTGCAGGTTATTGCGATGTTTAAGCTAATAATACTTCATTTGTAAGTCTAGATTATGCAAGAAGTCAGAAGGCATATCTTTCACCGTTACAAATGTTAAAGAAAGAAAGAACTTTGCTGACGGTAGTTCATTAAGTGCGAAAGTTCTCGAATGATTTCTTTCAAGATGGCGTCGGATGTATTTCTTCCATTTTTAACTTTCAAAATGAGTAGTCGAACTTTTCATAAGGGTGGCAAAAGAGCTCGTGATTTTTACAAACCCAATGTCATATACCAATGGGTCTTAACCCAATGTCAAACAAACATTTTTGCCTAAACTGTTGTTTAATCATGTTATTAAACTACTGTTTTAGTATAAACTTTTGTTTTATGTTGGTGTCGGATCAAACAGTAACATCAAACAGTATTTTTCAACCATTATTTACATGAATTATGCTGTTAAATTACTTAACCTATTGGTGTCTCGACTTGTTAAGTTTTTTTGGTTTATTGAATAATAGTTTTTATAAAGGGATTTTTAAAGATGGTAATTTTATAAAAATAATTCCTTAATTTAGTTGAATATGAACAAATAGTTAATACACTTTTTTTAATAGTCATACCAGAGAGCAACTGTGTTTTGTCTCATTCTCTATAATGATAAATATTTATAAGAGAGAAAGGGACAAAACATTTTTCAGTTATAATGAGCCTAACAAACATGTGTTATTTCATTATGAGGCGGTTAAAATACGACTACTGTTCAATTTATAAATATGATAATTTACAATAAATATTATACAAAAAAGATTTATAACTTCGACATGTATTCGGCAAACATAAAATAGGAGTTCTTAAAGTACACAAATATAAAATAACTACACAATCAACACTACATCTAATATTAGTAAAATCCACAATTTGTCAGTCATTCTCATAATTGCAATAAAAGACTTGCACCATCTCTTCTTATTGAAACATTGCGACATACAAAGTAGATACACAAACAATTTTGATTCACTAGTTTTGAGGGAGTCATATAATTCAAAAATAGACTTTAGAGGCCTCCATTATGTGTTAAAACTAAACCCTTAACACTGCCAAAGTCGGATTTTTCCCACAAACATTTTCAGGATATTTCTCCAAAGACAGATATTTTCTGACCAAAAACATTTTAACCTTTTCCTAGCGCTGGCAAAATAACTCATTTAAAGTCTGATAATCAAAGGGTTATTGGTAGATACTTGTTCACATATTCGAAAGTGAAGACACCAAATGATGTAGAATGTTTCTCATTTAGACCCGAATTCACCAACACAGGCATGTTTAAGTTTGAAACAATGATTACACTTAAACAGTTGTTTTTATGTTGGTGAACCTTGGCCTAAGTCACTCGAGGCTGACCACACTTTCTTTCAATATGTATCATGCAATGCATTATTACCCCCATATTAAGAAAAGTTTGTTAAGCCTATTTTAGTTAAAATGTGTTTCGTCTCGTTCTTTTACATGAAGTGTCAGGTAAGAGAGAAAGAGCCAAAACATATTTTAGTTAAAATGTGTTTCGTCTCGTTCTTTTACATGAAGTGTCAGGTAAGAGAGAAAGAGCCAAAACATATTTTAGTTAAAATGGGCTTATCAAACGTTTTTTAATACGGGTAAGAGTATAAGCAGATTTTGTCCAGTAAATTTGGCTTGTTAATTTGCCGATAGCTAATGTGTCACATTTTCACAAATATAACACTGCACAGATATATTGATGTATATATTATTAGAATGACAACTCTATTTTTAAAAGTAACATCATGACATTAACTTCTTATATTTTGTATTCAAGTACATGTCCAATCATTGAAATAAATTGTATGTACAGTAATGAAACAATATATTTATCACAAAGACATGGTATTGAATTTTCAGTTTGATTTTGTATGCGATTGCGCATACATCTAAAATATGATTGAAGCCTCCATGTCTTCATGACATTCTTAACAATGTGATAAAGTAAAAGGAATCTTTATATAAGTATTTAAATTTGATATTTGCATAGTGAAGCAAGAGCTTGGAGCTTACTAATACCTCTAGAAGCGATCCAAAAGACAATACATGATGTGAGGCGACATCTCACTTACTCAAGTTAGCTTTTGCCTTGCTTCTAGAAGGTATACAAAAAAAAATTGTTGACACGTCTTTTAAAGAAACCCACATTACCGATACCAAAACAAACATGATGGAGTTACCGCTACTTATAGTGTCATTTTAGTAACGTTAACAAGCCCTGGATCATAGTAATCCTCCCAAATGGCTTCATGTATTAGTTCTCGGTATGTAAGTTGGCCATTAACTGAAATGGCCTTGAATGCGCGTAGCAGATTTTCATACAAATTTTAACGGGCTCTCCCGCACGTCCTGTTAGTATTCAATTTATGTGCCAGGTAATATAGGTATGAGAATTAAATCTGACCCATTTCGGTTTTTTAACAGTGACTACTCTCAAGATGAAGCCGAATGTTTGTTAGTTTCCTTAAACAGTTCATTATCACTCTGAATTATCCGTGATTCCACTTCAAATTAATGAATCATTTGTACGTATGAATTCATTTCTCCTACTATTTTGTAGTCTGAAACAAGGAAAGTTTTAGATTATTCCAGATTTTTATACAATCAACTTATATTATTGTTACAGCTTTACCCAGTTTAGTATAGTTATGTATGTTATGTTCAAATCTCGAGTTAAAAGAATATATATACTATACTTATACTGATATTTATATAATACAGCTGAAGTTTCTTTGTTTTTTGAACACTTATAACTTTAGAACAGATTTGAAAAATCCTTTTTGCATATGATAGCCTGATTGAAGAAGGTTATAGGCTACAGTGCATATACACCAAAAACTAGTAAAACCATGGGGAACAGCTACTAAGATATATACAGATTATATGTTGAAAAGCACATTATGTGAACTTATGCTAAAAACATTATCTAAAGGTCAAACAAGTTAGAGTTGGAACTAGATGAAAACATCACTGTAGTCAAATTTTTTTTTTTTTATACAGCGACAAGTCACACAGATCAAGTTAGCCCCAAAGCAAGTTCAAGACTTGTGTTATGGGATACTAACTCAACGACACTATATCCATACTAATATTATAAATGCGAAAGTCTGTCTGTCTGTCTGTCTTTCTGTCTGTCTGTCTGTCTGTCTGTCTGTCACCTCTTCACGGCTAAACTGCTGGACCGATTGTAATGAAATTTGGTAGGGATGTAGTTAACGACCCGAGGTCAAACATAAGCTACGTTTGGGCGCGATATAACCGAGTACCACGCGGGGCGAAGCCGCGGGGAACAGCTAGTTTTATAATAAATACATATATAGATAAACATCCAAGACCCAGGCCAATCAGAAAAAGATCATTTTTAATCTTGACCAGACTGGGGATCGAACCCGGGACCTCCTGAGTAGCGGTCAGGCATGTTAACCATTATGCCACGGAGGTCGTCAAAAATTTTAGAAACTGATATATTTATTGTTTGGTAGACTAATCCTATGGAGGGGCAGAGCCCTCTCATTCCTTACTTCACAATGCATTTATTTTGGAGCAAACACAACCAGACATATTTAAAATAAAAGCAGTTGATCATCAACTTTATAAGTAGTAAAAAAAAATAAGTCTATCTTCTATACAAAGCATAATATGTAGTGCAATAATATTTAAATAAATAAATAAAAAACTCACCTCAGCACTCCATAGGAGCAATTGAATTAGAATTATCACCATAACCACTTAAACTACCTTGAAACTCTATACCACTAATTTGGCTATCAGCATTGTAGGATGCCCCATATGAATCATTGCTGGGAGCATGCGAGGTTTCCAAATTTCCATCACCGGAATCCGTAGCCGCAGCAGCATCAGGCTCAGCCCAATTTATCTTAAATCTAGTAACTCTAGGCTCTGACGCTAGAATATTTCTCACAACTTTGTCGAACTGCGGTTTTGCCGGCGGATTTTCTCTCAATTCCGGCTCAGTATCCGAATATTCATTATTTATGAAATAACCGACTCTGACGAACTCCTGTCCTCGGTATGAACAAGTTAATAATACAACAGTGACGCCTAGAGCGTCATTTTCAGGAATACGGCTCACGTCAGGGGGTGGTGCTTGGAATACGAACATGTGGCGACCCTCTGGTATGGGACCGACGTAAATAGTGTCCAAAACCTGGTCGTGCTCCTCGGTTTCTGCTGATCCTACGTAAATCATCTTCCATTCTAGGTCCTCTTTTAGTTCTTCTATGCATTCGAAGGTTAATTCGAATTGGAAAGGATTGAGAAATGGACTCGGATTGTCTAACACCACGACATTGGTAATGTGCACTTTTGCCATAATTCCTGGACGAATTATAGATGTATCGCAGGCGTGTGATTATTAATAACTAAATAACAAACGAGTTAAACGTATTGTACCGAAAAAACACAGAGAAAATGTTTTAAATCGCTATAAAATTAGGATATCAGCAGGACAAATGGATGACAAACAAAATGACATTTATTTTGGCGGTTCAAATGATCACGTGACCAAAATAACATGTCGATGCTAGCGCTTAGACGGTATAAACGATGAACTAAAATTAAAAACAAAATTCATTTGACAGCTCCGATGATAAGACACTTTGTTATCACTTGGTTGTTGTTTCCTAGCTATAAACCAAGATTAAATATTTTATACGTATAAAAGTCTTACGAATTATTAGTGCTATGATTAAAAAACTTACCACGACTTAATTTTTCAATTTGATATTCACTAATCTCCTTTAACAATGAAACGTCAACTGCACCAAAGACAAAGTAAGGGAGTTTTAGTGTTACCATATATATATATACATTATAAAAAGATATGACAACGTGCCATAGACCTATTAAATGTATGGACGGGAAATACCTACAAAAAAAACGTGTATACCTACAACCAAAGTGTAATATAAAATGGAGTCGTATATAGGGATGCCCAAAAAAACCTCGATATATCGCTATCGAGATATCGAGACACTGACTATAGTTCCGTAAACAACTTACAACCATTTTTATTGATAAAAATTGTTAATTTCATAAAAGTAGATACTCAAAAACTAAAAACATTCCCCTTCTCTATATTTATAGTGTTATTGCTTTGTCAAATAAAATCTAGGGGGTTAAATAACATCTCTTAAAACCATGCAAAAACGATTGAGTAAGCGCGATGTCGCTATATATCATGTACTGCGCCATCTCGCTTACTCACTCGTTTTAAGGTGGTGTTTAAGAGATGATATTAAACACCGGACATTGTGAGAAGAAACGTTTTAATTTTAAGATACACCTGTCACTTTCTTAAAATATTTTCGGGAAGTTAGTTAATAGTTTTAGTGAGTTATTTTACCCCGTCATGCCCCGGTGTCAAAATTACATACACAACGGGTAAGATACAGTTATCTTGGCACGGACTTCAGGAGATCAGTAGGAGGTATCTAGTCAAATTAACAGATAATCTGCAGGTGCTACAGTTATAATAATAATCATTTATTTCAGGTAACAACATTAATACAAAATAAAATAAGTAATGCCTATAAATAAAAAACTAATGCCATATTAATGCTTTACGAATAGCCATCTCATCTATAACTAAGGCGCAAACCAGTGGATAAGGACTTTGCTCAGCTTTTCTTTTTAAAGTATCAAATGCTTCTTGAGTAAAGCCTGGTTCCGCATTAACATTTTGGTACCACTTGCTTAGAGTGCGGACGTGAGGTAAACACGTATTATATTTTTGCCTAACGAAAGTTATACGCTTTTGGTGAAAAAAAAATGAAGTGTAAGAGTAAACTTCCTTATCTCTTCAGAATATTTGACTCAAATTTTGTGAATTGACGTTTTTGAAGAAAATGCTGCTGTGGAGTTTGTGGCGCCACTTCTTCTCCACTTGCGCTTTGGAAGTGGTGGTAAACTTAAAATAAGTAACAATTGACGTCAATAAGTGATAAGAATATCCTATATTGAAAATAAACAATTTGAATTTGAATTTGAATATTTCCTCTCTAAAGGCAATCCTCTTGACTTTGCAATTTGCCTTTTCAGGAAATTTTTGGGACCTGCACATTCTTCTAGTAGAAGCGCTTCTTCATTATTTACTAGTTTTACTTTTTCTAGCTCTTGAATAATGTCAGTCAAAACAGCTTCTTTTTCATCGCGCCTGCGAACTTTTTCATTAAGCCGTTTGATTATTTTTCTTTGTCGGAACATTTTTTTTTCAATGCATCCATTTTTTTTTCAATGCATCCATTTTTTTTTGAATTTTTGCACTTTCAGTTTGAATCTGAAAAAGAAAAATATCATTAAAGTTTCTAGGTTATAGATGGGTACATAGATGTACCTAAAACCTCATAAGGTACTTTTCTTCCATTCTATATCTATCTATACTTCCATATTCATACTAATTCATAGTTATATTATAAATGCGAAAGTCTGCCTGTCCGTCTATTTAAGACAGTGTAACAGATATGTTACGCTTTCACAGCTGGATTGATTTTGATGAAATTTGGTATGGATATAGTTATACCCAAGGTCCAACACAGGCTACTTATTGCCGCGGGCGGAGCCGCGGGCCACAGCTAGAAGATAATATTTTAGCAGTTAGCAACATACCGAAGAAGTACTTGGCAATAGCAGTGGTTGTACACTGTGTTTTGATTGAGAGCTGCATGTTCGACCTGAAAGTAAAATATTATTCATAACTATTCCCGTTGTAATTTAATTAAACTAATAGGTAATAAAAATTCAAAAATAACTTACCAAAGCAGGCAGCGGTTTTAAAATTGTGTCTTGAACTGGAACCTTAATCTGAAAAAGTACAAAATTGTTTATATTTAAATAGCCTTTATTAAATTAAAAATTGAGTTTAAAATATTTAAAATCTAATCTTACTGGGACATCAGGGGATTTAATTGCAGCGACTTCGGCGGGAGTAGAAACTTTCAACTGAAAAAAATCAAGTATAAAGTATTTAATTTTATTCATTTCTACAATAATTATGTTACAAATACTGTATTTAATAAGTATTGTAAACGGAAATAACAAAATGGTAGAATTAATTATAATTTAAAAATTATGCTTTCTTAGTTTCATTAGATGAACTACATTAAACATTGGTGAGCCGGATGTGTAAGATATGGATGGATAAAGAAATATATTCTACTAGCTGTTCCCAGCGGCTTCGCCCCGCGTGGGATTCGGTTATATCGCGCCCAAAAGTAGCCTATGTTTGACCTCAGGTCATTAACTATATCCCTACCAAATTTCATCACAATCGGTCCAGCCGTTTAGCCGTGAAGAGGTGATAGACAGACAGACAGACAGACTTTCGCATTTATAATATTAGTATGGATTTGATGATGTATTTTATTTATATACCTGCTAAACATTCAAACAAGGCATTTTTGGCCAAATAATAAATTATTAATACGTTAATTAATAAATTATAAATTACGTACTGCAAGAGATGGTGAAGGCATTGCTCCATCACGTAATCTTATTACGTCCAGGGTTTTATTGAAGCAAGCTTCTTCAAAATGTAGGGAACAGACGAATATTTTTTTAATACTTGGGTTAATATTTTCCGTCCCTATTATATCAAGCCATTTCTTTTTCATTGCTTCATTACTAGGTAACCTATAATAATATAAAAAAAAATTAGACCTTGTATAAATTAGAGCAATCAATGTCAATTCTTATTTATTACACTCTGGTCTCTCCGAAGTTATAAGTTTGCGCAATACAATACATTATTTTATGTATTGTTTATCGATATCAGCTGTGCTTGATTACACATCA
Source organism: Apomyelois bistriatella (assembly GCA_947044815.1). NCBI lineage: Eukaryota > Metazoa > Arthropoda > Insecta > Lepidoptera > Pyralidae > Apomyelois > Apomyelois bistriatella. The sequence goes on from OX345717.1 coordinate 2,561,933, forward strand.
CTACGTTTATGCAGTTTGTATGTACCTAAACCTTTCTTATGAAAACAAACAAGAAACCAACCTGGAAACATATGATGAACTAAAATATGTATTCTATAATATTAAATATGACTACTAGTAACATAACATTTAAACAGATTGACGAAATAATAAAAATAAACCACAAAAACAGGCAACTTACTTGTGCAATGTGAGTTGAGGGCGATTTCTATTTTTTCTCGCACTGCACCACTTTATACAACACTTTTTCATAATGTATAACAGATATGTGGGTCCAAGTGTTCAAAAATAGTTTGTTATCTAAACAAAACACGACCAATCGCTAAATTTCACTTTCGACAAACATTCGTTTGACAGCATATGTACCAAAGACTAGTGTGAAATAAAATGGCGGAGAAGGCACGCGCGGCCAAATTCATGACGTCATGCCAAAATATAGCCAGAAACTAGAAAACATTAAATATATCCATCTCATTCTTCAAACGGCAATATCAATTTGATAAAATGAGACAAACATATATTTTATATTGTTATGTCGAAAATCATAATATTTATATAATCTATTGTAGCTATAGAACAATAGTTCTTGTCCATACATTTAGTAGGTCTATGCAACGTGCTCATATTTACAGGGGGCTTACCATCATCTCATAAAACGATGCAAGAAGATTGAGTAAGGGAGATATCGCTTTACATCATGTATTGCGCTGACTCGCTTACTCACTGGAACTTTCATGGTTTTAGAGATGATAGTAGGCCACCAGTGAGTAAGTGGGACAGCGCAATACATGATGTGAAGCGACATCTCCCTTACTCAATCTTCTTGCATCGTCAGAGATGGTGGTAAGTGGTAAGCCACTTGGTTTACATAAGACGTCAGTGACCTACTATCATCTCTAAAAACCATGCAAGTTCCAGTGTGTAAGCGGGACAGCGAAATACATGATGTAAGGCGACATCTCGCTTACTCACTGGAACTTGCATGGTTTTTAGAGATGATAGTAGGCCACTTGGTTAAACACCCACCCCACCTACACGCTTGGCCAACGATTTGCTTTACTCTATGATACTCTTAAATATTCTATTGTTTCAGGGCCGTAAAACATATTATAAAAAAAAAACTATTGTTTAATGCTGGCAATAAAAAACTAAATGTCAAATGAAATTAATGGCGTTTACGCTTTGTGTTGTTTGTTGTGTATCTACGTATTTTGACAATTAATTGTACAACCGTGCATTCAAATGGGATATTTATTTCGTAATAACTTTGCAGGTGCGATAACTGTCTCGGTCGACTAATAACATGAAGGTCAACGGTTGATGTTGCACTGTAAATAATTGTAGAAAGTTAGTTTTTAAGATAGTACATGGTAAGTTTGATTTCCGCATTTTTTCGTGTAGATAATAGCGACAGTTGAATATTAACAACTTCCTCAAGGCATATGTTTATATTTTTACATTCTTTCATAGTCGGAACCCAAAAAAATTATGTCTTTGTAGGGGTTTATAGGTACGGCTAATAAGTGGGCATATTATTTCTCTGAGTCACCGTGATATGCTGTCCCTAGCATCTTAATTAATTCGACAATCATTACTTGGAAGTTTAGTCACACACAAACACAGTACTTTTATTATAAAACAGTTATAACTGAAGATGATCTTTATTTAGAAATGAATAATATAATTTGTCATTTTTCTTACTAGAATAAAACTATTAATTGATATAATTTAGATAACAATTATATTAAAGAAATATTAATTTATTTCGACACTAATAACTTGGTAATACAATAAAAAGAAAACTCAAACAAAAATAATCTAACTTAAAAAAACTAAACTAAATCTAAAACAAAATAAAACTTATAAACTAAAAATTACCTAAATTGGGCCCCCTTGGCAGGGTTCCCATCACGCAGGCAGCATTCCCGCGCTGAATAGCGATGGCTATCCGCTGAGCGAGAGAAAGCTGCCCGCGCGAGGGTCTTCTGTTGTCTTTTTTATTATATTAAAAAACATATTTATCTATCTGGGGTAAGTTAAAATGTATCTTAAATTTACAGGTGACATGTGCTAGGTGTGCGGAGATGATTTATTAATATATACTTAAATGTTTCTGATTGGTTCACACATTGAATATTTCACATAACAAAACTAATTCTATATAATGAAAATCAATTGATGTTCATTAGTCTCGCTAAAACTCGAGAATGGCTGGACCAATTTGACTAATTTTAGTCTTGAAATATTTGTAGATCTCAGGGAAGGTTTAAACGGTGGGAAAAGTGCATTCATGCGATACTGGACTTCGCCGGGTCAGCTAGTCTAAAATAATAATATCTATACATTGATGCACCAGCAGTCAACGCTTTTAAAAATAGATTAGACAATGTATAAAATCTCCAAACTTAAGATGCACATGCATCAGCTTCATATGCTGCTAGTGTATTTTAGAATATAAATAAATACAAAGGTTCTAGGGTGTATACTACAAACTACAACTTTTCATCAGAGGTCAAAAATTTGTGTTTGGTATCAAGGCCATAACTCTGTAATATTTCTAGTGTCAAAAATCCAAAAAACCATTTTCCATTATAACTGTCTATACCAGATATTTCTTGTATGTAAATGAGTAGAAAAATTAACTAGTTGTGTCTTTCCATTTCAGGTGCTCATGATATCACCAAAATGCCTTTCGAAGAAGGTCCTCTGTATTATAGGGAGATACAGAAGAATGCGTATCTCAAGAGAGTGTCGAATGAAACTTCAGGCAGTAAATTCATGCAGCTTGGATACAAGGTATTATTTATACTAATACTATAAAGAGGAAAGATTTAATTGTTTATTTGCTTGCATCAAATAGGCTTCGAAACTATTGGATCGATTTGAAAAAATTTCACTGCTAAAAAGCCACACTATGCTCAAGTGACATAGGTACCACCGGCAAAGCCAGGAAGGACTGCTAGTAATTTATATTTGTAAAAGGAACAACATTAGAGGCTGAAAGGCCATTCTGAAGAACTCTGACACCAGAGTTTGGATGGTCGATTGACCGACTAACAAGAAATGATGATGAAATTACATTTCATACCCTACACTTTACACATCAGAGGTACACACTTCTACCCTTTCATAAATAGATTTCAAAAATATATTACATAAACTAGCTGTTGCCTGCGGCTCCGCCCGCGTGCGCCTCGGTTATATCGCGCCTGAAAGTAGGCTATGTTGGACTCCTAGTGCATAAGTATATCCATACCAAATTTCATCACAATCGGTAAAGCAGTTTAGCCGTGATGAGGTGACAGACAGACCGACTTTCGCATTTATAATATTAAGTATGGAAGTATGGATTAGTATGTATAGTGTGTTCCAATAATATATCCTCTTATTCTTCTTCTCTTACATATAAAAATCAATTGCTGTTCGTTAGTCTTGCTAAAACTAGAGAATAGCTGGACTGATTTGGTTAATTTAGGTCTTGAAATATTTGTGGAAGTTCAGGAAAGGTTTAAACGGTGAGAAAAGTGCGTTCAGGCGGTATGGAGTTTAGGAGTAGTTCTGAAGATTACCTCCAACAAACAAAAAAACACTTCCTCTTTATAATTAGGAAGATGTCTAAAGATTGATTGATTAAAAATATCTTTGCAGAAGGTTCCTCCAAAGCCGATGTGGACTCTCTTCTGTATCCATAACGGAAGAGTTCCATACCTCGAGCAGTATGTAGAAGCGACATCACCAAGCACCCTTTCCCACAAGCCGGTCTGGAACGCCTGTCTCCGCACCGCGAGACACGTAACAGCCAGTGTGAAGCCCCGCCCTGGAGGAGAGTATGACTTCCTCATTGACACAGATCATGGACCCGTCAGGATGATAGCAAGTGATTGGTGAGTGCTGTGTGCTTTGTAGCTTCTTAGTCTTTGTCCGAGCGTGCTGCCCGGTTGCATCTTTAGTTTACGCTTCAGAGCCCATGGTAAACTATAAATCATGGTACTGATTTGACGGTACCGGTTATTACAATGGAGCGACTGCCGTCTGCCCTCTGTAACCCTTTTTACAGGGAAACCAGACCCACAGGAACATGACCCGGGTGTCTTAGCGGCCAACACTGTCAGGTTTTTCAGGCTGCCTAAAGGCATCTGGCATAGCCTAACGACTGCCATCTTCCGAACAACCGGGACCAATGGCCTAATGTGCCTTCTGAAGCACGGAACCACTGAAGATAGAAATGCCACTAATGGCGACCAAACTAAACATGGCCGCGCACTCACCGGCGCCGACGCTTGACGCGCACTAGGCTATCGAACTTCTCTATGTTCCTCATTTGAGACTTTTGGCTTTGTTCCCGTGGGAAATCCGGGACATTTCATTAGACTCTTCTCTTAAAGAGGGTTTGGAGTGCGGCTGGAGCGACTGGGATATGCTGCGTCTTTTATTCATAATAATTTGAATTCCATGAGAGATTGGTTAGCAACTGAGAAACCGCTGAGACGATAAAAATGCCATTCCATTATAATTATCATCAAATTGCGACACTACAAATCCTCAAATAATATGCTGTCCTTTTGACAGGGACACGATGCAAGACTGGGTGTCGACTCTCCGGAACAAACTCCACGAGCTCAAAATCCTGTCCTCCGGAGAGAACGTGTACTGCTCCGCACCAGCGGCACCTGTCCCCAGGGCTCCGGCCAGGGACCCCACCAGCCCTCTACCACCAACTCCACCAGTGCCTCCTGACAGGTAATGTCAATCATTTCAGGTGCAGGCTGTCCACTGCTGGGCATATGCCATAAGACTTTCCTGCCACCAGCCCTTGCTTGAGACCTTCGGTATGTCCAAGCATCTGGTGATGATACCATAATTTTATCTGCATCCTCAGCTGGTGCTTGCTGGGATTGCACCTGGAAGCTCAAAAAGTGCTTACTCGAGGATGCTGTAAAGGATAAATAAATAAATATATAGGGACAAATCACACAGATTGAGTTAGCCCCAAGGTAAGTTCGAGACTTGTGTTATGGGATACCAACTCAACGATACTATATTTTATAACAAATTCTTTTATAGATAAACATCCAAGTCCCAGGTCAATCAGAAAACTATCATTTTTCATCTTGAACTGAACGGGGATCGAACTCTGAACATCCTGAGTAGCGGTCAGGCATGTCAACCATTACGCCACGGAGGTCGAAATGGTCTAGGATATGCGTGTTTGAGAGCTACAATAGGCAATCTACGGCTGAACCGATTTGGATGAAATTTATTTATTTATTAGCATACAAAATGAATGAAATATGAAATTGCGATTAGGGCTGAAACAACACATAGGCTATATTTTATCCCAGAATTCCCACGGGAGTGGAGCCACTGGCAAAAGCTAGTACGATATAAATCTACAACTTATAAACATTACATAAACTTAATTTATTACAGGGTGATGATATTAAGAAGATTGCAGAAACAGCTTGGACCAGAATAGCTCAAGATAGATCAAAGTGGAAAGACTTGGAGGAGGCCTATGTCAGTGGAAAAATCTAGGGTTAAGAAGGCTTAGTGTATATTATATAATACGTAAACAGATTTTTTTGTAACCTAGAAATAAAGGCTATCTTTATCTTTATTACAGGGTGCCAGGCATAGAATTAATACCACCTCGCCCCCCTCCCGAAGACCCGCAGAATGTTCCAGAAGCCCAACCAACCAACCAACCGGAGCTGGAGACAATAGACATATCCAACTGGGAGGAAGATCCCCAACCCAGCACCAGTATGGACCAGCCACAAAGCGTTGCCAAGATATGCGGACAGAACATATGTTTGGACGACTCTATTTTGAGACGGAGGGAGATTGAGGGGTTTTTTGATGATGATGAGGGGAATGAGGGCAATGAGGGGAGTGAGGATTATAAGCAGACAGTGAAGGTTGGCGATGATGTCGCTGAAGGAAGTGTTGATAGGTAAAAATTTATTCACATTTAATGTTTCCGATTGGTTCGCGCACGAATATGTCAGATGACCTACCTTAATGTCAATGAAAAAAAACTGCCTCTGTAGTCCAGTGGTTAAGGCGTTTGCTTGTAGACTCGGGGGTCATGGGTTCGAATCCCAAAGGGAGCATAATTTGTTTTGTTGTTTCCAGTTTGGTTAGGACATTGCAGGCTTGAATCACCTGATTATCCTATAGTAAAGAGGATTCCGTGCTTCAGAAGGCATGTTGAGCTGTTGGTCCCAGCTGCCATCTGGTAGTGGTTAAAGCAACCACGTCAGAGGCCGAACGGCGGTTTCGAGAAGCTCTGACACCAGGATGGGCACGGTCGATTGACCTTGACACCTACACGTAATGATGATGACGAATGGAAAAAGAAGGAAAAGGGGGTTTGTACGCAGTAAATCACCAATTTTTTTTTGTTACAGTGAACCCCAACCACAAGCAACAAACGTGACAGTGATCCAGGTATCAAACAAAGGCCCACCCCACACCGCCATTCCGGTCCTAGGTCCAGAAACAGACGTTTTCAACTTCGATTTCAACGAAAAACTGACCATACAACCCGACAATAGCTTTATTAACATCGTTAACACTGAAGAAAACGGTTACGGAGCTGTGTTCAACGATGGAGATTACGGACACATAAGTCTCACTACAACGGTAAATTTAACGGATAAACCTGACAATACCAACGTGAATACAGAAGAGAGTACAGCGAACAACGAAAGTGTGTATGAGAGGTTATGTATGGCTTCAACGTCAAATGAAAACGCTGTAAATAGAGTGAAAAATATTGAAAAAGTGAGGAAATCTTCATTACCAAACTTGGATAGTAATGATACTTACGAATACCTCTTTCCGAATAATAATGGTGATTCGACGAGGAATGAAGGGAATAGTGGAATAGTCAATAGTGAAGTAGGGAATAGTGCAGTGCATAATGGGAATAGAGAAACTAGACAAGTGCTGGTGAATAGTGTTGAACAAGTGCGTGTGGCTGCAAGTATTGAAAGATCGCGCAGTCAAAACGCGTATGATAGTGGTGAGAGACTTAGGGACAGGCTTATAAGGCCTAATAGGAGTCTGAAGAGAGATGGCAGTAAGACTGGTGAGTTATTTGTTATTTTAAATTTCTACTTTTTGATTTTTCTTTATCCGAGCGTGTTTCCTAGTTGCATCTTCAGCTTACTCTTTAAAGTAAAGTAACCTTATTAATCATGGTCATGATTTGGCGGAACTGGTTATTACAATTCAGCGACTGCCGTCTGACCTCCGTAACCCTTATTACAGGGAAACCAGACCCACAGGAACATGATCGGGGTGTGTTAGTGGCCAACACTGGCAGATTTTCCAGGCTGTCGAAAGGCATCTGACATAGCATAGCTACAGTGCCATCTATTGATAACAGCTGGGAACAACGGCTTGCGAAAGCCGAAGCTAACGTAGAGATGCCACTAGTGACGTCCAATCCAAGTCAAGCCGCGCTCGCCGTTGCTTGACACGCACAATCGCTATTATCACGCATCTATCGAGCTCTTTGGAAAAATATTGTTTTTTTTTTTTTTTTAGAAAAGACAGAGCAGTTACCGGCCAAACCTATCTGGAAGCGAGGCCTGACTGAGCTCTCGCTCTTGACCAAGTTGATTGGTGGCAAACGGCACGAGAGCCCTACGAGGCAGGAACCCGAAAATGACAGGTAGTAAATAAATAAATATATAGGGACAAATCACATAGATTGAGTTAGTCCCAAAGTAAGTTCGAGACTTGTGTTATGGGATACTAACTCAACGATACTATATTTTATAACAAACTAGCAAACCCGGCGAACTCCGTTTCGCCACCAGACGGCTTCGTTTTTGTAGTACATGCTTTGTATCAGAGATGGCGCTGTATGTGTAAAATGATTTTCCCCTTTTTCTGTTGAATTTTTCCTGAATTTTCTTTGCTATAAACCTCACGAAGCCCGAGACTTTTCCAACGAATGCAAAACCGTGGAAATCGGTTCGTGTGTTCTGGAGTTATAGCGTCAGGAAGGAAAACCCGACTTATTTTTATATAGTAGAGAAGATACGTATACAGATAAACTTCCAAGACCCAGGTCAATCAGAAAAAGATAATTTAATATCGTGAGAGATCATTTTATAATACTGTCTAGTTAGTCATTATGCTAAGCGTGGCCTAAAGTCTTATGGCCCTAGGCTCTGTCTACCCCGCATGGGATAAAGACGTGATTATATGTATCTGTACTAATATAATAAAGCTGAAGAGTTTGTTTGTTTGAACGCTTATAACTTGAAAACTACTGGTCGGATTTGCAAAATTCTTTTTGTATTTGAAATCTTGATTCTTGGGAAAGGTTATAGGCTATAGTACATATATACTAATGGTGAGTGAAACCGCGGGGAACAGCTAGTGTATGTATGTCTAGTTAGTATGCAATTTATGCTGCAATTTTTCATGAAAATAATTATTTTGTTTTTAAGTTTAATTGACTTTCGAAATATTTGTTTTATTTTTATAGTTAATTTGGTTTGTATAATATCCATACTTCCATACTATCCATACTAATATTATAAATGTGAAAGTCTGTCTGTCTGTCTGTCTGTCTGTCTGTCTGTCTGTCTGTCTGTCACCTCTTCACGGCTAAACTACTGGACCGATTGTGATGAAATTTGGTAGGGATGTAGTTAACGACCTGTGGTCAAACATAGGCTACTTTTGAGCGATATATAACCGAGTCCCACGCGGGGCGAAGCCGCGGGGAAGAGTGATTCAAGAGGAATGTTTTTATGCCCATGCGAATGCGGGGCGGGTCGCTAGTTTGTTATAAAATAAAGTATCGTTGAGTTAGTATCCCATAACACAAGTCTCGAACTCACTTTGTGGCTAGCTCAATCTGTGTGATTTGTCCGTATTCATTTATTTATTGATGTTTAAATGTTTAAATTATGCAGTTATTTCCAGACAAGTGTAAGAAAATGTATAATATTTCAGTGTTCGTCCAATAACTTCCCCTGTGAAAGTGGTTCGGAGGTCGAGACCTGAAGGAAGAGTAGACGGAGTCAGGAGAAGAAGCAGCTCTTTGAATAATGGTAAGATTCTGTAAGATTTCCGTATTAAGAAACGTTTGATAAGCCCATTTCAACTAAAATATGTTTTGGCACTTTCTCTCTTACCTGACACTTCATGTAAAAGAACGAGACGAAACACATTTTAACTAAAATAGGCTTAACACACGTTTCTTAATATGGGGGTTAAAATATTCCTTTTTAATAAATATTCCAATTTTTTTTTGTCTTGAAATTTTAACTGCTATCAGCGAAGTCAGTCTATAAGCAGATGTGGTGGTGAATTTCCAAATTTAAATGAAAAAATTCAATGTAATGGAATAGTTCATTACTGTCAAAGCCGGGAATAAAGCAATTTGCGGCCGAGTAATATTGCTTTTTAAAAGACGTGGCGAAGCCAATGTCTTTGAAAATACGAGGACGGAAATTGCGATTTCGGTCGAGGCTTGTAAAGTACTTTTCTTTCTTTGACTTCCTATTGAGACGTGTAACAACATTATGTCAAAAAAATAATTAATAAATAAATGTATATGTACAAAGCACACAGATTGAGTTAGCCCCAAAGTAAGTTCGAGACTTGTGTTATGGGATACTAACTCAACGATAATATATTTTGTAATACATAAATAGATAAACATCCAAGACCCAGACCGATCAGAAAAATATCATTCATCTTTACCTGACCGGGAATCGAACCCGGGACCTCCTGAGTAGCCGGCAGCCAATCAATTATCAAAACAATCATTTATTCGTATCATATAATGTAATCGTATATATATCATAAAATCTATTTATACAATAGATGGTAATTTAAACATTAGCCCTTATACATTTTACCTCTTGTAGAGTCGTGCAAAATTGAAATAAATGTTATTAATTTGTATACACATTAGCCAATAGTTAAAATACAATTAACCATTACGCCACAGAGGTCGTCAAATAGACAATCACGATCTTTAGGTTTTTATATCCATCATTGTTCTAAGGCCAAATGCCAACGAGCCCGTTGCCTCTATCCGGGCCTCTACAGCCTCTTCGAGCTCGACAAGCGGCCTCTTTGTTGGCGGAACAGAGGCGCGGGGCGGCGGTCGCGGTCACCGTTTCACCCAGGGATCCGCCGGGGTTCATCGACTACGACAACCAGGTTTGGTGAGTGATCAGATAGATGAGGGTGATGAGTGTGGAGGAAGCGAGGGAGGTGTGTGAGGATCGTAGCCAATGGAAATCTCTAGTCTCCGCCTACCCCAACGGGAGACAGGCGTGATGATATGTATGTCAATATTGTCAATAAAACATTCTTTTCAATTAAGCAAAGCAATTTTCGTTTATAGTAATTTCATGAGCACTGTAAAAAATTAAAAAAAGTATATAATATTAAGGTGATAGACTAGCGCCACCATCATTTTAAAATCATTATTCACTGAAATCACAAGTTATCAAAAATCCGTGTTATGTAATTAAGGTTCTGGATCTGAAGTTAATTTTGAACATAACTGCTAAAGTGGCCGTTTTAAGTAATATTGCAATTTGTAACTATAGGGAGCTATAATTTAATATGATTAAAAATAACTTCAGATCCAGAACCTTAATTACATAACACGGATTTTTGATAACTTGTGTTTTCAGTGAATAATGATTTTTAGTTGATGGTGGCGCTAGTGTTCACCGAGGTCTCGTCTTAAACAAAAACTCAAAATTTTCGAATCTGATTGGTATTTTTTTTTGTGATAGGATATCCTGCTGGGGCAAAGCCGGGCGTTGTTATATAAACAAACTAAGCAACTTCTTCTCTCTAAAAGTTATTATACTGTGTCAGAGTACCTGAATGATAAAAATATATAAAAACTCATAAGGTTAAGTTGTAACCGAATAATAAATAAATAACAATAAGTAAATAAAAAATATGCAAATAAAGAAAAAGCAGATAAATTATAATAAATGAAAAATTGCATAAAGTAGTATAATTAGGATTAAGTAAAATTAAAGTTAGTTCCTCCTCTCTACTTCGCAGCGCCAACAGGGTCCTTGAAGGAGTGTAGAATACATTATATCTGTAATATTGTATCATCTGGATGTAATTTAAGGTACAATAAAGTATTGAGTACACTATGTAGTGATTCCGTGCTTATGACCATTTGTCGTGATAGGATCAGCTACTGGGGCGTGGGCGGGCGCGGCGTGTGCGGGCGCGCGGGTGACCGGGTGTCCGCTGTGAGCAGGCAGCCGCCGCGCGACGCGCAGCACGCCGCGCGCCTCGCCCGCCGGGACCCCGCGCAGAGGGTGAGTCGCCACCGCCACTACTCACATACCATACACACATATCCATACTTCCATACTATCCATACTTCCATACTTCCATACTATCCATACTTCCATACTATCCATACTATCCATACTATCCATATTTCCATACTATCCATACTTCCATACTTCCATACTATCCATACTTCCATACTATCCATACTATCCATACTTCCATACTATCCATACTTCCATACTATCCATACTTCCATACTATCCATACTTCCATACTATTCATACTATCCATACTATCCATACTATCCATACTTCCATACTATCCATACTTCCATACTATCCATACTTCCATACTATCCATACTTCCATACTTCCATACTATCCATACTTCCATACTATCCATACTTCCATACTATCCATACTTCCATACTATCCATACTTCCATACTATCCATACTTCCATACTTAATATTATAACTGCGAAAGTCTTCACGGCTAAACTGCTAGACCGATTGTGATGAAATTTGGTAGGAATGTAGTTAACGACCTGAGGTCAAACATAGGCTACTTTTGGGCGCGATATAACCGAGTCCCACGCGGGGTGAGCCGCGGGGAACAGCTAGTATATAATAAGTTACTTCCATGCTGATCTGAGAAAAAAAGAAAAACATAGAATGTACCAGCTGCTTCTCTTCCCACACAGGTTATAAATTAGTCTGAGGGAATCGCCGAATGGGGAAATCATGCATGACAAAGACGCCATCATTATTGATTTTTCTGTTTCAACTACCATTATGCTAAACGTGGCCTAAGGTCTTATGGCTCTAGGTTCTGTCTACCCCGTATGGGATAAAGACGTGATTATATGTATGTATGTATATATTATAATAAGTATCTGGGCGTTTATACAAGGTGGACTCAAATCAACTGCAAATATTTTAAGGGCAGATTAGAACCACTATACTGAACAACTTTTCCATATAAACATCAAAATACAAAATTAAAAAGATTATTAATAATAATCAGACATCCTTATTTTTGCCAAAAATTTATTTAATAGCTAATATCGTAAAAATTTTGTTTATTTGAATAAGTTATTATTATCTTGTATCTCCTTTGAGGATCACGGGTCTATTCACTACGGACTTTTGAGAGGCTTGCGCGGGGATATTGATCCACGCGTAGAGGCCCTTTGGAGAAGTTGATGTTATGTGGTGCTCCTGTCAAAACCCGTTCCCGGCTATATCAATAGATGATATATCCAAGAACAGGTTCATGTATCCATTATTATTATTATCCTTTATTTAGCCTTTTTCTCAATTTTACAATTTTAAATATTAATTAAAAAAAAAACCATTTAAAAATATAATAAAAGGGGCACCCATCGGCAGCAGGGTGAAGACCCAAACTGCCGGTGGTCAGGGCTCCAAAGTGAGGAATCTTCTCACAATGCGTAATGCCTTCTGTATTTGTGACTTGACCCAACTGCCAAGCGAGAGTCTCTAGGTGACGGTCGAGACTTCGCTATAAGTCCGTTCGTGCTCCCGACAATTGGAACAATTACCGTTGAGTCAACATGCCACATGGCAGTAACCAGTTATTATTATTATACATACATATGTTTATGGTGGACACAAATCAACTGCAAATATTTTAAGGGCAGATACAGAGCGCTATATATATATATATTTATTTATATAAATTTATTTGTACTCGTGATTTCGAAAACTGCTCTAACGATTTCTTTAAAATTTTAAACGTAAGTTCTTACATAGTCAAAAAGGTAATCTAGCTAGGTTCCGTGTCTGGGAAAATTCATTTTACCCATATTTTCACGCAAAAAGATTTTTTGCACAAAACGAGCGAAGCTCAGTCGCCCAAGTACTAATAGTTTATTGAGTGAAAATGTATTATCCATACTAATATTATAAATGCGAAAGTCTGTCTGTCTGTCTGTCTGTCACCTCTTCACGGCTAAACTGCTGGATCGATTGTGATGAAATTTGGTAGGGATTTAGTTAACGACCTGAGGTCAAACATAGGCTACTTTTGGGCGCGATATAACCGAGTCCCACGCGGGGCGGAGCCGCGGGGAACAGCTAGTAAATATATATTTTGATTGTTTATAGGTGGACATATTATTCCATCGGGTGCCTCTAGGTAAAATATACGTGATTAACAAGAGGGATAACGAAAGCTTAGGTGAGTTTATTCTGTGATGTTGTTTTTTTTTTTGTATATAATGTGTAAACAAATCAACCGCATTATTCTATCCATACTTCTATATTACTATTATAAATAAGAAAGTCTGTCTTAACAGACAGACTTGCTGTCACGGCTAAACCGCTATACCGATTTTGATGAAATTTGGTATGGATATAGTTAAGAACCAGGGGTCAATCATAAACTACTTTTGTGTGCGATATAAATCCCACGTGGGTAGAACCGCAGACATCAGCTAGTAGAAACTATATTTTCTGCTATCAACTAATTTGCTTGTATTTTGTTTTTTTTTTTATATAGAAAAAGAGCTGGTTTAATTTTTTTAACTAGGTTTCCAATACCTGCCATATACTTTCACAGTAGAAGGCAATGTGTTCGGTCGCCATCTGGCGGTCGTTAACCATATAAAGTGTGCAGAAGTAGCGCCGCTTCCCAAAAAAATAATTTCCTTTTCTCTAAGTAGGTTTATCAGAAATCCTCACGCATTATTCATTGAAATACATCAAAAAAAAGTGTCAAAAGTGGGCGTTTTAGCAACACAACAGCGGATAGTATTTCAATGACTTCCGATGTTCAAATGTAAGTTAAGGATACTAGCAAAAAAGTTAAGAAGAAATTATTTTTTTAGGTAGTGGCTCTAGTGATACCGAAGGAGCCTTAATAAAAAATAGGAATTTTCGTACAGGTATAAAACTGGACAGCGAGTGTAACATAGTGTCTGTGTCGGGGGTGTCGGGGGTGTCGGGGGTGGGGGCGGGGGCGGGGTTCCCCCCCGCGGGGCGGTGGGCGGTCACCGAGGTCAACAACCGCCCCATCAACCTGGTCAAGGTGAGAAATTAAAAAAAAAATTCTTTCACATTTTATTTATTCGAAAAGGACCTTGGGCTTATTTATTTAACTTTATCACATAACATGTAAATGTGAATCCTATTTCCTGAATAGTAACTAAACAGAAAGTTGATGATTTATGTTGATGATGACTTATTACAAAAAAAATATATATACATATATTTTTTCGCCAGAAACAAGTGGGATCTTTGCCCCTAGTATGAGTTTTTCTTAACGCAGACGCTAGCGACTGCGTTAGCGATTTTGTACGGCAGACCTGTAAAGCGCCTCTGGCGGATAGTAAGGCAACTAAGAAATTCCATACAAAATCCTTACGCAGTCGCTAGCGTATGCGTTAAGAAAAACTCACACTTGGGGCACTTAACTAAGTTCGATTCTTTTCATGTCTTGTAGCGCCAACTATTGGCAATAAAACGAACTAAATCTTTTTATTACGCAATGGAGCCACATGGTATTACCCACTTGTTAAAAAAGAGCATGGTATATTCTTAAGCAACACTCGGATTGGATAATATTTCAGGGCGGAGAGGAAGAAATGCTTCGCCTCAGCATGCACGGGTCCGAAGTTTCAATTCTCATTCAGCCGTCGGCTCTAGTCAAGAAAATACGGTCGGCGCTCAAAGCCAACAAACATCACATATACAGGTAGGGAAATATTTCAATGCTGATCAGGGGAATACGACATATTGACTGGTTTAAAATAACTGGGGGTCTAAAAACGCCACTTTGAGCAATTCATCGAATCGATTCATATTACGGATTCCTTAGCAATTCTGTAGCAATTCCTCTTTTTTTGTAAAATGGCCAACTAAACTTTGCAATACCTCTTCAAAAAAATTAAAAGAAATAGGAATTGCTAAAGAATTGGTAAGGAATTCGTAATATGAATTCGATTCGATGAATTGCTCAAAGTGGCGTTTTTAGACCTACAGGGGAATACGACATATTGACTGGTTTACAATAACTGTGTTTTAATTCATTAATTGCGAAATAAATCGAATAAATCATTTTATAACGCTGCCGTTATCTCTCACTCTATATAAGGTGGACTTAAATCAACTGCATATATATTTTAAGGGCAGATTCAGGCTGCTATATTGAACAACTTTTCCAAATAAACTTATATCGAAATACGAAAAATAATTTTTGACCTCCCATACAAATTGAGAATGATCTGATCTAATTTAGTATGGAGAATGAAAAAAAAATCGTATTTCGATGTAAGTTAATTTAGAAAAGTTGTTTAGAATAGCGGTCTGAATCTGCCCTTAAAATATTTGCAGTTGATTTGTTTCCACCTTGTAAAGTATGCAATAATTAAATTATAATAATATACAGTGTTGTAAAATATGCAGCTTTTAGATATCTTATACACGTTTTATAAAAATATAACTCAGAAAGAATTTTGTACATTAACTTTTTACAACGAGCCTTGTAAATGCGGTCTATCACACTTTTAATATTATAATATCACCGTTTAAACCTTCCCTGAACTTCCACAAATATTTCAAGACTAAAATTTGCCAAATCGGTCCAGCCGTTCTCGAGTTTTAGCGAGACTAACGAACATCAATTGATTTCTATATGTCCCCCGTATTGAGAAACGTTTGAAAAGCCCATTTTAGCTAAAATCTTCGTCTCGTTCTGTCACGTGAAATGTCGGTAAGAGAGAATGAGACAAAACATTACGGGCTTGACACTGGTTTCTTAATATAGATTGGTGGCTGAAAACTGAAGTAAAGATAAAGTGATATTGCATTATTTTGTATCGCAATAATATTGATCGAGTAATAAGAGCAAATTGCTAAAAGTGGCCGTTTAAGCAATGTTGCAATTTGTAACTATAGGGAACTGTAATTTAATAATTTGATATGTTTAAAATGAACTTCAGATCCAGAACCTTAATTACATAACACGGATTTTTGATAACTTGTGTTTTCAGTGAATAATGACTTTTAAATGACGGTGGCGCTAGTGTTCACCGAGGTTATCACCTTAAGACATATATTGCTAAGTTTGTGGTATGGCGTAATTACATTCAAATTGAGGCTAATGTATAAAATTATTTCCTATAACTATAACGTCCACGTCAATTTAATATAACTGCAATATTTCTTATAATTTAATAGTAACGTCCACGGTAATATAACTGCAATATTTCTTAATATTAAGCAATAATTTAAATTAATATTATCCAATTTATATAATTTGCTTATTTCTAGCAATTATAGATGCTGATTGTGTAAGAATAGAATAGACATTAGCGAGCTTCAAAAAGCATTTATTAATTAATTTGTATTTGACTGAGATTCACTACTGCCATCTAGCGGTATATATTCGGGACCAATTCCTTGCTTAAAATGCACAAAGAATGATGGCGAAATTCGTAGTAAAAAAAGAAAAGTTGATTTTTTGACACGTTAATTTAATTTTTAATAAATTTTAAAAAATAAACCTGTTTTCTTTTCAAGAAAACTAAATTTTTAGCTTCTATTTACACATGTACTGACTGTCCTATCCTCTTATTTATAAAATAATACTAGCGTTTACCCGCTGCTCCGCCTGCGTGAACTTCCTTCGGTGATTTTTCCTGGGATGATAGGTACCCTTTGTCTTCTCCTGGTTCTTTTCAACCAAATCAGTTCAGCTGTTCTTGAGTTATAAATAGCGTAACTAACACGACTTTCTTTTTTATATATATACATACATACATACGTATATATATATATATATATATATATATATACGTATAAATTTTATACATCTATTTCCTAAAATGTCTTCTATTTTTTTTTTACTTTAAATATTGGCAAGAGAGAAAGAGATGAACATATTTTAGTTGAAATTGGTGTAAAGAACATTTGTTAATTTTTATAAATAATTACTGTGCGTATGCGCATTCGGCATCTATGATTGATTAAAATAAACGAGAAAGTTTTATCGGTGTAGCTCTGATTATTGTTTTAAATATGCCTAAATATATTGCGTCCTTGTTAAATCGGAAAATACCTATATCGAAAAAAAATATTTTGCTAGTAAAATTGTAAATAATATGTACTAAAGAGTGATTAAGAGACAAATTTGGCTTCTGAAAAATGGAAATCAACGTCTAATTTGTTGGTGAAATTGTAACAATTAAATATCAATTGTCATAGATCTTCGATACTATTAAATTTAGGACCGCATTTTATACAAAAAAAATCTCATTCATTCATTCAAGAATGTTAGTTAATGTTCGTTAATTTTACAATTTTTATTAAAACGCATCTTAAATGTATCTGGATAAGGTAAAATTTAAATCATAAAAAAATACTGGAGGGAAATTTATTGTGAATTTGTAGTTTTAAGTGACTTTTAGATACATTTACATTGTTGCATATACTTTATACAAAGGGGCTAGGGTTGTATCGTTATTCTGGGGGGCATTATCGGTAAGATTAGGCTTCGTATACCGTCGTGCATTTAAATCAACCGGAATATTTTTAAAAAATGGCGCTTTACAAAACCTGCCCGATATTCTATTTCATACAATTCTATTTCTTCGATTCGATTCAAATTTTGAAAACTGTGATTCACGCCCGAATAATCAAACGCTACTCTGCTGTAGCTAGCTGTTCAAGTATCATGCTGTCACTGTCATATCGCTGAAGTTCAGCGCGACAGCACGATACTTGAGCAGTTCTCAAAATTGAGTAGCGTTTGAGTACATATTCGAATCACCGATTTTGATATGTAGATTTTAGAAATAGAACAACCTGGCCCCTGTGTGATGCTAATAGCATATCATGTGATTTTTCTAGTACATTTTTTCCATTTTGATACATAAGATATATAAAATATACAATTTCTACCAAATTTATACACGTACTAGCTGTACCCGCGACTTCGTTCGCGTGGAGTTAGATATATAAAACGAATATTATGTATAGACAACCTCTTTATTTGCAAATAATTTCTTAAGTAAATTTAACAACTTCATAAAAAGGAGAAGATTCTCAATTCGTGCTTTTTTTAATTTCGGTTTTTTTAATTTTCCTATGGGACCCTAACGATCTTTCGGGATAGAAATGTATCTAATATGTTATATACGGGATAGAAAGGTACCTAAATACAAAATTTTAAGTCAATCGGCACAGTATTTTCGGAGATAAGCGTGATCATATACACAGACAGATAAAAAAAAACTTTATACTTTCCATTATTAATTTTAAGTGTACTGCCCCTCTGTCCATTTCATTCAAAAATACTTAATGTACAGACAACATTTTTTACTGCTTTATTATATGATATGTATAGATAAGAATATTCATTTCATACGTCAACTGACATCCTTGAACCGTTGGAAGGCTTTCCGTAAACCATAAGAAGGTGTGGCTCTGAATTTACACGCGTCGATATTTCTGGTATGTTTCTACATCTATTTTTATACTAGCTGTTCCCCGCGGCTTCGCCCCGCGTGGGACTCTGTTATATCGCGCCCAAAAGTAGCCTATGTTCGATCTCAGGTCGTAAACTACATCCCTACCAAATTTCATCACAATCGGTCCAGCAGTTTAGCCGTGAAGAGGTGACAGACAGACAGACAGACAGACTTTCGCATTTATAATATTAGTATGGATTTTGTAATTTAATAAAATGTACATTTAAAATATTGCTTATGTATCATTATTCTTTGTTATTGCTGTATTTTTTTAATTCTTTAATTTTCTTGTAAATCTGTAATTGAAAAAATATGTAGACGAATTTTGTACTTTTTTGTGATTATCTTACGAATTGATCTGATAAGTTATATTGATAGGGATATTTATTTATTGGCGAAATATTACCATATTTACTCATTTTTTGTATTCCGATTAAATCTATAAAAAATTTGTATTGTTTTTTGGCAATATGAAGCATTCAAGAGGATTATAATAATATACCATTTTTATAGATTTAATAAAATACAAAGTTAATTAGGTTTTTGTGATATAATTAAGTTACTGATATTACACATGCACATATCTCGAAAACTTGTGATTTGTTATTGATAGGCGACGAATAAATCTTATACTTAAAGCATATTTATTTTTTATTTCTTCCTTTGTAAAATGATTGGCTAAGATGCCATACACCGGGCCTAGAATAGATATGACTGGAGGATACTAACTGCCAGCTTGGATTATGGTGGTCACGACGTCAGCTATGAGGAACACGACTTGAAAGATGATTGACTTGTGTGTATGAATGTATGTCCGTCTCAATGTTCCTTGTTAACTGCCTCCGTGGTCCTGTAGGCGTTTGTATGTAGACCTGGGGGTTGTGGGTTCGATTCCCACGGGAAGCATACTTTGTTTAGTTGTTTCTAGTTTGGTTAGGACATGGCAAGCTTGAATCATCTGATTGTCTGTTAATAAAGATGATTCCGTGCTTTGGAAGGCACGTTAAGCCGTTGGTCCCGGCTGCCATCTGATAGTCGTTAAAGTAACCACGTCAGGGGCCGAGAGGCGGTTCCGAAGAACTCTGACATCTTGTAATTTTTTTAATTAAATGCGTGATTATTTTATGGAATTAAGAAGAAATGTTTTTGCCATAGAATTTGGAAATTGCGCGCGGTAGACGCCAAGCAATCAATAGGCATATGAAATGTATTCGTGTGTGTGATTGTACACATAATTTGCCTTTTTCTTTCATTTTTTAATGTGTGAATGTCATCATTACATTCAGAAATATACTTGTGTACATATCTATTGTAATATATATAGTAAAATATCACTAAGGCTACTCTGCCGGTGCGGAAGCATTGTTGCTCGAAGGATTTAATAATGTTTTTGGAGATTGCTTTCAGAATGTACAAAAGATTTTTCACATTTTGTATAAAATATTTTTTGAATGAATTTAATTATAAATTGAAATGATTATTTTATTTTATTTGAATAACAACTTGATTGCGGTGGCTCAGAGTAGGGATGCATGGCGTAGACAGAGAAGAGGCATGCCCAGCAGTAGGTTGTAAACAGCTGATGATAATGATTTTTTGAAGTGTACATTCCATAAAACTGCTCTATTTTTTATGTATTTAATGACCAGCGATTCACCACGATCCCACCTAATGGTAAGTGCCGATGTTGTCTAAGATAGAGCTCGCTGGTTCATTAATAGCCTATTCACTCTGGCCTTAGAGACCCGGGTTATAAGTGTCCGGAAATATGTCAGCCGGTAAAGGAAAGATTATTAAAACTATGCGATTACTGACGTAATTACAATATAGCACAAGTATTATATCTAAATCCGATAGTGTTGGTATCAATAGCTATATTATTGATAAGTGTTAATCTAAATAATCTTTTGTTGGCTTATGAAACGGTTTATTATTGTTTTGTCCTCGAAGAGGACAGTGTGCCATGATTCTCATATATATTGTGTAAGTATTAATTATATTTATTTAAATACATAAGGTTTTTTTATCTCTTTAAGGGGGCTGTTTGCTTTTGTACCTTACTGACCTATGTCTGCCGTTAAAGAGCAGCTTGCTTGTGTTTCGGTTTGAAGGGAGAGAGGCGTCACACTACTGGGGACTGTGGCGTAGGAAAAAGAGTTGGCAGCGCCCTAGTGACACCTTAATGGTATCACGAGAGTAAATAGGCAGCTTGCTTGCCTATCAACGTAATCGAAAAAGAATATATCGCAACTAATATTATAAATGCGAGTGAGTTTGTATATTTGTTTGTTTTACCTCTTCACGCTCTATCCACTAAAGCAATCTTATTCGCATACACTTAGCTAGGAGTATTGAGAAAGACATTGGGTACCTTTCATCCCGGGAAAAAGCACTGTTCCCGAGGGAATCTCACGCGGGCGAAAGCTAGTAGAATATATTTTTACTAGGTACCTATTTATTTAAACTTTATTGTACAAAATGCAGTTGTATAGCACAATAGGCGAACTTAATGCTAAAAGCATTATCTAACAGTCAACCTTTGGGTCAAGCAATTTACTATGGGTACAATTTTATATAACTTAATTTCTAGCATAGCCACTTCAGTGGTATACGGTCATATACCAGTCCATCATGAGGACTGGGCTGAACCTGACGCGGGACCCGAGTACCGTAAGTTTTTAAAGATTATTATGATTTTAACTGTACACGGTGTTAAAAATCATATTTATATTTCCTGTATTTTTTTTTTTTAAAATTATGAAATAAAATAGTGAAAGTATAAAGCAAATCGGTTTAGTAATTTTGGAGTAAGAATGATCATACATACTTTGAGACAACAGACAAAAAAATCCTTTTTTTTTTGGTTCCTTTTATTCTTTTTAAGTGTCTATTCATTTCAATCAAAATTATTAAATGTATTTTATAAAATTTATTACAATGTATAAAAACAGACAAAATATTTGTACTGTTTTATCATATGTGTATAAATATTTTGCTGATTTTCCTATACAATGCAATTTCAAATTTGTAATTTTATAAATTAGATTTCTTAAAGAAATACGATGAAACTTCGATGTGATTGTTGATAATATACCTGGTTTTAATTATGCAGGTTTTATAAATTCCCCGGAGAATCGAATGAGCATCGAGAACAGTCTAGAACGGCTGACTGCCCTACGGGAAGTTCTCAGTGCTAACAACTTGGATGCCTACGTCATACCAACGGCCGATGCTCATAATGTAAGCATCCATTCATCATTATCATTTCGTATAGGTGACACGGTCATGCGCAAGATTCAAGATACTTTATTATTTTGTTAAACATATTATAGTAACATACATATAAATTACATGCAGTGTCGATGTTAAGCAAAAGAGACAGATATAAACATGTCAAGCCAGGATCGGCATACAAATCACAAATTACAAACAAATTAACCTTCGTTAAGTCAAAGCAACCTGGCGTCAGACTTCGGAACCTCTCGGCATCTATCGTGGTTCCTTTAACGACTACCAGTAGGTCGCCCGCCTATCTCGATTCTCTCCTCTCGTAATGGCTACTTGTATCGCTATCGCCACATTTCGCTCCGCCTAACATACAAAACGCTTTGAAAAAAAGTTTTATTTTTTGTTTACATTGTCGAATGCGTTGTCACTAACAAAAACAATTTTTTTTAATCGTTTTGTGTGTTAGGCGGAGCGAAATGTGGCGATAGCGATACAAGTAGCCATTACGAGAGGAGAAAATGGAGATAGGCGGTCGACCTACTGATGGCAGTTCCTTTAACGACTAACGTGCTTTCCGAAGCAAGGAATCATCTTTATTATCAGATCATACGATAATCAAGTGATTCAAGCATGCAATGTCGTATACAAACTGGAAACAAGTAAACAAAGTATGTTTCCCGTGGGAATTGAACCCACGACCGCCGAGTCTACAGGCAAACGTCTTAACCACTGGACCACAGAGGCAGTTTCCTTTCTTCTGCCTTAAATTTTATTCCATAAAGCAAGCTAAACGACTCTGGTATGATCCCCCAGAATCTGTTCAAAGAATACCTAAATAATAAATACGGAACCCTAATAAAAAAAGTAATAAAGCCTGTTTCCCAAGTGAGTTCAAAATTATTAGTCCTATAATCATAAAATTTGGTGAGACCAAGGCGTTATTTGATTAAATTTTTTTTTTTTTCAAATATTTCTTATTAGCCACGGCTTCTCCCGCGCGAGATTTCCTCGGGAACAGTACTTTTTTCTGGGATGAAAGGTACCCTATGTCCTTTTCAATACTCCTATCAATGTGTTTGCGAAATTTCAGAAAGATTGGTGAAGAGTGGACGTGAAGAGGTAACAAACAAACAAACATACAATCTCACATTCGCATTTATAATATTAAAATTAAATTGGGATTCTCTTGCAGTCCCAATACATAGCTCCTTCGGACGCCCGCCGCGTTTGGATATCCGGCCTCTCCGGCTCGTCAGGCACGGCCGTGGTGACCGCTTCACAAGCGTTATTGTGGACAGACAGTCGGTACTTCACACAGTTTTATATGCAAGTGGATACGGAACACTGGCAACTTGTCAGACAGGGTATGTATTGCAGCCTGGTTATCCGACCTCTCAGAGTATAATTTGAAAATTTAAAAAACCCCGACATCATTTGGAGAGTTAGTTAAAAAACCCTTTCATTTATCATCATTGTTTTAGCCGCAGGCCGTCCACTGCTGGACATAGGCCTCCCCTAAGGATTTCCAAAATGACCGGTTCATTGGATACTCATATTTCGGGTGTTGTGAAAAATACGTTATTCGCCATTTTGTTGTGGCGGCCATATTGGATTTGTATTTGATACCATGAGCTATGTCAACTATTTAAATTATTAAGTTAATTTAACTATCGTATCGTATATTTAGCAGTATACGACGACGTCTTGCAGGCCTTGCAGCTGATATAAAGATGCTTCATTTTTCCAGGAATCGACCCTACTATCAACAACTGGTTGGCACAGAACTTGACTGCAAACAGCAGGGTCGGAGTGGATCCAACTACCTACACGCGCAGCGCTTGGAACTCCTTACAGGTACCATATCTATTTCTTCAAAATTTATTGCGCTAATAGCTGTTGCCCGCGGCTCTGCCCGCGTGGTAATTATATATGACTAGCGACCCACCCTTGGCTTCGCATGGGCATAAAAACCTTCCTTTGAATCACTATCTATTTAAAAAAACCGCATCAAAATCTCTTGCGTAGTTTTAAAGATTTAAGCATACAATGGGACATAGGGATCGAGAAAGCGACTTTGTTTTATACTATGTAGTGATAGTGATAATAGCTTATTTTTGACCCCCAGAGGAGCTCGATAGCCTATCGCGGCGCGCGTTAAGCGACGGAGACGGCGAGTGCGCGGCCATGTTTGGATTGGTCGCCATTAGTGGCATATCTATCTTGAGCTCCTCCGTGCTTCGGAAGGCACGTTAAGCCGTTGGTCCCGGCTGTTATCGGTAGATGGCAGTGGTTAGGCTATGTCAGATGCCTTTAGACAGCCAGAAAAATCTGCCAGTGTTGGCCACTAACACACCCAGGTGACGTTTCTGTGGGTCTGGTTTCCCTGTAAAAAAAAGTCCCCTGAGTTTGTTTGTTTGTTTGTTACGCGTTCACGCCCTATCTTGTAAAGAAAGTTTCCTGAAATTTGGCATACACATAGTTGGAAGTGTTAAGAAGGACATGCTACCTTTCATATCGGGAAAAGGCACTGTTTCCTAAGAAATTTACGCAAGTGAAGACGCGGGCGAAAGATAGTGCAAATATATATTTTTTCACAGTCAACACTATCAGCCGCCAACATAGAACTAGTGGCGACCCCAACCAACCTGGTGGACGTCGCCAGAACTAACATCGGGGATGCGGCCCCGGCGAGACCTAACAGAGAATTAATTGTCCTTCCTGTTCAGTTTTCAGGTAAACTTGAACAAACTTATCTATTTTATTTAACTTTATTGCACGCAATCATATAAAGGCTATTACAAAAGTAAAAAAAATTAATGCTATTGCATTGTCTACCATCTATGCTGTCTCGCTTGTCTCAGTGCCCCTAGTATGAATTTTTTTTTAACGCAGACGCTAGCGACTGCGTTATGTACGATTTTGTATGGAATTTCTTAGTTGCCTTACTATCCGCCAGAGGCGCTGTACAGGTTTGTCATACAAAATCGCTAACGCAGTCGCTAACGTTTGCGTTTAGAAAAACTCATACTAGGGCCACTGATAGCGCTAAATCTATGGTTTTTGCACAGAGCTGTATGAAGTTTTAAAATAATCTATATATAGTAAGTGTAGTATATAAATCAATTGGGTATGCTAAGTTAAAAAAAATATTTTTTTTAATATTTTTAACTGAAAATTTAGACTATTTTAAGAAACCAATTTGATTTTTTTCGCTTTCATTATTATTATTAATTTTATATGAATTTTTAAAGTTTTATACCTCATGACGTCATTTTACTAGACGATGTTACCATTATATAGTATAGTGCCACAGTGTGGTCACAATAAAAACGAACGTGCCTCTTATTTTACAATAATTTTACGGCCCTGGAAACAAGTCCATTAAGGCCATTCTTGAAATTTTAATCTTTTTCAGTCCTACTTTAATCAAGTCAAAAACGTCAAGTGAGTAATCTATCCCAGTCAAGTAAATCTATAGTCAGAGTCAGGTGGCCTACTATCATCTCTTAAAACCATGCAAGGACGAATGAGTAAGCGAGACAGCGCAATACATGATGTAAGGCGACATCTTCCATACTCAATCGTTCTTGCATGGTTTTAAGAGATGGTAGTAACCCCCTGGGTTATTACCGTCTCTTACAACAATGCAAGATCCAGTGAGTAAGCGAGACAGCGCAATACATCATGTAAGGCGACATCTCGCTTACTCACTGGATAGATGGTAGTAGGCCACCAGGGGGGTTACTATAGTATCTTAAAACCATGACATTGAAAGATGACTTGACATGACATTGAAAGATCAAGATCATAGGTTTTTTTTTAATTTTTCCGTTTTTACGGTCGTAATCCTAGTCGGAATCCGAAGTGTGGACACGCACACACTTAAGATACAAATTAAAGCGTAGACGCAGCATTATTTGCGTAATGACGTCATTTAGGTGTCGAATAAATGTTACAACTTCTTCCACGGCATTTTTGAATATTTTACCGCAATCAATGTACTTTTCTTGTCGAAAATACAAAAATATGGTATGAAATCAAAATATCTCGAAATGGTTTTCGTATTTTAGTGTGTTAAAAAAATTTAGCATACCCAATTGCTGTTTAGTTAGTCTCTTCTCTCTAGTTAGGGAGCGCCACCATCAACTAAAAATCACTATTCACTGAAAACACAAGTTATCAAAAATCCGTCTTATGTAATTTTATTTATTTATTTATTTATTCACTTACATCTACCTTTACAGAGCGAGTCTATTGCGATAGAGAAGCCTACATACCTAGTTAGTAACAAATTATCATTAATGATATACGTGTGAATTCACTCAAAGTGCAACAAAACAGACCTCATTGGCCACGACGTTAAGTGTACAATTAAGGTTCTGGATCTGAAGTTAATTTTAAACATATTAAATTATAATTCCCTATAGTTACAAATCGCAATATTGCTTAAAACGGCCACTTTTAGCAGTTTTGCAATTTGTAACTATAGGGAACTATAATTTAATAATTTAAAATTAACTTCAGATTCAGAACCTTAATTACATAAGACGGATTTTTGATAACTGTGTTTTCAGTGAATAATGATTTTTAAATGATTGTGGCGCTGTTGTTCACCGAGGTATCACCTTAACAGGTAGACGGGCGAGTGACAAAGTAGCAGAGTTGGAATCCCTGATGCAGGAGCGTGGAGCCAGGGCTTTGATTCTGACTGCTCTTGATGATATCGCTTGTAAGTTTGACACTTTCATATTTACTAGCTGTTGCCCGCGGGACCGCCTGCGTGGGACTATTAATTAATTTGCATCCCGTTGGAATTGAACCTACGACCCTCGGGTCTATAGGCAAACGCCTTAACCACTGGACCACGGAAGCAGTTACCGATAATGGCAGAAATAGGTGTTAATTCTAAAATAATGAATATTATATTTATTCCTCCGTGGCGTAATGGTTAACATGCCTGACCGCTACTCAGGAGGTCCCGGGTTCGATCCCCGGTCAGGTCAAGATGAAAAATGATGTTTTTCTGATTGGCCTGGGTTTTGGATATTTATCTATATATGTATTTGTTATAAGGGTAATATATTTTTTATAAACTAAATACTAACAAACTAATTATAATAATATATAAATTAAACTAAAACTAAAATATAAACTAAACTATAAATGATCCACTCTCCGGAAAGTAGCCGGCTCAAAGGTCCCCATAATGCTTGCAGCATTTCCGCGCTGTATAGCTATGGAGACCTGTTGAACCATATACTGACCGGAGTGAGGATCACAGCCCCTATCTATAAGTCGGCGTCTAAACTCCCGGAATAATTCTCTGCCTTTCAAACCCCAAGGGCCAGCCGTTTCTACCGCGAAAGGTACGATGTCGTACATTGGTTCTAAGGCAATATATTTGTCGTGTTTCGATTTTGCCGCTTTTTCAGCAGCTGAACCTGCTGATTTAATCGAATCAGTTAAATGGGATGCAACTCTCTTCCAATCATTAAATCATTGGAGATACAATAATCTGGTACAACATGCAACAATAACTGGATTGCGTATCCTTGAATTGTCACAGTTGTCAAAATTTGACTTCTAGATTTGACGTTTGACTGACCTATACCTATTAAGGTAACTAAGTTATTATGACGCTTTCCAGGAAGTCTACTTGCTAAACTTTCCTTAATCAGAGAACACTCGGCACCGGAATCAAAACAAAATGAAAATTTCTCACCGGATCCAATCATCAGGTAGTCCGTGGCTGGCTTGATAGTGCAGGCATCCACCCGACGCTCGGTACCCCCACTGCCAGCCGTGGCATCCTTTTTGGGACAGCGTGTAGCGATGTGGCCCGGCTCGTTGCAAAAGTAGCACGTGGGAAGCGGCATCCTGCTTGAAGTAGTTGCAGCGTCATCCTTGGGTTGATGTGGTTTGTTTGTTGCTGAAAACAATTTTGAATTAATGCCTGAACTACGGGAGTCTTTAGATAAGCAATCATTTGCAATATGGCCAAGTTTTCCACAATTGTAACATTTCTTGGAATCTAGTCGCGGTTTCTTGACATCGCCGTGGAAACTTGGCTTCTCTTGCATAGGATGTCCTCTTTTCCGATAAGCACAAGCCATTAATTCTTGTTGCAATTTCACTCGCGAATCAATCGTTTCAGTGTACGCTAATCTTTGCAACCGCGGTTCGATTTTAACAGCATGGGCTAGAGTTACTGCAATCGCTATTTGTTCAACTGTCAACGAATGCCATTGGTTCATTAACGTACTAAGAAATCGGCTCGCATAGGATGACAAGCATTCTCCGTTCTCTTTTGGGTTCTCACTAAAAAGTCTGCATAACGTAGCGGCAGGGGTCTCGACAAAATCGAATCGAGCGAGAAATAAATCCTTTAGCTGTGGCCAGGTTATGCCAGCAAAACTATTCTGTGCTAGCCATGAAGCGGCAGAGCCTTTCATTGCTTTACTCATGGCAACAATTAAAGCACCACTAGATAATTGCCTTTCTTGCATGCACACGTCTACAGTATTGCACCATGAGCGTGCGTCAGAATCTTTTAAATCAGGATTGAACTCAGGAAAAGTTAGTTTTGAGTGAGCTGCATTTGGTTCTTTAATTGTACGAATCAATTCCATCATGTGACGTTGCTGCATTTCAAATAACATTTTCCATCGTTCAGATTCAATATTCAAGTTATTAAAAATACTCTGACCTGTTTGACAGTTCTCAGATGTCCTGGGTAATCCCATTTCTGATGTGGAGGCGTCGGGAGGCCGGGAAGTCATCTCTGGACGCTGGTCAGCATTCTCATCTCTGGCATCCATTGTGATTTAGAAATCGAAGAAATAAATGCACCGCAGCTTCAATTAACTTTGACTTTAATCACAATATCACTTTAACTAATAAAATAACCAATGATCGTAACAATAAACACGGATACCACTACCCGAACAAGGAATGACACTCGCCCGCCATGACACGTACAACCCCATTCGGTGTTACCCGCTCTCAAAATTAAATTCTACTATTATAAAATCAAATCAAGAACCGTTTAAAAAAATAACAAAATAAATCTCAGTTAACAAAGAAAATAACAGATTAAATTTTAACTCTTAAAATAATAACGGTTATTTCATATCGCGCCGTTATATATATATTTTTTAATTTTTTATATTCATACTTCCATATCCTTACTAATATTATAAATGCAAAAGTATGTCTGTCTGTCTTCCGCGGCTAAACCGCTGGACCGCTTTGAAGAAATTTGGTATAAATAATAGTGGTTCAAACATTTTTTAACGCGTTATAATTATAACCGAGTCACACGCGGGCGGAGCCGCGGGCAAGAACTAGGGTATTATATTCAAATACTTTCCAATTTTGGACTTATTTAATTGATTTAAAAACTATATTTTATACATTTATTGTAATACTAGCTGTTCCCCGCGGCTTCGCCCCGCGTGGAGATCGTTTATATCGCATCCAAAAGTAGCCTATGTTTGACCTCAGGTCGTTAACTACATCCCTACCAAATTTCATTACAATCGGTCCAGCAGTTTAGCCGTGAAGAGGTGACAGACAGACAGACAGACTCGCATTTATAATATTAGTATGGATATGGAAGTATGGATTCTAATGACCGTAATTATACCGAAATTTTTTATTTGAATATACTCGTATGTACAAACTAACCTTCTTTTTTTTTCAGATACATTAAACATCCGAGGCTCTGACATACCCTACAATCCTGTATTCTTCTCCTATCTCATTATAAGGACGGACGAGGTAACCTAAGTTTTATATAAGACCTTAATAATACTAATATAATATAGCTGAGTTTGTTTGTTTAAAGGCTTATAACTTTAGAACTTTCGGCTCTTTCAATTTCGGTAAATTATGGTGAGAGAGAAAAAGCAAATAGGTATATCATATAGTTCTGTGTGCCACGGGCGAAGCCGGGATGGACTGCTACTTTCAACTATAATAAATTCATATCCATACTTCCATACTAATATTATAAATTCGAAAGTCTGTCTGTCTGTCTGTCTGTCACCTTTTCACGGCTTAACTGCTGGACCGATTGTGATGAAATTTGGTATGGATATAGTTATGCACTAGGAGTCAAACATAGGCTACTTTCGGGTGCGTTATAACCGAGCAACAACAGTACTTAATAATATATTCATACTTTACAAAGCGTGTATTCGCTTATAATCGTGTTTTTACTGTTATTTTTTTACACTTTGTTTTGTTTTAATAATCAACTTTTCCTTTTAGGAAGCACAAACTAACAACGTTACTCTGTTTTGGGGGGCAGGTGTTCTACCCCCCAGTATAGTGGAGCACTTGTCGTCAGAGGGGCTGCAGATTCAAACCAGGCCGTATGAAGCTATATTTGTTTACCTATCTGAATTCTCTGTAAGTATACTTTTTTCAGTCCTTATGAGCTCGATAGCTTAGCGGAGGCATGCTTGTTTATAACAATCGTGCGTGTCAAGCGACGGTGAGCGTGATCTGACTTAGATGGGTTGCCACTAGTGGCGCTTCCAGTTTTGGCCTCGATTATAAGAATCTCCATTTCGATCTGTCAATTTTATTTGTTTTATTTATTTTAGACATTATGGGTCTGAGGTACCTGAAGTAAATAAGCTTTCGGCTGCGGCTTCTCCCGCGTGAATTTCCCACGGGAACAGTGTACCTAGTATGAGTTTTTCTTAACGCAGACGCTAGCGACTGCGTTAGCGATTTTGTATGACAAACCTGTACAGCGCCTCTGGCGGACAGTAAGGCAACTAAGAAATTCCATACAAAATCCTAACGCAGTCGCTAGCGTCTGCGTTAAGGAAAACTCATACTAGGGGCACAGAGCTTTTTCCCGGTATGAAAGGTACTTTAAGCCCTTCTCAATACTTCTATCTATGTTTGTGCGAAATTTCAGGAAGATTGGTCGTGAAAGCGTAAAAAACAAACAAACTCACTTTCGCATCTAAATAATAAAGCTAAAGAGTTTGTTCGTTTGTTTGAACGCTTATAACTTGAAAACTACCTACTGGTCAGATTTGCAAAACTATTTTTGTATATGAAAGCCTGATTCTTGGGGAAGGTCATAGGCTATAGTACATACACACTAATGGCGAGTGAAACCGCGGGGAACAGCTAGTTTATAATATTAGTTAGTATTAGGATTTACAGCCAGATAAACAAATGGACAAAAAGAATAAGAAGATAAAAAATGTACAGTACCCATAGCATAAGATTTCACAAACGCAGACGTAAGGATTTTGTATGGAATTTCTCAGTTGCTTTCGCGCTTGACTCTTTTTATTTTTTTCAGGCTAGTTTGCCAACGAGCAGTGTGATATGGCTGTCTGACACTGGCAGCCATGCTATATATCTGGCTGCAGAATCTGTAAGTATGGCGGATAAAGACGAGACCTCGGTGAACACTAGCGCCACCATCAACTAAAAATCATTATTCACTGAAAACACAAGTTTCATCAGTATTCATCAGTATTCACATAAAACACAAAAAATCACTATCATATTTTTTTGGACTTACCAATTGCAATATTGCTTAAAACGGCAACTTTTATCAGTTTTGCAATTTGTAACTATAGGGAACTAAGTACAATTTAATATGTTGAAAATTAACTTCAGATCCAGAGCCTTAATTACATAAGACAGATTTAACATGTGTTTTCAATGAATGAATAAATGACATAAAATAAATGAATTATGAATAATGATTAAATGATGGTGGCGCTAGTGTTCACCGAGGTATCATCAAGTTAGTCCTTATTTAGTAAAATTTGATATAGTATTTTGTCAAATTAGATCATATCGCATAACTCTAATACTCCTTTACAGGGTTCAGCAACAATACTATCAACAATATCACCAGTAGCGAGCATAAAATCCATTAAAAACGACGTGGAGCTTCAAGGATTCAGGTCGGCCCATATAAAGGACGGTGTCGCCGTGGTCCGCGGGTTGCGATGGCTTCAGGACGCCGTGACTGCTGGGGACATTGTCACCGAGATAGACCTGTCTGATAAACTTGCTGAGTTTAGGAGGTATTTACATATTGTAAGGATTTGTCTGTTTTGGAGTTGGTAGAAGCTAAACTAGCAGAGTTTAGGAGGTATTCACATACATATTACAAGTAGACACAGCTAGTATTTCAAGCCAAATGCAATAACAAAAAAAAATTGTCGACCAACGGCTGCCATCTGATAGTAGCTAAAGGCTGAGAGGAGGTTCCGAAGAACTCTGTCACCAGGGTGCGTATGGTCGTTTGACCGTGTCACCTACACGCCCATCAGTTTAGGAGGTATTTACATACATATTGTAAGGATTTGTCTGTTTTAGAGTTGGTAGAAGCTAAACTAGCAGAGTTTAGGAGGTATTCACATACATATTACAAGTAGACACAGCTAGTATTTCAAGCCAAGTGCAATAACAAAAAAAATTTGTCGACCAACGGCTGCCATCTGATAGTAGTTAAAGGCTGAGAGGAGGTTCCGAAGAACTCTGTCACCAGGGTGCGTATGGTCGTTTGACCGTGTCACCTACACGCCCATCAGTTTAGGAGGTAATTACATACATTTTGTAAGGATTTGTCTGTTTTATAGTTGGTAGAAGCTAAACTAGCAGAGTTTAGGAGGTATTCACATACATATTACATTTAAAATATTTGCAGTTGATTTAAATTCACATTGTATACTTATTCTTCGTTTAAAGCCAAGAAACAGACTCGTACGGGCCGTCCTTCTCCACCATAGCGGGCGCGGGTGAGAACGGCGCCGTCATACACTACAGCCCGCCGAGAGACGGCTCCAGAGTCATCCGACCCCATGACATGCTGCTGGTGGACTCCGGAGGGCAGTACATGTAAGTCAAGTTTTTGAAGGGAGTGACGGGCACCGGGAGCGATAGGGATGTGCTCTCGCGCCACAAAGGGAAGATTTCCAAGACGGGTTCCCTGGGGAACTAGCGATAGACGATGTTTTATCCGAGGTTATATAATATTATGTCGCATTGGCATGTAAGCTGTAAAGGTGTTATTGTTTCTTTATTAAAATAAATCAAAATTAAATAAATATGTACGAGGGGAGGTCAATATATTCGCGGAATGGAGGGGATGGAGGTGGTTGATTTACTCGTCCAGGTAGTAACTTGTTCAGCACCTCATTAAGAGTATATATACCAAGTTTGAACCAAATCGGGTCATAAACTTTTGAGTTGTTGACCTACAAACAAGTGAATCGGGAAGAAGTCAGCGAGTATGGAGAAAATTGAACACCGCGCCGTTATAAAGTTC
The DNA here is from genome assembly GCA_947044815.1 of Apomyelois bistriatella. Taxonomy (NCBI): domain Eukaryota; kingdom Metazoa; phylum Arthropoda; class Insecta; order Lepidoptera; family Pyralidae; genus Apomyelois; species Apomyelois bistriatella. Next base: position 2,595,275 of record OX345717.1, read on the forward strand.
CTCACCAAGCAAGGAAAATCCGCTCAGACGATTTTTCAAGAGCTGTTAGCAGTTTACGCAGACTCTGCCCCTGGTAAAACCATGATTTACAAGTGGCATGGACTTTTCAAACAAGGAAGAGAGTCTATTGAAGATGACCCCCGCTCCGGACGACCAATTGAGGCCACCACACCGGAAATCGTCGCAAAAGTAGAAAAACTTGTATTGGAAGATGCCCGGTTGAAGAAGAAGCAGCTTGCAGCAATGGTTGGAGTATCCGAAACAAGCATTTTAAACATCCTACATGATCATCTTGGGATGACTAAGGTCAGTGCAAGATGGGTTCCAAGAATGCTCACGCCACTTCAAAAAAGCGAGCGTGTCGAGTGTTCTCGCCAGTTTTTGGAGCTCTGTGGAGAGAATAAGGAAGAAATTATGGACCGGATTGTTACTGGAGATGAAACCTGGGTTCACCACTATGAACCTGAGTCGAAGCAAGAGTCGATGCAGTGGCATAAAAAAGGCACACCCCCTCCAAAGAAGTTTAAAGTGTCTCAATCGGCCGGAAAGATCATGGCGACTGTCTTTTGGGATACAGAAGGTATTTTGTTGATCGATTACAAAGATCGTGGTGTGACTATAACGGGACAGTACTACGCTTCTTTACTGGATAGATTGAAAGAAGCTATTAAAGAAAAAAGAAGAGGAAAGCTGTCAAAAGGTGTGCTCCTTTTGCACGACAACGCACCCGTCCACACGTGCCATGTTGCGACGGCTGCCATTCACCGATGCGGGTTCGACAAATTAAACCACCCACCTTACAGTCCAGACTTGGCCCCTAGTGACTATTATTTGTTTCCAAAAATGAAAAAGGAGCTGCGTGGAAAAAAATTTGGCGACGATGAAGAAGTCAAGTCTGCAATTTCGGCCTATTTTGATAGCCAAGATAAAACATTTTTTTTCGATGGTATAAATAAATTATTGGAAAGATCTGAAAAATGTATTAAGGTTAAGGGAGAATATATTGAAAAGGAAAAATAGTTTCGTGTTTAATTTCAACCCCCTTCCCCCTCATTCCGCGAATATATTGACCTCCCCTCGTAGCTCCAATACATAGAAACTTTGCAAGCGCGATTTGGACTTTCATAGTATCTTTGCTGCCTTGTATGCAATTTTGATTTAGCGCAATCTGTTGTGCGACTCCAGTGCGACTCTGTAGTTATTTGTTGTATAAAATTTGGTTTTTAAATATAATATTACGAAATTTTTAAAAATGGCGGCCCCTTATCTAGCAACCACTGACAAAATTTGAGCGTGGAAACTTCTAGCAATATAGACCTGCATTTCCTCCGAGGAACCCTATTACATACTTTCTTATCGTGATAAACCTTTTGTATATCAGCATGAGACTTATAATTGATTGGCTCCTCGTTACCGACTTCTACAGTTCAACAAACACGTTCGAAAGTCCGTACCTAAAAGTTTTTGAGACAGAGTAAGAAAGAAAGTTTAATAATAGAAGTATTGAAAATATCTCCTGTGAATGTATTAACAAAGAAAATTAAACAAAGCTGTCAGATTTTTCAGGCTGTCAAGGCATCTAAATCATCTGACACAGCCTAAGCTATTTAGCGATAACAGCAAGTAGAAACTGCTTGTGTCTTCCGAAGTGCGGAAAAACTCAAGGTAGAATTATCACTTATTGAATTGGAAGACCATATTGAGGCCTCGTTTTTTGGGCTAATCACATTTGTCACTGACACGAAAAGAAGTGGCGACCAATCCAAGTCAAGCCACGCTTGTGGCCGCTTGACACGCACGATTGTTACAAAATTTCCCTAGTGGATAACCTGATGATGAAACACAGGGATGGTACGACAGACATAACCAGAACCCGCCACATGAGCGCGTCTCCCACAGAGGAACAACGACGCGCGTTCACACGAGTGCTGAAAGGGCAGATCCTCATGGCCACTGCTGTCTTCCCGAGGGGCATTGTGGTAAGATTCTTATTTATTTAAATTGTCATTTCGGCCGCAGGCTGTCCACTGCTGGACATAGGCCCCCAAGGATTTCCAGAACGACCAGTTGGAAGCGGCCTGCATCCAGCGCCTGCCTGCCTTATTTATTGAATATCCTTTTCAACCCCCGATTCAAAAAAGATGGAGTGTTATAAAGTCGTGTGTCTGTATGTGGATTGTAGCTTCCGAATAGATCACACGATTTAGATTTTTTTGTTTGAAAGGTGAATTAGTCGGGTTCTTTCCGATGTTTGATGTAAATCGGTCCAAGATGGCTGCCAAAACTAAATTATGGGTTAAGTGCATATCTTTTTACAACTCCCTTCCTATTGGCATCAAATAAAAGGGCTTCAGAAGTAGTAGAATACCATACACATGTACACTATGACATATTTTAAATGCAAGATGGCCGCCACTACAATATGGTGGACTAAGTTGCGAAAAACAGTTTTTACTTTATTTCGCAATTCCGTAAATATCTCAATGAAAGAGCTTGTTAGCTATAATTTATTTACACGTTATATCGGGGCATTTGTCCCCAGCGGCGACAAAGCCAGTGCGGTAACAACCGGGAAAAGACGGGAGTTTTTATAAATTTTCAAAATGTATACTTACTTGTTTTTTATCACGATCTCTCCCCCAGGGCCATAGACTCGAAACGCTAGCTCGCAAATCTCTATGGGACGTGGGTCTGGACTACGGGCACGGCACTGGTCACGGGGTGGGGCACTTCTTGAATGTTCACGAGGGGCCCTCGGGGATCCTGTCGGGGCCATTGGCCACAGACCCTGGGATTGTTGAGAAGATGATATTCAGCAATGGTAAGTTCATCGTGTTACAAAGTCAATTCAATTTCGATTTATTTATTGCATCTAATATTATACAATAACAGTTTTAACTATAGGTATTCAGTCTTTACTTATACACTGTCTTTTCAGTAGGTACAATCGAACCCTGTCGGGTGTAGCAGATTAGAACACCCAATTCTTTTCTTTTACCGGCCTTTTTCTCGTTATAATTGGGGTCGGCTCTTCCTACCATTTTTAACTAGAACTGGCGATTCTGTGTCATCTTTGGGTCAATTTTATTCTTTTTGGGTCAATTTTATTCTTAGACCATGAGCACCCAATAGTTCTTTGAAACCATTTCCAAGTCGTGGCTCCTTTAACGAATACTGATGGCAGGTAGCGACTGCGTTTGCAAATTCTGTGGTACTCATCAATATAACATCGTGTATACCTGTAAAATGTCAATTGTGACCATGCACACCCTTGTCTCAGAGTTCTTGGAAACTGCCACTGAGCCTCTGACGTGGTTCCTTTAACGACTACCAGACGGCAGCCGGGACCAACGGCTTAACGTGCCTTCCGAAGCGCGGAATCATCTTTATTATCAGACAATCAGGCGATTCAAGCCTGCAATGTCTAACACGTATCCTACGGGGTGGGGTGCTTCCAGCATGTTTTATGATATGGTTTCCGAAAAACAAGATAAACTAGATTAAAAAAAAAATTACCCTTATTAACTACTAGCGACCTGGCCCGGCTTCGCAAGAGCATAAAAACCTTCCTATTGAATCACTCTGTCTATTAAAAAAGACCGCATCATAACCCGTTGCGTAGTTTTGCGACTTTGTTTTATACTATGTGGTGATAGTGGTATTGATGTGACAGTAATAACAATAAATACAATTTTGGTTGCGATTATTTTTGAGTATAGGAATATTTTATATATTATTTAGGCAGTATCTGATGGTAAGCTAGTACAGTCGGCTGCAGAGAAATATGACCCCCTTTCAATAGTGATACTTGTGGCATGGGGGTCAGATTTCTCTGCAGCCGACTGCCATAGACCTTAGTCTGCAACACAGATTTGTCAAAAGCTCGATATTATTAGCTATTAGTGTTAATTAGTAGAAATTCAAAATCTTTAATCTATACAGTTATATACCTATTACGTTTTTTTTAATTTCAGAACCTGGCTACTACGAAGTGGGAGAGTACGGCATCCGACACGAGGATCTGGTGGAAGTGATCGTCGTGAACAGCTCTGCTGACCACATTATGGTACTATTACCTATAAGTACCTAGCTATATATTTCTTTGTTTAATAGAAAAATTTTACAGCATTACAGCGTTGCACAACTAAAAGTAGGACACAGATTCATCCATCCTGTGCACAAAATAATAATATTTCACTCACCAAACGCTCAAACCTACTACCTACTAGCAAAAAAGTTGCGCGAGGATTTCTGATAAGCTTACTTACAAGATTTTTTTTTTGGGAAGTGGCGCTAGTGAGACCGAAGGAGGACCGATTGATATAAGGTGAACACAAATCAACTGCAAATATTAAGGGTAGATACAGACCACTATTTTGAACAACTTTTCCAAATAAACTTATGTCCAAATATGTAATTATTTTTTTCAGTCTCCATACTAAACTAGATCACCTGATTCTCAATTTGTATGAGAGGTTAATTTTTTTTTTTTTTTCATATTTCGATATAAGTTTATTTGGAGAAGTTGTTCAGAATAGCGGTCTGAATCTGCCCTAAAAGTATTTGCAGTTGATTTGTCCACCTTATATAATGCATATTCTTACAGGCCGACAGTATAGTGGGAGATTTCGCAGGCGTGGGTGCTCTGGGTTTCTACACGATATCTCTGGTGCCGCACCAGACGGCCTGCCTCGATGTCAATCTGCTCACAGATTTGGAGGTAAGTGCTAAGTGTTTATTTATCGCGTATAGATGGCGCTTTGACCATTTTCAACATGCTATTTTTGTTGTGGAATTATCCACACATAATGTGACACACATAATCATAAAACCACAATATGGCAATCAAACTTATAGCTTATTTTTGCCAGTAAAAGTATAATGTTCTTCATTTTGTCGAGTTACAGAGTCAAGTCAGTAGTCAAGTTAGTCAATGGCTAAGTGAAGCGGTGGAAGAATTTCACTTAGCATTACCTTGGGAGATTTGGTGACAAGGATTAAAGTTACTTATTACGGCATTGTGCCACTTCCCAACACTCACACTTGTTCACGAACACTTAGCGAATAATAATCCACCGTTATTATATCCGCCATTTTTTTTATTCAAAACCTAAAACTAGACTCCTAACTATAAAAAAATAAGTGATTTTTTTTTATCGATTTGCGCAGTCAGTAGGCAAACCAATAGACAATAGCAGTCAGTTTATTTTTTAATATATATATTTTTTCAGATAAAATACATAAATGATTACCACGCCAGGGTATTATCTACCTTAGGTCCAATCCTAATAAACAGGAATTTGACTGAAGACTACGAATGGCTGGAGCGGGAATGCGCGCCAATCGGAAGGAGCGCCGCCATTTTGTTGACATCGTCGCCATTTTTAATACTTGGTGTCGTGTTAAGGTTATTTTAAGGAATAAAGGATTTATTTTTTTCTTGATAGTGTTTGTAATTAATTGTACCGATTCCCTGGATGTTTTGCTTCGACATTTCCTTTCTTGTTATAATTATCACAATGCCTACTTGTTGGAAATACATTTGTATTATATATACCTACATTAATAACATAACACACCTATTTATCTAAACTTTAGCGCTCGCACCTATTTTGACGGCAATAACTGAAAATCAGTGCGTCTGTACTAACGTGCAGTAAGACCACTGAGTTATGGCCTTTTTGCCTTGCTGCAGCAAACTAATTATTATTTTTTGTGTTACTTGTATTACTTAGTTTAAGCCTTTATTTATCATTGTTATAGTGCCTGGGGACACAAATAAACCGTTTTCTATTCTATTAAGACATTTGTTTTAACACATACGACAATTTACGTGCCGTCTTTCAAAGCTAACTGAATTTTTCCCAACCACCAACCACGCACCGACAAGCACAACGTTGGACCACCGACGAGAATCAGGTCGCGGGGAGACGCTAGATGCAGGCCGCGACAACCGGTCAATCTGGGGACCCTTGCGCGAGGCATATGTCCAGCAGTAGACAGCCTACGGCTGAAATTATATTTTTACATTTAAACCAGGTTAGACTTACGAGTTCATTCATTCATTTCGTGTAGGTGTCACGGTTAATCGACCATACACACCCTGGTATCAAGAGATTTAGGGTAACGGCATAAAATCATCGAATTAATAAACTCAAAATTAATTAGAAAAGGTACTTTATTAGAAACCAACTTAACTAAATCTTATAGTAACTTAAAACAAATTACATTTAAATCAAAATATCCATTTCCATTGTAAAATAACAAAAAGAAATTGTCTTTCAAGGAATAAAGTTTTTTTTAATGACTTGTGTTGTCGCAGGCTACTGCAGATTCGCGCCCAGCAGTGGCATTTGTACTTTTATTGCGCTACTTCCATCATCTGTGATGCGTCTGAAAAAGAAAAAAAAAAACAATTTTGATACCTATTAATTTTTTCATTCATATCGTACGGGGTACAAGGTCAGTTGACCCTGCAAGTCTAACCGCCGTATTAAGAAACGTTTGATAAGCCCATTTCAATATGTTTTGGCGCTTTCTCTCTTACCTGACACTTCATGTGAAAGAACGAGACGAAACACATTTTAACTAAAATAGGTTTAACAAACGTTACTTAATACGGGGGCTAGTGTCACAGAATTATTACTACGCAAGCGGAGCCGCGGGCAACGGCTAGTTGTTATAGTCTACCATTTGTGTTTTCTAGTGCAATCATTATCATAATTATTCGTATAGGTGACACGGTTACCGCCCATGCACACCCTGGTGTCAGAGTTCTTCGGAACTGCCTCTCGGCCTCTGACGTAGTCCCTTTAACGACCGCCAGGGGGTCTAAAAACGCCACTTTGAGCAATTCATCGAATCGAATTCATATAACGAATTCCTTAGCAATTCCTATTTCTTTCAATTTTTTTGAAGCAAAGTTTTGTTGGTAATTTTACAAAAAATAGAGGAATTGCAACAGAACTGCTAAGGAATTCGTAATATGAATCGATTCGATGAATTGCTCAAAGTGGCGTTTTTAGACCCCCAGATGGCAGCCAGTAGAAATTAAATAGATCATCAAATCAAATCAAATCAAATCAAATCAAATCAAATCAAATCAAATCAAATCAAATCAAATCAAATCAAATCAAATCAAATAAAATCAAATCAAATCAAATCAAATCACTTTTATTTACAGTAAATAGGGTCTACAATGTTCTTGAAAAATTTGCGGGTTAGTGCTTATGTCCTATTTAGCCAAAAATATTTAGCATGCAAAATTTTTGAAATGTCTATGCATCTTTTACCTCCCGAGCCGTCGTTGAACATGAACTCGTCCTGGTACTCCTTCAGGAACTGCTCAGATCGGTGCTCGTCGAGGAATAGGGAGTACACCTTCTTCACGTCTTCCATGCTCACCTGTCACATTTCAAAGTTTTTTTTAAAATAAAGAACAATGATTCTTTTATATGGAATATCTAAATAAGAGGCTAGCGCCCGAATACTCAAACGCTACTCAATTTTGATAGCTGCTCAAGTATAGTGCTGTCGCGCTGAACGTCAGCGATATGACAGTGACAGCATGATAATTGAACAGCTCTCAAAATTGAGTAGCGTTTGAGTATTCGGGAGTGACAAGGTTAAGCTATAGTACATAACACACCAAGGGCGAAACCGCGGGGAACAACGAGTAATAATAAATATACATGTTAATACGAAACTTCTATATTTTTAATTAATCACTAGATTTTGCTCGCAACTTCATCCGCGCAGAAATCAAAAAAGGTTCTAATAGGATTTTTACTCGGTTTTATGTTAAGTTAAAAGTTTGAAGAATTTGAACGTCTTACGCCTGTCATTGTCTGGCGTAATCAGTCTGTCACTGTCATATCGCTGACGTTCAGCGCGACAGCATGATACTTAAGCAGCTCTCAAAATTGAGTAGCGTTTGAGTATTCGGGCATTAACTATGGAAATACGAGACGGATTTATATCTTATTATATAATTCTTTTTTTAATATGACAGCCTGACTCTTAAAGAAGGTTATAACATCAAAGGCGAGTGAATCCTCGGGACACGGCTAATAAATCAAACAAGTTGCTTACCTCAGTAGCCTTCCTTCTCTTAGCCACTAATGAAGCGGTAGTGATAAGTTGTATGGCGTATCTCAAAGACGTTTCTGTGGCCACTCGAGTTAGCACCGTTAGCGCGTCAGCTGACATCTGACAGTCTTCCTCTTCACACCTGTCGGGGAATGGGAGGAGTGAGCGAGACGGCATATTATCAAGAGTGCCCGAAATCGGCTGACGAGAGTGACGAGTGTGGAGGAAGCGAGGAAGGTATGTAAGGATCGTAGCTGATGGAAATCTCTAGTCTCAGTCTACCCCTGCGGGACGTGATAATATGTATGTATATAAATTAAATTATGACGGGTCCGTGGCCTGCCATCTAGCGTGGAATAACACGCAACTAAACGAATAAATAAAACTTACTAAATAAATAATGTATTTATTGTGTATTTTGAGCCATATAAAATATTACAAAAAAACAACTTTATCGAGACACAAAGCATGTCTGACCTTGCATTTTTTTTAACTTCTCTATTGGTCGCTAGATGGCGTGTAACAACATTACAAAACATGTCACCGTCCTGCTTTCCCGCTACTATGGGACACTGTTTCTAAGAAAAAGAGCAATAGGACACCGCTTAAATTCTCGGGGGTATGATCCCTTCGTGTATTATTGTTTATAAGACCCGATAAGTGTATAGTTAGTCCCATTTTTCCTAAATTTGGTGATCTTATAGGTACATTTGACACTCAACTTTTTTGGATTTCTTGCCATTATAAATATTTTGCCCTTTCCTTTCCTTCCCTAAATTGTTTGACCCCACATAGGTGTAGTGGATCCCTTAAAATCACTTAATCTATGACCCCATAGTTTTGACGCCTTCGTGTTATCTAGATTACATGACCCCATAATTATGACCCCATCATATACTACATAACCCCATAAGTATGACCCCATTCTATATTACATGGCCCCATAATTATGACTCTATTCCATATTATATAACCCCATAAGTATGTCCACATCCTATATAACATGACCCCATAAATATGACTCCATCTTATATTGCATGACCCCAACCTTAGATTACATGACCTCAAAAGTGTAGTTAGTCCCTTAATTTTATGATCCTATAGCTATAATTGGTCTACTGACCTTATATTAAGAATCTCCCTCAATTCCTTCTGAGGATACGGCGTCGTGGGCACAATGATCATGCGATCGAGCAGGTCAAGCGGGATGCCGTGCGGACTGCTGTAGTTGGTGCCGCGGATGCGGGTGATGCCGCGATTGGTCGCCATTATCACAACCGGAGCGGTCTCCGATTCCAAAGCACGGTTGAGGAATGAGAAGCATTCTATGTCTAACATATGTGCCTGAGAAAAGAAAAAAAATTAGACACACAGATTTAAATTTAGCACACATATTTATGTCGGTAAAGGTTTTACGAAATGATATCGATAAATTAATATTTCGTTTTATTTTATTTTATATGTTCATTATATTATATTAAAATCCATTCAAAGATTTAAGCATACATAGGGACAGACAGCGGAAAGCGACTTTATTTTATACTAGCGACCCGCCCCGGCTTCGCATGGGCATAAAAAACCTTCCTCTTGAATCACTTGAATCTTGAATCTGAACGGATTTTGATGCGATTTTTTTTAATAGATAGTGATTCAAGAGGAAGGTTTTTATGCCCATCGAAGCCGGGGCGGGTCGCTAGTTAAAAATAAATAGAAAAAAGCACAATATGCTTTTATCCCGGAAATGAACAGCCGGCTGCAGAGAAATCTGACCCCCATACCACAAGTATCACTAGTGAAAGGGGGTCATGTTTCTCTGCAGCTCACTGTACATAATATCGAAACTACATACAATACTACCATTTTTTTTATGTTACACCGATATTAACACACACGCGAAAATAATCGCCCGCTATTGGCTAATGCGTCGTATCAGTAGTCGGATGAGCGAGATAGCACAACTCATACTGCTTTTCGATATTAAATCTTATGTAGTAGCAATAAGTTCGTTTTAACACGCTATGATTAGCTTCACTTGTAGCTATGTATGTAAGAAAATCTTGGAATCTTAATTTGACCCGCTTCCCGGTCTTCGATTAGGATGAAATTTTGCACACGCTCCGAGTTCTGATGACAATATATGACTAGCTAAGAAACCTCATTACAAATCCAATATGGCGGCCTCCCCAAGATGGCGGACGGGCTGTTTGAAATCCATCCCCATGATATGGGTATCAAATGAAAGGGTTTGCTGTAAGGAATACGAAAAAAATAGTCATGTGACGTAAATCCAATATGGCGGACAGGCTATAAAGCGTGTTTTTTAGTTTTTTAAACTATTTTGATTGTTTTCACTGATGTTTTCGTTCGAACCGAGTCGGCGGTCGGTTGCGCTCACAGAGCAGAGAAATTATCCGAATAGAAATGTTTTGACGCGGATTTAGTTCCAGGATCAGTGTGGCAGCGTATTCTCTCTTCTTATCTTAATTAATACAAGTAAACCACACCTTATTAGATATGTATTACGTAGTTTACAACAAAGCCACCTAATATTATCGACCAATAACAGTGGCAATAAATGACGCAATCAAATTCTCCACCCATTTTATCTGTACGAAACGTTGGCTTGCAAGCCAAACTAGTGACACGTTTTTCGTGCTCTATACCACTTCTTGTTAATACTTTTAAATTCTGTGGTTACGCTATTTGGCACCATCGAACAATGTCTAAATAGGGTATAAACGTGGTACTTTACCTCATCAATGAAGAGTACACCTGGTATCATCTCGGCTTTGCCCTCCTCTCTCCATTCGGCCACTTTGCTGTTGATTTGTTCGCGAATTTCAGACTTTATCTCACCGGTGTCACCTACGAAACAAAACGCCAAATAAACATACAAATTTGTGTTCGGCCATCACTTCTACGGGTTGTGTGCCTTACCTATTATCAAATGTAAGCATTGGCTAGTCCAAATTTTGTGTTTTTTTTTTTCAATTTAATAGACCATTTTATAGATATAACTAGAGAGTGGGAATTCGGGGATAAAATATAGCCTATGTGTTGTTCCAGGGTCTCACCAATCAACCAAATTTCAGCCAAATCCGTACAGCCGTTCTTGAGTTATTAATTGAGTTCTTGAGTCGTGTTAATTGTGTAATTAACACGACTTTCTTTTATTTAAATAAGAATTGAACGAAAATATTCTTAAAAACTATATCTATACTAATATTATAAAAGAGGAAAGATTTGTGTTTTTGTAATGAATAAACTCAAAAACTACTGTGCCGATTTAAAAAAATCTTTCACCATTGGAAAGCTAAATTCTCCCTGAGTGACATAGGCTATGTATGTACCACGGGCGAAGCCGGAGTGGACTCCTGCCATTTTCTGCAATGACTTTACGCTACCGTCTTGATGGCCATGTTGAAGTTTGTATACACATAGTTTGAAGTACATATTCTGAAGAACATAGAATACCTTTCGAAAAAGCACTGTTCCCGAGAGAAAGCCACGCCGCGGGCAAAAGCTAGTAAATCAATACATATAAATCACTATCATCACTACATAGCATAAAACAAAGTCGCTTTCTCTGTCCCTATATCCCTATGTATGTTTAAATCTTTAAAACTACGCAACGGATTTGATGGGGTTTTTTTAATAGATAGAGTGATTCAAGAGGAAGGTTTTCATGCCCATGCGAAGCCGGGGCGGGTCACTAGTAAATTAATAAACAAAGAATATCTTAGAATCTTTTGGTGAAAATGAATAAAATAACTCACCCGAGAAAAGCGCTAAGAACCCATGCGTTCTAGAGTTGATGACGTCAACCTCGTGCAAGGTGACCGTGTGGACAACCTCCTTGCGTTTCTGCAGCTCGCCTTCTGGGCACTGCACGAAACGGGCCTGTTGACCTGGTCGGTAAAAACGAAATATAACGCCATCTAGTGGATGTATATGATATTAAATACTACTTATCAACACACGATTGGAAAGCCGCTGAAGCACGCCAGTCAGTGCACTATAGTTTCTAAATTTTACGAAAAGATGGCGCCGCTGTCGCGACATCCTCCACAACCAGGGGGTCTAAAAACGCCACTTTGAGCAATTCATCGAATCGATTCATATTAAGAATTCCTTAGCAATTCATATATTTTTTGTAAAATGGCCAACTAAACTTTGCAAATCCTCTTCAAAAAATTGAAAGAAAAAGGAGTAGCTAAAAAAATTCTAAGGAATTCGTAATATGAATTCGATTCGATGAATTGCTCAAAGTGGCGTTTTTAGACCCACAGGTATAGTGGGTCACACTTCAATCGTAATACTAGTTATGCTTGCTGTGCAGCCAACTATACAGCTTCCAGCCATTCTTATGCCAAATTATTCTCTGGCGGTTCCGGGTTAGATCCCCATTGAGGGCAATTTGGAGAATGGCTCTTTTTTTCAAATTATTTCATAACACAAGTCTCGAACTTACTTTGGGGTTAGCTCAATCTGTGTGAATATAAAGGGACAAATAAACAAATATCTTTTTCGTCCAAGCGTGTTTCCCGGTTACATTTTCAGCTTACGCTTCAGAGCCCAGGGTACGCTAGTAATCATGGATCCTGATTTGACGGTACTGGTTATTACAATGGAGCGACTGCCGTCTGACCTCCGTAACCCTTGTTACAGGGAAACCAGACAAATCACACAGATTGAGCTAGCCCCAAAGCAAGTTCGAGACTTGTGTTATGGGATACTAACTCAAGGATAATATATTTTATAACAAATACATATATAGATAAACATCCAAGACCCAGGACATAAGGACCATGTTTCATCTTGACCTGACCGGGGAATGAACTCAGAACCTTCTGAGTAGCGGGCACGCATGTTAACCATTACGCCATGGAGTACTTCAAATATTTATTTACATTATGTGACTCGTCATTCGCGGAGGAGAAAAACGCTAAGAGTTTCTTTACCTGTGGCATCGTAGTCCCTCGCTCTGGCGAAGCTTCTGCCGAGCTTGTTGATTTTACCGGTAGCTTTGTCTATGGTAATGACGTCACCTGCTTGTACCTATAGACAATAAAATAATTTTAATGTGAAATCAGCCAGCCAGCGTCTTGGGCACCTTTGCCCCTAACTTTGCGTTTTAACTCTATTCATTTGATTATTTTTCTCTAAATAAAAATATTATACACTTCCAGCGAACCTTAGGGTAGATGATATAGATCCAACTAATATTAAAAAATGCGAAAGTGAGTTTATTTATTTGTTTGTGACGCTTTCACGCCTTATTACTAAACCAATCTCCTTAAAATTTCGCATACACGTAGTTAAAAGTATTGAGAAGGACATAGTATAACTCTCATCCCGGGAAAAAGCACTGTTCCCGAGGGAAATTCACGCGGACGAAGCCGCGGGCACAAGCTAGTGATTATATAATACTAGCGACCCACCCCGGCTTCGCATGGGCATAAAAACTTTCGTCTTGAATCTCTATCTATTAAAAAAATCCGCATCAAAATCCGTTGCGTAGTTTTAAAGATCTAAGCATACATAGGGACATAGGGACAGAGAAAGCGACTTTGTTTTATACTATGTAGTGATAGTGATACTATGTAGTGATACCTTCTCCTTAAGCAGGGAATCAATCATCTTTGCACCCATATCATAATTAGTCTCCATATCGGTCGTCTTTAACGTCAATCTTCCGACGCGCGCTCCCCCGCCGCCGGCCGCCCGCTCCACGACAACCTCCACCACCTCGCCTTCTATTATCTCTGATTCTTCTCTATGGATAGAAAATTTTATTTATTAGTGGGCTTTTGGAGGGAAAGTAAAATGTTACTTTAGCCGCGCTGTATTTAATTTCCAAAATTTGTTTTTTCGAGTATTTGTGCATAATAATGGTGGATTATTATTTGCTAAGTGTTCGTTTATAAGCGTGAGTGTTGGGAAGTGGTACAGTGTCGAATACCTACGTGACTTTAATCTTTGTCGCCAAAATCTCTGCTAAGTGAATTTTTTCCTACGCTTACTCACTTAGCCATCTGACTCTGACTAGACTTACTTGACTGGACAATTGACTTGATTTGACCAAAGTAGGACTAAAGAAGATTAATATATACAAGAATGGCTAAAGGACTAGTTTCCAGGGCCATAAAAAACATTAAAAAAATATTAATATGTGTAGATAGTTCTTAGGTTCGTTAGGAGTAGGTAGTTCTTAACAACCACCAGAACCCCTGAGCAGAGACTAAAGATTTCCATTGGCTACGATCCTGACATACCCTCGCTTCCTCCACACTCATCACTCTCGACATACACGACCGATTAGAAAAATTCTTTCTCCATTGGAAAGCCACAGTATCCTCGAGTGACATAGGCATATGTGTACCACGGACGAAGCCGGGGTGGCCTGCTAGTTAGTTATAAAGTTTAATCTATACTAATATAATAAAGCTGAGGAGTTTGTTTGTTTGTTTGAAAGCTTATAACTTGAAAACTACTGGTCGGATTTGCAAAATTTTTTTTGTATATGAAAGCCTGATTCTTGGGGAAGGTTATAGGCTATAGTACATACACACTAATGGCGAGTGAAACCGCGGGGAACAGCTAGTAAACAAATAAATGTAAAAATACTTACTTGATTCTAATACCAATGGACTTCCTGATAGCTTGTGTTAGGGCTTCAGTCTTGCTCATTTCCAGAGAGTATATTTCGGACCCTAAAACAATCATTTTTATACAACAATACATAGTATAAACTGAAGAAACTAACTGCGTCTGTTAAACCTCAAAATGGCTTTTCTTTATCATTAAAGAAATTCTTCCCTTAAAATTTCTATGTAAGTATAATTTAAAGGCATGTCATTAATCTTCTTCTATATATAACTACATAGTACGAGTATAAAACAAAGTCGCTATCTCTGTCCTTATAACCTTATGTATGCTTAAATTTTTAAAACTACACAACTGAATTTGATGCGGTTTTTTTTAAAAGATAGAGTTATTCAAGGGGAAGGTTTTTATGCCCATGCGAAGCCGGGTCGGGTGGCTAGTATTATATAATCAATAGATTGTGCCCGCGGCTTCATCCGCGTTTATTTCCCTCGGGCACAGTGCTTTTTCCCGAGATGAAAGTTATACTATGTATATATACTATAAAAGTTCCCGAGGGAAGTTCACGCAGGCGAAGCCGCGGGCAAAAGCTAGTGAATTATAAATACAGTACATTTGCCAATAATTAAAATAAAAAAAAACAAAGTCAATTAGTCTTCAGTGATACTTAAAATAAGATGCAATCACCTTCTTTCAAAACTTACTATGTTATTTAACCCGTTGGCACGCTGGAATACAGAAACAATAGAAAAACAATTGTTATGTGACACATGTACGCGCATATTGAGCGGACGGGTTAAACAGTAAATTGACAATGACAAACCTGCCATGCTTGTGAAAGGTGTGTCCGGCCCTAAGGCCTGGGCCAGCCCCATGGCGATGGCGGTCTTGCCAGTGCCCGGTTGGCCAGCCAATAACACAGCACGGCCGGCTATTTTACCTGTAAACAAATTGTTTGTTAGTTTTAATCATCATCATTTCATATATGATTCCCACAGAACAGAGAAATTATCCAAATGGAAATGTTTTGACGCGGATTTAGTTCCAGGATCAGTGTGGCAGAGTATTCTTTATTCTTATCTTCAATTAATACATGTAAACCACACCATACCTAGTTAAAACCATCAATTAATTTGTTGCAACTTAAACCATTCGTCCAGTCTTATAAATTCAAATAATTTTTCCGAACATTTATGTTAAAGTCATGTATTTATGACGGCATAGACAAATCATAGATAGACGTACAAATTTATATCACCCCACTTTTTTCATCACGGGTTAAAAAAATTGGGACCTGTGTACCTACATACCTAGCCGAATTCTAGTTGCCATGGTAACAGAATTGTTTATTCAATAAATAGCAAACCTTCTCGAATCATCTGCAAGACAACTCCGGCGGCTTTTCTAGCATTCTTCTGGCCCACCATGCCCTGGGACACGGCACGGGGCTCCAAGGAATCATCTAGACCTAACCCTCTAATATGAGAGTGGGCACCAATGCGTTCAATACGCGTTATGGACCGTACTTCTTGCACTTGAGCGGCTGCTAGCGACTAGAAATTAACAGAAATATTAAATTTAGCAGGCGTATTCAATGAAAAATGTAATTATCAGAGTAAATTTTGAGGTTATAGTGTAAACACCGGATGAACTTACAGCCATATTTTTTTTTTTGCGGCGTTTAATATGTTAAAGAATTACACTGGAAAGGAATTATTAATTTTATTATTGTATTACACAATATTTTATTGTTTGTTTGTTCGTTCAGCGATCTTCTCTCTAATTTGTGCGTGCAACTGTCTTGTTTTGTTTGAATGATTGTGGTTTGTTTGACATTGACACTAAACTTCTAGGTTGACTTTGATTGATTGGAATTTTGACGTTACCATCCATTCGTATAGTAACCTCCTCCGTACTCGGAGCTAAACGTTTTTGGATGCTCTATCTGGCAATACAATGTTTTGACATACCAAATTTTTAGTAATGGCAAACCTTTATCGATTGTTCATATTTTTCGCATTTTGGGCTGTTGTAGTTTTGAGAAGCGATTTATTCAAATAAATCAAAATGCTAGCAATCAGAAGCCTACTTAGAAACTCCACCCAGGTCTCAAAAAATGTAATCCAAAAGAGAAATATGAGTGCTACTGCTGTTCCAGCAAGAAATAAGGTTTCAAAAGGCGTAAGTAAAATTCACTTTGCACCCCGATTAAATTGTTTTTGTTAAGAAAATACTGAGTTAAAGTCTAATAATCTTATAAAGATCTTATTTGTATCTGTATAAATATTGCTAGTTATCATTTTTGTCATTGTTTATTTCAATTTTATTTATTACGTAATTTTTCGTTTAGGTTATCTTTTCAGACATCCAGTTTGCTTAACACATCCATGGTTTTTTATAATATTATTTTTTAACATTCGATCTTGTAATTTTTGAAACTATATTTAATAAGTATTATAAAATCCTTCAGCCGTTCACATCCTGATGCGACACAACTTCGGTTTTTTCAATTTGTTTTACATACTTGGTTTTTAATGGACCCCGGGTCTACAGGCAAACGCCTTAACCACTGGACCATGGAGGCAGTTAACACTGGCCACTGACAACACGCTTTAAAAAGGAAAGACATTCTTCCATGTCTAAATGAGTGAGTCGGTCACTAGAGGGCTTACTCCAGGTAAAGAGCTCCCAACTAATCTGCTTAAAGCACAACATCGCTGATTGCATATATATGTACAAAACAGAAAAAAGATCGAAAAGCATCAGCACCAGGATGTGCACGGCCAATAGATGCTGTGTCCCTCACTAAATGAATGAGTGAACAAAAAACGAAAAGTCAACTGAATGCAACTAAGTATGTACTAATAATTTACAAGGGCGTCATCTCTGTTTGTATTATGGTAGGGAACGATAGGAGGACTTTAATATATAATTATTGACTTCATTATTGTATTAGGGAAACCTGTAATGATAGTGTCAGAAATGCATGAATGAAAAAATAAATATTCTTTTTTTATAAATAAATATTTTTTTTTAGGAACTCATCTTCCTCTCTGGTCTTATGGTGTTGGGCTGGTCAGTGGTCCCAGCCTGGGTCCTCGTACACATCAAGAACTACCGGGACAAGAACTGAACCATAGAGAAATAGTATTTATGTAGATATATCTATGGCATGTTGCTGTGATGCAGTTATGTTAAGTAAAAATGATTTAATCAACTATTTATGTCTTTTATTTTTGACTGGCTTTCGCCAGTCGCTTCCCCGTGTGAATTACCCTTGGGAACAGTGCTTTTTTCCGAGATGAAAGGTACCCAATGTCCCTCTCAATACTTATAATTATGTGTAGGCGAAACTTCAGGAAGATTGCTTAAGTAAATAGGCCGTGAAAGCGTTACAAGCAAACAAACTCACTTGCATTTATAATATTAGTTGAGATGGGATTTTTCTGATACAGTTGGTTTTGAGAGAGGCTGTCAAATTTTTATTTTATTTTTTTGTATTTATGGAAAACTTACAGATAATTTTACAATGATAGAACTTACGGTAGAAGGAAATATGGCCAATTACAAGTTTTCACTTACAAAAACTAACAGTAGAACTTAGATACCATTAACACATATATTTAATAGAAAAATAAAACAATAATATGTATACATCTGTGCAAAATGCAGGTAGTGCATTTATTTATTACTGGGTACTGTGGCGAAGCACCATAAGTCACGAATAAGTATCACGCTAGATACATTCCGAGCGAAACTAGGCTACGGTGACAGCACGTTCATCTTATGCGGGCCGTATGCTCGACTGCCAACCTAAAAACAAAAGAGTAACCAATACGCCTACCACGAGATTTCATAAAACTGCGTTAGGATTTTGTATGGAATTTATATTAAACCGTTTAAAAAATTTCATACTAGAGGACTAGAGGTACTGGACTGAGCCGGTTTCCAAAACTTAGAGCATAGGTGCCGTATGGCTTGCCTAGCCGTTTTGAAAAAAAAAATTGTTCTATGAAAATGCCGAGGAGTAAGATAGTTCGACACACACATGTTCGACACATGTGACAGTGAGCGCGCGGCCATGTTTGGATTAGTCGCCAGAGTCCCTAGTATGAGTTTTTATGTAGTATATGTGTTTAAAATTAACTTCAGATCCAGCGATTTAGTATGGGAAACCTGTACAGCGCCTCTGGCGGATAGTAAGGCGACTAAGAAATTCCATACAAATCCTTACGCAGTCGCTAGACTTATACTAGGGGTACTGGACTGAACCGGTTTGCAAAACTTAGAGCATAGGTGTCGTATGGCTTGCCTAGCCGTTTTGAAAAAGAAAAAATAATTAGCTCTATGGCAAGGCCGAGGAGTAAGATAGTTCGTAAGTATAGCGCGCGACAAGCGACGGGGAGTGCGCGGCCATGTTTGGATTAGTCGCCATTAGTGGCGATTATCTTGAGCTCTTCCGTGCTTCGGAAGGCATGTTAAGCCGTTGGTCCTGATTGTTATCGATAGATGGCAGTGCCTATGTCAGTGTCTAATATGTAAGATGCCTTTAGGCAATCTGAAAAATCTGACAGTGTTGGCCACTAACACACACGGATCATGTTCCTATTGGTCTGATTTCCCTGTAAAAAGTCCATTATAATAACCAGTACTGCCAAATCAGGACCATGATTAATAGCGTATCCTGGGGTCTAAAGCGTAACTGAAGATCAACCGGGGAACACGCTCGGACGAAGAAGAAAACTATGTGGGAAGGCCTATTTCTCTAAAAACCATACCTAAAAACGAAAGAACCTACTACCCAGTGCAATGACTTTGTATAATTGGCCAAAAAAATAGACATAGGTACAATCTAGTATAAGGTGTAGGATGAAGTAGTATACATTTTTTGTGCTCCACTGTACAAAATGCATCCTAGCTCAGCTTCCCTACTGCTCTACATACGAACTCAAAGCAAACACCCCTACCAGTTAATGTCGCATCGTGCGAGTTAGAATCGAGTTGAAAAAAAAAAACTAAGTAGGTAGGTACTTAATACGTAAGCAGGTATCTTGAGAAAGTAGACTCACCCTGACGTCGAGGATTTCTTGCTGCTGTTAGTTACCAGGATAGCATATTCTAGGTTTAATATACCTATTTTTCATCGAAATCTGAAATATTGTGGTGTGTTGTGGAAAGTTAAGACCAGTCTCAATTTAAATTTTGGCCAAATTTTTGCAGTCGGTAAAATAATATAACTGTCCATAGTGATAAAGAATCTAATTCTTTATGAATTTTCAGGAGTCTGCAGGCACGCAAGCACAGTCTCGAATAGGTTATCGAATAGGTAACCTTGATTCGAGAACAATTAGTAAAACCTTCATAAAACAACCCTATTTTCGAGGGCTCAACACACCAAACCTCCCCTCGCTTGCTCCGCACATAAACATTGGTCCTTTTTCCCCCTCACACATTTCTGTATATACATCCCTTTTCCGCGCAAAGAAGTTCTCTTTCCCGCGCAAAATCGATTTTGCCACATTTTCCGAACCCAACGCGCGCCGTGGTCGTGAAAATTGTGACGGGAATATCCCCGTGTGTAAGTGACGAAAATAAATGGTTGTTTAAACAAAATAACACTAAATTTTCTATAAATTAGTGTGAAAATATCGATTTGATTTTTCCTTTCGATTAATCTGTGATCACCGCGCGAATAGGACCAGTGTCCGGTGAGTTTTTAATACGAATTTCAAATTAAGAGCATTAATTACTTTTTTATCTCTGTGGTCATTCCTTATAGATTTTCAAATTTGGAAAATGCTTGGAGAAAATGGCGTCGTGGTTTTGTGTTTATTTTGCGGGGGTGCATCGGCCTTCGGTATTTTCCAGACGCTTTGGGCGCATGGCCGTGTTTACCATTTTGTTCTTATTTAGATTGAGAGATTGAGATGAGAGCTGTATTCAAAAGGCAGTCCAATTAAAACGAAAGCAAGTTTTAATTGGACTGCCTTCCTTTTATTTTTATTCGTTTTCTTTAATTTCGCATTTTGAACCGCTCTTTTCGAGCTATGACGAACGATTTGCAATAAAACCACTCGTTTGGCGATAGAAATACCATTAATCCCAGATTTTTGACAAAATAGCTCTTTGTAGGTACTATTATTGTAAGCTATTAACTTTGATTATTTTATTCTCGCTATTTATAATAGGATGGTTTTTGCCGTCTATCGACCACTTGGGAAACTGAGATTCTAACTCCGATAACTTAATAAATAAAGCACTAAATCAGTTTGTGATAGGATGACGATAACTACTTTAAAAATCATGTTTTATTAATTCACATTCTTTTTTTGCTTAAGGTGATACCTCGATAAATACTAGCGCCACCGTCATTTAAAAATCATTACTCACTGAAAACACAAGTTATCAAAAATCCCTCTGCTGTAATTTTGGTTCTGGATCTGAAGTTATTTTTAATCATATTCAATTACTAAGTTCCATATAGTTACAAATTGCAAAACTGCTAAAAGTGGCCGTTTTAAGCAATAATGCAATTTGTAACTATATGGAATTTTAATTTAATATGTTTAAAATAAACTTCAGATCCAGAACCATAATTACAGCAAAGGGATTTTTGATAACTTGTGTTTTCAGTAAGTAATGATTTTTAAATGACGGTGGCGCTAGTGTTCACCGAGGTATCACCTTAAAACAAGCGAGATCTTAACAATTTTTTTTTTCAATTCTTCTAGCGCCAACTATTGGCAATAAAAGGAACTAAATCTTTTTCTAAGACAATGGGACCACATTTCATTACGAATCGCGCGCGCTCTCTAGGAGGATTTTTTTAAATTCTTTGGTCTTAACTAATGCAAGTACTTCTATGTAACCCCTCTATTCCTCATCTTATGGTACGTGTGGGGTTCCATCCCCTTACAAGAGGGAGCAAATGTAACTGATTCGATTATCTGATGTCGATATCAAAATTTATTTTATTTACTAAGTGTAGGTACTAGGCTTCATATGTATATTAACACGTTGGCGGACGGTTTTGAAAACACAATAGAAGTTTAATTGTTATAACGTCTTTAGACGTCGTGCGTCCGCTAACCTGTTAATATTACCATGGGACGGATGCGCGAAAAGTGAACAAGCTAACTAAATGATGTTAACATCACTATTTTGACATGTTTCACTCTCAGTCGCTAGTAGTTTTTTATGAAACGCTAGAAAATAAATGATAATGACTGTGCGTTAGACTCTAACGACTGAGTAAAGTTTGTATGGATTTGATATTGCTTAGTTATCTTACTATTCGCCAGGGGCGCTGTAAGGTTTGTCATACAATTCGCGGCATATAAGTTGACTATAAACTGAAATGAACATGAATGCGCAGTAGCCGATTTTTATACAAATTTTAAAGTGCGCAGCGTACTTGAAATTGTTGAAAATAATGCTGAAAGTTTCCGTTGCATACATATAGGTCAAGGCGTTAGTACTATTATCTATTCTGTGGTCATAGTAATAAGAGCGTTTTAACAAAAAGTAAGTAGATGCTACGAGAGTTCGTAGCAGCCGCCTACGATGGACGCTACGGCGGCGAAGTATTTCCTTTGCTATGGCTATGTCGCAGTATGATAGATAAAGCCGTAATATAGTTATAACCCTAGGTATATGATTATATGCCGTAACATAGTTATACGAAAGCAATTCATGACTATCTTACTAGGAACATAATTATAATACGGTTCTAGTTTAGTGATATGGTTATATTACTGGATTAAGTTTAGTAACTTAACGTTTAGTGCCTCAAAACTAAGTCTTCCACCAGTGTTTGTTACCAGTGATGACATGAGTTTGTGGTCCCTTACTATAGTTATTAAGGCCTCATAAGTTAAGCTCAAGGTCGCCCAAAGAGCCATGGAGAGGGCTATGCTCGGTGTTCCCTAGGAGACCGAATCAGAAATGAGGAGATCCGTAGGAGAACAAGGGTTGCCGACATAGCCTAGCGGATTAGCTTTTTGAAGTGGCAGTGGGCGGGGCACATAGCCCAACGAACCGATGGCCGATGGGGCAGAAAGGTTCTCGAATGGCGACCACACACCGGTAAGTGCAGCATCGGATACCCACCGACCAGATGGTCAGATGACCTAAGGAAGGTCGCAGGCAGGCGCTGGATCCAGGCCGCTTCCAACCGGTCATTTCGGAAATCCTTGGGGGGGTCTTTGTCCAGCAGAAACAGTATTGTGACTAATTGCAACCTTAATTTTGTAATAAAAATAAAAACCAATATAATTAGTATTGTTTTCTTTGATTCTCTGGCAGATTTATAACCACCTGACTAGATTTGTTTAGTCAGATAAACATATTACTAGATTGCAACCGTATAATAATTATATTCCTAGTAAGATAGTTATAAATCTCTTTTATATATCTATGTTACGGTATATAATTATATCACTAGGAATATGACTATATCACGGCTTTATCTATCTTACTGCGACAGCTACACGTCAAACACACAAAACATCATCTACGGCGTAGATGCATAGCAACAAAATGTAGACCTACGGCAACCTACGGCGTAGCGAACTATCTACGCCGTAGACGCTACAAAATGCTTCGCGTGGCGTAATTTGTGCTTATGTTTGTACTTACTGTTTATTTATTAAATGATGTTTTTTTGTAACAATCATCATCATATTTAGAGCAACACGGTCCCTTACAGAAGCCGTGTTGCTCGAAGTATTTGTTAAAATAAAGTGGTTGTCATAACCTGTCGTGTAATATATGGTATTAAAATAGGCCATTTCCTCTCTTTTCTTTAAGGGGAATTTAGGCTCCCAATTCATATAATTTGAGATAAAAACGGATATAAAAAATATATATATATAATTAAAAATAGAAGATGAAATTATTAAAGGGTTCGGTCCCTTATAAAATTAGCTTTTTCCCGCGGCTTCTCTCGTGTTTATTTCTTTGGTGCTTTTTCCCGGGTTGTAAGGTACCCTATGTCCTACTCAATATTTCTATGTGTATGCGAAATTTCGGGAAGGTTGTAAGTACTGAACCGATTTACATAAAATTTCCACCAATTACTCTGTTTTACCTCAGCAAATATTTAAAGTTTGGTTTTATCAAAATCGGTTTATTAAAAAAAAAGTTATCGTCATTTGAATGAACTCAAGACATGAGTTTGGCTGCAATAAATAAATAGCAATTTCGAACGGATGCACCAAATTGGATATTTTTTTTTGGTTGGTCATGACAATGAAAACAAAAGAAAACGGGTTTTCAGAAAATCCCGTGGAAAAAACCCGCGGGATTTCCTCCGGTTCGAACGGGAGAGAGCGAAGCCCACGCGCACGAAGTCACGGGCTACAGCTAGTCTATAAAATAGTAAACACAATCAAGTGCCAGACGGCAGTCCGGATATAGCACACTGATTTGTAATTTCCCGATGTCTGAAAGGGAAATTACTGGTACAGTGGACCACGAAAAATAACAGTTAGAGTACCAGTACAGTGGGATCCACGCATGCAATTTTCAATGGCGCGAAATCGCGCTTACCGCTGACTCAAACAATTTTTTTCAAATTCAAATTGTTTATTCTCAATATAGGACACTCTTATCACTTATTGACGTCAATCATTACTTAAATATGTAATAATAATATAAACCTAATGAAAACATCAATTAATCAAAACAATTTCCTCATCCTAACGTTTTCCCGGTTGCATTCTCAGCTGGTTACTTTCCTACTTTTTCTTCTCGACTTCCATTAGTTTCGGCACCTTTGGTGGTGAGCCCAGGCAATAAAAGAATACTCCATAAGAATCCTAAAAACGAAAGGACACGATAAATATTAACTACATATTGCCTTTATGTGTAGTTGAAAATTGGTTTGGTTTTTAAGTAGGTATATATTACATACATATGTATAATCACGTCTTTATCCCATGCGGGGTAGACAGAGCCTAGGGCCATAAGACCTTAGGCCACGTTTAGCATAATGGTAGTTGAAACAGGAAATCAATAGTGATGGGTTGCTAGCCGCATCGCCTATGTCATGATTTCCCCATTTGGCGATTCCCTCGATCAGACGACTTTTACGGCTTGCGCGGGAAGAGAAGCAGCTGGCTGGTACATTCTATGTTTTTCTCCCAGACCAGCATGGAGAAGTATATATTAAGTGGGTATTTATGTATTTTTGTATGTATTATATGTAGTTATTTATTTTTAGATTATATTTGTAAACTTCACTACATACTAGTATAAAAAACAAAGTTGCTTTCTCTGTCCCTATGTCTCTATGTATGCTTAAATCTTTAAAACTACGCAACGGATTTTGATGCGGTTTTTTTAATAGATAGTGATTCAAGAGAAAGGTTTTTATGCTTATGCGAAGCTAGGGCGGGTCGCTAGTATACTAGTATAAAACAAAACCACTTTCTCGGTCCCTATGTCCCTATGTATGCTTAAATCTTTAAAACTACGCAACGGATTTTGATGCGGTTTTTTTAATAGATAGTGATTCAAGAGGAAGGTTTTTATGCTTATGCGAAGCTAGGGCGGGTCGCTAGTATACTAGTATAAAACAAACTCACTTTCTCGGACCCTATGTCCCTATGTATGCTTAAATCTTTAAAACTACGCAACGGATTTTGATGCGGTTTTTTAATAGATAGTGATTCAAGAGGAAGGGCGGGTCGGTAGGTAGTTAAATATATATCGGTTCTCTCATCTGACCTACCCCAAAAAGATTTTTTTATCTGCACTACTGGTTGGTTGACTGGTAGAAAAAGCCTATGGCTTTAGCCTGCCATTCACATTTGTATGTAATAAAGTTAAATAACCATTCAGACATTCGGCTAAAAATTTAACTCAACATCCCTCATTTCTATCAGGGGCTAAGCTAACAGCCTTTTCCCCCACAAGCTACAAAGCCCACTTGGTGCGTAGTTGTATACAAAACATTTACCCCACCCTCAGGTGCTCAAAATCTGAATGACAACCCTCCACGTCTATAGGGCACCGGGATAATGTGTTAACGTAGGGTTGCTAGGCTTTTTTAACCCCCATGCAAAACCTGCCACTCTGACCAACTAAACGACCTCCGTGGTTGGTTAACATGCCTGTCCGCTACTCAGGAGGTCCCTGGTTCGATCCCCGGTCAGGTCAAGATAAAAATGATCTTTTTCTGATTGACCTGAGTCTTGGATGTTTATCTATATTATGTATTGTATCATTACTACATAATATAAAACAAAGTCGCATTCTCTGTCCCTATGACGTCAAGTGATGATAATGTCCTATATTGAAAATAAACAATTTGAATTTGAACTATATCCCTATGTATGCTTAAATCTTTAAAACTACGCAACGGATCTTGATGCGGTTTTTTTTTAAATAGTGATTCAAGAGGAAGGTTTATATGCCCATGCGAATCCGGGGCTGGTCGGTAATGAAAAGTTATATCAAAAATACTAGAAGTTATTTTATTACTAGCGAAGTGCTGTCTTATATTTTTTCAATTTGACCTGATTTTAGAGTAAAATAAATAAAATGATTGGTGGCGCTTTTTGGCTGTTATAAGCCCCTTAACAATAAAAAATCTTGGTATTCTGACATTTATATAAGTGAATATGATTAAATGTCTAATGACGACTTAAATTATATTTATCAAAAAAAAAAAAAGGTTTAATCCTAAGTAAGTATTTTGATTCTTAGCAATACTCGACCATTATGCCGTAAATCCGACTCGCACTTGACGAATTTTATTCCACATTCACAATTGATTAGCCTCTGGCGTCAGGCTTCAATGAACCTCATTAAAATAATGGTTATCTGTGAAACAATTAAGTACTTTCTCCCTGTAAATGTTTATGCAAACATGTTTATCTACAGCCCATACGAGAAAGAGGAGTAGGTAGGTTTGTATTATAAGTTAGGAATGTTAGAATTACAGGTTCCTACTCAGATCACAAGGGTTCCTAAGTATATATTTTTGACTTACTTATATGATTGTATGAATTAAAGTTTATACCATTATTATTTTTGATTTCAATCAATAATAATAGGTTTAGCTTTCGCCCGCGTGTGATACCCTCGGGAACAGTGCTTTTTCCCGGGATGAAAGGTACCCTATGTCCTCCTTAATACTCCTAGCTATGTGTATGTGAAATTTCAGGCAGATTGGTTCAGTAGAAAGGGCGTGATGAGGTAACAAACAAATATGTATACAAACTCACTTTCGCATTTATAATATTGCTTAGTTGGATTAGATGGATGAATTTATTAATTTATTTTCCAATTTCAAATGAGTATAAAATACTGGTTTTTATTACAGAAAATAAAGTAAGTACCTAGGCTTTAAGTAAGTAATTATTAAACATATGCCTAACACAAGGTATATTTTTTTTCTGACACAGATATCCAGAAAATATTGTTTTTCCTTTTTTGCTAAAACTGTGGCTAAATCTTATCAAGTATTCCTTTATGCTTTATCATTATAAACAAATGTTTATTTTTAATTTTTCCTCCCGGCAACCCTGCCCTCGAGCGTGTTCGCACCATAGAGTTTGCAGTACGCATCCTATCGCTTTGTGCGTGCATTCAACTTTTTAATGGGGCGGCTGAATGCCTGTTTTCTTTTGCCATCCGCTTTTTTACTTTAGTCTTTTGCAGCTCGCGCCATTGTTGAGCATTATTTAGCGGGAAAAATTAAAGCATTTTTTGCATTTTTAGTGATTTCATTTATCGTTTGTGATGGTAAAAAATTATCCTTTGTAGTTTTCGTTTTTCGTCTGCTTTTTATAAACTTCAAAAGGCTGAGGAGGAAAATGTATATCGATGAAACGTAGTCCACGTATCAATTTACAAACCAAAAATAAATAAATCCTTCACTGGAAGAGATTGCTAATAGCGATAATGTATTCTTTTTCGAGAGGCGATTCCGAAGAACTCTGACACCAGGGTGTGCATGGTTAATTGACCGTGTCACCTCACGAAATGACGACGATGATCATACTTAACTTACTTAAAAAGTCCATCTTAAATTTGGGGCAACAACTATAGCGTGTATTAGTATTAATGTTCAATTTCCTTTTTTACATTATCATGTATGTAGTTATATGATAATGTAATAACATTAAATTAAAAATTTAAAAAATCCCACGACACTATTTGTTTTCCCCCACATATTATTTGCAGATATTGGGTATTTTCCCTACTTATACCCCCAGAGCTTTTTCACAGCTCAACCGATATTCATTGAACATAATATTTTGTAATGTGCACGTGACGCGCTTTCATTTGAGACCCCACGAGTATATTTGTAGACATTTGATGATTCTTCCCCATATTTACCCCCACAACTTTTAAACGGCTCAACCGATTTTCATCAAACAAGTAATGTGATTCATCAAACAAACATGTAAACAACAATCGATTTTGATCAAACAAGTCTAAGAACACTCGCCCATAAGTCACTTTTAATACAAAATAAAACTAAATTGAAATCGCCTCATCCTTTCGGGAGCTATGATGCCAGAGACAGACAGACAGACACACAGACAGACCGACACGTCAAACTTATAACACCCCTCTATTTGCGTCGGGGGTTAAAAAAGGAAATTGAACATGATAAGCCACTAGTACCTCACAAGTAGTTGTGAGGACCTGGTAGTGGTTTATTTGTTTTATATCATAGTATTTTTTTATTCATTGTTATTCGGGATAGATTTGCATATTAGTTGTTATGATAAATTACAGCTTATTAATAAAACCTTAAAACTATAACAAAACTATCATAGTTAATTTACTATTGTTATATTATTGTGGCTGTTGGTCTTCCTTAAAATAAATAAATAAGTATTATTTGTATGTTTAATTCGCATTGTCACACAAGTAAGATACCATTTGATCATTAGCAAATATTTGCAGGAAAGTATCCCGAGTAGAAAAAAAATGGCTGTGGTGTGGATACAGCCGTTTTTTTTCTTAGCCATCGATTGATATTTCATATTCTTATACAGCCGCAGGTCGTCCACTGCTGACCGTAGGCCTCCCCCAAGGATTTCCAGAACGACCGGTTGGAAGCGGCCTGCATCCAGCGTCTGCCTGCGACCTTCTTTAGGTCATCTGACCATCTCGTCGGTGGGTGTCCGACGACGCTGCGTGGTCGCCATTCGAGAACCTTTCTGCTCCATCGGCCATCGGTTCATCGCGCTATGTGCCCACTGCCCACTGCCACTGCAAAGAGCTAATCCGCTGGGCTATATCGTCAACCTTTGTTCTTCTACGGATCTCTTCATTTCTGATGCGGTCTCTCCATAGCTCTTTGGGCGACCTTGAGCTTTCTTATGAGGCCCATAGTAAGGGACCACGTTTCGGACCCATATGTCATCACTGGTAACACACATTAGTCGAAGACCTTAGTTTTAAGGCACTGAGGTATTTTGGACGAGAAGATATTACCTACGGAGCGACGATATTCTTTTTCTGTAAGGCTATTGAAGTGAATTGTCAGTAATCCATTGCGTCTTTTGCCCTCAGGTAGACATCGGCATGTGGTGGTTAGCGTGAGATGGACGGTATACAAATGGAGCCAATCGGCAAATACAAAGCCGACAGAAACGGTTCTGCTAAGGGTAAGCACAAAATGACAGTGGGCTGCATAGTATAGCTTTTTGTGGAGTTTTTGGAGGGAAAGTAATGTCACTTTGACCTGCCTCCGTGGTCCAGTGGTTAAGGAGTTTGCCTGTAGATTCGGGGGTCGAGGGTTCGATTCCCACGGGAAGAATACTTTGTTTAGTTGTTTCCAGGTTGATTAGGACATTGCAGGCTTAAATCAAGATGATTCCGCGCTTCGGAAGGCACGTTAAGCCGTTGGACCCGGCTGCCATTTGGTAGTCGTTAAAGGAACCACGTCAGAGCCCAAGAGGCGATTCCGAAGAACTCTGACACCAGGGTGTGCATGGTCGATTGACCATGACACCTACACGAAATGAATAATGAAGCGCGCTATATTTATAATAATAAAAAATGTGCCTGTTAAATAATTGTCCCGTTCGTTCCTCAGCAGCTGCTTGGCGTAACATGGTGGACCAGGATCTTGACGATGTCGCATTCTTGGCTGGTAAGTTCTTTATTTTTAAAGTTTCTAAGACCTTGTACAAAATAAGGAAGGATAGCGTTAACAAGGACAAAGGGAGGCTTATGCCCAACAGTCATCATCATCATCATTTCGAGTAAGCGTCACGGTCAATCGACCATGCACTACCTGGTGTCAGAGTTCTTCGGAACCGCCTCTCGGCCTCATAGAAGATCGAAATAAGCTACGACAAACGCTGTACACGTGCATTTGCTAACGCCTACGACGGAGATGGTTTGTATTGAGTATGATTTTGTAGCTTCTACGACGTAAACGTGTAGGCATAGCCTGCGTAGCACGTCCATCGTAGGCATCGGCTACGAACTTTGTAGCGTTTAGTTTTTTAACGCTTATCAATGATTGGAAAAGGCATACTTAATTGTTAGTAGTGGTTTTATCATCATCATTAGTTCAGCTCCGTCGCAAGATGTCCACTGCTGGACATAGATCTCTTCCATGGATTTCCAGTTTGACCGAAAGCACAAATACAGCGTATTTTCTCACTCCCATATTAGCGCTTTCCCGGTTGAATCCTTAGATGGTTGCTTCGGAGCCCAGATTCAGGTATATAAGTAATCGTATAAAAATAATTTAAAGTTTCATTTTCATGATATGAATGGTACTTATTCCCACTTCAACTATAAAGCGTGAAAGAAACCACTTTCAAAGCTCCCAACGTCTCTAATCGAGGCCGCAGTCTAGTGCTTCTAGTGTTCTCGACACATTCAATGTCACACAGAAGTGTTTTAATGAACTGCTGACCTAACAGAATTTTCTAGATTTTTACCGTGTTCTTATACATATGAAGATTGATTAATAATGTCATCTATATATACTAAAGTGATTAAATTTTGTTAAATCTAAAATATGAGGCTACAACATGTTGTTAAAAAGCTGAGGGGAAGGCTATAGAAGAAAATGTAGTACTAATTTAGGTAACTAAGTCCTACATGTATAACATCCTAAACGGCTCTAACAATTTCTTTGAAATTTTAAACATAAGTTCTTGTACACAGTCATAAAAATAATCTAGCTAGGTTTCTTGTCTGGGAAAATTAATTTTACCCATATTTTCACGCAAAAAGATTTTCTGCATAAACCCAGCGAAGCACAGTTTCCCAGGTGCTTTAATATTATTGGAGTATTGTTTCTTATAAAATAATTTGCCGAATTCAACTCGCTAAGAAGAAAATTAGAAGATACTTACATAAATAATGAAACATTATTATTATGTTTTTATGTGTTTTATCTAAAATTAACCTGTCAATCTTATCCGTCCCATTCTCATCAGTTTCTCATTGCGTGAAGAAGGTCTATTATAAATTATTAATGAGGACACGAATCTTTACTTTGTACTACCCTTTGTTTGATTACATATTAATTTTTAATAGCTATTTGTATATGGTTTAGACCTTAATATTTAGGCCGTTTATTTATATTAAACTTATGTGATTCTTTATTGATTTGAGAAATAGCAGCCCAGTCGGCTGTCATTTCAGGTAATTAAGCTTTTTTGTTCATAGTTTCACTCTGATATTTTTACTTCATGTACACATAATAATTTATACAGAAAACAACAAGACTCACTAAAAAGTTATACTTAACTCACAAATACGTTTTGGGAAACTGTAAGTATAGCGAGTAGTTGAAGAAATAAATAATTAAGAGCCGTATTTTTAAAGCAATCTAGTTAATAATTATTTGTTTCATTAGACACAGACAAAGCGAGAGAGGCGAGGGAGCTCCGAGAAGCACCCGTGGCTGTGTGCTCCCAGCGACGGGCACTGTGCCTGGCTGCCCTGGTGTTCTCTGCCATGTTCGCGACAGCGTTACTGGTAGTTTATGCTACTCCACAAGCTGGTGAGTTTAATATCTTCGCTCTTTTCTCTTCATTTTCTACCTTCACTTTATTTGCTTCTGCTCACGTGTCTCCTTTAGTCTGTGCTCCTCTAGATTTGAAACTCTCCTTTAGTACATCATATCATCTTACCACAAATATGAAAAACGATTAGATCGGCCATTCTCAGAAGGCTTAATTTAGAGCGTCCAGTGCAAAATTTTCATGTAACCATAATAATATTAGGTGCTGTTTTTTTTTTTGTAAAGTAGCTAATAACTATTACTATGTGTTGCACTTTAAAAAATATCTCTATATTGCATAGTATAACAGAATTATTTTTTCAAAACATTGTTCTTAAATTACCACGACGCGTCCACGCGCTCTCCCAGTTTGGAAACTTGTCTAATACTAATTCAGAGAAAGAGTTTTAGTTATTTTAGATGGTTTTTTATATTAAGGAATATATATTTAACAACATATCAAAAATACAACAAGTTACTAGTACTTTCTTAGTCAAAATTATCAAATGAAGACGTGTCCGACCTTTGACAATAATTGCCAAAACCACTTGCAATCGAGGGCGCACATCCCTAAATAAGAATCTCTGGCACATCACTATAGCACAGGTCCCGAGCCGTCTGTGTTGTCGAGGTACTCGTCGAGTGTTGTTGTGCGCTGAGTCGAGTAATCGCCAATTAGACACCTAAGTATCCAATTGCCATGACTTTGGTTTTTGACTTTTCTAATTCATGTAGCCTTGATTAAAAACTTATGAGTTATTGTTAACTTATTTTTGTTTATTGAAAATAAAGCAGATTTTTGGGCTCTATGGATTATGATGTGTCTATATGAGAATTCTGTTTATTAAGTAGCTTTTTTTTTTGAAAATCATGTTTCTCTCTAAGAGCCACGACGCTTATTGCCACAACTTTTCTAATTGCCATCGCTGCTGTTGTTTAAAAATAAGTATATAACAGCTGTTATTTAAGGTGATACCTCGGTGAACACTAGCGCCACCGTCAATTAAAAACCAAAACAGCTGTTATTTCCGTTAGATTT